>CM057345.1:556846901-559246901 GCA_030015575.1 Agapanthus africanus
CCAAATGCGCTGTGCCCTAAGCAGCGCACCATGTGTGCGCTAGCGCTAGGTGCGCTGCGCTCTAAGCAGCGCACCACGTGTCAAACACGGGTGCGCTAGCGTAGGGTGCACTGCGCTCCGAGCAGCGCACCACGCGTAAGACACAGGTGCGCTAGCACTAGATGCGCTGAGCTCTAAGCAGCGCACCACGTGCAAAGCACAGGTGCGCTAGCGCTGGAACTAAAACTTCCCCACCGTCAGATCAAAGATCTAATAATAATGATAAATCATTAATTGATCAGAATTAAATTCTGTTAAAGAAAGATTTCTCAAAATCTTTCCAAATAACAAAATTGTGCTCTGTAAATCAGAGCACCGTTGGATCAATGATCCAATGGTGATTAAAAAATCACCAAAATACAGAATAAATTCTGTTTGGAAAGATTTCCCAATCTTATTAATAATAATAAGATTGCTTTCTGTAAATCAGAAGCTCTTGGATCAAAAGTTCCAACGATAGGAAATTCCCAAATCAATTGGAGAAAAAATCTCCTTAACTGATTGAACTGATCAGCTTGCCCTATATAAAAGCCCCTAGACTTCAAATCTAATAAGGAGAAAAACATACATAGAAACCCCCCCCCCTAAACTTTGAAAAACTCAAAGATAAAGAGCAAGCTCTTGCAAGAAGATTCTTCTTCAAGGTAAAGATGATGATGAACACAGAGATGAAATTATCTCATGATTAAGAAAGAAGAATTTATTTCTTTGAACAGATCATAGATCTATAAGACAAAAAGTCTTTCATAAAGTGGTCAAAAGATCTCATCATAAAATAAAAGAAGAACATAATTCTTCTCACAGATCATGGATCTATAAAGGCAAAGCCTTTCATCAAAATAAGAGATTGGAAATATCTCTTGCAAAAATAAGAACTTTTGTTCTTTTGTCTTGAGACAAAGTCTCTTTTAAAAGAAACATAAATTTGTTTTCCAGATCATAAAATTGATCAAATGCGCTTCTGCGCTCTTGGACTAGCGCTCAGCGCCGAGCGCACCACGTGTCATTCATGTGTGCGCCATTGAATTAATAGCGCAATGAGCTCATATATTAGCACAATACGCTCGTCATCTGGCGCTCAGCGCCACGTGTCACTCACGTGTGCGCTACTCAGCAGAAGCGCAATGCGCTCATCATCTGGCGCTCAGCGCCAAGTGCGCCACGTGTCACTCACGTGTGCGCTACTCAGCACAAGCGCAATGCGCTCATCATCTGGCGCTCAGCGCCAAGCGTGCCACGTGCCACTCACGTGTGCGCTACTCAGCAGAAGCGCACTGCGCTCTTTAACTGGCGCAAAGCGCCAAGCGCACCACGTGCCTCTCACGTGGGCACTGACAGAACATAAATTGTTCTTTAATAAGCCTCAGAGCTATTATAAGTGCTCAGAACTAAAAAACAGAAATATTAAACGTGTTAACAGATCTTAGCCCCAAATTGGATTACAGATCTTTTAACCAACTCACATCGGTTCGAGGGTACATCTCTTTACTCCTCTGATATTTGTCGTTGTAATCCTTCAACGTCTTCGGAGAGGTGACGGGTCCCGACAACCAAACATTCTACGGTCTGTGAGGTCTTTAAACTCACGGACTATGATGTCCTTAACCTTGACTGTGAGGTCTTTAAACTCATGGACTATGATGTCCTTAACCTTGACTGTGAGGTCTTTAAACTTACGGACTATGATGTCCTTAACCTTGACTGTGAGGTCTTTAAACTCACGGACTATGATGTCCTTAACCTGGACCGAGATGTCCTTAAACTAACATTGGACCACCACGTCCTTAAACTGGTAATTGGCCGCAATGTCCCTAAACTAAACAATTGAGTCCAAATGCTCTCTTGTTGGATCTAAACGATCCCGTTATGTTGATCTTAGTCTAAAATTATACTAACGTATCCTTAACAAACGTTTAAGTTGATCTCAATCTCAAATGAGACTAACGTATCCTTAAACCAACCCTAAACCCAAATCTAAGAAGATACGGATTTAGACTAATCCACGCCCTACGGGCGACAACATAAATTAGTCTCCGTATACAATTCACGGGCAACCAAAAACAAAACAAACACACACACGACACGAAGTGACCATCTGGAGAAGGAGAAAGTGGTTACCGCGATGCGGTAGCGTAATTAACTACAGGGGCTTGTGCCTGTAGGGAAGAGTGTCCCCACAATCAAAAACCCCTCAAATGAGGGGGAATCTGACGAAGTCTGCTACATCGGTCGCATCCGTTTAAACCTTTGATACATGGTGCCATAAATCAACTTGGCATCTTAGGAGAGGTGGACGGATAGCACCAATTAGCATCTGCCCTCGGAATTCAGGCCCGGACGTCCCAACGTCTCGGTCGCGTCTTCCGGCGGGGAGCAGATTCTGGCACGCCCGGTGGGACCTTTTCCTCTTTCCACTCCACACTTTATGTGTTGTATTCGTGAACGAATCGCGGTTTGATATGGTTGCCCTTGGGTCCGAAGTACTAAGATTTGGTGTCTTGCTCTGTGCAGAAAACAGAAGATCAATGGTTTCAACCTGCACCAGCTGCAACTGCAACTCCCATTCCGCCTCATCTGGAGGTATAACCTACGGCCCCCAAGCGGCCTCCCTGTTCACAATGCCGGTGGAGCAGGTGACTCAGGACACCACTGGACTATTCTTCGGGACTATGATCCCGCCAACAAGCTTCAGCGCTTTTATACCATCGTCAAAAGCTCTGAATAAGTCGGTCTTTGATCGTCTTTCAACTGCTGCGGCCCCTCTCAACGGGTCACCCAAACCAAATGCTTCAGTCTTTACCAGATCGGGCTAAAGTTCATGTAGGCCCATGAAGAAGCCTGCAATCCCAGAAAGGGTTATTTCGAAGAGGATAGCCATCCCTGCTCCAGAAGTCGTCAAAGCGGCTTCTCCTGCCAAGGAGTCGGTCTTCGCTAGACTGACTGTCCCAGCTTTTGCCCCAAATGAAGTCATTAAAACTTCTCCTCCTGCGCGAAAGTCTGCTTTTGATAGGTTGGATGTCCCCACTCAACGGACGTCGGTCTTCAAGAGGCTGATACCAGCAGCACCTGACCAGAACAGGGGGCACGACGAAGCCATCCCCATAGCTGAACCAACACCATCCGCACGACATGCTCGCCGTCGTCACTGGCGTCGAGTAAGGAAGGCCGGGGGCAGCTCTTCATCTGGACTAACTCCGCCAGCCCCAACGGTGGAAGTCAATGCTGCTGTTCCAACTGGGAACAGCTTCGAGCTGCTTAACAAGGTGCGCAGGAATTCACCCACCGCCGTACTGAAAAGATCTCCTCCACCCGTGGAGAATGTTACAGAAACGAAGCCGGAGCAGCCCCCTCAGCGGCTGTCCTCCAAAATTTATAAAGTCTGGCGAGAGGTTCAGGAATCGATGATCGACCAGGACTACTCTCGCCGATCAAAGAAGCTTAAAGCTCGACAAGGAGAAAACCATCCTGTCAAGCCACAAAAGGCGACAGCCGTCTGGGTGCCCGCTGTAACGGCCCCCTCGAATTCAAATGCTCACAAGAGAAGGAGGCCAGAGAAATCCTCTGTGAACGCGGCAAACCGCAAGGACGTTGAGCTTAAACGCCGCAGGTCTGGGAGCATGGTAGTCCACACTGTCTATATGGCTTCCGTTAGAGAGGAAAGCCACGCTTCTACGGGTCATCGACCGCTTACCCGATCGATAACAAAAGCTCAAGAGCAACAGCAGCAGAAACTTCAGAAGATGCTGACTGCAATGGCCGCACTCACTGGGCCGAAAGAAAGTCCAGAGACCTCAGAGCAGCGTCGAGAACAAGAGACTGATACTGAGTTCCTCCGAAGAATGCTCGAGAGGAAAGAAAAAGAGGCTGCGGAGCAGGCAACCAATATAAAACGAATGGCTCTTTTGTTCCAAGTCATGGCTGGGATGATGTTACAGTCGGAGCCTCCAGCTGAAGACCCTCCGATTATAATTGAAGATGACAGGGGAGAGACATCGAACCCTCCTCCGGCTCTTTCAGCAGCCAAGAGGAGACCATCTCCAAGGCCGCTCTGGACGATTATATTGCTCAACAAATACGAGCTCACCAGGCGAATGAAGTGGCTGGGCAGATCATTAAAACTGGACGACCTTATCCAGGCTGGTATGACCAAATAAGGTACTCGCCGGGATATACGATCCCCAAATTCCACGTATATAAGGGGACGGGAAATCCGCACCAGCACGTCGCTCAGTTTAGGGCCTTGTGCGGAAACACTGGAGGCGACGACAAACTGTTGCTTCGCCAATTCGTTGGTAGCTTGTCAGAGACGGCATTCGAGTGGTATTCCGAACTCCCAAATGACTCCGTCAAAACGTTTACAGAAATGGAGTTGCTATTCACTCAGCGGTTCGCAAGCGCCAGCGAACGCACCCCGATCATGGCATTGATCAACGCCAGAGTGAATCCGGGAGAGACATGGGTGCAGTATGCAGTCCGGTGGCGAAACCTATGGTCGAGATGCGAACAACGCATAGAAGAAGCTCCTGCCGTGGGCATGTTCATATGGACCCTTGACCCTCAGTCGACTATGTCCCAGTTCATGATGTTTTTCAAGCGAACCACTTTCCAGGCCTTGATTGACAAGCTGGCCCAAATGGACCAGATGGGCCATAGGCATTTCCCTTCAAAAGTGGGTTTTCGGAATGAAAAAGGTAACGGGAAAGCGAGCTTTGTCGCCAACGCTCAGCAACAGCCGAGTAACCCGAGATCCCTCGATGAGAAGTTGAAACGTCCTTACTCATTTCCCAGGGATAAAACAAGGAGACTGTTAGAACTGGCAGTGCGCAACGGGCTCATCACTCTGCCAGATCCAAAACATCCGTCGCAACCGGGTGACGTTAACCATCCTAACTATTGTCCCTACCACAGAGTAATGGGTCACCCACTCGAAGATTGCTACGTCTTCAAAGGCTGGATTGAGGATGAATACCAACAGGGCAAATTCGCGTTGTCTGACAACTGGAAGGTGAACCCGCCACAACCACATGCTCAGAAAAAGATGGACACGCCGGGGGCATCATGCTCTTTTATAGGGGAAGCTCCATGAGAAATTGTTCTTGCGGCAAAAACTAAAAGAATGCTGAAAGATTTTCAAACATGTCTGACCTATGAACAAGTGACCGAAACGTCGTTAAACTACTACCAACCCGCAGCAACTTCAGGCTGACGTGGTAAAAAAAACGGTATGTCCATAAGAAAAATGGGCACGGATGAAAACCCGAAAGGGCTCCGTGAGCAAAACCAGCAGGGCTACCAGCGAGTTTTGTGAAAACCCGAAAGGGCGCAATCTCGTTAAAAGACACTTGCAAGGTCCTCTCGATCCTGTAAGGAGAAACCAACTGCGTGAGATCCTTACGACTCACAAGGGAGCAACACACTTAGGGATCCCCACGATTCCTAAGGAGAAATTATACTTACGAGATCCTCACGACTCGTAATGAGAATTCCCCTTTGAGACCCTCACGGCTCATAGGGTTCAAAAGCCTTAAGCTACAAGGATCTGAACCTGTTCTTAAGCCATCACAATCTCCAGTGTGGCCCTACAAGCGTTTCAATATTGACCCTTGTATACAATCCACGGGCACGAATAAACATTTCCTTAACAGAGTCTCATCAGAGACCGGGGATATGTTCATATGGCGAAAGACACTTGTAAGTCCTCTCGACTTATAAGGAGAAAATACTCTTGTAAGATCCTTATGACTTATAAGAGAACACACACTTAGGAATCCTCATGATTCCTAAGGAGAAAACGCACCTACAAGATCCTCACGACTCGTAGGGAGAAATACCTTTATGAGACCCTTACGGCTCATGAAGTCAAAAGCTTTGGTCGACAAGATCTTAACCCTGTTTACTAAGCCACCTTTGTTCGACACCGACAGAGGCAAATGATGATTCGCTCCTGACAATATTCCAGTCATAGCGATGTTGATGCTGATATTGGAATCAGGTTCCAAATTCCATACTTGCAACAAAACCAGCAAGTAAAAGAAATGCATATGAAATAGCCGAAATGATGGGTCAACTTGCAACAAAATCAGCAAGTAAAAGATATGCATACAAAAATAGCCGAAATGATTAGACAACTCGCAATAAAAAGCAGCGAGTAAAAACAAAAATAGCCGAAATGATTGGGCACCGCGAAAAATAGCCGAAATGATTGGGCAATCGTGACTTTCGCGATATAAAAGCTGAAATGATAGAGCATTGCAGAAAGAAAACAAAAATACATATAAAATGAAACTTTTTTGCCCTGTAGGTGAGATCACATCGATCCCTGTATACAATCCTAGGCACAAACAAAGAGGGAATCATACCTTCCTGCCAGGCTCCATCAGAAAGAGAGCCAAGTCTCGATGGCCACATCTACAGCCTGGAGACCAACAACGGCGTTCCTTCATAATCCAGCAGGATGCAGATGCAACGTCAATGAAAGACCCCATGGTCGAAACAAAACGGAGTGAGGGGCAAAATCCCAGCTCCACCTCAGCATTCATCTCGTTACAGCAGACGCAATGTTAACAACGACGTTCCTTCGCAGTCCAGCAGGATGCAGATGCAACATTAACAAAAGACCTCACGGTCGAAACAAAGCGGAGTGATGGCAAAATCCTAGCTCCACCTCAGCATTCGTCTCGTTACAGCAGACGCAATGTCAACAACGACGTTCCTTCACAGTCCAGCAGGATGAAGATGCAACATCAACGAAAGACCTCACGGTCGAAACAAAGCGGAGTGATGGAAAAATCCCAGCTCCACCTCATCATTCGTCTCATTACAGCAGACGCAATGTCACCTCACAATCAAACAACAGAGCAACGGCAAAATCCCTAGTTCCAAGCCTCGACGGTTCACACGCAACCTAGAGACAACCGTGACATTCGTCTCATTACAGCAAACACAATGCCAGCAAACGAAGCGAAGGCCAAATTCCTAGGTTCAGGGTCTTGACGGCAACTCATATAAAACCTGAAAGACTACCGGAGATCATCCCACACCAGCATGGGGTGATCGCCACCTCGACGTTCGTCTCGATCCAGTAGAAGAGATGTCACCACAGCGTTCTTCCTCCAGCAGGATCCAGGCGCGACAATCAAACAACGGAGCCACGGCAAAATCCCTAGTTCCAAGCCTCGACGGTTCACACGCAACCTAAAGACAACTGCGACATTCGTCTCGTTACAGCAGACGCAATGCCAGCAAACGAAGCGAAGGCCAAATTCCTAGCTTCAAGATCTTGATGGCAACTCATATAAAACCTGAAAGACTACTGGAGATCATCCCACACCAGCATGGGGTGATCGCCACCTCGACGTTCGTCTCGATACAGTAGACGATATGTCACCACAGCGTTCTTCCTCCAACAGGATCCAGGCACAACAATCAAACAATGGAGCCACGGCAAAATCCTTAGTTCCAAGCCTCGACGGTTCGCACGCAACCTAGAGACAACCGCGACATTCGTCTTGTTACAGCAGATGCAATGCCAGCAAATGAAGCGAATGCCAAATTCCTAGCTTCAGGGTCTTGACGGGAACTCATATAAAACCTGAAAGACTACCGGAGATCATCCCACACCAGCATGGAGTGATCGCCACATCGACGTTCGTCTCGATACAGTAGACGAGATGTCACCACAGTGTTCTTCCTCCAGCAGGATCCAGGCGCGACAATCAAACAACGGAACCATGGCAAAATCCCTAGTTCCAAGCCTCGACGGTTCACACGCAACCTAGAGACAACCGCGACATTCGTCTCGTTACAGTAGACGCAATGCCAGCAAATGAAGCGAAGGCTAAATTCCTAACTTCGGGGTCTTGACGGCAACTCATATAAAACCTAAAGGACTATCGGAGATCATCCTACACCAGCGCGGAGTGGTTATGACTCATCTGGGCTCCCCAAATTGAGCCTAACCTCAAGTAAAAAGCGGCATGGAAAAATTCCTAACGCTTGCTCTTCCGACGGTCAAACTGCCTAGGAAGATTGCTTGAAAACGTCTTGTCCAGCCCTCGAAGGGATCAGAGACACGACAGTCGTAAGGCTGCTCGAACAGCAAGATTGCCTATCGAGAAATACATCAGCCAACGCGACGGTACGACAGGCAAAACCCTAGTACCACAGACCCTAACGGACCTCTGTCGTAAAGAGCAGAGGTTAACTGTGACGTTAGGACATTCTTGCGAGAACTCCTCGACTCGTCTTGACTCGTGAGGAAATTAGTATCTTCGCGAGAACTTCTCGATTCATCTCGACTCGTAAGGAAAAGCCTTAGGCAATAGGGATAAGGACCTGTTTCCTGGGGCCCTGCAAGTCGGTCCAAAATGGACTCTTGCATACTATTCACGGACCACACTCTCCAAAGTCGAATCTCGACAAGGAGGGAAACAACCACTTACGAGTCCTCTCGACTTGTAAGAGGGAAAATTATCTTGTGAGATCCTTACGACTCTCAAGAGAAAGCACACTTGGGAATCCTCACGATTCCTAGGGAGAAAATCCACCTACGAGATCCTCTCGACTCGTAGGGAGAAAAGTCTTTATGAGACCCTCACGGCTCATAAAGTTGAAAAATCTTAGGCAACAGACCTAAACCTATTTCCTAAGCCATCGTTACCCGGCAAAGAGTCCAAGATGACCATCACTTACTATCTACAGGCCACATTTGCTGAAACTACATGGCAATGACACAGCGAAGAGAAGAAAGCAGTAGTAGAACAAAAATATGTATCTTTTATTCATGAGTTCAATAAAGTACAAGTTGAATCATACGAAAGAATAAAAAATGGATACATGTTATTCAAAGATTATAAGCAAAACAGCTACGGAGAAGGAAGCGTTTTCAACAAGTCCGCAAGGTGCTCTCGCACTCCTTTCAAAGCCTTCTCGTGATCAGCCGCCGCAGCCAGCTCCGCTTCAATTCGAGCCCGTTGCTGCAAATAAAATGAAAGATGCTCATCAACGACCCGACGAGCCGCCTCACGACTCTGCGCATCCTGCTCGATGAGGTCGAGCTTCTGCCTCAGCGTTAGCCCATCAGAAATACATCGTAGAAGGCCCTCAAAAATAGCTTTCAACTGCACAGCATTGGCATCAACCTGAGCATGCAGTCGAGCAGATTCACTTGCAGTCTCTTCACATTCCTTATACTTTAAGGCCGCTTCTTGTTCAAGATGGTGGAAGTAGGGAGTGCTCTACTTGACCCATGTAGCCCATTGAGAGTTCACAGCCAGAACCTTAGGGGCAAGACGTCCGACCTCGAGCTCATACAGACAAGCCTCAATTTTCCTGCAGTGATTAACCCAAGACTCAACGATTCCCTCTCTATGAAAGTGCACGAGCATCGCCGGCATGGGATTAACCTCAGCAGCAAAATCTACAGCAAGGGCCGGGGTCTCCGTGTCAAGCTCCTCGAGATGATCGCTCAACATGCGCAAACTATTTGCAGTGCCTTTTGAAGAGAGACGTCGAGAAAAGGGGCATGCTGGCATTATGACTCGAAATTCGAACGGAGCTGAAGTCGGTATCACAGCTATAAAGCAAATCACAGTCAAATAACGGTTCAAGAAATAAATGAGGTTCATGAACAACAAAGTTTACTATACCGGCTGCAGCAGGTGGCAAGACCAGGAGTACCGGTGGTGCAACTGTTTTTTCGTTTCCTCCTTCGATCTGTAGGGATGCAATTAAAACAAAGAAGAATTAGAAACAATTTGACTGCCCGTAAAAGAAAAGAAAAGATGTTAGCTAAAGGCTGTACTCACCAGCTCCGCTAGAAGAGGCAATCTCTGACCGGAAGGAGAAATATGGGTGCAACACCTGATACAGGTGATCAAAAAGGATTCCTGCAAGGATATAATAATGCAATGTCAGTACATAAAGTATACTGCCTACAATGAAACTGATGGGTCACAAATCCGCACCTTCCAGCATTTGAGATGGTACGAGAGAAGGTAGAGGAGCGTTCACCGTTAAAGCAGCAACTGGAGATGCTTCCTCGGGTGGCACAACCCCAACACCCATCACACCTGCATTAGAAATAAGAGAAACGTTGTCAAAAAGAAATTAAAAGGGATTGCAGAATAAAGGGGAAAGTAATGACCCAAAATCTACCTGGTGAGTTGCCGTCGAGACCGCGACAAGGGCGTCACTGGAGGCAGCAAATGCTTCACCCTCCTCCATCGGAATGGTCTCACCACCCGTAGCCTCATCCCCCGATTCCACGAGAATCGTCGTGACACTCGCAGTGCCCGACAACGGAAAGGAGCCGCAAGGGGAAAGAGCGACGATTGGAGTAGTGCCCGACTCTTGAGAAAGAGTGGCTACCTCGGGCTCGGTGACTGCAACCATCTCACCCACCACTGCCTCGGGCTCGGCGATTATAGCCATCTCACCTACCATTATCTCGGGCTCGGCGATTGTGGCTGTCTTACCTGCCGCTACCTCAGGCTCGGCGATCGTGGCTGTCTTACCTGGCGCTACCTCAAGCTCGGTGGTTGCTGCCACTTCTTCAGCAAGACTCGGCCCTGCAAGATAAGACATATAAGAACCTGAAAGTTAAAACTTTGACAAAAGAACCCAATGTCACGTTATCTTGAGTCGGTTTTCCGATTTCTTCCCGAGCCGCACGTGCTGCCTGTCTGTGGGCGGTGGACAAGGCAGCCGGAGCATCCTGTGAAGGAGTAGGGGCAGGGGTAACAGCGCTTGAACCCGCACCTGCATCCAAGGCGGCGGTACGCTCCCTTGCCGCGCGCATCCTACACTTCCTCTCTGCCCGGGCCATGAGGGCAGATCTTCTAAAGACCTCCTTCAACAGGACATCCTCATCCGCGCCAATAGTTACCTCTGGAGCCGTTATGGCATCCGTCATCGGTTGCTTAAGTGAAACTTCTTTCGGCAATACCAGCGGAACTGAGATAGCCGACCCGGGAAACGTCTCCGCACCACCCTGTGAAGTCGGTGCCACGCTTGGAATAACCTGAGTAGAGGTAGTTCCTGTGATAAGAAGAAAAAGAGGGGTCAGATTACCCATAAGAAACGGAAGCGGAGACATGGTGAACCGAAATGTACCGATGCCTAAGGATGCTCGAAATCTTTCCTCTTCCTCAAAAGTCTTGAGGGAAGCCGCTAGAGCCTCTTCAGTGGAAATACCTGGTGGAGAACGAGTGTCAGTCAAAACATCATAACAAAAACATAAAAGGGGGGTACGATTGAAGCTTACTTAATTGCGCGAGGATGGCCAGTCCCGCTTTATGGCTTGCTGATCGCTCAGAAGCGGCAATGGCAGCCGCCAAATCAGTATCGTCCGGCGCTATGAGTAGACCCTCGTTGGTTCCATATTCGCCCAAGCCCTCACTATAAGGAGCATGAGGCTCCTGACCAAATACAACGTCGGCAGCAAGAATCGACTTCTTCTTCTTCTGTGAGCGAGTACCAGTCGCCGCCAACACAAGCTTACGCTTGACGGGCACCTTAGGACGACGAGTCCCGATATCTGAACCCATATCAGACTCGGAAGATGCCACGGTCACCGTTTCCACGGGAGCACGGGGTATCGGCAGCTCAGGCGTATCATGCTGGACCTCGACCGCAGCAACTTCTCTTAGAGGAGGACGAACAATAGTCCGTCGCTTCAAAGGGACGTCTGGTTTACCAGCCGGAGCGGTGCCCTTGCGATCAAGCAGCAATCGTTTCTCCTCCCTGATGACGGCGCCCATTGAATGCTGGTACCACGCCATATATACATTCAGGGCTTTCGGGACACAACTCGGCTCACTAATAAAGAAATTGGAGCCGGTATTCAATCGCATAAAATGGTGCATTGCATTCCGAATACCCTCTTCAGTCGCAGCTGGCTCTGACAGGAAGGCCTCGAGCGGAATGCCTTGGTTGTAGCTTAACTGCTGGGCAAAATGATGCGGGTTGTACCTCATGAACAACGTCGCATTATTTTGCCTAAAGACGAGAAAGCCTGGCCTGATGGAGTATAAATGGAGAATTTCTCGAGCTTTCAAAACAGAGGCTCCGTCTTTAAAAATGTCCCGCAATGGCTGAACCGTTGTTGCAGACTCTTTACCGATAGTTAGAATCTTGTCGGTAAAGGTCATGCCATCTCCAACAGTACGAGGATGAAGGAGCAAACCCCTGGCTTCCCACGGTGATGGATTTACAATGGATGTGTCAACTAGCCGCATGATCCGAGGGAAACTGCACCTGTCGTAGAAGGAAGGCCTTTTATGGATACTAAAAACACCAAGAACGCGTAGCTCGAGCCATGACATAAAGTAATGCATCGAGAAGTTCACATGCTGCACTCCTGGTTCAGTAGTATCCGCCGCTTGACTAAGGCTGTAACACAAATGAGTTAAACCAGCGACCCCGACAGCCACTTTCACCCCAATAACCATTCGGTGAGCTGGGTAGAAGACAGACGGTCTCATAAGGCGAGGGTGCATTGTAAGCGCAAACCAACTCAGCCATAACCCGAGAAACCCCAGAAAGAACGTTTCCTCGTCAATCCCAGGAATTGCAACCTCCGCAAAAGAAACAACTGGGGTGTTAGGGAGAAAGAAACCCTTCTGGTCTACCTCCGCCGTTGGCAGGTTGCCCAAACCTAAGCCGAAAGGATCATCAAGCTTGGCGAATTTAGCGGCCTCCTTCGAAAGGACTTCCGGATGGAGAAAACAAGCGATGAAATCTGTGAAATTAACCCCATGACTCCCAGATTCGAGGAAAAGTCCATCGTAAATATTTAACACTTTTATCAAACTGGGAAATTGGTGTTGAATGGCATTCTCTAGGGTAAGGCCTGTCATCACTGACTTTGCACCAAAAACGTATTCATCCGTAGGAAGCAGCTCCTCATAATGCTCCCCTATAACCGGTAAGCCAGAAACTTCTGTGAACTCCTCTAAGGAGATTGATACTTCTCGATCCAGCAGAAGGAAGGTGTGAGTAGGAATATTCCACTGCTCCAGAAAAGCCTTAACCCACCAGGAGGGAAGCGTAGAATACTGGAAGAGAGAAGCATAAATGGCAGGATACAACCCAAGCCTCAACAACTGCGACTTCTTCGCTGACAGAATGTAGCGGGCCCATTGCAGATAGCCAGCTAGATGACGAGGAATTAGGCCAATCGTATTTGGTTGTCCCCACGGTCGCTCCTCGCCTTGACAAATACGTTGCCCCAGGGTGTCCAAAGCCATTGGAGGCTGAACGGGTATCGAACCCATAGCAGGCTGAAGAAAACCTCCCGAAGTCTAGTTGACTTCTTCCACGGTATAGTTCACTGGGGGTGGGTCGGCGTAATGAATCGCCATGATGGGCTTTGAGGGTACCGCGCACGAAAAGCTCTGCCGACCCTTAATAATCTGATTATACCATGTCCCCAGAAGTGAAGATTCTTATGTTCCGGGTCATGATCTTTGATCAATGCTAGGACTTCCCGGTCCACAGGCGCTCCAGGGATTCCTCCCTCTGAACGAACAAACGGGAAAAATGGATCGAAAAACATGTCTCCTGCGCAAAAAAAAGGACAAAAGACAACTGTCAGTACGATAATTTAATTTAAATGCTGACACTTGGTACTTTAGAATTTGTACCACACTGCAATGCAGTGAAAAGGGACCAAAAAGGGCCCACAAAATCCAGATAACAGTTCATCATTAATAAAACAGCCTCATCATTTGATGAGATTGTTGATTAAGTGACGGAAATCCTCAAAAGAAATTCTCATTAAATGAGAAATCTCTCGGGCAGAGGAGTAAATCTCCCTTTGAGAGCAATGCACTGTGACAGAGTGACACTTGTCAAACTCTGATCATAAAGGAATAAAAATTCCTCAAGAGCCTTGCTCTGGAAAAAATGATGATGAAAGAATCCATCAAAAAAATTAAAATCATTTTTTTATGAATTAAAAATTCTGAGATCTTCAAGATCCATGAACGAACTCTTAAGAGTTCTTCATAAGAGATTAACAAATCTACTTGTTTTTCAAAGAGCAAAGCTCTGTTGATGGGTTAAGCAACCCTGAAGAAGATCTCTTCAGATCTATGATTCCATGAGAGCAAAGCTCTGTTAATGAAACCCTAAAAAGGGTTTTCTTTAGATCAAAGATTTATGAAGAGCAAGGCTCTATTAATGGGTAAAATCCTAGATTAGTAAAAGATTTAATCTTTACTTAAATTTTGACAGAGTTTTTGTCCTTAAGAAAATTCTTAAGATGGATAGGTATGCTCTGTGAGAGAATAAAATTCTCAGAAAATAAAGAAGAAGATTAACAGAATCATCTGGAGGACCAAAGGTTCCATTTATAGGCATTGAAATGCCTTTTCAACTTCTGAGTTAATCCAAGCGCGCGGATGCTGCCACCGCTGCACTCACATGTGGGCCATGTGAGCACAACGGTGGGGGGCATTTATTTCCCTCAATCAGAGAAAAGCTTTGTTTGAAATTTAAATTTCAAATTGAAGCAACGCTTCAGATACAGCGCCAAGTGCGCTGCGCCCTAAGCAGCGCACCATGTGTGCGCTAGCGCTAGGTGCGCTGCGCTCTAAGCAGCGCACCACGTGTCAAACACGGGTGCGCTAGCGCAGGGTGCGCTGCGCTCCGAGCAGCGCACCACGTGTAAGACACAGGTGCGCTAGCGCTAGGTGCGCTGCGCTCTAAGCAGCGCACCACGTGCAAAGCACGGGTGCGCTAGCGCTGGAACTAAAAGCTCCCCACCGTCAGATCAAAAATCTAATAATAATGATAAATCATTAATTGATCAGAATTAAATTCTGTTAAAAAAAGATTTCTCAAAATCTTTCCAAATAACAAAATTGTGCTCTGTAAATCAGAGCACCGTTGGATCAATGATCCAATGGTGATTAAAGAATCACCAAAATATAGAATAAATTCTATTTGGAAAGATTTCCCAATCTTATTAATAATAAGAAGATTGCCTTCTGTAAATCAGAAGCCCTTGGATCAAAGATCCAACGATAGGAAAATCCCAAATCAATTGGAGAAAAGATCTCCTTAACTGATTGAACTGATCAGCTTGCCCTATATAAAGGCCCCTAGACTTCAAGTCTAATAAGGAGAAAAACATACATAGAAACCCACCCCACCCCCCCACATAAATTTTGAAAAACTCAAAGATAAAGAGCAAGCTCTTGCAAGAAGATTCTTCTTCAAGGTAAAGATGATGATGAACACAAATATGAAATTATCTCATGATTAAGAAAGAAGAATTTATTTCTTTGAACAGATCATAGATCTACAAGATAAAAAGTCTTTCATAAAGAGATCAAAAGATCTCATCATAAAATAAAAGAAGAACATAATTCTTCTCACAGATCATGGATCGATAAAGGCAAAGCCTTTCATCAAAATGAGAGATTGGAAATATCTCCTGCAAAAATAAGAACTTTTGTTCTTTTGTCTTGAGACAAAGTCTCTTTTAAAAGAAACATAAATTTGTTTTCCAGATCATAAAATTGATCAAATGCGCTTCTGCGCTCTTGGACTAGCGCTCGGTGCCGAGCGCACCACGTGCCATTCATGTGTGCGCCATTGAATTAATAGCGCAATGCGCTCATATATTAGCACAATGCGCTCATCATCTGGCGCTCAGCGCCAAGCGCACCACGTGTCACTCACGTGTGAGTTACTCAGCAGAAGCGCAATGCGCTCATCATCTGGCGCTCAGCGCCAAGCGCGCCACATGTCACTCACGTGTGCGCTACTCAGCAGAAGCGCAATGCGCTCATCATCTGGTACTTAGCGCCAAGCACGCCACGTGTCATTCACGTGTGCGCTACTCAGCAGAAGCGCAATGCGCTCATCATCTGGCGCTCAGCGCCAAGCGCGCCACGTGTCACTCACGTGTGCGCTACTCAGCAAAAGCGCACTGCGATCTTTAACTGGCGCAAAGCGCCAAGCGCACCACGTGTCCCTCACGTGGGCGTTGAAAGAACATAAATTGTTCTTTAATAAGCCTCAGAGCTATTATGAGTGCTCAGCACTAAAAGACAGAAATACTGTCAAAATCCAAATTAATGCTCAACATTGTTAAAAGGGCTAAGCCCAAATAAAGGCTCAACAGCCCAAAATAAAATGTTAAACATTTATTGGACTTAGCCCAAGATTGGCTATAAGGCCTCAACACATATTAAGTGAGCTCGTCTGCTTATAAATATGTTAACAGATCTTAGCCCCAAATTGGACTACAGATCTTTCAACCAACTCACATCGGTTCGAGGGTACATCTCTTTACTCCTCTGATATTTGTCGTTGTAATCCTTCAACGTCTTCGGAGAGGTGACGGGTCCCGATAACCAAACATTCTACGGACTGTGAGGTCTTTAAACTCACGGACTATGATGTCCTTAACCTTGACTGTGAGGTCTTTAAACTCACGGACTATGATGTCCTTAACCTGGACCGAGATGTCCTTAAACTAACATTAGACCACCACGTCTTTAACTGGTAATTGACCGCAATGTCCCTAAACTAAACAATTGAGTCCAAATGCTCTCTTGCTGGATCTAAACGATCCCGTTAAGTTGATCTTAGTCTAAAATTAAACTAACGTATCCTTAACAAACGTTTAAGTTGATCTCAGTTTCAAATGAAACTAGCGTATCCTTAAACCAACCTCCAAACCCAAATCTAAGAAGATATGGATTTGGACTAATCCACGCCCTACGGGAGACAACATAAATTAGTCTCCGTATACAATCCACGGGCAACCAAAAACAAAACAAACAAACACACGACACGAAGTGACCATCTGGAGAAGGAGAAAGTGGTTACCGCGATGCGGTAGCGTAATTAACTGCTGGGGCTTGCGCCTGCAGGGAAGAGCGTCCCCACAATCAAAAACCCCTCAAATGAGGGGGAATCTGACGAAGTATGCTACATAGGCCGCATCCATTTAAACCTTCGATACACAGTGCCATAAATCAACTTGGCATCTTCGGAGAGGTGGACGGATAGCACCAATTAGCATCTGCCCTTGGAATTCAGGCCCGGACGTCCCAACGTCCCGGTCGCGTCTTCCGGCGGGGAACAGTGGGTTCACTCGCATCGTGACCACCATTGTATTTATTTATTTTCAGTTGTATCTAGAAAAATTCCATCAACCAGACATATATATGTATTTGACTTAAGAACTAGACTTGTATATTTATTTCAACCTTAGAGTCGCGCGTTGTAGTATTATGGGTTTCATGATGATTTTGAGTTTCCTTTTGAGTTTTGATCCTCGCCCTTCGGCGTTGTATATTATATTGCTTGCGCGGTTGTGACCGTCGATTGATGAAGAGCTAGCTCCCGTTTGGGGATGCCTTTTATCATTATGCATATATTATTCTTATTGTACCCCGTTTGGGGCCAGTATTTACAAAGGAAACTCTGTCGAAATTTTCAAAAAAGACTTGAGGATTTAAAAATACATATTCGGCTTACTTATTTAAAAACCTTATTTTCAAAACATGTTTTCTTCACTTCTTTAAAACTAGTTTTCCTTTAATTATTATTTAAAATGGTTTTAGATTTCTGGGTTTTTGGCTTACTTGAATTAGATGAGGTCCTATAGACTTCATATGATTCAAGGGCCAGTCACGTGCTATTTCGGGTCATGAAAAAATTGGTATCAGAGCGCTAGGTTAACCTTGGTTCGAGTCTAAGTTTGACTATGCGGAGCCTAGAGCGTTTATATATATTCGGAACTTAGGCTTGATCTTGCGGAACTTAGACTTAGTCAAGGGGGTATTAGACCCGAACTTTCGTCGCATAGGTTGACCTTGGTTGATGGAGTAGGTGACTTAAGGAGAGTGACGTACCGTGTGTATGTTCCGCGGCATACTTACGATACGCCACTCCGCTTAAGGAGCCTTAGGATGTACATTTCTTTGCACGGTATTATATTCATTCCTATGATCTATCCTCATCGATATTGGTTATGATTTTGTTGCCACGATTACACGGGCAGAGAGAGCTACGGCTAGAGTTGCGTCAGCATAACCTCGTCACAGACGAGGACTGACCAGGGCGTGATTCCAGAGTCATACGATTGTATAGAGACATCGTTTAATTGTGTTTTCGCGTCATGAGCGTTTGATGGATCGCTTTTACGAGATTTCTCGAACGTGCAGATCAGCACTAGAGGATTGAGCCACTGATAGCGGCCAGCCAGATTTTGGATGACCGTGGATATATCGCTTGTTCATGATGATTGAGGCACTGTTCAGCGTGCAGACGAATGAGCCAGTTGTTGCTGCGAACGACGAGGTATAGCCCCAGATATTGGAGCTATTGCAGTACGAGTTGTACTTAGAGATATCATAAAAGGTCGCTAGTCACCCGAGGATGAATGACTAAGACATGTGGTCCATTCGCTTACCCCGATGCCAGGTCATCAGATAGATTGATTCCAGCTAGAGACGACTTCACGCAGGTACGTTGGGAGCCGATGGAGACGATCGAATGTCAGGAGCCCATTTTCCAAGTTTAAAGTATTCGGAAGACAATGCAAGTAATGCTATGGACCCTCTAGAAGAATGAAACCCTAACTCGACGTAATGACCGTGGAACGCCTTTGAATCTTAGGGTTTGCGGCAGTTTAGCGGTGCCATTTGTGATCCTTGGGTTTGCCCTTCTACGGTTGGTCCACAGGTGCTGTGGCATATACCGGAGTACTATTAAACTGTACCCAAGATGTTTAGCTCTTGGGAGAATTATGGAACCTTGATGAATCGATCGAATGGTTCGACATCTTTCGGATATCATATGATGGGATGCATTGCTTGGGAGACTCCAGATACGAGTATAGCCGTTGGAGCGCAGTCCATGCAGCCATGAAGAGACGAGTCCGAAGCAGTTGACAGCAGAGAAAGGTGGAGTAAGAGGTTCGTATGAGATCTTAATGAGATGACGTTCCACTCCGCCGACATTAGAGATGCGATACGCATGCAGATGCGTTGATTATTGATATATCCTCCAGAAGGAGTCGCGGTGGAACAAGGTACAGATTTAGTAAAGGGTGGTAACTTCCGGGCAATTCGGCAAAATCGAGATTCGAGAGAGACTTCGATAGAACCTTTCTGGAATAATATACGAGAAGACTTGGACCCAGGAGCGGTCATATTGCGTACACCCAGCAGGCCAGAGTTCTGCATCGTCGACAAGATAGTTGGCCAGAGATCTATAGAGGATGTGCCAGAGCAGAACTGTTTCCGTCGTCATTCCATATTGGGCCGTTGAGCCGAGGAGCTATATATCTAGCAATGCCCAGTGAGAGACAAGAGCCTAAAGCACCAGGCGCCAGATCATGAACAGGAGGCAAGTAGATATCTTGCTCTGCTAGCTTTGGATGCACCGGCACCTTCTCGACTTTGAAGGAAGGACATATCGACGACAGTATTTATGATTTGTGATTTAATGATTCAATTATCACGTATCCGTCACCTTGGATTTCGGTATTTTGGGCGATCTATTCGCATGATTTAGTTTTGATGACCGAGTTCCATGATATTTGTTTTTGTGCACCACAGTTGCACCTGATTTCGTTTTGATGTCATTCGATATGTTGATTTTGATTTCATTCTTATGTTATGCATGTGATTTGACTTATGCTTTCGGCATAGTTTTCATATACTTTTAGTGTTTTGATTTGATTTGTGCATGCTGATGCACATGGTTGTGAGATTATATACCGCGGTATACCTAATTTGGATTGAGCTTTATTGTATACCATTGATTTCGATTATGATAATGATGTTGATATCGTGCACTCTGTGCATTTGATTTGGATTTTTGCGCATATTTAGCGCGTTTGGGTTGGATTTTGCGCATGTTCGGCGCTTGATATTGGATTTTGTGATTTCATGCATGTTGGATGCACATGATTTAGATTTTATTTGTGCATGATGGATGCACCTGATTTGTATTTTCGCGCATGTTGGGCGCATGTTATGAGATGCGATTTTGGTGCACACCAGATGCACTAAATCGGGATTCTTCGTGCATATCAGATGCACCTGTTATTGCTGTCAGGCACACCCGTTGCCCTTGACAGATGTTTCGTGCGCACCCGTTGCACTTAAATTTTGTTTATGTGCACATGTATGGAACATTCATGGATTTCGATTTCCGTGCGCACCAGACACACGTAGCATTCATATGCACATTTTGGGATTGATTTCTTATGGAGCAGCACGTTTTTATGATATTTGTTATTGTTTTCGAATTGAGCAGGACTAGTCAGAGGACAGTACCTGGATATATTTTGCATGCATTGATAGCTGTCGAGGGGATTTCCAAAAAGGGAGCTATAGTCTCAGTATTTACCTACATGTCTGATATGACACGAATTGTTTAAAACAAGGAAACCCTTCTAAATTGTTTTCAAAATGGCGAGACGTACATATTAAACAAAGGATATATACATATATGGTTATTTTCTTACATTAGGCATCCGCCACTGTGCCGCGATACGCGCATCGCACAGCAACATGAAAGGTTTGGCATGCATTTCCTTAAGATGTTTATATGTATAGTTCTGATTTATATCATATTGGTTTTCGTATTGGATTTGACATTTGTGTCTTCACCATGACTCTGATGATTGTGAGATGCTTGACGGAGTTTTGATTTGTAGTTATCTGCTCATTGTTCATGCGCATGCATTGCGCTATGATGCGTTTTATGTATTGATGATTTCGGAGCCCCGACGACTTGGACTTTTTACTGAAATGTTTTAGTATTCAAGGGTTTTAATTTAAATTCGGGGACCGAATTTCTTTAAGGGGGGAAGATTGTAACATTTCAAAAAAAAATTTATTATTTTTGGGAATTTTTATAATTAAATAATAAAATATTGAATATTTTAATAAGGCGGTATAATTAAATACCGATAAATTGGGAAAAAATTTGGAAAATTATGGAAATTACTAAAAAGATGGTGTTTTATGTGAATTATGAAAATTATAAGTTTTTATGATTAATTATACGCTATTTAGTGCTAATCGCGATTAAATATCGCTAATCGCGTATTAAGCATGTTTTGTGCAAAACATGCACATGTCTTCTTTTTAGCACTTGTTACATTTTTCTTTCATGCTTTCTTCTTTTTATCATGCATGGTTATAAAATTAAAGAGAAGAGAAGAAAAGGAAAAGGAAAGGAAAGAAAAGAAAAGGAATAACAATAAAGAATGAGAGGTATGGGCATGAGAGAGAGAGATATATGAGGGGTCAAACCTAAGTCTTGGCATTCTCCTCTTCATTTCTTCCTTCATTCTTTCCTCTCCCTCATCCTCAAGGCTGCTGCCCTCTCTCCTACCTCCACTTCTTCACCTCAAAACATCTCAAAAACTACACCAAAACATCTTCCCCACTTCACAAAAAAGATGCATAAGCTCACAAGCTACACTATGGACCAAGAAAAATTTGATTTTAGTGCCCTAGGGGATTCATGGGTGTAAAATGAGGTAATTATTCCATCATTAGTGTAGAATTTCCATTTGCTTTAGCATCCATGTTAAATTAGAACCGATATTGTGTGGTTTCGGGAACTTTGAAAACTTGAGTTGAGGATTAGGGTTTTAGTTGAACCCAAAGGTGAAATTAAGGTTACTAGAGGCTATACACCCCCTGTGGTAATTGATTGGAGACCCAAACCAGAGACTAGAACCCCGGATTACAAATTTAGAAAACCCGATATCGGAAAATTTTGGATTCTGTGAGTGTAAAATGAAATCTGCTAACACCCGGGTGACCTGAAATTTTTCTTGCAAGGACAGTGATACATGCAGGTGATTTAGAACATACCCTAAAGACCCCAGGCCCTACACCCTCTACTTGGCCGCAGATTTAATCATTCTGGCCGCAATTTGTGGCCAGAGCAGTGTGGAATTGATTCGTGTTGGTTCTGTAGCTTTATCTCCTGTAAACTAGACCCTTGGCATATGCAAAATTGACCAATTTGACCTAGGGTAAAATCTGGGACCATTTTCAAAAGTTGCTATTTTGATTCGTGGTTTCGTATTGCGTATTTTGAATTCTGGATTTTTGTGATTTGTGTCTTATTCGATCACTTGACGTTTATACGTCGAAATCGAGTGTTATTTGGTGGTTTTGAAAGCGTAGTCCATAGGTTCTAACCTATAGGCCTTTAGCGTATCGTTTTGGTTTGATTTGGATTTTAATGCGTCACGATACGTTATGATGTGTAGGTACCCCCATGAAGACTTCGAGACGACAAGCAAGCCCGTGGCGGCGTCGGCAACGGAAAGCGAAAAGCAAGGTGAGTAGATTATATCTACGGGGAAAGTCCGGTGGATGGCGTATAGCATCCCCGCAGTTCGATGTATAATATGCTATACACACACACACATACACATACTATATATATATGAAATTTTTTATGTGTGACATGGATATGATTAGGTGTTCAATGGTTAGATTAGGCTTGTTAGAAGCGAACTAGTATAGCTTCTTAGTTGCGAACCCTAGAATAGGTTTACACCCACACGCACACACATGCTTACTTTGTTATACTTGTGCGTATGTGGGGATACGTATATATATATATACACACATAGCTATGGGACTATATATATATATATATATATATACACACACATGGTTGATGAGGATTGTACATGGTATCTGGAGATGAGTCGATGAGATTGGGCATGGTGCCATGAGATCGGTGATATGATGTGGTTCGTATTAAGAGATACGACATGAGATTTTAGCGGGCCTTTAGGAGTGTGTTTTCATACACGCATATATATACAGATGGTATCAGTTTGTACTAAACTTAGATCAGTACCCCAGTTCATGAAATATGATGATAAGGATACCAGTTAAATGATGATATGAATGTGATATTTGACCCGTATCCAGATGGGGATGCCGTACGACGGATTTATGTACGAGCTATATATTGATGATAGATCCGCACTCATGACTCGAGAATATCATATGATATATTGTATCGTACGCGGTACTATTGAGGCGAGATCATCGACTATTATATATGTATATATGTATGTGTGTGTGTGTGTATCGACTCAGATTTAGGTGGTTTCCATACCCTTTCGATTAGCTTGTTAGTTAGATCTGTAGTTTACTTAGTAGATGTTAAACTAGACCCGAGTCATACCTTTTTCAAAACTAACGAATCGTGAGTATTTTAAAGACAGGCCAAGGAATTCTACGGATATTTTCAAAAGACGCATCTTTTCTTAAAAACACCGTAGCCCTTATTTTTCTAAACACCACGATTCGTCTTATTTCAAATGGCAAAACTGTATGACATTTATATATTGATGTAGATTCTTCACTGTTGTGTTTATTATTCATTTTCCATATATTCTTGCTATTCGCATCACATTGCATGTTTAAATGTGTTTATTGTTATATTAAACCCATGCTGTCAGGACACCAGCACCATTATCGATGATGTATATGTTCCACGTACACCTGCTTGCCGGCTCACACACTTCATCATCGATAATTGCCATATCACTACACAGTAAGATTGTTGCATCAGGATATGACTCCTTGTATGACATACTTGCATACATACGCATTTGCACATACATAGATGATTCTAGCTTGATTTTGAAGATTTGGGAACCGCAAGATATATTTTAAAACTGGATTCATTTTAAAAGAGCGGTTTTCCCTCGATATATGCATATTAATGTTCCATGTTGCATGATATACAGATATGCTTACATTTCTGTTATATGTCGCATACATCATGCTTTAGATTATACGCATTGAGATATTTATTTTCATGAGATTTCTGGATTTGGGAACCGTGGTTATTTCAAAAGAGAGTATGTATTGTTTTAAAAACCCGGTTTTCCTTGATATGATATTTCTGTGCGTCCACCATGTGTTTTCTCGGTTCTGAGATGTATGACATGTGAAACCCGATTCGAGGAGGCGGATGATTCCGTTTGCGGATACATGGTAGACCCGGTATGGTACCCCGGGGCGAGAACAGATCTGTCGTGCAGTAGGCGATGAGCCTAGCAAAGGGACCACTACCTACCGGTGATAATATTTGGGCTCGGCAGATATCCGGAGGATACCGACCGGAGTCGAGAGATGATATGGGCCGATCCGGACTGACGGAGCCCGTGGACCGATCCGGACTGACGGAGCCCGATATATATGAGGATTTACGTGCAGATGCTGGACACGGGTTTTATGATGTTTTCGAGTGTCGATGCTAGACACTCAGGTTCCATGATTTTGATGTGTCGCGAGGGACACACGTTGATTTATATCCTCATACCTTCATGCATATGCTTTATGATATTTACATGCATGATGTTTTATATCATTAGTTGACCCGTGGACGAGATCCACACGAATACAGACATTGATTACATTGATCATACCTCATATTTATGATATGTTGCTACCTGAGGCACTAACACGAGCACTTGGTATTACACTGATGTATAGATGTTTACCCTTGCCATCTTATCATGCTTCAGACTTTATCACTTGAGGTTTATATATATATATATATATATATATATATATATTTGATCGTATTGACCTAGGATGAGTCATACATACGATTTCTGCTTTGTGATGTTTTCTACTCACGAGTTAGCAACTCACCCCCGTTGTGCCACAGTTTCTTGCAGGTCTTGCCGTACAAGTTTCTTTGCGGCTTTCTGTCACACTGCTTCCTTTTTGGGTGATTGCTTTGGTAGGTGGGTTCACTCGCATCGTGACCACTATTGTACTTATTTATTTTCAGTTGTATCTAGAAAAATTCTATCAACCAGATATGTATATGTATTTGACTTAGGAACCAGACTTGTATATTTATTTCGATCTTAGAGTCGCGCGTTGTAGTATTATGGGTTTCATGATGATTTTGAGTTTCCTTTTGAGTTTTGATCATCGCCCTTCGGCGTTGTATATTATATTGCTTGCGTGGTTGTGACCGTCGATTGACGAAGAGCTAGCTCCCGTTTGGGGATGCCTTTTATCATTATGCATATATTATTCTTGTTGCACCCCGTTTGGAGCCAGTATTTACAAAGGAAACTCTACCGAAATTTTCAAAAAAGACTTGAGGATTTAAAAATGCATATTCGGCTTACTTATTTAAAAACCTTTTTTTTAAAACATGTTTTCTTCACTTCTTTAAAACTAGTTTTCCTTCAATTATTATTTAAAATGGTTTTAGATTTCTGGATTTTTGGCTTACTTGAATTAGATGAGGTCCTATAGACTTCATATGATACAAGGGCCAGTCACGTGCTATTTCGGGTCGTGACAGGTATACACGTGCATAACACGTAAACTGAAGAGTCACACATAAAACAAACGAGTCCACTGCAATAGTCAAAGCGTCGGGGACACGTGGCGTCGAGGGGAGCCCCGACTCGGCCGACTCGGGCCGACGGAAAGCGCGAATCGGCCGGCGCCGCCAGCCGACTCAGCTCGAAACCCTATATTTTCCATTTTTCTGGCAACTCTTGAACTCCCCATAACCCATGTACTATTTAAATTCGCTGCACATTTACAGAGCAAATTAAAACCCTCATTTAATCTATTTTAAATACAAATTCTTAATACACCCTTTCACATTCCTAAACCCTAATTTTTCCTATAAATACCATACCTAAAATCACTCCCTCCTCACTCTCAAATCTCTACCCAAACTCTCAAGAAAATTCTCAAGACTTTTTGTGTGCAAGTGGAGTTAGCAAAGGGCGAAACTCCGACGAACTTCTGACGACAATCCGAGAAGTTTCCAGCGACGAAACGACGCACCGGTGTTTCCCTAATCTTCCTCTTCCTATACTCTTGACCTTAATCCTATAGTTCCCCCTTCTCTCTCTCTCTTGCTATTCTCAAATTCTTAATCCTTAAAACGTGTCGGAAGCGGAGTTATCCGGTTTCCGATTCTCTTTTCTTTCAAAAATACAACATTTTCTTAATAACAAACCTACAACTTTTGATATATTGTTTAATACTCATTAACTAAGACAATAGAATAAGTTTGACATTAAAATGATAACCATAGCAAGTTTTATTCCACTTTTACATTAAAATACCTCTATGTTTCATATCGACATGTGTATACCTTTTAACCATGCTAGCTTTAGAAAACTCATGAGGTAATGACCTACCTCCTCACAACACTCATATGTAACATATCACGATGAAATTTAGGAACATGGATTTGGGAAAATACGATTTTACACATAACTACCTCCGACTTATAAAAACATTTTTCTATAAGATATGTATTTTTAACCAATCTTTGCAATGTGCCGTTACAACCCATTTCGGAAAACCCGTTCGGGATGGTGCGGATTATCGCACATTCTCGGACTTAGTAGTGCGAGTTGCATAGCTCCGCAAGGAGCATACGGTCTCGAAAGATTTAAAAATACAATTTTCTTTAAAAAATGTGATTTCTATTATAAATAAAACTTATATTTTTAATAAATAAATATATATGTAATTAATATCAAAATATCTATTTTTAATATTTATAATATTCCATATTTCTAAAATTCAAGAAAAATATCTTATTTACAGGAAAATACCATACAATTCCAATATTACAAATAAATATCATATATTATGAAATTATGTTTTATTCACTAGAAATGTCATATTGATCAAATACACATCCATAAAAACTTTAAAGACGATAATAAAATACTTGAGGTGTATTTTAAAAATTATACAAAATTATTTTACATAAAACCCCCTCAAGTTATACTAAATTACAATAAGGACCCTAGTAAACATAGGTTTAAGCGGGTCCAGTCTCTTGAGTCTCAGAGAGCCGGAGATATAGGTGCTTGCCTATTTAAGGTAGACAACTTAACAAACGGTGTTATCAACACGGTAATCGTTTTTGAAAAAGACAAATCATGCCGTCTATGTGCAGCGGTTACCGATAACACCAAAACCTAATTCAGGATTAAACTTCTTTTCTAATTGTCTGACTCAGACTGAGTCTCAATATAATCAATCTGATTTGAATATGATTCAAGTATCCAAACTACAATCTAACATGAATCTATGAATCTATGTATTCAATCTGTTCAATCTATTCAATCTATATTGACCGAACCGAACTATGGATATACCTCCATCTACATGATTCTCCAGTCACACCCATTTACTGATATCATGGTTTCGGCAAGTAATCCATCTATACAATTCAATTTACAAGACAATACAATACAAACAATACAATCAAGATATCGCGGGGTTGATAAGGGGTAGATTGGTACGGAAGGTGTTGGAAGTGGCACGAGACTGCAACCATAATACACCTAATCTGAATTCAATTGCCGTTGTATCATGGCTGAACGGTTCCTTGTACTCCTGATACCTTAGTCTCCGGGGTAAGTGAGACTCCTCTCGTATACACTGGCCTCTTCTGTACCAACCTACAAACAACTACGTTAACATAACAATCAACATTATAATAGTTATACTCTCTCTCTCTCTCTCTGTCTATTCTACTTCTCCCTTCTCTTTGGGACTTACCGAGCGATTTGTTCGCTGACGGCATTCTCTTTCTTCTTCTTCTTTGGAATGTCGTCAGGTGGTTCGGACTCACTGGAGATCGAGCCCACCAGCGAGGATTGGGACCAGTTAGCTTTCGATCCAGAGTTTTAGATTCCTTGTATACATTTACTTTCTGTATTTTTTCCATTTCTGTTATGCCACTATTTAGGTATTGCTTTCCATTCCATGTATTTATCTTTCAAATGTATTGTAAAAAAAATGTTAATAAATAAAGTTGATGTTCAATTATATCTATTGTCTTTGTCTCTTGTGTATATTACTTATATTGCTTAGATACGCTTAGCGTGTGTTTACTTCTGAGTAAATATGTAGCGGCCTCGTCGCGTCCTATGCCTGTATACTGGGAAGCGGGACGTGACACTCGTTAATGGGGAACGCGATGGCGTGGAACGCGGGATCGTGTGCAGCGGGTATCTCGCGTCTGGCGCGATTCACGGAACCGTGATGCAGACGCTTGTGATCAGTGCTGTGGGCCGGTCGGTGAGACCGTGGAAGCTAAGCTCGGCTGGAGGTTCGGGAACAAGCGGGAGGCCGAGCGAGCTTGGTTCGGTGATAGCTCGAAGGCGAGCTAGGGGCTGAGGGAACTCAGCGTGTGGGAAGGATTGGAGGCGAGCCGGGGACTGTTTGTAAGGCGAGCATGGGAGTGGTCTAGAAGGCCACCAAAGGTCGGGAACATCCTCGGGCGAGGGCTCGGGGCATGCTTCCAATATACCGTTCTTGATCATTTCTCATAGGCTTTGGGACACGTCACTTGCCTCGTGTGTCATGATCTGGGGAAACCCCGGTATCGACCATCATCACCACCCATCTAATTAACTTGTTTGTATTCGATTTTATTTCGAGAACTTCAAGGTCGAAGCGGTTGACCAGATTTGGATTTGTTGATGGCTTGAAGTGAGAAATGGGATGAGCCCGGGTATAATTCTTGAAGTGCAAAGCGAAGTGGCAGCGTCTTCCCTTCCTAATATGGTCTTCAACAGGGTTTTGATAGCTGACTTTTTGTTTTGTGGTTTCAGACTCCTTTAGATCCATCAAGGTATTTTTGTCCCAAGGATGGGCTATTATATCATCTTCCACAGAAATGAATCTTTTAACGCAGCTACGGGCCGATTCTTGGAAGATGGGAACGGGATAGGGATTTCGATTTAAATCGCACCATTCGACAGGATGTCTGATTTGAGATCATCGTCGGGTGGCTAGAGAAATTTGAGGAAATCTTGTTCCGAGGACGAGTGGACATTGGGAGGGACGTAGTTGGGTTCTTTGCAAGCTTCAAGAATGCCGCATTCGAAGGTGTGACGGGTCCGCCCTTAGAAGGTTTTCCCGCTTCTTGACATTTTGTTTTCTTGGTGTTAATTGGGATGTTCTGGTTTCGTTTTTGATGAAACACCGTGATGATGAGATGTGTGAAGCTAACTGTTTACAACTAAACAACACACAGGATGGTTAATTCAGTTGGGACTGTTAGTATTTCGTTTGGTAGTCTTGGTGGCAACGGGCCGATTTGGGCTGGGTATGCACAAATCTGAGTCTGTCTCTTACTTATTTTAGCCCAGGCCCGGCTCATTTTAAAATTATAATATAGATATTAGTATTAAGACTGGAATTTGAGTCTATAATGTTAATTGAAGTTCAGGTCAAATTTTTTTCCTCCAAGTTTTCAGTTAAATGTTATAAGTTTTTGATGGGCAAAAGAAATTAATAATTGCAAACAGTTGAGTTAGTTGATGTGTTTATCTTGGTTAATTATTTAATTTCATAGGATATTGTCGAGGAGCCTAAGATAGCTAATCTACTACATCTAAAAACATAGCCATAGTTTAACCTTGGTGTCAGACCGTAGTATTTTAGCCGAGATTCAAACCATAGGCCTGAATCTTATGTTCAAGAGCATGCACAGCCATCAAATTTGTTTACGTGCGTGTGCGTCCACACACACATACATGCATGATGCACCCTACATACATACATACATGCAAACATGTGCATGCATGCACGGCATGTGCATACAATTGGTCAACTAATAATACCAAAACCATGTTTTATGGGTTTGATGATTCTAATGTACGTTTTTTAAAGATGAATGTAAATCCCGGTTCCGAATATAATTTCCGTATTTTTTCAGATTTTATTTCGAATTTATTTCATTTTATACATATTTTATTATTTTATTTTTATAAATCCTAAAACTAAACTCCCAAACCCATTCCTATTTCTATCCGGCCCAAACCAATGCCCGACCCAACCATGACCCGACCCACTTTCCTCCTTCTTCCTCACTCCCTCTCGTTTTCCCGCCACTCCTCTCGCAACGTTCCCTACTTCTCGCGCTCGTCTCGACGCCTGCTTCTCGCGCCCATCACCCCACGCCTCCGCGCTCCTCGCGCCCGCGCCGCGAGACTCACACCCACGCTCCCCCCAATGGCTTTTCCCCCTTGACTCCTCCCTTCTCACGCCGCCATCTCAAGATCCGCCCACGACCTCGCTTCCTCCAACGGCTCTCCCTCCCCACGACGACCGAGCTCCCCCTTCTTTTCCCCTCGTTTTTCTTCTTCCTTGTTTTCATTTTCCAACCCAAACTCCCAAGTTTCGACCACCACCACGAGCTCCCCAACACACCACAACACTTCTCTCCATCGACCCTATCTATAACCCCAACATTCCCTCTTCTCTTTCCCAACACCTCAACCGCCAACACCTTCGCCTCATCTTCATCACCACCAAACCGAGCACCCACCACCATCAACACCGACCCCTTGCATCTCGCCGAGGAACCCAACTCCCTCGTCCCTGCACCTTACCTGAGCTCCGACCCCATCGCCTCCGCGCCTCAGCCGACCTCGCTAGAGCCAGAGCCACTGTACGGATCCCCTGCAGCCCCCGAGCTCCCCAACTCACTAACTCCAATCCCCAGAGCCGCCTGAGCTCACCGCCGGCGGACCCTCTGCACCCGAGCACTTCGACGGAGTCGCTGGAAACCCTCTGCCGTGGCCACCTCCACGCCAGTGCTAAGCCCGAGTACTCCGATCTAGCCAAGTCGAGCGCGCATCGTGCCCGTGTCGTGCCCTTTCCGTTGCCATCGTTGCCATACCATCGACTTCGTCACAGGCAAGTGAACCCCCTTCACTTGTTCAATTCATGCTACGTACTTTTGTAGTTAGTAAATGTAGTTAACGGTTTAAATGGGTATAATGTATGATGTGTGTATGTACAAGTAGATAGCATCCCCGTACATGTACCGAGTGCTCGATGCGTTTACCCTATCAAAAATCCCTAAGTTTCATTATTAGAAGTTTCGATTGATGTTAACGAGTGACATATAAGATATCGGCATCAAATCGTTAAGGCATCGAATGTAAAATGAAATCCCTATTGGTTACGTCAAATCTGAAAATCACCGTATCCATCACGTTGTAAAATTTGTAGTTAATTAAAAATAAACCTAATCATGGTGTTCCAGGGCTCGTATCGAACCTAACGAGAATCCTATAACCCTATGTAATTATTTTTGGAATAATGCAATTCCATGACCCTGAAAAATGATGAGGAACGCAACTCTGGACTGCAGTCCGGGGTAGCATTCTACGGGGGAACCTGAGTTTTAAGCACCTGTACCTACTTGTATAAAACTGGAAATGCACGGAGCCTCACATGGTCGCGTAGAAAACTTAATTAGCTAACCTCTGAAACTGGTCCCGTGCATTTCTATGGTCGTTTGATATTTAATTTGTATTTTGGAATGTCATTGTGTTGTGCAGTTTCTGCAGAAATGTTCATTACGTTGTCGCATTAATCTGAACATAACTTCTGTTATAGAGGTGCGATTGATAATCCGTTTGAGCGTTGGAAACTTAACTGACAGAACTAGATTTTACTCAACTAGGGCAATACCTGAGTCTGAACATAATTACTGATAAAATGCGCGCGAAGTTGGGCTTTCAGTTCTGAAACTGGAATCCCAGAAATCGATCACTGCCTTCGAATGATGATAACTCCCTAACCTGAACTCCGTTTGACTTGAAATAAATTTTACTGTTTAGATAATCCAGTGTGCTTCATACTCCTTTTATATTATTTTGGTCGATTCTATGCGTATGATTTACCATAAATTTTACAAGTTATATGGTATTGGCCGTTATAGAATAATGAATACATGTTCAGTGCATTTCTGCATATTTTCATGCTTGAGTTATACCTGCTGCATAGTGATCATCTGTATTGTCGATATATTAATGTTAGTGATTGGGTTGTGGCAAATACGACAATGATATTGATAAGTGGAAAAGTGATTGAAAACGACAGTGATACGTATTTGTCTACAACCTATTCGATACATGAATGAATACCATAACCTGGGAAATGGGAAAATCAAGATGGAATTGAACTCGTATTTAGCGAGGTACAGTGATTTTGAGGATGATTATTCGCTATCAGTGATATACACACACACACACATACTTTAGGTCGTGGGCCTAACGGCACGGCTGACAGGGTTATGTCCCTGGCACAGTAGTTATGTTCCCGGCACAGTGGACCGTAGTCTCGGGTATGCACCAGACCCTTGTTAAACACGAGTATCCTCTCCACAATTTGATTTCATTGACTTAGTGGCCGTTAGGTGGTGACATATGCATTGCGTAGTTCACCGACATGATACTCATATTGCACTATTCATATTCAGTTGATGTTATTATACGCATGTTCTGCAATTTATTGTACTCCCCATGTTTAATAATACTGCACGCCCATTAAACATATTTATTGCTATATGTGTCGCCCTGACGATCTGAGTGTGCATACTCAGAGGATGGAGTGGATCCAGCCCAGGAGCAGGACTTATCCCTCGAGATTGCGGAGATCTAGACCGCATCACCAGCGCTACTTTCTTTGATTTCAGCATTTGTTTTATTGGTTAGTTGTTTATTCTGTGAAATAAATGTATCTCGAACTCTTTTAAATTGCAATGTAATAAAGTTGTGAACTATGATTTTTCCTTTACTCAATCACTGTTTATTGACTACCATGTAATGCTAGAAGCTGAAGTGTGACTACGGCGGGATTATTCCCTGATCGTAGGAGCATGGCTGGCCTAGTCATCCCTCGTATCCCGTATTTTGGGAAGCGAGGCGCGACAAAGAATTCCTGCAAATACGCGCATATCATTCGTCACTTGGAATCAAAGTAGAATTCTCTTATAAACAACTTATGGATGGATGAAACCGATCCACCAAAAAAAGTAAGGGAGATGTACATGTTTCATTCGTCACCTGCAAATACACATATCTCATCTTTTTGGAATTCTGATAACCGGACAACCAGAGATAGTCGATGAGAAACTGATCCGCCAAAAAGCGAGGGAGATGTACAATTAAGCCAAAAGAATTAAAAGAGAAATAATATTTGTGCGGCCGTTTAAATATCATTCCACACACCAAAATTTGAAAACAAATTCCTCCCATTTCTCTTCCCCTTTCGAATCAATCGTCTGAGCAAAAAAGATTGCATCGTCGACATTGCTCTAGCCACCGGAAAATACATCTCCAGCAGTCCCCTTTATCAAAATGCATCGATCTTTTAGATGATTCTATGTTTTTAGATAATAAAGCAAGCATGTTTCTCAACTGCCTTTTTTCTTTAAGATGATTCTACTTTAAATTTTTCAAAGGTGACGGATTTCCCCGCAAATACACAGATTTATTTCAATCTTCACTTGGAATTTAAGCAGAAAAAAATTTGACAACTTTGTATTACTGCCCTTACTGTATAAATCTGAATCAAAAAATTTGAGGACTTTATTGAATTTCCATTATCTCTTCAGAGTCTTCTTTCTCTGGATGGTTGCCATCGTTGCCGCCTGAAATTCCTAAGCGAGAGGGCCCAGCTTCCATGGTATCTGAATAATGTCTTTCATCGCTCCCATCTCTTCGGCGTAACATCAGGAGAATCTCCCTTGCCTTGTCTTTTTCGTGAAGTCCCCATTCTTCCTTCTCCGACTCTAAAACATCTTCTGCACCCAGTCCTGTTGCTATCAACTTAAACCGACCGTAACGATTGGTGCAGGTCTTGTGCAGCACAGTCAGACACAGCTTGTCCAACCCCTCTCCCTCTGCAATCAATCTCAACATTTCTCTCACGGCCCCCGCATCCAATAGTTTGTCGCTTCCTGTATTTGTCTCTGCCAGATTAGACATTATCATCATCGCAGTTTCCCGTACACCTCTCTCCATCCTGCTTGATCTGTCAACCATGACTGCCACCAGAGCTGGAGCAGCGGCGCCCAAGGTTTCAAGAACGCTAACGTTCGCAGCGGAGTCATCGCTCAGGTAGTACAGTGCGAATCCTGCAAATTTACGGCCTTCAGGGGTCATCAAAGGATTAAAGAATTGTGCAAGAAGTGGCCTAACTGCCCCGCAGGAGACTATGTCCATGCAGTTCTCTTCATGGAGTGCCAAGCAGAAGATTGCGCATGCGGCACCTTCACGGGCTTTTGGCGAGCCTACGTTGAGGACGTGAACGAAACCTGGCACGGCTTCCCATTGGACAATCTGGGTTCTGTTGGTCTCTTCGAGCGCAAAGAACAAGATTGCATTGGTGGCGGCGTCTCTGATGTCTTCATCAGAGGAGCGTAGCATTGGGATGAGCACGCTCATGATCAGTTCATTACAGAGTGTAGTTATCATGTCGTCGTCATGTCGCGTTATGTACATAATGAGGGCTTGTATCCCTAGTTTCTTGGACGAACTGTCGTTGTCTTGTAACAAGTCTGAGATCTTGGATGAAAGGTTGGCCTTGAAATTTTGAACATATGTGTGCGCTTCTTCTCGAGAGATGGGAGGAGGGAGGGGATCGCCGTTGTCCTTGCACAACTTCTTGACGGCCGATTTAATATCGGGATTGGTCTTCAGAGCAAATGAACGGAAGTTGTTCCCCGAGGATGAGGCGGCAAGAATTGGTGGGACGAAGTTTAATTCTTGGCAGGCTTTGAAGCAGGCTCGCTCGAAGGTGTGGTTGGTAGGGGTGACGACAGGGTCTACCATTAAAGTGCCAGAAATCGGGCATAGTAGCAAACCTTTGGGTGGTGCATCTGATTGCGGCGGTTCTTGTGGTGTATCTGAAGATGTTGGCGGCGCCGCCGCCTGAGCAGTTCCACAGCACTTAAACCAAGATGTCCAATTTCTTGGCATCTTGCTCTCTTCCTCGTCAAATGCCTACTGCGTTTCTTTCGGGTTTTTTTTCTTTGGGGGGGATTTCACTCATGTGGAGAGGTTTGCAGCAATTGCCACATTTATATATAGGAAATATAAGCTGGGAACATTGGTTAGTTGCAGCCCTTTTGGTTGGCCTATGATAACTGTTTTTGGGCACCCTATCAATCATTAGCACACCCTAATTTTATCCATGTTAAATTCCTTATTGAAATTCATGTCGCTAACACATTCATATATATCAATGTTGCAATTTTTATCGTTCAAATGAGAATTTTCACTTGTGAATATGATTTTTAGAGGAGGATGTGGTTATATGTATGTCTGTTACTCCTACTTAAACAAAGTATTACTCATATTGAAATTTGATGCAGTGATTCTTCAATATAAATGGAACGGATCGTCAATGCGACGTCCCACACAAAAAGGTTTGTGAATCTGAAAAACATGAACCCGCCCTGACGGTTGGTGAGTGGGTGCGTGTTGTATTAGAAATATGTTCAACTTACTGAACAATGTTATACATACATACTGAACAATGTTATGCATATTAATTTTCATGCTTGTTATTAGTTATTAGTTTTTTTTAAAAAAAAATTGTGTATGAAAATTGAAAATTGAAAAAGTCTAAGCAAATGTATGAAAATTGAAAAAGTCTAAGAAAAAATGTGGATAATTTATTTTCGTGTAAACTTTTTTTTTTGTTTATTCTTGAATTTGGATTTGGTTTTTCCTTGATCTCATCTTATTCTTTTTCATGTTTTGATTGATTGATTATATATTGCAATTTTTTACATAAAATCCTAGAATAGTTTTTCTTTTTCTAGATCTCGTCCTATTTTTATTGATGATTTAATTGATTAAATTATATTACATAACTTCTTCATAAACCCTAAAAAAATATTTTGGCATCAAATATGTTTATTAAATTCTGTATTGCAGTTATTATATAGAGGATTATTTTTTTTTATCTTGTATTAATCTTTGTTATTTTTATTTTGGATGCATACAAGATTTGATATTTTCTCCTTTGATTTTTGAATGTGCTAACAAGATAGAACATTATATTTATTTTTCGCTTTGATAAAAAAAATTATATAGTGACCAAATATCAAGGAGAAACTAGATTAATATTTGATAGTATATAATTTTCACGTTTTAAAATAATTGGTTAGCATGTACTTATCGATAATATATAATTTTGTTTGTCATCAATAAAATTTTGTATAATTATTTTATTAAAATATTAAAAATAATAATCAATAAAATCTCGATGTATTTAAATTCTTTGATTTTTGGTTCGCTTTCTATTATGCGGCCACACTCACCCATGGATATATCTCAACAGCTTTCCCCTTTCTGTGCAAGCTCACTCAATGTACATTCACATGAAGCCATTCATCATCATTGCAATTATAATATGTAATGAAGATGATTCAATTAGCAGAGAAGGGCATTTAAATTAATTTGTACGTATCAGCTTAGCAGAAAACATGTAGGGATTATTAGCTAAGCAGAAAACATGTAGGGACATCTCATTTATTTTATTTTCATAATCAAGCAGATGGTCTCTAGCATATAACTTTACTGAAATAAATATATGCAAATAACTCGTTTAACTCCATACGAAACCCCGCTAAATTGGGAAAACTAGCAATCTATAAACTGTTGATCTGCTATGTAACTTCAAAATATTTTTTAATTGTGGTTAAGCTTCATATTATTATCCTTAAGTTTCTCATACAAGGAAGCAGTAAAAACAATGTGTTGCCAAGTATTAAGCAGGTTGGGTATATATGGTCACATTGTAATCTCTTTATTTCTACCTGAGTTTGATCTACCATTTTCTTCTACTTTACAAATGCCTCTATGGTGTTGTCTATATAATATACAACAACAGCTGAGCCTTTTATCCCAAGCATATGGAGTAGACTACATGAACCAATATGAGAATCACGCCAGATCCAGCACATGAATCCTCCACCTCCACTCACTCCTATCGAACAATATACTTTCATTGAGGCCTTTGGCAACCATATCTTTTCACATCACCTTCATCCATGTTTTCTTCGGTCTTCCTTTCGCTCTTTTGACATTGCATATATCGATAGTATTCATTCGTCGAATCGATACTTCCATAGGTCTGCGTCGTATATGACCAAACCATCTTAACCGATTTTCATGTATCTTCTCCTCCATAGGTGTTGCACCAATTTTTGCACGAATATCCTCATTTCGCACCTTATATTTTCTAGTGTTACCATATATCCAACGGAGGATGCACATCTCCGCTTCGTGCATTTTCTGTGTATGATATTTCTTAAGAGCCCAACATTTTGTACCATATAATAAGGCATGCCGAATGGCGCTCCGATAAAACTTCCCTTTCAATCTTAACGGAAAGTTACGATTGCACAAAATTCCTGTTGCACTCCTCCATTTCAACCAACCAGTTTGGATTCTTTGATTAATATCACTATCGATCTTTCCATTCTTTTGGATGATAAAACCTAAATATCTAAACTAATCGCTCGGTGATATTTTTTGTCCTTCCAGTGTTATACCAATGTGGTCTCGACTTCTCTATTTACTATGCAATGCATATATGTTCTCTTGGACTTGCTCAATATGAACTCCCGAGATTCCAACGTTTGCCTCTATAACTCCAATTTGGCATTAACCCCTGCTTTTGTCTCATTTACTAGAACAATATCATTACCGAATAGTATACACCAAGGTACCTCATCTTGGATAGTTCTAGTAAGCTCATCCATCACAATGGTAAATAGGAATGGACTTAATGCAGATTTTTGATTTAAGCCAATTGTAATCGAAAAAGCACTCGTTAGGCCACCGCAAGTTCTAGCATTTACCACTACTCCATCGTATATGTTCTTGATTATGTCAATATACTTGACGGGGACCCCCTTCTTCATCATTGCCCCCCATAATACTTTTCTAGGCATCTTATCGTACGCTTTCTCTAAATGAATAAATATCATATGCAAATCTCTTCTTCTCTTTCGGAAACACTCGACAAGTTGACGAAGCAAATGAATAGCCTATGTCGTCAATCGTCCAGGTATGAACCTAAACTGGTTCTCTATTATCTTAACATTCTTTCTTATCCTGTGTTCAATCACTCTTCCCAAAACTTCATAGTGTGACACATAAGTTTTATTCTACGATAATTTGAGCAACTTTGAATGTTATCCTTATTCTTGTAGATAAATACATGGGTACTTTTTCTCTACCCATTCGGTATCTTTTTGATCTGCCAAATCTTATTAAACATATTTTTCAGTCATTTAACATCTATTTCACCTGAATGTCTCCAAATCTCGATAGAAATACCGTCTAGACCAACCACTTTTTTTTATCTCATTCTCTTCAAAACCTTTTTAATCTCAGTTATTCTTATTTTACGCATGAAATCACAGTTTTTATCTTAAAATTGAATGACAAGTCCATCCAAATTCTTAGTATATCTCTCATTGAACAATTTGTCAAAATAATCTCTCCATATTTTCTTGATATTCTCATCTCGAACTAAAACCTTCTGATCTTCATTTTTGACACATTTCACCGCATATAAGTCTATGGTCTTCCTTTTCCGTATCCGAGCAATCTAGTATATATTATTTTCAGCCTCCTTAGTATCCAACTTCTCGTACACCTCTTTATAGATTTTAATCTTAGCTTCCCGAACAGTTTTCTTAACTTCCTTTTTAGCCATTTTATACTTCTCAAATATCTCCGTATCTCTGCTTTTCTTAAAATTTTTATAAGAATCTCTCTTGATTTTAATAGCGGCCTTCATTTTTTCGTTCCACCATATATTCTTCTCGTCAGAAAAAAGTTTATTTGATTTGCACTTGATCCGCTTCTAAAAGTAATAAGGTGAGACTCTCTTTTTCTAATCCAAGTGTTTGCTAAGATCAAGTTATAAGATAAGGTAAAATCTAGAATCGAGTTACATACTTCATTCGTTTGTCCAAAACCAAAACCTTCATGGATAGCATCAAACCCACTTTGACTAGTACCTACATGTCCATTGAGATCGCCACCTATAAATAAATTCTCTCCACTAGGTATTCTTTACACCATCTCGTCTAAATCCTCCCAGAACAAACGCTTACTGGCATCTTCAAGACCTATCTGTGGTGCATAAGCACTAATAACAGGATCTCCCTCATCTAGAATAAGCTTAACCAGTAAAATTCTATCACCTTTTCTCTTAATCTCAATTACATCCTTAAGCAACCGTCTGTCTATGATTACATCTACCCCATTATGATTTTTATCTCTACCCGTATACGAAAACTTATAATCCCAAGGCTATATGATTCTATTCTTTTCACCTACCCACTTAGTTTCTTGCAAACACATAATACCAACTCTTTTTCTAATTATCACCTCCGCTAATTCTGTTAGCTTACCCATAAAGGAACCTATCTTTCAAGAAACTAAATGGATCTTATGAAACCCTTGCTTATTTGTCACTATACCCGCACTAGTAAAATAGGGGGTTGCCCCTACGGATATTGGAATCCGTAGGGGCAACCTGGCCCTACGGATTAATCCGTAGGGCTAAAAGGTTGCCCCTACGGGCACAGACGTCCAAGAATAAAAATATTAATTCTTAATTTGGTGTTTGCCCCTACGGAGCCGCAAACAAAGGACCTACGGGTATATCCGTAGGGGAAAGTAAATATCGATTTAACAAAAGCCCAGATCGATCGCCTACGCTCACTTTCTCTCTCTCTCTCGATCGCGCGCGAAAAAAATCCCCAAATCGCCACGCCGTCATCGCCACCGTCGTTCTCCTCGTCGCCACCGCCGGTTTCGTCGCCACCGCAGTTCTCATCGCCACCGCGGTTCAGGTCGTCGCCACCACCGTTCAGGTCGTCGCCCCAGCCCCAGCAGCAGCCGTTCAGGTGAGTAAATCTCGAGGTAAATTAAAGAATTTTGGATTATTTTGGGCTTAGGGTTCATGGCTGGGTCTGGGGTTGCGCGCGCGAGTTGGGGTTGGGCAGGGGTCGCGGTCGGGGTCGGGGTCGGGGTAGGGTTAGGGTTGGGGTTCGGCTGCTGCTGGGGTGGGGCTGGGGTTAGGGTTTGCCTTAGGGTTGGTGTTGGGGTTTAGCTGGCCGCGCTGGGGTTAGGGTTAGGTTGGGGCTGGGCTGGGGCTGGGGCTGGGTGCTGGGGCTGGGGCTGGGTTGGGGTTAAGTGGTGGGGAGTTGGAAAAAAACAAGAAAATGAAAGAGTAATGAATGTGAGAAATTAAGAATGAGAATAATTGCACAAAAAATTTGTTGACAAGAAAATGAAAGAGTAATGAATGTGAGAAATTAAGAATGAGAACAATTGCACAGAAAAAGCTATGCTTGACTAGGGGGGATGGTTCTATGTGCTTTCAGAGAGCAACTTGGGGTTAGGGTTAGGTGGATTGATGACAACAAAATACCATAATTTATAACTATATTACTCATATAATGTGTATGTCATGTGAAAGCTAGATGAAGGTCGAGGCAAGCACAATAAATTTGTTGGATGGGACAATGTCAATAGGAGCTCAATGCTATTTGGAAAAATAATAATTCAAAGACATAGTGGAGTTTCCGATTGGTGGCATGGACTAGTTTGATGTATGTAGTTGGTTTGATTTATGAAAAAATGGGGAGACAACATGCATGTATGCATATAGGTAACATCTGCCAATATACCATATCCAGACCGCAATCTATTTTTGCCTATTGGTTAATATGAAAATATCGGCCCGCGTATATAACATAATCAAAGTTGTTAAATCTTGATACGGTTTGTATTTCGTTTTTTTATTTATCAGTTCTATCAATGTTGCGTATAACGCTTTATGATATCAGTATCCTACATTTGTAGTTTTAATTGTTGATTGTTATAGATAAATACCATTGCAATAATAGTTTTTGGTTGATGAATGCTATTGCAATGTAGGATGATAAGTTCTATCAATCTTGATCTCAATGGTTTAAAATCATGTTACACATACAACACGAATGCACAACAAATGCATAATTAGAGAGCGACTCGAGATATTCAGGTTAAAACCAATATATGATACTCGATGATAATATGAAACCTTCATATTCAAATCGATACTCATATATGAAACTAAAAGGGTCACTTAGTCCCCGTCTATCGGTTAACATACGTGCGATGCTCGTCGTGACCTAGAACTATACGAAGGTTGTTAAATATCGGACAGTATAGCTCGATACTAACAACCGTCGTATAGTCTAAGCGACGAGAAAATTCAATCGTATGGTAACCCATAGATTTGTCCCGTGTGGACAAGTTAAGAATGTATAAAGCAAACGCCTTCATTCACTTGTGTTTTCATCCGTTTCGAGATATTTCGTCGGTACCTTTCCGCTGGTTCTCCGTATACAAAGATAGATTAGATGTTCATTTCAACGTTGTTTCACAGCTTTGAAATGATTATCTATTCTATTACAGTGTACTCGGAGAACAGCGGGGAGGTGCTGCCGAAATTTACTCGAAACGGTTGAAAGCACAAGTGATGGGCGTTCGCTCTATACATTCTTAATGGGATAGAAGCCTACCCCCGACAGCCGGAACTCACACATACAACAAGAATACACAACAAACGCATAATTAGAGAGCGATTCGAGATGTTCGGGTTAAAACCAATATATGATACTCGATGATAATATGAAACCTTCATATTCCCATCGATACTCGTATATGAAACTAAAAGCGCCACTTAGTCCCCGTCTATCGGTTAACATACGTGCGATGCTCGTCGTGACCTAGAACTATACGAAGATTGTTAAATATCGGACAGTATAGCTCGATACTAACAACCGTCGTATGGTCTACGTGACGAGAAAATTCAATCGTATGGTAACCCATATGTTTCCTGATTTAAAATCAGGAAAGCTTCTGGGAAAAGCTTCAAAAAGGGGTCACGTGTTGGCACGTGACACCTAAAAAGCATCATCAAGTCAAGTTCGGTTTCCTGACTACGCTGGAGAAAATGGGCTTCAGAAAGAGTCACGTGTTCCCACATGACCAGGGTCACGTGGCGACACGTGACATTTAAATGCAAGCGTCAAAGGCACACAAGTTCTCTGATCAAGTCAAGAAAAAGGCTTCAGAAGAGGTCACGTGCTTCCACGTGACCAGGGTCACGTGTTGGCACGTGACAACAGACTCGTTCTCCAGATGAACCAAAGAAAGAGAGTTCAAACAAGGGTCACGTGCTCACACGTGACCAGGAGTCACGTGATGGCACGTGACGCTTAAGCAACGATCAGAAGACAGAGCGCAAAAGAAAGGAAAAGGCTCATTCCAAAGGGGGTCACGTGCCCACACGTGACCATGGGTCACGTGGTCACACGTGACCAGCTTTCAAAGCCCATTTTGTTAACAGAATTAAATTCTGAGAGAAATTCAAATCTTTCCAAAGGAAAGCAACTATCTGGAACCAATCAAATTAAAGATTCAGAGGTGATGAAATATCATCTATCTATGGGAAAATCTCGGGTTTGGAAAGATTTCCCCTTTAAATCTAACCAAAATAACAAAGGAGAATCTCTGGATTTAAAATCCAATGGTGAATAAAATTCACCTAATAATCCGAAGGTCCAAAACAAACAATGAATGCAAATCAAATCTCTCATGAAGATTCGTCAAAAACTGATTGATTCGGCTGCTTCTCCTATAAATAGGAGCCAAGAGACATAGAGAAAGGGGAGATACGCAGAAAAGAAAAAGAAAAGGAGGAGAGCTTTGATACTTTGAAAAGACTCGGATCTTCTGCAAAAAACCCTAGGTAAGAAAGGGAAGGCCTTTTGAAAGAAAGAGAATTTAATTCTCAACAGAGTTTAACTCTGAAAATGTAAAAACAGAAGAACATATTTCTTCTCTCTTTGATGGAGGATCTGCAAAGTGCACATCTCCCCTTAAGGTTGAGAATTTAATTCTCAATGGGTTGAGATCCCGCCATGCAGATCCAAAACATGGAGAAGGAATGCAAGCATGAGAATTTAATTCTCACAGAACTATAGGAAGTTAATTCCTTTAAAAATAAAATTAGGGCTTGACCCTGTATCATGAGAATTTAATTCCTTCAGAACAAAAAAAGAAACAGGGTTTAACCCTAATTAAGAACCTAGTTCTGTTGAAACAGCGGGAATTTAATTCCCTTGATCATAATTTAACAGAGGATGGAAGTTTAAACTCCTTAAAGCTTTTGTTAGGGTTTAACCCTATTTGGTCCTTCACATATATGAGGAATTTAACTCCTACAGAAAACTCAGAGTTAAACTCTATTCCAGAATATAAGTCTTCGAAAGGAAGTAGGAATTTAATTCCTCTGAAATTTACAGCTCGAGGAATTTAATTCCTGAAAAAGAAGATTAACAAAGCCTCTAAATAAAATACATAGAGGCAGGGTCACGTGTCATCACGTGACCCCCCAAGAGATCTACAGAAAGTCCCTTTGAGGCAGCACCCCACGTGACCCACGTGACTCTCGGCAGAAGCTCTAATACATAGGCATTTGAATGCCCGTCACGTGCTAGCACGTGATGCTCTGAAAGACACGATAATCTCAGCAGAATAAATGAAAGGAGGGCGCTCTCACGTGCTGCCACGTGACCCCTCTTGTCTTAGTGTTTAACACTAAATTGAAACTCTCGAACCCAGTGTTAGAACACTGTTGGGCTTTAGTGTTCAATACTAATTAAAAAGCTTTATCTGCAGTGTTCAACACTGATTACCTTAGCGTTTAAACACTAATCTGAGATCTTCATTTGCAGTGTTCAACACTGATCTATTTTTAGTGTTTAACACTAATTCGAAAAGCCTTGTTGCTGGTGTTTAACACCAATTATCTCTTAGTGTTAAACACTAACTTGTCAACCTCATTCCCAGTGTTCAACACTGACTGCTCTGTAGTGTTTAACACTAGGCTTTGGCCCAATTGGCTTAAATGGATGGAGGCAAAGCCTCTCCTGATTGGACTTAGTCCAAGATGGCCATAAGTCCTCAATTTGTGATTAACTGGTCTAATGGACTCATAACATAATTAATTCGTCTTGACCCCAAATTGGGCCAAGGACTATTTAATCTACTCCGGTTCTAGGGTACATCTCTTCACTCCTTTGATACTTGGCATTGTAATCCCTCAATGTCTTCAAAGAGGTGACGGGTCCCGACAACCACACATTGATATGGACTGTGGGGTCCTTAAACTCATGTCTAATACAAATTCCTGGTTACGTGGAACACGGATAATGTCACTCTTTGACCCCGTGGAGAACGTCCAGAGCGGAGCCTGGTCCTCGCCAAGCGCGGCAGTGAACCCGTGTGAAGCATCCAGAGCACATACCGGACTGTAGAGTCCTTAAACCCATGGACTACGACGTCCTTAACCTTGACCGAGATGTCTTAAAACTAACAACGGACTGTGGAGTCCTTAAACCCATGGACTACGACGTCCTTAACCTTGACTGAGATGTCTTAAAACTAACAACGGACTGTGGAGTCCTTAAACCCATGGACTACGACGTCCTTAACCTTGACCGAGATGTCTTAAAACTAATAACGGACTGTGGAGTCCTTAAACCCATGGACTACGACGTCCTTAACCTTGACCGAGATGTCTTAAAACTAACAACGGACTGTGGAGTCCTTAAACCCATGGACTACGACGTCCTTAACCTTGACCGAGATGTCTTAAAACTAACAACGGACTGTGGGGTCCTTAAACCCATGGACTACGACGTCCTTAACCTTGACCGAGATGTCTTAAAACTAACAATGGACCGCAATGTCCTTAAACTACCCATGGACCGCAATGTCCTTAAACTACCCATGGACCGCAACGTCCTTAAACTAGAACAGTAGAGCCCCGTATGCTCTTTTGACGGATCTAAACGGTCCCATTTAAGTTGATCTTAGCTTCAAAGATGGCTAACGTATCCTTAAACCTTCAAACAGAGTGGACTATGAATCCCCCCAATTAACTTTGGCTCAAGGGTACATCCCCGAACTCCTCTGACATCCGTCGTTGTAATCCCTCAACGTCGTCAGAGAGGTGACGGGTCCCGACGGCCATACATACGATGGACCACTATGTCTCTAAACTGGAACATTAGAGTCCAAACGCTCTTTTGTCGGATCTAAACGATCCCGTTAAGTTGATCTTAGTCACAAAGTTAGACTAACGTATCCTTAACAAACGTTTGAGTTGATCTTAGCTTCAAGTATGGCTGACGTATCCTCAAACCAAACCCCCCCAAACCCAAATCTAAGATAATACGGATTTGGACTAGTCCACGCCCTACGGGCGACGACATAACTCAGTCTCCATAAACAATCCACGGGCAACAAAATACAAAACAGACACCCACGACACGAAGTGACCATCTGGAGAAGGAGAAAGTTGTTACCGCAACGCGGTAGCGTAATTAACTGCAGGGGCTTGCGCCTGCAGGGAAGAGCGTCCCCACAATCAAAAACCCCTCAAACGAGGGGGAATCTGACGAAGTCTGCTACATCGGACGCATCCGTCTAAACCTTCGATACGTGGTGCCATAAATCAACTTGGCATCTTCGAAGAGGTGGACGGATAGCACCAATCAGCATCTGCCCCGAATCTCAGGCGAGACGTCCTGTCGCGCCGTCTTTCGGAGGGGAACAGATTCTGGCACGCCCGGTGGGACCTTTTCCTCTTTCCACTCCACACTTCGTGTGTCGTGACTCGCGAACCAATCGCGGTTCGCCAATGGTTGCCCTTGGGTTTCAAGATACTAAGAATTGGCATCTTGCTTATTGCAGAAAGCAAAGGATCGATGGCTTCTACTTCCATGAAATTCTCCAACTGCTCAGACTGCGATTGCAATCAACGCTCTGCCTCGCCAGGAGGTATAGCTTACGGACCCCAAGCTGCTTCGCTATTCACAATGCCCGTGGAACAGGTCACACGTGCCACCACAGGATTGTTCTTTGTGACCAGGCTCCCACCGACAAACTTCACCGCTCCAGCGCTGACAACGGAAGCTCTCAAGAAGTCGGTCTTTGATCGTCTCACCCCTGCCGCGGCTCCTCTCAACGAGCCGCCCAACGTCAACGCCTCGGTCTTCTCTAGATTGGGCCAGAAATCCTTCGAACCCATCATAGGACCTACGATCTCAGAGAAGGTTGCTTCTAAGAAAGTGGCCGCTCCTGTCCCAGAAGTCGTTAAGGCAGCTCCTCCGGCCAAAAGGTCGGTCTTTACAAGATTAACGGCTTCAGCTCCCGCTCCTACTGCCCAAAGGACATCGGTCTTTGACAGGCTAATACCAACTGCGACCCCCCACCCGGACAGGGGGCAAGACGAAACCATTCTTACCGCTGACCCTACACCGTCCGCTCGACACGCTCGACGTCGCCATTGGCGCCGAGTAAGGAAGGCTGGGGGCAACTCCCCCTCCGGGTTGACTCCATCGGCCCCGGTAGCAGAGGTTAATGCTGCTGTTCCAACTGGGAACAGCTTTGAAATGCTAAACAAGGTGCGAAGGAATTCCCCTACGGCAGTACTGAAGAGGTCTCCTCCCTCATTAAAAAAGGTTGTGGAAATAAAACCCGAACAGCCCCGATCTCCTCAACGGCTGTCTTCCAAAATCTATAAGGTTTGGCGGCAGGCCCGAGACTCGATCATCGATCCAAACTTCTCCCGCCAGCACAAGAAGCTGAAAATCCAACCGGAAGCTGGTCACCAGGCTAAACCCCAAAAGGCTGTTGATCAACTGACTCATAAAAGGAGGAGGCCAGAGAGGGCCCCACAACATGCAGCGACGGCTAAAAGCACTGAGCCCAGACGCCCTAAGTCTGGGGGCATGGTGGTGCACACTGTTTACATGGCCTCTGGAAAAGAGGAAAGCCGCACTTCTACGGGCCACCGACCGCTAACCCGATCCGTGACGAAGGCCCAGGAGCAGCAACAAAAGCTTCAAGAAATGATGAATGCTATGGCCGCGCTCACCGGGCCAAAAGAAAACCCAGAAACGTCCTCAGACGCACGCCGGGAGGAAGAAACCGATGCTGAATTCCTTCGCCGGACACTGGAGAAAAGGGACAAAGAGGCTGCTGAACAAGCGGCCAACATACAACGGATGGGCCTTCTCTTCCAAGATGTGATAGGAATGATGATCCAGCAGGACTTACCCGCCGAGGATCCCCCGATCGTTCTTGGAGACGACCGAGGAGAAACGTCAAATCCACCACCAGCCCTCTCAACGGCCAAGGAGGAGGCAATCTCTAAGGCTGACTTGGCTGACTACATAGCCCAGCAAATCCGGGTTCATCACGCTACTGAGGCAGCTGGTCAAGTCGTGAAAACGGGGCGGCCGTATCCGAGCTGGTACGACCAAATCAAATACCCGCAAGGCTATACGATACCAAAATTCCACGTGTATAAGGGGACCGGCAATCCCCATCAACATGTCGCCCAGTTTCGGGCCCTCTGCGGTAACACCGGCGGTGGTGATAAATTGTTGCTCCGCCAGTTCGTGGGCAGCTTATCAGAAACAGCGTTCGAATGGTATTCGGAACTCCCGAACGATTCTATCAAAACGTTCGCTGAAATGGAGTTGTTGTTCACTCAGCGATTTGCAAGTGCCAGCGAACGCACTCCAATAACTGCACTTATTAACGCCAGGGTAAAACCGGGCGAAACCTGGGTCCAGTACGCTATACGCTGGCGGAATTTGTAGTCGAGATGTGAGCAACGCATTGAGGAAGCACCTGCGGTGGGCATGTTCGTGGGAACTCTAGACCCTCACGCAACTATCTCCCAGTTTATGATGTTCTTTAAGCCAACCACATTCCAGGCTCTGATCGACAAGTTGGCTCAGATGGACCAGATGGGTCATAGACCACCTACACCGAAGTCGGAACCTAGGAATAACAAGGGTAAAGGGAGGGCAACTTTTGTTGCGAATGCCCAACAGCAACCTAACGCCCCGAAACCGGCAGATCAACTGGAGGAAAGGCGTCGGTATTATAATGAGAAGATGAAGCGTCCCTACTCATTCCCACGGGACAAGACGAAACGGTTATTCGAGCTGGCAATACGCAACAGACTTATAAACCTGCCAAACCCAAGGCGACCGCCGCAACCCACCGAGGTGAATAACCCCAACTATTGCCCTTACCATCAGACGGTAGGCCATCCGATTGAAGATTGCTTCGTCTTCAAAGGATGGATTGAAGATCAATACCTCCAGGGGAAGTTTGTACTGTCCGAAAAGTGGAAGGTAAACCCACCACAACCGCATACTCCTAAGAAAGCGGATACACCGGGGGCAACATGTTCTTTTGTTGAAGAAGCTCCGTGGGAGGTCGTGCTATCAACTAAAACCAAAAGAATGCTGAGAGACCTTCATGCGTGCCCTGCGATCGAATGGAAGGACCCTCTTGAACCTCAAATTATCAAAGGAATGTTGAAGCCCCGCCCAATTACAAAGACTCGCGATAAGAGCCCAAATACTCACGCCCAACCGTCGAAATCCTCGAAGAAAAAGAAGAGGAAATCCAAGAAGCCCGTGAAGCTTGGAAATGAGCACATGAACTTGCAGAAGCAAATCGACGCGCTGGAAGAATACAATCAAAAGGCGCGAACTCCTGTCACACTGCAAGAGTTCCTCAACCACATCTTTCAAGAGAAAGATGATGGAGAGAGCTCGTCAGATGAATCCGAAGGATATGTGGCGAGCTGTAACGTAATCTCCTACTCGTTTACCGATGATGGGAAAACTCCCGGCACTAGGAAACTGGAGGCAGAGCCTGTACCAGAGCGTGCATGGCCAACAGACGAAATGATCGACGCTTTTCTAGACGAGATTCGTCTAAAATGTAAAGCGGACCAGGAGCGTGAGATGGCAGCGTCAGAAGGAACCAAATGCAGGCGACTGAACGGAAGAGTTGAACTACCTCCGCCAGAGCGAAAGGCATCCGAAGTAGACAAGAAGATATTCAAGACGAGAAAAAGGTTTGCCAGAGCCATGTCAATGGGGATGAAGCTACCGCCCTCGGAAGGAAACACACATGATGGGGTGGAGAGGCACCCTGACTATTGCGCATATCACCGGAAAGTCTCACACCCCACGGAGGAGTGCGACGCCTTTAAGATATGGTGGCAAGGATATGTCGCTCGTCGGCAACATGTTAAGCGCATGAAACGCAAGACCCGTCGGGAGCGAAGAAGTACTGTCGATGGGCACAACAGAACAACTGGCAACTGTTGCATGGTTAACGCCAGGGGGTCACAAGTTCTCACCTTTGGGAGCGACTCTGACGAAGAAATGGCTCTGGGCCCTCTCTTTAAAGAACCTGTTTTGGGGAAAGAGGAGGAATCGGAGATCTGCGAGAACATTCAGCTGCGCAATCGTACGCTCCCGGAAAAGAATCTTGGGCCCGTGAGTAGAAAAGACAAGGGAAAGGAAAAGGTCACTGAAGATATCACTTTAGATGACCAAGTCACGAGAGAGCTGGCTGCCAAAGACCCTCCTAGGAAGAGTAAAGTGGACTATAACATCCTCGCGCACCTAAGGAAGCTACCTTCTCAGCTTAGCATTCTCGATGCCCTCCTATTATCGAAAGAAGCGCGAGACTCACTAATTAAGGCGTTACAAGAACCCGAGCAATTCCAAGCCTTCCTCGCCACTGAAAAGATGAAGGATGAACTGGAGGAAATGCATACGGCCGACGTCACTTTCGGTGATGAAGACCTCCTTCTCGGGACGTGCGACCACAACCATCCCCTATACGTCTCCGGATACTGCCATGATATCAAGATCGGCAAGATCCTGGTAGATAATGGATCCTCCGTCAATCTCCTTAATGTTCGGGTGTTAAAAGAAATCTGCATGAGCGTGCAACACCTCGCTCGTGACAAGATTACTATCTCCGGTTTCGATTCACAATCGTCACGGACTCTCGGATCTGTGATACTAACATTACGCTTTGGACTTCTCGTCACAGACATCAAATTCCATGTCATTGACGCCAAGACCTGCTACAACGCCTTGCTCGGCCGTCCTTGGCTACACGAGTACAATATCATCCCTTCTACACAATATCAGTGTATGAAGTACTTCAAGGATGGCCTCGAGTATACCGTAACAGCTGAGTTAAACCCATTTTCCGTGAACGAAGTCCGTAAATACGAAGATGCGAAGTACTTTTTGCCAGATTTCGAGGATACAGAAAGGTGTTGCAATCCGGAGAACAAAACCGCCGCCACTATCCCTATTTTCGGGAGCGATACCGAAGAAAAGGAAGAGATAGTTTATGCAGGGCCATCTCAACGCAACAACCTGGGGACAGCCGCCCCCGTATTAGTCTTCGGAAGTGATTCAGAAGATGAAGTTAATGCTGTGTTCTCCAATCGGCTGTCAACACAAGCACCCCTTGGCGATGACCATAGTTTGCAAATCACTATGGTGCCGCGAGAACACTACAAGGATCTCGACGCGCTTCAGGCTCACGATGTGCAGGACCTGCAAATATTCTACGTCCCTCCCAGGCAAAGGGGTGAGAAAGTGATCCTATTTTACCGATCCTCAGAGTCGAAAATAGAGAAGGAGATCTGGCACGGCGCAGATACTACGCTCGACAGGCTCCAACCCATCCGTCTGCCCAGATACTATACGGATGGTTTAAAGAAGCTATTGAAGCGCCAAGGAGTACCCTTAAAACAGGCTGTTCGGCAGGCTCGGTTCTACAACAAGATTTGGAATGTCCCCGGGACTCAACGCAAGTTGCCCAACGGGAAGATGGAAACACTCGGGCTTGGATACGCAAGAGCTGGAAAACAGGAACGGACTCACAGCAGCTACCCTATATATACCTTTGATGAAGAAGAGGACGCCCTGTCAGGAGATGCCAACCCCCCATCAAAACTAGATCCCGCGATTAAAGCGCCGAGTCCGTCGTTTGAAGAACGAATGGGCAAGCCTATCAGGAAAGTGGGTCAGAAAGCTCGGGAAGACCACAACCGCGAAATGGCCATCTACAAGAAGGCCAGGACGCAACGTCTATCTCAACATACTGGAAAAGACAAAGATGCATATCCTCGTCAATCCGTTGTACGAAAGGCCCGACGCGGAGACGAAAATAAATCAAGAAGCGGCTCGGGTCTGTCCCTCGTGAAGAAGATGAGTCGAGCGTATTCATTTCCCCGAGACAAGACAGAGAGGTTACTCAACCTCGCTATAAAACATCAAATGATCACGCTTCCAGAGTCTAGACATCCTGAGCAAGCTAGCAAGGTCTCTCATCCGAGTTATTGCTCTTATCACCAAGCCATAGGACATCCTACCGAAGACTGCTTCACCTTCAAGAACTGGGTCAAGGACCAGTACCGACGGGGTAGATTCGCTTTATCCGACGGCTGGAAGGTAACGCCGCCGCAAAAGCATGAGCCCAAGGCCGCAAGAGCATAACCGGGTCCACCTCAGTCCAGGGAGCGGGTTCGCACTTGTTATACGATTACGATATTAGGAGAAGAGCCCGAGAACGTAGATGACCTTCCCCGGTGCTTTGAGAACAGCAATGATGAGGTGATCTCAGAATTTCTGCCCGCTCCAAAAGAACTGGAAGATGGTATACATACTACTGCAGATAACCTCAAGAAGATTGAGTTGGGATCGACAGACGACCCGCGACCGACATTTGTCAGCAAGCTGTTGTCCGAAGAAAAGGTGGCTGCGTTAAAGAACGTGCTTCTACAGCATAAAAATTGCTTCGCGTGGAACTATTCCGAAATGCCAGGATTGGATCCGGAGATTGCTGTGCATAAATTAGCAATATCCCCAGATATCAAGCCAGTCAAGCAGGCGCCGAGGAGGATGCGACTCGAGCTTGAAATGAGCATCAACGCCGAAGTCAAGAAGTTGATCGATTCTGGATTTATCCAAGAAGTCCAATATCCCGACTGGATTGCCCATATCGTCCCGGTAATGAAGAAGAATGGGACGGTACGCATATGCGTGGATTTCAGGGATCTCAATAAAGCCTGTCCAAAGGATGATTTCCCAGTACCGGTAACCGAGCTAATGATAGATAACACGTCAACTCACGAGGTTTTCTCCTTTATGGATGGTTCGTCAGGATACAATCAGATAAAGATGCATCCCGAAGACCAGAAGCATACCGCTTTCCGCACCCCTTTGGGTATATTTTGCTACAAGGTTATGCCCTTTGGTCTAAAAAACGCTGGCGCCACCTATCAAAGGGCCATGACAAAGATCTTCGACGACCTCATACATGACATCGTCGAGTGCTATATCGATGACCTCGTAGTAAAGAGCACGTCATACGAAGATCATTTAAAGCATCTGGAGACTGTATTTCAACGCCTTCGGCAATATAATTTGAAAATGAATCCCCTCAAATGCGCGTTTGGAGTCTCCTCGGGCAAATTCCTGGGATTCATCATTCGACACAAAGGTATTGAAATAGATCCGTCGAAGATTAAAGCGATCATGGAAATGCCTCCCCCAAGAACGCTCAAGCAGTTGCGGTCTCTCCAAGGGAAGCTCGCATACATCCGGCGGTTTATCTCTAATCTTTCGGGCAAATGCCGTCCTTACAGCCACCTGATGAAAAAGGGAACCCCATTCGTTTGGGATCACAAATGTCAAGGTGCACTAGACGAGATCAAGCAATACTTGCAAAGCCCTCCGGTGTTGGCCGCGCCGGTCAAGGGAAAACCCCTCATTCTTTATACAACCGCCCTCGAAAGTTCCTTAGGCGCGTTATGGGTGCAAGAGAACGATCAGGGGAAAGAGAGAGCACTCTACTACTTAAGTCGGGTTCTACTGGGGGCAGAAAGCAACTACTCTCCCATTGAAAAACATTGCTTGGCGTTAATCTTCGCGATAACAAAGCTTAGACATTACGCATTAGAACATGAAGTCCGTCTTATTTCGAAGGTGGACCCTCTTAAATATTTGATGTCGAAAGCCATACTGACGGGACGACTTGCTAAGTGGGCCCTGCTCTTGATGGAGTTCTCGATAACGTATTAACCTCTCAAGGCAGTGAAAGGCCAGGCCATCGCCGACTTCCTCGCCGAGCACCCGATACCGGCCGATTCTCCTCTGAACTGTGATTTGCCGGATGAGCATGCATTTGATGCGATTAGCGGCGGAAGCACTCAATGGGAACTCTATTTCGATGGAGCGTCCTCCATAAAGAAACAGAAACAAGGTATCCCAATGATCAAATCAGGGATAGGCCTCATCTTTGCAACTCCACAAGGAGGGATAATGCGCTTCGCCTTCTCTTTAACAGTGCTGAGGACAAACAATGAAGCCGAATACGAAGCCCTGATAGCAGGCCTCGAGATCGCCATCGACATGGGAATTGAGGACCTCCTCATATATGGGGATTCTCAGCTGGTCGTCAGTCAAGTAAATGGTGACTACCAGACATGCAAACCGGAATTGGTAAAATACGGTGAAAAAGTGCAACAACTGCTAACCCAAATTCCCTCCTATACTTTGGAGAGCATACCGCGCGCGGAAAACAGCAAAGCGGACGCACTAGCCAAACTTGCTAAAGAACTGGCTGACGAGAACCTCGACGACGTTAGAATCGTGGTACAAAGCCGTCGAGTGCTTGCCCCAGCAGAAGTACCTCCCAAGCCATCCGAAGAAAAAGGAGCGAACGAGGAGGCAACTCTACAAATAAAAGACCATGAGAAGGCCGAAGACTGGAGGGAAGTCTTCATAGACTACTTTAGATCCCGCCGAATGCCCGAAGAAGCGTCCTCAAGACATCAGCTCATGAAACGAGCTTTATCTTTCGCTTTTGTCAACGACATTCTATACAAGAGATCATTTGATTCCCTATGGCTGAGATGCTTAGGACCTGACGAAGCAGAAAGAGTCATTCAGGAAGTTCATGACGGACTTTACGGTTCTCACCAGGCAGGCCCAAAGATGAAGTTAAAAATTAAACGGATGGGTTATTACTGGCCCACGATGATCCAGGACTGCCTCGAGTATGCGAAGCAATGCCACTCATGCCAGATCCATGGAGACTTCATCCACCAACATCCGAATCCACTGCACCCGACGCTGGCTAGTTGGCCATTCGAAATGTGGGGGACTGACATAGTCGGCCCCATTGAGCCAGCATCATCCAGGGGACACCGCTTTATCCTGGCGACAACTGATTACTTCTCCAAATGGGTAGAAGCAGTACCACTGAAGGAAGTGAAGACGGAGAATATTCTCCACTTCTTCAAGACGCACGTCATCTATCGGTTTGGAACTCCACGGCGGATTATCTCCGATAACGGGCCGGCCTACCGAAGCCATAAGATTAGCCGCTTCGCACAGCAGCACAATATAGACTGGAGATATTCTTCAGTTTACAATCCACGAGCTAACGGCCTGGCCGAGGCCTTCAATAAGACCTTGACGAAGATCATAAAAAAGACTGTTTCCAGGAATAAGAGAGACTGGCACGAAAGGCTGCAAGAAGCCCTTTGGGCCTATCGAACTACATTCAAGACGGCCACAAACACAACGCCGTACGCGTTGGTATTTGGGACAGAAGCAGTGCTCCCCCTCGAGATAGAGTTACCCTCTCTACGAGTAGCAGTCCACCACGAGCTGACGAACGAAGAAAATGCTCACCTTCGGCTTGAGGAGCTTGATGCCCTCGATGAAACCCGGCTCATAGCGCAACAATATCTAGAAGCCTACAAAGCAAAGATGACGCGCTCGTACGAAAGATTGACCAGGCCGAGGACATTCCGCCAAGGCGAACTCGTACTAGTGGTCAAAAGACCTATGATCCCCAATCGCGCCAAGCGGGGAAAATTTAAGCCAAACTATGAAGGCCCGTATATCATAGACAAGGTCTACCAGGGTGGAGCCTATCTACTCATGGACATGCACGGTGAAAGGCCTTTCAGGCCAATAAACGGCCGCTTCTTGAAGAAATACTACGCTTAATAAGCCGCAGCCTGGGTTAATGATAGATGACGACGACTATGTCCGCTCACTATCTTTCTAAGCTCAGACTTTACAAGCAGCAGCCGGCCTTCCTATAACGACGGACCGAAACGTCCTTAAACTAACGGCGGACCGAAACGTCCTTAAACTATCGACGGACCGAAACGTCCCTAAACTACCACCGCAACGTCCTTAGGTTGATGAGATGGATAAATAAAAAAAATATATAATAAAAAATAAAAAAAAAACGGTATGTCCATAAGCGAAATGGGCATGGATGAAAACCCGAAAGGGCTCCGTGAGTAAAAACAACAGGGCTGCCGGCAAGTGTTCGTGAAAACCTGAAAGGGCGCGACCTTGTAAAAAAAAAAAAGTAAAAATAAAAAAAAACGGTATGTCTATAAGCAAAATGGGCACGGATGAAAACCCGAAAGGGCTCCGTGAGTAAAAACAGCAGGACTACCGGCGAGTGTTTGTGAAAACCCGAAAGGGCGCAACCTCGTTAAAGGACACTTACAGAGTCCTCTCGACCTTGTAAGGAGAAACCACCTGCGTGAGATCCTTACGACTCACAAAGGAGCAGCACACTTAGGGATCCTCACGATTCCTAAGGAGAAAATACACTTACGAGATCCTCACGACTCGTAAGGAGAATTCTCTTATGGGACCCTCACGGCTCATGAGATTTGAAAGTCTTAAGTTACAGAAACCTGAACCTGTTCTTAAGCAAATGCCAGAATCTGTTCCCCTCCGAAAGACGGCGCGACAGGACGTCTCGCCTGAGATTCGGGGCAGATGCTAATTGGTGCTATCCGTCCACCTCTTCGAAGATGCCAAGTTGATTTATGGCACCACGTATCGAAGGTTTAGACGGATGCGTCCGATGTAGCAGACTTCGTCAGATTCCCCCTCGTTTGAGGGGTTTTTGATTGTGGGGACGCTCTTCCCTGCAGGCGCAAGCCCCTGCAGTTAATTACGCTACCGCGTTGCGGTAACAACTTTCTCCTTCTCCAGATGGTCACTTCGTGTCGTGGGTGTCTGTTTTGTATTTTGTTGCCCGTGGATTGTTTACGGAGACTGAGTTATGTCGTCGTCCGTAGGGCGTGGACTAGTCCAAATCCGTATTATCTTAGATTTGGGTTTGGGGGGGTTTGGTTTGAGGATACGTCAGCCATACTTGAAGCTAAGATCAACTCAAACGTTTGTTAAGGATACGTTAGTCTAACTTTATGACTAAGATCAACTTAACGGGATCGTTTAGATCCGACAAAAGAGCGTTTGGACTCTAATGTTCCAGTTTAGAGACATAGTGGTCCATCGTATGTATGGCCGTCGGGACCCGTCACCTCTCTGACGACGTTGAGGGATTACAACGACGGATGTCAGAGGAGTTCGGGGATGTACCCTTGAGCCAAAGTTAATTGGGGGGATTCATAGTCCACTCTGTTTGAAGGTTTAAGGATACGTTAGCCATCTTTGAAGCTAAGATCAACTTAAACGGGACCGTTTAGATCCGTCAAAAGAGCATACGGGGCTCTATTGTTCTAGTTTAAGGACGTTGCGGTCCATGGGTAGTTTAAGGACATTGCGGTCCATGGGTAGTTTAAGGACATCTGCTCCCCTCCGAAAGACGGCGCGACGCCGCGTCTTGCCTGAGATTCGGGGCAGATGCTAATTGGCCCAATCCTCCACAACCTCCGATATTGCCCTACTAGTGGTTCAGTACTGACCCTTGTATATAATCCACGGGCGCGAATAAACATTTCCCTAACCAAGTCCCACCCATGACTGGGGATATGTCCATACGGTGAACAACCCTTATAAGTCCTCTCGACTTGTAAGGAGAAAGCCCTCTTGTAGGATCCTTACGACTTACAGAGGAACATACACTTAGGAATCCTCACGATCCCTAAGGAGAAAATACACCTGCAAGATCCTCACGACTTGTAGGGAGAAATACCTTTGTGAGACCCTTACGGCTCATGAAGTCAAAAGCCTTAGTCGACAGAACCTTAACCCTGTTTGCTAAGCCACCTTTGTTCAACATCGATAGAGGCAAATGATGGTTCGCTCCTGGCAATATCCCAGTTGCAGCGATGCTGACGCCTAAACCGGTATCAAATTCCAAGTCCTGTGATGGCAAATGATGATTCGCTCCTGGCAATATTCCAGTTGTAGCGATGCTGATGCTGAGATTGGCACCAGATTCCAAATTCCACACTCGCAAAAAAAAATATATAGCGAGCCATACGTGCATACGAAATAGTCGAAATGATGGGGCAACTTGCAATAAAAATTAGCAAGTAAAAAAAAATGTATGCATAAAAAATAGCCGAAACGATTGGGCAACTCGCAATAAAAAGCAGCGAGTAAAAATAAAAAAATAGCCGAAATGATTGGGCACCGCGAAAAATAGCCGAAATGATAGGGCAATCGCGACCTTCGCGATATAAAAGCTGAAATGATAGAGCATCGGGGAAAAAGAAATAAAATAAAAGCGAAATCCTCGCCCTACAGGTGATGTTTCATCTATCCCTGTATACAATCTAGGGGCGCAAACAAAGAAGGGATCATACTCCTCCCCCAGGTTTCATCAGAAGAAGAGGCCGAATCTTGACGGGTCACGAGCGACCTAAAGATCATCCCAATACTCGTCTCGTAACAACGGACACAACTTCAAGCTAAGCGGAACAGCGGCAACTCCCAGTTCCATGGCTCGGTGGTGTACATATCGCCAACAGTCAAACCTTCACCCCGTGAAATGCGGATATCTAGTGCAAAATTCCTGGTCACGTGGAACGCGGATAATGTCACTCTTTGACCCCGTGGAAAACGTCCAGAGCGGATCCTGGTCCTCGCAGAGCATGGCAGTGAACCCGTGCGAAGCATCCAGAGCGGAGCCTAGTCCTCGCCTAACGCGGCAGTGAACCCGTGTGAAGCATCTAGTGCGAAATTCCTGGTCACGTGGAACGCGGATAATGTCACTCTTTGACCCCGTGGAAAACGTCCAGAGCGGATCCTGGTCCTCGCAGAGCATGGCAGTGAACCCGCGCGAAGCATCCAGAGCGGAGCCTAGTCCTCGCCTAACGCGGCAGTGAACCCGTGTGAAGCATCTAGTGCGAAATTCCTGGTCACGTGGAACGCGGATAATGTCACTCTTTGACCCCGTGGAAAACGTCCAGAGCGGATCCTGGTCCTCGCAGAGCATGGCAGTGAACCCGTGCGAAGCATCCAGAGCGGAGCCTAGTCCTCGCCTAACGCGGCAGTGAACCCGTGTGAAGCATCTAGTGCAAAATTCCTGGTCATGTGGAACGCGGATAATGTCACTCTTTGACCCCGTGGAAAACGTCCAGAGCGGATCCTGGTCCTCGCAGAGCATGGCAGTGAACCCGTGCGAAGCATCCAGAGCGGAGCCTAGTCCTCGCCTAACGCGGCAGTGAACCCGTGTGAAGCATCTAGTGCAAACTTCCTGGTCACGTGGAACACGGATAATGTCACTCTTTGACCCCGTGGAAAACGCCCAGAGCGGATCCTGGTCCTCGCAGAGCATGGTAGTGAACCCGTGCGAAGCATCCAGAGCGGAGCCTAGTCCTCGCCTAACGCGGCAGTGAACCCGTGTGAAGCATCTAGTGCAAAATTCCTGGTTACGTGGAACGCGGATGATGTCACTCTTTGACCCCGTGGAAAACGTCCAGAGCGGAGCCTGGTCCTCGCCGAGCACGGCAGTGAACCCGTGTAAAGCATCCAGAGCAAATACCGGACTGTGGAGTCCTTAAAATCCACGGACTATGACGTCCTTAACCTCGACCGTGATGTCTTAAAACTAACGATCAACCATCCCGATTCCCTACAGATTTTGCCTTGGTTTAAGGGTACATCTCTTCACTCCTTTGATGCCCGGCGTTGTAATTCCTCAACGTCTTCAAAGAGGTGACGGGTCCCTGCAACCAAACATCGGACTGTGGAGTCCCTAAATCCATGGACTATGAGGTCCTTAACCTTGACCGTGATGTCTTAAAACTAACAGCGGACTGTGGAGTCCTTAAATCCACGGACTATGAGGTCCTTAACCTTGACCGTGACGTCTTTAAACTACGATACCTTGAAAGATCCCTGACTCCGTGAAACACGGATAAGGATGATCACATCCGGCACTTGCAGGCCCTCACGACCTGTAAGGAAGAAAAACTCTCTTGTGAGATCCTTACGACTCTCAAGGGAAAACCCGCTTAAGGATCCTCACGATCTTTAAGAAGAACTCGCACCTACGGGATCCTCTCGACCTGTAGGGAGAAAAATTCCTTATGAGACCCTCGTGGCTCATAAAAAGCAAAAGTCTTAAGGAGCAGATCCTAACCCTGAGTCCCGAGCCACTGCTGTCCTGCAAGGAGATCAAGATAGAATATCCACATAATACATTCAAAAGGAGACACACCATTTAGAAGAAAAATGTATCTTTTATTCATAAACCAAAATGAATACAAAGTACAATTTATGAAAGAAATAAAAAGAAAATACTCTCATCCACGAGTATGTACAAAAAGGAAGGAAAAGATACAAATGTCTCAAGCCGGCGGGCGATTCAGCAGCTTGGTCAGCTCATCCTGCTTTTGCTGAGCCACGGCTTCATGACGCAAGATCTCCAGAAGACGAGCCTCCGCCTGAGCTTGCTGAGCCTGATACGAAGCAAGCCGGGCTTCAAGCTCTTTCTCAGTGGCCTTATGAGCCTCAACCCTCTCGCGAGTAAACGTGGCAGCTTTGTCGAGAGCCACCACCTCTTTGATGGACTCCTGAAGCACCCGCCAGAGTTCATACGCTTTGTTGGCCCTGGCTGTGAGATTGGCTTGAAGCTCGCTCAGCGCCTTGGAGGCTAACTCCCTTTCCGAGAACTTGCGACCGAGCCTCTTCTCACATGACGTCATGTTGGCCGCGCACCGTGCTATCAACCCTCGTAACTCCGCCTTTGCAGCCACGGTCTCCGAGGAAAGGCGAGAACACTCGAGAGCGTGCAGGCAAGCCTCCACTCGCCGACAGAACTCCACCCAGACTCGCACCACCTCTTCGCCGTGGTAGGTGGCAAGAAAAGGAAGAGAACCGTTAGCCTCGGCAGCGAATGCTTCAGCCGTGGTCGTGCTGCCAGCACGAAGCTCCTCGATCAGAGACGACAAGGAGACGAGGCTTAATTGGGCCAAGCGTTCTGAAGCCCGCAAGGCATAAGGGCCGGGTGGCATCACGATGCGCGACTCCAACGCCGTGGAGACTGGCAGAGCTGTTCAAATTTAAAAGACGTCAACAAAATTCTTAAGCAAGGAACGAGTGAAAGTGCAATGAAATGTCACTCACCGACAGTCGTGCAAGTAGGAGCTGAAGGCTCCCCTGGCCCCTCGAGAATCTCGACCTCGTCATCGGCTTCCAGAACTGCAGAAAACGTCAATGTCAGTACGCAAAATAACGACGATGCTATGTGAAGGGATGGACGACACCAACCTTGCCCAGACGAGAGGACAATGCGTTGAGGGGAGATCGCCTGCGGAGCTGCCATCTCCAATAAACGCTGAAATGACTGTCGGGGCGATAGATCCGCGATCGTGGCCGCCAAACCGCGCAATTCTGGGAAAGATAAAAGGATTCAGACTATGAAGGGGTTGCTAAATTAAAACACAGAGGAATACCTTCAACAGTCCTCCCATTCTGAGCCGGGGGGATAGCAGCTTCAACGTTCTCCGTCATGACCTCAGGCTCCAACAAAGGGAGAGTAGTCCCGACTACCTCGCTCCCAGCCTTTGGGCCGCTCGCAGTAGGAGTCATTGGGGCGTCGGCCTCCAAAGGAGCCTCCTCCAAAGGGGCAAGCACGCCCTGGCCAAGAACCGCCGCTGGAAGTTCCACCATGAGAGGAGCAGCCTCGTCAGCCCCCTCCACATCCAGCAAGGCTTCATTGGGAGTTTCGGCGGGCTTTAGCTTTAATAGGCCTGTAGGAAGCTCCCCCAGCGTCGAAGATTCTGCATGATCCAAATAAGAATAATGATGTATATGCACAGGCATAAATAATCGGAGAGACTACAAAGGAAGCACAACGTACCTATACGCAAAGAAGCCCTCAATATGGCTTCTTCAAGCCGCTGCTCCTTCTCAAGGAGGTGGGCTCGCCGGGGTTCAAGCGTAGACTCATGACCGTCAGTCCACAAAGAGAGTGCATCAGCTGCATCTTCCGAAACGGCCTGCTTCAAAGCCCTTTCCCCCCATTCCTCCAAAGGGCCGATAAATCGCCGCCGAATCCACGAAGGATCTTCGTAGAAAATTACAGCGGGGTAAGACTTCTTCGGAACCTTGGCGTTATGAGACGCGTCTTTTGAGCGCCGTATGGCCTCGGCCAACTGTGCAGCCTCCTCGTCAGCTGAACTCGGGAAGAGAAGTCCCGCGTCTGACCCTTGCAGGGCCAATGGTTCGTCTTCAAGGATAGGCTCAGACTCCACCACAGAATCAAGCGGGGCAGTAGCCGTTTTCTTCCGCCGTTTAGACCCGGAGCCGGTCGCTGAGGATGACCGCTTCCTCCCTCGCGAAACCTTATGGCGGCGCTGGCCTACATCGCCCTCAACGCCCTCATCCTTGTTACTATCGCTCGGTGCCACAACCGAGGACGATATCGCCATTGTCGACACCACGAGGGGTGGTGCCGCCACCGGCAGGGGTGCTACCACCGGAGCCCGTTTACCCCGTGAGCGAGAACCCAAAGGCATACCAGCTATCGGAGTAAGGTCTACCCCGGACTCCCCTGGAATGAGCGCGGTGCCAATCTCCCTCAAAGGAAAGCGGACTAGAACCCTCGGTCGTAACTCAGCCCCAGGAGCTAGAGGAGGGGCATCGTGGCCAAGAAGCACCCTCCTTTCCTCGAGAATGATTGGGCTGACCCGATGAAGATACCAACCCGTAAACGTGCCCACGCATCGAGGCATGTACTCGGCTTCAGGGACCATGAAATAAGAGCCGGTATTCAGCCTCATGAAATGATGAGCGGCATCGCGAACAGCATCGAGCGAAGGGATCGGGGCCACTACAAAAGCCTCGAAAGGAACGCCCTGGTCATATCCGAGCTGTCGGGCAAATCGATGCGGATTGTACCGCATGAAAAGAGCCGCACTGTCCTGGCGAAACACCAAGTAACCCGGTCTGATTGCATACAAATGCGTGGCCTCCCGGGGCTTCAGAGAAGGTGCGTTGTCTTTCGACTGGTCCCAGAGTTGTTGGACGGGACCCGAAGGAGTAGACAAGACCCGATCAGTAAAAACCAACCCGCCAGCGGTGGCATGAGGAGAAATTAGCACCCGAATAGCCCCGAATTGAGTCGGGTCGGCGGCAGAAGCATCCACTAGCCGCATAAGTCGTGGAAAGGGGTAGGCATCGTAAAATGAGGGCCTCTGATGCATGGCGAAAGCCCCCAATACATGCATTTCGATCCAGGACGTGAAATAATGAAGCGAAAAGTTTACCACGTCCACGCCGGGCGTAGAGGTATTAGCTGCGGTGCCCAATCTATTATAGAGGTGCGCCAAGGCCGGGATGCCGATGGCCAACCGCGTCCCCTCAGCAATACGATGAGCCGGGTAGATGGCCGAGGCTCTCATGAAGCGGCGATGCATCGGGATAACAAACCAGCTAAGCCAAACACTGACAAACCCCACAAAGAATGTTTCCTCATCCATACCGGGTGCTGCAACGGACTCAAAAGACATCGGCGACACGATGGGGATATAATATTGTGGCAGGTCCGATTCAGCAGTCGGTAGTTTCTTCGGACCAAACCCAAAGGGGTCTCTGACGTTAGCAAACTTCGGAGCAGTCTTCGATATGATATCCTCACGAAGGAAGCAGGAAATGAAGCTCTTGAAAGTGACACCCTGCTCCTCGGACTCGGTGAATAATCGGTCGAAGATGCCTAGGGCCTTAATTAAACTAGGGCGCTTGTGGCGAACAGCGTTCTCAACAGACAAGCCGTCAATCGGTGCAGACTCGGGCTCGAAGACATACTCGTCAGGAGGCAATAACGCCTCGTACAGTGCCCCCCTGATTGACAATCCTGAGATTTCATAAAATTCTGCAAGAGAGATCGAGACCTCACGATCTCCTAGGATGAAAGTGTTGGTAGGAAGATTCCATTGGTTCAAAAACGCCTTAACCCACCAGGCATGCGGGGACTTATAGTGGAATAGTGACGCGTATATGGCCTGATAAAGCCCGACTTTCTGCAACCGCGCACGATGGGCAGAAAGGATGTAGCGAGCCCAGAGAAGACAGCCCGTGGGATGCCGGGGAGTGAGCCCTATCTTATAAATTTGCCCCCACGGGTGGGCCTCACCTTGGCAGATACGCCGCCCCAAGATGTCTATGGCCGGAATCGGATGATTCGGAATACCGGTCGTCGAAGGCTCAAGCCTCCCCGTTGGAGTCCAGTTGGGCATTTCCACAGCAAAAGCTGTCCTTGGAGGATCCATCGGTAAAAAGGGGAAAGTGGGCTCCGTTGGCACCGCGCAGAGAAAACTCCGACGACCCTGAATAATCTGACTATACCAAGACCCCCACTGAAGAAGGTTGGTGCAGTTCGGGTCATGAGCCCGAATCATCGCCATCGCTTCCTCATCAGACGGTGACTGAGGAAAAGCCGCCTCCGAGCGAGAAAAGGGAAAGCGTGGAGCAGAAGCCATCGCACCTGAAATCCAATAAAGGAAAACCGTTAAAAGGAAAGTCAGCGATATATTCATGCATGAACATGAAGACTAGTGGGAGAAAGCAACAGCAAAGTTTCCTGGGACCATTGGCTATAAAACACATGGGCCCCACAGAATCCGGATGACGGCTCATTAATAATGAGACCAAACAGTTACAATAAAACAAAAGGGAATATACTCATTTAATAAAAAAATGATGGCCATGCACATTCCCCCAACAGGATCTGTCTCGGGCTCTACAGTGAATCCAATAAAATCAAAGGAATTGAATTCACACAAAAAGACATCATTACAAAGCCCCCATTGCATTAATTGCAGGAAGAACAACCTCGGGCCAAGAGACCCCAGGAAGCCTCTGTGTAAAGAAATCGAGTTCTTCGTTGGAATTAAATTCCTTATTAAGAAAAGGGAATTAAATTCCCAAAAACATTTTTTGACGGAATTAAATTCCATGGATTTGAACCGCCATCATCATCTCCCCAAAGATCATCTAAACCCTAAGAGATTTACAGTTGAAAGATTAAACAGTTTCATGTTCTTATGGAAAATATGAAGGAAGAAGGGTAAAAACCCTTGTTTTGGATTTAAAATCCAGAGAAATGTGAAGGCCCATCGTTGTCCAAGAACATTACCTGAGGAAAAAGGATTCCTTTTGAACAGAGTTAAACTCTGAAGATCGTTTCAAAACAGAGAACTAAGCTCTGGAAGAAGAGAATTAAATTCTCAGAAAAAGTTCTCAGAAGAAGAAGATGAACAAAGTGAAGGCTCTTATGAAGAGACAGAGGTATTTATAGAAGACAATGAAAACGCTTCGTCTCCCCAGATCCCTAGAGGAATCCAACGGTCACAAGAGGTGACAGCGTTGCACTCACGTGCAGACACGTGAGAACAACGCTGTGGGGGCATTTGTTTCCTGATTTAAAATCAGGAAAGCTTCTGGGAAAAGCTTCAAAAAGGGGTCACGTGTTGGCACGTGACACCTAAAAAGCATCATCAAGTCAAGTTCGGTTTCCTGACTACGCTGGAGAAAATGGGCTTCAGAAAGAGTCACGTGTTCCCACGTGACCAGGGTCACGTGGCGACACGTGACATTTAAATGCAAGCGTCAAAGGCACACAAGTTCTCTGATCAAGTCAAGAAAAAGGCTTCAGAAGAGGTCACGTGCTTCCACGTGACCAGGGTCACGTGTTGGCACGTGACGTTCAAGACAGCAGACTCGTTCTCCAGATGAACCAAGGAAAGAGAGTTCAAACAAGGGTCACGTGCTCACACGTGACCAGGAGTCACGTGGTGGCACGTGACGCTTAAGCAACGATCAGAAGACAGAGCGCAAAAGAAAGGAAAAGGCTCATTCCAAAGGGGGTCACGTGCTCACACGTGACCATGGGTCACGTGGTCATACGTGACCGGCTTTCAAAGCCCATTTTGTCAACAGAATTAAATTCTGAGAGAAATTCAAATCTTTCCGAAGGAAAGCAACTATCTGGAACCAATCAAATTAAAGATTCAGAGGTGATGAAATATCATCTATCTATGGGAAAATCTCGGGTTTGGAAAGATTTCCCCTTTAAATCTAACCAAAATAACAAGGGAGAATCTCTGGATTTAAAATCCAATGGTGAATAAAATTCACCTAATAATCCAAAGGCCCAAAATGAATGATGAATGCAAATCAAATCTCAATGAAGATTCGTCAAAAACTGATTGATTCCGCTGCTTCTCCTATAAATAGGAGCCAAGAGACACAGATGAAGGGACATACACAGAGAAGAAAAAAAGAAAAGGAGAAGAGCTTTGATACTTTGAAAAGACTCGGATCTTCTGCAAAAACTCTAGGTAAGAAAGGGAAGGCCGTTTGAAAGAAAGAGAATTTAATTCTTAACAGAGTTTAACTCTGATAATGTAAAAACAGAAGAACATATTTCTTCTCTCTTTGATAGAGGATCTGCAAAGTGCACATCTCCCCTTAAGGTTGAGAATTTAATTCTCAATGGGTCGAGATCCTGCCATGCAGATCCAAAACATAGAGAGGGAATGCAAGCGCGAGAATTTAATTCTCACAGAACTACAGGAATTTAATTCCTTTAAAAATAAAATTAGGGCTTGACCCTGTATCATGGGAATTTAATTCCTTCAGAATAAAAAGAAACAGGGTTTAACCCTAATTAAGAACCTAGTTCTGTTGCGGCAGCGGGAATTTAATTCCCTTGATCATAATTTAACAGAGGATGGAAGTTTAAACTCCTTAAAGCTTTTGTTAGGGTTTAACCCTATTTGGTCCTTCACATATATGAGGAATTTAACTCCTACAGAAAACTCAGAGTTAAACTCTATTCCAGAATATAAGTCTTCGAAAGGAAGTAGGAATTTAATTCCTCTGAAATTTACAGCTCGAGGAATTTAATTCCTGAAAAAGAAGATTAACAAAGCCTCTAAACAAAATACATAGAGGCAGGGTCACGTGTCATCACGTGACCCCCCAAGAGATCTACAGAAAGTCCCTTTGAGGCAGCACCCCACGTGACCCACGTGACTCTCGGCAGAAGCTCTAATACATAGGCATTTGAATGCCCGTCACGTGCTGGCACGTGATGCTCTGAAAGACACGATAATCTCAGCAGAATAAATGAAAGGAGGGCGCTCTCACGTGCTGCCACGTGACCCCTCTTGTCTTAGTGTTTAACACTAAATTGAAACTCTCGAACCCAGTGTTAGAACACTGTTGGGCTTTAGTGTTCAATACTAATTAAAAAGCTTTATCTGCAGTGTTCAACACTGATTACCTTAGCGTTTAAACACTAATCTGAGATCTTCATTTGCAGTGTTCAACACTGATCTATTTTTAGTGTTTAACACTAATTCGAAAAGCCTTGTTGCTGGTGTTTAACACCAATTATCTCTTAGTGTTAAACACTAACTTGTCAACCTCATTCCCAGTGTTCAACACTGACTGCTCTGTAGTGTTTAACACTAGGCTTTGGCCCAATTGGCTTAAATGGATGGAGGCAAAGCCTCTCCTGATTGGACTTAGCCCAAGATGGCCATAAGTCCTCAATTTGTGATTAACTGGTCCAATGGACTCATAACATAATTAATTCGTCTTGACCCCAAATTGGGCTAAGGACTATTTAATCCACTCCGGTTCTAGGGTACATCTCTTCACTCCTTTGATACTTGGCATTGTAATCCCTCAATGTCTTCAAAGAGGTGACGGGTCCCGACAACCACACATTGATATGGACTGTGGGGTCCTTAAACTCATGTCTAATACAAATTCCTGGTTACGTGGAACACGGATAATGTCACTCTTTGACCCCGTGGAGAACGTCCAGAGCAGAGCCTGGTCCTCGCCAAGCGCGGCAGTGAACCCGTGTGAAGCATCCAGAGCACATACCGGACTGTGGAGTCCTTAAACCCATGGACTACGACGTCCTTAACCTTGACCGAGATGTCTTAAAACTAACAACGGACTGTGGAGTCCTTAAACCCATGGACTACGACATCCTTAACCTTGACCGAGATGTCTTAAAACTAACAACGGACTGTGGAGTCCTTAAACTCATGGACTACGACGTCCTTAACCTTGACCGAGATGTCTTAAAACTAACAACGGACTGTGGAGTCCTTAAACCCATGGACTACGACGTCCTTAACCTTGACCGAGATGTCTTAAAACTAACAACGGACTGTGGAGTCCTTAAACCCATGGACTACGACGTCCTTAACCTTGACCGAGATGTCTTAAAACTAACAACGGACTGTGGGGTCCTTAAACCCATGGACTACGACGTCCTTAACCTTGACCGAGATGTCTTAAAACTAACAATGGACCGCAATGTCCTTAAACTACCCATGGACCGCAATGTCCTTAAACTACCCATGGACCGCAACGTCCTTAAACTAGAACAATAGAGCCCCGTATGCTCTTTTGACGGATCTAAACGGTCCCGTTTAAGTTGATCTTAGCTTCAAAGATGGCTAACGTATCCTTAAACCTTCAAACAGAGTGGACTATGAATCCCCCCAATTAACTTTGGCTCGAGGGTACATTCCCGAACTCCTCTGACATCCGTCGTTGTAATCCCTCAACGTCGTCAGAGAGGTGACGGGTCCCGATGGCCATACATACGATGGACCACTATGTCTCTAAACTGGAACATTAGAGTCTAAACGCTCTTTTGTCGGATCTAAACGATCCCGTTAAGTTGATCTTAGTCACAAAGTTAGACTAACGTATCCTTAACAAACGTTTGAGTTGATCTTAGCTTCAAGTATGGCTGACGTATCCTCAAACCAAACCCCCCCAAACCCAAATCTAAGATAATACGGATTTGGACTAGTCCACGCCCTACGGGCGACGACATAACTCAGTCACCGTAAACAATCCACGGGCAACAAAATACAAAACAGACACCCACGACACGAAGTGACCATCTGGAGAAGGAGAAAGTTGTTACCGCAACGCGGTAGCGTAATTAACTGCAGGGGCTTGCGCCTGCAGGGAAGAGCGTCCCCACAATCAAAAACCCCTCAAACGAGGGGGAATCTGACGAAGTCTGCTACATCGGACGCATCCGTCTAAACCTTCGATACGTGGTGCCATAAATCAACTTGGCATCTTCGAAGAGGTGGACGGATAGCACCAATTAGCATCTGCCCCGAATCTCAGGCGAGACGTCCTGTCGCTCCGTCTTTCGGAGGGGAACACCATAGATTTGTCCCGTGTGGACAAGTTAAGAATGTATAAAGAAAACGCCTTCATTCACTTGTGTTTTCATCCGTTTCAAGATATTTCGTCGGTACCTTTCCGCTGGTTCTCCGTGTACAAAGATAGATTAGATGTTCATTTCAACGTTGTTTCACAGCTTTGAAATAATTATCTATTCTATTACAGTGTACTCGGAGAACAGCGGGGAGGTGCTGCCGAAATTTACTCGAAACGGTTGAAAGCACAAGTGATGGGCATTCGCTCTATACATTCTTAATAGGATAGAAGCCTACCCCCGACAGCTGGAACACACACATACAACAAGAATACACAACAAACGCATAATTAGAGAGCGATTCGAGATGTTCGAGTTAAAACCAATATATGATACTCGATGATAATATGAAACCTTCATATTTCCATCGATACTCGTATATGAAACTAAAAGCACCACTTAGTCCCCGTCTATCGGTTAACATACGTGCGATGCTCGTCGTGACCTAGAACTATACGAAGGTTGTTAAATATCAGACAGTATAGCTCGATACTAACAACCGTCGTATAGTCTACGCGACGAGAAAATTCAATCGTATGGTAACCCATAGATTTGTCCCGTGTGGACAAGTTAAGAATGTATAAAGCAAACGCCTTCATTCACTTGTGTTTTCATCCGTTTCGAGATATTTCGTCGGTACCTTTCCGCTGGTTCTCCGTGTACAAAGATAGATTAGATGTTCATTTCAACGTTGTTTCACAGCTTTGAAATGATTATCTATTCTATTACAGTGTACTCGGAGAACAGCGGGGAGGTGCTGCCGAAATTTACTCGAAACGGTTGAAAGCACAAGTGATGGGCGTTCGCTCTATACATTCTTAATGGGATAGAAGCCTACCCCCGACAGCCGGAACACATACATACAAACGCATAATTAGAGAGCGATTCAAGATGTTCGGGTTAAAACCAATATATGATAATATGAAACCTTCATATTCCCATCGATACTCATATATGAAACTAAAAGCGCCACTTAGTCCCCGTCTATCGGTTAACATAACGTGCGATAATTTATTCTTTTCAACGACAAACGCACACACAAAGCATATACACGGATTTTCTCCTTTGTCAGTAACTATCCCGTTCTTATATTTCTCAATATAGTCAGCATAACCTACAATTTATATGTTATTCAGTCTAACATGGCCCATGAGTCAGGGTTAAGGACTGGATGTATGTGGATTGGAAACAACGTATGCAACCTAAGTTTGTCGCAGGAGTTGCTGCTTTCCTTGAATTTGCACGCGCACATAATAAGATCATAATAGAGAAGATTCTCTGTCCGTGCGATAGATGTGGCAATAAGTACTGGCAGAAGGTAGAATTGGCAGAGCTTCATATTGTAAAACATGGGTTTACTAGACTTTATTCAAGTTGGAAATATCACGGGGAAGGAGAAGAATGCAGTATTGCGGTAGAAGAAGAAGGAGAACACGATAATGCGGCAGGAGAAGAAGAATTCGGTAATACGGCAGGAGACGGAAATTTATTTCCATCAGAAGAAATGGAGGATATGGTAGAGGCTGCCCTAGGTGAATCTATTCGTACCGAAGATAACATTCCTTCCGGTCAAGGACCGCGTGCGGATAAATATGAAAATTTTATGAATGATGCTAGGAAACCAATTTATGAGAATGCGAAGTATTCCACCCTCTCATGGTTCGTCCAACTTTTCCAGATTAAGTGCCTAAATGGATGGAGCAATAAGTCATTCACAATGCTTCTTTCGTTCTTGAAAGATTCTATGCCTCCGGGAAATAATGTGCCCGAAAGCTGGTACGAAGCCCAGAAAATGATGTCTGATTTGGGTCTAAAGTGCGAGAAGATTCAAGCATGTCCTAAAAATTGCGTGTTGTACCGGAAAGAGAATTCAGATTTGAAAGAGTGTCCAACATGCGGAGAGGCCAGGTATAAGCCGAAAGATTCTGATAAGAAGCCTGATATACCTGTGAAGATAGCACAATATTTTCCCATAACACAGAGGCTACAGAGGCTATTCAGGTGCAAGAAAACAGCCGAGACAATGATTTGGCATCACCGTGCTCCTCCAAGCGAAAATGGAAAAATGAGCCATCCAAGAGATTCACCGGCATGGAAGGATTTCGATAGGAGGCACGCAATATTCAGTAGCGATCCTCGCAATGTCCGGCTCGGACTGGCTACCGATAGCTTCTGCCCATTCAACTATATGGCTGGAAGTCATAGTACATGGCCCGTTGTAATGATAATTTAAAATCTGTCGCCTTGGTTGGCTATGGACCAATCATACTTTATGATGCCTCTTCTTATCGACGGACCAAACTCACCGGGGAACAATATCGACGTCTATCTCCGACCTCTGATCGAGGAGCTGAAAACTTTGTTCATTGATGGTGTAGAGACGTATGATTCAAATACAAATACAACCTTCATACTGCGTGCGGCTTTAATGTGAACAATTAATGACTTTCCTGCGTATGGAATGCTATCAGGTTGGTCCGTACATGGTCACAAAGCATGTCCTCATTGCCATGAACACACAACATCAAAATTTTTGAATTTTAGCAGGAAGATTTGTTATTGCGGCCATCGACGTTTTCTGCCTCCAGACCAGCCCTATAGGTTAGACACGGTTCACTTTGATGGTCATCAGGAGCTTCTTGGAGCTCCATCCCCATTATCCGGAGAGGACGTGACTGCTAAATAGGATGGTTACAATAACGTGACCTTCGGGATGGATCCGACGAAACAGGTCAAACCACAATATTGGAACAAGTTGAGCATTTTCTTCGAGCTTCCGTATTGGTCTACAAATTCAGTGCGTCATTGTCTGGACGTCATGCATATAGAGAAGGGAGTATCAGAGCACATACTTAACTTGTAGGGTTCCTAGGCACTCTAGTGAAGGTTCTAATGGCATCATACATGCCCGGATAAAATTTTAGACGTGCCGAACAACCCAAAGCCGGGATCTTTGCTAGATTATTAGGGTTAAACATGCAATAAGATAACTTTTATCTAAGTGTGAGGGATTACAACCTTTGTAGTCCGCTCCTTCACTTCACAAGCTCCGAGTAGAAGTCCCTTTGCCGCGATCCACGATCTCCCGGACTCATGAGAGGCTTCACGACTCGAACGATCCATGCTAGCTCGTCGTAATCCAAATCTCCGATGATCTACCTTGAGGTTGCTTCGACTCAAGCTTTCTCACTCTAAAGAGAAGAACACCCTAATCCCAAGGGCTAGATGAGATGAGGATGAGAGAGTAGTGATTTTGCTTTCTTTTAATATCATTTTCTCATATTAATTCATCACTTAAGAAAATTTAGCAAGCTTTTCTTTTAAGAGAGAAGAAGAAGATGATAATGGAAAAAGAATAATGATTATCCTTTTCTTTTGTGATGAATAGAATTATAAATCATATGATTTAATATTTAACCATGGTCAAGGATGAATGGATGAGAATGAGTAGAGAAACAACTAGGGTTAGGGTTTGGTTAGGTTAAGAATGTGTCATCACAAATATCTTAACCAAGACAAAAGAATAAAGCTTCTAGAATGAACTTGAAGCTACTAACCCTAATCAAACCCTAACCACAATTAATCATCCTTAAACATGTTTAACAATTAATCATATCATGTCACAATAATATATATCACATATATATTATATATTTGTAACAAAAGAAAATAATACAATTAACATATATCGCATATATATCAATGTATCATCCACTGAGAAAATGAAATAATAAAGCAAGCCAATATTAGTTAATATAATAATATATCATATATATTATTATATATTAAATCATCGAATCAACACTTGATCCGACGATCCGGCTATATCGAATATAACTGACTAATATATCATGTACCGATTCATCGAATCAACACTTGATCCGATGACCCGGTTCATATCCATATATCGCGAGAATATAATACGGTATCCCATATCGCATTATTCACGCTCCTGCGCATATCACATATGCGTCACTACTCCGTTTCGCCTGAGCCAAGAAACCTCTGTGTAGAACTCTAAAGAATCGTCAATACGCCGGTAGCAGGTGATGATCATATCAAACACCCACAAGCTGCAAGCGGTCAGCTAAACGTAACAGCCACCCAGGTATTGAGCGATCAGAAGATCAACAAGCTATCCTGTGCGTTCTCCTGTGAATCCAACCAGTGACACTCCCGTACAGTCCGGTCTGTTCGTCTGATATGTCGCATATCAAGTCTAGGGGTGGTATACGTCAGACCCCAGTAACCGATAAGTCGTGTCGATGTATGGCTCATAACGGGTCGAGAAACTACTAGTAACACTTACCAGTAAATCTCCATATCAGCCCTGGCCAGGGACTTCCAGTTATAGCCAATCGAACACAGCACAACATCAACTCCCTATACCGGGAGAGACGAATCCCCTCCTATCGCTCATTGCCTCCATGTGATTCGGGACTGCACCCAAAAGCCACCGTTTTGCACGCCCTTTTGGACGTGGTAAGGTGGAAATCAAAGCACAGTGGGTATCACACAAGACTCTATGACGATCTCGGGTCTACAGACTACCCTGTACCAGTGTCACCGGAGAACTGCCATCTGACGTGTGGTATATCACCATCTGGGAGTTCTCGGCGAGTCCGTCCAGTGTCCCCAGTCTCCACTGAGCACCCGTACACCATCCTTGATGTCTAACACCAATGGATATGGGATCATCCATCGCCCATCATATGGGTCAAGATGCGTATACGCTAGTCTACTCTGGTGTATCGATGCCCTGTCTCGATATACCCTCGACTAGGAACAGTTATAGGATGTACTCATCGACTACCGCGGCCCCACTAGTATGATCTCATCATAGTCCCAGTAGTCGAGTACAGATCCTAAGGGCTTTATCAACATGTGAGAGTAAAACAGTAAACCAATACAAGTCAACATGTTAAGATAAAGTAAAACCAAATAGCATACTATCATGACGAGCAAGAAAGTCATCTCTATATATAACCAAGCATCCATTATAATATACATCATATGTACAACAATGGCCTCTAGGGCATATACATAACTAACAATCTCCCACTTGCACTAAGGCCAGCTGCTGTAGTATCTCATACCTAGCATCCCGAATAATCTCTCAAACTGTATCTGGGGAATAGCCTTCGTGAATGGATCCGCAGTGTTGTCCTTCGTATCTACTCTCCTGACCTCGATCTCCCGGCGATCAACTATCTCCCTGATCAGGTGATACCGCCTCAGAATATGTCTGGATTTCTGATGGGACCTGGGTTCCTTGGCTAAAGCCACAGCTCCATTGTTATCGCAATACAGAGGTATTGGATGCTCAATGGATGGAACCACACCAAGTTCACTAATGAACTTCTTGATCCAGACAGCTTCTTTGGCAGCATCGTTGGCAGCGATGTATTCAGCCTCCATCGTTGAGTCTGCAACGGTATCCTGTTTGGAACTCTTCCAACATACCGCCCCTCCATTGAGGGTAAAGACAAAACCCGAATGCGACTTAGAGTCGTCCTTATCACTTTGGAAGCTGGAATCGGTAAAGGACTCCACCTGGAGTTCTCCGTTACCATACACCAAGAACATCTCCTTAGTCCTTCGTAAGTACTTGAGAATGTTCTTCACAGCTGTCCAGTGACTCTCTCCAGGATCTGCTTGATACCGACTCACAACACTTAGTGAGTATGCAACATCGGGTCTGGTACATAGCATCGCATACATGATAGAGCCTACTGCCGAAGCATAGGGTATCCCTTGCATGCGAGCTCTCTCCAAATCAGTCTTGGGAGACATCTCTTTGGAGAGAGTGAGTCCAGAGATCGTGGGCTGATTCCCACGTTTGGATTCTTCCATACTAAACCTCTTTAGTATGGTGTCAATGTACCTGGATTGGGACAATCCCAATATCCGTTTAGATCTATCTCTATAGATCATGATTCCCAATATGCAGGAGGCATCACCTAGATCTTTCATTGAGAATCTCTGTGATAAGAAGAGCTTGACTGATTGCAGCATAGGAATATCATTTCCTATCAAGAGTATGTCATCCACGTACAATACGAGGAAGACAACCTTACCCTCTGCTACCTTCTTATAGATACAAGGTTCATCTATATTTTTGATGAAGTCAAACTCTTTGACTACAACATCAAAACAGATGTTCCAACTCCGCGATGCTTGCTTCAACCCATAAATGGATTTAAGCAGCTTGCACACCTTTCCGCTGCTCCCACTATCTACGAAGCCCTCTGGCTGAGTCATGTACACGCTCTCTTCTAAATCACCGTTTAGAAAGGCGGTCTTAACATCCATTTGCCAGATTTCGTAGTCATGGTATGCAGTAATGGCAAGTAAGATCCGGATGGACTTAAGCATAGCTACTGGAGAAAAGGTTTCGTCATAGTCCACACCTGGTCTTTGACGAAATCCCTTTGCTACCAGTCTAGCTTTGAAAGTCTCAACTTTTCCATCTACACCAAATTTCTTTTTAAAGATCCACTTGCTCCCAATGGGTTTTACCCCTTCAGGAGCATTTTCCAAAGTCCATACTTTGTTGGTGTACATGGATTCCATCTCAGATCGCATTGCATCTAGCCATTTCACAGAGTCACCACTCGTGATGGCCTGCTCGAAACTAGTCGGTTCATCATCATCCATGATGCAATCCTCACTTCCACCATCAATGAGAAAACCGTAGTATCTCTCAGGTGGACGAGAAACCCTACTAGATCGGCGGAGAGGCTGGGGTTCGTCGGGTACTACTGAATCCTCTGGTTCCACTAAATCTTCAGTTGCAGTTTGTGTTGCTGGAACTTCTTCCAGTTCTACCTCAGAGCCACTAATCTCTTTTGCAAGAAATTCCTTTTCTAAAAAGGTGGCATGTTGAGCAACAAACACTTTTTGCTCTTGACTGTGATAGAAAAAATATCCATAAGAATTCTTCGGATATCCTACAAACTTGCAAAGAACTGACCGTGCCTCGAGTTTGTCCGGATTTTGCCTTTTGACATAGGCCGGACAGCCCCATATCTTAACTCGTTTAAGATACGGTCTCTTCCCACTCCATATCTCATATGGTGTGGTAGGTACAAATTTAGTTGGAACTTGATTCAATAGGTATGCTGCTGTCTCAAGCGCATACCCCCAGAAGGAAATAGGTAACTCAGCTGTACTCATCATAGAGCGCACCATATCTAATAGGGTGCGATTCCTTCGTTCCGATACACCGTTGTGCTGTGGTGTATAAGGAGGAGTAAGCTGAAAGAGAATCCCATTCTCTTTTAGATAATCTAAAAACTCACCGCTTAAGTATTCACCTCCTCGATCAGATCGAAGAATCTTAATACTTTTGCCCGTTTGGTTCTCTACTTCGTGCTTATATTCTCTGAATTTCTCAAAAGCTTCAGACTTGTGTTTCAACAGGAACACATGTCCGTATCTGGAGAGATCGTCAGTGAATGTAATGAAGTAGGAAGAACCGTTCCTGGCATGCGTAGACATGGGACCGCATACATCACTATGTACCAGTCCTAAGAGTTCGGTAACTCTTTCTCCGTGTCCACTAAACGGAGCTTTGGTCATTTTTCCTTTGAGACATGAATGGCAAGTATCATAAGATGATAATTCGAACGGATTCAAATAACCATCCTTATGTAACTTAGCCAGTCGTGTCGCATTGATATGACCAAGTCTACAATGCCACAAGAAGGATTCGTTCATATCTGAACTTTTCCTCTTGTGTGTGTTTTGTATATTCAGGACTGTATTCTGATTTAGAATGAATATGCCATTATGTAACGAGCCTGATGCAATCAACTTTTGATCTAGGAATATGTTCATAACATTATCCTGTACTACAAAATTATATCCCTCTTTACTCAATAAAGAAACTGATATAATGTTGCACATCATGTTCGGTATATAATAGCACTCATTTAGAATCAGTGTATTACGACTTGGTAATACAAGGTGATATTCGCCAACTGCTTTGGCTACAATACTTGCACCGTTCCCTACTTGAACGGAATGATCACCTTTTCCCAGTTCTCTACCTTTACGTAGCCCATGTAACTGTTTACATATGTGGGATCCTGATCCGGTATCCAATACCCAGGACGTAGGGTGAACTGAGAAACAGTTCTCAATAACTAACACACCCGAAGAAGATACATCAACATGTATGTTCTTTTGGGCGGCGTGAGAATCTAGATATTCTCCTGTTTCCTTTTCAGTCTTATAACTCTTATAAGAAAGAACGGGTCCAACATTCCCTAGCTCAGTACAATAATCAGGTTTAGTCAATACATCCATATTATTATCTTGATTATGGTCTGAAATGGTCGCTACCTGGAGAGAGAGAGAAGAAAACACTTTAGCGTATGCTCTTGCAAGATTAGATTGGTTATTATCTTATCTAATCAGGATGTCTCCCACTGTTTTTATCAAATCTACCTTAAAACACTAAAAGGTAAGATTAGCCGGGATTAATTACACCTTACAATTTCGTCAATCTTTCAGCCAGATCAGTGTCGGTACTTTGAGGGAGGTTCCCCGTGCTCTCGCACGGACCTAATTAATGTAAACCTCGTTTTCCCAGAGGTGTAACCTCGTTAACACTTTTCTAGACACCTACTTGAATGACTAATTGTCCTGTGTAAAACTCTCCCAGGAGTAACTCTTACTTGCAGTGGGTATCGGGATCCAACTATCTCATAGGAGGTATGCAATCTCATTGCAAATTTCAACACTTGAAATTCCCGATAATGTTTTTGCCCCAAACGATCTATGATCTTGACAAGGTCAACAAACCATAGACCGCAAGTCAAGTTCAACCCGTCATTTCTTGATTGAATCAAACCCACCCGCACGACCCTTGACAAGGTCAACAAGGTCGCACGACTACCCTAACCCAATCTGCATCATATTCATAAGCAGATAAATACTGGTTAGCTACCGCACACTGCGCCTTGACAAGGTCAACAAACACAGCACGAATACTAAACAGTACTTATCTGAAATGACGGAGGGCTACGCAGGTTTTTAGAAAAACCCTGAGCGTAATGAACTTGATATCGTCGTAGAATCGAGTGAAGTTTTGAAAAGGAGTGTTTTCGAGGCTTTTGTTAGTTTCGCTAAAGGGGTCACTCCCGGTGAAGGGATCGTCGGCCCTTTCCTCATCGAATAAGGTGCAGGATATATCATATATACCGCTGTGCAAAGCAAAACACTAAAAGCAATCAAAAGACAAACCGCGTTTTGTAGCATCTGCCAGTTTTGCTAAAGGAGTCACTCCCGGTGAAGGGATCTCGGTCCTTTCCTCATCGAATAAGGTGCAGGATATATCGTATATATCACTGTGCAAAGCAAAACTGTAGCTACCCCTTTTATAAAGTTTTGATTCTACAACATCTTTAGGTTTCTTTTCTTTTATTAATCTCATTAATAAAAATCCCATCAGCTTATGCTTCCTAAGCATCACAGAAGAAACGAAAGCAGTAATATTTATATATCAGCATATATATATAGTATAAGCATTCGTCTCAGGCAGTAATATGATCTCATCACAGAACATTGCAGCAGAAAAACATATATGAAATATTGGATATACTAGGACGTCCGTGTTTTCAATACGAGCCTGTATAAAACACGGATTCCACGGTCGCGACGAATAGCCAAACCCACATCCCAAGACCCCTACGAGAGCGGCAAGTAACACTGCCAATTCTAGGGTTAGGAGACCCGGTCTCGACTCCTCGAGATGGCCTCCCACTGGACCCTAGAACCCGGTTACTTGTGCTCCCCTCCTTGGGTCTACCTAATGCGGAAAAGTAAATAATATACACTGGTGACATCAACCGCAACCAGGAAGTGCCCCAAAAAGAATATTACATTACAAATGAATTTTACATGAATGAAAATAAAAACCCTCATCTCACATAAAACCCCCGGCTATTCAGAACGCGACGATCCAATATAACATATCACAGCAACACATAATATCTCATATCATCAACGTAAGTAAATATGCGCATCCCAATTGTCGTTGAATCATATAGCAACGAAACCGGCGATATCACATATTACACTTACGGTCACAGAAAAGAAAGTGTAAAACTACAATATTTGGAATCCACAATCACTTTAGACATCGTAAATCCGAAATATCACATACTCCGCATTTCATGCCTAACTCTATGAATTCCACATATTGTATCACATTCCAGATGAATAGACAGAATTAAACTTTCCGAACAGATAATCAAATACCCAAAATTTCCCAAACTGCTCAACACTTGAGCGGGGTTCAAATAATCCCAGAATGTGTCACAGTACCGGTGATCCAGCCGTAGAAGGGTCAAGCCAACGCCTCACATGTGGCACGCCGCACTGCCCCAAACCCGAAGGTTCAAAAGGCAGTTCAAGACGGTCACATAATCGAGTTAAGGTTTGTGTCTTCTAGAGGGTCCACCGCTTAACTTGTACAATTGTTCCGAACGATTTAAACCCGAATAAATTTCAACACTTGAAAGTTTGCCGTACCGGGAAAAAGTCGGTTAATGATATCCGTTCAAATAGTTTAATAGTTTCTAAATATCCGGAAAGAAATACGAATTTAAAATTTCCGATCGAGTCTACTATTACAAAACAAACCCCAGAATGTTAAACACCTGGAACAGTTTACAAATATCCAGAAGCATCAGCAAGTACCTACGGGCCATACCATGAAGCCACGTGTCACCATCTCACCAATCCGCGGCGGAAGTGCGGCGCAAGCATGGCTTGCGCGGCGCTTCCGCGGCCGTTTAGTTGAATTAGGGGCTCGGGTTTCATGGAAAGTCTTAGAATTCCCTGCTGATTTTTTTACATATTTTTAATACAGAAAAATCCCAAAATTTAAAAAATTTCCAGAGAGGGGTCAAGTTTCGTCGTTTCGGGTTCGATCGGAGTTTTAACTTCGTAAACACATCGCCTAATGCTCTAGCTAGGCTCTGATACCACTGTAGGGTTCCTAGGCACTCTAGTGAAGGTTCTAATGGCATCATACATGCCCGGATAAAATTTTAGACGTGCCGAACAACCCAAAGCCGGGATCTTTGCTAGATTATTAGGGTTAAACATGCAATAAGATAACTTTTATCTAAGTGTGAGGGATTACAACCTTTGTAGTCCGCTCCTTCACTTCACAAGTTCCGAGTAGAAGTCCCTTTGCCGCGATCCACGATCTCCCGGACTCATGAGAGGCTTCACGACTCGAACGATCTATGCTAGCTCGTCGTAATCCAAATCTCCGATGATCTACCTTGAGGTTGCTTCGACTCAAGCTTTCTCACTCTAAAGAGAAGAACACCCTAATCCCAAGGGCTAGATGAGATGAGGATGAGAGAGTAGTGATTTTGCTTTCTTTTAATATCATTTTCTCATATTAATTCATCACTTAAGAAAATCTAGCAAGCTTTTCTTTTAAGAGAGAAGAAGAAGATGATAATGGAAAAAGAATAATGATTATCCTTTTCTTTTGTGATGAATAGAATTATAAATCATATGATTTAATATTTAACCATGGTCAAGGATGAATGGATGAGAATGAGTAGAGAAACAACTAGGGTTAGGGTTTGGTTAGGTTAAGAATGTGTCATCACAAATATCTTAACCAAGACAAAAGAATAAAGCTTCTAGAATGAACTTGAAGCTACTAACCCTAATCAAACCCTAACCACAATTAATCATCCTTAAACATGTTTAACAATTAATCATATCATGTCACAATAATATATATCACATATATATTATATATTTGTAACAAAAGAAAATAATACAATTAACATATATCGCATATATATCAATGTATCATCCACTGAGAAAATGAAATAATAAAGCAAGCCAATATTAGTTAATATAATAATATATCATATATATTATTATATATTAAATCATCGAATCAACACTTGATCCGACAATCCGGCTATATCGAATATAACTGACTAATATATCATGTACCGATTCATCGAATCAACACTTGATCCGATGACCCGGTTCATATCCATATATCGCGAGAATATAATACGGTATCCCATATCGCATTATTCACGCTCCTGCGCATATCACATATGCGTCACTACTCCGTTTCGCCTGAGCCAAGAAACCTCTGTGTAGGACTCTAAAGAATCGTCAATACGCCGGTAGCAGATGATGATCATATCAAACACCCACAAGCTGCAAGCGGTCAGCTAAACGTAACAGCCACCCAGGTATTGAGCGATCAGAAGATCAACAAGCTAGCCTGTGCGTTCTCCTGTGAATCCAACCAGTGACACTCCCGTACAGTCCGGTCTGTTCGTCTGATATGTCGCATATCAAGTCTAGGGGTGGTATACGTCAGACCCCAGTAACCGATAAGTCGTGTCGATGTATGGCTCATAACGGGTCGAGAAACTACTAGTAACACTTACCAGTAAATCTCCATATCAGCCCTGGCCAGGGACTTCCAGTTATAGCCAATCGAACACAGCACAACATCAACTCCCTATACCGGGAGAGACGAATCCCCTCCTATCGCTCATTGCCTCCATGTGATTCGGGACTGCACCCAAAAGCCACCGTTTTGCACGCCCTTTTGGACGTGGTAAGGTGGAAATCAAAGCACAGTGGGTATCACACAAGACTCTATGACGATCTCGGGTCTACAGACTACCCTGTACCAGTGTCACCGGAGAACTGCCATCTGACGTGTGGTATATCACCATCTGGGAGTTCTCGGCGAGTCCGTCCAGTGTCCCCAGTCTCCACTGAGCACCCGTACACCATCCTTGATGTCTAACACCAATGGATATGGGATCATCCATCGCCCATCATATGGGTCAAGATGCGTATACGCTAGTCTACTCTGGTGTATCGATGCCCTGTCTCGATATACCCTCGACTAGGAACAGTTATAGGATGTACTCATCGACTACCGCGGCCCCACTAGTATGATCTCATCATAGTCCCAGTAGTCGAGTACAGATCCTAAGGGCTTTATCAACATGTGAGAGTAAAACAGTAAACCAATACAAGTCAACATGTTAAGATAAAGTGAAACCAAATAGCATACTATCATGACGAGCAAGAAAGTCATCTCTATATATAACCAAGCATCCATTATAATATACATCATATGTACAACAATGGCCTCTAGGGCATATACATAACTAACATAACTTGCTTCTGTGTAAAGACGGGAAATCGAAAGACAACATGAATGCTCGGATGGATCTACAAGAGTGGGGAATAAGAAGTGAATTGCACCCTAGACCGGTAGCGGGTAAACCGAGCAAGTTTGTACTTCCCAATGCCGCTTATCATATGTCACAACCGGAGAAGAAAAGATTCCTGCAGGTGTTGCATGATTTGAAAGTCCCCACAGGTTTCTCAGGATCATTCAGCAAGAAAATAAAATTTGTGAAGGGCAAGATCGATGGGCTGAAAAGTCATGATCACCATGTTATCGTGGAGCACCTTCTTCCATTAGCCCTCAGGACTTCTCTTCCCGACTCGGTTGGTCTACTAATCAACGACCTGTGTTGTTTTTTCAGGGAGTTGTGTGCTAAAACACTGGAGGTTGCGACGCTGGATAAACTAGAAAATTCTATTGCGTTGATACTTTGCAAGTTTGAGCGTATTTTCCCACCGTCATTTTTCGATATCATAATACACTTGACGGTTCATCTTGCAACCGAGGTTGCATATTACAAAATTTTTGTGATTGGGTCACAGATCATGTAAGTTATTCGAATAACATTTTATTGCTATCAGTTTTAATCTAAACTTGTATCGTTATGTATTTTGTCGTAAAATTTGTTTTGTTAGATCCACAATCCGAACTTGTCTGCATCATTTGAGAGTGATTCAAGATGTTTAGCTCAATTTCCTAGTATGGAGGTTGCATATTACAAAGGATTTGGTGTCCTTGGATACAAATTCGAAGTTAAGGACATAGAAACATCTAGAACCACTCAGAATAGTGGGATTGCGACAGTAGGATCGGACGGTGTGATTTACTATGGGTACTTAAATTGTATACTCGGCATCCACTATCCCGGACGATCAGAACCCTTTTATATATTCCAGTGTACTTGGTACGATCCGCGAACCGATACGGACAGGTGGAGAAGCAGTCTTGGGACTTGGAAAGATGAATATGGATTGACCAGTGTGAACACACTTCGATTTTACGGTCAGGACGATCCGTTTATCTTTCCGAACCAAGCGTTCCAAGTATACTACTCACAGTGTTTGAAGCATCCGGGGTGGAGTGTTGTATGCCGATGAAAACCTAGAGATGTCTACGATGTCCCAGAATACGAGGACAGCGATGAGGACGAAGAAGAGAGAAGGCTTAAAGTGCTCCGACCGTCTGTTTCGAAGGACGGGTTGTCTTCGACCGATCATAAAGTTACGTGGGTTAGAAATGACATCGACGATGAAATCCAAGTAGATATGTATGATGCGCCCACGAAACGAAAAAGGTTATCAGAAATGTTATATTATTACTTCACATTTTACGCTCTAGATCATATATAGTCAATACTTTTAATGATTGTCTAATGCGTCCACGAACCGTTTATCTAGATTTGATGACGATGTCGGGAGCAGCAAGGGGCGGCAGGAGCTCCAGCCGCGGCAGAGGCAGAGGCAGAGGCAGAGCGGTTCTGCCGCCCGGAGAGCTCCGTAGGGAGCTTCAGAGGGCCGGTCTTGCACCCAGATCGGAGACCCCTTCGGATGCCTCTTTCCTTGTTGATTTGGCCACACCTCCAGGTATACTGCACGCATATCCATTTTGAATGTAATATTACAGATATTCATGCATGTTTATGTCAAAATTACTTATATTGTCAATGTTTGATTGTCTAGTTGTTGGTGATGCGTCCACATCTGGGACAGAGGCCACCCCCGCTCCTCCAGGTATGTTTATATATCATATAGTGTATGTATATTGATTTAAAATGCTATAGCATAAATACACACATTCCTTTTGCTCTTACTTAGCAATTTTTATTATTATCTAGCTGTAGGTGGTGACACCACCGCACCTGCGGGTATGTTTATATATCTTATAGTGCATGCATATTGATTTAGAACGTTATATTATTGATCTACACATTCTTTTTGCAATTACTTATATAATCTATTTTTAATTGTCTAATTATAGGTGGTGCGGCCACACCTTCCACAGGGGCCATTCCTGCCGCTTCCATACCCTCCGCATCGTCTGCAGGTTAGTATGAATAAATTTAAAATATTTATTCATTTTACATATGCTCTATAGAATAAATATGAACTTCATGGAAATTTAGCGTCGATGTTTATTTTATAGTTGGAGGGGATGCGTCCGGGTCCGGGACCCCGGTTGTTCCTCACCGGAGGAACTATCGTCCCGCTCGTGCTGCTGCTCGGGCCCAGGCTCGTGCGCTAGTCACCAGAGGTATATATCACACTTGAATTTTTGTTTAACCTTGATTTCTTAATACAACTTTGTCTTATTATTGATTGTCTTGATATTTCGTGCAGACGCAGGGCCTCTTCATCCCCAGAGGGGGACTCGAGGCCCGAATCAGTCCCATAGGCTGAGGCCTGATAGAGCTAGGGGGAGGCAGCATTCCCCCTATTTTTTACCCTTGACTATCGCTATACCGGTCCTCATGCCGAGAGGTTCGGCCGGTATTTGGGGGACGAGAGCCGGATCGTGAAGAACTATCCACTTCACGTTGAGTGGGGCGAGCAGCACCAGCGCTCATTCGCCCTCTTCTTTAATCAGGCTCGGGTATGTATTAATATATATTTTCATTTGATCTATCCAATATATTTATTATTAACACTTGCAATCTAATAACAATGTTTTTTTTTGTATTTTCAGTTGGATTACGATTTTCAGCCTGTAGCCGACCCTGATCACCCGGGGAGGGTGCTCGACCTTCATGCTCTGTACAATGGCCTGATGAAGAACATGCAGGCCAAGGTCCGATACAACAGGAATGAGCTGAAGGCCGACTGCTACTCCCTGTGGATGGTGACCCCCGAGGCAGAGAGAGCGACCCTCCTATCTACTCCGGCGTTTGCGAGAGTCGACGTAGAGACATGGCCTCTATTGTGCGCTTATTTCGACTCCCAACGCAAATAGGTATGTATTTTAAATTTAATTCATTATTTATGATATAATTTATTTCTTTGTGTTTCTTAATTAGAAAACTAAATGTTAATGCGTTGTGCAGAAACAGGCCGCTCAGAATACGGAGAACAGGAAGTCGGCGAAGAGGGGTCGCCCCACTTACATAGGTGGCTCGAGGAACATTACTCGAGCCATGGAGTTATCGGTAAATTAAGAGTTATTCTCTAATATTCTGCAATATTAAAAGTTATTCTCTAATATTTCTAATATTAAGAGTTACTTTCTAATATTGCAGACATCTCGGACCGTGGCGTCAGGTGGTACACCGAGCGTGCTGTTCGCATATCTTGTCGTCCACGGCACCTCGACAGATCCCGCCACGGGCGAGCTTCGATATCCCGACGTCGCTACCCAGGAGTACTGCGTAAGTGTTAATATTTTTTCTATCCAAATTTGAAATTTTAGTTTTGGAAGGTTCAAGTTTAAATTTTATACTTATACTTTACTGCTTAATGTGGATGTAGGAGCGAATGGTTGAGCAGGCCCAGGCCTCGGGAATCGATTTTACCGGACAGAACGATCCGAGACTGCTGACCCCAGTTCTGGACGCCGCACACGGAGGGCACCACGGAGGTTGGGAGAGAGGCCGGGGATTGGGCCCTAGCAGGGCCCATATGAGGTTGGACTCCACCCCGGCGGTTACTTCCTCCGTCTCCAGTGACCGGCATGTCCATCAGGAACTGGATAGCTTGAGGGCCACCGTTCAGGAGTTGAAGGAGATGCTGGTATGTATACTACTTTATAGTAAAATATCATTTCATATTATATACATATCAACATATCCATAATTAGTACGTAGCTTGAGCTTATTTGGTTTTAGACTTAAGTTTGATTAATCATACATACATATGTAATTAAAATAAACAACGCTTTTCCAAACTACATATCCAAACAAGGTTTCGAAATAACTTAATAATGATACGAATTCGAATAATACACAGTTCTTACACGCTTCTTACACACGTTATGTCCAGACGCGACAGGGTAGATCGGCCGAGCCTCCACATGCATCTTCTTCGGCTGCGGCTCCGCAAGCCACTACATCGGCTGCGGTTCCGCAGACAGCTCCTGTAGCTCCACCGCCCACTCAGACTCCCGCAGCCGCGGCTCCGCAAGCGACTAGCTCGACGGTAGCTGCGCAGACCACATCGCCAGCTCCACATGCCGCTCAGACTCCCGCTTGCGACGAATTGCAGAGTTTATTGACCGAGGAGCAGGCGCGCGTTATTCTATCGTTATACAGAGGTGGAGCTGGACCGAGCTAGGGTAGATTTTTACTTCTTATTTTTTGAAACATATATTTATTTATATCATACACATTGTACTACATTTTGAAACGATATTGATATTGGTTTGTATTTATATCATATTCAGTTTTTGGGTTTCTTTTGTATATTATATATATGCGTGAGATGTGATTATGAATACTGGAATATATGATTTGATTGATGTATATATTATTGTGCACAGGACGGGAAAAAATCAAGCAGCCCATTTTTAAAAAAAAAATAAAGACAATATGTACATACGGGTTAATCCGTAAGCACACATATTACCCCTACGGATATATCCGTAGGGGCAAAATATCAGCAGTAACTGATATTTCCCCCCAGAGCTCAGTGCCGGGGAGGTTGGGAATGCCCCTACGGACATAGCCGTAGGGACCACTGCCTATCCCCTACGACGTTATCCGTAGGGGAAAAATATCAGGAATCCTGATATTTTGCCTCTTCGGAACCGTACCTACGCCCATATCCGTGGGGGGTAGTATATGGACCTACGGATATGTCCGTAGGTACAAGTAATATTTAAAAAAAAACCGTAAATAATATAAAATCTTATACCCTACAGCTTAATCCGTAGAGGCAAAAGGACCTACATAGAAATCCGTAGGGACAAGAATTTACCCGTAGGGGCAAGTTCAGGGCCTCAACTTGCACCTGCGGCCTTTGCACCTACGGGGTATTTTTTCGCCCCTACGCACATATCCGTAGGGGCAGTGGGTTGCCCCTACGGATAAATCCGTAGGGGCAACCCTTATTTGTAGTAGTGCCGGGATCCGATACAGCGCGCCGTTTCCGGACGACGAACTAGAAGCCTTTTACATACTTAACACTACACCCGGAATCCGATATAATGCGTCGCTGAGTTGGGGACGCCCCAACGATATCCTTATTATGGTTCATGTCATGGACTGTGACAAAGTTTTACGTTAGCTGTCACAAGCCTACCATAATCCTCACCCTTTCTCGTTCGGACTTGAGACCGGCAACGGTGGGTTTTGTTGTCCGTATAATATAACTATAAATATATGTAACTTTCATTTAATCTCTGAAAATTACTAACTGTCTAAAGTACACTAAAGCACCTGAATCTATCAATGTTTTTTTTTTTTTTTACTACAAGGGTTTTTTTAATAACAGTAAACTCCTAACTTTGGTTTTAGGGGATTTTTTCTCTCACTAAAATACCCTGAAATGCATCAGTTAAGGGAGCTTACTGTAATAAATAAAAAGTATAATGTATATAGTTTAGTTACAACTTTCACAGTTAAGGGTAATTTAAATAGTTTAATTTAGCCTTTTCTTAAATCTTTGAACAGTACTAAGTTGATTGTATATGGTTATCTCAAATTGCAGATATATATCAAATTTGTAATCCATTGCCATATGTCAAATGTACAGGCTATCGTCCTTTGGAGCTGCAACCATGCGACAGCGGTCGTCGCACCCATGAGTAAATGCAGGCAGCTCGAATCGATCAATGTTTGGGGAATGAGAGTACCTACGAGCTGTTTTACGAGCTTGCTCATCATCAGCTCAGCCCTGCAGATTGAATCCCTGCCACCGCATCGAAACATTAATTGGAGGTGTGTTGCCCGTTACCTTAGCCCTTTACAATTAAATTGAATTGCTGTGTGTGTGTATCTGGGTATATTGTTTCGTAAATACATTCTTGTTGGAACAAATAATAAGGTGACTGCTTGTAGATGCGGTTGAAGATAACTAAAATCTTACGAATATTATAAACATCAAGAATTCAGTATCCGTGGAAGCGAAGATCTAATAGATATTTATGCTTTTCTTGTGTTATTGAAGTTAAGACTCTGCATAAACTAAAACTGATATCATACAGATAGTTTATATATTGCATTTTTTTTCTGCCTTTTTTCGCATGATGCATGAAGATAAGATTGTGCCGCAGACACAGAGCATGAAATTTTATTTCCTTCTCTGTATTGAATATAAGAAGTATAGTGATGATAGTCCTTCATCATTTTTTTTTTCTAGGGTGGTTAATTGCACTAAAGCCCCTATAATTTACTCTGTATAGCAGCTATACCCCCTCAAGTGATTTATGGTAGAAACACGCCCTCTACTCATCGAAAACCCTCAAATTCAGCCCTAAACAACTCAATTCATTTAATTTAACTCTACAGCTTGTTTGTGCTGTTTAGAGTGAAATTCAATGTTTTTTGAATTCTTTTTCTCCCTTGATGAACAGTGTTTTTTTTTTGGTGCCGGCAAGTAACTTGAGGGGGTATAAGTGCTGTACGAGATCAACTACAGTGGGATTTTGTGCAATATTTACATAACATTTTTCGCATAATGCAAAGAACATTCTGTCGATACAGAGCATGAAACTTTATAGCGATGAAATTGTATCCCCTTCTCCATTTTAACTATATAAAGTTTCCTATGGTGTCCTGCTACTCCTTTGCCAGCTAAATCTAGGTATCAGTATCAAACAGACAAACTTTCAATTACGGCAAATTCTGCACCGGTATGAAACGGTTTCTTCTTGGAAGGCGGGGATAGGTAGAAGTGGGAAATAAAATCAAAGAAAGAAGAAGAAGGTTGTGGAGTTTGATGCTCTTGAGATTTTTGATGAAGTTGCAAGCTTCTTCTTGGGAGGTGGGGATAGGGTGATGATTGCTCATATGATCACACCATTCGATGATGGTTGATTAAAGAGAACTGATGGAGCTTCGGGATCTCCTTCAGATGTTGTCCTCCGTCGATTCTGCGATAGCGGTCTTGGACGGCTGAGATTTGGTTTTGATGTTGTTGGGTGTGGATCTCAATGGGTTGGTATTGGACGCCGAGCTATCTGCAAAGAAGTCCCAGGGTTGGCGACCACCGTAAGACCCTCAGACGATCAAGTTAGAGCCGAGTAAAAGGAGCAGAGCAGCGGCGTATTGAGATGATTCGAGCTATCTGAGTCGTCAGAGAGAGGGGATTATATAAGGGTCGCATGGAGCGAGCGGGCACGAGATCACCGCCGTCAGTTACGTCCCGCTGTTATCCTCGCCTTGAATGGCGGGATGCGCCCGTTAATGGAAGGATGCGCTAACGTGGGACGCGGATCGTGGAGAGGCGGATATCTCGTCCTGGCGATATACGCGGAGCCGTTGCGGGACTCATGGGATCTGCGCTCCCGGTAGATCGGGCGAGGCCGAGGAAGCTCGGAATGTCGGAGGCTGAGGAAGCTCGACACGTCGGAGGCTCCCGGAGGCCGAGGAAGCTCGGCTCGTCGGAGGCTCGGAGACGAGCAAGGAGACTGAGATAGCTCGGATGCGAGCTGTTGGTAGATTCCAAGGTAAATGTGGAATGTATTCAAGGAGGTCTTCCGGAAGGTCGGACACGTTACTCGAGACGAAGTCCCGAGGAATCCTCAGAATGCAACTCATTTATTCCACCTCTGTAGCCTTCGGGACATGCCATCCGCCACGTGTCGTAATCCGAGGAGACACCACTTCATCAAGAACGGTTGGGGATAAAGAGTAGTCGAGTTTTGAGGACGGCCAAAAAATAGGAAGGATGAAGTTTAGGTCGTTGTAGGCTTGGATGCAGGCTTGCTCAAATGAGCGGCCCATATGGCTAATGACGGGCTTGCCACTAAAGAATTTGAGACTGGACATTTGTATTCTGTATACATTCGGCGGCGGCGGCGGCGGCGGCGGCGGTCAGGTTGAAAGGGAAGCAAATTAAAGGAGATATCCCGCTTCTTGGCTACCTGGATTGATTTCTTGTAGTAAAATGCCAATTGGGTTTCTTTTAGTTTTCTTTCTGAAGAATTAACCATTCGAGTAAATTTCCTAAAAGTACCCTTGACTATTTTTTGTTTGGGAGTTATGATTAAAAAAGAAACTTTTAAGGATTTTTATTGAAAAGCGATAATAGCTGAGGGCATTATTATGGAGATGGTTGATTCTGGATTAAGCAACTGAGAACATCGATTACAATGTACTGCACGTGCGGACACGAATGTTCATACTCCATTTGAACCACACGATCACAGTAAACTACACGATCACAATAAACTTTACCTACATGATCAAAATGTTTCAATAATCGGAGCGGCATTCGTGTCCGCTGGTTTCATTTCATTCTCCATTTGAACTACACGATCACAATAAACTTTACCTACACTATCCTGCTACACTTTTACTACCATATATTACTGCAAATTAGTTCTGCTCCTCTTTAACAGCTTCCTCTATCACAGTCAACACGGGCTAAATGGTTCTCTCACCTTCTTCTTGTTAGGGATTTTCACCATTTCAAGTAGTCACTTCGCCATCTCCCTCTCATCTGCTCCCCATTCTCTCTTCACCGAGGACAACACCACCTTTGCTCCCGATTACTTCGCCAATGCCTTAAATTTCACCGGACTCTGCTTGCAAATCCTATAAATCAAGAGCAAGCAGTCTTTATCCATGCCTTCTCCCTCATTCACCATTCTCAGCATTTGTTCAACTGTGCCCGCATCCATCAACTCATCCCTTCCTCTATCATCCCTCGCAAAATCGTACAATAACTGATAATACTCGATATAGACGACCTCCAAGATCGGGACACGTGGCAGATGACGTGTCCCAAGGCTCAGAAGAAAGGGCCCACAAGTGCCGACCAGGCCACCCGGTGCCCAATCTGCGAGCACAAACTGGCCCACCTCGGGGTCCTCTGTGGATGTGCCTTCTCGGCCACTCAGCTCACCCCGAGCTGCCGTAAGACCAAGATGCATCGGCCCTCCCGCTCTTTCCCGAGCTCGCCTACCGAGGGCATCTTCCTCGGTCCCTCCAACCGACCAGCTCCGCCGTTCACAGGCGTAACCGCCGCTCCACGAATCTCGCCATGCGCAGATTCTCCGCCAGCAACATCCCACGTTCCACGCCATCGCGATCCCCATTAACTAGCGATCCGCTTATCACGCGGACGTGACGTCGAGAACGTAGCTGCCGGCGAGATTCTCGCGCCTGCTGCTGCGTACTGTCGCCACTATATAAACCCCCATCACAGAGGGGTCAAGTAAGCCATTTTTTTACACTTACGCCGTTACTCTGCTCGGATATAGTCACTGACTTGAGCGCCGGAGGGTCCTCGGTGGTACCAAACCACCCCGGGACTTGTTTGCAGGTACACGGCGCAGCCTTCTAATCCCATTTTGTCCTCTTACTACCCATTGAGACCCACACGCATCAAAGGACAATCAACCCAGTTCACCTCGAGATCAAAGGAAGACAACATCTGACGGAGGCCCGAAAAGGAGCTCCATCAGTTGGCGCCGTCTGTAGGAAACAATTCCCCAAAATACAAAGTTGACCTTTCTATCTCCTCTCTCATGTCGGACGACCATCCTGGGGATCCCAGTACCAGCCGCCACCTTCCGCTCCCCGAAGGAGAGGACGAACCTTCCCCCATGACCGTAATCAACGCCCTCACAGGCCGGATAGATCGCCTGCAATCCCTCATAGAAGCCCCCGTCCGTGTCCAAACGACTGCGCCCGAGTCCCGGATCACCGCACCTCTGCCGCCAGAAGGCATCGTACGCTTCTGTCGACGGTTCCCCACGAAGTGGCCGAGGAACGGGACGAGACCGTCATAACGGCACTCAGATCAGGTCTGAGGCACAAAGTGTAAAACTAGTCTCACAAGTGATCAAACATGCACAAATCAAATTTTACGGGTGCCTACAAACCCTAATACGGATCGTTTACTAGATATCTAGGCGAAGTATGCAAGTAAACGGAAATATATCTAAAGGGAATGGGCTACAACCTTTGTAGATCCGGTCCACCACCTCCTATGTTCCGTGATGAAGTCCCTCCGCTGTCCAAAACGAACCCATGACTCTAGCATCGGTATCATCGAAGAATGGGCGAGCTTGATCGTCGGTTCGATGCCGAAGATGATCTACGTCGAGGTATCGCAAGAACAAGCTCCAACTTCATCAAGCTTTGAAAACTTGTGAAGGAAACACCCTATACTACTTGGCAAGAGGTAGAGGATGAAGAAATAGGAGTTGGGTTCACTTTAGATTTGGATTTCTCACACTTTTTCAACACTTGCCATTGGAGTAGCAAGCTTTTCCATGGAAGATGAAGATGATGAAGAAGAAAGATATGATAAGTATATTTAAAAATAGAAATATAAAATGATACTTATCATAATCAAAACCCTAGTTAAGTATAGAGAAGATACCATGGTTAATGGGATGGTTAGGGTTAAGCAAAAGAACAAAAAAGGAGACTAAGTCAAAACTTTCAAGAAGCTTCAAGCTAGAAAACAAAACATGCCACCATTTATCTTTTACTTTATCATTTCCTTTTTCCAAAATGAAAATAATAAATAAAAAGATAAATGAATGAGAAAGCAAAACCCTAATCATGAGTTTAACCATGGTTTAATTCTTTACACTTAACCAAGCAAGCATGTATCATCAAACATGATACAATCATGTGCACATAACTATATCGCATATACAATGTGCACAATTCGAGTGAGAAAATCATTTTAAAGTGAACCAATACTAGTTAACGCAAAGCAATATATCAAATATATAAATATGCACTAAATCATTAAATCAACACTTGATTTAACGATCCGGTCATATCGGATATAACCGACTAGTATCATATGTATCGGCTTATCGAATCAATCCTTGATTCGATGACTAGGTTATATCGCATATAACCAATCGATACATTCGTCGCGAGAATGGAATACGGTATCACATAAACGCATTATTCTCGGTCCCGCACATATCTCATATGCGCTCCTATTTCGTTTCGCTTGAGCCAGGAAACCTCTGTGTAGGACTCTAAAGACTCGTCAATACGCCGGCAGCAGATGATGATCATATCAAGCATCCACAAGCCGCAAGCGGTCTGCTAAACGTAACGGCCACCCGGGTATTGAGCCATCAGAAGATCGACGAGCAAGCCCGCTCACACTCCTGTGAATCCAACCAGTAACACTTACCGTACAGTCTGGTCTGTTCGTCTGATATGTCGCATATCTCGCCTAGGGGTGGTAAACGTCAGACCCCAATAGCTCGATAAGTCATGCCGACTTGAGGTCCATAACATTCGTGAAACTACTGATAACTCTTACCAGTATATCACAGCAACCCTGGCCAGGGATTTCCTGTTATGGCCAGTCGAGCATAGCACAACATCAACCCCCAATACCGGGAGAGACAAATCCCCTCCTATCGCTCATTGCCTCCATGTGAATCGGGACTGTACCCAAAAACCACCTGTTTGCACGACTCAGTAGAGCCGTGGTAGGGTGGAAATCAAAGCACAGTGGGAGACACACAAGACTCTATGACGATCTCGGGTCAACAGACTAAGCTGTACCAGTGTCACCAGAGAACTGCCATCTGACGTGAGGTATAATACCATCTGGGAGTTCTCGGCGAGTCCGTTCAGTGTACCCAGTCTCCACTGAGCACCCGCATACCATCTGTTAGTGTATATGCCCTAGAGGCCATTACTGTATCATACTAGTTTGTATATTACTTGATGGAAGCTTAGGATATTCACCTTGTATAAACAATCTTGCTCAATATAGTAGTATGCTACTTGGTTTGTTTCTACTTCAATGTGTACTTGTGTTTATTTCAGTATATCACTTATACGCATTAGTGGAGCCCTTAGGATCTTTGCTTGATTACCAGCGTTGTGATGGCAGTCACACTAGTGGGGGCTGGGTAATCTATAAGCACATCCTTATACAGGTCCCTAGTCGCAGGACTATCGAGGCAGGGCATCGATACTCCGGAGTAGACTAGCGTATGCGCTTCTCATCCCAGTGTGGGAGATGGTCTGTCCCACAGCCATCAGTACGTCGTACTGGAGATAGTATACGGGTGCTCGTTGGGTTACGAGTACACTGGACAGGACTCGTCGGGAACTGACAGGTTGGTATTATACCTATCGTCAGTTATCAGTTCCCAGGTGACATGAGTACAGCTTAGTCCGCTGACTTGACACTGGCACTTCGCCTCGAGTGTGTTCCCACTGCACTTTGATCACGACCCTACCACGGCTCAAAGGAGTCGTGCAAACAGGTGGTGGTTGGGTGCAGTCCCGAAACACTTGGAGGCAGTGACAGTTAGACAGGATTCGTCTCTCCCGGTATTGGGGGTTGACATCGCGCTGTGTCTAGGAGAGCCATTACACGAGTAGTCCCTGGCCAGGGCAAGCGAGATATACTGGTAGGTTTCCAGTGTTATCTCAGGGTGTTTTGGGCTTCACTCCGACACGACTTGTACCGCTATTGGGGGACTGACGTTTTACCGCCCCCTAGGCCCGACATGCGATGTATCAGACGAACAGACCGGACTGTGCGGAGAATGTCACATTCAGACTCAGTAGGAGTTCAGATGGGGTTTTCACCTCGTCAGCCTTCTTGTCGACATCTACCTGGGGACCGTTACGCACAGCTAGTGCCGCTTGCGGTCTGTGGTTAAACCCACTGCCAGCGTAGTGTCGAGTCTTTAGAGTCCCACACAGAGGGTATTCGCCTCTGGGCAAAACAGAGTAGAGGTCGCATGGTTTTGCGACAGGGTTCGTTCTCATCCGCGCACTTGTGCACGTTTAGAGTCCGGACGGATATTACTGGCTGGCTCTGGTTTGAGTCAGATACTGGTATATGTTTTTGGGGTTGCTTTTATCTCAGTATTCATGTTCCTCGGAACAAGGATGCAGGTGTGTATGCACGGTTATTTGAGGAAGAGGAAGGTGACTTTCATTAGGGTTTCGGAACGGGTGCTTATGCACAGATGACAGTCGTCTTTTTCCAAACCCTAATGGATTTGTATTATATCAATTAATAATATATAATAAAATGAAATTGTGTCATAGTTGGTTTTTGTTGACTTGTTGACCATGGTTGACTTGTTGACCATGGTTGAAGTTTTGACCATCATCATTACAAAAGAAAGATGCTCTTTGATTCTAGCAAATTCATTTAATGTTTGAAATGATAATGGTCATTCTAAAACTTTCCATCAACCTTTTCATTTTCATTATTATTATTATTGATAATTCTTTTTCTTTTGCATTATGGTTGCAAGAAAGAAAAATGATAGCTCATTCTATCATATTCATTCTCTCTCTTCACTTCATCTTCTTCTTCCTCTAGCTAAAGAGAAACCTTCTCATGTGTTGAGAATCCTTCTCTTTAAAAAGAAAAGCACCCCTTAGACACTCTCTACTTATTCTAGGTTCAAGGTTTAGCAAGCCGGAAACCCTAGTTCACTCAAAGCACGAGGAAGAGCCCAAAGGTTGAACTCTCGAGGTGGATCCATCTTCGACGGAAGAAGACGACAAAAAGAGAACCATCAACCTCTACAAAAGTTTGAAGAAGAAGGAGTTCAAGTTTAGGTATAACCATCTTCATCCGAGTACCTAAATCTCTTTAGCAAGTATGCTAGTTTTAGTTTAGACACGATCCCGACATTGTTTTAGTCCATGTTGCCTCTTGCGATAAAAATTTGTTTTTTTATACCGTTTCCGCCTCCCCGTAAGCACCGGGGGTCGCAATATGGACTTACAGTGGTATCAGAGTCTAACTAAACTTAAACTAGCTTGGTAGTGAAGTGTAACGAAATTCGGAACCGAAAAAATCACAAAACCGGAAAAACAAAACCCTAAGTTTCTGTTGATTTTTTTTCTGCTCTAAATGAAAAACTTTATACTTGTAAATTCGGCTCAGGGTTTTGTGTGAACACCCAAGAAAAACGTTGCCCTAATTCATTCAAACCGCCGCGCTTCCGCCGCACGAGGTAGGTATGTGCCGCGGAAGCGCCGCCGTTTGTCGTCTTCTGTGCATCGTTTTTCGTGCAGTGTTCTTCTGTGTTGGTTTTGGGATTTTTAAAATATATTATATGTACCCAGATTTTCCAGAACAGAAATTTACTTTTGGGGTCCTATAATTCCGTATTTTTCCGAACTTCACTGCACTTTGACTATGATGGTTATATCTGTGATGCTTGCATGTATTGAACGTCGGCTAATCGCTATAGGTCGATTAGTCGGGGTTATACATGATATGTGTTTGATATTAGAATGTGTATATGAATGTGTTGGACTGTCGCGGGTGAATAGCCGGGGTGAATGTGAGATGAGCTTTTGTTTTTCTTTCATTCATTGTAAATGTAAATTGATGTAATAATTATTATTTGTTTGGCCGCACGACCGGGTCGGGGTTGTAGCCGTCATTGTATAATTCTTTTTACTGTTTTTGCTCCTAGGATAGACCCATGGAGGGGTGCACAAACTGCCGAGTACTTGGCGGGTAGTTTGCCGCACCCGTAGGGGTCTTGGGTGGGGTATTTGGCTATTCACCGCGACCGTGTTATCCGCTTTTCATTGCAGGCTCGAAAGGATTGCGGATTGCTAGTATATCCAATGTATTCATCTGTGATCTGTAATGTCTATCATTGCTTTCTATTTAGGCGTTGCTTATGTTTTACAGCCGCGCTAGCCCAGCCCCCGCTCTGTCGTTAGTTAAGTAACCTAACGAGTGATGACGGGACCCCGTGGCGAATGCGAATGCCATAAGCGTACGTCATATTTTGGTTGTTTTCTGCAATGGTAGGATTAAATGATGGGACGCATTAAAAGAACTAATGCAAGAATATCACGCATTAAAAGAACTAATGCAAGATAATAAACCAAGTTTAAAGTCGATGGAACACTTTCGGAAAACCACTCGGTTCTTTTCAAAACTAACTTTTAAATGCGGAGCTTGAGCCACTCCTTCTAAAAGCTATCTCGTTCCATCTATTATATCAAGTTCACTACGTTCACGGTTTCGCCAAAACCATCCGTAGCCCTCCGTCGTTTCATATGAATATTCAACAGTATTCAAGCTGTGTTTGTTGGCCTTAGTCAAGGCACAGTGTTTGGTAGCTGCTGGGTATTCATATGTTGCATAGATAGAATGCGTTGGTTTGGGACAGTCGTATTGCCTTGTTGGCCATAGTCAAGGGTATATACGGGTGGGTTCAAATTAACCTGGATAACGACGGGAAGAACTTGACATGTGACTTATGATTTGTTGGCCTTAGTCAAGGTCATAAGAGCATGGGGCAAAAAAAAAATCCACATCGGGAGTTTCATAAGTACTGAAACTTGCTAGATTTGCATACCATTTGGAGTGTGATGATTATGGTAGGATTCCTTCATTTTCGTCACGCGATGATATTTGGATCCCGATCCTACTGTGAGTATATGCTACTCCTCGGGAAATTTCTCACTAAACGATCAATGCTATAAACCTAGTAGGTGCCTAGAAAGGTGTTAGCGGGGCTACGCCCCCAGGGAAAAGAGGTTCTTAAATTAAGGAACTTTGCGAAAGCGTTGGAAAACCTCCCTCGAAGTACCGACACTGGCCTGGCTGAACGGTTAAGCAAGTATTGTACGGTGGGATTGATCCCGACTAATTCTTCCTTTGTGGTTTGAGGAGGGATTCGAGAGACAGTGGGAGCCATCCTATTTAGACAAATTAAAAACCATTCTAAACTTGCAAGAGCATCGAGCTAAGTGTTTCTTCTCTCCCCCTGCAGCGACCAAATCGAAATGACTGGACTTAAGTTACTTCTAGATAAAAACATACTGACAGGGCCAAACTACAAAGATTGGCTCAGGAATGTCAAATTGGCAATCGCTTACGACAAGCTGGGGTATCTTCTTACCACCAAAGCTCCCCCCGTCCCAGGTCCCACCTCCAGCGTCGCGGATAAGGAAATCCGTACGACTTGGGAGATTGACAGCGCGAAGGCCAGGTGCCTCGTACTTGCCTCGATGGACAACGACCATCAAAGGAGGCACGAGAATATGGATTTGGAATCCATATTTCTTCATATAAAAGAACTGTATGGAGAGCAGTCTCGTATCGCAAGATACGAAGTGTCGAAGAAGTTATTTTCGACAAAGTTGGCCGTCGGATCATCGGTAGCGGACCACGTGCTTAAGATGATTGGCTACACTGAGGAGCTCGCGGAACTTGGGACCACGTTGGACAGTGAACTCTATACGGATATAATTCTCCAGTCCCTTCCATCCACTTACGCCCAGTTCATACTGAATTTCAACTTGCAAGAAAAGGAAGTTGAACTTTCAGAACTCCTCAACCTGCTGAGGAGCGCAGAGGGCACCCTACAGAAGGGTAGGGATACACCCGCTTTGTTTGTAGGAGGATCTTCTTCCTCTAGGTCCAAGGCGAAAGCCAAGGGAAAGAGGAAGAAAGCCCCCGCCAAACCAAGAGGCGGTGTTAGTAAAGTTAGTATGAAGGGAAAGGAAAAGGCAACAAAGATTGCGGGGAAGCTTATTGGAAAGGAAGAGTGCTTCTATTGTCATAAGAGTGGACACTGGAGGAAAGATTGCAGGGCTTGGAAAGCCAGGACACAGGAACTGAAGCAGGTTGCGGCTTCAGCTTCAGGTGTGTATGTTATTGAAAACTGTCTTTCTATAAACTCTACTTCCTGGGTATTGGATACCGGATCAGGATCTCATATCTGTAATTCTTTGCAGGCGTTGAGAAACCGTAGGTTTTTGAAGGCAGATGACATGCCCTCAGAGTTGCGAACGGAGCTAGCATGGATGCTAAAGCCGTGGGGGACTATCACCTGGGAATGACAGATGGGCATGTTTTGGTTTTGCGTAATTGCTTTTTTGTACCCAACGCAACTTGTAATATCATTTCTGTATCTTTGATTTCTAAAGAAGGTTATGAATTTGCGTTTGTAAGTAATGTTGTAAACATTCACCTTAATCAAGTTCTAATTGGGTCAGGTACACTGAGCAATGGTATATACGTATTAAACCAACCACAGATTTTCAATATCCAGAATACACACAAAAGAAAGTCTCCAGATATCAATCAGGCTTTCTTATGGCATTGTAGACTGGGTCACATCAATGAGACACGGTTGACTAAGTTACATAAAGAAGGATACTTGGATCCGTTCGAGTATCAGTCTTATGCCACTTGTGAATCTTGTCTCATGGGAAAGATGACAAAGACTCCGTTCACTGGACACGGAGAAAGAGCGAGCGAGCTCTTGGGACTCATACACAGTGATGTGTGTGGTCCAATGTCTACACATGCGCGAAGCGGTTATTCATACTTCATTACTTTCACAGACGATTTCTCTAGATATGGACATGTCTTCTTGATGAAGCACAAATCCGAGGCCTTTGAGAAATTTCGGGATTACAAGAATGAAGTTGAAAAACAAACAGGCAAAAGTATCAAGATCCTAAGATCGGATCGAGGTGGTGAATACTTGAGTGCCGAGTTCCTGGACTATTTAAAAGAGAATGGTATTCTCTCTCAGCGTACTCCTCCATACACTCCGCAACATAACGGTGTATCAGAAAGGAGGAATCGAACCCTATTGGATATGGTTCGTTCCATGATGAGTAAGGCTGAGTTACCGCGATCTTTCTGGGGATATGCACTAGAAACAGCTGCACATCTCTTGAACCAAGTTCCTACTAAGACTGTGCCTACCACACCATATCAGATGTGGAGTGGGAAGAAACCCTGTCTTAAAGCCTTTAAGACATGGGGATGTCCGGCTTTTGTAAAGAAGCAGCATGCGAACAAGCTCGAGGCACGCTCAGTACAGTGCAAGTTTGTGGGATACCCAAAGAACTCCAAGGGGTATCTATTCTATTACGCAGAGGAGCAAAAAGTCCTTGTTTCTCGTCATGCCCACTTCTTGGAAACTGAGTTTTTGGAAAATCAGATAAGTGGGAGCGCAGTAGAACTGGATGAAATTCCAGAACCTCAGACTATTACTGAAAGCTTAGTGGAACCAGAGGGTTCAAAAGAACAGGACATTCCTATGCCGCTCCGTAGGAGTAGTAGGCAGTCTCATCCGCCCGAGAGATACTGCGGTTTTCTCATAGACGGGGATAGAGAGGATTGCATCATAGATTATGATGAGCCTACTAGCTTCCAGCAGGCCATTCAGAGCGTTGACTCGGTAAAATGGCTGGATGCAATGCGGACCGAAATGGAGTCCATGTACACAACAAAGTATGGACGTTGGACATTGCTCCAGACGTGGTAAAACCCGTAGGATGCAAGTGGATCTTCAAAAGGAAGATTGGTGTAGATGGACAGGTTGAGACCTATAAAGCTAGACTTGTAGCAAAGGGTTTCCGTCAAAGACCTGGCTTGGACTATGACGAAACCTTTTCTCCAGTGGCTATGCTGAAATCCATTCGGATCCTTCTTGCCATTGCTGCCTTCCACGATTATGAGATTTGGCAGATGGACGTAAAAACCGCTTTTCTAAATGGAAATTTAGAGGAGTGTGTCTATATGGATCAGCCAGAGGGTTTCATTCAGAGTGGGAGCAGCGGAAAGGTGTGCAAGTTGCTTAAGTCCATCTATGGACTAAAGCAGGCATCGCGGAGTTGGAACATCTGTTTTGATGAGACGGTCAAGGAATTCGACTTTATCAAAAATCCAGATGAACCATGCATCTATAGTAGATTTGTAGCGAGAACTGTAGTATTCCTTGTTTTATACGTGGATGACATTCTCTTAATAGGAAATGACATTCCTATGCTACAATCTGTCAAGGGTTTCTTGTCACACAGGTTCTCCATGAAAGACCTGGGTGATGCCTCTTACATCCTGGGGATCCGGATCCATCGTGATAGATCCAAGAGGATATTAGGACTTTCACAGTCCAGGTACATTGACACCGTACTGAAAAGATTCAGTATGGAAGATTCCAAGCGCGGTAACCTACCGGCTTGTCACGGGATCACCCTCTCTAAAGAGATGTCTCCCAAGACTGATTTGGAGAGGGATCGCATGTCTATTATACCCTACGCTTCTGCGGTAGGCTCTATAATGTATGCGATGTTGTGTACCAGACCGGATGTAGCTTATGCACTGAGTGTAGTAAGCCGGTATCAGTCAAATCCTGGGGAGAAACATTGGATAGCAGTAAAGAACATTCTCAAGTACCTGAGAAGGACTAAGGAGATGTTCTTGGTGTATGGCGGAAAAGACCTCCAGATCGAGGCCTTTGCTGACTCCAGCTTCCAGAGTGACAAGGATGATTCCAAGTCCATGTCGGGTTTTGTCTTTACCCTCAATGGAGGGGCGGTGTGTTGGAAGAGTTCCAAATAGGAAACCGTTGCAGACTCGACTATGGAAGCGGAATACATCACTGCATCTGATGCCGCAAAAGAAGCTGTCTGGATGAGGAAGTTCTTGAAAGAACTTCAGGTGGTTCCGTCCATTGTTGACCCAATACCTCTGTATTGCGACAACAACGGGGCTATAGCTTTAGCGAAGGAACCCAGGTCCCATCAGAGATCCAGGCACATCTTGAGGCGGTATCACCTGATTAGGGAGATCGTGGATCGCAAGGAGATCGAGGTTCGGAGGGTTGCTTCAGAAGAGAACACTGCAGATCCATTCATCAAGGCCTTACCCCAGACTCAGTTCGAGCGGCTGATCGAGATGATAGGTCTTCGATACGCCAGTACATGGCCTTAGTGCAAGTGGGAGATTGTTAGTGTATATGCCCTAGAGGCCATTACTGTATCATACTAGTTTGTATATTACTTGATGGAAGCTTGGGATATTCACCTTGTATAAACAATCTTGCTCAATATAGTAGTATGCTACTTGGTTTGTTTCTACTTCAATGTGTACTTGTGTTTATTTCAGTATATCACTTATACGCATTAGTGGAGCCCTTAGGATCTTTGCTTGATTACCAGCGTTGTGATGGCAGTCACACTAGTGGGGGCTGGGTAATCTATAAGCACATCCTTATACAGGTCCCTAGTCGCAGGACTATCGAGACAGGGCATCGATACTCCGGAGTAGACTAGCGTATGCGCTTCTCATCCCAGTGTGGGAGATGGTCTGTCCCACAGCCATCAGTACGTCGTACTGGAGATAGTATACGGGTGCTCGTTGGGTTACGAGTACACTGGACAGGACTCGTCGGGAACTGACAGGTTGGTATTATACCTATCGTCAGTTATCAGTTCCCAGGTGACATGAGTACAGCTTAGTCCGCTGACTTGACACTGGCACTTCGCCTCGAGTGTGTTCCCACTGCACTTTGATCACTACCCTACCACGGCTCAAAGGAGTCGTGCAAACAGGTGGTGGTTGGGTGCAGTCCCGAAACACTTGGAGGCAGTGACAGTTAGACAGGATTCGTCTCTCCCGGTATTGGGGGTTGACATCGCGCTGTGTCTAGGAGAGCCATTACACGAGTAGTCCCTGGCCAGGGCAAGCGAGATATACTGGTAGGTTTCCAGTGTTATCTCAGGGTGTTTTGGGCTTCACTCCGACACGACTTGTACCGCTATTGGGGGACTGACGTTTTACCGCCCCCTAGGCCCGACATGCGATGTATCAGACGAACAGACCGGACTGTGCGGAGAATGTCACATTCAGACTCAGTAGGAGTTCAGATGGGGTTTTCACCTCGTCAGCCTTCTTGTCGACATCTACCTGGGGACCGTTTCGCACAGCTAGTGCCGCTTGCGGTCTGTGGTTAAACCCACTGCCAGCGTAGTGTCGAGTCTTTAGAGTCCCACACAGAGGGTATTCGCCTCTGGGCAAAACAGAGTAGAGGTCGCATGGTTTTGCGACAGGGTTCGTTCTCATCCGCGCACTTGTGCACGTTTAGAGTCCGGACGGATATTACTGGCTGGCTCTGGTTTGAGTCAGATACTGGTATATGTTTTTGGGGTTGCTTTTATCTCAGTATTCATGTTCCTCGGAACAAGGATGCAGGTGTGTATGCACGGTTATTTGAGGAAGAGGAAGATGACTTTCATTAGGGTTTCGGAACGGGTGCGTATGCACAGATGACAGTCGTCTTTTTCCAAACCCTAATGGATTTGTATTATATCAATTAATAATATATAATAAAATGAAATTGTGTCATGGTTGGTTTTTGTTGACTTGTTGACCATGGTTGACTTGTTGACCATGGTTGAAGTTTTGACCATCATCATTACAAAAGAAAGATGCTCTTTGATTCTAGCAAATTCATTTAATGTTTGAAATGATAATGGTCATTCTAAAACTTTCCATCAACTTTTTCATTTTCATTATTATTATTATTGATAATTCTTTTTCTTTTGCATTATGGTTGAAAGAAAGAAAAAGGATAGCTCATTCTATCATATTCATTCTCTCTCTTCACTTCATCTTCTTCTTCCTCTAGCTAAAGAGAAACCTTCTCATGTGTTGAGAATCCTTCTCTTTAAAAAAAAAAGCACCCCTTAGACACTCTCTACTTATTCTAGGTTCAAGGTTTAGCAAGCCGGAAACCCTAGTTCACTCAAAGCACGAGGAAGAGCCCAAAGGTTGAACTCTCGAGGTGGATCCATCTTCGACGGAAGAAGGCGACAAAAAGAGAACCATCAACCTCTACAAAAGTTTGAAGAAGAAGGAGTTCAAGTTTAGGTATAACCATCTTCATCCGAGTAGCTAAATCTCTTTAGCAAGTATGCTAGTTTTAGTTTAGACACGATCCCGACATTGTTTTAGTCCATGTTGCCTCTTGCGATAAAAATTTGTTTTTTATACCGTTTCCGCCTCCCCGTAAGCACCGGGGGTCGCAATATGGACTTACACCATCTTCGATGTCAAACACCAATGGATATGGGATCATCCATCGCCCATCGCATGGGTCGAGAAGATATGCGCTAGTCTACTCTGGAATATCGATGCCCCGTCTCGATATTCCCTCGACTAGGAACAATGAAGGATGTACTCATTGACTACCCAGGCCCCACTAGTATGATCTGCATCATAGTCCTGGAAGTCGAGTACACATCCTAAGGGCTTTATCAACATGTAATCAGAGAGACAGAAAGTATACATGTTAAGATAAAGAGCAACCAGATAGCGTACTATCATGTCGAGCAAGAAAGTCCTTCCTATATATGTCCCAGCATCCACTACAATATACATCCAATGTACAGTAATGGCCTCTAGGGCATACATATAACTAACACAAAGAGTGGTTGCGTTCGTTCGCGCTGGCCCAGCCTAAGACCATGGCCGAAGTCAAAGCGTGGACCGAGCGTGAGGTCCAGCTGGAATCTGAAGTAAATGCCAACCTTCCCCGAGGGGATCGGACCGACCAGAAGAAAATGATCCGGGAGGACAGGCCGGAGCGTCAGCAGCCCTACCACCCGAGTTCCAAGAGTACACCCCCCTCAATGTCTCCCTCGTGGTGTTGCTGGAGGAGTCCCAGAATGAAGAGTTCTTCAAGTTCCCGCCGGTCCTACGCCAGGCCGCTAAAAGAACCCGGGGCCCCTACTGTGCTTTCCACCGGGTACTAGGCCACGTCACGGTGGACTGCAAGCAACTGAGGGACTACGTCGAGGAGCTCATCCGGTCCGGGCACCTCGCCACCTACCTAAGGGACAAGCGGCGGGCCGACCGCGAGCGAGAGCTGCCCCGCCCTTCCGTCGGCCAGAGTGTCAGCCAGATCATGCTCGTCTCGGGGAGCAGCCATCCTGGGGCCAAGGGGGCCGACAGTCCTTCGGGAAACTCGACTCAGGCCGACCAAGCCATCCTTTGATCTGTACTTATCCTTCCTCTTTCCCTTTTTCTAAAACAATGTAAGTTTATCCTATGATATACTGTTGACTGAATAAAAAGATCGAGGGAACATTGCGAAAAAGAAAGATATTTGTTCATTCAAAGGGTATTATGGGCCCCCCGGCCATACAAAAAATATATAAAAGAAAAAGGGGGGTCACAATAATGGGGGCAAGGGGTGTGCCGAGCACTGGTTGTGATACTCGGCGAAGATCTCCACCAACCGGGGACGTGCAAATTCCAGCCCCTGCTCCCGATTCCCCCCACGGGCGTCTACCCCGAGCCTTAGCTCGTAGCATTCCCGGATGAGCGCCTCCGAGCGCGCCAATCGGTTTGCAGAAATCAAGCCGAAGCGCCTCAAGGACCGCAGCTTGCCCACGGCCTCGTCGAAGAGCTACTCTGACAGGGGGTTGTAAAGCCCCGGCGACGCCCTCCAGATGGAATACAGCAGCAGCTGCAGCAGGGAGGAACGCCTAGGGAGCAGCCGGCCGAAGTGCTCCTCAATGCAGGCAACCACCAACTGCACCGTGTCCTCGGTACGGCCACGGTCATAGAGATACACGTCAGCGGAATTAATGATCTCGGCGATGGTGAATGGGAAATCTTCCATTTTAAGGGCCTACCTTCGAAAGGAAATCAACGGTGCCCCTTATATAGCCCACTGTGCAGCCCAACGGCCGCCACGCGGCGCCCCTCGAGCGTCCCCCGGACGAAACGAAGCGGCGCGCCACGTGGCGTCCAACGCTGGTTACCCGGGGGAAACGAAACGACGCATTCCTGCCGCTTCACCTCCCTCGGCGTTCAATGCGATGGATGCATGCGCCGTTGCCTCGCCCGTCCCCATTCCCCGCGCCTGCAGCCAGACAAGCAGGCCGCACCTCGTGGAAGATTCTGTTAGTTATATGTATGCCCTAGAGGCCATTACTGTACATTGGATGTATATTGTAGTGGATGCTGGGACATATATAAGGAGGACTTTCTTGCTCGACATGATAGTATGCTATCTGGTTACTCTTTACCTTAACGTGTACATTGATTGTCTCTCTGTTACATGTAAGCCCTTAGGATGTGTACTTGACTACCTGGACTATGATGCGGATCATACTAGTGGGGACATGGTAGTCCATAAGTACATCCTTCAAGGTCCCTAGTCGTGGGTGTATCGAGACGGGGCATCGATATACCAGAGTAGACTAGCGTATACCTTCTCGACCCATACAGATGGACGATGGATAATCCCATATCCATTGGTGTTTGACATCAGAGATGATATACGGGTGCTCAGTGGAGACTGTGTACACTGGACGGACTTGCCGAGAACTCCCAGATGGTATTATACCTTACGTCAGATGGCAGTTCTCTGGTGACACTGGTACAGAATAGTCTGTTGACCCGAGATCGTCATAGAGTCTTGTGTGGTTCCCACTGTGCTTTGATTTCCACCTTACCACGTCCAAGAGGGCGTGCAAAACGGTGGCTTTTGGGTACAGTCCCGAATCACATGGAGGCAATGAGCGATAGGAGGGGATTCGTCTCTCCCGGTATAGGGGGTTGATGTTGCGCAGTGTTCGATTGGCTATAACCAGAAATCCCTGGCCAGGGTTGCTGAGAATTACTGGTAAGTGTTACCTGTAGTTTCTCGAACTGTTATAGGCCTCATATCGACACGACTTATCAAGCTAATGGGGTCTGACGTTTACCACCCCTAGGCGAGATATGCGACATATCAGATGATCAGACCGAACTGTACGGTAAGTGTTACTGGTTGGATTCACAGGAGTGTGAGCGGGCTTGCTCGTCGATCTTCTGATCGTTCAATACCCGGGTGGCCGTTACGTTTAGCAGACCGCTTGCGGCTTGTGGATGTTTGATATGATCATCATCCGCTGCCGGCGTATTGACGAGTCTTTAGAGTCCTACACAGAGGTTTCCTGGCTCAAGCGAAACGAAATAGGAGCACATATGAGATATGTGCGGGACCGAGAATGATACCAGTATATGATACTGTATTCGATTCTCGCGATTTGTAACATTGATCGGTTATATGCGTTATAGCCGGGTTATCGGATCAAGTGTTGATTCGATAAGTTGTTACTATTGATATTAGTCGGTTATATGCGATATGACCGGGTCGTTAAATCAAGTGTTGATTTAATGATTTAATGTATAATTATATATTTGATATATCACTTTAAATTAACTAATATAGGTTCACTTAAATGGATTTTCTCACTTGAAGTTCACAAGTTGTATATGTGATATACTTTTGTGCACTTGATTGTATCATGTTTGATGATACATGTTAACTTGGTTAAGTGTAAAGATTAAACCATGGTTAAGTTAATGATTAGGGTTTTGCTTTTCTTTCTTATTTATTTATTTATTTATTTTGGAAAGAATAAAGAGAAAATGGTGGCTTTCTTTGTTTGTAGTTGAATCTTCATGAAGGTTTGACTTTGTAACCATTTTGTCTTCATGCTTAACCCTAACCATTTAAACAAACCATGGTCTATTCTCTACACTCAACTAGGGTTAGGATATGATAAGTATTCATATTATTTTCTATTTTGAAAATACTTATGATATTCTTTCTTCTTCTTCTTCATCTTCTTCAATGAAGAAAGCTTGACTTCATCAATGGTGAATTGATGAAATGAGTGAGAAATCCAATTCTAAAGTGAACCCACTTCCTATTTCTTCATCCTCTACCTCTTGCCAAGTAGTATAGGGTGTTTCCTTCACAAGTTTTCATGGCTTAGTGAAGGTGGAGCTTGATCTAGTGATGCCTCGACGTAGATCATCTTCGGCGTCGTAGTCGATGACCTAGCCCGTCCATTCTCCGATGAAGCCGACACTAGAGCCCGGGTTTCCATTTGGACAGCGAGGAGACTTCATTGCGGAGCTATAGAGGTGGAGGACCGGATCTACAAAGGTTGTATTTCCGTTCTCTTAGTAAAGTAGTTTACTAGTTGCATCTTTCGCCTAAATATCTAGTTAACGATCCGTATTAGGGTTTCTCGGCACCCGTAAAATTTGAAATTGGCATGGTTGATGCCACGTGAGACCTCATTTGAGTGCCTAGGAACCCTACAGTGGTATCAGAGCCTAGTTAGAGCCTTAGGCGATGAGTAGACGACGTTTGAAACCCGATCGAACCAAAACCCTAACTCCAAAATAGCTCTCTGGACTTTTTCTAAAATACTAGGATTTTTCCAAATTAAAAATATGCAGAAAAATCAGCAGGGAATCCTAAGAATTACTGTGCAACACGTGTCCATGATTCCTCCAAAGCGCGGCGGAACCGCGGCAGAAGGCTGGCTTCTGCGGCGGTTCCGCGGCCGTATGATGACGTCACCCACCCAATTTTGCACAGTAACTTACTTTATTCAGTGCTGAGTTCTCTGGGTATTTTTAAATATTATTCAAGAGTTGAATTTTCTGGGGTTGTTTTGGGGATTCGTTTATTCGATCGGATTGTCAAACTCTGTCTATGTGTCTTTCCGGATGATTTATGAATATGTTAAAAAGTTCGACCGGATATAAATACCCAACTTTTCCCCTGCCGGAAAATTTCCAAGTGTTGGATTTTTCCGAGGTTTAAAGACGTTCTAAGTAGTGCGAGTAACGCGATGGTCCCTCTAGAAGACAACAAACCTTAACTCGATTATGTGACCGTCTTGAACTGCCCTTTGAACCTTAGGGTTTGGGGCAGTACGGCGTGCCACATGTGAGGCGTTGGCTTGACCCTTCTACGGCTGGACCGTTGATACTGAGGCACGAACTGAATGTTTTTAGACTTGTTTCATATGTTGATCTGTATCGGGAAAACTTGGGTGTTTGAATGTTCGATCGGAAAGTTTAACATTTTCTAATTATCTGGAATGTGATACAATAATTGGAATTCACAAATAGTTATGAGATAACTGAATGAATGTTATAAACATAGCACTTTAGTCTCACTTGATCGGTTGCCACGGAATTTTGATGTGATCAAAAGTCCGTCGCAATCACGTAGCGTACGCGGATACTCGCCGGGTAAACTTAATAGACAGCCTCACTCCATAGCCCCGACCAAGTGACTGTAGGAGAACCCCGTCGCCGAAAGCATCCGTCCGGGTGCTCGCGGCAGCGGTGTTTCGCCTTGGTGCACTTCGTCGACGGTATCGGGGGTGCGGCCGCCTACTAAAGTTTGCAACGAGCATTCGATCTGGATGTCGGGAATCTTGTTGAATTGCCCGACTTGATATTGAAAAGAGTTTTCGATAATGAGACTAAAATGCGGGGTTTATAATTGTTAGGCATGTGATGTCTAAGGAATTCATTGGATTAGGCATGTGATGTCTAAGGAGGTTGCGGATTCCAACTGTTGTAGTTTTATACTTTCTTTTCTGTGACCGTAAGTGTAATATGTGATATCGCCGATTTCGTTGCTATATGTCAACGACAATTGGGATGGACATATTTACTTACGTTGATGACATGTGATGTTATGTGTTGCTGGATATGTTATATTGGATCGTCGTGTTTGAATAGCCGGGGGTTTTTATGTGAGATGAGTGTTTTTCATTTTCATTCATGTAAAAACTTGTATGTAATATTCTTTTATTGGGGCACTTCCAGGTTGCGGAAGATGTCACCTTTTGTATATTATTTACTTTTCCGCACTAGGATAGACCCAAGGAGGGGAGCACAAGTAACCGGGTTCTGGAGTCCAGTGGGAGACCAACTCGAGGAGTCGAGTCCGGGTCTCCTAACTCTAGAATTGGTAGGGTTGCTTGCTGCTCTCGTAGGGGTCTAGAGGTGTGGGTTTGGCTATTCATCACGACCGTGGAATCCGTGTTTTATACTGGCTCGTATTGAAAACACGGACGTCCTAGTATATCCAATATTTCATATGATTCTTCTGCTGCGATATCTGTGATGTGATCATGTGATGTTCTGTGATAGATACTATATATAGTATATATGATATATTATATAGACGTTACTTATGTTTTACACCCGCGCTAGCCCTGCCCCGCTCTGCCGTTAGTTACCTAACCTAACGGTGCACGAGGGGACATCGAGGCGAATGCGGATGGCATGAGTGTACGTCGTATTTATCTGTGATGTTTAGGTACTTAAATGATGGGACTTCATTAATATGATTAATGAAATAAAAAAAACCTAAGATGTTGTGGAATCGAATTTCAAAATAAAACAGGTAGCTACAGTTCTTGCTTTGCACAACGGTGTATATGATATATCCCGCACCTTATTCGATAAGGAAAGGACCGAGATCCCTTCACCGGGAGTGACTCCTTTAGCAATTACTGGCAGATGCTACACACTCGGTTTGTCTTTTGATTGCTTTTAAAAGTTTTGCTTTGCACAGTGATATATATGATATATCCCGCACCTCATTCGACGAGGAAAGGACCGACGATCCCTTCACCGGGAGTGACTCCTTTAGCAAAACTAGAAAAGCCTCAAAAGCACTCCATTTTAAAATCATTTGATTCTACAGCGATATCAAGTTCATTACGCAATAGGTTTTCAGAAAAACCTGTCGTAGCCCTCCGTCATTTCAGATAAGTCCTGTTTAGTATTCGTGCTGCGTTTGTTGACCTTGTCAAGGCGCAGTGTGCGGTAGCTAACCAGTATTTATCTGCTTATACATATGATGCAGATTGGGTTAGGGTAGTCGTGCGGCCTTGTTGACCTTGTCAAGGGTCGTGCGGGTGGGTTTGATTCAATCAAGAAATGACGGGTTGAACTTGACTTGCGGTCTATGGTTTGTTGACCTTGTCAAGGTCATAGATCGTTCGGGGCAAAATATTATCGGAAATTTCAAGTGTTGAAATTTGCAATGAGATTGCATATCTTCTATGAGATAGTTGGATCCCGATACCCGCTGCGAGTAAGAGTTACTCTTGGGAGAGTTTTACACATTACAATTAGCCGATCAAGTAGGTGTCTAGAAAGGTGTCAACGGGGTTACGCCTCTGGGAAAACGAGGTTTACATTAATTAGGTTCGTGCGAAAGCACGGGGGACCTCCCTCAAAGTACCGACACTGGCCTGGCTGAAAGATTGGCGAACTTGTAGTATGTAATTAATCCCGGCTAGTCTTTCCTTTTAGGGTTTGAAGGAAGATTTGATAAAAAGCAGTGGGAGCCATCCTGATTAGATACAATAATAACCAATCTGATCTTGCAAGAGCGCACGCTGAGTGTTTTCTTCTCTCTCTCTCTCCAGGTAGCGACCATATCACGCCTTAATCAAGATAATAATACGGAATATTGACCGAACCCGCTTGTTATACTGAGCTGGGGAACGTTGGTCCCGCTCCAACTTATAATTGTTATAAGACAGAGCAGGAAATTGGGGATTACCAGAATTCCCGTGCCGCCCAAACGAAGAGAGTGCATGCTGATGCATCATCTTCGGGTGTGTTCATTATACAAAACTGTTTCTCAGTATCCTCTACGTCCTGGGTATGTGATACCAGATCAGGATCCCAGATATGTAATCTATTACATAGGGCTACAGAAAGGTAGAGAACTGAGAACGGGTGATAAGTTTCATGAGACAGAAAACGGGGCAAGTGTTGCAGCCAAGTCTGTTGGTCACTGTCACCCTGTATTCCAAATACATTGATTCTGAACGAATGTTATTAGATACCGAACCTGATATACAAAATCATATCAATCTCTTTATTAGTAAAGAAATGATAAAATTTTGTATAGTTGGATAATATTTTGAACATTTCCTATATCAAAAGTTGATCGGATCAGGCACGTTATCTAAAAGCATTGATGTTCTAAATCAAACTACAGTTCTTAGTATACGGAACACACACAAGAGGAAGAGTTTAGATATGAATGAATCCTACTTGAGGCATTGTAGACTAGGTCATATCAATGCGACCCGACTAGCTGAAGTTACATGAAAATGCATATTTAAATCAGTTTGAATTTACATCTTGTGAAACTTGCCAGTCATGTCACAGAGATAAGATGACCATAGCTCTGTTTACTGGAAACAGAGAAAGAGTTAGTGAACTCTTGGAATGATACATGTTGATGTATGTAGGTCCCCTGTCTACAAATGCCAAGACCGGTTCTTTATAATTCATTACATTCTCTGATGATCTTTCGAGTTTCAGACCTATGTTCCTGTTGAAACACAAGTCCGAACCTTTTGAGATATTCACAGAATATAAGTGAGAAGTAGAGAACCAAAATACGGGTATAAGTATTATGTCCTTTGATGAGATCAAGGAGGAGAATACTTGAGCATGGAATTCCTGGACTATTCTAAAGGAGAATATGATTCTCTCTCAGCATTACTCCTCCGTATACACCATGGCACGATGGTATATCGGGGCGGAGCAATTACACCCTATATGATAAGGTGTGCTCCATGATGAGTACTACTGAATTACCTATTTTCCTTTTGGGAGTTATGCACTTGAGAATCTGCATACCTATTGAAAAGGGTTCGAATCAAATCAGTTGCCTACTACTTCATATGTGATATGGAATGGGAAGAGCCCATGTCTTAAGCTAGTTAAGATTTGGGGTTGTCCAGCCTATGTCAAAAAGCAGAATCCGGACAAGCTCGAGGCAAGGTCTGTAATATAGAACTGGAAAGGTTCCAGCTATACAAACATCAGCAGATGATTTGGTAGAACCAAAGGATTCAGTAAATACCAACGAACCTCAGCCTCTCCGCCGATCTAGTAGGGTTCCTCACCCACCTGAGAGATACTTCGGTTACTCTATGACAGTGGGAGCGAGGATTGCATCATGAGATGATGACCCAACTAGTTTCGAGCTGGCCATCAGGAGTGGGACTCTGTAAGAATGGCTGGATGCTTAGAGATCTGAGATGGAATCCATGTACACCAACAAAGTATGGACTTTGGTTGCTATATCTGAAGGGTTAAATCCCCATCAGGAGCAAGTATATCTTGAGAAGATTACTTGGTGTAGATGGAAAATTTGAGACTTTCAAAGCTAGACTTGTTAAAGGTTTTCGTCATCAACCAGGCGTGGATAATGATGAAACCTTTTCCAGGGGCCTATGCTTAAGTCCATCCAGATCCTACTTGCCACGGCTACATACCATGACTACGATATCTGGCGGTTGGGTGTCATGACAACTTTTCTAAATGATGTTTTAGAAAAGAGCGACTATAAGTACACAGCCAGAGGGCTTCGTAGACAGTGGGAGCAGTGGAAACGTGCACAAGATGCTTTATAAGATAAAGCAGGTATCGCGGAGTTGGAACATCTGTTTTGATGAAGTAGTTAAACAGTTTGACATCATCAAAATGGTAGATGAACCTTGTATATACAAAAGGGTAGTAGGGAGTATGGTGATGATCCTCGTAGAGTACGTGGATGACATACTCTTGATAGGGAAGGAGTTTCCTATGCCACGCTCGGTCAATCTCCGCTTATCACAATGATTCTCCATATAGGATCAAAGTGATACCTCCTAAATCCTGGGTTTTGGATCTATGAGATAGATCTAATTGGATGTTAGGATTCTCACTAGTAGTAGTGAGATGGTATCAATCGATCCTGGGGAGAATCACTGGAAAGGTTCCAGGATGATAAACACGACTGAATGTCAGTCGCGGGCATTGTCTTTACCCTCAGTAAAGGGACGGTATGTTGGAAAAGTTCCAAGCTAGATACCGTGGCATACTAGACGATAAAGGCTAGATACATCGCTACTTAAGATGCTACCAAAGAGGCTGTTTGGGTGTATATTGGTTCATGAGATGAACTACGTTCCTCCCATTGTGAGACAATGGAGTTGTGGCTTATGCCAAGGAACGTCCGTCCCATCAGTGATCCAGATATATTCTAAGGCAGTATCACCTGATCATGGAGATGGTTGATCTCTAGGGTGATCGAGGTTAGGAGAGTAGACTCAGAGGACAACACGGCGGATCCACTCGCGAAGGCCTATTCCCAGAGAGAGACTTTTATGGGATGGTTGAGTATGAGATACTACAACCACTTCTATCAGATGGCCCTAGTGCAAGTGGGAGATTGTTAGTTATATGTATGCCCTAGAGGCCATTACTGTACATTGGATGTATATTGTAGTGGATGCTGGGACATATATAGGGAGGACTTTCTTGCTCGACATGATAGTATGCTATCTGGTTACTCTTTACCTTAACGTGTACATTGATTGTCTCTCTGTTACATGTTGGTAAAGCCCTTAGGATGTGTACTTGACTACCTGGACTATGATGCGGATCATACTAGTGGGGACATGGTAGTCCATAAGTACATCCTTCAAGGTCCCTAGTCGTGGGTGTATCGAGACGGGGCATCGATATACCAGAGTAGACTAGCGTATACCTTCTCGACCCATACAGATGGACGATGGATAATCCCATATCCATTGGTGTTTGACATCAGAGATGATATACGGGTGCTCAGTGGAGACTGGGTACACTGGACGGACTCGCCGAGAACTCCCAGATGGTATTATACCTTACGTCAGATGGCAGTTCTCTGGTGACACTGGTACAGAATAGTCTGTTGACCTGATATCGTCATAGAGTCCTGTGTGGTTCCCACTGTGCTTTGATTTCCACCTTACCACGTCCAAGAGGGCGTGCAAAACGGTGGCTTTTGGGTACAGTTCCGAATCACATGGAGGCAATGAGCGATAGGAGGGGATTCGTCTCTCCCGGTATAGGGGGTTGATGTTGCGCAGTGTTCGATTGGCAATAACCGGAAATCCCTGGCCAGGGTTGCTAAGAATTACTGGTAAGTGTTACCTGTAGTTTCTCGAACTGTTATAGACCTCATATCGACACGACTTATCAAGCTAATGGGGTCTGACGTTTACCACCCCTATGCGAGATATGCGACATATCAGACGATCAGACCGGACTGTACGGTAAGTGTTACTGGTTGGATTCACATGAGTGTGAGCGGGCTTGCTCGTCGATCTTCTGATCGTTCAATACCCGGGTGGCCGTTATGTTTAGCAGACCGCTTGCGGCTTGTAGATGATTGATATGATCATCATCCGCTGCCGGCGTATTGACGAGTCTTTAGAGTCCTACACAGAGGTTTCCTGGCTCAAGCGAAACGAAATAGGAGCGCATATGAGATATGTGCGGGACCGAGAATGATACCAGTATGTGATACTGTATTCGATTCTCGCGATTTGTAACATTGATCGGTTATATGCGTTATAGCCGGATTATCGGATCAAGTGTTGATTCGATAAGTTGTTACTATTGATATTAGTCGGTTATATACGATATGACCGGGTCGTTAAATCAAGTGTTGATTTAATGATTTAATGTATAATTATATATTTGATATATCACTTTACATTAACTAATATAGGTTCACTTAAATGGATTTTCTCACTTGAAGTTCACAAGTTGTATATGTGATATACTTTTGTGCACTTGGTTGTATCATGTTTGATGATACATGTTAACTTGGTTAAGTGTAAAGATTAAACCATGGTTAAGTTAATGATTAGGGTTTTGCTTTTCTTTCTTATTTATTTATTTATTTATTTTGGAAAGAATAAAGAGAAAATGGTGCCTTTCTTTGTTTGTAGTTGAATCTCCATGAAGGTTTGACTTTGTAACCATTTTGTCTTCATGCTTAACCCTAACCATTTAAACAAACCATGGTCTATTCTCTACACTCAACTAGGGTTAGGATATGATAAGTATTCATATTATTTTCTATTTTGAAAATACTTATGATATTCTTTCTTCTTCTTCTTCATCTTCTTCAATGAAGAAAGCTTGACTTCATCAATGGTGAATTGATGAAATGAGTGAGAAATCCAATTCTAAAGTGAACCCACTTTCTATTTCTTCATCCTCTACCTATTGCCAAGTAGTATAGGGTGTTTCCTTCACAAGTTTTCATGGCTTGGTGAAGGTGGAGCTTGATCTAGTGATGCCTCGACGTAGATCATCTTCGGCGTCGTAGTCGATGACCTAGCCCGTCCATTCTCCGATGAAGCCGACACTAGAGCCCGGGTTTCCATTTAGACAGCGAGGAGACTTCATTGCGGAGCTATGGAGGTGGAGGACCGGATCTACAAAGGTTGTATTTCCGTTCTCTTAGTAAAGTAGTTTACTAGTTGCATCTTTCGCCTAAATATCTAGTTAACGATCCGTATTAGGGTTTCTCGGCACCCGTAAAATTTGAAATTGGCATGGTTGATGCCACGTGAGACCTCATTTGAGTGCCTAGGAACCCTACAGATTCGACTCAGCAGACACTCCGGGCAGCTTCACTGCCGCAAGGACGGAGATCAAAAAGCCCTCATACTGAGGCCCCGAGCAGCTACCCTGCTCGGTCAATCAAAGAAAAGAAAAAATAGGAACCGGAAAGCCCTCCCAGAGGCAGTCGGGCATGAGGTTCCCTCGCTCGGCTATCCCCGGCGGGCAGCTTCCCTGCCGCAACGCCGGGGATCAAACAAGTCCTCCCAGAGGCAGTCGAGGCATGAGGTTCCCTCACTCGGCTATCCCCGGCGGGCAGCTTCCCTGCCACAATGCCGGGGATCAAACAAGCCCTCCCAGAGGCAGTCGAGGCACGAGGTTCCCTCACTCGGCTATCCCCGGCGGGCAGCTTCCCTGCCACAACGCTGGGGATCAAACAAGCCCTCCCAGAAGCAGTCGAGGCACGGGGTTCCCTCACTCGGCTATCCTTCAGGAAAAAAGCCCTCGCTAAGAGGCACCGGGTAGTAACCCTGCCCGGCCAAGGGTCCTTGGTGGCTCCCTACAGCCGTATAGCTTTCCTAGTGCCAAGGGCCAAAGTCCTCCCAGAGGCAGTCGGGTCATTGCCTGGCTATCCCCGGCTGGTAGCTCCTTACCACAACCGACAGGGATCAAAGTCCTCGCCATGAGGCACTGGGCAGTAACCCTGCTTGGTCCCCGTCCTGAAGGATCAGAAAGCCCTCCCAGAGGCAGTCGAGGAACGAGGTTCCCTCGCTCGGCTATCCCCCGCGGGCAGTTACCCTGCCAAAATGCCGGGGATCAAAAAGCCCTCGTACTGAGGCCCCCGAGCAGCTACCCTGCTCGGTCAAACAACAGGGCGCCCACCGTGGGGCACCCGCAAGGGATCAGAAGGCCCCACTAGAAGCATCGGAATGACTACCCCGACCGCTCAGCTACCCTGCCCGGCCAACCCCAGACGACGGCAGATACACTATCTAAAAACCGAGGACAGGGCAGTTCTAATCTAAACGATCTCCCCTCGACTCCGGAGCCCATAGAGATACTTCCTCGGAAACGCTCGTCGGCAAGCGATTGCAGTCAACTCAACGGACGATCGTTAGACAGAGGGTCGACCGAACAGGAAAGCACGATGGTGCAGGCAAGAACAAGTAGCATTCTTCACAAACAGGCAGAACATGGAAGCTAAGGAAAAACTTCATCGCTACCAACAAAAACAGTTTTTGATTGTTTACAAAGGGTATTTTCCGGCCCCCAGGCCTTACAAAATTCAAACGAAAACAAAACAAAGACACGAGAGCGGGAGCTCTATGCCTCGGGGCCGGGCGTGACCTCGAGGTTCTCGATCTCCACCACCGGGGGCGCCGGGTCCTCGGGCATCTCCTCGCCGGGGACTTCTCCCGCTTGCTCGTCAGCACCCACGAGGGGGAACTCAGCCCGCAGGTCCGCGTCGTAGAACTCTGGCATCCGGGACTTGACGGCATCAAGGGCGTCGTGCCAAATACGGGTCATAGCCACGGCCAGGTCGTGGTAAAAATCCTTCGACCCCTTGTAGGACGCCACCGCCCTCGACTCGGAAGACTTAACCGCCTCGGCCGACGCCCTCAGCTCCTTCCGAAGGGTCTTCATCGTCTTCTTCAGGTTGCCGACGAGCACCTGAGAGTCCTCGAGCTTGTCCTCGGCGATCACGGCGGTCTCGTGACGCCGGGAAGCCTCCCTTTTTCGGGCGTCCACCTCGCCCTGCAAGGCGGCGATCCTCGCCGACATCGCCTCCTGCTCCCTCCCTCCTGGAGCTCTCCTTCAACGCGGCGAGCTGTCCCGCGGCCTCCATCGCCGGGGCTACCACCTCGGTCTCCATACGAAGGGTGAGGGCCACGTGCTGGAGAGTATGGGAAGACACAAAAAGGGGAAGGATAAGGAATATGGAGGACACTAAAATCATACTGCGCACTAGGGGCTTACCTGCACGGCTTCTTGGGCAATCGACGCCAGCTGGGCCTTGAAGGTTCCCCTGGAACCCGACCTCCCGCCGAGGTCTCTATCTCGTGGAGGAGGCTGTCCGCGACCGACAGCCCGGATGGCACCGTGAACTGGAGCCCCCTTCCTCTACCACGGCCGGCGAAGACCGACCCCGGGAGACTCTCCGATGACTCCTCCTAAGCGGTTCCGGCGGGGAGCCGATCTCCTCTTCGGAGGCCGTGTCGTCCACGATCAGGGCCCGCTTCCGGCCCGACACCCTGCTGGGGCCCGGGGCGGGATCCACCACCGAGCGCCCTCAGGGGACCGCCACCGTGGCGGTCGGAGCGGGGGCTGCCTGTGCCCGGGAAGAGACAGCACCCCTGGCAGGCTGCCTCGGTTGGTGCATAGCATCTCGGAGAACGCCGAAGTCCATGGATCCTGCACAAAACAAACACCCCACTCATCAGCAATGCGAGTAAAACATAAACCCAGGAAATAAGCCTAACTTACCGACGAACTCGACGGGGCTGAGCCCGGCCCAGCTCAAGACCCTCTCGGACAGCAATCATAACGGGGGATGGGCTCCCATGACGCCACTCTCACCGCGGCGGGGTCGTTGGACAGGTTCCCGGGCAGGCACTTCTCCCTCGACCATTTGGTGGGCACTGGCCAGTCCTCGCCCTCGGGAGGGGAAACAAAGAAAAATTTCTTTTTCCAATCATGAATGGAGGAGGGAAAGGCCACGACACCAGTCTCGGCAGCAACCCCGGGCCGTTTCCTAAAGGCAAAGTACACCCACTTGGGGTCGCCCGCTCGACCGCCGGGGTGACTTTTGAATATAAAGGAGGAATCGAGGAGGGAAAGACTAAAGGGAACCGCCTGCAGCCTCAGGCGGATCAAGAACCCGAGGAGAATCCTCCATGAATTCGGCACTAACTGGCCGGGGGCCAGACCGAAGAAGTTTAGAGCGGAGATGACCTCGAGAGAGAAGGGCAGGCGCATTCCGCCCCAAAAAGCTTCCAGGTACAGGGCAATCTTCCTGCCACGCACCTGATCGGCCCTCTCTCCCTTCTTGGCCAGACGAAGCGTGAAATGCGGGGGGATGTGGAAGCGAGTCCGAGCGTTGGCGAGCTCGTTCTCATGCCTCACCCAGCACGGGGTGCTGGGGGCCACACCTACCGCCTCCTCCCTGAAGGCGGCCCCCGCCTCGCGACCCCGGGGAGAAGGGCCAGCCCCTGCTCCCCTGAAAGATCCGGGCATATCTAAAGGAACCCTAGTACCTACCCTTACAACATCTACCAATTCTACAGAAGAAGAAGACATCTAACCTGGGAAAAGAAATTCTGCAGGGGTTGGAGCAAAGGAGGAGAGACGAGCGTCGAGCAGCTGAGGCCTGAGGAAAGAAAATATGAAGGAGTAGGGACCCTAGGCTGGGCCCCAACCCATTTATCACCGCCTGCAACCTCATCCAACGGCACCCGTCGTCTCCCGCTGAAACGGCCCATTGCACCCAGCGGCTCAGATCATTCCACGTGGCGGCCCCGCGATTGACTGCGTCCCATCAGACGCCGCAGACCTGCACGCGTCACGTCAGCCGATCGGCGCCTGACACGTGGACCGTCATTTCAGCTGCAGAGTGCACGAACCGGCGCACCTTCTTTAAATGCGAAGATCTCGCCCAGATTCGCTAGCGGAAAAGACGACCGACGGCCCGAGGACTAGCCCCGATGAAACCCTAGAAGGGATCTCGCCTCGGGAGTCCCGGCTGTCCACTCCTGACCCGACCCGCTAGCTGGTCGGGACAAGAGTGGGGGGCTAATGATAATACTCGATATTGACGACCTCCAAGATCGGGACACGTGGCAGATGACGTGTCCTAAGGCTCAGAAGAAAGGGCCCACAAGTACCGACCAGGCCATCCGGTGCCCAACCTGCGAGCACAAACTAGCCCACCTCGGGGTCCTCTACGGATGTGCCTCCTCGGCCACTCAGCTCACCCCGAGCTGCCGTAAGACCAAGATGCCTCGGCCCTCCCGCTCTTTCCTGAGCTCGCCTACCGAGGGCATCTTCCTCGGTCCCTTCGACCGACCAGCTCCGCCGCTCACAGGCGTAACCGCCACTCCGCGAATCTCGCCATGCGCAGATTCTCCGCCGGCAACATCCCACGTTCCACGCCATTGCGATCCCCATTAACTGGCGATCCGCTTATCACGTGGGCGTGACGTCGGGAACGTAACTGCCGGCGAGATTCTCACGCCTGCCGCTGCGTGCTGTCGCCACTATATAAACCCCCATCACAGAGGGGTCAAGTAAGCCATTTTTTTACACTTACGCCGTTACTCTGCTCGGATATAGTCACTGACTTGAGCGTCGGAGGGTCCTCGGTGGTACCAAACCACCCCGGGACTTGTTTGCAGGTACACGGCGGCAGCCTTCTCATCCCATTTTGTCCTCTTACTACCCATTGAGACCCACACGCATCAAAGGACAATCAAACTAGTTCACCTCGAGATCAAAGGAAGACAACATCTGACGGAGGCCCGAAAAGGAGCTCCATCAAATGGGAAATCCTTCTTCCTTCTTCTTGACATCTTGTTTCTTGTTGTTGTGGTTTTCTTTTCGGAGTTGAGGAAGAAGAAGAGGAGGAGGAGGAGGAGGAGGAGGAGGTGATATTGTGAAGAAGTGTGCAGCTTTTGGATATATAAATGAAACATGGGACGGTTGTTTCTGGTAACAAGCAACACAAACAAAATATATCAGCTAGGGTCGCCTTATTCCTTGAGTTAATTGCACAAAACACCCCTGTGGTTTACCATGTAATGCACTTACACCTCAAGAAATTTATTATCATGAACAGCAATCGATGAAACGTAAAAACACGCAAATTCAACTCTAAACATCTCTAATGATTGTCTAACCGAGTAAAATTTATCGCTATTCATCTCCCTTTCCTTCTAATTCTTCTCTTTTCAAGATAAACATCGATCGCTTTAGTAAAATACCAAACTATAATATATATATATATATATAGCTTTGATGGTAAAAGGAAAGGCTTATTCAAATAAGCAGAGTCAAAGACATAGGCAGCCAAAACCCCTCATGGCTAAGCCATACTTGCTTCTGGGTCTTGAGTGAGCATTAAAGAATTGATGTGGGTTCTTGTGCTATGTGTATCTGCATATATTGCAGTGAATCTTACTTCGGTGCACCCAGTTTTGGTCTTGGGACCTGTGCGGCAAAAAAAGAAAATAAAAATGGGGCATTCCGAGAATTGAACTCGGGACCTCTCGCACCCTAAGCGAGAATCATACCACTAGACCAAATACCCATTTTTGATTTTAAATATTTTTTTGTATACATTTAAATAGAAAAAAGTAACCCCTTGTGACTATATATGGAGATTAATTTGAAGATATTCCCTCACAGGGTTTCATTCTCTCTCTCTCTCAGCGACCAACCGATCCTTGTGAGGTTCGTTCGATCGATCTCAACTACTCATTTCTTTCATTTTACTCTCCCAATTCAACTGCATTCAATCATTTTTTGGTTCGCATAAAATATAGGGTTTCCTTCTCCCCCTATCATTTTGCTTGCAAAATTTCAAATGTTTGGTGGTCACGGATGGAAGAGCAGCCTCTTAAAGTAATGCTGGGCATCATCTCGCATCATTTCATTTCTCTCTAATTCTTTTAGGATTGAAATGACAAGGATCCAAAAAACTTAGGGGCCTTGATCTATAGGAAAAAAGATAAAACCATGGATAAAGGATGAATAAAAATGTCCTCCTCCTCCTCTTCTTCTTTTTATACGAAAATTGTCTGATCCGATTCTCTTTTCCTCTGGCGCTCAAAATGGTATATCATGACATCTATCAAACCCGCAATGCATTACTCGCAAGATGAGTTTTTGCCGATTTTGTATAGATAATCATGGAAAGATATTATCATATTATATAGATAATCGTGGAAAGATCTTATCATATGTTTGAAAAATATCGAAATTGGTCAGCTAGAATATTTAATATTGTTTTTTTTGCATGTGTAATGCATGTGGATCGGAAGATGCTTGCATTGCATATAAATAAAACTTGTTTTTTTGGCACATGTTTTACATGTATAACAGTAGAGAATTTTATGATAATTTTTTTTATTAATTCAACTACGTGTATCGCATTTGTAAAATAATAATGGCACGCGTGTATCACACTTGTAGAATAATATTCATGTGGCATTTAATTACGTGCAATCCACATAAATCAATGCTATTTTTTGTTTAATTTCTTTGAAAAAAATAAGAAACCATGTCGCCAATCAATTTTAAAATTAACCGACCCTCCCTCTTCCTTTTGCACTATAATAATAAAGATAATGAATTTATTATATACATGATACTTGCTAAAAAATCTCATTTATCAAACTCATCATAATACTATTCTAGCAAAAAAGTTGTAAATGATCTTTTAATATTTTATTGATCTTTTGAAAGAGGAACTTTTCTCTTTGGAAAGAGAGTGATATTTTATTGATCTTTTGAAAGAGGAACTTTTCTCTTTGGAAAGAGAGTGATACTTTGGAAAGAGAGTGAAGGGGGAGAGTTTTTGTATGGATGGGGAAATATGGATTTTTATTTGGAAAAATGCTTAACCCACAGGGTTTGAAATACTACCATAATCTACCCAAGAGACAAATATCATAAGCAAACTTGTTTGGCTTGGTAGCTATGTATTGTGGACCCCACCATTTTGTCTCTTGGATAGATTTTGATAGGAGTTCAAGATGGTAGGTAAAGTATTTCCAGGGCTGTTAAAAAAGCTCAAAACTCAGCTAGGGACCGGCTTGTTAAAAGTTCGGTTTGGGCATGTTTGGCAGCTAGATGAGCCGAACTTGAATAAAAATCTAAGTTCGGTGAAATAAACAAATGAGCACGAACACAACATGCCGTGGGGGTTCTTATGGCATATTTGATGGTGGAGAAGGTTCTTCATCAGTGACACCATTATCTACAACATCAGCCTTGCTTTAAACATCACGGTCTTGATGACCTGAAGAAGATGGTTCTTGATTACTGCCACCATTATTACCGGCCTCGGTCTTGAGTGGAGGTAAGGTTTCTTGTGGCGTATTTGATGGTGGAGATGGTTCTTCATCAGTACCACCATTATCTACAACATCAGCCTCGCTTTCAACATCACCGTCTTGATGACCCGAAGAAAATGGTTCTTGAGTACCGCCATCATTATCACTGGTCTCAGCAAGGTTCAAGAACTCGGTTTCGGTTTCTCATAATTTTATTAGTTTCCCTGGGGTTCGTCTAGTTTCAGTAATCTCGGTTCGGCTTTCGGTTTCGACGGTAATACAACTTACATAAGTATAGATGTATTAAATACTTAAATTTATGGTTATATATTACCAGGCAATGATCCTCGTGTTTAAAAATCCAGCCACGATGTAAAATATATTGAAAAGTGTACTTAGATAAGTATTAATATAGGGTTTGGGTTCAACTTTTTGCGATTTTCTAACAACGAATGCCTATAATGATCACAATGACAGTAAAAATTATATTAAAAAATAAGTTTTAAAGGTTTCAGCCGAAACGATATTGTATGGTTGGTTTTGTATCGGTTTCGGGTTTTGTATCGTTCTTCACCGAAACTGACACGAAACCACCACGTATCTGCGGTTTCGGCCGAAACCTCGCACCTTGGGCCTCGGTCTTGAGTGGCGGTGAAGGTTCTTGTGGCGTATTTGATGGTGGCGGCAGTGTGGACATTATTTGTGGTGATGGTGGTGATGCTATTGTTGTAGGTGGTGGTGTATTTGATGGTGGCAGCTGCGGTGATGAGGGTTTAGGAGCAAAGAAGCAATCCCAAAAAGACATCTTGATTAATTTCTTGAATTGCGATGGAGATTCTATTGGGGTTCTTTTCGGAGAAATAGCTATTGGGGAGAGATGTAACAGCTATCCCTATATAGAGGAATTGAAGCGGTTAGTTCTGGTTTTAAACAGGTTTTATATATAGATTTTAAAAAAGAGGGAAGTACATGTTAAAGATACGGTTGATGATTCTGTTTACGTAATAATTATAGGCTGAACATATTCAAATTACTGAGCCAAAACCCTGAAGGCTGAAAACATGATTTCATGGTTAAAGGTTAATATACGGTATAAATACTGTTATTTGTCTAATGGGTCTCACCTTTCATGCTCAAACATGCTATTAATTATCCGTTATTGTATTTTTTTCATGCATGTCATAATTTAAGAGCTCTATTTCGTTACATTGTTGAATTTGAAAGAGTTCATCATATGAAGGCAATCGTCTTTAGGGAGTGCTAATAACTACTCTTTTACTTGCTCATCTGTTATGAATAGCATTCCTTTCATTTATCTTATTAAGCTAAAAGTTCACTAAAATACCATGAGTTTACGGTATTTTCCATATCCGAGGCTTAGGAGAGGATCCAGGACTTAGGAAGAAAATTGGGTCTTCTTTGATCATCCCCAAAGATTTTTGAAAGTTCAACTTCATTTGTAAAAATCTTTTGGAGTTTAACTCTATAAATAAAATTCTTTTGGGAGTTTAACTACACTCAAAATCTTTTTGAGAGTTTAACTCCATAAAAATAAAAATCCTCCATTTTTCTGGGAGTTTCCAAAGCCCCTCAGAAGTTTAACTTTTAGTTCTGGGGCTAAGCCTTTTTTTTCTACAGGCGTCCAGCGCCCACGTGCCGGACGCATGAGACGCTGGCGTCCACGCGCCTCGCACTTGAGGCGCGGATGCCCATGCACCATGCACATGACCGTGCGCCCAACATCCACATGCCATTCACGCGTCCTTAGAACGCTTCTCACCCCTCTTTTTCCCTCACGCTCCACACTCAAAACACGTCCCTGCTAGAAAAAATTTCTAACGGGGTGCTGCCCCACACCCCGCAAGAGAGGTGCTACCCTCATTGACCCCCAGCCCGCTATCAGGGTAGCAGGCCCCCCGTAAACTCTGCGTAGCCCCCGATACATCCAAGTCCCCTCCAAACGCGCATGACACATTGAGTTCGCATGACCAGTTTAACCCGTCAATCAAACGTTCTCTCGCTCAAAAAGCGAGGGGTAATTAATGACAGCTTAGTCCACGGCTGCCGAAAATTCGGATCCCCGCAATCAATAAACCCCGGCCTATGGAGAATCTGTATACACCTGACAAGCGGCGCGTATTTCCAATTTCAATGGGGTGACGAAAAACACCCTATAACATTGCCCCCTTTTCTGATACTTAAATTGTTATCCTAATATCTATTAGTTTCTAAGTCCGATCATATAGATCTAATTTTTTGCTTAGTGGTAATCGCTACGAAAAGTGCCATCACTCAGTTAAATGGAGTAGAGTGCGCATGGATAATAGAGATGGTGCTTTGGGTGTTAAGAATCTTGAACACTTTAACAATGCTCTCTCGAGTAAATGGTTTTGGAAATATATCAAATCTGACATTTTTCGCTGATTTCCTGGGATCTAATTATGCCCTGAATAAAAGAAATTTTTCTTCAATATCTCCTGGACTTTCGGAGATGGCAAGTTTGCTCAGTTTTGGAATCTTTGCTCAGCAGCGTGGTATAAGAATGCGAGTGAACTCCAGACCTAGCGTCCAATTATATTTGTTAATACCTGCACTTATATATATGTGTGCGGACTTTCCGAATCAAGGTGAGGCGGATGCCTAATCTCGCCTCTTAAAGGATCCGCCCCTGGTTATGTATGTCTATAAAAAGCTCTATCTCATTATCTTTTTCTTAAATGTTCGGTAAATTGATGCTTAAATAATCTTGATTTTCATCAGTATTGCATCATCTTGGTTTATTAAATTTCTACGGTTTGATGATGTCATGTTTAGATCTTTCTTAAAACATTAAATTCGGTGGCAGTTTTTTTTATCAGTTCTGTTAATATTTGGAGGTGAATTTTTGTATAGGATTTTGCATGTCTAGGATTTGTTGATCCATATAATAATAGAAAGCTATCATAATCCATATAATAATTTTGATATGATCAAAATTGTCACCTCTTTATGAAACCATTACGAAAAGTAATATTTTGTGTTGAACGGTTGCTTGCCGACTTTGAGACCTTTCATGCGGGGGTCCTTTCCTTGTTCTTACTATAGAAAACCTCATTTGAAATCATGGTATGCTTATGCAAGTTGCCTCTTTTGTGATAAAATGGTGGAAGATCTTGATCATCACTTTATTAATCTTAGAATCGCTCCAAAAATTGAAAACATTCATTCCTATTATTGAAATTTACATGTCTATTACATTTCAATCTTTGGAGATTTTGGATCGCTAACATGGTTCAAGGTGCCAGTCTCTTTTATGCAGATGCTTTGTATAGCAACTTGTCGGGCAATATGGAAAGAATGAAACAATAGAGTTTTCAATAACAAGAGCAAAAATTTCTCAGTTATATGATTATATATGTATCTCTCTTCTCATTGTTATCCTGGACTGGAATTGCTTCTAGCAAACCAAGGGTAAGATCAATAATGATCATTGCTTCATGCAAATAAGAAGATTATACAAAGGAGATTCAAACTCTCTGGGTGTTAGCAACATTGATCCTTTTTTCATATATATATTAACACGTAACTGTAAATATTTTACATATTACTGCTAAACCGGATTAAATTTCCTGTTAACCGACTTGTGCTTCCACCTTTTGATTAAGTTATACATCAGGCTATGCATCTTGTATATTTTCTGGATGCTCAATTTTCCAATTCAATTTTTTTAATAATGGATACTTCATATAATACTATAGAGTTGGGCTTGCCTATGTTTGGCCATATTTAGATTTTCATCGGAACAATTGTGAGGTGTGTTTAATTATCACTTGAATGGGACTTTGTTTGGTATTTTTCACTCCCATGTTACTGATTTTTATTTGATTTACACCAGGTTATAGGGCTTCGTACTATATTTTTTAGTAGGAATGCATGTGTGAAACCCTCTATGGCAATGACACTTTAGGGAGCACATTACAAGATCCTTGGAATTAAGGGCTTCTTCAGCATTTAGAGGGGTAAGGTTTATGTAAAATCCCATTGCACATAATGTTGGCAGATGATCCGATCTTTAGTTAAAAGGTGATTGGGGTTGCGATCTCCTTTAGATATTGTCCTCCGTCGATCTGCGCGAGCGTTGATGAACGGCTGAGATTGGTGTTGAGGATTGTCTCCTTGAGCGTGTGAATCTCAGTGGGCTTGTTTTGAGGTGAAGCCGAGCTATCGGCAAAAGAAGCCCTGGGGTGGTTGTACCACTGTGGACCCTCCGACAGTCAAGTTAGCCGAGAAATTTGGGCAGAGTAGCGGATTATTGGAATAAAATTGCGTTACCTGAGTCGTCTGGGAGTGGGGTTTTTATAGTGGTCGAATGGAGCGAGCTGGCGCGAGATCTTCGCCGTCGGTTACGCCCCTGGCGTTACGCCTTCGTGAATGACGGGATCCCCCTATTAATGACGAGATACGCTCGTTAATGGGGGGGATACGGCGGCGTGGAACGCGGGATCGTGCGATGGCGGATATCTCGCGTCAGGCGAGATCCGCGGATCCATGGCGGAGGCGCTTGGGCTCTGCATTCTTGGTTGCTCGGTAGAACAGGGGAGTCTTAGCTCGGCGAGGGGCTCAAGACAAGCGGGAGGCCGCGAAATCTCGGTTCTGTGATAGCTCGAAGGCAAGCTGGGAGGGCTGAGGAAGCTCAGCGTGTAAAAGGGCTCGGAGGCGAGCCCATGGTCATTTGTAAGGCATGCATAGGAGTGTTCAGAGATCCACAGAAGGTCGGGTCACACCTCAGGGCGATAGCCCGGGGAATGCCTCCAATGCATGGTGCTTGCCCTATTTCCGTGAGCCCCGGGACACGTCATCTGCCACGTGTCATGACCTAGGGAGTTCCCACTTACGAGTATCATCATTAGCCCCCCACTCTCGTCCCAACCTACTTATGGGTCAGGTCGAGAGTAGTCTAGATCGGTTTCCCGGGCTCAGCCTGTTGTCAAGAATTTGTCAGCTCGGATTTCCGGGACGACTCGGCATAGGGCGGTTGCGTCATTCAAATCTTTGAGCCCGCGTGTCATACCCCGGACACTTAGATCTCTGCACGTATCTTGAATGACGTCAGCGAATCAGGGGAGGATCGTGCATTTAAAAGGGGCGCCGATTTGCTTGTATGTCAGTTGAGGCGCAGGCCACGCGTCCGATGCGGATTAGCAGACGTGACAGGCTGTCGATGTCACCTGCGCCCGAAGAGACGTCTCCATTGGCTGTTCGACACGTAGCGGCTTCGACGGCTGGCAGACATGAAGCTTCATTTTGGCGGGAAATGATCTGAGCCGTCGGATGCTTTCCTCAAGTAGTGTAAATAGGAGTGGGATCCCCCTAGGGTTCATACTTTCGCCACTATTTTCCTTTGTTGCGAGAGATTGCTCGGCGCCCCATTCTTTAGATCGGATCCTTCGAGCTCTTTCCTCGGAGAACTCCTTCCTTTGAATCAGGTTAGATATCTTCTTCCGATGAGTCTGTTGAAATATTTAGGGTAGATTCTAGGGAATCTTCCACCCGTTCAGCTGCCGACAGCCAAGAGGGTCCCTTGTTGCTTCCTTATCGCTGGGCCTGCCGTATAGAGTCAGGGCTACCCGCACCGCTAGCCGTCCGGCTGCGACGAGGGTCCTTAAGGTGCGCATCGGGAATGCCCACGATACGCCCTCCGTCTTGAGGGATCTGGACGAGCTTGTCGAGATTCGGTCTCGTTTCCATATCCCCTCTAACTTTTCGTTCCGTTTGGAAAAGGGGGGGCGAACGGGCAAACCACGTGCAGGGGAAGGAGATTGCCCTGTATTTGGAGGCGTTCCGAGCAGTAATGCGTATGTCCTTTCCAACCGAGGTATGCGGTATACTTCATTGTTTCCAACTCTCGCCGAGCCAGCTTGCGCCGAACTTGTGGAGAATCCTTCTCGGGTTTCTGGTCCGGTTGAAGCTTGAGAACATCCCCTTCAGCTTGACCCTTCTTACTTCATTTCTCTGCTATAAAAATCACCCCGGCACCAACAAGAACGAGCTGAGCTGGGTGTATCTTTCCTTTAAAAAACGCAAGTGTGGGGTGACCGGGTCGGATGTGGTGGTCATTTCTTCTTCCGTCCATGACTGGAAGGAGAAATTTGTATTCGTAGGGCCATCCGAGGGTGAGGACTGGCATGTGCCTGTATAGTGGCACATGACCGACTGCCCGGGGAGAAGCAGTCGTCCTCTCCCGAGGCAAGAGCGGTGTCCATGTGGGAGCCGATCCAGCGGGCCGACGTCTTGCTTTCCGAGCAGCTCCTTAGCTGGGCTGGGCTCAGCTCCGCTCACTTTGTGGGTATGTTAGGAGATTGGACGACCTGTTTAGACTTGAGTGATTTACTTTTTGCTCTTCTTGCATCACTAACTTCTCCGTGCTTTCTCCCTTTGCAGGACACATGGATCGGTCCATGATTCTATCTTCCATATCCGCCACGGCCCAGAAGAAGGCCGGGGGCCTGGTCTTGTCCCGAGCAGGCCCGAGCTCGGCCCTAAAACCGTCCCCACCGGCGAAGTCCTCCACAGTGCCCCCGGCCCTCGATAACCGTCGTGGGGGCAGCCAGAAGCATGCACGAGACCCGAAATCCCGGACGAGGGAGGAGGAGGAGGTGACCGAGGTTCCCCTTAAGAGGAAAAGGAAGGTCTCCCGCACGCCGTCGACTGATATCCCCAAGGGGATTCCGATGCAGGAGGGGGGCGTCTGCTTCGTGGTCCTCTCGAGGCTTTCCGTCGCCAACAGCTTGCTCGCAGACATGGAGCAGTCGGCCAGGGGAAAGATTTCGCGGGGGACGCTGAAGGCCCAAGTAGCCTCCATCTCTTAGGAGGCTGCTCAGGTCGGTATTCGTTTAAGTGTTGTCTTAATTGCCCTTTTTTAGCCCGGACACCTCTAAATCCATCTGTTGTTTCTCTTAGGTCCTCCAACATTGCGCCCTCATCGTCAACATGGAAGCCAAGGAGATCGCCCCGGCCATGAGGAAGGTGGTAGAATCGTCTTCGGGGGTGGAGGATCTGTGCCTTCAGCTGTGGCAGGAGAAGGAGCAGACGGCCGCCCTTGAGACCCGGTTGGCCACCGGGAAGCTCATGATCTCCAAGTGCCAGGAGTCCTACCGACTCATGGGCGAGTCTCACCGAGCCGTGGAGAGCAAGTTGGAGGAACTGGGTAAGCACCACGCCTTAATGAAGAAGGCGAGAGACGCCAACAATAGGGAGACCGAGGCTGCGCTTGAGACGACGAAGATCGCCGAGCTTCGGGCCCGCAAGTCGGTGGACACATACAAGACGTCAGACCGGTTCTACACTGATCTCGGCGAAGCCTCCACTATCATTTGGCATGCAGCCCTTGATGCTGTCAAGGAGTTGATACCAGAGTTTGCCGACGGTGAGCTCCATGCTCGAGTCCCTCTCTCGGTGGAAGCGCCGCAGGCGGCTGGCACCGGAGGCGGAAGCAGAAACCCCGACCCCTGAGGGCGGTACCGAACAAGGCGAGGTCCCGGTGGAGCCTGCTACCTGAGCTCCTCTTTCTTTTCTTTTAGATCCGAAAAATTTTGTAAGCCTCCGGGCAATTTTTGTAAGGCTGAGGAACCCCGAATACCCTGTAAAGACTTTCAGAACATAAATAAAACTGGGTTTATCATCCTCTGTGTGGCAATGTTTTTCTTGTGTAAGTACTTGAGTTTGTTGGTCTTTTTCTCGAAGCAAATGTTAGGCCCTAGGTCAATGACCGACCTTTTAGATGACGATCGCGCGTCGAATGTAAGCTAATTAGTTGGGATACTCTCTGTTAAATAGAGCGGTTGGATCAAAGATCCAATGACGATGATAAATCATCAGATAATAGAATAAAATTCTACTACGAAAAAATATTCCCATAATCTTTCTAAATGAACAAAAAATTGTTGGATCAAAGATCCAATGAAATGGGTAAATATTTCTCTATATCTTTCTAAATAAAGAAAGATGTGCTCTAAATAACAGAGAGCCCTTAAATTAAAAATCCAATGGTGGTTAAAAATCACCGTTTGACAGAATAAAATTCTGTATATAGGAAAATATTTTCTCAATCTAGTTAAAAACAAGAAAATATATTCTGTAAAACAGAAACACTTGGATCAAAAATCCAACAGTGAGTAAAAATCCCCCAAATCAATTTTGAGACTAATTAAATCAATTGGAATTTCTCAATAAGAGATTTTCTCAAAACTAATTAGCAATTTGCCTCTACTATATAAATGACCTGAGATTTTAAGTCTCACACATGCTCAGATATAGAAGAAACCCTCCATAAGCTTCTGAAAAATACAGAAAGTTTTAAAAACAACAAAGAAGAAGAAGACTTGCCTCCTCAAAAAACCCTAGGTAAAAAAAAACAACACAGAGACCAAAATATCTCCTTTTACATATCTAAGGGTTTAACCCTTTTCAAAAGAACTTAGTTCTTTCTCTGAATCAGAGATGCCTCTCTCAAAATGACTTCCTCGGTCTGGAGGTCTCCTCTGATTCAGATGACTATTTATTTTCTAGCAACCACAAGACAAGTCTTCCACAAGTTGAGAATTTAATTCTCATCCGGAAGATCTTGTTCTTGAAAATCAAACATTCAGAAAAGAACTAGGTTAAAAAAAGAAGAAGAAAAAGAATATATGTTCTGGGAATTTAATTCCTCCGAAATTAGGGTTTAACTCTACATAAAGAACTTAATTCTCATAAAAAGAAAAGAAGGGCTTAGTTCTCCAATGAAGAAAAACGATCTAAGATCTTTAAAATAGAGGTCTTGATGATCATTAATGGCCAAATGGCATTAACAGAGATTCAATCTCTAAAAAGGAAAAACATTAGCGCCGCACGTGCTTCCCACGTGGGTGCCTTCAACAGTTTTCCAAAACAAAAAGGAAATCAACGTCTCATATGAAAAACACGTGTGCGTCCAAAGCAGAAGGCCAGCACCACATGTGAAATACACGTGAGCGTTGAATAAAAATGCTCAGCACTTCATAAATAGCCAAAAAGGCTGAGTGCTTAGCACTGATTGGGCAGCGCCTCACTCCTCACGTGGACGCCACACAAAAAGTGGTTAGCACTTCATATACAGCCAAAACGGCTGAGTGCTTAGCACTGATTGGGCAGCACCCATAATTGAAGGCTTTACATGATATCCATGTGAGCGCCAGAACGTCAAACAAATGCTTAGCACTTTGCATAAAAAAGAGGGCTAAACAAACAGAGCCCAAATAAGTGCTTAGCACATTCGAACACAAAAAAAACTGAGCAGACTAAGCCCAAATTGGTTTAGTCTCTAAAACAATTTTCTTACAACTAAGTCTGAATGCTCTGTTGTTGGATCTGAAATAAAAATCATCCCTAAAATTTTGCTAAGTTGATCTTAGTCTCAAATATGGCTAACGTATGCTTAGTTAAAAATAAATTGAGCCCAAATACTCATTTATTTAAGTTGATCTTAATTTCAAACTAGATCAACGGTCCTTAAATAAAACAAACCCAAATCTAATACGGATTTGGACTGATCTGCACTCTACGGGCAACGACATAAACTAGTTTCCGTATACAACCCACGGGTAACCAAAACAAACAAAATAACACACTACACAAAGTGAACTTCCGGAGCAGGAGAAAGTGGTTATTGCAATGCGATAACGTAATTAACTGCAGGGGCTTACGCTTGCAGGGAAGAGCGTCCCCACAATCAAAAACCCCTCACAAATTAGGGGGAATCTAATAAAGTCTGCTACAACGGTCGCATCTATCCAAACCTCCGATATATGGTGTCATAAATCAACTTGATATCTTCGGAGAGGTGAATGGATGTCTAAATAGCATCTGCCTCCAAATTCAGGCTAGACGTCACAACGTCTCGGTCCGGTCTTTCGGCGGTGAACATATATCGCCGTCATACCCAGATCAAACCACCACCACACCATGCACCGTACCCAGACCATGCCATGAATTTTGTCATCACCGTACCCATACCGTATCATGCCATGTACCCTACTCCTGTGCCACGCCATGCCTGCTTTGTACTCAGCTCATGCCTACTTGTGTGACACCGTCGCATCAGTCCCGTATCACCGCAAGGCCCGGCACCATGTTGTGCCGCTTCACGCACCGTGTCATATCGTGCCGAACCACTGCACACTTTCATCATTACTGATGCCATTGTCTTTTGATTCTCTGTGTAGCAATAGTCGATCTATCTATTGACGTCATCGCCTACACATCAACCGTTATTTTCAATGCAATTTTCTAAATTTGCAACATACTATTTTTACCTATACCAATTTTTATACAATTATTTATAGTATACGCATTATATTAATTAGCAAGTAATATCGATATACAGTATTTTAGCATTAATCTGTATTTTGTCGATAACTAGTTATCTAGTAGCATGCTAGTTCATTACAACTTCAATATAATTCCGTTGTAGTTCGTGATCCTTTACCTATATGACAGTATATCTAGTACCAGATAAAAACGTTATTACAAATAGGGGTGTGTGTGTAAAAATCAATTAATTATAAATTACAATTTAAATAATATACATTAGCTATTGCTACCATGTTTAAATGAACCGGTTATTGTTCTCCATAAAGTATTTATCCTGTTAATACAATATCTGACATGTGCACGATAAGTTCCTTGCTATTGCTATTATTATATTGTTTACACTTGTTACCTGAAGAACTACTAATGCCAACAGTATTGACTAGTTATCCTGATTGACTTGATTCGTTGCCTTGCTAGACAAGACCGATACACGATTGTTCCTGTGTTGACAGTGAGTGGACTCTTATTAATAACCGACTTAAATACGAAATCTGGGGAAAATGGGAAATTAAGAATGTAACCGAAACGTAACTCAAGAGAATATTATTATTGTTTGTCATGATTCCAGACGTGAACGGAATAATCATTATTTATTGTACCGTGGTCCCGTGGGGAATGAACGGGATATATTGTGTCGTGGTCCGTGGGGATATGAACGAGATATTTACTGTTGAGTTACAATGAGAATTATATTAATTAGTTTCAAAGACTTATAAAATAGATAACCAAGAAGCACAGACTCTAAGATGCACGTGACACACTTATATCCTACTGTTTTACGCTTGTGATTACAATTTATACTCATATCGTCTTGTATAGCATCCTGGTCTGATTATACTATTATTATTGATATTATGATGCATTGACATATGGGTTTTGTACGGCCCGGTTTCTTTAAGTTTGTCGCATGAAGATCAAGAATATTTTGACAAACAAGCTGAGCAGTAAGGAGCTTGATGTTTAGTTTTAGAGATATTTAGTTTATTTTATTTTCGCAGTTTAAGTTTATCGTTGTGATCCCATAATTGACGAGATTTGGATATTGTTTCTTTGTTAGATCTTTATTCGTTTTCGGTATATATTTCTTGTTTATTATTTATTATGGCAGATGGACATGGGTTAGTTGGGTTTTTCTTATTTACTGTTCTTAATATCTGATTAACGGCCGTAATGTGACTATGGAAGGATTTTTTCTCGTCATAGGTAGTATGGTTGGTTTTGTCACGTACCGTATTTAACTATTTTGGGAAAAGGGGCATGACACCAACGGAGCCTCAATATTGCGGTGGCGTATTAGCGACGCAGGCCAAAAGCAACAGCAGACGTCTGAAAACGGAATTGTAAATGCATTCCATACGTCTGCCCAAATAGCAGAGTGTGGCCAGACGTCCGAAGAAAGTTTTGCAAACGTCTGTGTTATGTTTATCAAACAACATAATGGGGCAAGATGTCTAAATAAGAAGGTTCAGACGTCTAGCCTTAAAACCATTGTTGTAGCAGTTATCAATCAGACGTCTGAACAATATGCTTCTGACGTCGGACCATCATGAATGCATCTGCTGTGGATTTTAATCATGCCAATCTCTGCATAACTTCCAAATTGATTTTATTTCAAGTTTAGAAAAGATTTTATTTGATTATATCATGTAAATTGTAATATATATATACATTATTGATATTAAATATAATTACCAAGCTGAAAACCCTAAAAACTATCTTCTTCAAGATCTTATAATGAGTACCTTGAATTTTTCAAGCTTTTAATTTAATAATTTTCGCCGGTTGGTGAAATAACAAAGAATTATATATAATAAAGAAGATATCATCAAAAATAGATATTAGCATCAAATATTAAATACTTGATTCATGAAATATATATTTATAATTACTTACACACTACTAAAATAGAGGGTTGCCCCTACGGATAATGAAATCCGTAGGGGCAAATTTATTTTGGCTCTACGGATTAGTCCGTAGGGACAGACGGTTGCCCCTACGGTCCCAGATGTTTTAATTTAAAAATATTAAATCGTAATTTATTGTTTGCCCCTACGAAGCCGCAAACCAATGACCTACGGACTAATCCGTAGGGGCATCTAAATGGGGATTTAATTAAAAAGGCACAAAAATGTTCTACGCTGATTATCTCTCTCTCTCGCGCGCGAAACTCCCAAAATCCCCAAATCTCTCATTCCCGCCGATCGCCGTTCTCGTCGTCACCACCGCCCTCCGTTTCGTCGTCGCCACCGCCCTCGTTCTTCCTTGTCGCCGATTGCACGCGTTGTCGACCACCGATCGATCGTCTCCTCCACTGCACAGGTTAGTAAATCTTTAATTAAACAAATTTTTGATTATTTTAGGGCTAGGGTTCATGGTTTGGGTACCGATGAGGGTTAGAGTTAGGCATCGGTTGGGGTTAGCGTTAGGGTTAGGGCTGGGGTTGCGGTTGGGGCTGGGGCTGGGGTTGCGGTTGCGGTTGGGGTTCGGTTGGGGTTGCGGTTGGGGTTGGGGTTAGGGTTGGGGTTCGGCTGGGGCTGGGGTTAAGGTTAGGGTTAGGGTTGGGGTTCGGCTGGGGCTAGGGTTAGGGTTGGGTTGTGATTTTTAGGAAAATTTAACTCGATAAAACCAAAAATTACCATTTTTGGTATCAGATACGGAACGGAATAGGTGTTATCATTTTCGTATACGGATATGGATGGTCGTCAAAAATGAAAATATAGGGTCATCGTCGGAGGATGATATGTCGACATCCTAGTCGGAAAATGAGGAAGACGAGAATGAAGATTATTTTTAGATTTATGTTTTGATTGATGACTTTTATGCGTATGGTTATTGTTATAGTTAATGGCGTAGTTAGGATATGAACTTGGTTTGTTTATCGGTCACTTTTTAGTATGTTAGAATCGTAGGTTTTTTATGATGATAAATTGTCTTATGGTTTGATTTAATTTTTGACATTATGTTTATATCTTTATGTTTTAACTTTGAATGCATCTAGGCATGTATTATTTAGTTAACTTATTTTCTTTTACCAATGTTTGTTGTGAAATTGATACTTCATATTTATATTTTTCCAATCCTGTTTGATCTTCGTTAGTTTATTTGATATATATATTTTTTTCAACTTGAATTTATATTATATTCATCTTGTTTATTGATTTCTTTTCTATGTTGAAGGTATGTATCTCAATCTCAAGTCTAATGCATATTAGTTCTTTAATGCTCAATTCTTCGTATATCTTATTCTCAAGTTGCAACTTGCAAGTAACTAAGCAAGTATTATTTCATAAGTTTAAAATCATGTTATATCAGTTACTTTATATTTTATTTAAATACTTCGTATAGTCTATGTAACGAGAAGATTCAATCGTATGATAACCGATAGAAGCCTTACCCCCGACAGCCGAAACACACACATATAACAAGAATACACAACAAACGCATCATTAGAGAGTGATTCAAGATGTTCAAGTTAAAACCAATATATGATACTCAATGATAATATGAAACTTTCATATTCTCATCGATACTCATATATGAAACTCAAAGCGCCACTTAGTCCCCGTCTATCGGTTAACATATGTTCGATATTCGTCGTGACATAGAACTATACGAAGGTTGTTAAATATCGGACGGTATAGCTCGATACTAACAACCGTCGTATAGTCTATGTGACAAGAAGATTCAATCGTATGATAACCGATAGATTTGTCCCGTGTGGACAACTTAGGAATGTATAAAGCAAACACCTTCATTCACTTGTGTTTTCATCCATTTCGAGATATTTCGTCGGTACCTTTCCGCTGGTTCTCCGTGTACAAAGATAGATTAGATGTTCATTTCAACATTGTTTCACAGCTTTAAAATGATTATCTATTCTATTACAGTGTACTCGGAGAACAGCAGGGAGGTGCTGCCGAAATTTACTCGAAACGGTTGAAAGCACAAGCGAATGGGTGTTCGCTCTATACATTCTTAATGGGATAGAAGCCTTACCCCCGACAGCCGAAACACACACATACAACAAGAATACACAACAAACGCATCATTAGAGAGTGATTCAAGATGTTCAAGTTAAAACCAATATATGATACTCGATGATAATATAAAACTTTCATATTCTCATCGATACTCATATATGAAACTCAAAGCGCCACTTAGTCCCCGTCTATCGGTTAACATACGTTCGATATTCGTCGTGACATAGAACTATACGAAGGTTGTTAAATATCGGACGGTATAGCTCGATACCAACAACCGTCGTATAGTCTATGTGACGAGAAGATTCAATCGTATGATAACCGATAGATTTGTCCCGTATGGACAACTTAGCAATATATAAAGCAAACACCTTCATTCACTTGTATTTTCATCCGTTTCGAGATATTTCGTCGGTACCTTTCCGCTGGTTCTCCGTGTACAAAGATAGATTAGATGTTCATTTCAACGTTGTTTCATAGCTTTAAAATTATTATCTATTCTATTACAGTGTACTTGGAGAACAGCGGGGAGGTGCTGTCGAAATTTACTCGAAACGGTTGAAAGCACAAGCGAATGGGTGTTCGCTCTATACATTCTTAATGGGATAGAAGTTGTTTCGCCCAATCAGAGCAAAGCTCTGTTTGAATTCAAAAATTCAAATTTTGAAGCAACGCTTCAAGTCTCGGGCGCAACGCGCCACGCGTCAGGCGCTAATACGTCAGCGCAGCGCCCAAGAAGGCGCGCCCAATCAGAGCAAAGCTCTGTTTAAAGGAAGCAACGCTTCAGTTGCGCATGCACTGCGCTGCGCGACGCGTGTCAGCGCAGATGCGCTCGCGCTGTTGCGCTGCGCTGTGCGCTGCGCGACACGTGTCAGCGCAGATGCGCTCGCGCTGTTGCGCTGCGCTGTGCGCTGCGCGACACGTGTCAGCGCAGATACGCTAGTGCGCTAGTGCAGTTGCGCTGCGCTGTGCGCTGCGCGACACGTGTCACGCGCTGGGGCATCTGCGCCAAACTAAATTAAGATTTTAAGAAATCTTTTCTGTTATTGTTAAAACAAGAAGATTTTCTTCTGCAAAGCAGAAGCCCTTGGATCAAAGATCCAACGGTGGGGAAAATTCCCCAAATCACTCAGAGAAAGATCTCTTTAACAAATCTAACTAATTTATGGGCACTATAAAAAGGACCCTAGACCTCAATTCAAAGGCATGAACATCCTTCTAAAAAAAAAGAGAAGAGAGAAAGAAGAAAGCTCTTGAAAACTCCTCAAGAACAACAGAAGGTAAAAACCTTTGGGAAAAAAGAGAAAATTCTCTTATGGATAGATTATTGATCTAAGAACAAGATCAATAATTTTAAATAAGAAAAAAAAAAATATATATATATATATATATATATATATATATATAAAAGTAATAATAGTGCTTTGCACTTTTTTATGAACCTCTGGTTCTTGAAACAAAATTTTTTCTTTGATCTAAATGTAGATCAAGAAATTAAATAGTGCTTTGCACTTCTGATTCTTGAATCTAAAAGATTCTTAGTGCTCTGCACTTCCAAACTGCGCTGTTGCGCTCTTGAGAGAGCGCCAAGTGTCAGCTACTTGCGCTACGTGCTCTTGAAATAGAGCTTTGCTCTCTGGAATTGGCGCAACTCACCAGAGCGCGCCAGGTGTCAGCAGCGCAACAGCGCAGCGCACTTGTCCAGCGCACTGCGCTATTGCACTTGCGCTCACCAGAGCGCTCCACGTGTCAGCAGCGCAACAGCACAGTGCATTAGCGCAGCGCACTGCGCTGTTGCGCTTGCGCTTAAAAGAGCATGACACATGTCCTAATCATAAGCGCTTGCGCTCTGTAATTGGCGCAAAGCGCCTGATAAATGCAATGCATTTCTCAAAGGGCCAGGCCCAAGTCAAAAGACCAAGCAGGCCTAATTAAATTGATGCTCTGCATCAGTTATAAATGGGCAGAGCCCAAACAAAGTAATATAAATGCTACGCATTTTAAAAGGGGCAGAGCCCAAACAAAGTAGATGCCTTGCAGAGGCCTAATTAAATTGATGCTCTGCATCAATCATGAACAGAGCCCAAACAAAGAATAAATTGATGCAATGCACTATTTAAAAATGGGCCAAACCCTAGCACAGGTCTAACAGACCAAAAACAAATAAAAGGCGTTGAATATTTTTCTGGACTTAGCCCAATTTTGGCCGTAAGTCCTCAAATTAAATTGACTGAGCAAGATTGCTCTCTTAAATCAATTTACTACTGTTTCGAGGGTACATCTCCGAACTCTTCTGACACACGTCGTTGTAATCATTCAACGTCGTCAGAGAGGTGACGGGTCCCAACAACCACACATGAATATGGACTGCGGGGTCCTTAAACTCGTGGACCGAAACGTCCTTAAACTAATATCGGACCGAAACGTCCCTAAACTAATATCGGACCGAAACGTCCCTAAACTAATATCGGACCCCCACGTCCCTAAATTGGCGATAGACCGCCACGTCACTAAACTGGCACAATAGAGCCCAAATGCTCTTTTGTTGGATCTAAACGGTCTCGTTTGAGTTGATCTTAGCCCCAAATGCGGCTAACGTATCCTTAAACATTTAAATGGACTATAAAACTCCAAATCAATTCTGGTTCAAGGGTACATCTCTGAACTCCTTTGACATCCATCGTTGTAATCCTTCAACGACGTCAGAGAGGTGATGAGTCCCGACGGCCATATATTAAATGGACCACTACGTCAAGTTGATCTTAGTCCAAAACAGGACTAACGTATTCTTGACGAACGTTTAAGTTAATCTTAGCCGCAACGCGACTAATGTATCCTTAAACTAAAACACCAAACCCAAATCTAAGTAAACACGGATTTGGGCTAATCCACATCCTACGGGCGACGGCATTACTCAGTCTCCATATACAATCCACGGGCAACCACAAACAAAACAAACACACACGACACGAAGTGAAATTCTGGAGAAGGAGAAAGTTGTTACCGCAATGCGGTAGCGTAATTAACTGCAGGGGCTTGCGCCTGCAGGGAAGAGCGTCCCCACAATCAAAAACCCCTCACCCTGAGGGGGAATCTGACAAAGTCTGCTACATCGGCCGCATCCGTCTAAACCTCCGATACACGGTGCTATAAATCAACTCGGCATCTCCGGAGAGATAGACGGATAAAACCAAATAGCATCTGCCCCCGAATTTCAGGCCAGACCCAAAGTCCAGGCCGCCTTTCGGAGGGGAACAGATTCTGGCATGCCCGGTGGGACCTCTTCCTCTTTCCACTCCACACTTCGTGTGTCGTCTTCGCGAACCAATCGCGGTTTGTTAAAAGGTTGCCTTCGGATTTCAAGTTGCTAAGATTTGGTCTTTTGTCTGGCGCAGAACTCAAGCATCCATGGATTCTAACCGCTCCAACTGCGCGAAGTACCACTGCAATGAACGCTCCACCTCCCCCGGAGGTGTAGCATATGGGCCCCAAGCGGCTTCCTTCCTCACTCTGCCAGTAGACCAGGTGACCCAAGCCACCACTGGCTTATTCTTCGGGACCATGATCCTACCGACAAGCTTCTCTATGCCGATACCTGCACCAAAGGTGAACAAGAAGTCGGTCTTCGACCGACTCACTGCTACCACGACCCCTGTCAATGGGTCTCCTGCTGCCAAACCAACAGCTTCGGTTTTCGCCAGGCTGGATAAGAATTCTAAACTGGCTATCCCAAGGAAGGCAATGACTGCTGCTCCAGAAGTCGTCAAGGCGGCTTCCCCTGTCAAAGAATCAGTCTTTTCAAGACTGACGATTCCTGCTCCTGTCCCTGCTCGAAGATCTGTCTTTGACAGATTGGATATTACCCCGCAAGGAACGACCTCAGTTTTTAAAAGGTTAACACCGGCGACGCCTCATTCAGACGGGGGGCAAAAGGAAGCTATCACAATCTCCGAGCCAGTCCCAGCGGCTCGTCGTGCTCGACGTCGCCATTGGCGACGAGTGAGGAAGGCAGGGGGCAACTCCCCCTCAGGGCTAACTCCACCGGCTCCAGTAGTGGAAGTCAACGCTGCTGTTCCAACTGGGAACAGCTTTGAACTGCTGAGGAGGGTGCGGAAGAATTCTCCAACCGCTACACTGAAAAGATCTCCTTCGCCTGCGGAGAGAGCTCCGGAAACAAAACAAGAACAGCCCCCTCAACGGCTGTCTTCAAGGATTTATAAAGTTTGGCGAAGGGTTCAAGACTCTGTGATTGACCCAGGTCACTTTCGTCGCCAGAAAAAGGCGAAGGTGGAAAAAGACAAGGATTGTCCCATTAGACAGCAGGGGACAGCAGCTGCTAGGGTACCCCCTTCAATGGTTCCCTCAACCTCAACAGCCCACAAAAGAAGGAGGCCAGAAAAGACTCCCGTGTCAGCGGCAAAAGTTAAAAATGGTGAAACTAAACGCCCCAAGTCAGGGGGCATAACAGTTCATACGATTTACATGACATCGGGGAAAGAGGACAGCCGTACGTCCACGGGTCATAGACCGCTTACACGGTCAGTGACCAAGGCTCAGGAGCAGCAACAGAAGCTCCAGGAGATGATGAGCACTATGGCTGCACTTACAGGGCCAAACGAAAGCCTTGGAACCTTTTCAGAAGAACGTCAAGAACAAGAAACGGACGCTGAATTCCTTCGGCGCGTACTAGAGAAGAAAGATAGAGAAGCTGCGGAGCAGGCAGCCAACATAAAGAAAATGGCCCTCCTGTTCCAGGATATGGTGGGTATGATGATTCAACAAGAGCCACCTGCTGGAGATCTCCCAATCATTCTTGAAGACGATAGGGGAGAGACATCAAATCCTCCACCGGCTTTATCCGCAGCTAAAGAGGATACCATATCAAAAGCTGATTTAGATGAATACATCGCCCAGCAAATACGGGTGCATCAGGCGACTGAAGCAGCCGGTCAGGTCGTAAAGACAAGGCGGCCATATCCGGGTTGGTACGATCAAATTAAGTACCCGACAGGCTATACAATCCCTAAATTCCATGTCTACAAGGGGACGAGCAATCCTCATCAGCATGTCGCCCAGTTCAGAGCGCTCTGTGGCAACACCGGCGGCGATGACAAGTTGTTGCTTCGCCAATTTGTTGGAAGCTTATCAGATACGGCGTTCGAATGGTATTCTGAGCTCCCCAATGACTCTATTAAAACCTTTGCGGAGATGGAGCTGCTGTTTACCCAACGTTTTGCAAGTGCCAGTGAACGTACTCCGATGACGGCACTGATTAACGCCAGGGTAAAACCCGGTGAGACATGGGTTCAGTACGCTATACGGTGGCGTAATCTATGGTCGAAGTGCGAACAGCGCATAGAAGAAGCTCCGGCGGTGGGAATGTTTGTTGGAACCCTTGATCCACAAGCAACCATCTCACAGTTCATGATGTTCTTCAAGCCGACTACCTTCCAGGCTTTGATCGACAAACTAGCGCAGATGGACCAGATGGGCCATAAACCCCCTCTCCCAAAGCCGGACTCCCGAAACGACAAAGGAAAGGGAAAAGCAATCATTGTCGCTAATGCTCAACAACAACCGAGCGACTCGAAGCCGGTTGCTCATCCAAACAATACGCGTCCATACGTACCCCTTGAGGACAGGATGGGACGTCCTTACTCCTTCCCCCGCGATAAAACGAGGAGGTTATTCGAGCTGGCGTTGCGCAACAGACTCATAAATCTGCCAGATCCAAAACGTCCGTTGCAACCGAACGACGTCAACGAGCCCAATTACTGCCCTTACCATCGAGTGATAGGCCATCCCATCGAGGATTGCTACGTTTTTAAAAATTGGCTTGAGAACCAATACCATCAGGGCAAATTTGCGCTATCTGACAAATGGAAGGTGAATCCCCCGCAACCCCACACCTCTAAGGGGACGAATACGCCGGGGGCAACATGCTCCGTCATTGAGGAAGCTCCTTGGGAGGTTGTATTATCAGCCAAGACAAAGAGGATGCTAAACGATCTTCAGACATGTCCAGCGGTCAAGTAGAAGAACCCCTTGGAACCGCAGGTCATTGAGGGGATGTTGAAGCCACGTCCGACTCCGAAGACCGATGGTGGTAGTTCAAGCGTTCATAGCCAGCCGTCAAAATCTTCGAAAAAGAAGAAGAAGAAATCTAAGAAGCCCGTGAAGCCTGGCGACAAGCGCACGGACTTACAAAAGCAAATTGACGCGTTGGATGAATACAACCAAAAGGCGCGGGCTCCCATTACGCTCCAAGATTTCCTTGATCACGTCTTTCAAAAAGAAGATGAGGGAGAAAGTTCATCGGATGAATCCGAGGAATATGTGGCGAGCTGTCATATGATCTCCCATTCGATCACGAACGATGAAGAGGCTTCTGGCACTAAAACGCTGGGGGCAGATACCGAGTCAAGAGTTCCAGAGTTATCAATCGAAATGATTGACGCGTTTCTTAGTGAAGCTCGATTGAAAAGTAAAGCTGATCGAGAACGCGAGACGGCTATATTCGAAAAGGCCAAGCGCCAACGACTTGAGGAAAGAGCTGAGGTGATCCCGCTGGAGCAAAATGCCTCCACCACCGACAAAAGCCAATTCAAGATAAAGAAGAGGTTTGCAAAGGCCATGTCAATGGGCATGAAGCTACCATCCTCTGAAGGAAAAATTACTGGTGTAATGGAAATGCACCCCTCATATTGCTTATATCATCAGAAGGTCTCGCATCCCACTCAAGAGTGCAAAGCTTTCGATAGATGGTGGCAAGGATACGTCGCTAATCGACAACGCTTTAAACGGGAAAAGCGTAAAATTCGTCGGGAGCAAAGAAATACGACCGAGGAGCTTGAAAGAACTGCCGGCAATTGTCACATGGTTAACACTAACGGGTCACAAGTGCCTACATTCGGGAGCGACTCTGATGAGGAGCTAGAAATTGCCCCTCTCTTTAAAGAATCAACTTCGGGAAAAGAAGAAGAGCCAATGGTCTGCGAAAATATCCGGCTGCGGAATCGGACGCTGCCTGAAAAGAACCTCGGACCCTTGAATAGAAAAGATAAAGGGAAAGAAAAGGTCTCTGAAGATATCGTCTTAGATGACCAAGTTATGGAAGAGCTAAACGCCAACAACCCGCCGAAGAAGAATAAGGTGGATTATAACGTCTTGGCACATCTGAGAAAGCTGCCCTCACAACTCAGCATTCTCGACGCCCTTTTGTTATCAAAGGAGGCGAGAGACTCTTTGATTAAGGCGCTACAAGATCCGGACCAGTTCCAAGCCTTCCTAGCCGAAGAAAAGATGAAGGACGAATTAGAAGAGGTGCACACGGCCGACGTTGCTTTTGGTGATGAAGACCTCCTCCTCGGGACATGCGACCACAATCGTCCCCTTTATGTCTCAGGGTATTGCCATGACATAAAGATAGGTAAAATCTTGGTCGATAATGGATCGTCTGTTAATTTGCTCAATGTACGAGTGTTAAAGGAAATTTGCATGAGTGTCCAACACCTCGCCCGAGACAAAATCACCATCTCCGGATTCGACTCCCAATCATCGAAAACTCTTGGATCTATGATATTGACGCTAAGCTTCGGGTTACTCGTCACAGACATCCAATTCCATGTTATAGACGCCAAGACGTGCTACAATGCTCTGCTCGGCCGACCATGGCTACACGAGTACAATATCATCCCTTCTACACAGCATCAGTGCATGAAGTATTGTAGGGATGGCCTCGAGTACACTGTGGCCGGAGAATTGAATCTGTTTTCCGTGAATGAAGTTCGCAAGTATGAAGATGCCAAATACTTCTTGCCGAGTTTCGAAGACACGGAGAGGTGTCACAGGCCGGAGAATAAAACTAACGCAACCATCCCTGTCTTCGGCAGTGATACCGAGGAAGAAGAGGATATAATTTATTCAGGTCCGCCCCAATACACCAAGCCGGGACCATCCGCCCCTTCACTGATCTTTGGTAGTGATTCAGAGGACGAAGTCCATGCTGTATTCCCTACTCGGCTTTCAATACGAGCTTCTGCTGATGAAGAGCGAAGTCTACAGATAGCCATGGTGCCGCTCGAGCATTATAAAGAACTAGATGCGTTCGCCAACGATAGTGTGGAAGAATTGCGGACATTTTATATCCCTCCCGGACGAAAAGGCGATAAGACAATCCTATTCTACCGTTCCGAAGAAAACAAGGTGGAAAAAGAACTTTGGCACGGTGCGGATCCAACGCTGGACAGACTTCAGCCCATCCGTCTACCCCGATATTATACGGAAGGCTTGAAGAAACTGCTGGAACGCCAGAGGATACCTTTCGAACAAACCGTTAGAAAGGCCAAATTCTATGACAGGGTTTGGAACGTCCCCGGAACTCAGCACAAGCTACCTAATGGGAGGCTGGAGACGATCGGGCTCGGATACATTCGCTCCAAGAAACGAGAGCTGCTCCGTGACTGTTACCTCGTGCACAATTCTAATGAAGAAGCAGATGCTCAAGAGAAAAACGCTAATCCTGAAACAGAAAAGGTTCCTGATGCAAAACCGCCCAGTCCATCATTTGAAGACCAGATGGGCAAACTTATAAGGGAAGCGGGTCAAAAAGCCCGAGATGATCACAATCGTGAAATGGCGATCTATGAGAAAGCCAAGACACAACGCCTCCTTCAACAGGCAGTAAAAGACGAAGATGCTGCCCCATGTCAACCTGATACAAAAAGGGCTCGACGCGGAGGCAGAAACGAGTCGAAAGGCCGAAGAGGTGCTCAACAGCAACAAAGCAGGGCTAAGAAGCCACGCAAGCGAGAATCGAGCGTTATTGACCAATCCCTCATGAAGAAAATGGGTCGAGCATACTTGTTTCCTCGAGACAAGACGAAAAAGATACTTGAGCTTGCTCTAAAACATCAAATGCTTACATTGCCGGAGTCCAAGCACCCAGAACAAGCAGGTGAAGTCTCTGACCCAAACTATTGCTCTTACCACCGAGTGATAGGGCATCCTCTTGAAGATTGCTTCACCTTTAAGAATTGGGTCGAAGATCAATACCAGCTCGGCAAGTTCGCTCTGTCTGACAACTGGAGGGTAACACCACCACAAAAGCACGAGCCCAAGGCCACGAAAGAAAAAACGGTTCCACATTGGGACTGGAAGCGAATTCGCACCTGTCATATGATCACGATATTAAAAGAAGAGCCCAAGGACGTAAGTGAGCTCCCTTGGTGCTTCGAAAACAGCAGCGATGAGGTAATCTCAGAATTTTCCCCAGCTCCGAAAGAACTGGAGGATGGAATACATACTACTGCAGATAACCTCAAGAAAATCGAGTTGGGGACGGTAAATGATCCGCGACCGACATTCGTCAGCGAGCTACTGTCTGAAGAGAGGGTGGCTGCGTTAAAAGACGTCCTTGTGCAGCATAAAGATTGCTTCGCATGGAATTATTCTGAGATGCCAGGACTAGATCCAGAAGTCACTGTACATAGACTAGCAATATCCCCAAACGTCAAACCAGTCAAACAGGCGCCGAGAAGAATGCGACTCGAGCTTGAGATGAGCATAAATACCGAAGTCAAAAAGTTAATCGACTCTGGCTTCATCCAGGAAGTTCAGTACCCTGAATGGATCGCCAACATCGTCCCAGTGATGAAGAAAAATGGGACAGTGCGCATATGCGTAGACTTCCGGGATCTTAATAAAGCTTGCCCGAAGGATGATTTCCCAGTGCCAGTCACTGAACTGATGATAGACAATACATCCACTCATGAGGTTTTCTCCTTCATGGACGGCTCATCGGGGTATAACCAGATAAAGATGCATCCTGAAGACCAGAAACACACCGCCTTCAGGACTCCTCTTGGTATATTCTGTTATAAAGTGATGCCCTTCGGTTTAAAGAACGCCGGTGCTACTTATCAGAGGGCCATGACAAAGATCTTCGACGACCTTATACACGAAATCGTCGAATGCTATATCGACGATCTCGTGGTTAAAAGCAAGTCATACGAAGAACATCTCGAGCATTTGAGGACTGTATTTCAACGCCTTCGGCAATACAATTTGAAGATGAATCCTTTAAAATGTGCGTTCGGGGTTTCCTCGGGCAAATTCCTAGGATTCATCGTTCGACACCGAGGTATTGAAATAGATCCGTCTAAGATTAAAGCGATCATGGAAATGCCTCCGCCAAGAACTCTTAAACAGTTGTGATCTCTCCAAGGAAAGCTTGCATACATTCGGTGGTTTATCGCTAATCTTTCAGGAAAGTGCCGTCTTTACAGTCACCTGATGAAGAAGGGAACCCCATTCGTTTGGGATCACAAATGCCAAGGCGCACTGGACGAGATCAAGCAGTATCTGCAAAACCCTCCAGTGTTGGCTGCTCCAGTTAAGGGAAAACCTCTCATTCTTTACACGGCCGCCCTTGAAGGTTCTTTAGGCGCATTATGGGCACAAGAGAATGATCAGGGAAAAGAAAGAGCACTCTACTACTTAAGTCGGGTTCTGCTAGGGGCAGAAAGCAATTACTCCCCCATTGAAAAACACTGCCTGGCGTTGATCTTCGCAATAACGAAGCTTAGACATTACGCATTAGCGCATGAAGTCCATCTCATTTCAAAGGTGGACCCTCTTAAATATCTAATGTCAAAGGCTATATTGACGAGACGACTCGCTAAATGGGCTCTGCTCTTAATGGAGTTCTCGATAACGTATCGACCCCTCAAGGCAGTGAAGGGTCAGGCCATAGACGACTTCCTTGCTGAGCACCCGATACCTGCCGATTCTCCCCTGAATTGCGATTTGCCAGACAAGCATGCGTTTGACGCAATCGACGGTGGTGATACCCGTTGGGAGCTTTATTTCGATGGAGAATCTGTTCCCCTCCGAAAGACGGCGCACAAGACTGCGATGTCTTGGCACTGAGATTCGGGGCAGATGCTAATTGGTGCTATCCGTCTACCTCTCCGAAGATGCCAAGTTGATTTATGGCACCATGTATCGAAGGTTTAAACGGATGCGTCCGATGTAGCAGACTTCGTCAGATTCCCCCTCGCTTGAGGGGTTTTTGATTGTGGGGACGCTCTTCCCTGCAGGCGCAAGCCCCTGCAGTTAATTACGCTACCGCATTGCGGTAACAACTTTCTCCTTCTCCAGATGGTCACTTCGTGTCGTGTGTGTTTGTTTTATTTGTGGTTGCCCGTGGATTGTATACGGAGACCAATTTATGTCGTCGCCCGTAGGGCATGGACTAGTCCAAATCCGTATTATCTTAGATTTGGGTTTGGGGGTTTGGTTTGAGGATACGTTAGCCATATTTGAGGCTAAGATCAACTCAAACGTTTGTTAAGGATACGTTAGTCCAGTTTGAGACTAAGATCAACTTAACGGGATCGTTTAGATCCGACAAAAGAGCAATTGGCTCTAATGTTCCAGTTTAGGGACCTAGTGGTCCATTAAATGTATGGCCGTCGGGACCCATCACCTCTCTGACGACGTTGAAGGATTACAACGACAAATGTCAGAGGAGTTCAGAGATGTACCCTTGAGCCAAAGTTGATTGGGGGATCTAGAGTCCAATTTGGGACTAAGGTCTGTTTGAAGGTTTAAGGATACGTTAGCCATATTTGAGGCTAAGATCAACTTAAACAGGATCGTTTAGATCCGACAAAAGAGCATTTGGGGCTCTATTGTTCCAGTTTAGGGACGTAGTGGTCCAATACCAGTTTAGGGACATGGTGGTCCAATACCAGTTTAGGGACATGGTGGTCCATTGCCAGTTTAGGGACATGGTGGTCCAACGCCAGTTTAGGGACATGGTGGTCCATTGGTAGTTTAAGGACGCATAAGTCCATGGGTTTAAGGACCCCACAGTCCATATGGGTGTGTTTAAGGACGCATTAGTCCGTTAGTTTAAGGACGCATAAGTCCGCGGGTTTAAGGACCCCACAGTCCGTATCTTGGTTTAAGGACGCATAAGTTCATGAGTTTAAGGACCCCACAGTCCGTGTTGATGTGTGGTTGTCGGGACCCGTTACCTCTCTGAAGACGTTGAAGGATTACAACGACAAATATCAGAGGAGTTCCGAGATGTACCCTTGAACCAAGGAGTTGGTTGAAAGAGCAAATGTGCTCAGTTCAAGATGATTTGAGGACTTATGGTCAATTTGGGCTAAGTCCAATTGTATTTGAAATATTGGCCCTCTGTTGGTCCATTGAAGGAGAGGCTTTGCCTCTGAAACTTAGCCAATTGGGCTGAAGCTAGTGTTAAACACTAGAAACCAACAGTGTTGAACACTGGGAATAAGATAGCAAGTTAGTGTTAAACACTAAAAGATAATCAGTGTTAAACACTGGGAACAGTGTTTTCAAATTAGTGTTAAACACTAAGCAAATCAGTGTTAAACACTGCAAATAGAGTTTTCCAAATTAGTGTTAAACACTAAGAAAATCAGTGTTAATCACTGAGGACAAAGTCTTCGGATTAGTGTTAAACACTAAGGGGAGAGGGGTCACGTGTGGACACGTGAGAGCGCCCTGATTTCCCTTATCTTATTCTGCAGATCATTGTTTTAACTCTTTTAATTCTGACGGCCATCACGTGTGAGCACGTGATGGAGGCCCCCGCTCTGGTCTGTTGGAATGCTCATTAGGGGGTCATGTGGTGACACGTGAGGGCGCCCTAAATGCGGAGCCACATCTCCTTTGTTTTATCCTTAAATCTATGAATAAGTGTTAAACACTTTTCCTTTTTATTTCGAGCATCACGTGTTGACACGTGATGGGGATTTATGCGCTGACTGTTAGAACGTTTGCTAAGGGGTCACGTGGTAAACACGTGAGAGCGCCCAAAGCCTTCATTTCCATTGATCTTTCTTTCTGCGTTTTGAGAGTCACGTGGGAGCACGTGATGGCATCAAAAAGTGAGGCCAGATCCCCTTTATTTTGTTCTGCAAACAAGTGTTAAACACTTTTAATTTTCATAGCCATCACGTGTGGGCACGTGATGTATAATCATGCCCTGATTTATTAGAACATTTATTAGGGGTCATGTGGTAACACGTGAGAGCGCCCAGAATTGTTTCTGCCTTTACTTTTGTTCCATATATAATGAGGGTCACGTGGGAGCACGTGGGGTGATGCTTCAAAGTTCTTTGCAGGGGATCTTTTCAAGGGTCACGTGGGGGCACGTGACCCTAGTTCTTTTCATGAACAGAGATCTTTTAAGAATTGAATTCTTATTTATGATGAAACCCTGATTTCTTTTCAAAGGAATTAAATTCCCAGATATGTAAAAGAATTAAATTCTTGATTAGGGTTAAACCCTAGTTTTGTTTTAGGAGAATTAATTCTCAAAACTCAATTCCCCTTCTAAGTTTAGGATCTGCATGGCAGGATCTCGACCCGATGAGAATTAAATTCTCAAGTTATGGGGAGATGTGCTCTGTGCAGATCTTCAACCAGAAGAAGAACTAAGTTCTTTTTGTATAAGAGTTAAACTCTTGGATTTTGAGAATTAAATTCTCTGTTTGAAGTTTATCTTTTTCCCTTTTCTTACCTAGGGTTTTCTTTGTTGAGAATTAAATTCTCCTTTCTTTTCTTCCCTCTTGAGAATTAAATTCTCCTCTCTCTGTTTTTCTCTCAAAAAAGTAGACCCCCCCCTTCTCTTCTTGGCTCTTATTTATAGGAGAAGGAAGAGAATCAATTTGTTTAGCAAATCTCTCATTGAGAGATTTAATTTGTATGTTGAGAGATTTGATTTATATTTATCATTAATCTGGGCCTTTAGATCATTCAGTGAATTTTATTCACCGTGGATTTTAAATCCAAAAGATATTCTATTTGTTATCCTGGTGAGATTTTCAGGGAAATCTTTCCTTGTCCAAGGTTTTTTCATAAATTGGTGATTTTTAATCACCCTTGGATTTTTAATCCAACGGTTCCCCATGACCCTTTTCCATTTGGAAAGATTCAGAAACTTTTAGAATTTAATTCTATTAAATTATAATGCTTTTAAAGCCAGTCACGTGCTGGCACGTGACCTTTGGTCACGTGTGAGCACGTGACCCCCAATTGGGTTCCTTTCTCAGCCGCTTATTTATGTTTCAGTTTTAACCATCACGTGTCAACACGTGACCATTGGTCACGTGTAAGCACGTGATATCTCGTTGAGGTATTTTCTGACTTTTAGAATTAAATTCTATTCATTATTTTAGAGGCTTTAAAAGCCCATCACGTGTCTGCACGTGACCCATGGTCACGTGTGAGCACGTGATGCCCCATTGGGGTCTTTTCTGAGTTTTTATTGTATCTTTTAACTCCTCTCGCGGGTTCTTAAATGCCCATCACGTGTGGACACGTAATTCCTCATAACTTTTGATCCCGGATGAATTACGAGGCCCATAATATATCAAATCGAAGGGTTTTTCGAGCCGCTTTCGATACCATCAGAATTTATCTGTTTCTCATTTAGGAGTTTATCAAAAAACAGCCCGGAAGATACTGGTTCCCATTTTCTTAAGCGTATCACCGCCATTTGATACCTTGGGCTCTCTCGCGCAGAAATTTTCGGCGGGAACAAATGCCCCCCACTACTTTGCCCATGTAAGTATTTACGTGGGTGAAGTAGTGCAAAGTAATGCATAGCGTATGACCAGTTTCGGGTTGGTATATTACTTTCAGAATCTTGATCTGAGAAGATAACGAGCGGACACAAGCGTCGTCATTTATCATTGACTCAAATCTCGACTCTTAAGAGATATAGTTCCAAACCCTTAACTCCATGAGCCGCACCCTTCTATCTCTTTATATCTTACTCTCGAGTGAAGTAGTTTATATGCTCATGAGTAGCTTTTCCATTTCAGTGGCATGTAGCTTTGGCGAGTGTGGCTCATAGATGGCCCATCTTGACCTCTTTGCAGGGCAGTGATGGCTTAGGAGACAGGGTTAGGATCTGCCACCTAAGACTTTTCAACTTTATGAGCCGTGAGGGTCTCATAAAGACTTTTCTCCCTACGGATCGAGAGGATCTCGTAGGTGTATTTTCTCTTTAGGAGTCGTGAGGATTCCTAAGTGTGTTTTCTCTTATAAGTCGTAAGGATCTTATGAGAGAATTTTTCCCTCTTACGAGTCGAGAGGACCCGTAAGCGGTTGTTTCCCTCCTTGTCGAAATTCGACTTCGGAGAGTGAGACCCGTGGATAGTATGCAAGAGACCATTTTGGGCCGACTTGCAGGATCCCAGTGCTTAGGAAACAGGTTTTTTAATCCCTACTGCCTAAGGCTTTATCTCAAGAGTCGAGACGAATCGAGAAGTTCTCGTAAAGACATCATTTTCCTCACGAGTCGAAACGAATTGAGCAGATCTCGCAAGAATATCCTAACGTCACAGTTAACCTCTGCTCTTTACGACAGAAGTCCGTTAGGGTCTGTGGTACTTAGGGTTTTGGCCGTCGTACCGTCGCATAAGCTGATGTATTCCTCGATAGGCAATCGTGCTGTTCGAGTAGCCCTGCGACTGCCGTGTCTCTGATCCCTTCGGGGGCTGGACAAGACGTCTTCAAGCAATCCTCCTTGGCAGTTTGACCGTCGGAAGAGCAAGCGCTAGGAATTTGCCATGCCGCTTTTTACTTGAGGTTAGGCACATTTTGGAGAGCCCCGATGAGTCATAACCACTCCGCGCTGGTGTGGGATGATCTCCGATAGTCTTTCAGGCTTTATATGACTTGCCGTTAAGACCCTGAAGCTAGGAATTTGGCCTTTGCTTCGTTTGCTGGCATTGCGTCCTCTGTATCGAGATGAATGTCGTGGTTGTCTCTAGGTTGCTGGTGAACCGTCGAGGTTTGGAACTAGGGATTTTGCCATTGCTCCTTTTGGTGATGTTGCGTCTGCTGTATCGAGACGAACGTCAAGGTGGTGACCACTCCGCGCTGGTGTGGGATGATCTCCGATTGTCTTTCAGGCTTTATATGACTTGCCGTCAAGACCCTGAAGCTAGGAATTTGGCCTTCGCTTCATTTGCTGATATCGCGTCTTCTGTATCGAGACGAATGTCGCGGTTGTCTCTAGTTTGCTGGTGAACCGTCGAGGTTTGGAACCAGGGATTTCGCCATGACTCCTTTCGGTGATGTTGCGTCTGCTGTGTCGAGACGAACGTCAAGGTGGTGATCACTCCATGTTGGTGTGAGATGATCTCTGATTGTCTTTCAGGCTTTATATGACTTGCCGTCAAGACCCTGAAGCTAGGAATTTAGCCTTCGCTCCGTTTGCTTTGGCGCGTCCGAATCCTGCTGGGGGAAGAACGCTGGGGTGACATTTCATCTGCTGTATCGAGACGAACGTCAAGGTGGTGACCACTCCGCGCTGGTGTGGGATGATCTCCGATTGTCTTTCAGGCTTTATATGACTTGCCGTCAAGACCCTGAAGCTAGGAATTTGGCCTTCGCTTCGTTTGCTGGCATTGCGTCCTCTGTATCGAGACGAATGTTGTGGTTGTCTCTAGGTTGCTGGTGAACCGTCGAGGTTTGGAACCCGGGATTTTTCCGTGGCTCCTTTTGGTGATGTTGTGTCTGCTGTATCGAGACGAACGTCGAGGTGGTGACCACTCCGCCTTGGTGCGAGATGATCTCCGATTGTCTTTCCGGTTTTATATGACTTGCCGTTAAGACCCTGAAGCTAGGAATTTAGCCTTCGCTTCGTTTGCTGGCATTGCGTCCTCTGTATCGAGACGAATGTCGCGGTGGTAATCACTCCATGTTGATGCGAGGACCAGGATCCGCTCTGGACGTTTCCCACGGGGTCAAAGAGTGACGTTATCCGCGTTCCACGTGACCAGGAATTTTGCTCTAGATGCTTCACACAGGTTCACTGCCGTGTTAGGCGAGGACTAGGCTCCGCTCTGGATGCTTCGCACGGGTTCACTGCCGTGCTCTGCGAGGACCGGGATCCGCTCTGGACGTTTTCCACGGGGTCAAAGAGTGACGTTATCCGCGTTCCACGTGACCAGGAATTTTGCACTAGATGCTTCACACGGGTTCACTGCCACGTTAGGCGAGGACTAGGCTCCGCTCTGGATGCTTCGCACGGGTTCACTGCCATGTTCTGCGAGGACCAGGATCCGCTCTGGACGTTTTCCACGGGGTCAAAGAGTGACGTTATCCGTATTCCACGTGACCAGGAATTTTGCACTAGATGCTTCACACGGGTTCACTGCCACGTTAGGCGAGGACTAGGCTCCGCTTTGGATGCTTCGCACGGGTTCACTGCCGTGTTCTGCGAGGACCAGGATCCGCTCTGGACGTTTTCCACGGGGTCAAAGAGTGACGTTTTCCGCGTTCCACGTGATCAGGAATTTTGCACTAGATGCTTCACACGGTTTCACTGCCGCGTTAGGCGAGGACTAAGCTCCGCTCTGGATGCTTCACATGGGTTCACTGTCGTGTTCTACGAGGACCAGGATCCGCTCTGGACGTTTTCCACGGGGTCAAAGAGTGACGTTATCCGCGTTCCACGTGCCCAGGAATTTTGCACTAGATGCTTCACACGGGTTCACTGCCGTGTTAGGCGAGGACTAGGCTCCGCTCTGGATGCTTCGCACGGGTTCACTGCCATGCTCTGCGAGGACCAGGATCCGCTCTGGACGTTTTCCACGGGGTCAAAGAGTGACGTTATCCGCGTTCCACGTGACCAGGAATTTTGCACTAGATGCTTCACACGGGTTCACTGCCGCGTTAGGCGAGGACTAGACTCCGCTCTGGATGCTTCGCACGGGTTCACTGTCGTGTTCTGCGAGGACCAGGATCCGCTCTGGACGTTTTCCACGAGGTCAAAGAGTGACGTTTTCCACGTTCCACGTGACCAGGAATTTTGCACTAGATGCTTCACACGGTTTCACTGCCGCGTTAGGCGAGGACTAGGCTCCGCTCTGGATGCTTCACACGGGTTCACTGCCGTGTTCTGCGAGGACCAGGATCCGCTCTGGACGTTTTCCATGGGGTCAAAGAGTGACGTTATCCGCGTTCCACGTGACCAGGAATTTTGCACTAGATGCTTCACACGGTTTCACTGCCACGTTAGGCGAGGACTAGGCTCCGCTCTGGATGCTTCGCATGGGTTCACTGCCGTGTTCTGCGAGGACCAGGATCCGCTCTGGACGTTTTCCACGGGGTCAAAGAGTGACGTTATCCGCGTTCCACGTGACCAGGAATTTTGCACTAGATGCTTCACACGGTTTCACTGCCGCGTTAGGCGAGGACTAGGCTCCGCTCTGGATGCTTCACACGGGTTCACTGCCGTGCTCTGCGAGGACCAGGATCCGCTCTGGACGTTTTCCACGGGGTCAAAGAGTGACATTTTCCGCGTTCCACGTGACCAGGAATTTTGCACTAGATGCTTCACACGGTTTCACTGCCGCGTTAGGCGAGGACTAGGCTCCGCTCTGGATGCTTCGCACGGGTTCACTGCCGTGTTCTGCGAGGACCAGGATCCGCTCTGGACGTTTTCCACGGGGTCAAAGAGTGACGTCATCCGCGTTCCATGTGACCAGGAATTTTGCACTAGATGCTTCACACGGGTTCACTGCCGCGTTAGGCGAGGACTAGGCTCCGCTCTGGATGCTTCGCACGGGTTCATTGCCGTGTTCTGCGAGGACCAGGATCCGCTCTGGACGTTTTCCATAGGGTCAAAGAGTGACGTTATCCGTGTTCCACGTGACCAGGAATTTTGTTGATTATATCCGCATTTCACGGAGTTGGGATTTGACTCTCTATAGGAGTACATCGTCGAGTCATGGAACTGGGAGTTGCCGCTATTCCGCTTTGCTTGATGATGTGTCCGCTGTGACGAAACGAGTGCTGAGGTGGAGCTGGGATTTTTCCATCACTCCGCTTTGCTGACCATGGGGTCTTTTATTAGCTTTGCATGTACATCCTGCTGGACTGCGAAGGAACGCCGTTGTTAACATTGCGTCTGCTGTAATGAGACGAATGCTAAGGCGGAGTTGGGATTTTGCCATCGCTCCGCTTGATGGTGTAACATCTGTGTCCTGCTGGAATGAGGAGGCACGCCGTTGTTGGTCTCCAGGCTGTAGATGTAGCCGTTGAGATTTGGGACTAGGGCCTTTGCCATGGCTCCGCTTCGTTGCGACTCTGAGGTCGGTTGTTGACGTCATGTCTGCATCAGGCTGGAGGGACAAAGCATGCCGGTGTTGATCTCTATGTCGTCGATGTTGACGTCCAGACCCTGAAGCTAGGGATCTTCCTTTGCTTCATTTGCTGACATCGTGTCTGTAATATTGGGACAAATGTCGAGATTGTCTATGAACCGTCGAGATTTGGCTTCGCTTTCTTATGGAGCCTGTTGGGAAAGTATGGTTCCCTCTTTATCTGTGCCCCTGGATTGTATACAGGGATCAATGTGATTTCACCTGTAGGGCAAAAAGTTTCATTCTTTTATTTTTTTTTATTCTTTCCGCGGTGCTCTATCATTTCAGCTTTTTATATCGCGAAAATCGCGATTGCCCCATCATTTCGGCTATTTTTCGCGGTGCCCAATCATTTCGGCTATTTTTCTTTTTACCCGCTGCTTTTTATTGCGAGTTGCCCAATCATTTCTGCTATTTTGCATGCATACATTTTTACTTGCTGATTTTGTTTGCAAGTTGCCCCATCATTTCGGCTATTTCGTATGCATTTTTTTTGGCTCGCTGATTTTTTTTGCGAGTAGGGGATTTGGGATATGATACCAATCTTGGCATCAGCATCGCTGCGGCTGGAATATTGCCAGGAGCGAATCATCATTTGCCGTGAAAGGACTTGGAATTTGATACCGGTTTAGGCATCAGCATCGCTACAACTGGGATATTGCCAGGAGCGAATCATCATTTGCCTCTGTCGATGTTGAACAAAGGTGGCTTAGCAAACAGGGTTAGGATCCTGTCGACTAAGGCTTTTGACTTCATGAGCCGTAAGGGTCTCACAAAGGTATTTTTCCCCGCGAGTCGTGAGGATCTCGTAGGTGTGTTTTCTCCTTGGGGATCGTGAGGATTCCTAAGTGTATATTCCCCTGTAAGTCGTAAGGATCTTACAAAAGGGTTTTCTCCTTATAAGTTGAGAGGACTTATAAGGGTTGTTCACCATATGGACATATCCCTAATCACGGGTGGGACTTTGCTGGGGAAATGTTTATTTGCGCCCGTGGATTGTATACAAGGGTCAGTATTGAGCCACTTATAGGGCAGTATCGAAGGTTGTGGGGGTTGCTTAAGAACATGTTAAGGTTTCTGTAACTTAAGACTTTCAAATCTTATGAGCCGTGAGGGTCCCATAAGAGAGTTCTCCTTACGAGTCGTGAGGATCTCGTAAGTGTAATTTCTCCTTAGGAATCGTGAGGATCCCTAAGTGTGTTGCTTCCTTGTGAGTCGTAAGGATCTCACGCAGGTGGTTTCTCCTTACAAGGTCGAGAGGATCCTGTAAGTGTCTTTTAACGAGGTTGCGCCCTTTCGGGTTTTCACAAACACTCGCCGGTAGCCCTGCTGTTTTTACTCACAGAGCCCTTTCGGGTTTTCATCCGTGCCCATTTTGCTTGTAGACATACCGTTTTTTTATTCTTTTTTTTTATTCTTTTTTTTTAACGAGGTCGCGCCCTTTCGGGTTTTCACGAGACTCGCCGGTAGCCCTGCTGTTTTTACTCACGGAGCCCTTTCGGGTTTTCATCCGTGCCCATTTTGCTTATGGACATACCGTTTTTTTTTTATACTTTTTTTTACTTTTTTTTTACCACGCCGGCCTGAGGATGCCGCGGGTTAATAGTAGTTTAACGACGTTTCGGTCATTTGCAAGTTTTAGGACATTGCGGTCCGTCGTTAGTTTAGGGACGTTTCGGTCCGACGCCAGTTTTAGGACATAGTGGTCCACCGTCGCCGTATTTGAGGCGAATATCTATTTTACTGACTTTTCGGTCTATGGGGCTTTCCCTATGAATGAGCATGATGCCCCCGGCATATCCATCTTTCTCGAGGCATGTGGTTGTGGCGGGCTCACCTTCCAGTTTTCGGACAGCGCGAGTTTGCTTTGTTGGTATTGGTCTTCAACCCAGTTTTTGAAGACGTAGCAATTTTCGAGTGGGTGACCCATTACTCTGTGGTAGGGACAATAGTTAGGATTGTTAACGTCACCTGGCTGCAACGGACGTTTTGGATCTGGCAGAGTGATGAGCCCGCTGCGCACTGCTAGCTCGAACAATCTCTTTGTTTTATCTTTGGGAAATGAGTAAGGACGTTTCAACTTCTCATTGAGGTATCGCGGCTTGTTGTTTTGACGACAAAACGGTCTCGGGTTACTCGGCTGTTGTTGAGTGTTGGCAATAAAGGCCGTTTTTTCCTTTTCCTTTCTCATTTCGTTTGCTCCGTCGTTTGCGGGTCCGAGATTCTTTCCAGGTAGCGTGAGATTGTACGGCTGAACATTCTCGCAACTCTCCAATTCTTTTGTTTTAGAAATGAATTCCTTGAAGAGAGGGTTAAGAGCGGCTTCTTCATCAGAATCGCTTCCAAAGGTGAGAACTCGTGATCCCCCGGGCTCGTTACTATGACAATTGCCGGCAACTCCTTTATGCTCATCTGTCGTATTTTTTCGCTGTCTACGAGCTTCACGCTTTGTCCTGTTGAAGTGTTGCCTGTGAGCGACATATCCTTGCCCCAACACTTAAAGGACTTGCAGTCTTCAGTAGGATGTGCGATCCTCTGATGATATAAGCAGAAGTTAGGGTGTACGTACGTTTCATCAAAATGTATACCACCAGGAGAATTTTCTCTGAAAGAGGGCGGCCTCATCCCCATTGCTATGGCTTTGGCGAATCGTTTCCTTGTCTTGATCCTGCTTTCATTTGCGGCGGATGTACTTTGATATGGTGGGAGTGTTTCGACCCTTTCGTCCAATCGCCGGCGTTTGGCTTTTTCAAATATGGCCATCTCGCTCTCCCGATCAGCTTTACTTTTTAGACGAATCTCATCTAGAAAAGCGTCGATCATTTCGTCTGACGGCCACACGAATTCCGGCTCAGGCTCTACCCCCAGTTTCTCAGTGCAAGGAGTTTTTTCATCGTCCGTAAATGAGTGGGAGATCACGTGACAAGTTGCCCCCGGTGCGTCCGTCTTCTTTGGAGTGTGCGGCTGTGGTGGGTTTACTTTCCACTTTTCAGACAGCGCGAACTTGCCCTGTTGGTACTGATCCTCGATCCATCCCTTGAAGACGAAGCAATCTTCGATTGGATGGCTTACCGCTTGGTGGTAAGGGCAGTAATTAGGATCGTTGACATCACCTGGCTGCAGCGGACGTTTTGGATTCGGCAAATTGATGAGTCTGTTGCGCACTGCCAGCTCGAACAGTCTCCTTGTTTTATTCTGAGGAAACGAGTAAGGACGTCCTAGTCTCTCCTCGAGAGATGGGCGTGGACGCACGTTGTTTTGGCGAACAACCAGCTTTAAGTTGCTCGGCCATTGCTGAGTATTGGCAACGAAGGTTGCTTTCCCTTTGCCCTTTTCGTTCCAAGGCTCTGTCTTTGAAGAGGAAGGCCTATGGCCCATCTGGTCCATTTGGGCCAGCTTATCAATCAAGGCCTGGAAGGTGGTCGGCTTGAAGAACATTATGAATTGGGAGATGGCCGCTTGAGGGTCGAGAGTACCCACGAACATGCCCACGGCAGGAGCTTCTTCTATGCGTTGTTCGCATTTCGACCACAAATTCCGCCATCGTGTTGCGTATTGAACCCACGTTTCGCCTGGCCTTACCCTGGCGTTTATTAGTGCTGTTATCGGGGTGCGTTCGCTGGCGCTTGCAAATCTTTGTGTAAACAGTAGCTCCATCTCCGCAAATGTTTTAACGGAGTCGTTAGGTAGCTCCGAGTACCATTCGAATGCCGTTTCTGCTAAGCTGCCGACGAATTGGCGAAGCAATAATTTGTCATCGCCTCCAGTGTTGCCGCATAAGGCCCTGAATTGAGCGACATGCTGATGTGGATTCCCTGTCCCTTTATATATGTGGAACTTAGGGATCGTATATCCCGGCTGGTAACTGATTTGGTCATACCAGCTCAGATAGGGTCGTCCGGTCCTAACAATTTGCTCAGCCGATTCAATCGCCTGATGAGCTCGTATTTGCTGAGCTATATAGTCATCCAGTGCGGCCTTGGAAATGGTTTCATCTTTGGCTGTTGAAAGAGTCGGAGGAGGATTAGATGTCTCTCCTCTATCGTCTTCAGTAAGGATCGAAGGGTCTTCAACTGGAGGGTCCGGCTGTAGCATCATCCCTACCATATCTTGGAAGATGAGCGCCATTTGCTTTATGTTAGCCGCTTGCTCTGCGGCTTCTCTGTCCTTCTTTTCGAGGACTCTGCGTAAGAAGTCAGCATCAGTTTCTTGTTCGTGACGCTGCTCTGATGATGCCTCCGGGCTTTCTTTTGGCTCGGTGAGTGCGGCCACTGCAGTCATCATCTCCTGAAGCTTCTGTTGCTGCTCCTGGGCTTTCGTTACGGATCGGGTGAGCGGTTGGTGACCCGTCGAAGCACGGCTTTCCTCTTTTCCAGAAGCCATATAAACAATGTGCACCACCATGCCCCCAGACTTAGGGTGTTTGTGCTCAGCGCGTTTACGGTTCGCCATGTTCACAGGGGCTTTTTGCGGCCTCCTTTTCTTTTGAGTGGTCAAGGTTGAGGGGGTCGTTGTAGTGGGCGCCCAAGTAGCCGTTGCTTTTTGCGGCTTAACAGGACGGTTTTCTTCCTGCCGGACCTTCAGCTTCTTCTGCTGGCGGGAGAAATTTCGATCAATCACCGAGTCTTGGACTTGGCGCCAGACCTTGTAGATTTTAGAGGACAGCCGCTGAGAGGAATGTTCTGGCTTGGCTTCCGCAACGTTTCCCACCGGAGGAGGGGATATTTTTAGTACGGCGGTAGGAGAATTTCTGCGCACCGTGTTCAACAATTCAAAGCTGTTCCCGGTTGGAACAGCAGCATCGATCCCCACCGTTGGAGCTGGTGGAGTAAATCCAGAGGGGGAGTTGCCCCCAGCCTTCCTTACTCGGCACCAGTGGCGACGTCGAGCGTGTCGTGCGGACGGCGTTGGTTCAGCAATGGGGATGGCTTTGTCTTGCCCCCCGTCCAGATGAAGGGCTGCTGCTAGCATCAGCCTGTTGAATACTGATGTCCTTTGAGAAGCAGTATCCAATCGGTTGAAAACAGTCTTCTGAGCAGGGACAGGAACCATAGCGGGAGCCGGAACAGTCAATCTTGTAAAGACCGACCCTTTGGTAGGAGAAGCCGCCTTGACGACTCCAGGAGCGGGGATGGCTATCCTCTTTGGGATGGCAGCTTCGGGTATCACGGGCTTATAGACGTTCTGGCCCAGTCTGTTGAAAACTGAGGTATTGAAGTTGGGCGACCCGTTGAGAGGGGCCGCGGCAGTGGTGAGCCGATCAAAGACCGACTTCTTTGGGGCTTCTTGCAACGTCATTGTGGCATTGAAGCTCAACGGTGGGAGCATGGTCCCGAAGAATAATCCAGTGGTGGCCTGAGTTACCTGCTCCACTGGCATCTTGAAAAGGGAGGCCGCTTGGGGCCCATAAGTCACTCCTCCAGCAAGGACCGAGCGAGAGTTGCAGTTGCAGGCGGTGCAGTTTGAAGCCATTGATCTTCTGTTTTCTGCACGGAGCAAGACACCAAATCTTAGTACCTTGAATCCACAGGCAACCACAGTAAACCACGATTTGCTCGCGAACACGACACACGAAGTGTGGAGTGGAAAGAGGAAAAGGTCCCACCGGGCGTGCCAGAATCTGTTCCCCTCCGAAAGACGGCGCACAAGACTGCGATGTCTTGGCACTGAGATTCGGGACAGATGCTAATTGGTGCTATCCGTCTACCTCTCCGAAGATGCCAAGTTGATTTATGGAACCATGTATCGAAGGTTTAAACGGATGCGTCCGATGTAGCAGACTTAGTCAGATTCCCCCTCGCTTGAGGGGTTTTTGATTGTGGGGACGCTCTTCCCTGCAGGCGCAAGCCCCTGCAGTTAATTACGCTACCGCATTGCGGTAACAACTTTCTCCTTCTCCAGATGGTCACTTCGTGTCGTGTGTGTTTGTTTTATTTGTGGTTGCCCGTGGATTGTATACGGAGACCAATTTATGTCGTCGCCCGTAGGGCGTGGACTAGTCCAAATCCGTATTATCTTAGATTTGGGTTTGGGGGTTTGGTTTGAGGATACGTTAGCCATATTTGAAGCTAAGATCAACTCAAACGTTTGTTAAGGATACGTTAGTCCAGTTTGAGACTAAGATCAACTTAACGGGATCGTTTAGATCCGACAAAAGAGCAATTGGCTCTAATGTTCCAGTTTAGGGACCTAGTGGTCCATTAAATGTATGGCCGTCGGGACCCATCACCTCTCTGACGACGTTGAAGGATTACAACGACAAATGTCAGAGGAGTTCAGAGATGTACCCTTGAGCCAAAGTTGATTGGGGGATCTAGAGTCCAATTTGGGACTAAGGTCTGTTTGAAGGTTTAAGGATACGTTAGCCATATTTGAGGCTAAGATCAACTTAAACAGGATCGTTTAGATCCGACAAAAGAGCATTTGGGGCTCTATTGTTCCAGTTTAGGGACGTAGTGGTCCAATACCAGTTTAGGGACATGGTGGTCCAATACCAGTTTAGGGACATGGTGGTCCAACGCCAGTTTAGGGACATGGTGGTCCATTGGTAGTTTAAGGACGCATAAGTCCATGGGTTTAAGGACCCCACAGTCCATATGGGTGTGTTTAAGGACGCATTAGTCCGTTAGTTTAAGGACGCATAAGTCCGCGGGTTTAAGGACCCCACAGTCCGTATCTTGGTTTAAGGACGCATAATTCCATGAGTTTAAGGACCCCACAGTCCGTGTTGATGTGTGGTTGTCGGGACCCGTTACCTCTCTGAAGACGTTGAAGGATTACAACGACAAATATCAGAGGAGTTCCGAGATGTACCCTTGAACCAAGGAGTTGGTTGAAAGAGCAGATGTGCTCAGTTCAAGATGATTTGAGGACTTATGGCCAATTTGGGCTAAGTCCAATTATGTTTGAAATATTGGCCCTCTGTTGGTCCATTGAAGGAGAGGCTTTGCCTCTGAAACTTAGCCAATTGGGCTGAAGCTAGTGTTAAACACTAGAAACCAACAGTGTTGAACACTGGGAATAAGATAGCAAGTTAGTGTTAAACACTAAAAGATAATCAGTGTTAAACACTGGGAACAGTGTTTTCAAATTAGTGTTAAACACTAAGCAAATCAGTGTTAAACACTGCAAATAGAGTTTTCCAAATTAGTGTTAAACACTAAGAAAATCAGTGTTAATCACTGAGGACAAAGTCTTCGGATTAGTGTTAAACACTAAGGGGAGAGGGGTCACGTGTGGACACGTGAGAGCGCCCTGATTTCCCTTATCTTATTCTGCAGATCATTGTTTTAACTCTTTTAATTCTGACGGCCATCACGTGTGAGCACGTGATGGAGGCCCCCGCTCTGGTCTGTTGGAATGCTCATTAGGGGGTCACGTGGTGACACGTGAGGGCGCCCTAAATGCGGAGCCACATCTCCTTTGTTTTATCCTCAAATCTGTGAATAAGTGTTAAACACTTTTCCTTTTTATTTCGAGCATCACGTGTTGACACGTGATGGGGATTTATGCGCTGACTGTTAGAACGTTTGCTAAGGGGTCACGTGGTAAACACGTGAGAGCGCCCAAAGCCTTCATTTCCATTGATCTTTCTTTCTGCGTTTTGAGAGTCACGTGGGAGCACGTGATGGCATCAAAAAGTGAGGCCAGATCCCCTTTATTTTGTTCTGCAAACAAGTGTTAAACACTTTTAATTTTCATAGCCATCACGTGTGGGCACGTGATGTATAATCATGCCCTGATTTATTAGAACATTTATTAGGGGTCACGTGGTAACACGTGAGAGCGCCCAGAATTGTTTCTGCCTTTACTTTTGTTCCATATATAATGAGGGTCACGTGGGAGCACGTGGGGTGATGCTTCAAAGTTCTTTGCAGGGGATCTTTTCAAGGGTCACGTGGGGGCACGTGACCCTAGTTCTTTTCATGAACATAGATCTTTTAAGAATTGAATTCTTATTTATGATGAAACCCTGATTTCTTTTCAAAGGAATTAAATTCCCAGATATGTAAAAGAATTAAATTCTTGATTAGGGTTAAACCCTAGTTTTGTTTTAGGAGAATTAATTCTCAAAACTCAATTCCCCTTCTAAGTTTAGGATCTGCATGGCAGGATCTCGACCCGATGAGAATTAAATTCTCAAGTTATGGGGAAATGTGCTCTGTGCAGATCTTCAACCAGAAGAAAAACTAAGTTCTTTTTGTATAAGAGTTAAACTCTTGGATTTTGAGAATTAAATTCTCTGTTTGAAGTTTATCTTTTTCCCTTTTCTTACCTAGGGTTTTCTTTGTTGAGAATTAAATTCTCCTTTCTTTTCTTCCCTCTTGAGAATTAAATTCTCCTCTCTCTGTTTTTCTCTCAAAAAAGTAGACCCCCCCTCTTCTCTTCTTGGCTCTTATTTATAGGAGAAGGAAGATAATCAATTTGTTTAGCAAATCTCTCATTGAGAGATTTGATTTGTATGTTGAGAGATTTGATTTATATTTATCATTAATCCGGGCCTTTAGATCATTCAGTGAATTTTATTCACCGTGGATTTTAAATCCAAAAGATATTCTATTTGTTATCCTGGTGAGATTTTCAGGGAAATCTTTCCTTGTACAAGGTTTTTTCATAAATTGGTGATTTTTAATCACCCTTGGATTTTTAATCCAACGGTTCCCCATGACCCTTTTCCATTTGGAAAGATTCAGAAACTTTTAGAATTTAATTCTATTAAATTATAATGCTTTTAAAGCCAGTCACGTGCTGGCACGTGACCTTTGGTCACGTGTGAGCACGTGACCCCCAATTGGGTTCCTTTCTCAGCCGCTTATTTATGTTTCAGTTTTAACCATTACGTGTCAACACGTGACCATTGGTCACGTGTAAGCACGTGATATCTCGTTGAGGTATTTTCTGACTTTTAGAATTAAATTCTATTCATTATTTTAGAGGCTTTAAAAGCCCATCACGTGTCTGCACGTGACCCATGGTCACGTGTGAGCACGTGATGCCCCATTGGGGTCTTTTCTGAGTTTTTATTGTATCTTTTAACTCCTCTCGCGGGTTCTTAAAAGCCCATCACGTGTGGACACGTAATTCCTCATAACTTTTGATCCCGGATGAATTACGAGGCCCATAATATATCAAATCGAAGGGTTTTTCGAGCCGCTTTCGATACCATTAGAATTTATCTGTTTCTCATTTGGGAGTTTATCAAAAAACAGCCCGGAAGATACTGGTTCCCATTTTCTTAAGCGTATCGCCGCCATTTGATACCTTGGGCTCTCTCGCGCAGAAATTTTCGGCGGGAACAGCATCTTCCATGAAAAAGCACAAACAAAGTACGTCAATGATCAAATCGGGAGTAGGCCTTATCTTTGTGACCCCACAAGGAGGAATAATGCGCTTCGCCTTCTCCTTGACAGAGCCGAGAACGAATAATGAAGCTGAATATGAAGCTTTGATAGCAGGCCTGGAGATCGCCATTGACATGGGAATTGAAAGCCTCCTCATATATGGGGACTCCCAGCTAGTCGTCAGTCAAGTGAACGGCGATTACCAAACATGCAAACCGGAATTGGTAAAATACGGTGAAAAGGTGCAACAACTGCTAACCCAAATTCCCTCCTATACTTTGGAAAGCATACCGCGCGCGGAAAACAGCAAAGCGGACGCATTGGCCAAACTTGCTAAAGAATTGGCTGACGAGAACCTCGATGACGTTAGAATCGTGGTACAAAGCCGTCGAGTGCTCGCCCCGGCAGAAATACCTCCGGAGTTATATAAAGAAAAGGGAGCGACTGAGCAGACGACCCTACAAATAAAAGACCATGAGAAGGCCGAGGACTGGAGGGAAGTCTTCATAGACTACTTTAAGACCCACCAAATGCCTGAAGAAGCATCCACAAGATATCAGCTCGCGAAACGAGCCCTGTCTTTCGCCTTTGTCAACGATACCCTGTACAAGAGATCATTTGATTCTTTGTGGCTGAGATACTTAGGACCTGACGAAGCGAAAAGAGTCGTCCAGGAAGTTCACGATGGACTCTGCGGTTCTCATCAAGCAGGCCCTAAGTTGAAAATAAAACGGATGGGCTACTACTGGCCCACGATGATTCAGGACTGCATCGAATATGCGAAGCAATGCCACTCATGCCAAATTCATGGGGACTTCATCCATCAGCATCCAAATCCGCTACACCCAACAGTGGCTAGCTGGCCATTCGAAATGTGGGGAACTGATAGTCGGCCCCATCAAACCAGCATCGTCTAGGGGACATCGTTTCATCCTAGCGACGACTGACTACTTCTCTAAGTGGGCAGAAGCAATACCGTTAAGAGAAGTGAAGACGGAAAATATCCTCCGCTTCTTCAAAACGCACGTCATATATCGGTTTGGAACTCCGCGACGGATCATCTCCGATAACGGGAAGCCACAAGATCAGTCGCTTTGCGCAACAGCATAATATAGACTGGAGATATTCCTCAGTTTATAATCCGCGAGCTAACGGTCTGGCTGAGGCCTTCAACAAGACCTTAACAAAGATAATAAAGAAAACGGTATCCCGAAATAAGAAAGACCGGCACGAAAGACTGCAAGAGGCTCTTTGGGCGTATCGAACTACATTTAATACGGCCACAAACACAACGCCGTACGCGTTGGTATTTGGGACGGAAGCAGTACTCCCTCTCGAGATAGAATTACCCTCTCTACGAGTGGCAGCCCACTACGAGCTGACAGACGAAGAAAATGCTCACCTTCGGCTTGAGGAGCTTGACGCCCTTGATGAATTCCGGCTCATAGCACAGCAAAATCTAGAAGCTTATAAAGCAAAGATGACGCGCTCATACGAAAGATTGACCCGACCGAGGACATTCCGTCAAGGCGAATTCGTGCTAGTGGTCAAAAGGCCTATGATCCCCAATCGCGCCAAGCGGGGAAAATTCGAGCCAAACTATGAAGGCCCGTACATCATAGATAAAGTTTACCAGGGTGGGGCCTATCTACTCATGGACATGCACGGCGAAAGGCCTTTCAGGCAAATAAATGGTCGCTTCCTAAAGAAATATTATGCTTAATGAGCCTCAGCCTAGGTCAATGATAGATGACAACGACTATGTCCGCTCGCTATCTTCCTAAGCTCAAGCTTTATAAAAAATAGCCAACCTTCTCAACAGCGGACCGAAACGTCCTTAAACTAACAACGGACCGAAATGTCCTTAAACTAATAGCAGACCGAAACGTTTTTAAACTAATACCGCAGCATCCTTAGGCTGACGAGATGAATAAAAAATAAAAAAAATAAAAATATATATATAATAAATAAAAACGGTATGTCCATAAGCAAAAAGGGCATGGATGAAAACCCGAAGGGCTCCGTGAGTAAAAACAGCAGGGCTACCGGCGAGTGTTCGTGAAAACCCGTAAGGGCGCGACCTCGTAAAAAAAAAAGAAAAAGAGAGAGAAAAATAAAAGAAAAAAAACGGTATGTCCATAAGCAAAAAGGGCACGGATGAAAACCCGAAAGGGCTCCGTGAGTAAAAACAGCAAGGCTACCGGCAAGTGTTCGTGAAAACCCGAAAGGGCGCAACCTCGTTAAAAGACACTTATAAGGTCCTCTCGACCTTGTAAGAAGAAACCACCCGCGTGAGATCCTTACGACTCACAAGGGAGCAACACACTTAGGGATCCCCACGATTCCTAGGGAGAAAATACACTCGCGAGATCCTCACGACTCGTGAGGAGAACTCTCTTATGGGACCCTCACGGCCCATAAGATTTGAAAGTCTTAAGTTACAGGGACTTAAACCTGTGCTTGAGCAATCCCCACAACCTTCGATATTGCCCTACAAGTGGCTCAATACTGACCCTTGTATACAATCCACGGGCGCGAATAAACATTTCCCTAGCCAAGATCCATCCGTGACTGGGGATATGTTCGCACGACCCTTGTAAGTCCTCTCGATTTATGAGGAGAAAACCCTCCTGTAGGATCCTTACGACTTACAGAGGAAACGAACACTTAGGAATCCTCACGAGTCCTAAGGAGAAAATACACCTACAAGATCCTCACGACTTGTAGGGAGAAATAACTTTGTGAGACCCTTACGGCTCATGAAGTCAAAAGCCTTAGTCGACAGGACCTTAACCCTAGTCACTAAGCGTCCTTTGTTCGACAACGACAGAGGCAAATGATGATATGCTCCTGGTAATATCCCAGTTGCAGCGGTGCTGATGCCGAAATCGGTGTCCAATTTCAGGTTTACAGCGAAAAGCCAGTAGGCCGCTCATGCATGCAAAATAGCCGAAATGATGGGGCAACTTGCAATAAAAAGCAGCAAGTAAAATGTATGCATGCAAGATAGCCGAAATGATGGGGCAACTTGCAATAAAAAGCAGCAAGTAAAATGTATGCATACGAAATAGCCGAAATGATTGGGCAACTCATAATAAAAAAAAGCAACGAGTAAAAAATAAAACAAATAGCCGAAATGATTGGGCACCGCGAAAAATAGCCGAAATGATTGGGCAGTCGCGACCTTCGCGATATAAAAGCTGAAATGATAGAGCATCGTGGAAATAAAATAAAATAAAAAGAAGAAATAATAAAACTTTGGCCCTACAGTTAAGATCACATCGATCCCTGTATACAATCCAAGGGCGTAAACAAAGAATGAACCATACTTTCCCAGCGGATTCCGTCAGGCAACGAACCCCAAACCTCAACGGTTCATTTCAACCGAAGAAGCCAGTGACTTCAGCAAACTCCTCGACTCACGGATACAAACACTCCTTGACGAGAGCCTTCTGATCCGCGTCGACCCGCAGAGCCACCAGTGCCTCCGTAGGAATCCTCGACTCGTTTCAAACCTCAAGGAAACAAATAATCCTTGGCGCTTGGGAAATAAATAATCCCTAGCAAAATTCCTCGACTCACGGATACAAACACTCCTTGACGAGAGCCTTCTGATCCGCGTCGACCCGCAGAGCCACCAGTGCCTCCGTAGGAATCCTCGACTCGTTTCAAACCCCAAGGAAACAAATAATCCTTGGCGCTTGGGAAACAAATAATCCCTAGCAAAATTCCTCGACTCACGGATACAAACACTCCTTGACGAGAGCCTTCTGATCCGCGTCGACCCGCAGAGCCACCAGTGCCTCCGTAGGAATCCTCGACTCGTTTCAAACCCTAAGGAAACAAATAATCCTTGGCGCTTGGGAAACAAATAATCCCTGGCGCTTGGGAAACAAATAATCCCTAGCAAAATTCCTCGACTCACGGATACAAACACTCCTTGACGAGAGCCTTCTGATCCGCGTCGACCCGCAGAGCCACCAGTGCCTCCGTAGGAATCCTCGACTCGTTTCAAACCCCAAGGAAACAAATAATCCTTGGCGCTTGGGAAACAAATAATCCCTAGCAAAATTCCTCGACTCACGGATACAAACACTCCTTGATGAGAGCCTTCTGATCCGCGTCGACCCGCAGAGCCACCAGTGCCTCCGTAGGAATCCTCGACTCGTTTCAAACCCCAAGGAAACAAATAATCCTTGGCGCTTGGGAAACAAATAATCCCTAGCAAAATTCCTCGACTCACGGATACAAACACTCCTTGACGAGAGCCTTCTGATCTGCGTCGACCCGCAGAGCCACCAGTGCCTCCGTAGGAACCCTCGACTCGTTTCAAACCCCAGGGAAACAAATAATCCTTGGCGCTTGGGAAACAAATAATCCCTAGCAAACTCCTCGACTCGCGGATACAAATACTCCGTGACGAGAGCCTCCCAACCCGCGTCAACTCACAGAGCCACCACTGTCTCCGTGAGAGAATTCCCGATTCGTTCCACCTTGCAAGATAAAGTCCCGGGCAGCAAGGATTAAAAAACTTGCTTCCTGAGCAATGGGGCCCTGCAAGTCAATCCAAAATGGTCTCTTGCATACTATTCACGGGCCTTACTCTTCAAAGTCGAATTTTGACAAGGAGGGAAACAACCACTTACGGGTCCTCTCGACTCGTAAGAGGGAAAAATTCTCTTATAGGATCCTTACGACTTATAAGAGAAGACTACACTTAGGAATCCTCACGATTCCTAAGGAGAAAGTCCACCTATGGGATCCTCTCGACCCGTAGGGAGAAAAGCCTCTGTGGGACCCTCACGGCTCATAGAGTTGAAAAGTCTTAGGCAGTAGACCTGAACCTGCAGCCTAAGCCATCGCTATTTCTTAAGGAAGTCAGAATACTCGTTTTAGATATCCATCAATCATGGTTATTAAAGACAGCCTGCTGACGATAAAAAGAAGATGACAGAAAGAATATCTGATCTACATTTGATCGGGCGTTCGTGTCGCATTCATTTATGCACAGGCAGAAGACTCAGGACAAGGAATAAGACAAGCTGAAATAAAAAGGGGGGAGAGTTTCCATTCATACTGCTAGAAAATTCCTTCTTACAATCATAAGAACAATAAATAAGAAACATTATTCAAATTATTACAACGGTATAACCTCGGACCCGGGGCACGGATTGAGGAAATCGAAAGTAAGGCCATCCAGAGTTCTTCTGGCCTTTCTAATTATTCTTATGCGCAGTCTTTCGCGCTCCTCTGTGTCAATATCATCGGCAAGCCCCCCTGGCCTTCGATAAGCGGCAACTATCGTCGTCTGCTGGAAGACTTGGTGTAAGATGTCAATGAGGCTGTTCCGCCGTTTCTTTGAGATCAGCCCTGTCAGGTACACTAAATGCACCTTGTCTTCAGCATCATCCAGTGCGTTGAGCGGTAAGGCCTCATGAAGACCCGGAAGTGCTCTCCATATGGCTCCTAACACGACTTTCAAAAGAGCCGAACGACGAGGCAACAACCACCCACCGCTTGCGTTCAGACGACCCATAACTTCTGCACATTCAGCGTCTGTAAACTCCTGGTTTTGTTGACGACCCTGAGCGCGGATATCGTCGTAAGTAATGAACTCGTGCAAACTGTATAGATGCACCGCCGCCATTATACCTGGAGGAAATATTACAGGAAGATCAGCAATAGAAAAGCAATAACATACATAAAGGACTAAATTCCTAGAGAGCAAGACTATGTTCAAGGATAAAATCCCCTAGACGAAAGCTCTGCTGGTTAATCGATTCTACCTAAAGAAGTTTTTTCTAAAATCTTTAAAAAAAAGGAACAAGGCACCAGAGTTCTTGGAGGCAAGAACGAAGCTCTGAAGTTTTTGAAAATAAAAATCTGAAAGATGATAAGTATCTGTGGGGGACCAAAGGTCCTATTTATAGGCATCAAATGCCTTTTCGATTTCCAAAAGTTGTCACGGCGGTTCACCCTAATCGGAGCGAACTTCTGTTCAAATCCCAAGGCGGGAGACGAAGCAACGCTTCGTCTTCCCTCAGTCAGAGCAAAGCTCTGTCTTAAAAATTAATTTAATGAAGCGACGCTTCAGATTGTTTGCGCTGCGCAACGGGCCACGTGTCGGACGCAGACGCATCAGCGCAACGCCCAAAGCAGCGCACCCAATCAGAGCAAAGCTCCTTTTCAAACAAAATTAAAGGAAGCAACGCTTCAGCTGCGCTGCGCCGTGCGCTACACGACACGCGTCAGCGCAGAGGCGCTAACACAGTTGCGCTGCATTGTACGCTGTGCGACATGTGTCATACCCTGAAGCATTTGCGCTAAACAAAATTAAAAGTTCTGAAGAAATCGTTTCTACTCTTGTTAAAATAAAAAGATTTTCTTCTGAAAAACAGAAGCCCTTGGATCGAAGATCCGACGGTGAGGGGAAATTCCCCCAGATCATTCAAAAAAGGGATTTCTTTAATAAATCGAATTTGCTTCTCAAATTTGCAAGATGAAGCCTCAGGCAGCAGAAGTGGGAAAACTTACTTCCTGAACGATGGGACCCTATAAGTCGATCTAAAATGGTCTCTTGCATACTATACACGGGTCTCACTCTCCAAAGTCGAGATTCGATAAGGAGGGAAACAACCGCTTACGGGTCCTCTCGACTCGTAAGAGGGAAAAATTCTCTTATAGGATCCTTACGACCTATGAGAGAAAACCACACTTAGAAATCCTCACGATTACTAAGGAGAAAACCCACCGACGAGATCCTCTCGATCCGTAGGGAGAAAAGCCTCTATGAGACCCTCATGGCTCATAGAGTTGAAAAGCCTTAGGCGGCAGATCTGAACCTGCGGCCTAAGTCATCGCTATTTCTTAAGAAAGTCAGGATACTCGTTCTAATCATCCGTCAACCATATTTGCTAAAGCGATATGCTGATAATAAAAGAACGAAAAGACGAAGAAAATGACACATTACAAAAAGGGGGGTGTGTCTTTTTATTCATAAACTCGATTGGATACAGGATACATTATGTCAAAGAATAAAAAAATATATACACGTACATTCTTTTATCTGCGAGTACAAACGATACAAGGATGGATAGCTACTGAGGAGGGAGTGTCTTTAGTAAATTCACAAGCTGCTCTTGCACTCCCTTCAACGCTTCCTCCTGAGTGACAGCCGCGGCCACCTCCGCCTCTACCTGGGCCCGCCGCCGCAAGAAAGATGAAAGTCGCTCCTCTGCCGCCTTCTGGGCTGCTTCCTGGCTGGGTGCAGCTCGCTCGACAACATCAAGGTGTTTCCTTAATGATAACCCTTCAGAAAGACATTACAGGAGACCCTCAAAGGCAACTTTCAGCCGTACAGCGTTGGCCTCCACCCGAGCATGCAGTTGGGCAGACTTGCTCGAAGTCTCACCTCGCTCTTTACGCCTTGAAATTACTTCTTGTTCGAGGTGGTGAAAGTAAGGAGCGCTCTGCTCAATCCACGCTGTTCTTTGATTACTAGCAGCCAAGGCCTCGGGAGCGGGACGCAGAGACTCCAACTGATGTAGGCGAGCCTCGATCTCCCTGCAATGGTTAACCCAAGATGCGATGATACCCTCGTCATGAAAGTTTACCAGTATCACTAGCATCGGGTTAACTGCTATAGCAAAATCCACAGCAGAGGTAGGGGTCTCGATGTCGAGCTCCTCAACATAATCACTCAACGTACGTAAGCTGTTCGCGGCACCTTTCGAAGATGGACGTCTCAGGTAAGGACCCGCTGGCATTATGATGCGAGATTCGAAGGGCGCCGAGACTGGAACGACAGCTGAAAGGAAACAAGATATGGTCAGATAACAGTTCAGAAAATAAAAAGGGGGGATTTATCAATATGATGGTCACTGTACCAGCTGAAGCAGGTGGCAGGGCCGGAAGGGTCGGCAGTGCAGCCCGTCTTTCATCCCCTCCTTCGATTTGTAACACTGCAGTCGAGGTAAAAAAGGGAAGGTTTATAAATAATCCCATCAATAAAGAAAGAAGGATGTCATTGGAAATCGTACTCACCAACGCCACCAGAAGAAGAAGCAAGCTCGGATGGGAAGGAGAAGTGTGGGAGCAACATCTGGTAAAGATGGTCAAAAAGTACTCCTGAAAAGACACAACAGCGCAACTTCAGTACATAAACTATACATCTGAAAGATAGGATTAATAAATTGCAAACCCATACCTTCCAACATCTTCGAAGGAATAAGAGAGGGTTGAGAGGTGACCACCGCCAAGGCAGTCGTTGAAGGCGCTCCTTCAAGCAGTGGGGCATCGGCGCTGGCTGCACCTGCGTTACAAGAAAGGTGAACTTGTCAGGAAAGATTGTAAAATAAAAAGGACAGTAACCTAAGGTTTACCTGAAGAGCTCCCGGCCGAAACAGAAGCGACTCCCTCCTCTATCGACATGAGGCCACCACCCGTAGCCTCATCACCCGACTCAATGGGGACCGTCGTCGTGCTGGCGCGACCAGGAGACGACAGGGGATCAAAAGCAGGGAGAGCAATGGTTGGAGCATTGCCGGACTCTTGGAAAGAGGCGGTTGACTCTCCCCCAAGAGTCATGCCCATCTCACCCGCTACTTTCTCGGGCTCCGATGTCTCCACTGGCTCCTCTACCGTCACCACAAGGTCACCAGCCTCAAGTGCCTCGTCCGCCATCACCCCGGACTCAGTTATAACGATCGTTTCATCTGCCGCCACTTCAGGCCCGGCATCAACGACCTTCTCAGCTATAGGCCCCTCAACCTCCGCACCAGACTCCATGGCCTCAACGATGTTGCCCGCGGTCGGCTCGGGTTCGGCAAGCGCCACCTCTTCTGTTCCCCCGGGACCAACAGTCTCCACCTCACCCTCGTCGGACTTGGCCCTGCAAAATAATATATGTAAGAACCATCGGCGTTATAACTCTCACAATAAAAATCCTGAAAGAAATGTCACCTGAAGTGGACTTGTCATTTGCGCTCCGAGCGGCACGCGCCACTTGTCTGCGAGCAGTGGATAGGGCGACAGGGGTTTCTTCAGAAGGAGTATCTGCCTGAGGGACGGTGCTTGGGCCCGCTCCCGTAGCCAAAGCAGTCCGGCGCACCTTCGCCTCGCGCCTTAGCCGTTTTCTCTCCTCCTGGGCCATTGAGACGGACCTCACCAGAGCCTCTCTCATTGAGGCGTCCTCGTCTGTATACAGAGATGCCTCCAAGCTCTTCAAGGCATCCCTCATCGACTTGTCAAGTCGAGGCTCTTGCAGCAGCCCCAACGAGACCGGAACTCCAGTGACGGGTTCCGGAAGGATATCTTCGTCGACTGGTATAACCCCTAGAAAGAAACAAAGGAAGAAAGTCAGGTTGATCCTCTAAAAAGAATGACGGAATTTGTTAAAAAAGGGGAGTGAGACGTACCGACGCCCGCTAAAGCACGTTTCTCCTCCTCCTTTTGGAAGGTCTTCAAGGAGGCAGCAATAGCTTCTTCGGTAGAGACACCTGTTGAAAATCGGGAAAAGTATTAGTCAAAAATAATGATAAAAAAATAATAATAATACAATAAAGTGATAAAAAAAAGGCAGCTAATAATCACCTGACTCAGCAAGTTTACTCAACCACGCTTCAAGCCTCGCTGATCGTTCAGAAGCCGTGATGGCGGCCGCCAGGTTGGTGTCTGCGGGGTCTACCGCGAAACCCTTATTGCTGCCATACTCACTTATTCCTTCGGTAAGGGGGGCTTCAGGCTCTAAGCCAAGAATCGCGTCAAGGGAAAGGAGCGACTTTTTCTTCTTTTGCCCGCCAACTCTGGATGCATCCGGAATTGATTTACGCTTGGCAGACACCTTGGGACGGCGGGTCCCGATATCCGCGCCTACACCAGACCCCGGCGATACCGCAGTCACCGTTTCTATTAGGGCACGGGGGGCTGGTGGCGCATCCACAACATCGCGAAGCGGCAATCCGCGTGGAGGGCTCAACACGCGCGGAGGTCCGCCTCCAATACCTCTCAATGGAGGAATGACTGGAGTCCTCGGCCTCAGGAGAGCCTTGCGATCGCCGCCAGGAGGTGCACCCTTGCGGTCAACCAGCATACGTTTCTCCATCAAAATAACGGGCCCCATTGCATGCGCATACCAAGCCACGTACGCGTTGAGGACTTTGGGGACGCAGCTCGGCTCACTGATAAAGAAATAAGAACCCGTGTTAAGTCGCATGAAGTGGTGCATTGTATTCTTTATCCCCTCCTGGCTAACCACGGGCTTTTCTAAGAAGGCTTCCAGCGGGATCCCTTGATTGTAGCTTGATTGCTGAGCAAACCGGTGAGGGTTATACCTCATGAAGAATGCTGTCTCATTCTGCCTGAACACCAGGTAGCCCGGCCGAATGGAGTAGAGATGAAGGATTTCTCGAGCCTTCAATATGGAAGCCCCATCCTTAAATTCATCACATAACGACACTACTGACTTGGTAGTCTCTGAGCCTATTGTTATGACCTTGTCCAGGAAAGAAATCTTCGCCCCGGCCAGGTGTGGTCGAAGGAGCAGCCCCCTAGCCTCCCGCGGAGATGCAACTACGATCGAAGCCCCGACCAGCCGTATGACCCTCGGAAGCCTGCACTTCTCAAAAAAGGGAGGAATCTTATAGGCACCGAACACCCCGTGTACGTGCATTTCCATCCAGGAGGTAAAGTAGTGCATCGGGAAGTTGGCGGGTTGCACCCCAGGCTCGTTAGCGTCCGCCGCTACGCTAAGTCCATTATAAAGGTAAGCCAGCCCGGCAATTCCTATTGACAACTGTAAACCGGCCACCATCCGATGCGCTGGGTAGAAAACAGTTGGCCGCATATGGCGTGGATGCATAGGAAGAGCAAAATTGCACAACCACAAGCCCAAGAACCCTACAAAGAAGGTATCTTCATCCATATTTGGGACAGCAATTTCTGAAAAGGGGACGACGGCGGCACCGGGTAGATAAAAGTCTTTGTGGTTATCCTCCGATGTGGGTCGGCGGTCAAAACCGAGCCCAAAAGGGTCGTCAAGTTGGGCAAACTTCTCGCTCTGCTCTGATAAGAACTCTGGTTGAATGAAACGAGCAATAAAATCTGCAAAACTGACTCCCCTGTCACCTGATTCTAGATAGAGTCCTTCATAAATCTCCAATACCTTCACTAAGCCCGGGTACTGGTGCTGAATAGCGTTCTCCGGCGTCAGGTCAAACACCAGCGGCTTGGTGGCAAAGATGTATTCATCGGGAGGAAGCAGCTCCTCGTAAGGCTCTCCCCTCATCGGCAGACCCGAGATCTCAGCAAACTCCTCCACGGAGATAGAGACTTCCTGGTCCGCCATCAGAAATGTGTGTGTGGGAATATTCCATTGCTCGATAAAAGCCATAACCCACCACGTTGGAGGAGAAGGATATTCAAAAAGCGAGACGTAAATGGCCGAGTACAAACCGATCCTCATCAGATGAGTCCTCCTCGCTGATAGGATATACCGGGCCCATTGCAAATATCCAGCAGGCGGTCGTGGGATCAGTCCAATATTATAGGCCTGTCCCCAAGGGCGCGCTTCACCCTGACAAATTCTCCTCCCTAAAATATCTATTGCCGGCGGCGGCTGCACGGGGATGGCACCAATCGCAGGCTGAAGGAGGTCATCCGAATTCCAACTTTTGACCTCCACGGCATACTTCACCGGGGGTTCGTCTGCGTAGGGAAGTGAAGATGTTGGCTCAGACGGCGTAGCGGAACTGAAACTGCGATGACCCTGGATGATTTCGTTATACCACCTACCCCACAAGTGAAGGTTTTTGTGTTCGGGGTCATGATCCTTGATGAGAGCTAACACCACGCGGTCCACCGGTGCCTGGGGAAACCCTCCCTCCGAGCGAACAAACGGGAAAGACGGATTGGCAGACATGTGTCCTGCAAAGAAACAAACATCAGCCGTCAGTATTATAATTCCAACGCTCAGCATGTTTAAATTTTTTGTACCGCACCGCAATGCAGTGGATAGGGGGACCAAAGGGGGGCCCACTAAATCTGGATGACGACGCATCATTTAATGAGACAGTCCCATCATTGGATGAGACTGTCAGTTAATAAAAAGATCCCCAAGAGAAAATCCTTATTGATGGGAAATCCCCAGAGACAAGGAGAAAATCTCCTCTTTTAGAGCAAAGCTCCATCACAGAGTGACATTTGTCAGACTCTGGTCTCAAGGGAATAAAAATTCTCTTGGAAAGAGCCCAGCTCTATAATAATGATGAAAAAGCTATCAAAAAGGGAAATTTTAACTCCTAAAGATTAAAAATTTAGGATTTTAAAAGATCCACAAAGACTTTTAAGAGCTCTCCACTTTCAGATCAAAAAGGGTCTACACTTGATCCATGAGCAAAGCTCTGTTCATGGGTTAGAACCCATAAACAGGGTCTCTGTAGATCTATAGAGCAAGGCTCTGTTAATAAAACCCCAAAGGGGTTTTCTTTAGATCAAAGATCTACAAGAGCAAGGCTCTGTTAATCAAGTTTAATTTAATTTAATTTAAATTTTACCTAAATGGTCCTAAAAATCTGGACTCTGGAAAGAAATGAGAGCAAGGCTCTGAAAATCTTAAACAAGAGCAAGGCTCTGAAACTTAAGTTCTTAGAAACGGTAAAATTTTTATCAAGGACCAAGGGTCCTATTTATAGGCGCCTGCGCCCTTTCACCTGATCCCTGGGATCCAACGGTCAAGATGTTGCCACCGCTGCACTCACGTGTGTGCGCCACGTGAGCGCAACGGTGGGGGGGCATTTGTTTCGCCCAATCAGAGCAAAGCTCTGTTTGAATTCAAAAATTCAAATTTTGAAGCAACGCTTCAAGTCTCGGGCGCAACGCGCCACGCGTCAGGCGCTAATACGTCAGCGCAGCGCCCAAGAAGGCGCGCCCAATCAGAGCAAAGCTCTGTTTAAAGGAAGCAACGCTTCAGTTGCGCATGCACTGCGCTGCACGACGCGTGTCAGCGTAGATGCGCTCGCGCAGTTGCGCTGCGCTGTGCGCTGCGCGACACGTGTCAGCGCAGATGCGCTCGCGCAGTTGCGCTGCGCTGTGCGCTGCGCGACACGTGTCAGCGCAGATGCGCTCGCGCAGTTGCGCTGCGCTGTGAGCTGCGCGACACGTGTCATGCGCTGGGGCATCTGCGCCAAACTAAATTAAGATTTTAAGAAATCTTTTCTGTTCTTATTAAAACAAGAAGATTTTCTTCTGCAAAGCAGAAGCCCTTGGATCAAAGATCCAACAGTGGGGAAAATTCCCCAAATCACTCAGAGAAAGATCTCTTTAACAAATCTAACTAATTTATGGGCACTATTAAAAGGACCCTAGACCTCAATTCAAAGGCATGAACATCCTTCTAAAAAAAAAGAGAAGAGAGAAAGAAGAAAGCTCTTGACAACTCCTCAAGAACAACAGAAGGTAAAAACCTTTGGGAAAAAAGAGAAAATTCTCTTATGGATAGATTATTGATCTAAGAACAAGATCAATAATTTTAAATAAGAAAAAAAAATATATATATATATATATAAGTAATAATAGTGCTTTGCACTTTTTTATGAACCTCTGGTTCTTGAAACAAAATTTTTTCTTTGATCTAAATGTAGATCAAGAAATTAAATAGTGCTTTGCACTTCTGATTCTTGAATCTAAAAGATTCTTAGTGCTCTGCACTTCCAAACTGCGCTGTTGCGCTCTTGAGAGAGCGCCACGTGTCAGCTACTTGCGCTACGCGCTCTTGAAATAGAGCTTTGCTCTCTGGAATTGGCGCAACTCACCAGAGCGCGCCACGTGTCAGCAGTGCAACAGCGCAGCGCACTTGTCCAGCGCACTGCGCTATTGCACTTGCGCTCACCAGAGCGCTCCACGTGTCAGCAGCGCAACAGCACAGCGCACTAGCGCAGCGCACTGCGCTGTTGCGCTTGCGCTTACTAGAGCATGACACATGTCCTAATCATAAGCTCTTGCGCTCTGTAATTGGCGCAAAGCGCCTGATAAATGCAATGCATTTCTCAAAGGGCCAGGCCCAAGTCAAAAGACCAAGCAGGCCTAATTAAATTGATGCTCTGCATCATTTATAAATGGGCAGAGCCCAAACAAAATAATATAAATGCTACGCATTTTAAAAGGGGCAGAGCCCAAACAAAGTAGATGCCTTGCAGAGGCCTAATTAAATTGATGCTCTGCATCAATCATGAACAGAGCCCAAACAAAGAATAAATTGATGCAATGCACTATTTAAAAATGGGCCAAACCCTAGCACAGGTCTAACAGACCAAAAACAAATAAAAGGCGTTGAATAATTTTCTGGACTTAGCCCAATTTTGGCCGTAAATCCTCAAATTAAATTGACTGAGCAAGATTGCTCTCTTAAATCAATTTACTACTGTTTCGAGGGTACATCTCCGAACTCCTCCGACACACGTCGTTGTAATCATTCAACGTCGTCAGAGAGGTGACGGGTCCCAACAACCACACATGAATATGGACTGCGGGGTCCTTAAACTCGTGGACCGAAACGTCCTTAAACTAATATTGGACCGAAACGTCCTTAAACTAATATCGGACCGAAACGTTTTTAAACTAATATCGGACCGAAACGTCCTTAAACTAATATCGGACCGAAACGTCCCTAAACTCATATCGGACCCCCACGTCCCTAAATTGGCGATAGACCGCCACGTCACTAAACTGGCACAATAGAGCCCAAATGCTCTTTTGTTGGATCTAAACGGTCCCGTTTGAGTTGATCTTAGCCCCAAATGCGGCTAACGTATCCTTAAACATTTAAATGGACTATAAAACTCCAAATCAATTCTGGTTCAATGGTACATCTCTGAACTCCTTTGACATCCATCGTTGTAATCCTTCAACGACGTCAGAGAGGTGATGAGTCCCGACGGCCATATATTAAATGGACCACTACGTCAAGTTGATCTTAGTCCAAAACAGGACTAACGTATCCTTGACGAACGTTTAAGTTAATCTTAGCCGCAACGCGACTAATGTATCCTTAAACTAAAACACCAAACCCAAATCTAAGTAAACACGGATTTGGGCTAATCCACGTCCTACGGGCGACGGCATTACTCAGTCTCCGTATACAATCCACGGGCAACAACAAACAAAACAAACACACACGACACGAAGTAAAATTCTGGAGAAGGAGAAAGTTGATACCGCAATGCGGTAGCGTAATTAACTGCAGGGGCTTGCGCCTGCAGGGAAGAGCGTCCCCACAATCAAAAACCCCTCACCCTGAGGGGGAATCTGACGAAGTCTGCTACATCGGCCGCATCCGTCTAAACCTCCGATACACGGTGCCATAAATCAACTCGGCATCTCCGGAGAGATAGACGGATAAAACCAAATAGCATCTGCCCCCGAATTTCAGGCCAGACCCAAAGTCCAGGCCGCCTTTCGGAGGGGAACAGAAGCCTTACCCCCGACAGCCGAAACACGCACATACAACAAGAATACACAACAAATGCATCATTAGAGAGTGATTCAAGATGTTCAAATTAAAACCAATATATGATACTCGATGATAATATGAAACTTTCATATTCTCATCAATACTCATATATGAAACTCAAAGCGCCACTTAGTCCCCGTCTATCGGTTAACATACGTTCGATAATTTATTCTTTTCAACGATAAACGCACACACAAAGCATATACACGGATTTTCTCCTTTGTCAGTAACCATCCCGTTCTTAGATTTCTCAATATAGTCACCATAACCTACAATTTATATGTTATACAGTCTAACATGGTCCATGAGTACGTCAGAGTTAAGGACCGGATGTATATGGATTGGCAACAACATATGCAACCTAAGTTTGTCACAGGAGTTGCTGCTTTTATTGAATTTGCACGCGCACATAATAAGATCGTGATAGAGAAGATTCTCTGCCCGTGTGATAGATGTGGGAATAAGTACTGGCAGAAGATAGAATTGGCAGAGCTTCATATCGTAAAATATGGTTTTACTAGACTTTATACAACTTGAAAATATCATGGGGAAGGAGAAGAACGCAGTAATGCGGCAGAAGAAGAAGGAGAACACGATAATGCGGCAGGAGAAGAAGGAGAAGACGGTAATGCGACAGAAGAAGAAGACGGTAATTTATTTCCATCAGAAGAAATGGAGGATACGGTAGAGGCTGACCTAGGTGAATCTATTCGTACCGAAGATGACATTCCTTCCGGTCAAGGACCGCGTGCGGATAAATATGAAAATTTCATGAATGATGTTAGAAAACCAATTTATGATAATGCAAAGTATTTCACCCTCTCATGGTTCGTCCAACTTTTCCAGATTAAGTACCTAAATGGATGGAGCAACAAGTCATTCACAATGCTTCTTTCGTTCTTGAAAGATTCTATGCCCCCGGGAAATAACGTGCCCGACAGCTGGTACGGAGCCCAGAAGATGATGTCTGATTTGGGTCTGAAGTGTGAGAAGATTCAAGTATGTCCTAAAAATTGCGTGTTGTACCGAAAAGAGAATTAAGATTTGAAAGAGTGTCTAACATGCGGAGAGGCCAGGTATAAGCCGAAAGATTCTGATAAGAAGCCCGATATACCTGTCAAGATAGCACGATACTTTCCCATAACAAAGAGGCTACAGAGGCTATCCAGGTGCAAGAAAACAGCTGAGGCAATGATTTGGCATCACCGGGCTCTTCCAAGTGAAGATGGAAAAATGAGTCATCCAAGAGATTCACTGGCATGTAAGGATTTTGATAGGAGGCACGCAATATTCAATAGCGATCCTCGCAATATCAGGCTCGGACTGGCTAGTGATGGCTTCTGCCCATTCAACTATATGGCTGGAAGCCACAGCACATGGCCCGTTGTAATGATAGTTTATAATCTGTCGCTTTGGTTGGCTATGGACCAATCATACTTTATGATGCCTCTTCTTATCGACGGACCAAACTCACCGGGAAACAATATCAACATCTATCTCCGACCTCTGATCGAGGAGTTAAAATCTTTGTTCATTGATGGTGTAGAGACTTACGATGCAAACACAAATACAACCTTCATACTGCGTGCGGCTTTAATGTGGACAATTAATAACTTTCCTGCGTATGGAATGCTATCAGGTTGGTCCGTACATGGTCACAAAGCATGTCCTCATTACCATCAACACACAACATCGAAATTCTTGAATTTTAGCAGGAAGGTTTGTTATTGCGGCCATCGACATTTCCTGCCTCTAGACCACCCCTATAGGTTAGACACTGTTCACTTTGATGGTCATCGGGAGCTTCTTGGACCACCAGCCCCATTGTCCGGAGAGGACGTGACTGCTCAATGGGATGGTTACAATAATGTGACCTTCGGGGTGGATCCGACAAAACAGGTCAAACCACCATTTTGGAACAAGTTAAGCATTTTCTCGAGCTTCCGTACTGGTCAACAAATTTAGTGCGTCATTGTCTGGACGTCATGCATATAGAGAAGGGAGTATCAAAGCACATACTCAACTTGCTTCTTTGTAAAGACGGGAAATCGAAAGACAACCTGAATGCTCGGATGGATTTACAAGAGTGGGGAATAAGAAGTGAATTGCACCCTAGACCGGTAGCGGGTAAACCAGGCAAGTTTGTACTTCCCAATGCCGCTTATCATATTTCACAACCGGAGAAGAAAAGATTCCTGCAGGTGTTGCATGATTTGAAAGTTCCCACTGGTTTCTCAGGATCATTCAGTAAGAAGATAAAAATTGTGAAAGGCAAGATCGATGGGCTAAAAAGTCATGATCACCATATTATCGTGGAGCACTTTCTTCCATTAACCCTCAGGACTTCTCTCTCCGAATCGCTCGGTCTAGTAATCAACGACCTATGTTGTTTCTTCAGAGAGTTGTGTCCTAAAACACTGGAGGTTGTGACGCTGAATAAACTAGAAAATTCTATTGCGTTGATATTTTGCAAGTTTGAGCGTATTTTCCCACCGTCACTCTTCGATATCATGATACACCTGACGGTTCATCTTGCAACTGAGACTAAGTTAGCTGGAACGGTACAATATCGATGGATGTATCCCGTCGAGAGGTACGTGGAATTTTTCGTTTCGTGCAATTTTTAAAATTATTGTTGTCCTGTATGCCCGTATTTATTTATTCAACGTATTTTCTTTAGGTACCTCTACACTCTTAAAAAGTATATACGCAATAAAAATCGACCAGAGGGTTCTATCATGCAAGGTTATCTTCTTGATGAAGCAACCACATTTTCTTCCCGCTATCTGGACGAGAACATTGAGACGGGACTTAACCGGCCTCGAAGAATTCAAGATGGGCCATATGGTAAAGCCGATTATAAGATGGTAGACACTATGTTTATCAACAAGATATACCGGTTTATCTTGCTTAATTGCGCATGTCTTGAACAAATTAGAGAGTAAGTTTTTTTGGATTAATTGTTATATTTGTGTTTGTGTGTGTATGAAATGATATAATATTAATGTCATAATTTATTGTCGAAAACAGAATTCATTTTAACGAGGTACGTGAGGGGCATCCTGATTGGAACGATGAACGATTGGAAAAATATCATCGGGATAATTTTTGCGATTGAGTCACAGATCATGTAAGTTATTCGAATAACATGTTATTGCTATCAGTTTTAATCTAAACTTATATCGTTATGTATTTGTCGTAAAATTTGTTTTGTTAGATCCACGATCCGAACTTGTCTGCATCATTTGAGAGTGATTCAAGATGTTTAGCTCAATTTCCTAGAATGGAGATTGCATATTATAAAGGATTCGGTGTCCTTGAATACAAATTCGAAGTTAAGGATATAGAAACATCTAGAACCACTCAGAATAATGGGATTGCGACGGTAGGATCGGACGGTGTAATTTATTATGGATACTTAAATTGTATACACGGCATCCACTATCCCGGACGATCAGAACCCTTTTATATATTCCAGTGTATTTGGTACGATACGCGAACCGATACGGATAAGTGGGGAAGCAATCTTAGGACTTAGAAAGATGAATATGGATTGACCAGTGTGAACACACTTCGATTTTACGGTCAGGAAGATCCGTTTATCTTTCCGAACCAAGCGTTCCAAGTATACTACTCACGGTGTTTGAAGCATCCGGGATGGAGTGTCGTATGCCGTTGGAAACCCAGGGATGTCTGCGATGTCCCAGAATTCGAGGACAGCGATGAGGGTGAAAAAGAGAGAAGACTTAAAGTGCTCCGACCGTCTGTTTCGAAAGACGGGTTGTCTTCGGCCAATCATGAAGTTACGTGGATTAGAAATGATATCGATGATGAAATCCAAGTAGATATGTCTAATGCGCCCACGAAACGAAAAAGGTTATCAGTAATGTTATATTATTACTTCACATTTTACGATCGATACATATATAGTCAATACTTGTAATGATTGTCTAATGCGTCCACGAACCGTTTATCTAGATTTGATGACGATGACGGGAGCAGCGAGGGGCGGCAGGAGCTCCAGCCACAGCACCGGCAGAGGCAAAGGCAGAGCGGTTCTGCCGCCCGGAGAGCTGCGTAGGGAGCTTCAGAGGGCCGGTCTTACACCCCGATCGGAGACCCCTTCGGATGCCTCCTTCCGTGTGGACTTTGCCACACATCCAGGTATATTGCACACATATCCATTTTGAATGTAATATTATAGATATGCATGCATGTTCATATCAAAATTACTTATATTGTCAATGTTTGATTGTCTAGCTGTTGGTGATGCGTCCACATCAGGGACAGAGGCCACTCCCGCACCTCCAGGTATGTTTATATATCATATAGTGCATGTATATTGATTTAGAATGCTATATCATAAATACACACATTCATTTTGCTCTTACTTAGATAATCATTTTTTTTATTGTCTAGCTGTAGGTGGTGCCTCCGCATCTCGGACAGAGGTCACCACCGCACCTGCGGGTATGTTTATATATCCTATAGTGCATGCATATTGATTTAGAATATTATATTATTGATCTACACATTCTTTTTGCAATTACTTATATAATCTATTTTTAATTGTCTAATTATAGGTGGTGCGTCCACATCTGACACAGGGGCCACTCCCGCCACTTCCGTACCCTCCGCCCAGTCTGTAGGTTAGTATGAATAAATATAAAATATTTATTCATTTTACATATCCTCTAAAGAATAAATATGAACTTCATGGAAATTTAGCGTCAATGTTTATTTTCTAGTTAGAGGGGATGCGTCCGCATCCGGGCCACCGGTTGTTCCGTACCGGAGGAACTATCGTCCCGCTCGTGCTGCTGCTCGGGCCCGGGCTCGTGCTTTAGTCACTGGAGGTATATATCACACTTCAATTTTCGTTAAATCTTGATTTCTTAATACAACTTTGTCTTAATATTGATTGTCTTGATATTTCTTGCAGACGCAGGGCCTCCCCATCCCCAGAGGGGGACTCTAGGCCCGAATCAGTCCCACAGGCTGAGGCCCGACAGAGCTAGAGGGGAGGCAGCATTCCCCCTCTTTTTTAACCCTAATTATCGCTATACCGGCGATCATGCCGAGAGGTTCGGTCGGTATACGGGGGATGAGATCCGGCTTGTGAAGAACTATCCACTTCACGTTGAGTGGGGCGGCCAGCACCGGCGCTCATTCGCCCTCTTCTGGGATCAGGCTCGGGTATTAATATATATTTTCATTTGATTTATCCAATATATTTATTATTAACACTTGCAATCTAATAACAATGTTTTTTGTATTTTCAGTTGGATTACGATTTTCAGCTTGTACCCGACCCTGATCATCCTGGGAGGGTGCTCGATCTTCACGCTCTGTACAATGGCCTGATGAAGAACATGCAGACGAAGGTCCGATACAACAAGAATGAGCTGAAGACCAACTGCTACTTCCTGTGGATGGCGACCCCCGAGGCAGAGAGAGCGGCCCTCCTATCTACTCCGGCCTTTGCGAGAGTCGACGTAGAGACATTGCCTCTATTGTGCAAATATTTCGACTCTCATCGCAAACAGGTATGTATTTTAAATGTAATTCATTGTTTAGTATATAATTTTTTTTTTTGTGTTGCTTAATTAGAAAACTAAATGTGAATGTGTTGTGCAGAAACATGCCGATCAAAATAAAGAGAATAGGAAGTCGGCGAAGAGCGGTCGCCCCACTTATACAGGTGGCTCGAGAAATATTACTCGTGCCATGGAGTTATCGGTAAATTACAATAGACCGGCCTTTGTGATATAATGCAATATTAAGAGTTGTTTTCTAATATATCTAATATTAAGAGTTATTTTCTAATATTGCAGTGAGCTCAGACCCTGGCGCAAGGTGGTACACCGAGCGTGCTGTCCGCGTATCTTGCCGTCCACAGCACCTCGACAGATCCCACCACGAGCGAGCTTCGATACCCGACACCGCTACCCAGGAGTATTGCGTAAGTGTTAATATTTATTCAACCCTTATTTGAAATTTTAGTTTTGAAAGGTTCAAATTTAAATGATATACTTATAATTTACTGGTTAATGTGGGTGTAGGAACGGGTGGTTGAGCAGGCCGAGACATCGGGGATCGATTTTACTGGACAGAACGATCCGATGCTGCTGACCCCAGTCCTGGACACCGCACACAGAGGGCACCACGGAGGTTGGAGAGAGGTCGGGGACTGGGCCCTAGCAGGGCCCATATAAGGTTGGACTCCACCCCGGCGGTTACTTCCTCCGTCTCCAGTGAGCGACATTTCCAGCAAGAATTGGAGAGCTTGAAGGCCAACGTTCAGGAGTTGAAAGAGATGTTGGTACGTATACCACTTAATAGTAAAATATTCTGTCATATTATAGACAACAACATATCCAATATTAGTACGTATCCTGAGCTTATTTGGTTGTAGACTTAGCTTTGATTAATCATACATACATATCTAATTAAAATAAACTACGATTTTCCAAACTAGATATCCAAACGAGGCCTAAGTCCCTAAGTATATATAGATTGGGGTTTCGAAATAACTTAATAATGATACGAATTCGAATAATACACGGTTCTTACTCGTTTATTACACACGTAGGTCCAAATGCGACGCGGTACATCAGCCGAGCCTCCACATGCATCTCCTTCGGCTGCGGCTCCGCAAGCCACTACATCGGCTGAGGTTCCGCAGACAGCTCCTGTAGCTCCACTGCCCGCTCAGACTCCCGCAGCCGCGGCTCCACAAGCCACTACCTCAGCGGCGGCTGCGCAGACCACTCCTACAACTCCATAGCCCGTTCAGACTCCCGCACACTCCACATTGCATGATTTATTGACTCAGGGTATATCCGAGGAGCAGGCGCGCTAGATTATGGCGTTTATCAGAGGTGGAGCTGGACCGAGCTAGGGTAGCTTTTTGATTCTTATATTTTAAACATGTATTTATTTATATGATACATATTGTACTATATTTTGGACGATATTGATATTGGTGGTGTTTGCGTGTTTATATTGATGTCATATTCTGCTTGTTGATTTCTTTTGTATATTATGTGTGAGATGTGATTATGAATACTGCGATATATGTTCTGCGTGATGATTAATTTTATATATGATGTATATATTATTGTGCACAGGGCGAGAAAAAAATAGGCAGCCCTTTTTTTTAAAAAAACCTGATAATATGTACATACAGATTAATCCGTAAGGCCCAACAATGTACATACAGATTTATCCGTAGGGACAAAATATCAGGTTATCTGATATTTTGCCCCTATGATCTCAGTATTAGGGGTTACGCTTGCCCCTACGGATATATCCGTAGGGGCAAACAAATGCCTCCGTAGGGGCAAACAAATGCTCCTACACAGGTATCCGTAGGGACAAAATATCAGGATACCTGATATTTTGTCCCTACAGATTTATACCTACGTACTTATCCGTGGGGACAACTATTTGGCCCTACGGATAGGTCCGTATAGACACCTAATTTATTTTATAAACAGACAAATTAAATAAATTTTTTGTCCCTACAGCTTAATCCGTAGGGACAACTGGACCTACACATTACTCTGTAGGGGCAAGTTTTTGACCGTAGGGGCATGTTCAAGGCTAAGAGTTGCACCTACGACGTTTACAACTACAGGGTATTTTATTGCCCCTACGGATAAATCCGTAGGACAACCCTTATTTGTAGTAGTGACACTACTTTTCTTCCAAAAATTATTAGGAAGAGTTTGCTAAGTGCATGATGTTTATTTGTGCCGAAATAATTTTGGGTATTATATGAAATACATATGCTAAAAGTACAAGGTATTTTATAATAGAATTGAATAGGCTGCAGGTAGGGTCAAGCGCAGCCTCGTGGTTGCTCTCGCATAACCCAGCCCCTGTGGTTGGCGCATGTCCTAATTTAAACCCATAACTCCAGCACCTCCAGTGTACCTAGATACCATAGCGATAGGACCGTGCTTAAACGCATCTCACATAACTCTTAATAAAATATTATACAAGGTAAATTATTCAATATCGCATATATATTCATGCATCCAGACAGAAAAAAAGAAAAATAGTTTAAGTGTCTTGATAAATTTTCGAGCTTTATTTACAACACCGTTTCTTTATCGAAATGAAAAGTATAGCCACAACCACACATGCATGTTCATCTTTTGCCTAAAAGAAGCCTCCTAGCAACTGATAACGTGCGTTACATCTATTATTCTTAATTTTGTAGGAAGCACATTACGTTACATATAAAATGCTTATCGTTCACTTACCAATATTATGCTCAAATTATATGCTATTATGCTCAAGTTTTATATATTCCATTTTCTTGCATTACATTACATGTAGAAATTAAATGCTCATCATTTTATCACCCACTTACCTAACTATTATGCTCTAGTTATATATACAAGTGTTTTGGCACCTGCCTTGCATGCACCTAATCAAAGCTGATAAATCACCTAGAATAAAAAGAATTCGTTATCAAAAAATTATTTATTTTAATTTTTTGTTATTAGCTTATTATTTTTAAAAGATTTGATATGATTTGGAAAGTTATAATTTTTATTAAAAAAAATTCCGAGAATTAGAAGAAGTTTTCATGCCACATATCAATATAAGAATCAATTGATAATTTCAAAATACCCTTCCTTTGGCATAAAAATAATAGATGTATATTTACGCGTGCGCTATGAGAAATATGGGGGTCAAGTCAGATGGCATATAGGAAAAACAAACTCTAGCTCATGGTTGATCGATATGTCTAATTAATCAATTTTTATGATATTGATCAATGTCATTCATCTTGATCAACATATTATAAGCTGAACTTACACAACAGTAACGGTTTACCTATGAATTTTCCATAACCGACCGTCAATATGGAATATGTCGATCATTAAAGGAATATTATTATTTCTTCTGGTGCCCACATTTCTCATACGCTATTGGTACTTGATAATTACTTGCATGATTGCATCTCAAAGTGAAGGAGGATCTCTCACTCAATATTGCTCAATGGAACACTATCGACGTTGGCAAGTGAAGACTGGTCCAAAACACAACTTGTTTTCCTACTTATCTCCACGTGCATGCTTTTCACTGGATTGTGGCCCACACGCCTTTGTCCTTTTAAAGCCAATTTATACATTTTAGCTTTTGGGTCAATTCAGGCAAATATATATTGTGCCACACATTTTCTCAAATTCGCCCTCTCAATCTAAAAGTTTAATTTGGAACCTGTCAAAATTTGATTGGCCACCGTCCATTTTTCGGGTTTTTGAGATAATATCATTAAACTTTAAAAATGCTATAAAACTGTTCAGAACTACTAATTTTTATCTAAAATTGCTAGTTTAATTATCTTGTGTAAGCCGTGATGGGATTGAATAACCCGGAAATGCTGGTACGTAGATTTAAAGTATAACGATGTTATCTCGAAAGGCTGATAATAAATCGGGCAGTGTTTTATAAAATTTATGCATATATATCTATCTCTTAGTCGATTCAAGCAAGTATATTTCATGCCACACATTTATCAAGTTTGCTCTCCTTCTAAAAATAAATTAGGAACCTAACATCAAAAGATTTTGATTCGTCCACAACTTAGGCAAATTGGAGAAGATGTGGACGATATGCACTCTGCCACTTATTACTCATCTCATGCATCTCTCTCTCTCTCTCTCAAGAGTCTCAAAGTTTTAAAATATGTGCCCCTCTCTAACTTTCTTTCTATATATATATATCTACATACATATACCTAAGCCTCAGCTTCCACACTTTCTTTCAAAATCTCTTATTCTCTCTAGAGTCTAGAACCTATCTTGTAAAGGGAAACAATATGGTATTTATATATCACTCCCATTTAGCAAATTTATATTTTTTCCCCCTGTTTTTTCTTGAAGAAATTAAAGAGCTGAGCTCATGAGAGCCCGTCTTTAAAAACATTTTGGAAAGTTTTACTGTAAGAGTTTGTGATTATTACGTCATCTCTGTATGGAAACGACCGCTCGAAGTCGAGATTACATTTCATAGAATTTTTTTTTCCTCTCTTTTTAATTTTTTTTAATGTATACGTAGGTTTCTGTAAAAGGAAGTAGTGATGATGATAAAAGTGATGCAGTCTCAATGCTTGATTACAAAGGAAACCCTGTTGACAAATCCAAGACTGGGGGCTGGCTTGGTGCTGGTCTAATATTAGGTATCCTTTTTTATTTAAATTTTTCTTCTTCTAATTTTATTATATTTTTCATATAGATTTCCATCTACAACTAATTGAATATTTTTTCTTTCTAATTTTTAATATATTTTGATTCATTTGTTTTGAATAGGGACTGAATTGTCAGAAAGGGTTTGTGTAATGGGCATTTCCATGAATTTGGTGACTTACTTGGTTGGAGACCTGCATCTCTCAAATACAACCTCTGCAAATATTGTCACAAACTTTATGGGCGCTCTCAATCTTCTTGCTTTGCTAGGAGGTTTCCTCGCTGATGCGAAGCTCGGTCGGTACCTCACCGTCGTCATCGCTGCTGCCGTCACCGCCACGGTAAAAATATATTTAAAGAAATTAAATTATAAAAGACGATTGAATTATATCTTTGTGGCTCATTATTCTTCCATATATATAGGGCGTCAGCCTGTTAACCATCGCTACATCCGTCCCGACCATGCGGCCCCCACCATGCTCCGACTTCCGAAGACAGCACCACGAATGCATAACCGCCACCGGATCCCAGCTCTCGCTCCTCTACGTCGCCCTCTACATCATCGCCGTAGGCGGGGGAGGGATCAAATCCAACGTTTCCGGATTCGGGTCGGACCAGTTCGACACGTCGAACCCGAAAGAAGAGAAGGCCATGATCTTCTTCTTCAACCGCTTCTACTTCTGTATCAGCCTCGGGTCCCTGTTCGCCGTCACGGTCTTGGTCTACATCCAGGACAACGTTGGGCGGGGCTGGGGGTACGGGATATCCGCAGGGACGATGGTGGCGGCGGCCGCGATCTTGCTCGTGGGGACGCCGCTGTATCGGTACCGGTGGCCTCAGGGGAGCCCGCTGTCGGTGATATGGAGGGTCGGGTATTCGGCATGGAAGAAGAGGAAGGAGGAATATCCTGGTGATGTTAGTGAGTTGAATGAGTATGTCACGGCTAGGGTTCCACATACGCAGAGGCTCAGGTATGGACGAAACATGCAATTATGGTTACAGACTGGCATGGTATTGTATTATTGTTGCATTCATGCACAAAACTGTATGATAGAGATGAGGAATAGATTAACATGGGAGTTAGGGTTTGGAATTAAAAAAAAAAGGGATAAAGATTTTAGGAGGGTTGAGAGATATAATTTTATATTTTAATGGATGCGTGCACGTCAATACATGGTCCCCTAAGTATTACATGCTAGCTAGATTTCCTGTTTTGTATAGAAAGTGTTGGATGGATCGACTTTACCTCTTCGGTAATCTAATTTCAATCATAACAATTACCTATATAACGGTAATGCATGCTCTTATAGAAGAGAACAACGGTTGTATCCGCTGTTGTTTAAGACCTATATGTTTCTAGTTCAGTATGTAGAAATTATCCGGTATGATGAATGCAATGCATCTGCTGCATAGGGGAGAGGGAGATGGCAGTAAAATAAACAGACAAGGGGCAGTAAAAAAAGAATTTTCATGTTTATTAAAACAAAACATTTGAAACTGCAACTAATTAAAGAAATTAACAAAACAGTAAATAATATAATTGAAAGGTCAGCAACCGAAAACAGGGTTCCCCGAAAAGAGTTAAATCTAATGGGTCCTTTTATGTAACATCTATTTTGGACCAATGCATAAAAGGCTGCCACGTCTTAAAAGCAGAAAAATCATTGAGGAAAGAGAGCTTAGGGGTGGGCCCCACTTTGGTACACGCCAGAACAGCGTCGGCTGAGTGGGCCCACTCGAGAATCATGTGATCCGAATCTATTTAACTGTAGCTTTCTTAATTATGAACTTGTGTCTTTAACTCCCTCCCACCTTTTTTTTTGCTGGGCTTTAAAGAAATGTAAATTTCTTAATATCAGCAATTAATCTAATATCACATCACCGCTAACTATTTTGAAAAGCAATAATGATATAGTTACACCACTAGTAATTTTCTAGGTTATTTTTGGTGTTGTATCATTTATTGATATCTTTATCATTAATGATTTTCTCGTTCTTCCAAAACGAAAAGTAAAGTGCGACACTTTTCTCTCCAAAACGTCAAGTAAAAGGGACAAAGGGAGTATCAAATATATATCGCTAAATTGCACGTAAACACCTAAGGTTTCACCGATTTCACAGATAAATACCTAAGTTTCTATAAGTTACATGTAAATACCTATTTTTGACTAGCATTTTTTTTTTAAAAATGAAAGCAACGGCAATGGCAAAATAACCGTTATACAACCATCATATATCACACGTAGGTAGTTAAGTGCAAACGGAGTAAAAAGATGAGTATTAATCTGCTACTCACAGAAACTTAGGTATTTATATGTCAAAACGGTAAAACCTTGAATATTTATGTGCAATTTAGCGATTATATATATATATAAGTTACACAGTCTCGAGAATGTTCTCGGAAAAAAAACCGGAACGGCTTAATAATTCAATATGGACCATTTTTTAAGCATGAGACCTCCCTTGCACGATTAGAAAACCACTCTAAATTTGGAAAACCATGCACCAGCCTCCGGTTGGTTAACCAGGATCACAAAGATGATAGAAGCTCCAAGGCCATTTTAAAAATAATATACAAAAATAATGTAAATCGGATTGTAGGGTATTCCGCTATCCAAACAAAACATAAATAAATAAAGGTAAAAGAAAAAAGAAAACTAATTCAGTCTAACATTTAATTTGTTAGGCCAACATTTTGCGTCGGACACGACTCTTATCGAAGCCCAATTCAAGAACGGGTATGATTGAACTTTTACAGTGGGTCAGGCCAACATAAGTCTAATAAAGTCTCACTATTGCCTAGCGGTAAAAACCTCTTTACAGTTGAACAAGAGTTCTAGGGTTCGGGTCGAGCGTAGTTCAAACTCAACACACCAATAGCCTGAGGGTATTTGACATATCTAAGAGCCAAGGAAATATATAAGAGGAATGTTTGGATCGAAAAGAAATTTTAAAGTATATATGTAGCTTCAACGTGTTCAACAATAAAAAGATTGATTTTGACAACAACTGCAAACATTTTCAACATGCAGGTTTCTAGACAAGGCGGCAATAATACCTGCAACATCCAACCACGATGCTTCCAATGATTCCAAACCTGACATGAGAATGGTATCAACTGTAACCCAAGTAGAAGAGGTAAAAACGATACTCAAATTGCTCCCAATTTGGTCCACATGCATCCTGTTTTGGACTGTTTACTCCCAGATGACCACTTTCTCAGTTGAGCAGGCCACTTACATGAACCGCAACATCGGCTCCTTCGTTTTCCCCTCAGGATCACTCTCCTTCTTCCTCTTCATCACAATTCTCCTCGTCACTTCCTTGAACGAGAAATTTCTCGTGCCGGTTGCGCGGAAATTCACGCATAACGTCCAAGGCATGAGCAGTCTCCAAAGGGTCGCGATTGGCCTCGTGTTCTCCATGCTCGCAATGGTTGCAGCTGCAATAGTTGAGAAAAAGAGAAGGGAGTTGTCAGTAAGAGATAATCTACAGATTAGTGTGTTTTGGCTTGTGCCTCAGTATTTCCTTGTGGGGACAGGGGAGGCCTTTGCTTATGTTGGGCAACTTGAGTTTTTCATTAGAGAAGCACCAGAGAGGATGAAGTCGATGAGCACTGGATTGTTTCTTACGACATTGGCATTGGGCTTCTTTTTGAGTAGCTTACTGGTTTCGCTTGTCGATAAGGCTACTGATGGCTGTTGGATCAAGAACAATTTGAACAAGGGGAGGTTGGATTACTTCTACTGGTTGCTTGCAGTGCTTGGGGTGATCAATTTTATTGTGTTTTTGTGGTTTGCATGTAGGCATGAGTACAAAATGCAAAATTATGAGTGGAAGAATCAAGCTGAGGAGAGTGAAGGATGTAAAGGAGAGAGCAAGGAGGTTACCCATGTGGTACAAGATCTTCAGGAATTCGTATAAGGAAATGTGTGAAATGTCGGCGAAAACATCTTTATTTCAAGGACTCTTGAAGAATATCATATAGCATTATTTTACAATTCTCATGGCGATAACTGCTTCTAACTGGGATAAATATGTAATTTTACCCTCAATGACATCTTCCGTCATGAAGGCGGGTTCGATTGTGTCATTCATTAAAAAGGACTCGCATCAAGGATCTATAATAATCCATTTGTAAGAGCATTGTGGGCATATCACAACGGGCACAATTCTCTTTTACTTGAGGAAAAAAAAATGTAAGGTACAATATAGGGTCAACACCAAAGCAAGTGGGAACCTTATATCGATTCGTGTTATCGGCCTAAGGCGAATTGATTTCAGTTCCAGATTTTTCTTGGAATGTCTAATACTTATCTTCATCTGTTCTCTCTTTTCTTGCAGCGTTGTAACGCCGATGTCTAGAGGTAATCAAAACTAATCTAGTGATTCACATTAGAGTCGGTCCTCGAAAAGAAATTACTTGAACATCTCCTCTGCCGATACTCCTCAACACGACTAATATTTTTTTCCACAAATGCTCCTCGAAAAGAAATTGCTAGTAGTCCATCTATTTATTTTGTCAATGCGCACGTCAATTTGAGCCTAAAGGTCAGGTTTAGGACGGTGGCATTGCTATAGAATAGGTTGCAGAATCTTGAGAAAGATCAAAATTAAACCAAAACGATATAGAACAATCCGTTTCCTCAGTGAAGTATGAAAGGGAGCATACTATCCGGAAAAAATACAGCGGATAAGGAAACTTACAAACGGAAGCGAGGCCCATTGGATTTGATAGTGCACCTATGCGCTGATTTTACTAGTTGCACTGTTTAAATGCAATACAAGCTATCCACAGTCAAGAGGGTATCACACAATCTAAAGTCAAGAAGCGAAACCAAACAACGTAGTGCTCTCTTCGAAGTGTTACAAAAAGGTCGCTGCGGTCTGCAGAACGAAACGAAAAAGGTTATTAGCCAGGATTCAATGTGCAACTACAAGCCTCTAAATATCATTTGTCCAAATTTTAAGGGTTAGTTGCACAAAAAACCCTATAGTGTACCCTGCAGCATCTATAACCTCCTCAAATGACTTGTTCATGCAAACACCGCCTCTGCTCATCAACCAAAGCCCTAAAAAAACCACTTTACTTCAATCAGACAACCATTTTTTTATAAAATGGATTACTTGGAGATATATAATCAAAGCCGACTTCGAAATATCTGAGATGATGTTTGCACAGATAAGTCGGTGAGGGGATAATAGTCCTAGGAAGAAAAACTACAGTGGGGATATGTGCAAATAACCCAATATTTCAAAGGTAGAAGGATTAATCAACTCCAGCCAATATTACATTTAAAGATCAGCCTTGCTGCCTTTGTATCTGTAATCCTAAAAATATAAATCACTACAGCCAATATTGATTTCAGTTCCAGATTTTTCTTGGAATGTCTAATAGTTATCTTCATCTGTTCTCTCTTCTCTTGCAGCGTTGCAACGCCGATGTCTAGAGGTAATCAAAACTAATCTAGTGATTCACATTAGAGTCGGTCCTCGAAAAGAAATTACTTCAACGTCTCCTGTGTCGATACTCCTCAACACGACTAATATTTTTTTCCACAAATGCTCCTCGAAAAGAAATTGCTAGTAGTTCATCTATTTATTTTGTCAATGCGCACGTCAATTTGAGCCTAAAGGTCAGGTTTAGAACGGTGGCATTGCTATAGACAAGGTTGCAGAATCTTGAGAAAGATCAAAATTAATCAACTCCAGCCAATATTACATTTAAAGATCAGCCTTGCTGCCTTGCTGCCTTGCTTGTATCTGTAATCCTTAAAATATAAATCATTACAGAATTTCACGTATAGGTTAACTTGTGCAAGCATCAACACTCCCAAGTCCAACTCTCAACTATTTTATTCTTCTTTTGTAATAAATTCATCCGTTCCTATTTCCTAATAAATAAACACTGCTCCACTTGATGGTAGTATATATACTATATAATGTGTACATATGAACACGTCGACGGTCCAGATCACCTGGCCATTTGATCAAAGATAATTAAAGGCCCAAATAAATGGAAAAAGGAGTAGGTTAACGATTTGAACATGGTAATCTCACAGTAATAATTAAAATTTAATCACTACTATATATATCTAATTAATTCTTCTATATATAAATGAAAAAATCTTTACTAGCCGTTTTGGGAAACATGAGGCCTGCTAAACTAGCGGCCACAATATGATACTGCATTTAATCCCACATTAAAAAATTGAATTAATTTGTAGGTTGTAACTGATTGTTTTTATTCTTTCAACACGAAACCGTCCCACATGAAACCAAAGCCACCACTACCCTCTTTCTCTCTACCCCAACAATATAAACCCATCTCCAATGTTCTAAATTTCGGATGTCAGTGTTGTGTCGGCCTGAAGATTTTGATGGCGGATATCATATATCGTGAAATATCGGGTGGTATTATCAAATATCGCGTTCTATATTTTTGTAATGTAAATGTCATTTATATAACTTATTTTTTGAAAAATATTAACTTATTCAGATTTTTTGTTTTATTAAATTTATATTTTTCTCAATAGCTCAGTGGTAGAACGGTTGCCTATTTAACGAATGGTCGTAGGTCCGAATCCTACTTGAAACAAAGACTGAAGGAGTTATGAAACGAGTTTCCTGCAAAGTAACTTGGTCCAAATGGACCGGCTTATTTACAAATCCTAAAACTCAAAAAAGAAAATTAACGTCATTTTTTTTCCTCACAGCGGTAAATGTCGGCCCAACCACCGAAATCACAACATTTCGGTTGAAATCATGAAATGTCGGCCAACATTCACTAAATATCGTTATCCGGAATTTTTTGCATGAGTATTGTTTTCTTCCCAAAACCGATATTCGGCGATATCGGCCGACATTTAAATGATGTCGGCCGACATTTTGAAGGCCGCTCATCTCAACGACATTTTAGTGATGTCAGCCGACATTTTGAACGCTGCTCATCTCAACCCCATCCCCTTCTCTCTTCTCTCTGCACAGCTCTCTTCGACCTCCCTCTTATCTCAAAACTTCTCTAAAAAACTCAATCAACGGATCATTAGATTGACCCTTCTTCAACGATCTCTACATCTCCAAGCCCTAGGTCTGATCTAGATCTAAGATCTCAGGTCTAACTAAGATGTAAAGTCTAGGATCTTAGATCTGCAAAGGCTGGAGCTTTTGGCAAAGCAAAACATGATCGTGAGTATGCAGCGATCAACAAAGCTTCAAGCAATAGCAAAGTGAAGCTCGACTCTAAGGGCTGAGGCAGTTGAAAGCTCATCATGCCTCTACGGCAATTCAAAGCTCGAAGCTCTAGTAATTAGCACCCATTGGAACGCTGAGGTAGCGGCCGACAGCCACCGGCTGCAGTTGCAATTCAATAGAACATATTTAACTAATTAATCCATCTATAGTGTTAGCTCAATCCACTTAAAAAACTTAGTTGGTTTTTAATATTCATGATGATGCTCGATATCGGTGATCTCCCAGATCATGACACGTGGCAGATGACGTGTGTCCCAGGGCATGCAAGAAAGGACCTACAGTGGCTGACCAGACCACTCTTATGTCCGTCCTACAAACAAACGCTAGCTCACCTCCGAGCCCCCTGCACAATTGGCCTCCTCGGCCTCACAGCTCGTCTCCGGGCTACCGCAGAACCAAGATACCTCGGCTCTCCAGCTCGTCCGCGAGCTCTCCCGCCGATGTCATCTTCCTCGGTCTCATCGACCGACCAACGGCACCGTTCACAGGCGCAACTGCCATCCCGCGAATCTCGCCACGCTCGAGATATCCGCCGGCCACATCCCACGTTCCACGCCATCACGATCCCCCATTAACGAGCCTGTCTCGCCATTAATGGGAGATCCCCCTCATCACGCGGGAGTGACGTCGGGAGCGTAACGGCCGGCGTGATTCTCGCGCCTGTCCTGCCTGTTGCCATCGCTATATAAACCCCTTCTTCAGACAGTTCAAGTAAGTCATTTTTACTCCACTAAGCCGTTACTCTGCTCGGATCTCTAGTCTAACTTGATCGTCAGAGGGTTCTCGGTGGTACAACCATCCCGGGACTTCCTTGCAGATGGCTCGGCAACCACAACCTCAAACCCATTGAGATCCACACGCTTCAGGAGCCAGCCTCCAGATCCAATATCGGCCATCCATCGCCGCCATCAGCAGATCAACGGAATGTAACATCTTGACATGATCCAGGTCACGTTAGCTGGCGCCGTCTGTGGGGAAAGCTTGATTCCACAAAAACAAAAGTTCATCTTCTGATCCCAATCCAATGGCGAGCGATCATCATGATGATCCAAGCACTAGCCGCCGCCTCCCCCTCAACGGAGGCGCAGACGAAGCTCCTCCGCCGAATGCCATCAACGCCCTTGCCGTCCGGATAGACCGACTCGCGTCCGTCGTGGAGGCGCTCATCCGTGTCCAAACGGCAGGGCAAGATCAACAGGTCGCCGCTCCCCCACCTCGGGACTGGGACCCCTACAGGGGGAGAGAAGACTCCGTTCGCGTCGGCACTGCCGACCACCGCCTCGCTACCTCCCACGGTCGCAGATCTCCTAGGTCAATACAATTTGAGACCCGCTGGGCGCCCCACAGTTCAACACTGAGGTGAGGTCCGTCGCCAGAGCGCCTCGCCCCAAGATCCTTCGCACACATGTCCCTCCCGAAGAGATGTCGGTCAGCTCGCCTGTTACCAGGCATGACTGACACCCCCTCCCTCGACGGGGTCGTGCGGACGGGACTCGCTACCGCGGCTCGAAGATTACGTCGCCGGGGGATCTAAGGAACCTCATTGAAAGGAACTGAGGCTGCGGCCAAACGCAGACCTCCATCAGCAGAGGCCAAGGATAAGAATGTGCCGAATCGTCGGGATACCACGGCCGACTCGACGCCATCGAGAAGAAGATCGAGGGTATGCATCGAGAAGGTCACCGCTCGAGCGACGGGGCTAAGTACGCCGCCGACTCGCTCACCAAACCGTTCACTGAGGAGCTGCTCGCTGTCCACGTCTCCTCCCGCAACAAGCCCCCAAAGGTCTCCCTCTTCGATGGCAAATCTGACCCGAAGGACCATTTGGATGCGTTCACCGCGGGAATGAGCTTCCAAGACAACTCTGACGCCGCCCAGTGCCAAGCTTTCCCGGCCACTCATCCGCTCCGGATGAGACTGGTTCCGAGGACTCGAGCCAAGCTCGATCTCAACTTTCGACGAGCTGGCCACCCAATTCCTTGGCCACTTCGTCGGGAACAGGCGGCAAAAACGCACAGTCGACCATCTCTTCACTATCAAGAGCGGTGACAAGGAAGGAGACGTTCAAAGCATACGTCACCCGCTTCTACAACGCCCTTCTCGAGATCCCAGAGCACCGGGACGAGACGGTTATCACAGCACTTAGTTCCGGTCTTAGGCACAAGGAGTGGCTACGCTCCTTTGTATTAGCGCAATCTAAGACCATGGCCGAGGTGAAGGCCTGGACCGAGTGCAAGGTCCAGCTCGAATCCGAGATGAACGCAAATCTCCTCCGGGCAGAGCAAGCCGACCAAAAGAAAAGGGAAAGAGAAGAGAGAAGGGGACCTGAGCGGTCAAAGCCTTATCTCCCGAACTTTCAGGAATACACCCCGCTCAACTTCTCCCAGACAGTGCTGCTAGAAAAGGCTAAGGGCGAGGGGTTCTTCAAGCTTCCCCCGATCTCGCGCATGGCCTCAAAGCGAACCCGGGGCCCCTACTGCGGGTTTCACAGGTCGCTAGGCCACTCCACGAAGAGCTGTAAGCAGTTTCAAGACTACATCGAGAAGCTCATCCGTTCGGAGCACCTCGCAGCGTACTTGAGGGACAAGCGGTAAGCTGACCGCGAGCAGGAGCAGCGTCCCCTCCCGTCGAACTGACCATCGGCCAAATCATGGTCGTGTCAGCAGACGATACGTCTGGTGCCCACGAAGCTCGGTACCCTATGCCGGGCATAGATGCCAACAGACATCCGAGGGGCTCAAGCTGCACGGATAAGAACATCTACCAGCATGTATTTTCTTTTCAAAGCAATGTACACCTTTCTTGAGATCTTTTTGTTTATATAATAAAAAGGATCAATAAAGCATTGCAATAGAAGAAAAAGAATCTTACAAAGGGTATTATAGGCTCCTCAGCCGTACATAAAAAAGGAAAAATTACAATAGCGGGGGAATGGGATGCAAAGAGCACTGCTCGTGGTACTCTGACGATATTTCCGCCAGCCGAGCCCTCGCAGCGTCTAACATGTGCCTTCGATGCCCCCCGCTAGCGTCGGTATCGTGCATCAACTGGTAGCACTCAAGGACGAGCGCCTCCAAGCGGTTTAGCCGACTCGCAGAGATCAGGCCGAAGCGCCTCAAAAACCTTAGCTTACCAACGGCCTCGTCTTTCAGCTGTTCGGATAAGGGGTTGTAGAGCTCCGGCAACACCCTCCAGATGGAGTACATCAGCAGCTGAAGCAGGGGGGAACGCCGGGGGAGCAGTCGGCCAAAGTGATCCTCGATCTGGCCTATCACGAACTGCACCGTGTCCTCGGTAAAGTACTGATCGTAGAGGTACACGTCCTCGAAATTTATGATATCGGAGATGGTGAAAGGAAAGTCCTCCATTCTTACGTTTCGGGTGTGAGGAAGGGAGTAATCAACACTCCCTCCGTTTTATAGCCCACAACGCCCCCGGAGTTCAACGATCGCCCGTTTCACCCGCAACTGTGCCGCCACGCGGCAGACATCGCGCCGCTCGATGCGAAATCGAAACAACACTATCCAGCGCTTCGTGTTCCCCACGCGATCATGACACGTGTCGCCAGAGACTGTCCCTCTTCGCCGCTCAATGCGCAATCGAAATGACACTACTCCGACACTTCGCGTTCCCCACGCGATCACGACACGTGTCGCCGGCGACTGTCCCTTTTCCCGGTACTCACACCAGGGAGGACGGACAGAACCTCGCTCAAGAGGCAGCCCAGCGACTACCCTGCTCGGCTGTCCTTAGAGATCAAAGCCCTCACCAAGAGGCAGCCCAGCAGCTACCCTGCTCGGCTATCCCTGGCTGGTAGCTTCCCTACCCCACAACGCTAAGGATCTAAGCCCTCACTAAGAGGCAGCCCAGCGGCTACCCTGCTCGGCTATCCCTGGCCGGTAGCTCCCCTACCCCACAATGTCAGGGATCAAAACCCCTCACTAAGAGGCAGTCCAGCAGCTACCCTGCTCGGCTATCCCTGGCCGGTAGCTTCCCTACCCCCACAATGCCAAAGATCTAAGCCCTCACTAAGAGGCATCCCAGCAGCTACCCTGCTCAGCTATCCCTGGCTGATAGCTTCCCTACCCCACAACGCCAAGGATCTAAACCCTCACTAAGAGGCAGCCCAACAGCTATCCTGCTCGGCTATCCCTGGATGGTAGCTTCCCTACCCCCACAACGCCAAGGATCTAAGCCCTCACTAAGAGCCAGCCCAGCAGCTACCCTGCTCGGCTATCCCTGGCTGGTAGCTTCCTTACCCCCACAACGCCATGGATCTAAGCCCTCACTAAGAGGCAGCCCAGCGGCTATCCCTGGCTGGTAGCATCCCTACCACACAACGCCAAGGATCTAAGCCCACACTAAGAGGCAGCCCAGCAGCTACCCTGCTCGGCTATCCCTGGCTGGTAGCTTCCCTACCCCCACAACGCCATGGATCTAAGCCCTCACTAAGAGGCGGTCCAGCAGCTACCCTGCTCGGCTATCCCTGGCTGGTAACTCCCCTACCCCCACAATGCAAGGGATCTAAGCCCTCACCAAGAGGCAGCCGAGCGGCTACCCTGCTCGGCTATCCCTGGCTGGTAGCTTCCCTACCCCCATAATGCCATGGATCTAAGCCCTCACTAAGAGGCAATCCAGCAGCTACCCTGCTCGGCTATCCCTGGCTGGTAACTCCCCTACCCCCACAATGCCAGGGCTCTAAGCCCTCACCAAGAGGCAGCCGAGCGGCTACCCTGCTCGGCTATCCCTGGCCGGTAGCTCCCTATCCCACAACGCCAGGGATCAAAGCCCTCGCCAAGAGGCACCGGGCAGCAACCTTGCTCGGCCATCCTTAAGGATCAAAAGCCCTCGCCAAGAGGCACCGGGAAGAAACCCTGCTCGGCCCATCCTTAGTAGGCCACTTACGACCCCTCCCGCGCTAAGGATCAAAAGCCCTCGCAAGAAACAACCGAGCCTGTCCTTGCTCGGTTATCCATGGCCGGTACCTCCCTACCCCAACAAACCAGGGATCAAAGCCCTCGCCAAGAGGCAACGGGCAGCAACCCTGGTCGGCCATCCTTAAGGATCAAAAGCCCTCGTCAAGAGGCACCAGGCAGAACCCTGCTCGGCCCATCCTTAGTAGGCCACTTACGACCCCTCTCGCGCTAAGGATCAAAAGCTCTCGCAAGAGGCAACCGGGCCCGCCCTTGCTCGGTTATCCCTGGCTGGTAGCTTCCTACCCCAACACACCAGGGATCAAAGCCCTCGCCAAGATGCACCTGGCAGTAACCCTGCTCGGCCCATCCTCAGTAGGCCCCTTACGGCCCCTCTCGCGCTAAGGATCAAAGCCCTCACCAAGAGGCAACCGGGCCCACCCTTGCTCGGTTATCCCTGACTGCTAACTCCCTACCCCACAACGCCAGCGATCTAAGCCATCTCTATGAGTCGACCGAGCAGCTACCCTGCTCGGCCCATCCTTAGTAGGTCTCTTACGGCCCCTCCAACAACTAAGGAACAAAAGCACTCCCCAAGAGACATCCGGTCTATCTGCATCTGAGCGATCTCCACCTCGACTTCGGGGCCAGGGAGATACCGTCTTCCAGCCGGTCTTTGCACACTTGGCAAGTGAACAAATTCAACTCGACACGTAATCGCTAGACGAAGAACCGACACAACACAAAGGCAGTACTGTGCAAATACAAGTGTTTACGGACAAAAGGAAAATACGCGTGCAAATATGACTGCAAAAAGTCTTTATTCACAAAGTCAAAGCTTTTACAAGGGTATTGTGGGCTCCCCAGCCTTACAAAATGCCCGGAGGCCTACAAAATTCCGATGCAACAAAATAAAAGAAACAAGAAGACGAAGGGCTTCAGGCCTCAGGGCCGGGCGCAACCCCGGGGTGCTCAATATCTACCACGGCTCGGACGGCGTCTGAAGGCTCAGCGCCCGTCACAGGAGCCTCGGCATCGCCCTCGCCGGGAATTTCTCCCCCAGCCTCGCCCCCGAGGTCGTCCCCCTGCTCGTCATCCCCGAGAGGATATTCGGCTCGGAGCTCTTCGTCGGTGAACTCCGGCATCCGAGCCTTGACGGCATCGAGGGCGTCATGCCAGATGGCGGTAGTGGCCGAGGTTAGGAAGGTGTAAAAATGTTCCGACTTCTGGTAGTTCTCCACCGCCTTCGCCGCTCTGAGGTCGGCTCGCTTCGCCGCTTCTACCGCCGCCTCCGACTCCTTTCGGAGGGTGCTCGCCGACTTCTTCATGATGCCAACGAGCACCTTGGAGTCCTGAAACTTAGCCTCGGCGGCCTCGCGGAACCTGGAAACCTCCTGCTTCGCGGCGGCCGCCTCCTGCTTCCCGACCGCCACTTCGCCCTCAAGGGCAGCGACCCTCGCCATCGCCGCCTTCAGCTCCCGCTTTGAGCTTTCTTCCAGCGAGAAGAGCTCACCCGCGGCTCGCATCGCCGGGGCTATTTTCTCCTCCTCCATCTGGACGACGAGGGCGACGTGCTGGAGGAGCTGAAGAAATCAGAGGGGGTCAGAAAAAAAAAGGAGCACCAAATCTCGCTGTAGGGTGTTTTTCGTCACCCCATTGAGATGGGAATACGCGCGCGCTTGTCAGACGTACTACAGACTCCCCCTGCCTAGGGTAAGCCGGGGTTTAATGATTGTGGGGATCCGAATCTCCGGCAGCCGCGGACTAAGCTGCCGTTAATTACCCCTCGCCTTTGGGACGAGGGAACCTCCGATTAACGGGTTAAACTGGTCATGCGAACTCAATGTGCAGTGTACGTGTGTTTTGTTTTGAAATGGGGTTTTGGATATATCGGGAGCCACGCAGAGTTTTTACGGGGGTCCCGCTACCCGGATAGCGGGCTGAGGGTCAAGGGGGCTAGCAGCCCCCTTGCGGGGTTCGGGGCAGCGCCCCGGCCCAAAAATCTTTTTAAGGGGGGCAGTGTCGTGGAGTATGTGTATGTGTACATATGTATACATATGTATATATATACATGTATATATAAACAAAGGGGGAAAAAGACATCCAAAGGATCGTGGGGCCAGCGCCTAGGCGCTTGAGCGCAAGCGCGCCACGTGTCGGCACGTAGGAGCACGCCACGTATCGGCACCGGGGCGACTTGCGCTCGAGCGCAAGCGCGCCACGTGTCGGCACGTGGGCGCTTTGCGCTGGAGCGCTGAGCGCTTGAGCGCAAGCGCGCCACGTGTCGGCACGCGGGCGCTCTGCGCCTGAGCGCCGGCGAGAAAAAGAGGCTTTTAGCCTAAAAAAATTTCTCGGAAGTGAAATCAGAGAGGAGTTGGACTCCTGAGTGTTTTTTTTGGATTAATGGGAGGGGTTCTTCTCCTCCTCTGTTAGCTGGGTCTTGAAGATCAAGAGATATGGGATTTTAAAAATCATTCTTTTTTGAGATCTAATGGAAGATCTGAGTTCCTCTTGATGGGTTTTGTGGTCAAAACTAATTTGTTTTATAAAAAGGAGAGTAGAACTCTTGATTTAATTCAAGAGAAAGAAGAAGGTTTTGGAACCTTGAAGAAAGAGAAAGATCTCAGATCTGAAACTTTTTTTGAGAGAGAAAAAGTTGTTAGATTTTTTTATTATCTTTGCCTTTATAGGCCATACACTTTACACATAGCCCCTTGGGCTTCACAAAATGGCATTTTGCCTATCTCATAGCTCATGTGCCATTTCTTTTTGCACATAAGCCATGGGCTTTACAAAAATTTGGCTTTATGCCTATTTTTCTTACATTTATCCATAAAACAAAACAAAAGAAATACAACAAAATTATTTATTACAAAATTTTATCTTGGCATGGGGGGAGGCCGGCCGCTTCATATTCGGGCTCGACCCGGGCATGGGCCCACTGGATCTGGGCTTGGGCCCACTTGGCTTAGGGTTGACTTTGATTTTGACTTGATCAACCGGGGTGTAAATTTTTACCCCAACAAATTGCCCCCCATCAATAAATGCACACCACATATATAGGTCGTGTGCATGAAATTGATGGATCTTCTTTCTCGTGGAGGCGACTTGATTCGGTTCCCACCTTTTGGGAAGCTGGCACTGCCCTTTTTACGACATGGACGGTCGATGCGGCCCTTTTTGCGACTTGGACGGTCGGTTCTGCCCTTTTTGCGACTTGGACGGTCGGTGCTGCCCTTTTAGCGATGTGGACGGTCGGTGCTGCCCTTTTAGCGACGTGGACGGTCGGTTCTGCCCTTTTTGCGACTTGGACGGTCGGTGCTGCCCTTTTAGCGACATGGACGGTCGGTTCTGCCATTTTTGCGACTTGGACGGTCGATACTGCCCTTTTAGCGACGTGGACGGTCGGTTCTGCCCTTTTTGCGACTTGGACGGTCGGTTCTGCCCTTTTTGCGACTTGGACGGTCGGTGCTGCCCTTTTAGCGACGCGGACGGTCGGTTCTTGATTTGACTTGCTCTGCTTCTTGCAGTGTCAGGGGTAGACTTGACTTGCTCCGCTTCTTGCGGTGTCGAGATTGGATTCTGACTTGCTCCGCTTTCTGCGGTGTCGGAGTGGAAGTTGATTTGTTGATTTTGATTTGGGTTGACATCAGTATCGCTATACTGGAATATGGTACCAGGAGCGAATCATCATCTGTCATTGAGAGGATTTTGGGATTTTGGTTTTTGTTTGACATCTGCATTGCTGCACTGGAACAATGCCAGGAGCAACTCATCATTTGCCCCGGGAGGATTTTGGAATTGGTTTTTTTTATTATTATTTTTTATTTTTTTGGTGGGACTTTGAATGTGGTCTCACCGGTAGGACTTGGGAGAGGTTGGGATTGTTTTACGCCCGTGGATTGTATACGGTTTTGCAGGATGTATGATCCAGACCGTAGAGCCGGAAAAATTTCGGGACTTTGTCGGCGTCTGCATCGCTGCACTGGAATATGGTACCAGGAGCGACTCATCATTCGCCGTTGGGGTATGGGATTTGGAATTTGGTTAGCGTCTGCATCGCTGCACTGGAATATGGTACCAGGAGCGACTCATCATTCGCCATTTGGGGATTGGGGAGCGATGGCTTAGGAGACAGATTTAGATACCTATCACCTAAGGCTTTTCAATTTCATGGGCCGTGAGGGTCCCATAAAAGCATTTTCTCCCTACGAGTCGTAAGGATCCCGCAGGTGTATTTTCTCCTTAGGAGTCGTGAGGACTCCTAAGTGTGTTTTTTCTTTATGAGTCGTAAGGATCCCACAAAAGTTTGTTCTCCTCATATCGTGAGGACACATGAGTGGGTCTTATCAATGGAGCGTCATTCCCAAAGCGGAGACCAGCCGCGTAACTGGTGATTACAGTGGGGCATGGATATGATGAGAATTATTTGAGCCCGTGGATTGTATACGATGGTCAACTTGGGGACCCACCGTAGGGCCGGGAGAATTTTGAGAAATTGGATTTTGGTTGGCGTCTGCATCGCTACACTGGAATGTGCTACCAGGAGCGACTCATCATTCGTCGTTTGGGAACTTGGAATTTGGATCTTGTTTGGCATCAGCATTGCTGCACTGGAATAATGCCAGGAGTAACTCATCATTTGCCTTGGGAGGACTTGGGATTTGGGTTTTTGGTCGGCATCAGCACCGCTAACACTGAAGCGAAATGCCAGGAGCGACTCATCATTTGCCGTTGCCCGTTGGGGAACGATGGCTTAGGAGACAGGTTTAGGTCCCTATCACCTAAGGCTTTTCAATTTTATGGGCCGTGAGAGTCCCATAAAAGCATTTTCTCCCTACGAGTCGTAAGGATCAGGCAGGTGTATCTTCTCCTTAGGAATCGTGAGGATTCCTAAGTGTGTTGCTCCTTTGTGAGTCGTAATGATCTCACGCAGGGTTTTCTCCTCACAAGGTCGAGAGGACTTTGCGAGTGTATTTCATCTCCTTTCACGAGTTTGCGCCCTTTCGGGTTTTCACAGACTCCCCGGTAGTCCTGCTATTTTTACTCACGGAGCCCTTTCGGGTTTTCATCCGTGTCCGTTTTGCTTGTGGACATACCGTTTATTTATTTTTTATTTTTTTATTTCTTTTATTATTTTTTTTTCTTTTTTTTCCTTTTTTTTGCCGCTGATGGGACTTTAAAAGTAGTCTTACCGGCAGGATTTGGGAGAGATAGGGGTCATTTACGCCCGTGGATTGTATACGGTTTTGCAGAATGTATGATCCAGACCGTAGGGCTGATGTGCTCAATTCGCCTGCGACTTGGAGCATTCATGTGTAGTATTTCTTGAGATATCGGCCATTGATGGGTGGCATGGGCCTTCTCCCTCGGCACTTATTAGTTGGTAGGATCCTCCGTCGAACACTTTCTCGATGACGTATGGTCCTTCCCAGTTTGGCTCAAATTTTCCCTTGGCATGTCGATTGGGGATGATCGGTCTTTTGAGGACCAATACCAATTCACCTTTCTTGAAAGCGCGAAGACGGGTTATCTTGTCATAAGCCCGTGACATTTGGGCTCGGTATAGCTTCAGATTTTGCTGCACCGCGAGACTCTTTTCTTCGAGGGCATCGAGCTCTTCAAGTCGAAGGAGAACGTTTTCCTCCTCCGTCAACTCGTGCTGAACGGCCATTCTTAAGCTTGGAACTTCGACTTCGAGGGGGAGGACCGCCTCCACTCCGAAGAGCAATGAGTATGGAGTGGACTGTGTTGGAGTACGGTGCGTGGTACGATATGCCCACAACGCCTCGTGAAGTTTGAGATTCCAGTCTCTCTTGTTGGCTGAAGCATTTTTCCTCAAGAGCTTGCATAGAGTCTTATTGAAGGCTTCGGCTAGCCCGTTGGCTCTTGGATTATAGATGGAGGAATATCTCCAGTCTATCTTGTGCTGAGTAGCGAACCTTGAGACATTGAAGCTCTTGAAAGAAGGCCCGTTGTCAGAAATGATTCTTCTTGGTGTACCGAAGCGGTATAGAATGTTATGCTGGAAGAATGTCAGAATATCTTTTGTCTTGACTTTTTTTAGCGGGACAGCTTCAGCCCATCTAGAGAAGTAGTCTGTCGCGGCCAATATAAACCGGTGGCCTTTGGATGATGGAGGATCAATTAGGCCAACAATGTCGGTGCCCCAGACTTCAAAGGGCCACGACGCCATCGTTGGATGCAACGGATTGGGATGCTTGTGAATGAAATCACCATGGATTTGGCAGATCTGACATTTCTTTGCATGCTCTCCGCAATCCCGTATCATGGTGGGCCAGTAATACCCAAGCCGTTTGATTTGAAGTCGCATCTTGGGGCCAGATTGGTGAGCACCACAAACGCCCGAGTGAACATCTTTCATAACCTTTTGGGCTTCGGCCAATGACAGACACCTAAGCCAGAGTTGGTCATATGACCTACGGTATAACGTGTTATTTACAAACACGTATCGGAGAGCTCTTTTCTTCAGCTGAATCCTCGCAGATTTTTCTTCGGGCAGCTTGTCGTATCGGAAGTACTCTATGAAAGGTTCTCTCCAATCGGGCTCGTCTTGGATGATCGAAGCTTCTTCGGCAGGACTGCTCTTCTGTTCCGCGCTTTCCTCTTCCCGTAGAGAGAATGGGAGTAGAATTTGTAGGCTCCTAACTGTGATCAAAATTTCGTCCATATCAGGATCAGCCAGCTCCTTGGCTAGGCGAGCGAGTATGTCGGCTTTTCCGTTCAACGCTCTGGGGATTCTCATTAGTTCAATGTGAGTGAACCGTTTCATGAGTTCCACCGCTCGGCCTCTGTACCGAGCTAACTCGGGTTTGTATATCTTATAGTCGCCGCTTACTTGGTTGACAACAAGCTGGGAGTCACCGTAAACCCGTAGCCGAAGAATTTCCATTTCTATGGCGAGCTCCAAACCAGCTATCAGGGCTTCATACTCAGCTTCATTGTTTGTCCGAGGCTCGGTGAGAGCGAAAGAACGCCGTAGGGTTCCCATTGATGGCGTGATGAACACCAATCCTATCCCCGCTTTTACCTCCGGGATGCTTGATCGGCCGGAGCTTCTTATTGATGAGGCCCCATCGAAGTAGAGCTCCCAACATGGCTCGTCATTCTCTAGGTGCAGCACTTGTTCGTCGGGCAACTCGCAATTGAGTGGTGACCCCTCTGGTATAGGATGAGCAGCGAGGAAGTCTGCAAGAGCTTGACCTTTTACTGCTTTTTGAGGAGTATATACTATGTCAAACTCAAGTAGCATGACGGCCCATCTTGCCATTCTGCCGGCTAGGCTTGCTCTGGTCATCAAGTGTTTGAGCGGGTCGATCTTGGAGATTAGCATAACCTGGTGAGCCAGCAGATAGTGCCTCAGCTTCTTCACAGCAAATATCAGAGCCAGGCATTGCTTTTCGATTGGGGAATAGTTGTGTTCCGTCCCGACTAGAGTTCGACTAAGGTAGTAGAGGCCTGTTCCCTTCCCTCCTCGTTATTCTGGGCAAGGAGTGCACCGAGTGACTCATCTAGCGCGGCAGTATAGAGAATCAGCGGTTTATTTGGAATGGGAGCGGCCAGCACTGGAGGGTGCAACAAGTATTGTTTGATACTTTCGAACGCTGCTTGACATTCGGCATCTCAGATAAAAGGAGCTCCTTTCTTCATGAGCTTTGAGAAGGGCCTACATCTTCCCGATAAATTTGAGATAAACCTTCGTATATACGCGAGCTTGCCTTGAAAAGATCTTAGTTGCGTCAGGCTCTTCGGAGGGGGCATCTCCATGATGGCCTTTATCTTCGATGGGTCAACTTCGATCCCTCGATGTCGGACTATGAAGCCCAGGAATTTTCCTGACGACACGCCAAAAGCGCATTTCAGAGGATCATCTTTAGGTCATATTCCCTCAGTCTGGTGAGACCAGATAATCAACATAGCATTCGACGACTTTATGGATTAGGTCATCAAAGATATTAGTCATTGTCCTTTGATATGTAGCACCTGCGTTCTTCAGTCCGAATGGCATTACCTTGTAGCAATATATTCCGATCGGGGTTCGAAATGCTGTGTGCTTCTCATCCTCAGGCGACATCTTGATCTGATTATATCCAGACGAGCCATCCATAAAGGTGAACAGCTCGTAATTTGAGGTGTCATCGACCATCATTTCCATGACCGGTAGCGGGAAGTCGTCTTTAGGACATGCCTTGTTGAGGTCCCTGAAATCGACACAAACTCGGATCTGCCCATTTTTCTTCTTTACTGGGACTATGCATGCGATCCAGTCCGCATATTTCCTTCCCTGATGAAGCCGGCATCGATGAGCTTCTTAGTTTCCTCGATGACCTTTTCTTCTAGTTCCCTTCTCATTCTTCGAGGAGCTTGTTTGACTGGCTTAGCATCAGGAGATATAGCCAACTTATGTACGGCCACTTCAGGGGAAAGGCCAGGCATTTCTTTGTATGTCCACGCGAAGCAGTCGACGAACTCATGCAGCAGGGCAATTATCTGTGCTTTCATTTCCTCTGACAAGAGCGAGCTGATGTAGGTCGGCCTTGGATTATCGGGCGTTCCTAAGTCAATCTCGGTTAGCTCGTCAAAGGTTGCTTGTCCACCATCTTCAAGCTCTTAAGGAGCTTTTTCTGGCTCGGCTATCTCATCATCATCATTTGATCTTTCGCCAGCTTCACTAACATGGATCATGTAGCACGCTCTGGAATCAGGTTGAATGTAACCTATTCCCCGTCTGTCTGGAATTCGTCCATCGATGAGTGCTCGAACCTGGGGTGGATGCCATAGCCCTTCGTAAAACTTTGCTTCGGACTTCGTTTGATATAACCGGCATCCGCACTTTTTAAAGTATTCCCGCATCTCGGGCGCATAGTATCTGGGATTGAGGACGGCTCTTATGCCTCTCTCATAGGGAAGGCACGCGACAGAAAGATCGTCTGGGTGCACAACGGGGTTTGACCCGTAAAACAGGATGCCTTTCTGTCCATTTTCCTCCCGGGGACGTAGAAAGTTTTCAGCTGGTCCACGGTAGAGACTGACAACGCATCGAGCTCTTTGCACATCTGCTCCGGCACCCTTGTGACGGCTAGGGACCCTTCTGCAACTTCGAAGGTCTCTCTTAGTTTCGCTTGCTGCATAGGGGTCCAATCTGCACAGCTATTGCACGGCAGGTCCTCTTCTTCTGACTCTTCAGTGTCACTGCCAAGATGAGGGCGGACTTTGCTGCTAGATGGACCTTCAGTAACAGATTCGTCCGTATCGCTGGCGAAACGAGGGCGGGTTTTACGGAAGGATGGGCTTCCAGCGTCGGACTCATCAGTGTCGCTACCGAAATATGGGTGCACTTGGGCGTTTTTACTTTTGAAAGTGACAACCGGCGCAGATTTGCTTTTGGGTCTTGGGGCCGGTCTATCCTCAGTCAGTTGTGGCTTAGCATTTTGGTGGTTCATAAAGTACCGAGAATCTTCATAGCGGACTTCATGCACACCGAACGGCTGGATGTCTCCGTCAATGCGTCTTTCTTCGCCATTTTTAGTATACTTCATGCATTGATGGAGAGTTGACGGAATGATGCCGTAATCGTGGAGCCTCGGCCGCCCCAAGAGAATCTTATAAGACGTGTCGGCAACGATCATGTATATCTTAGCTTCAGTTTGCAGATCCCCGAATTTGATTGGCAGAGCTATGGACCCCAGAACTCGCTGGCAATTTTGGTTGAAGCCTTGAATGACAATTCTTTCCCTTGACAGGTGTCGGACGTCCATTGACAAACTCTTCAGCGTCCGCAAGTTCATGATGTTCACTGAGGACCCTGGATCAATCAATATGCGATTAATTCGATCTCCGTCACTGTACCCGGTCACGTAAAGCGGCCGATTGTGCTCAGCTGTTCCCAGTAGCAAGTCTTCATCCTTAAATGTGACTACGGCGGCATGCAAAGCGTGCTGAGCTTCTTTCATATTAATTTCCGCAAAGTGAGCCTGATACCGCTCGGGGTTTTGTAGAGCGTGAATAAGAACATCTCTAAGCTCCTTAGATAGGACCAAGGCGTCGTAGATGCTCAGGAGAGACGGAAGCCTTCGAAGGTGAGCCAAGACATTATAGTCTACTGGGGAAGGACTCGAGTTTTCATCGGCCGGTTCTTCGCCATCTTCATCATTAGCCACCTGTTTTCCCTTTCCTTTTGGGGCATTGCCCTGATTTGGCGGTAGAGCCCTGCCGCTTCTGAGCTGGATTTGGTTGGCCTTTGTGGCGAGCTCCTTGCCTTCTTCAGGAAAACATAGCTCATCCTCGGAGTCGCTGCCAAGATGGATGGCATAGCAGGTCACTACTGGGATCTCTCCATTGGAGTTTTCTTCTAACTCCTCCAGAATTTCAGCCGCTTGTACAGGGAAGAACTCCTTCAATTGAATCAATGTTCTTTCCTTTTGTTCATATTCTTCGAGGGAATCGATATATTTTTGAATGGTTGATCTCCCTGCAGACTCTTTTTCGCGCCGAGCTGCACCTTTCTTCTTCTTGAACTTCTTGGATTTTGAGCCTGATGGAGCCGTATTGGCAGCTGGACTGGTAGGCTTCTTCTGCCCTTCCTATTCCGTCCTTGGTTCTTTCCAAAGTAGCTTTATCATCTTTTTCGTCTTATTAGATATGTGCGTACTCCACGGAGGCCGCGATGAGTCCGTTTCATTTATCAAGGCAGCGGGTTCGGCTGTCTGCTCCCAGAAGGCTTCAGTTTCTGTCTGTATAAAGTTGGTGGTTGCAACTTGATTGTTCACCAACACACTTTTGGACAGTTCGATCTCTCCAGCCTTGTACTGCTTCTCGACCCAATCTTTGAAGATATAGCAATCCTCGATCGCATGGCTCACTACTCGGTGGTACGGGCAATACAGAGGATTGTCGGTCATTTTTGCTTCTTGGGGTCTTTTCGACTCCGGCAATTGGAGGCCGTTATTCAAGGCATCTTTAAATATCTTGCGGACTTTGTCCCTTCTAAAAGAGTAAACCTTGTTCTTTTTCTCCTCTAAGGAAGGCCCATCTCCTCCCAACAATGCCTTTCGAGACCGGTTAGTTTTGGATTCGGCCGCCCTTCGCTTTTCTTCATTGTCGGACGCATTGAAGACATTGGTACTGCTGGAACTCCCGCTTCTACGGTTGTCGTCCCGCTTGCTTTTCCAAGTTCTCTCTCTGAGAATCCGGCGGGGACTCTTGCTTCGAGCGTTCCAGCATTTGGACTTTCTTGGTTAGCTCCTGAAATGTCTTGAGGCCCGCTGTACACAAGAATGGGACCATCCAATTGCTGAGGTTCCCAATGAGAAGGCTGACGGACTGGTCCTGCTCCAACGGCGGTTCGCACTTAGCTGTGAGATTACGCCATCGAGCGATAAAGTCGGTGTTGCTTTCATTCTTCCCCGGTTTGGTCCTCACAAGGTCGGCAATGGAGATTTTATCACTGACACTCATGAACCTTTGCCGAAACAGGGACTCCATTTGGGCAAAGGTAATGACGGACCCGTCCGGTATACTCGCATACCAGTCGAAGGCGACGCCGGTCAGGCTGTTGACAAACTGACGAAGAAGGAGCGCGTCATTGCCCCCTGTATTTCCGCACGATGCTTTGAAGTGGGCGACGTGCTGATTTGCATTCCCCGTTCCATCAAATCTTCCGAACTTAGGAATGACGTAGCCGCTTGGGAACTCAATCAGATCGTACTGCGCGGGGTATGGCCGCCCACAACTGCCGATTTCTTTCTGAGCTTCAGCTTCGGCCACCAATGTTTTAACCTTGCTGGTGACCAAATCCATTATCCGATCCTGTGTTAGCGGGATAGTGCTATCTGGGGCCAAGGCGTTCCCAGAAGCGGAATGTGGCCGGCTTTCATGCGGCTCGACCAGTCTTGGTCCCAAAGGAACAGGCATTGGCTGTCTCGGATTGTCATCACCCGGCTGATTACTAGCGGCTTGTGCCTGATTGGGAGGCGCTCGAGCAATTTGAGCCGTAAGCTGCATCACTATGTTAGTTAAGTCGTCAATCTTCGAATAGAGCTTGACCATCTCTTTATCTTTGCTCCTGAGCTGTTTTCGAAGCTCTTGAAGCAGCTCTTGCTCCGCAGTCCTGGGACGGAAAGTTGGCTCTTCCTCGCTGTCCGAGCTTGACTCTGCATGGACCGAGGAGTCTTTCTGCCTATCATTCTCATCGAGAGGGTTTTCTTCATCCAGCGGGGACGGCTGTTCTTGGGCGGCGGCAACCACATTCAGGCTAGATTGGGCTTGGGATGTGGTGGCCCCATCCTTGCTTTTGCTGCAAAGGTTGTCGCTGGGGCGCCCGCCCGCCATATAGACAGTATGGATAATATATCCAGCCGTCTTTTTATTGTCGGCGGTTGATTTCACAGATCGCTGTCTTGACCCCCTTGCTTCGGTAGCTGGTAGTCGATTGAAGGCGGCTGGCCTAACCAGGTTCTTGAATAGTGCTGGCGCTTCTTTTCTGGATTTGCCCCGCTGCTTTCGTGCGGCACAAAGCGCCTGATAGACCCTTGAAGAGACAGTGTCATACTTTTTCTGTTGGGGCCGGGACACGTCTCTTTGTAGCACTGTTCGGACCGCTGTCTTCTTGATTCTGGCGGTCATGGCATTTTTCTGAACCCACTTCAGAGGCTCGAAGGAATTGCTGATTCTTACGTCCGACTCAGCCGCCGTCGCAGGGCAACCCTGCACTTGGAACTTCACACGATTCCATTTGGCCGAAGCCCTGGCCCTCTTGTTGGCTCGATACCTGAGCCGCTTCTGCCTTAACTTTTCTGTTCTAAGCGCCTGGCAGACTTCGGATCTTTGGGAAGACGCCGCGGACCGGGCGATGGAGGGCCTAGGAGATACGCTTGATTGTGTATTTGTTGGAGTCATCGCCTGAGCTCGTCCGCGACATTTGATGTTGCCCTTCGCACCGGAAGTCTTGCCCCCAGCTGGAGTGCCAGGGAGTCGTTCAGACATCATCTTAAGTTTCGGTTGTGGTGCCTTAGCAATCACAACATTCGGCCTCTTGCCCCTTGGGACCGGCTTGGCCACCTGTTCCGCCGGGATTTCCGCCAGATGAGCGCTTCCGGCAGGGTAGATGATGACGGAGCCAAACTGGCGGGGCGGTTCTTCCCACTGTCGACTGAGGCTTGCGGGGAGAACCACACAAGCGTTGATCTTGACCACGTACGGAATCGGGGTCACGTTGGAAGCTGAATTCGTCTGGGGGGACATTGTCGTTGAAAGTTGATTGCTGCACGAAAAGAAAACATCATTTCAGTATAGGCAATCGATATGTATATTGATTGAGTTCGCATGAACGTTTAACCCGGAATATGGGAGGAGAGAAGGGTTCCACCGGGCGTGCCAGAATCTGTAGGGTGTTTTTCGGCACCCCATTGAGATGGAAATACGCGCGCGCTTGTCAGACGTACTACAGACTTCCCCTGCCTAGGGTAGGCCGGGGTTTAATGATTGTGGGGATCCGAATCTCCGGCAGCCGCGGACTAAGCTGCCGTTAATTACCCCTCGCCTTTGGGGCGAGGGAACCTCCGATTAACGGGTTAAACTAGTCATGCGAACTCAATGTGCAGTGTACGTGTGTTTTGTTTTGAAAGGGGGTTTTGGATATATCGGGAGCCACGCAAAGTTTTTACGGGGATCTCGCTACCCGGATAGCGGGCTGAGGGTCAAGGGGGCTAGCAGCCCTCTTGCGGGGTTCGGGGCAGCGCCCCGGCCCAAAAAAATTTTTGAGGGGGACAGTGTCGTGGAGTATGTGTATGTGTACATATGTATACATATATATATATATATATATATATACATGTATATATAAACAAAGGGGGAAAAAGACATCCAAAGGATGCGTGGGGCCAGCGCCTAGGCGCTTGAGCGCAAGCGCGCCACGTGTCGGCACGTGGGCGCTTTGCGCTCGAGCGCAGAGTGCTGGAGCGCAACGTGTCGGCACGTCGGCGCTTTGCGCTCGGACGGTGAGCGCTTAGGCGCAAGCGCGCCACATGTCGGCACGGGGGCGACTTGCGCTCGAGCGCTTGCGCTGAGCGCAAGAGCGCCACGTGTCGGCACGGGGGCGACTTGCGCTCGAGCGCTTGCGTTGGAGCGCAAGCACGCCACGTGCCGGCACCGGGACGACTTGCGCTGCGCTCCAGCGCAAAGCACCCACGTGCCGACACGTGGCGCGCTTGCGCTCGAGCGCAAGCGCGCCACGTGTCGGCACGCGGGCGCTTTGCGCTGGAGCGCTTGAGCCCAAGCGCGCCACGTGTCGGCACGCGGACGCTCTGCGCCTGAGCGCCTGCGAGAAAAAGAGACTTTAGCCTAAAAAAATTTCTCGGAAGAGAAATCAGAGAGGAGTAAGACTCCTGAGTGTGTTTTTTTTTGGATTAATGGGAGAGGTTCTTCTTCTCCTTCTCTGTTAGCTGGGTCTTGAAGATCAAGAGATATGGGATTTTAAAAATCACTCCTTTTTGAGATCTAATGGAAGATCTGAGTTTCCCTTGATGGATTTTATGGTCAAAACTAATTTGTTTTATAAAAAGGAGAGTAGAACTCTTGATTTAATTCAAGAGAAAGGAGAAGGTTTTGGAACCTCGAAGAAAGAGAAAGATCTCAGATCTGAAACTTTTTTTTGAGAGAGAAAAAGTTAGATTTTTTCATTATCTTTGCCTTTATAGGCCATACACTTTACACATAGGCCCTTGGACTTCACAAAATGGCATTTTGCCTATCCCATGGCTCATGTGCCATTTCTTTTTGCACATAAGCCATGGGCTTTACAAAAATTTGGCTTTATGCCTATTTTTCTTACATTTATCAATAAAACAAAACAAAAGAAATACAACAAAATTATTTATTACAAAATTTTATCTTGGCATGGGGGGAGGCCGGCCGCTTCATGTTCGGGCTCGACCCGGGCATGGGCCCACTGGATCTGGGCTTGGGCCCACTTGGCTTGGGGTTGACTTTGATTTTGACTTGATCAACCGGGGTGTAAATTTTTAACCCAACACTCGCAAATGATGAGATGCTGAGTGAAAAATCGAGTGAGGTACGAGCACTAATCTGCACGGCCTCTTGGGCGATGGATGCCATTTGCGCCTTCAGAGTCCCCCGAGGGACCTTGCCACCGGCCGACCTCTCCATGTCGGACAGTAAGCTGTCAGCGACGGAGAGCCCCGAGGGCACCTCGAAACGGAGCTCCCCCTCGTCCACCAAGATCGGGGAGGCCGGAGTCCGGGGGACTGTTCGGGGGAACCTCTTGAGAGCCGACGGCGGAGGGCTGGTCTCTACCCCCGAAGCCTGAACCTCCTCCCCCCGAACCCGCTTTCGGCTCGGTGCCTTGCTGGGCTTCGGGGCACGATCCGCACTCGAGCGCTGGGGTGGGATGGCTGCCGGGAGCCGGGACAGACGTCGAACGAAAAGAGCTGGCCCTCCAGCCTTCAATCCCTTCTTCGGCTTGCGCATGGCCGCTCGAAGGTAGCTCAAGTCCATGGGTTCTGCACAAAACAAGATACAATGGAGTCAGCAACACAAACAAAAATGAAAATAAACGCAAGCCTAACAGAACGCCTACAAGCTCCTATCTTACCGACCAACTGGGCAGGGCTGAGCCCGGCCCAACTAAGGGCCCGCTCAGAAAGCTGCACATCAGCCCGAGGAATGGGCTCTCACTCCGCTACTCTCACCGCGTCGGGATCGTTGGACGGGTTTTCCCGCCAGCGCCTATCCTTAGACCACTGGGTGGACACGGGCCAGTCCTCACCTTCTGGCGGCCCAACAAAGAAAAACTTCTTCTTCCACTCGTGGATGGAAGAAGGCAAGACAACTCCTCCCGATCCGGCTGCACTCCCCCGTCATTTCCTAAAGGAGAGGTAAACCCACCTCAGGTCGCCCGCGCGAGTGACCTTTGTAAATAAGAGAAGAGGCAAGGATGGAAAGACCGAAGGGGATCATCTGCAACTTCAAGCGGACCAGGAATACAAGAAGAATCCTCCATGAGTTCGGCACTAGCTGGCCTGGAGCTAGCCCAAAGTAATTTAGCGTCCTAACAATCTCGGGAGAGAAGGGCAGACGCATTCCGGCCCCAAAGGATTCCAGATACAAGGAAATCTCTTTACCCCGTATCTGATCCGCCCTCTCTCCTTCCTCGGCCAAACGTAGAGTATAGCCGGAAGGGATATGGAAGCGAGCCCGAGCGGTGGCAAGCCCGTCCTTGTACCTCACCAAGGATGGCATACCAGAGGCGTCCGCCACCTCCGCTCTGGGATCCTCCTAGCATTATTCCAGTGCAGCAATGCAGATGCCAAACCAAAACCAAATCCCCAAATACTCTCATGACAAATGATGATTCGCCCCTGGTACCATATTCCAGTGTAGCAATGCTGATGTCAACCCAAATCACAATCAACAAGTCAACTTCAACTCCGACACCGCAGAAAGCGGAGCAAGTCGGAATCCAATCTCGATACTGCAAGAAGCGAAGCAAGTCAAGTTCACCCCTGACACTGCAAGAAGCAGAGCAAGTCAAATCAAACGTCGACCGTCCATGTCGCAAAAAGGGCAGTGCAGACTTCCCACAAATCAGGAACCAAGTCGCTCCGGGTCAGGGCGTCGACCGTCCATGTCGCAAAAAGGGCAGTGCAGGCTTCCAACAAATCGGGAACCAAATCGCTCCGGGCCAGCGCGTCAACCGTCCATGTCGTAAAAAGGGCAGTGCAGGTTTCCCACAAATCGAGAACCAAATCGCTCCGGGCCAGGGCGTCGACCGTCCATGTCGCAAAAAGGGTAGTGCAGGCTTCCTACAAACCGGGAACCAAATCGCTCCGGGTCAGGACGTCGACCGTCCATGTCGCAAAAAGGGCAGTGCAGGCTTCCCACAAATCGGGAACCAAATCGCTCTGGGCCGGGGAAACGTCTTAAATTCCCAGAAACCGCACGATTATATAGCCAAAGGGAATACGCCGCGCCTAAAATCATCCCAACGTCACAGAGACACGTCAAGCGTCGACCGTTCCATGTCGCAAAAAAGGCAGTGCAGGCTTCCCACAAACCGGGAACTAAATCGTTCCGGATCAGGGCGTCGACCGTCCATGTCGTAAAAAGGGCAGTGCAGACTTCCCACAAACCGGGAACCAAATCGCTCCGGGTCAGGACGTCAACCGTCCATGTCGTAAAAAAGGCAGCGCAGACTTCCCACAAATCGGGAACCAAATCACGTCGGGCCAGGGAAACGTCTACCACGGACAGTCCGTCTCGGAGACGCGTCAAGTGTCGACCGTCCATGTCGCAAAAAGGGCAGTGCAGGCTTCCCACAAATCGGGAGCCAAATCGCTCCGGGCCAGGGCGTCGACCGTCAATGTCGCAAAAAGGGCAGTGTAGCCTTCCCACAAACCGGGAACCAAATTGCTCCGGGTCAGGACGCCGACCGTCCATGTCGCAAAAAGGGCAGTGCAGGCTTCCTACAAATCGGGAACCAAATCGCTCCGGGTCAGGGCGTCGACCGTCCATGTCGTAAAAAGGGCAGTGTAGGCTTCTCACAAATCGGGAACCAAATCACTCCGGACCAGGGAAACGTCTACCACGGACACTCCGTCTCGAAGACGCGTCAAGCGTCGACCGTCCATGTCGCAAAAAGGGCAGTGCAGGCTTCCCACAAACCGGGAACTAAATCGCTCCGGGTCAGGGCGTCGACCATCAATGTCGTAAAAAGGGCAGTGCAGGCTTCCCACAAATCGGGAACCAAATCGCTCCGGGTCAGGGCGTCGACCGTCCATCTCGTAAAAAAGGCAGTGCAGGCTTCCCACAAATCGGGAACCAAATCACTTCGGGCCAGGGAAACTTCTACCACAAACACTCCGTCTCGGAGACGCGTCAAGCGTCGACCGTCCATGTCGCAAAAAAGGCAGTGCAGGCTTCCCACAAATCGGGAACCAAATCGCTCCGGGCCAGGGCGTCGACCGTCCATGTCGCAAAAAGAGCAGTGTAGGCTTCCCACAAACCGGGAACCAAATCGCTCCGGGTCAGGGCGTCGACCGTCCATGTCGCAAAAAGGGCAGTGCAGGCTTCCCACAAATCGAGAACCAAATCGCTCCGGGTCAGGACGTCGGCCGTCCATGTCGCAAAAAGGGCAGTGCAGGCTTCCCACAAACCGGGAACCAAACGGCTCCGGGCCAGGGCGTCGGCCGTCCATGTCGCAAAAAGGGCAGTGCAGGCTTCCCACAAACCGGGAACCAAATCGCACCGGGTCAGGGCGTCGCCCGTCCATGTCGCAAAAAGGGCAGTGTAGGCTTCCCACAAATCGGGAACCAAATCACTCCGGGCCAGGGAAACGTCTACCACGGACATTCCGTCTCGGAGACGTGTCAAGTGTCGACCGTCCATGTCGCAAAAAGGGCAGTGCAGGCTTCCCACAAATCGGGAACCAAATCACTCCGGGTCAAGGCGTCGACCGTCCATGTCGCAAAAATGCAGTGCAGGCTTCCCACAAATCGGGAACCAAATCGCTCCGGACCAGAGCGTCGACCGTCCATGTCGCGGAGACGAGTCAAGCGTCGACCTTCCATGTCGTTAAAAGAGAAGAGTATCCCAAAAAGTGGGAACCAAAGCAAGTCGCCTCCACGTGAAAGATCCATCAATTTCATACACACGACCCACATATGTAGTGTGCATTTATTGATGGGGGGCGCTTTGTTGGGGTCGAAAATTGCACCCCGGTTGACCAAGTCAAAGTTAAAGTCAACCCCAAGCCAAGCGGGCCCAAGCCCAACCAAGTGGGCCAATGCCCGGGTCGAGCCCGAACACGAAGGTCCGACCTACCTCCATACCAAAATAAAAATCATGTAACAAATAATTTTGATGTAATTTTTTGTGCATGAATGTATGCAAAATGAGCATAAAGCCAATTTTTTGTATGCCTATGGCTTACGTGCAAAAAGAAATGGCACATGAGCCATGAGATGGGCAAAATGCCATTTTGCAAAGCCCGGGCTATATGTAAATATGTAAGCCTATATAAGGCAACATGATGATGAATAAAGAGACTTTTCATTGCCCCAAAAAAACTAGGGTTCATGTGCCTCCTTCTTCTTCCTCAAGGTTCTAAACCTTCTTATTTTTTTTGAATTAAATCAAGAGCTTTACTCTTCCTCTCCCAAAACTAAATAGTTTTTCACCTCAAAACCCACAAAGGGGAACTTAGATCTCCCATCAGATCTCAAAATAAGTGATTTTTAAAATCTCACACTTCTTGTTTTACAAGATCCGGCCAACAGAGGAGGAAAAAGGAGACTCATCTCCAAAAATCCCATCTTGGGAAGATCCAAGGCCAAAGGAGAGAAACAAAGCAGCCCCTTTGACCATTTCTAAACTTTTTAGGAGTTCAACTCCAAGGGTCAAATCGGGAGCACAGCTCCAGTATAAGGACCAAAGTCCTCTTTCTGTTTGACGCCCAGCGTCCAGCGCCCACGTACCGAGCACGTGGTGCGCCCAGCACCCAGTGCGCTAGTGCCCACATGCCGAGCACGTGGTGTGCCCAGCGTCCAAAGCGCTCGCGCCCACATGCCGAGCACGTGGTGCGCCCAGCGCCCAGAGCGCTCGCGCCCAGCGCCTGCGTGCCATGCACGCAAGGCGCTGGCCCCCACACATCCTTTGGATGCCCTTTCCCTTTATATACACACACACACACATACTCTACAACACGGTCCCCTGTTAGAAAAAATTTCTAACGGGGCGCTTCCCCGCACCCCGCAAGAGGGCTACTAGCCCCCTTGACCCCCAGCCCGCTATCCGAGTAGCGGGACCCCGTAAAAACTCTGCGAGGCCCCCGATATATCCAAAACCCCTCCAAAACACAACACTGCACATTAAGTTCACATGATTAGTTTAACCCGTCAATCGGAGGTTCTCTCGCTCCAAATGCGAGGGGTAATTAATGGCAGCTTAGTCCGCGGCTGCCGGAGATTCGAATCCCCACAATCAATAAACCCCCGCTTATCCTAGACAGGGGGAATCAGTAGTACGCCTCACAAGCGCGCGCGTATTCCTATCTCAATTGGGTGACGAAAAACACCCTACACTTAGCAGGCCTCTCCATGCCCTCACGCACTAAAGATCAAAGCCCTCACCAAGAGGCAACCGGGCAGCAACCCTGCTCGGTCCATCCTTGGCTGATAATTTCTTACCCACCGACGCCAAGGATCAAAACCCTCACCAAGAGGGAACCGGTCAGCAACCCTGCTCGGTCCATCTTTGGCTGGTAGTTTCTTACCCACCAACGCCAAGGTTCAAAGCCCTCACCAAGAGGCAACCGGGCAGCAACCCTGCTCGGTCCATTCTTGGCTGGTAATTCTTACCTACCGATGCCAAGGATCAAAGCCCTCACTAAAAGTCAACCGGGCAACAACCCTGCTCAGTCTATCCTTGGCTGGTAATTTCTTACCCACCGACGCCAAGGATCAAAGCCCTCACCAAGAGGCAACCGGGCAGCAACCCTGCTCGATCCATCCTTAGCAGGCCTCTCCATGCCCTCTCGCACTAAGGATCAAAACCCTCACCAAGAGGCAACCGGGCAGCAACCCTACTCGGTCCATTCTTGGCTGGTAATTTCTTACCCACCGACGTCAAGGATCAAAGCCCTCGCCAAGAGGCAACCGGGCAGCAATCCTACTCGGTCCATCCTTAGCAGGCCTCTTCATGCCCTCCCGCGCTAAGGTCAAAGCCCGCACCAAGAGGCAACCGGGCAGCAACCCTGCTCGGTCCATCCTTAGCAGGCCTCTTCATGCCCTCCCGCGCTAAGGATCAAACCCTCACCAAGAGGCAACCGGGCAGCTACCCTGTTCGGTCCATCCTTGGCTGGTAATTTCTTACACACCGACGCCAGGGATCAAAAGCCTTCTTCAAGAGGCTACCGAGCAGCTACTCTGCTCGGTCCATCCACATCTAAGCGATCTCCATCTCGACTTCGAGGCCATGAAGATACCGACCTTTTACCGGTCCTTGCACACTTGGCAAGTGATAGAATTCAACTCGACGTGCAATCGCTAAATGAAAAACCGACTAACATGAAAGCAGTACTGCGCAAATATAAATGTTTACCACAAACAAAAGGAAAATGTGCACGCAAAGACTACTAAAGATTTTTTTATTCACAAAAAACCGTAAGTCTTTACAGAGGTATTAAGGGCTCCCCAGCCTTACAAAAACGCCCGGAGGCTTACAAAATTTTAGTGCAAAGAAAATAAGGAGGCGAGGAAGTTTAGGCCTCGGGGCCGGAGAGAACCTCGACGAGCTGCGCGTCCACGGCGACAACCGAGCGGCATCTTCAAGGTCGGCACCCACGGAGGGAACCTCGGTGCCGGTAGCCGGGGCGACCGACTTATCCCCAACTCTCCCACCGAGGGCCTCTTCCCCTGCAACGTTTCCAGGGGCCTGCAACTGCGCGTCATCCTCGAGAGGGTACTCATCCCGGAGCTTGCCGTCGGAGAACTCCGGCATCTGGGCCTTGACGGTGTCGAGGGCGTCGTGTTAAACGATGGCAGCGGTTCCAGCGAGGTCGGCGTAGAACTGGTCCGACTTCTTGTAGCTCTCCACCGCCTTCGACGCTCGAAGCTTGGCATGCCTCGTCCCTTCCTTCGCCGCCTCGTTCTCCCTCCGGAGGGTGTTCGCCGTCTTCTTCAGGGTGGCGACGAGCACCTTGGAATTTTCCAACTGGACCTCGACGGCCCGGGCGGCCTCTCGGCACCTGGCGATCTCCCAATTCCCGGCCGCTACCCGGTCTTCAAGGGCAGCGACCCTCTCCATCGCCGCCTCCAGTTCCAGCCTTGAGCTCTCTTCCCGCGAGGAGAACTCGCCCACGGCCCGCATCGCCGGGGCAATTTCCTCGTCCTCAATGTTGACGACGAGGGCGACGTGCTGGAGGACCTAAAGATAAGAAGGAGGGTTAAAAAGGAATGGGAGGCACCCAATTACGCGAGCAGAAATACTAAATGAAGAACCGGGTGGGGTGCGAACACTAACCTGCACGGCCTCTTGAGTTATGGACGCGATTTGGGCTCGGAGGGTCCCCCGAGGGATTCTGCCCTCGGCCGACCTTTCCATCTCCGAGAGCAGGCCGTCGGCGACGGAAAGTCCTGAGGGCACCTCGAAGCGAAGCTCCTCATCGTCAACAAGGATCGGGGAAGCCGGGGAGCGGGATGCCGTCCTATGAAACCTCTTGAGGAGCGACGCGGAAGAACTAGCCTCGCCTCCCACCTCGGGAGCCCAGGGCTCTTGCTCCCGAGCATGCTTTCGGCTCGGCGCACGACTGGACTCTGGGGCCCGGGGCGTGCTTGGGCGCCTGGATGGAGCGGCCGCCGGTGGAGCCAGAGCCGAAGACGGGCGAGAAGGGCTTGCTCCTCCAGCCTTCTTCCCCTTCTTCGTGTCGACCAGGGCTGCCCGAAACTTGCCTAGGTCTATGGGTTCTGCATAAGACAAAATATAGAGGAGTCAGCAATGCCAAAAAAAAATGCACAAGTCTAAACAGGTCTCCTGAAAACTCCTAACTTACCCGCGAACTAGGTGGGGCTGAGCCCGGCCCATCTGAGGGCCCGCTCAGACAGCAGCACATCAGCCCGGGAGATGGGCTCCTACTCCGACACCGCCACCGTGTCGGGATGATTCGACCGACTCACCCGCGGGCAGCTGCCCCCGTGCCACTAGATGGGCACAGGCCAATCCTCATCCTCGGGCGGCCTAACAAACAAAAACTTCTTCCATTCGTGAATGGAAGAAGGTACTACGACAACCCCCGACCCGGGAGCGTCCCCCCGTTGTTTTCTAAAAGAGATGTATACCCAGGTCGACTCACCCCTGCGAGCGTCAGGGTGGTTTTTGTAGCAAAGAGAAGAAACGAGAAAGCTCCGGCTGAAAGAGATCAGACGCAATTTCAACCGGACCAGGAACCCAAGAAGGATCCTCCAATAGTTCGGCACTAACTGGCCCGGGGCTAACCCAAACAATTCAACGCCTCAATCACCTCGAGGGGAAAGGGCAGGCGCATCCCGGCCCAAAAGGCTTCCAGGTACAAGGCAATCTCCTTACTTCGTACCTGGTCTGCCCTCTCCCCCTCCTCGGCCAAACGAAACGAATAGCCGGGAGGAATGTGGAAACGAGTCCGGATGGTGGCGAGCTCATCCGCGTGCCTCAGCGTGGATGACGCGCCATGAACACCCGTGACTTGCGTTCTGGGGACCGCCCCCGTCGCACGACCCCGAGGAGCATGACTAACCCTAACTCCCCGGGGGGACTCCGACTCAGAAGAGTAAGAGGAAGAAGTAGAAAAGGAAGCTTCAGAAGACTCCCTGCACTCTACACGGACTATATCTACAGACTCCTCGGAAGAAGACATCTAACCTGATCGAAGGGACGTGTCCTCAAGAGAGAAAACGCGAGGAATCCGACCTGAGGAGGAGAGCGTCGTGCTAACACGACTAGGGACGAGGAAGTTATGAAGAGGTATGGGCCCTAATAGGGATCCCACCTCTATTTATAGCTGCCGGCGTACACATCCTACGGCTCCGATCGCCTCCCGCCAAAACAACGTTTCGCAACCAACGGCTGACAACGTTCCACCTGTCGCACTCACATTGGGCGCGTCCCATCGGGCGTGGGAACGCTTGCGGCTCGTCTCGTCGGCCAACCAGCGCCAGACACGTGGGCTGTCGGTTCGACGAACGTACACGCGATCCGGCGCTTCCCCTTTAATGCGAGATCTCTCCCCTGATCTGCTGACGTCATCAAGAAAATACGACTGATTGCTCGGGAATACACACCGACAATATCTTCCAGTGACAGCTCACCCTGGGTGACTGGTCAGACCACTCTCGACCCGACCCAAGAACGGGTCGAGACGAGAGTAAGGGGCTAATGATGATGCTCGATATCGGTGACTCCCCAGATAATGACACGTGGCAGATGACGTGTCCCAGAGCTTACAAGAAAAGATCAAGAACGTGGCGTTGAGATCACACCCCAAGTCTCCAACCCGGGGTTGATCCCAACCTTCAGTGGCCTTCCAGACCATCCCCCAGCTCGCCTCCGAGCTATCACAGAACTAAGACGCCTCGGCCTCCCGCTTGTTCCCGAGCCTCCCGCCGAGCTCATCTTCCTCGGTCTCGCTGACTGACCCACCCACAACACCGATCACAGGCGCCTACGCCACGGCTCCGCGAATCTAGCCAGGTGCGAGATATCCGCTGCCCATGATCCCACGTTCCACGCCATCACAATCCCCCATTAACGAGCCTGTCTCGTCATAAATGGGGAATCCCGCCTATCACGCGGGCATGACGCTATGGGCGTAACGGCCGGCATGAATCTCGCGCCCGCCTGCCCATGGATGCCGCTATATAAACCCCTCCCTCAGACGACTCAGGTAAGCCAATTTGAATCCAATAGGCCGTTACTTTGCCAAAATACTCCGTCTAACTTGATCGTCGGAGGGTCCTCGATGGCACAACCATCTCGGGACTTCCTTACAGGTAGCTCGGCCCCAATCACATAAAACCCATTGAGATCCACACGCTCCAGGAGGCAACCCTCCAAATCCAACCTCAGCCGTCTATCAGCGCTCGCAGCAAACAACGGAAGATAACATCTGAAGGAGATCCAGAGATCCATCAGAGAACTTGATAAAGTATAGACATTAATTTATAGGGGTATTTATCAAAAACCACCCCAAGTTTTGATCCTTTTACGGGAAACCATCCAGTGGTTTTTTCTCTAACGAAAAACCAGCCTGAAGTATGCAATTGTTAGCGAAACACCACCCTGCAGGGTGGTTTCTTGCTAAAACTATTAAACTATACGATGGTTTTTTGCTTTAACTATCAAACTACAGTATGGCTTTGGTGAATATCTCAATTTGGCGTAGTTAAAAATAAAGGGTAGAAATGTCGTTTTATGATATACTTAACGACACGGTGGTTTTTTACTAATAATGTATAATTCTGGTGGTTTTTCATTAGAGAAAAAACATGGTTTCTTATACAAGAGTCAAACCACATGATGGTTTTTGGTAAATATTCCTGATTTGAAATGTAGGAAGATGTTAGTTAATATCATATACATCTTCAAGTGATCACTTTATTATTTTTTACCCCAAGCCCTATATGAATCTATTTATAAAACTATGTTCATTCATATATATAATCACACATAATTTCGATTTAATAGTGAAGGGCTGAAGGTAAGGGCTGAGGGAACACACCTCCAAGGTATTGATGCAACGGTATGGGTTTGAGCTGCAGATCTGGTGAGCTTGAAGAGGCCACTTTTATGTCATGTGGCGGTGCACAGGATGATCGTCACCTGTATATTAAATATTGTTAAAGATAATGTGTGATAAAGTAGTTGGGCATTTTGATATTAGATCCAAACCCATATCCGTAAACTCTAGTATAAATTTATATGTAATCCTCCATGAATTAGCTAATAAAAAAAGAATTCTATTCTCTTCAAAATCATTGTCATGGTATCAGAGCCATGTTCCGTCAAACCCTAACCGCCACCAATACCAAACCCTAGCCGACGCCAACCTCCACCATCAAACCCTAGCCGCATCACCGTACCAGACCTCGTCTCCAGATCCTTGTCATCACATACCACCACACCAGATCTCGCACCACCGCACCACCAGATCACCGTACCAGATCGCATCACCGCACCACCAGATCACCGCACCAGATCGCGCACCACTGCACTAGATCTCGCACCACCGCTGCATCACCATCACATCACCAATTATCACTGCATCCAGCATCACCGCATCGTATTTATGATCAGATTCAGATCTGTATTCACACAATATTATTCAGATTTTTTCGTTGGTTGTTGGATGTCATATGTTGATGCAGATATTGATTTAATTATCGTTGGTTGTTAGTCGTTTATTATTGGTTGTTGATCGTTATTCATCGTTGGTCATTATTTGTTATGGTTGTGGCTGATCCTTACAGCTAAAATCATATCCATGACATCAGGCAATTGAGAAAGTTTCTTTATCTCGACTGATTTTATTCCGATGGTATCGACAAAGCTTAATGGTGATAATTATGCCCAATGGTCTGTTGCGGTTGAGACCATCTTGATGGGTAAACGGAAGTTGCATTACTTGCTGGAAAGTTCTCCTGCTAAGGAAAAGGATGAAAAGAAATATGATGATTGACTTGCTGAAAATGTGCAGATTCGGACTTGGTTGTGGAATAGCATGGAATCTAAGGTGAATAACTTAGTGTTTTTGCCTTCGTCGAAAGAGCTATATGAGCAACTTAAAAATACATACTCAGGTTCTAGCAATAGCAATATTGCACGCATTTATCAGATGTATCGGAATTATTTCTAGGTGGAGAAAGGAGCAAACTCTCTTGAAGATTATTACTCGTTTTTCAATAGATTATAACAAGAATTGGATTTGTATCGGCCTATTTCTTCCAATGTTGCGAAGATGAAGCAACATGAGATGCTGAATGTAGTGCGTTTTTTATCGAGTCTTCCTCCGGAGTATGAGTCCATTCGATCCGCTATTTTAAGAAGTTCAGAAATTCCGACCCTTTATGAAGTGTTCTCCAGGTTACGTTCTTCCGTGTCAAATCCATCGTCTAATGTGAGTGGTGATAGTAGAGTGGATAAGTCTGCATTCATGACTACATCTGGTAGTCCCTGTGATCATGGTCACGGCTATTTTCGTGGTGGTAGTGATGGTAGTTGTGATGGAGGACGTGGTCATGGTGGTGGTCGAGGTGGAAAGTTGTGCACACATGGTAGGAAATCAGGTCATTCTGTTGACTTTTGTTGAGATCCACATGGCAGATCTTCGGGTAATCATGCATCCTCTTAAGGTGATATATTGGAGTACTCGCATCCTACTGCTCCATCTGATTCGGCATTTTCGACCTCAAAGATATCTATTTCTGAGGATGGGTATCACAAGCTTCTCTTTACTCAGCGGTTTGCTTCTGTGGCCACGGTAATCAATGCTTCAGGTACTCCTATAGTTTATAGTGCCACTAGCAAGCCCTGGACCATTGATTCAGGTGCTACAGATCATATGACAGGTAATCGTGATTCTTTTATTAACTTCACACCGTCTACACAAAAATCTCATGTCACCTTGACCGATAGATCTTCCTTCTCTATCACTGGAGGTGGGTCGATACATCTATAGAAGGATCTTTCGCTTTCATCTGTTTATCATGTTCCACAATTCCCTATTAGCTTATTGTCTATTTGCAAACTTACGAGATCGTTGAACTGCTCTGGGACATTTTATCCTTCACATTTTGTCTTTCAAGATCTGCTGTAACATTCTAGTTTTGGATACAATATTTTTAGATTTATCAAAATATTTTGTTTTAATAAAACTATTTTATTTATTTTAAAGTTTAATAACGTGTCATGGTAGAATATAATTATCCAGTTGGTTAAATAAAGAGTAGTTGTTTTAAATCTGGTGGTTAATTTAGCTACATCCAAATTATTATGCATATAATATTTGTCTAAGATTATTTGTTGTTGGTTGAACCATAAATATATGGTAAGTTATCTTTTGATATGAGAATATAATTAAAATCCCTGTCAAATCTGTACACACACACATATATATATATATCAACCCAAATCTTATCTTTCCCGTATACATTTCCCTAAACCTATATATATATATATATATATATATATATATATATATATATATATTCCTCATCTCCTCTTTTACAAAACCTCCGAAGCCCTTGCTCTTCATCCTCGTCCCCGCCATCTCCTTTCCCCCTCCAAACCTGAGCACCTTCGAGCCTCACATCGACCACCATCACCTCATAACCACCGTCACCTTTCTCAATCATCACCCTCATCTCTAAAACTCACGCCTGCACCCCTAACTTCGACTGCAACCCCATCTCACCGCGCCTTCCCTAAACCATCGCCTCAACCCCACTGCCTTCATAGCCACCTCCTTCCTCAACCCATCACCGAACCCCTACTCAACTACCGCCACTTCGCCATCGCCTCGTCATAACCATCGCAGCAACCCAGATCACCCAACTCCAACTTCATCAACCCGACCACCTCGCCTCTACAGCATAGCGCCACCATCTTCGACGCCACCATCCCTTCACCAAACCCATCACCATCTCCCTCTTCTACCTTTCCTCACCACCTCACCACCATTAACACCACCTCTCACCCGAGCCCCAATCTCCCTCGAAGCCCAGACCGCCATCGATCCAAACCCCAACACCATCAGCAGCACCCCACCATCACCTTAGCCCTCTCCTTCACCCTCGAACCTTGTCGTCTCAACCACCAGTAACAGTGCACCCATCGGCCACCATCGCCTCCATCTTGACTCCATCGCAGCAACTTGGACCCGAGCTCAACTCAAACCCTATCCAAGCATCAATGCTTGGGATTTTGCACCGTATCGTAAGGCTTTATTAGTCTCGAGGCAAGTATTCTTGCCTTTTTTAGTCGATGCAATATCGGCAATTCTTCAAATATATCTTTAACCTACATTGTTGAAAGAAAATTATGTTAGTTTGCAACTTTTATATCGTTGTAAAACAGAATCATATGATAATAATGTAGTAAAGTTGATGGAAATAGATCAAGCATGGATCTATAAGGAAATATAATTAAATACAACTAAAATTTGAAAGTTGTTTATATATCTTTAATATATGTATATATATCTTACTAGCCAGTCAGCGATTAAGAAAATATAATTAGTATATCTATTTATGGTTAACACTATTGACAAGCTTGTACATCATTTACATGTGATTACCATTACTTGATAACGACCATATTTGACATGCCATGATCATTCATTACTCCAGTCTACATATCTAAAAACAAGATCTCTAATTAGAATGCTGAATTGCATCCCATGACACAATCTATACTGTTTACAAGTTTCTTTCCATACAATTAGCATGATATTACAAGCTCCGGTCCACTCAACATTCTTAATTAGTAATCCAATTTACTACCATGTTACGATATAAATACGCGGGGCGTTGGGGTAGTTTAAGTGCGCGTTCATAAAACAGGATCTCAGGAGTCCCACGCCGGCAGCTCGTACCGGGCTATATCGGTCGCTTGCTACTACAGCTCGTACTGGCCTATATCGGTCGCTTGCTACTACAGCTCGTACCGGCCTATATCGGTCGTTTGTTCTTCCACGGTTGGGCCCGTGTTTCCTTGCCCCCGGGATCCTATCCTTAGGTTAGGAATACTATATTGTCCCACACACTCGAATCGCGATAGTACCTTTTAGTGACCAGTTAGGATATGACTTGATGACTTGACCTCTTTACATGTCTGTTTCATATTATTACTATACACACACACACACACATGCACACATGGGGTTCACAACACTCTCATATTCATGCTATCACACCACATACACATACTTTTTGCGTTGAGTAATTATTGGGATATTCTGACATCCCTGAAATTTGTCATCTCAGATTTAGAGACGGATTTTCAGGCCGAGTAGGATCAGCGCAGTTATCAAGAGTTTACAAAAGATCAGTAGCCCGTAGGTTTATTTCTTTTCAGTTAGTATTTAGCATGTGCGTCCCTTGCGGGATATTAGGATTTATGTGGGGGTTTTTTGGATCTCGTCTTATTTCAAACTTATTGTATCATAATCTTATTTTTGCATTTTTTATCTTATGAACCTATTGCTAGTATTATTTGTGGTTTCGTTGCAGCATGACTATCAGTGTTATCTATTCTATTTTGGACAATATCTTGACAGGTTTAGCTAGACGGTCTTTATGTGACCTATGGAAGGATCTTTCCTTACCGTAGGTAGCACGGCCGGGCTTCGTTACTCTCCGTATTTCCGTATTTTGGAAAGAGGGACGTAGCATCTGCAGACCAGGAAGCCGATTGGTGGCGGATATGAATCTCAAGGCCTTTATTATTTGAACACGGATGGTATTTTTTCTTCAAGTTCCGCAGCTTTGTCCTCATCGGTTTCTCCTCTTTAGCTCCACTGTCAGATGGATCATCCCAATTTGAAGGTTCTTCAGGGTTTATTCCCGCATCTTAGGTCACTGAAATCACTTAATTGTGAGTCATGTCAGTTTGGTAAACATCATCATGCATCTTTTCCTATTTTTAAGAGTCATATGTTGAACCCTTTTCATTTAGTGCATTCAGATATTTGGGGTCCCTTCAATGAGCCATCATATTTAGGTTTTAAATATTTTGTCATATTTGTGGATGATTTTTCTCATATCACTTATTTGTACTTGATGAAAAATCGTTCTGAATTAAATAATATATTTCGTGTCGTTCATCTGGAAGTTCAAAACCAATTTGGTGTGTCGTTGAAAATCCTACATACAGATAATGCAAAAGAATATATTTCTGATTATTTCAATAACTATCCTGCTGATAATGGGATTGTACATTAGACGTCTTGCTCATATACCCCCAACGGGATGGGATTGCTGAAAGGAAAATGTATCATTTATTGGAAATTGCTTGTTTTTTGTTGTTTCATATGCATGTTTCCAAAAAGTACTGGAGTGATACTGTTTGAACGACATATTATCTTATTAATCATCTGCTCACTCCTACTTTGGGAGGAAAGTCTTCTCATCATGTTTTGTTCTCGGGGATTTCATCTTTTTCACTACCTGGTAAAGTGTTTGGTAGTGTATGTTTTGTTCATAGACTTGCCCCTGGAGGAGATAAATTGGATTCTCGTGTTATTAAGTATGTTTTCTTAGGGTACGCTCGACTTCAGGAAGGCTACAAATGGTTTGACCCTATATTGAATAAACATTATGTTTTAACAGATGTCACTTTTTTTGATAATGTACCATATTTTTCTCCGTCAAGCGAATTCTCTGCTGAACCATCCATGTTGTCTCCTAATTGTTTATCTCTTATAGGTGTTGATTTGAGTCCTGAAACACCGCAGATTATTCCTATCAAACCATCAGCCCATCGTTTTTAATCACGAAGGCCACGATTACAGTCAGCTACTCAATCAGCCCCGCAGTCTGTAGATTCCGTACAAACTCCACAATCTGACATCGATCTTCCTATTGCGTTACGAAAAAGTACACGCGCCTGTACTCCTCATTCCATATCGAACTTTATTTGCTACTCATAATTGCCATCCAGGTATCGGTCCTTTGTATCCTCCTTGTCATCCACTTCCTTACATGGTTCTTTACATGATGCTTTGGTTCACTCTCGCTGGAAAAAGGATATGGAGATGGATGCTATGTATCATTATAGTACGTGGGATTTGGTTCTTTTACTGTCTGGTAAATCATCAGTTGGATGTCGTTGGGTATACACTATTAAATATCATCCTGAAGGGACTATTGAGCGGCTGAAGGCTCGTCTTGTTTCTAAAGGCTATACACAGACATACGGAATTGATTATGCGGAGACGTTCTCTCCAGTATCGAAGCTTCCGTCTGTACGCATTCTGATTTTTTTAGCAGTAAATTTGAATTAGGTTTTATATCGGTTGGATATCAAGAATGCATTTCTCCACAATAACCTTGAAGAAATATATATGGACCAACCGTCTGGTTTCATAGTTGAGGAGGAGACTGGCAAAATATAAAGACCGCGAAAAGCTATATATAGGCTCAAGTAGTCTTCTCGGGCTTGGTTTGGTAGATTCAGTGTCGTTATGCAGGGGCTTGGTTTATATCAGTGCAGGAATGATTATACTGTTTTTACACGAGTTCTTGAAGGAAAAAAAATTATATTTGTGGTGTATGTTGATGATATTGTTATCAGTGGAGATGATGCTGACGGGATTGTTGTTCTTAAGAAATATCTCCAACATCACTTCCATACAAAGGACTTGGGGTTATTGCGACATTTCTTGAGGGTTGGGGTTGCACGCTCCTCAGAAGGTATTTGCTTGTCTCAGAGGAAATATGTCCTAGATATTCTAAAAGAAACTGGACTTTTGGGTACCAAGCCCATAAATACACCAATGAATTCTAATATGAAACTCTATGATGATCGACGAGAATTATTAGAAGATCCAAAAAGGTTTCGTCGATTGGTTGGAAAACTTAATTATCTTACGAGAACAAGACCAGACATCTCTTTTGTCGTTGGCGTGGTGAGCCGGTTTATGGATTCTCCAAGAGAGCATCATTGAAAGGCAGTTATTCGTATTGTTCGCTATTTGAGAATTCACATGATCAAGGATTAATTTACCGCAATTATGGAGATGTTCAACAGTTGATGGGATTTTGTGATGATGATTGAGCAGGATCTCCTACTGATAGGAGGTTTACTACCGGCTATTGTATCTTCTTTTGTAGTAATCTTGTATCGTGGAGAAGTAAGAAACAATCGTGGCTAGATCAAGTGCAGAGGCTGAAAACCGTGCTATGCTCAAATTATATGCGAGTTGATTTGAATAATCAATCTATTAAGTGAATTTGAATTTCAAATTCATCGTCATATTTCTCTCTTTTGTGACAATCAAGCAACAATTCATATTTCGTCTAATCCTGTTTATCATAAGAGAACCAACCACATTGAAGTTGATTGCTATTTTGTTCGGAAAAAGGAGAATGAATTTCTCAACTCTCAATACATTAAAGCAAGGATCAACCAGATATTTTTACAAAGGCGATAGGAAAAACAATAATTGAATTTTTATGTAACAAGCTGGATCTACATGATATGTATGCACCAGTTTAGAGGAGTTTAGAGATAACGTATGATAAAATAGTTGGGTTTTTTGATATTAGATCCAAACCCGTATCCGTAAACTCTAGTATAAATTTATATGTATTCCTTCAGGCATTAGCTAATAAAAAAGAACGCTATTTTTTCCTCAAATTCCTTGTGAATAAAGCAAAGCAGGCTAAATACATTTATAATTTGAGATGAATTCACACAACAGCTTAGCAATGTCCAGATTTGAAAGGAAATTTTTATTTTTTTAAAAAATTCTAAGCACAACATTTTAACCTTTTCCTTTAAGTAGAAGAAATTGTGGAATCAAATTCAGGTTTAAGAAATACAAATTGCTATATTTTTGCAATAAAGAATTTTGTTTTAACTGCAAACCTATTTGAGAACTTGAGTTAAATAATTGAAGCGTAATAAAATTTTATCAAAACCCAGGTTTACATGTTCAAAAATTTATAAAATGTAAATTTATCGAAAGCTTTGCTGTTTTCCAAATTTAATAGAGCTGCAAACATGATGTACAGGATTTTTACAAATATTCTGTGAATAAAAATTTATTCTAAAGACATCGGCTTGATAATGAAAAACGTGATGTTGAGAATAGAACTTAACCCATGTTGGTTATAACCTTGAAGCCGTGCATTAGAACCCAACTTCTTCAAGACAATATCCTTAAATGTCAAATTAATTATGTTGTCCTTTTCTGCTGATTATGTAGTCTTTACAGTTAAAATGAAACTATTCTAGACGTGACAAGAGGGTTAGCAATGATCAAATATCGTAAGGTTAGGTTCCATGTGACACTATTGGAGAAGGAATTGAGAACAGAGAAGAATAGCATGCCAACACATGCCTCATGCCCTTCAAAATCTTTCTATGCATCAGACGTGCATAGCATGTTTGCACACACGAGTAGGTATAACATGTACTAAGATTGTAAAACATGTCATTGTAAAATGTATCTCTTGGCTGTTATGCTGGACTGCTCAAACTATGGATAGGGATAGATTTTAGATATTTTTATATGTTGTCCTGGATACACACGTAACTAACAGGAGAGGACAGACAAACCCAATCTTAAGCGAGTCAGTGCACCTAGCATTGGTCCAATCTTTTACAGCTCCAAAAACTCTGGGCTCAGGTGTTGTAAGGAAGTAAAAATAACCGCCCTTAATTTCCTTCATACAGTGGAAGTTGCACACCTCTCCACAATACAAAAAGAAAACCAAAAGAATCCATGCTGGCAAATGACAGAACAGAACAATATGCCAAGTGGGAGAAATTTTTTCAACCGCCGTGCAGCTTTTTTCAACCTCACAATTACCATAACCGTCACCATCACCACCGGCACCACAATCGCTACCACATGGTTTCCTATGTCTGATCTCGCGCTCTTTAATGGCAGAACCCGTTGTCGCCACCCCTGCAGGCCACACCTTAGATCGAGCCTACATCGAAGCTTGCAAAGAATTAAACTACATCCCTCCTAATCTTCACTCATCCTTGAGGGCCGACTTCCCTTCATTTTGTTTTATCCCCAATCAAACTCTTCAAGATATCATCCTTGAATGGTGCGATCACAATGGCTCTCCCGCCCTCTCCCCACCACTCAAGAAGCAGAATTCTGACAGCCATTTGGTAATCAAGAACCTTCTTCGAGTCATCAAGAAAGTGATCCTGATCATTCAAGAATCATAGGCAGGCCCAATACTGCAAGAACCCATGCACAGTTGAAAAGGAGGAATTGTCACCTGCCCAGATCATGTACGGTATTGATCCTTCCTTGGACCCTTCTAAATATGCAAAGACAGAATGGCAGATCTTTGAACCTATTACAGGATACTGATAATTCATCTAAGCAATCAGGGCTTATACCCCTCATCAAGCACGTAAAGGGAGACGATGAGGGAATGACAGTTATTCTCTGCAATGAAAGAATCATGTTCTTGATCATCCCATTGCTACTCTCCTCCAATGAAGACATCCAAACCAATGCCACCTCTGCAATCTTTGCCTTCACACTCGAAAGATGCAACAGAACCAAGATTTTCCAATGAAGAGCCCTTCCGGGTTAAGTTCATGTCCTCAGCAATGGTTCATTACCAGCCCGTGTCAATGCTGCAGGTGCAATCCACAACTTGGGAATCGGTGAAGAAGAAAATTGCTAGCAATAGGTTCTTCCGGGGCAATTAGTCCACTTCTTGAAAATTTCTCAAATCCTTCGGTAAGCCATGTAGGGCGCGCAACAATATACTGCTTAACCTGTTGGTCATTCAACCTTGATATTCTAGAAAAGGCAGGGTTGCTCCAATACTGAGAGCAGTTGCAACTGACAAACCGAGCAATGTGGTGAGAGATCTATGGGAATATGAAGATAATGTGTAATTTGGCAGAGAGAAGTAAAGGAAGAGAGGAATTAATGGATGCAGGGTGTGTGGAGGAGATGTTGAGAATGATGAGAGAGGGCGAAGGGATGGATAAGTATTGCTTGGCTGTGATGCACAAAATTTGCACCCATTCTGTATTGGAGTTTAGGCGGTTAGCTTGGAAGGTGGGTGCAGAGGATGCTTTAGCTGAGGAGAAGGAAGAATGGGGCGATGATGGGAATAAAATGGTAAGGGAGATGCTTGGGGTGTTACACACAGGGAAAGGAAAAGGGAAATAGCATGATGAAGTATCCTCCCGTTTCAAGAATCTCAGACAGCGAGACATCAAAGGTAATGGTGGAGAAAATCAAAGAAGAGTGTGAACAGAAACAAAGTGGGTGATGGGGAAGAGGGGGCTAATTCACATTAATTGGATTATTACTTTGTTTCTGGTTGACAAATGTGTTTTGCTTATATTCCAAAGAGAAGGAAAATTTCCGTAATCTATGTATCTGCAAACCGTTCTTATCTTCATGCAGTATGTGTAAATTGTAAATGAGACTCATTGTAGGTAGAAATCTACAACAAACAGATGCCCTTGAGGCAATTCTTTCAGATCCTCTAAATTAACTTTTCAAGTTCCCACCTGAGCTTCATTAACAGTTTGGTTATCTTCTAATTTTCCCTTGTTATTCTCTTTGGTGTACTTTCCTGTAAAATATTTTCCCTTTTCCCCCCTCTCTTGCTAATTTACTACTAAATCTTGTCACATATATTTGTAATTTTATACAAGTAATGTAGTATAAACATTTGTAACTTGACTAGCCTAATAAAAGGAGATGGGGAGGGTATGTATTTACACAATTTTGAGCTTGATGCATACAGCCTATGAAGCACGGATACTTGTATATGCATCACGAATGGGTCCCCGATCGTGTATCGAAGTCCAAAACTCTCGGATTCTTTTGGATTTGCTCAGACTGTTAAATGTCTCGCTAACCTCTCTCAAATCGATGTATCTTCTCTTTCTCACAAAAATTAAGGCACTCAAAGTTTAAAAGTGCATTGAATATCTAACATAATACCATTATTTATTTATATTATTATATATTGGGGGGGTTATAGTTAATTTAAAATCGATCTTAGAACGTATCATGTATCCTAGGTTTTTGGAAAATTGTGAATCCGCGTATCCATATCACATCGTATCCCCGTATCCGTATCCAAACCCGTGCTACATAGCATACAGCCATAGCTAAATACCTAGAATATTTTTTTAGGTAGAGGACTTAGTGGTGTGCATGGGGTTTACAAATTTATAGGGAAGCCAAAGTCCTAAGAATGGTTCTTAGATGGTGGACGTAGGTTAAATGAGGTTGAAATACTTCTTATTTCTTTTGAAACCCTGATTTTAAAACTTGGGTAAAGTTTAAGGAATGTAGGAATGCTCCATTTCTTTATCCTTTTTTTGGTTGGGGGGGGGGGGGAGATGGGAGTTGGGTTGTATGGAGATGAAATGATGAAATGAATTGATTGATCAGTGGACTATGCAAGGTGGTGTGTATCATGCAAGGATAGCAATGAATTGTACATTTTAGTGACTGAGAGTAAGAATTGAAAATATTTAGAAAGGCATGATAAGGGTGTGTATTGAAAGGTGACAAGAGTGTATATGGAGGTTCTGAACTTATTTTGGGGTGAGGTTACCATGTATGGCCAAATGACTATGAGGGTAGAATTTTCTTTTGAATTTATCAGGGTGGGTGCAAATGGGTGTTCATGTAGGTGACAGTCATGGTTCATGTATACAAATCATGTTTAATATTCAACATTCCCTCTTAAACCAGATTTCACCATATCAACTATGCTCCGCGAGAAAAAAGAAAAAAACATCGAACTTTAACTATTGTGTGAATATCACTATACAATCATTTCCATTGCAGACAAGTGTAACTATCCATCAGTGCTTCCTCTATCAGGGAAGGTATCGACCCATCGGTCCTCAACTTTCTTTAAGAACAAAATAGAAAATTATAATCAGAAATGGAATACTTAATATAGAAGCATTTACCCCAAATGAAAATAAAATTAACATCACACAGTAGAAGATGCATTCAAGCAAGTTGTGCAGTAAAAATTTCGCCAACATCAACATTATAGAAGCGATGAGAACAAAATATCATGTAGTTTGCTTGCAAATATTTATTCACTTACCAATCAGAATGACCAACCTAGTCCACTTCTGTGCTTCCACAAGAATCCAAGCCCTGGGCTTCAACGCCCTACCTGCCTGCACAATTTTTTTGGGAAAAAATGAAAATCAAAACATTGTCCATGGACCCAGGCCTAGGTGTAACCAACAAACATCAAGTATAGATAGATCTCACATCTAAATAGCACATCAACAACAATTTCTCGACACATTTTTCACTTCTCTTGGAACAGACCATGCAGAAAAAAGAGCAACATAGCTAACTAATTATTAGGACATTCCATCCATAGATCTTCCCATATTAAAAGTACAGCCCTAAACTTAAGAATTACCCTATTTCATTTCAAATCTCTCATCTTATTCAATATAAGCCTTTTTAATGATTTTTCATCTTTTTACAAAAAAAAATGTTTTTCCACCCAACAAGTAGCATATCATCAATTTATATCAGTTTGAAATAACTAACCTAGCCATAGTATTTATATACATTTATGTTCATCTATTTAACTATTGTTATCTTACAAGATTCCCAGAGAACAAATGTACTAGCCAACACATTGCAATATTTAATTAAGAAAGTTTGGAGTAACTAGGAAATTTAAGAGTCAAAAATGAAAATCATAATAATTGAGGTTATTATGAGTAACAAAATGATTTATGCCTAAAATAAACGAACTTTAAAGGGGCTACTGAACTGAATTAACTGACGCGATAAATAATAAAAACCAGAATCAACAGCCCTCCTTTTCTTATGTCGCTATAATAAACTAATAATTTACCCTATTGATCATAGCCCATGCTGTAAAACTTTCCCCAACAAAGTGAAAGGTTGCCGGTTTGATTCCTAAGGGGATCACATCAAAAACAATATAGTGATAATTTACCCTTCTCTTCTCCATAATATAATCATTAACGGTATCAAAATAAACCCTTCTACAATTTCACAAGAAAGAAAGTAACCCAAAATGTCAAGAAACAGGATATCTCCTTTCAATTGCTTCTGTTTCTCTTCTTCAACCCCATCACCACAATCACCTCCACCAATGGACATTTCGTACATCTGCCCAATCTCACGCATGTTAATGGCAGACCCAGTAATTGAAATTACCAGTGGCCACACCTTCGAACGAGCATGCATCCAAGCATGCAAAGGCTTAAACTACATCCCTTCTCTTCTTTCGTCATCCCCAACTGATTTTATCCCCAATCGCACTCTTCAAAGCTCCATCATCAACTGGTGCAATCGTTTTCACCAACCCCACCCAATTCCCATCACTCAAGAGTTCGCTCGTGCCATTATCCAAACACTCAAGAATCAAGAACCTTCATCAACTGTTACCAACAATGAAACTTCAAGAATCGTTGGGGGGCCTGAAGTTGCACCATGTGCATCTTCTTTATCTTCTGATGATGAAAATTTAGAAAAGAAACTCTGCAAGAAGCTACCCATACTTACTACAAAGGCGTCATTAAAGACCACCCCCGCTCAAATCACGCAAACTAGCGATGCTTCAAGTAGTTCTTCTACTCAAACAGTCCCAGCTAGATATGCATTTGTAGAATCAGAAATCTTGAAACTTTTACAGGATTCTACTGACATTTCCCACAAGAAAAAAGGGCTTGAAGCCCTTGTTAATGCCGTAGACAGTAGCTACAATGAGTTCAGGATTAATTTCTGCAATGAAGAGATTACTTTCTGCAACGGAAAGATAATGGAGTTAGTCATCCCCTTGCTCAGAAACCCAAATGAAGAAATCCAACTCAAAGCCACCGAAGCAATCTTGACCTTTGCGATGGAAAAATCCAACACAAACAAGATTGTTCAATGGGGCGCAGTTCCGGATCTAGTTCATGTCCTTGAAAAAGGCACGTTACAAGCCCGTGCCTGTGCTGCAAGCACAATTTACTACTTAGCCTTAGAGGGAACACCAAATGCTATGATCATTGGTTCTTGCAATGCAATTATGCCACTTACAGTAAACTTCTATGATAATGGTTTAAGTCTAACAGGTCGTAAGCATTCAGGACTAGCACTTTACCACCTCACTCTTTGTCCTTGCAATGTTAGCATTCTTGAAAATTTGGGGAAGGGCTCGGTACTAAAGGCGCTGGCAATAGACAGTTCAAGCAATGCGGCAATGGCTCTAAGGGGAATTGCAATGAAGATAATGAGTAATTTGGCAAAGTGGGGTAAGGGTAGAGATCAGTTAGTGGCTGTTGGAGTTGTGGAAGAGATGTTGAGAATGGTTAGGGAGGGAGAAGGAATGGACTACTTTTGTCTGAATTTGTTGCATATAATTAGCACAAATTGTTCGTTGAGGTTTAAGCAAATAGCGAAGGCGACAGGTGCAGAGGAGGTCCTAGTGGCAGAGACGGAAGAATGGAGAGATGATGAGAAAAAGAATGCGAGGGAGATTCTCGACATAATACGAAGAGAAGGGAGTGATGAAGAAGCTTCTTTAAGTAGATTTCATAGTGCAACAACAACTTCATCTTCTACACAAAACAGCAAGTTGATGCGGACGGTCAGGAAAATCAGAAAAGAGGACACACCCAAGCTATCTGCGATAAAGGAGGGGACAGAGAAGAAGGTGAAGCAGAGTTCACCGTAATTGGATTCAGTACTTTGTTTCTGATGTCAAGATTTTGTATGCTAAAGGATTATTAGGTATTAAGAAGTGATAACAGCCTTTCATCATGTTTATAAATAAAGTTTAAAGTTCAACAATAACTCATATATTTGATTTTACCAGATTTCACTTTGCACGGGAACAGAAAGAAAATATGAAACCTCAAGTGCTGTGAATATCACTATTACAAGCATAAACATTGCTGACAGACAGATGTGTTGGCAAGATATAAAATGGCCTGTGCCGTCTGTCTCAACAGACCATCTATGGGTGAAATTTCTTAAATTCTTTTAAAAGTTTAGTAAACAGAATCAGAATTAGAATCCTAAAATTTAGAAACATTTTCCCCAAAACGGAAAAATAAACTCGAACCACGCAGTGGAAGATTGAAGCAATAAGAAATGTTTTCTTAGATCAACAAAATAGAAGCTAAACACAGTATCAACAATATATGCAAGCAAGTATGCTACAATTTAAAGATCAGGAATCACTGACCTTGTCCACTTTCTGTGCTGCCACTGAATTCATTTCCCAGCGCTTTGTGCAGTGCAGATCCCTAGCGTTTCCTGCAGGAAAAAAAATTAAACATTTTCCACAGATCCTTGCCCCATATCTAACAAACTATATGTATATAGAAACAACTTGACTATAATTTATCACTAAATCTTGTGAATACCTTACTTGCTGCTTGAATGCAAGGCGCCTTTTGAATATAGCAGGCCAGCTTGAGAAATGAAGTTAGCTCTCTTATTCTGCCTTCAATCAAGGAACATGGATATCGTTAGGCGGTTCTCTAATGGTTCTGGTGATTAATTTGAAGAGATGAAGAGAAAAGGCACACATTTATGATGGTGATAGCGTAGGAAATTCAAATTTTTATTATATTTGACTTCTTTGTTCCTTGTGGGAACGCATTGCGACACAATATTTTCTTGTGGGGACAGGGGAGGCTTTTGCTTATGTTGAACAACTTGAGTTTTCCATTATAGAAGTGCCACTATTGGTCTTTTTAATATCATACCGGCATTGGGCTTCTTTTTTACTAGCTTGTTGGTTTTACTTGTTGATAATGCTACTAATGGTGGTTGGATCAAGAAAAATTTTAAAAAGTGGAGATTGGATTACTTCTATTGATGCTTGCAGTGCTTGGAGTGATTAATTTTATTGTGTTTTTGTGGTTTGCAAGTAGGCATGAGTATAAAATGCAAAATTATGAGTGGAAGAATCAAGTTGAGGAGAGTAATTGATGTAAAGGTGAGATTGGGAAATATATTTTTATTTTAAAGAGACTCTTAAAAATATAATATAGCTTCATTTTACTATTGTCATGGTGATATCGCTTCTAACTGGGATACATATGTATTAACCCTCAACGACATTCGTCCCTCGTGAAGGTGAGTTTAACTGTGTCATATATTGATTAGGACTTCGAAGGACTCTTGTCAAGGATATATAATAATCCATGTGTAAGGGTTTTGTGGACATTTCACAACAGGAGCAATCTCTCTTTTACTTTTATTTTTTTTATACAAAAAGCTTCTTTAAGCAATTAGGTTATTACAAAGAAGCACCCCTCTCGGTCATTGCGGACCAATTGCAATAATGCCCTTAGAAGTGTCGTCTAGTTGTACCTGACATCACCATCCAGTGCTCCAACATTAGCCAAATAATCTGTTCCGGCATTACCTTCGTGAAATATGTGAGAGGCTCAAAAACCTTGGAGCGGCCTAGTTCATTAACATATATCCCAACATCATCTTACAAATGCCGGTAGGATAGCTCTCATTATTAATCCATCCAATAACCAATTTCTGTCTTATTTCAAGAAAAAAAAGTTAAGGTACAAAGCAAGGGGACCCTTATGTTGATTCCTGTTACAGGCCTATTGCAATATTGATTGCAGTTCGAGATTTTTCTTTGAATGTCTAATACATCGGTTCTCTCTTTTCTTGCAACATTGATGCTGATTTCAAGAGTTGATCAAAACCAATCTAGCGAGTAACATTGGATTCAATCCTCGAAAAGAAATTACTTTCACATCTCCTATGCCAATACTCCTCAACACTGATAATAGTTCCTCCCTTTATTCTCTCAATGTGCACGTCAGTCTGCGCATACAGCTCAGGTTTAAGCTGGTGGCGTTGCTATAGAAAAGGTTTCAAAACTTTAAAAACCTAAATAAATAAATAAATAAACCAAAAGAATGCCGAACAAGTCGTTGCCTCGGTAAATTATGAGAGGTAGAATACTATCAATAATATATACAGTGAAACAGGAAACATACAAAAGGAAGACGAGGTCCATAATATCGCTAGACCATGTCAACGTGTCGCTGATGAAGTTCGAATCAGTCATTCCCATCACTTTCTCCTTAGGGATTCTTTTATAGGGGAAGATCGAAAAAGACTGCAGGTTCCCTTCAAATATTTCTGCTTTTGACATATACAAGATTAAGATTCTCAGGAATATGTGAATCTGATGGATCACGTTCTTTGAGTTCATAGAAAACCAATTCCCTTCGCATTCACCCATTAGAACCCCACAAATAATTTTCGTTAAAAAACAAAAGTCTGTTATCTCCTCTATATTATCAACACCACTCAGATACCACTATATGCGGAGTTGGAATCCAATAGTGAATACAGAGGATACGAGGGGAAAAAGAGGGTTTGGTTTTGATATATGATGAAAGGGTAGGTTCATCAGCTCATGAAAATAAGTGCAGACACTCCAGATGTACTAAATGCCAATCAGGATTTTTTAAACTGATAAAAATCAATGCTTATATCCCGTTATCAAATCCAACCCTTCATCCAAGACTAAAACCAACCATCCTCAATATTCTGCTCATTATAGACCGTTTGATTTGATAGTTTACCGATGCACTGATTTTACCTGTTGCACTGCCTAAATGCAATCCATGCTACGATATTCACAATAAGAGCTCTCACTGTAACTCAAAAACCTTGTCACTAAAAGAGTCCTTCGTCGCTGGCACAGCCTTTACTATTGCTAATGGAAGGTGTATTACGATTTGTTTGCCTTGGTGGTGAGGTGAGCTTCCCCTCAAGGATCGCTTCCCGGATCTCTTCTGAGAAGCAAGACGAAAATATTCCCTGGCAATCGAACAATGGCGCGGATCTAATTGTAGCCCAAAGTTCTAGTGAAAGCTCATTGACTCCACAAGGTCGGAATTGTGAAACCTCATTCGTCTTAATCCAACGGTGGAAACCTCAGGAGAGTCTAGGGTGATAGAGTAGTTTGGACATATGAGAGCGACGAGAGAGTTAATGGCTATATACTCTTAGACCTATACTCCTTCGTCTGTTTCTTTTTTTCTTATTTTATCAGCCTTTTATGATCTAAACCTTACAGCCCTTACTTTTCTAATTTAAGGAAAAATGGTTACAAATCGGCCATTCCTTGATAGAAAGAAAAGGTTACTAGGATGCAAAGTAAAACTGCCAGAATACTATCCAGCATTTTGATTTATTGACAAACCATTGTACTCATGCAGATAGGTAGGGTATCTTTCCAAGGCATATCAGGAAACTGTTAATAAATTATGTTCAGCTTACAATCGAAATAGAGAAGGAAATAAAAAAGCTCAGTGCAGGATGCTCTTTATCTTCACTCATTATGCAAATATGTAATATAAACCTCATAGAAACAAGCGTGGGGAAGTTATAGACATGGGTGAAATCTTTTTTTTTTCAAGGAACCATATTTATATTCTTTAATCTAAATCCTATTCTCCAAGGCCTCAAGCTCTAAAGGCAAACATTTGATTAACTTCAGAAAACTATAAACCGAGGTTCGAGGTTTCGTCCGAAACCACCGACAAATTATCATTTCGTATGGGTTTCGGTAGAGACCGATACGAAACCAACCATAAAATCAGGTTTCGGAACCTGAAATAACTTTTTTTTGTCGTTTTTGCCATCATCGTAATCGCTATAGGCCTTTATCGTTAGATCTGAGGTGTTTTCATGGTGAGTAGTCGCTACTTGCTCGCCAAAAACAGTTGATCTTGACCATAGAGAAAGTTATAAGAAAAAAGAAAAAGCATCGAGCTGATAGAGATAGGGAGAGATGTGAAAGAGGGGGGATTGAAAAACAATTGGCCAGACCTATGTTTTTAGCTTTCATGGTTGTCTAATTATTTTTTATGGATCAAGTGCAGAACCAAGTTGAGACCATAACTTTCATTTATGATATAGATGGTCATGTTATTTTCATTCTAAGAAGGCCACTAAAGTCGACCTAAACCCTATATTAATACTTATCTAAATAAACTTTTCAATATATTTTGCATTAGGTCGTGCCTTGGCTGAATATTTTAACACTAAGATCATTATCTTGTGATATACAATAATAAATTTAATATATCTATATACATGTATATATGTATTACCGTCAAAACCAAAACCAAAACCTGAACCGAGATAACCGAAACCCACTGAAACTAATAAAATTTTGCGAGACCGAAACCGAATACGAAACCGAGTTCTCGAACCTTGCTATAAACAGCCAGAGATATTCACTTTGACAATACCACAAAAGCAATGGGCTTATTGACCAATTAGAGACTAGACAATTTATATAGACACTTGTTATTTTTGACAATGTTGACTATGCTAATCATAGCTTCAAGTGATTAACTTATCATTTATGTCAACATGAATCTATTAACAAAACTAGAAACACATATATACACAAGTACTTCAGTTTGATCATAAGGGCTTAGGAAGCAGGCATCGTACCTCCCATGTTTTGATGCAGCTATCTTGGTTCAAATCGGCGAGCATGAAGAGACCACTCACTTTCATGACTAGCCTGTACACATGGCATAATGAAAACTTAACATATGCATATTTTGAGATAATTTATCATGCTTAGCATAGCAGGTCAGAAGAAGAAAAAATTAAAAATCTAGGCGAAACATTAGAATTTTATCCTTGAAGTACAAGAAAATTGTGATATTAAATTCAGGTCAAATTAAGTTCATAAACTCACATTAAAGCCAGTCATATCCAACTTGCTCTATATTTTATAGTGCATCCTTTTGTCTGGCATTCTTATATGAAAACTTGAGCTTAATTATTGTAGCCTGACTACAGTAATAAGTTTAGGCAGTTGTGTAACAGGTCAATTTATAAATTGCCAATTTACCAGTGGGCTTATCTGTTTCTCGGTTTATATAACAGGGCTAGGCATGGAAACAAGTTATTGATAAATTTCTGTCAGTAATTTTTATAGGCCATCTACTTGATAATGAGAAAGACAAGTCAGGTGCTCATATAGATAACATAGCCCACGCATTAGCGCCCAACTTCTGCAAGACAGTATCCCTTGTCCCTATAGGTCTCCCCGCTTTATATCTAAAACAAATCAACCACAACATCCTTTTCTGCTGATTATACATTTTTACTGTATGGACGCTATGCCACTTACTGAAAAAATTTCCAATCATTCAGTATAGGGCGTTAACATGCTGTATTAGCTGTATATTGATTAACCGGTTGGTCCTTCAGCCTTGATATTCTTGAAAAGATGGAGGTTGTCCCAGGACTGATGGAAGTTGTATTTGACAAATCGAATAATGTGGTGAGAGATCTACGGGGACATGTGATGAAGATAATTTGTAATTTAGCAGTGTGAATTAAAGGAAGAGTTAATGGATGCAGGAGTTGTGAAGATGTTTACAATAATGAGAGAGGGAGAAGCTATGGACGAGTTCAGGTGTCGTAAGGAAGTAGTCTTAGAAACCGACATTCAGGTACTGTAAGATCTTAAATGGGTTTTCCAGTTAACAATTCAGAACTAATTCCCTAGGTTTCCTTTATATAGTGGTAGTTGTGGTGGAAATGATGTGAGAATGATGAGAGGGGGAGAAAGATTGGGCGCATAATTTTTTTATTTTTTTTAAGAATATACTGTTTGGTTGTGATGACACAATTTGCACTCATTCTGTATTGAGTTTAGGCTGTTAGCTTGGGTGGCAAGTGTAGAGGATGTTTTAACTGAGGTGAAGGAAGAATTGGGTGAGGATGGGAATAAATGTGAGGGAGATGTTTGGGGTACTAGTACGACACAGTGAAAAGAGAAAAGAACGGCATGATAAAGGATTCAGCCATTCAAGTATCCCAGTCACAACCTGCTTACTATCTCCTGAGTTGTCCTTACGATGTTCACATACATGAAGAAATGGGGGGAAGGTCTGCTAATAAAGGAGCTCGAAAGCGACAAATCACAAGGTTTGGCAATAGATCTAAGGGGTGCTGCGATGAAGATAATGTGTGATTTGGTAAAGGGGAGTGAAGGAAGAGATGAATTAATGGATGTAGGGGTTGTGGAAGAGATGTTTAGAATGGTGGGAAAGAGAGAAGGGATTTATTTTTAAGTTTGGATTATCTGCATAAAATAAGTATGGATAGTTCGTCGAGGTTTAAGAGGATTGGCATCACGGCATGTGCAAAGGAATTATTAGCAGTAGAGAAAGAATATGAGGGAAATTTTGAAAATAATACAAAGACAAGCGAGTGAAGAAGAAGCTTCATCGAGCAGAGATGATGGAGATGCACATCAACTTCATTCTACACAAATCAGTGCGAGTATGGGTCGATACTCTCGGTAATTAAATTGCGTACTTTGTTTCCGACAGCAAGAATTTGTTGATGAAAGAATATTAGGTGATGAGAACTGATTGGCAGGTGCACAATGGCGCTCATACAAATGACAATTATGTCCTGTGTATCCAAATGAAGTTTACAATTTCACCTTACCAAGTTTGCACCCCGATGGAAAGGGAAAGGGAAAGGGGAATTAATAAAAAGGAATCAAACTTGATTTTTGTGAACATAACTGCTAGAAACACGGCCTTTGCTAACAGAAGGTATCATCAACGGACGATACCGTCAGTAAAGTTTCTATATTTCTTTAGGCGGAAAAAGATTGGCATGGTATCAAAATCAATGTTCTAAATGTAGGAAGCATTTTCCCCAAAATGAAGATAAAAACCATAATCACACAATTGATGATAAATTCAGACAAGTTTCCAATGAATTTTTAGCGATGATTAACACAATAGAAGCTATAAAAACTATATCTTCAATAACTAATTGCAAGTATGCTACAATTTGAAGATCAGAATCACTAACCTAGTCCACATGCGATGCTTCCACAGGATTCATCAAATCCCAAGCGTTGCCTGCAGATATTTACAAAAAATATTTTTAAAAAAATTGAAACAATTTCCACTGATCTGAACCCTAGATTTTAAAAGATGCCACACTGAACACAACAAATCGACTAGAATTTATCGCTGAATCTTCTAACGTTCTTACTTGAAGATCGCCACCGTTGAAGAAGGAGGCTGCCGGAGATGGATTTTCCGGTGGCGAGATGAATGTTGATGGAAATACAAAGTGTTGTGGGTGAAATTTGAAATTATCAAAAGATTTCGGGGGTGTGATATAAAGAAAAGTAGCTCTCTTTTGCTCCTTCAGCAGAATACCCCTTTTTTTTGAAAATTATAATTTGTGTCCTTTGTTGCGTTCCTGCAATTCTTTCACGGAAAAAATGAAAAATGGGATGTGAACTTTCACTGCACCGTTAACTGTGAACATAAGCACAGCCCTATTATCCACCATGTACTTATGGACAAGAGGGGAAGGAGAGGGGGAGAATTTCGGACAGCCTTGAGCAGCCTATGGAGCCCCTCGCTTCTCTCGCATCTCTCTTACTTGCCCGGGTGTATACAGTCACAATAATTTCTCTTGGAGTTGGTTCTTGCCATAATTTAAAGCAAGGACCCACCTCCCCTCTGTTTTAATACTTCAATCACAGCTAATGAGATGTAAACGTTCACAGCCCATTAAGCTCTGGACAAAATTTGGGATTTAGCTTAAATTATAAACTAATTAGGGAATTAGGCCGCTTTTAAAACTATTTAAAGATTTAGTACATTTGGGTTGTATCGGTGACACGCGGGCGCCACGTAAGATGACCAGTTTAGAAAGTGTCAAGTCTTATTCCGGACTTGCAAAGTGCGGAATTGAACTTGGCATCACTCAAATGTGGCCAAGCCTTATTCCGCACTTTGCAAGTGCGGAATTTGACTTGACTTCATCCACAGAGCCGTGTCTCTGGTGGCCAAGTATATTCTGCACTTGCAAAGTGTGAAATTTGACTTGGCCACAAACAAAGAGCCAAGTCTCTATTGATCAAGTATATTCCGCACTTCACTTACTCACGTTTGGCCCCACCCCTTTCCCCTTTAATACATCCGACTCTCTCTCTCTCTCAGTCTTTCTCTCTCGTATATCTTTCTCTCCTCTCGATCTCGATCCCTCTCCCTCCTCTCGATCCCTCTCCCTCCTCCTCCTCCTTCGTAGCCGAGCCCCATCTTCGAAGCCGAGCCCCCTCCTCCAACGTCGATCTTCAGCCCCTCTTCCAGGTTCGATCTCCAGCTTCCCTCCTCCTCCCTCTTCGAAGCTCTTTATTGTGGTTGATCCTTTTCTCGTCGAGGCTGAACCTCTTCTTCACAGATGAGTTTTAATTTAATATAAATTGTTTGAAATTATTATAATTTTGGATTTTTAATTAGTAGGTTTTGGGTTAGGGTATTGTAATTGTTAGGGTTAGGATAATTTATGGTATGTTAGTGTTAGGATTAGGGTATTTTAGTTAAGGGTTGGGGTAATTTATGGTATTTTGGAGGTTAGGGTTAGGATAATTTAGGGTATTTAGGAGTTAAGGTTAGGGTAATTTAGGGTTTTTTAGTGTTAAGGTTAGGGTATTTTTGGGTTAGGGTTAGGATAATTTGGTGTTTTTGTGAGGGTTAGGGTAGGTGTATTTTGGGAGTTATGTAAAATTCATAAACACTGGATTTAAATTATAGTAGGGTTTTGAATGTTGTTGTGAATGTTGTAGAGTGTATAAATTTGTTTCTTGGGCTTTCGATAATTTCACAATTATTATTAATATTAGGTGCAATGGCAAATGAGAATACTGTGTTGATTTGTCATTATAACGGCACTTTAAATATTGAAGCGAGTGGAAGACCGCACTACGTTGGTAGAAAAAGTAAAATGATGAGAGTTAACAAATCGTGCTCATACAAGAAGTGAAAGATTTATGCAATCATGTGGATAAATCCGAGAGATTATAAGATCGAATTGGTATGCAAGGTTCTGATCACAGGTCGGGACTACACAAACGTTGAAGTAGCCGATAATGAGGAGACAAGCATGATGCTTAGCTTGTATCCTGAAAATCCATCAATACATGTGTTGGTGGTGAAAGAAGCTAAACAATCACATCAAGAAAATGTACAATCGCCTCAAGAAGCAGCAAATCACATCAAGCTTATGAACCACAGGGGGAATTTACGCGCATGCTCAATACGGCTATGTGCAGTTCCGGAGAGCCGAACGTGCATGATAACGCATTCAATTCCATGTAAGTTTCATTCCTTGGCACACAGGTTAACACGGATATGTATAACTGTGATTAGAATTTGTATGGTCAAACAATGTCAAATCCATACAATACGGATTTCACAATGGGGATGGTTGGAGCTAATATGTAGCATACTATATTAAATAAAACTGACGATACTCATCATATATCGAATCATGGTTAATTGATAATTGATATTTGTATCCTTATATGTCGCGTAGGTCTTCATTTTTTGCACCGGAGTATATGTGAACACAAAGTTCAATGCAAGAGGAGTTAGGTGCCGGTGCATCTTTAAGATTTGGAACACCTTACGTGGGACCATCTTCCTCACATCACATTGAAGAAAGAGACGACCCCGAAAATGAGGGAGATGGTGATGATGCAGATACCGATCGTGAAGGAGATGGTGGCATGCAAGAAGAAAGTATGCAGTACGTAGACTAAGATGAAATGGACAATCAGTGGGTGCATCAAGTATATGCTAACAACGAATATGTTGAGTTCGAAGAGCCACATCCTGATGAGACGATTGATGATTCCATGGCAGAAGCATATGTGTAACGACTCTGAAATCCCTGTACAAAATTATTTATTGTATAGAAAGGGTATTTCGACCTGTTGTAGAGTTATAAATTAAATTTGTTTAATAAAAGCAAGAAACAATTTGTAGCTCACCGGTAAAGCCTCTACACTCGATTCCCATCTATCCTAAATTATTTTTAATATTTTTCTTTTTAAATTTTTCGGAAGCCCAAAAGTTGCACATGCAATTCACGAAGAATCGAAAGGTTTCAGAAAAATCAAACAGGTGCAATGAGGAGTAAACACAGATTAATGCACATGGCACGAATCTCGATGCGATTGCTCTAAATCCGACTGCCCGTTTTCCTCTATTTACCGCCGCCGCCGGTCCACCTTACACCAATCATCTCCGTGCTTTGCACACAAGTCCCTTCGACTCTCCTCTACTCCCCTGCACTGTTTGATTTCTCTACAATTAAATAGTGACCATTCAATTCATCATTTAACACCAATTTTAGTTCTTTTAATTCAATTTTTAATTCCCAAACCCTAAATTCTTCACTATAAATTGTTGGGATCAAAAATTACACCCCGGTTGATCAAGTCAAAGTCAACCCCAAACCAAATGGGCTCAAGCTCAAGTCAAGAGGGCCCATGCCCAAGTCGAGCCCGAACATGAAGCGGCCAGCCTGTCCCATGCCAAGAAGAAAATTAAGTAATAAATAAGTTTGATACAATTTTCATGCATGAATGTAAAATAAATAGGCAAAAAGCCAAATTTTTGTAAAGCACATAGCACATGTGCAAAAGAAATAAGCACATGAGGCATGGGATATGCAAAATGCCATTTTGTAAAGTCCAAGGCGCTATGTGTAAATTTGTAAGCCTATATGAGGCAACATGATAATGAAATGAAGGACAATAATTCATTCCCCTCAAAAGCTAGGGTTTCTGTGCCTCCTTCTCCTTCCTTAAGGTTTTAAACCTATTTCTTTTTTTGAATTAAATCAAGAGTTTAACTCTTCTTTTTCTAAAAAAAACAGTTTTTCACCATAAAACCCTTGAAGGGGAGCTCGGATCTTCCATCAAATCTTCAAAAGGGGAGATTTTTAAGTCTCGCCCCCTTTTCTCCAAGACCCAGCCAAACAGAGAGGAGGAAGAAGGGGACCCATCTCCAAAAACCCCACTTCGGGATGATCCAAGGCTAAAGGGGGAGAAGAAATGGGTCCGCTTTGATCATCTCCAAAAATTTCTGGGAGTTCAACTCCATTTGTCAAGATCTTTTGGAGTTTAACTCCATAAATAAAACCTTTTTTAGAAGTTTAAATCCATTCAAGATCTTTTGGAGTTTAACTCCATAAATAAAACCCTTTTTAGGAGTTTAACCCCATTCAACATCTTTTGGAGTTTAACTCCATAGATAAAAATCCTTTTTGGGAGTTTAACTCCACTCAAAATCTTTTAGAATTTAATTTCATAGATAAAAATCCTTTTCGGGAGTTCAACTCCTCATTCCGGAGCTAAGCCCTTTCTCTCTGCAGGCGCTCCATGCCTACGTGCCGGGCGCGTGAAGCGCTGGCGTCCAGCGCCTACGTGCCGAACACAGGAGGCGCTGGTGCCCAACACCCAGCGCCCAGTGCCCAGCTGCCGGGCGTGTGAGGCGCTGACACGCAGTGCTCGGCGCCCACACGTCCTTACTCACCGTTTTTTTTTCTTTTTTTCTTTTTTTTTCATACACTCCACACTCAAAACACGTCCCCCGCTAGAAAAAATTTCTAACGGGGCGCTGTCTCGCATCCTGCAAGGGGCTGCTAGCCCCCTTGACCTCCAGCCCGCTATCCGGATAGCGGGCCCCCCGTAAACTCTGCGAAGCCCCCGATATATCCAAAACCCCTCATGACACATACGCACACTGCACATTTAGTTCACATGACTAGTTGACCCGTCAATCGGAGATTTTTTCGCTTCAAACACGAGGGGTAATTAACGGCAGCTTAATCCGCGGCTGCCGAAGATTCGGATCTCCACAATCAATAAACCCCAGCCTACCCTACGCAGGGGGATCTGTATATGCCTGATAAGCGACGTGTATTCCCATCTCAATTGGGTGACGAAAAACACCCTACATAAATACCACACCATGTCCCTAGCTCTCCCCTATTATGAAATTCTATCAAAAATCCTCAAAACTCTCTGAGTACAAGTGGAGTTAAAACTAATCAAAGAGGAGTTAGCGATCAAGTCTCTTTCGTTGAAAATCGGAGTTGTTTCCCGAGCTACCACTACTTAACCGGTAAGTTCCTTCATCTCTCTCACTTTTCGCTTCAAAATAATTTTTAAAATATATCGACAAAAGCGGAGTTAGCATATATTCTAAACATTTAAACTAATTTTTGTCGCTTTGCCATATTTAAAAGTTCATACGAATTCTCTAATGTCACTTCAATGTAATATGCACATCTATTGCCTTATCATGTAACGAAAATTTCATGTCCAATAATCATATAAATGAACTTTTTCAAAAAATACAATGAGCTTTAATATAACCGTATTATCGATAACTAGCATACGTATCTGTAGAACATTCACGGGGTAACGACCTACCCCACACGCACACTTTTGATCCATAGCATGAGGTTTAGATGTATGGTTAATTTAACAGAACACATTTTTCAAATAAATACCATCACTTTTATAAAAAATACGTTTTTATCGATATTTTTAAATCCTTGGCAATTGCGTCTCTACAACTCTCGTTAGGGAACCCGCTAATAGATGGCATAGATTATCGCACATCCTTGGGATAGTAGAGCAGGATGCAAAGCTTCTCACGGAGTATTCGGTCTTGAAAGAAATAAAAATACGATTTTTAAGAAATAAGACTTTTCTAAACAAAACAATCTTTGAAAAATTTATATAAAACTACTAATCCGTATTTTCAATAAAAATAACTTGTGAAAATATATTTTTAAAATGAAGATTGGAATTTTAATAAAATACCATCAAGTTTCCAAAGGAGCTAGTTTTCATAAAAATACCATAAACTTTTAAAAAAAATTGTTTTATCACTAAAACACCATCTAAATTAAAATATATGTTCATAAAAACTCTAAATATTATAAATTACCCTCGAGATTTATTTCTAAACAATATTAAAGTATTTTCATAAAAACCCCTCGAGAAATGAAAACAATATAAATACAATATAAACAACAAAATAATAAATATTTAAGAACTCTAGATTAATATAGGTTTAAGCGGTATCATTTCTCTTGAGTCCCAAAGAGCCGGAAAAAGTGAGTGTTTTCCTATTTAGGTTAGACAAGTTTAACGGGGTTATCAATGGCAAATGTCTTGGAAAAAGACACAAATCCTGTCATCCAAGTGTAGCAGTTGCCCGATTACTCCCGAACTTAAGAAATTCAAGAACTAAATCTTTTCATAAGATTCTGACTCCAACTTGAATCTTAACTCAAACCAGAATCTAACATCAAACTCAAACTTGAATACTCGACTCGACTTGACCAAACTATGGTTATAACATGACATGAACTTGACATGAATACATGAATACATGATTACATCTTGAACATGAACTTGTACATTTTATATCCATGGATTCGGCCAAGACCTGTAATCTTAATCTATACAATACAATACGCGGGGATAAAGGGGTAGATTGGTACGGAACGTATATCGTGGCATGATAGGTCATTTTAAAAGAGACAAACATGAATTTACGTGTCGTTGTCCCGTGGGTTATGACGGAACCTTATACTACATGTTACCAATGAAAGTCTACCCTAGCACCACCATAAGATTTAAACCGGCATCAAGCATACAATTTTAAAAATTTCTTAGTGCAAAGCTATACTGACAAAGGATCAAACTAGATGATTAGGGTTTACATGATGATATCAAAAGAACTATTCTAAGAGATGGAGATTACAACCTTTGTAGACCGTGTCCTTCTCTTCTATAGCTCCGGGTAGTAGTCCCTATGACTCCTCATAGCTCCACTTGAAGAAGTGCACGAACTTGCTTCGTGATCTTCGTGTCGAAGATGATCCACCCGAAGTTCCTCTAATCCAAACTACCTCTCCACTAAACTCTCTTTAGTGAAGGAAACACCCTAAACTCAAGTACTAATCAAGTGTAGAATGGTGAAGTATGGGTTCTAAGCTCACTTAAGATTTACTCAAGCTCTAAGGTTCACAACTCATGTGATGTTTTAGAGCTTGAAGCATGAAGAAAGAAGAAGAAGGAAAATTGGAGAGAGCAAAAAAATAGTTAAGGCAATGAACTCCTCTATGTGAATAATGAAGAATGGCTCAAATAAAAACCTCTTGTTCACCGTCGAAAACAGAGACAACCGCGTAGGTCGTTTTGCCTGAATTTGGGGGCAGATGCTATTTGGTGCTATCCGTCCACCTCTCCGAAGATGCCAAGTTGATTTATGACACCATGTATCGAAGGTTTAAACGGATGCGGCCGATGTAGCAGACTTCGTCAGATTCCCCCTCGTTGAGGGGTTTTTGATTGTGGGGATGCTCTTCCCCGCAGGCGCAAGCCTCTGCAGTTAATTACGCTACCGCATAGCGGTAACCACTTTCTCCTTCTCCAGATGGTCATTTCGTGACGTGTGTGTTTGTTTTGTTTTTGGTTGCCCGTGGATTGTATATGGAGACTAATTTATGTTGTCGCCCGTAGGGCGTGGATTAGTCCAAATCCGTATTTTCTTAGATTTGGTTTTGAGTTGGGTTTAAGGATCGTTAATCTCATTTGAGACTAAGATCAACTTAAACGTTTGTTAAGGATACGTTAGTCTAATTTTAGACTAAGATCTACTCAACATGATCATTTAGATCCAACAAAAGAGCATTTGGGCTCTATTGTTTTAGTTTAGGGACATTGCGGTCCATTGGGTTTATTGATTGTCGGGACCCGCCACTTCTCTGAAGACGTTGAATAGTTACAACGACATATATCAGAGGTGTGAAGAGATGTACCCTTGAACCAATGTCAGTTGAAGGATCTATAGTTGGATTGATTTAAGAATCGTTAATTTTATTTGAGATTAAGATCAACTTAAATGGTTGTTAAGGATATGTTAGTCTAATTTTAGACTAAGCTCTACTTAACAGGTTTTTAGGATCATTTAGATCCAGCGAAAGAGCATTTGGGCTCTATCGTTTTAGTTTAAGGACGTTACGGTCCGTAGTTAGTTTAAGAATATTACGGTCCATGAGTTTAGGGACCTCATAGTCCGTAAAGTTTAAGGACATCATAGTCCATGAGTTTAAGGACCTCATAGTCCATGGAGTTTAAGGACATCATAATCCATAGTTTAAGGACCTCATAGTCCGTAAAGTTTAAGGACATCATAGTCCATGAGTTTAAGGATCTCATAGTCCGTAAAGTTTAAAGACATCATAGTCTGTGGGGTTTTTAGTTTAAGAACATCATACTCCATGAAGTTTAGTTTAAGAACGTTATGGTCCAAAGTTAGTTTAAGGACATTACGGTCCGAAGTTTAGATGCAAACATGGGTCTGGAAATGCACCAGATAGTTATTGGTCATCAGGACCCACCACCTCTCTGAAGACGTTGAATAATTACAACGACATGTATCAGAGGTGTGAAAAGATGTACCCTTGAACCAAATGCCAGATTGAGAAGCAATGGGATGAACATTATTATAAATGCCATCTGAGATGATTAATTTTGTCATGCCCCGCTTCCCGGTATACAGCGAAGGGGACGCGCCAAGGCCGCTACGTATTTACTCAGAAGCAAATACGCTAAGCATAACTAAGCAATATAAAAGAAAATATACACAAGAGACAAGATATAATAAAAATAGCAACTTTATTTATTAACATTCTTTTGTACAATGCATGAAAAGGAAATACAACTGAAATAAAAGCAATGCCTAAACAATGGTATGACAGGAAATTAAAGGTACCGAATAGAAAATGTACAATATCTAGAGCTTAGGGTCTTCGCTGTACTGATCCAAGTCTTCTGCAGTTGGCTCGATCTTTGACGGGTCCAAATCACCTGACGGCATTCAAAGAAAAAAGAAATAGAATGTCGTCAGCGAACATGTCGCTCGGTAAGTCCCAAAGATAAGAGGAAAGTAGAATAGACAGAATAGGAAGGTATCTTTTAAAGTTGTATTATATTGTTGTAATATTGTGTTAACGATGTTGTTTGTAGCTTGGTACAGAAGGATGCCAGTGTATACGAGAGGGGTCTCTATATGCTAGAGACTAGAGCAAACGGAATGTACAAGGAACCGTTAAGCCACGGTACAACAACAACGGAATATAAGTTAGGTGTCTTAATCTTACTGTCTCGTGCCACTTTTAACACCTTCCGTACCAATCTACCCCTTAAATCCCGTAGTGTTTTGATTGTATTGCTGTCTTGTATTGTAACTGTATAGATTGTATAATTGGATGACTGACCGAAACCATGATATCAGTAAATAGATGTAACTGGAGAATCATGTAAATGGATGTATATCCATGGTTCGGTTCAGACAAGTTGATAAATTGAATAATGGATTCATGGATTCATGTTGAATTGTAATATTGTAAATTGTAGATCGTACTTGAATCATATTCAAGTCAGATTATAATGAGACTCACTCTGAGTCAGATAATTAGAAAAATAAATTGAAGTCCTGGTTGTTTTGATGTTATCGGTAACCGCTGCACATGGGCGGCAGGATGTGTGTCTTTTTCCAAGACGATTACCGTATTGATAACACTGTTGTTAAGTTGTCTACCTTAGATAGGCAAGCACCCACTTTTCCGGCTCCCTGAGGCTCAAGAGATTGGTCCCGCTTAAACCTATGTTTACTAGGGTCCTTAGTGTAATTTATAGAACTTGAGGGGGTTTTATGTAAAAATACTTTTATATACTTTTCAAAATACACCCCAAGTATTTATTAATCGTCTTTAGAGTTGTAATAAATGTAGATTTTATATTGTGATATTTCTAGTGAAAATATCCTAATTCCATAATAAAAGGTATTTATTTGTAATATTGGTATTGTATGGAATTCGTGGTATTTTAGTGTAAAATGATTCTTGTGATTTTTGAAAAGAGTTGGGATATTTATAATAATTCAAAATAAATATTTTAATGTTACATATACATATATTTATATGAAAATAATTTTAATATATGTATTATATTCTAGAAATCTGGTTTTTTTAAGATGTCGTATTTTAAATCTTTCGAGACCGAATGCTCCTTGCGGAGGTCTGCATCTCGTACTACTAAGCCTGAGGATGTGCGATAATCTGCACCATCTCAAACGGGTTCCCCAAATGGGTTGTAGCGGCGCTTTGCAAAGATTTGTATAAATACTAATTATTAAGGAAAAACAGTTTTATTAATTATGGTATTTATTTGTAAAGATATTGTTTTCCCGTATTCTATGTTCTAGGGTCTCCTAAGTCAACTAGACCGCTTCTAACTAGTCCAAAGCGACAAGTTGTGAGATATCCCTCAAATCGCCTCTTCACCGCCAATTATGGGCAGGTAAGTACAAGTGAAGAAAGGAGAGATCCGCTCACGAATCACCGTGAGACGGGCCTTTTAAAGTTACCTTTCTCACTTGTCTAGCTTAGGCACCACAAAGTCAGGTTTAGATAAACGACTGAATGCCCACAACTTTCTCTGTCCTAATGAGTGCGACAGTCCTTAATTGGCTGAGTCTAGATATTTTTATTATTAATTCAAAGGTTATTTATTTGTAAAGATGTATCAACACTAAATCTTTTAGAAATGGTTTTATTAAGTAAAGGGTATTTAAATGAAAATGTTTGTTTTCCCGTATTGTAAGTTCTTGAGGGTATCGTGTTATGTTGCATAAGAGTGTGTGAGGAGGTAGGTCATTACGTCGTGGTCTACTTAAAGGTATAACAAGTTTAATGGTTTAAATGTATAATTGAAACAATATGGTATTTAAATGAAAAATACGATAAAGTGAAATAGCCATCATTTTATGAAATGAAATTTGATCAATTTGGTTGATTAGTGTTTAATAGTCAACATGAGCGAGTTTAAGCATAATTGTATTAACGAGAATTGAAGTTTTATAAGAAAACCGAATCGGAAATCGGATTTGTTCCGATTCCGTCGGGTTTTGTAAATCCGTATTTTTATAATAGAAAAGGGAGATAGAAAAGGGGACTTACGGGTTTTGGACAATAACGAGAGTGAGATGGAAGGAGAGGAATCGTCGGTGCGTCGCATCGTCGCCGAGAGCTCCTAGAACGATCGCCGGAAGTTCGCCGGGAATTTCGTCGTAGCTTCGCTTCGTGCTCGTTTTCAAAGTACACAAGTTTCTTGGAAATTTTAGAGAGTTGGCTCAGAGTTTTGGGGTGAGAGGGTAGGGTGGTATTTATTGGGTTAGGTTAGGGTTAGGGTAGATGAAGAGTTTAAATTTAAAAAAATGTAAAAATATATTAAAATGTATTAAAAATTGTAGTAAATAAGGCTTTATGGATTCTCTGGAAATGGTCTAAACATTTAAAGTATACAGAGGGCTAGAGAAGGGGAAAGGTCAAAAATTTGGTGTTGACGACTCGGCCGAGTCAGGCCGAGTTGGGGGCTCGGTAGGTGGGGGGTCACCTGAGTAAGGCTCTGGTATAATCAGGTTTTCAGGTTCAGTGGATAGTTTAGGAGTTATCTCGTGTGGACTGTTGGGCTTCTAAAAAATTTTAAAAAAAATAAATATTAAAAATAATGTGGGGCATGGGATTTGAACTCTGGTGGCTTGGTTCAGCAGTGCAAGGTATTACCAATAAGCTACAAGCTCCTTCCTGTAATTATGGAGTGAAATAGATATTTAAAGTGGTAACAGCAACATTAAATACTCCAAGTATACTTTAAATTTAAAGCAAATTTATGTACACTAAAAATGGAGTTGTTACAGTCTACCCTCCTTACAAAAATTTCGTCCTCGAAATTTATAACTTTTATTTGAGGACTAGTTTACAAAGAGGTGAGGATATCTTGCACGCATTTCATCTTTCCTTTCCTAAGTGGACTCTCCTGGAGTGTCTTTCCTCCACATCACTCGGACCAAGTTAACTTCCTTGTTCCGAAGTGTCTTCACTTTCCTGTCCAGGATCTCCATAGGCTGTTGCTCACAAGACAAGTCGGGCTGTATAGTGAGTTCGGAATGATCAAGAACATGGCTGGGGTCACTCGCATACCTTCTGAATTAGGATATGTGGAATACATTATGCACTCCTTCTAATGAGGGTGGAAGCGCTAATCGGTATGCCACTTCACCGACTCGTTCGAGTATGTCGAACGGTCCAATGTATCTCAGACTTAGCTTACCTCGTCTTCCAAATCGGATCACTCCGCAGTTCGGAAATATCTTCAAGAATACGTGATCTCCTGGATGGAATTCCAAGTGTCGTCTCTTTCCATTAGCCCAGTGCTTCTGTCCATCTTGGGCTATGCTCATCCTTTCCCTGATAGTATGAACCACATCAACAGTCGCTACTATCATCTCTGGTCCAAGAAGTTCCCTATCTCCGATATCGTCCCAACTTAATGGCGATCGACACTTCCTTCCATACAATACTGCAAAAGGTACCATTCCTATGCTTGCTTGGTAGCTGTTGTTGTACGAAAACTCCACAAGATGTAGGTGATCTTCCCATGATCCTTTGAAGTCTAACATACATGCTCTGAGCATATCCTCCAAGATCTGAATAGTTCGCTCAGACTGACCATCGGTTTGTGGATGATAAGCCGTGCTGAAGTTCAGACTTGTTCCCAAGCTTGCTTGCAGACTCTGCCAAAATTGCGATCGGAACCTGGTGTCACGATCGGAGATCAGGTAGACCAGTACTCTATGAAGTCTCACAATTTCCTGTATGAGTTCATGGGTATCAGAGATAGTACATTATGAAGAGTTTAAATCTTTAAATAGATTATTGCCTCCATGTACTTCTTTGCTAGTGTCTCAGTTGATTGGCCAACTCGAAATGGGATGAAGTGAGCCGACTTTGTGAGTCGATCCACAATGACCCATACGATATCGTTACCCTTTGTGCTACGAGGAAGAGCAGTCACAAAATCTATTGTGATGTGTTGCCACTTCGATTCTGGGATTGGTAACGGTTGAAGTAGTCCAGCTGTCCGGTGATGTTCAGCCTTTACTTGCTGACACACCAAGCATTTTGCGACGCTTCTGGCTACTTCACGCTTCATTCCATGCCACCAATAATTCTGACATAGATCTTTGTACATTTTGGTACCTCCAGGGTGTACTGAATAGGGAGAGCTGTGAGCTTCTTTCATTAACTCTTCCCGAACATGACCTTTTGGTACACACAATCTGCTGCCGTATCTCAAAGATCCGTCTTCATGGATGATGAAATCTGTTCTGTGTCCATTCTCCACTTGTTCTCTGATCTTTTGCAACTTAGCATCACTTGCTTGAGCTGCTTTGATCTGATTGACAATGGTTGATTGAACTTGTAAATTCATCAAACTTGAAGCATTACCTGGCATGACTACTTCAATCTCCATCTGATGCAAGTCTTGTTGAAGCTTCCACTGAGCAGTGAGATTCATCAATAATGGTTGACAACTACCAGCATCAGGTACCACATTCACCTTCCCTGCGTGATATTGTAAGTTGATGTCAAAGTCCGCCATGAGTTCTAACTATCTTCTCTGCCGCATATTCAACTCTTTCTGAGTAAACACGTACTTCAGACTCTTATGATCTATGTAGATGTTCACTCGTTCACCAAATAGATAATGGCGCCAAATCTTGAGAGCAAAGATGACGGCTGCCAACTCCAGATCACGCATCGGATAATTGCGCTCATGAATCTTCAGTTTTCTTGAAGCATAAGCCACGACTTTACCGTGCTGATGTAGAACACATCCTAATCTCTTACCGGATGCATCATAATGCACTTCGAATCCTCCAGATTGATCCGATATTACGAGAATAGGTGCTGATGTCAACCTTGACTTGAGTTCTACGAAAGCTTGTTCGCATGCTTCTGACCATACAAATTCTTCATCTTTACGTGTGAACTTGGTCAGGGGTGCTGCTATCTTTGAAAATCCTTCAATGAACCTTCTGTAATATCCAGCTAAACCCAAAAAACTCCGAATGTCCTTCACTAACTTTGGTGTAGGCCATTCGCTGACTGTTGAAACCTTTGCTGGATCCACAGAGATTCCTTCTCCTGATACGATATGTCCAAGAAAACCAACTTGCTTTAGCCAAAACTCGCACTTGCTGTACTTGGCATATAGCTGATGTTGTCGAAGAGTTTCCAGGACAATTCGTAGGTGCTCGGCATGTTCTTTCCGACTCTTAGAATACACCAGGATGTCATCGATAAAGATGACAACAAACCTGTCTAAGTACTCCCGGAAAACTTGATTCATTAGGTTCATGAATATTGCCGGTGCGTTGGTCACTCCAAATGGCATCACTAGAAATTCATAATGTCCATAGCGAGTTCTGAAAGCTGTTTTATGAATATCAGCTTCCTTGACCTTCACCTGATGATAACCCGAACGAAGATCCAATTTAGAGAAAACACAAGATCCACTTAGCTGATCGAATAAATCATCGATGTGCGGGAGTGGATACTTGTTCTTTATAGTGACTTCGTTCAAGGCTCTGTAATCGATGTACATTCTGTATGAACCTTCCTTCTTCTTCATAAGTAGTACAGGTGATCCCCAACTTGTAGTGCTGGGACGAATCCATCCTTTCACCAGGAATTCGTCCAACTGTGTTCGGACTTCCTTCAAACCTTCCGGACTTAAACGATAAGGTGCTTTAATCACCGGTTGTGCTCCTGGTACTAAATCAATGCTGAATTCAAGAGCTCGATCGGGAGGCAAACCTGATATGTTGTCAGGAAACACGTCGTCGAACTCTCGAATCACATCTGGCCTTGATTCTTCCTCCGCATGAGCTGCTGCAACTACTGCTTCCCTTGGCTTCGCTTTGTAGGTACTTGGCTCCAGGGTACGGTCTCCGCTTTTGAAATAGAAGATCGGGTGGTCTAGAATCTCGAACACTACCCTCCTTTGACGACAGTCGATGGTAGCATAAAAAGTTCCAAGCCAGTCCATACCTAGAACCACATCGAAGTTCAGTATGTCCAGCACTTTGAAGTCAGCATTTAATTCTCTGCTGCAAACGACTACTGGGCACAAGCTGTATCCTATAGTTGCCTTTAGAACGCCATTTCCTGAACTGACATTCCAGCTGGATACAAGCGGTGAGACTGGAATCGCATGGGTTCGGACGAACCGTTGTGACATAAATCAGTGAGATGCTCCAGTATCAAACAGTGCTAGTGCAGGTATTGAGGATACTAATATTGTACCTAAGGTATGTGTATATGTTTTAGGTATAGAGAAAGTATGTAGATAAACAAGACTGAAAGAAAAGTTTGAGAAGAAAAGTTTACCAGTGATTACTTGGCCAGTGGCCTCAGCTTCTTCCACTGTCATCGTGAAAGCCTGACGCCTTGGTGCATTCCTCCTGGCCTGAGGATTATTCCTCTGAACATTCCTTTGAGCTTGATGGAACTAACGAGGAGGTAGTGCAGCTTGTGGTCCTCTGGGTAGTGCAGGTAGCGCAAGTCTTGGAGCAGGTGCCTGAAGGGCTGGTCGCTGCAGATAGGTAATTGCTGGCCTGGGTGCAGCAACTGGGTTTTGTCTTTGGGGACAAGACCCAATATCATGAGTAGCTGAGTCGCAGACTAAGCAAAGACGGTTGGCTCATCGACAGTCTTTCATTATATGTTCAGTTCTCTTGCAGTAGGTACAAAAGGCTGGGCTGGGACGATGGTTCGGTACTCCGAGTCGCCTTGGCACAAAAGGTAGCCTGGACGAGGCTCCTCCTGCCATCTGGTTGGCAGGGCGCTTAAATCCAGCAGATTGAGGTCTTCCCCTCGCCTTTACCACTGCCTCATAACGGCGGGCAGCTTTCAGAGCCAATTCATGAGTCGAAAAATCTCCTGTGGCCAGTGCAGCCTGGATCTCCGAATCCAAACCTTGTTGAAATCGACGGGCTCTGATCTCGTCCGTCGGTATCAAGTGTGCCACAAATCTGTTTAAAGGATTGTGTTAGCTGTGTAGTATGTGATATATAAAAATTTGAATTATTGAGACATATCTTACCGACTGAGAATGGTGAACTCAGTGTCATACTCATCTACTGACTTGGTCCACATTGAACCTTGTTGCAGATGGATGAACTGCTGTTCTATGTCGAACCTGGCAGTCTCAGGGAAGTACTTAGCGACGAACATGTCGCGGAAAGTCTTCCATTCGATGGGTTGTTCAAGACGGCTTTCTTCCGCCTTCCACCAGTTTCGTGCATTGTCCGTGAGCTGTAATTTTGCAACACGAACCCAAGCTAATTCTGGCACTTGTGCCGCTGCCAGATCATCTTCGATACTCTGAGCCCATTCCTCAGCTTCCAGTGGGCTTTCCTTTCCTGAGAACTATTTGGGGTGCAAATCCCTGAATTGCTTCATCCTAGGTGCTTTTGCCTCGGGACGGTTCATTAAAAGAGCAGTCTGCTACTGCTGTCCCTCTAGGAGGCTGCAGATTGCCTCAAGCAGAACCGTTTGCTCGTTGAGTGGAGCAGAGACGGCAGGTGTGAGTGGCAGTGGTGGAGATGTGTTGTTGACATTGGTGCTGGTGTTGTTCGGGGAATCCATAACCTTAAAGAAAAATTTGGGTTAGAACAGATTCAAAGTACATGAAATGATAAGATTCAAGGAATATGAATTGTAAAGAATGTTTTAGTTGCTGGTTCTTGTGTTATATTGCTTAGGTTGTTCACGCAGAACAGAACTGCATGGCAGTGTTCCATACAACTATGACCTGCATGGGCCACCAACAAAACCTGTCACGCCCTGCTTCCCGGTATACAGCGAAGGGGACGCGCCGAGGCCGCTATGTATTTACTCAGAAGCAAATACGCTAAACGTAACTAAGCAATATAAAAGAAAATATACACAAGAGACAAGGTATAATAAAAACATCAACTTTATTTATTAACATTCTTTTGTACAATGCATGAAAAGGAAATACAACTGAAATAAAAGCGATGCCTAAACAATGGCATGACAGGAAATTAAAGGTACTAAATAGAAAATGTACAATGTCTAGAGCTCAGGGTCTTCACTGTACTGATCCAAGTCTTCTGCAGCTGGCTCGATCTTTGACGGGTCCAAATCACCTGACGACATTCAAAGAAGAAAGAAATAGAATGTCGTCAGCAAACAGGTCGCTCGATAAGTCCCAAAGATAAGATGAAAGTAGAATAGACAGAATAGGAAGGTATCTTTTAAAGTTGTATTATATTGTTGTAATATTGTGTTAACGCTGTTGCTTGTAGCTTGGTACAGAAGGATGCCAGTGTATACGAGAGGGGTCTCTTTATGCTAGAGACCAGGGCAAACGGAATGTACAAGGAACCGTTAAGCCACGGTACAACAGCAACGGAATATAGTTTATGTGTCTTAATCTTACTGTATCGTACCACTTTTAACACCTTCCGTACCAATCTACCCCTTAAACCCTGTAGTGCTTTGATTGTATTGTTGTCTTGTATTGTAACTGTATAGATTGTATAATTGGATGACTGACCGAAACCATGATATCAGTAAATGGATGTAACTGGAGAATCATGTAAATGGATGTATATCCATGGTTCGGTTCAGTCAAGTTCATAGATTGAATATATGGAATAATGGATTCATGTTGAATTGTAATATTGTAAATTGTAGATTGTACTTGAATCATATTCAAGTCAGATTATAATGAGACTCACTTTGAGTCAGACAATTAGAAAAATAAATTGAAGTCCTGATTGTTTTGATATTATCGGTAACCGCTGCACATGGGCGGCAGGATGTGTGTCTTTTTCCAAGACGATTACCGTATTGATAACACTGTTGTTAAGTTGTCTACCTTAGATAGGCAAGCACCCACTTCTCCGGCTCCCTGAGGCTCAAGAGATTGGTCCCACTTAAACCTATGTTTACTAGGGTCCTTAGTGTAATTTATAGAACTTGAGGAAGTTTTATGTAAAAATACTTTTATATACTTTTCAAAATACACCCAAGTATTTATTATTCGTCTTTAGAGTTGTAATAAATGTAGATTTTATATTGCGATATTTCTAGTGAAAATATCCCAATTCCATAATAAAAGGTATTTATTTGTAATATTGGTATTGTATGGAATTCATGGTATTTTAGTGTAAAATAATTCTTATGATTTTTGAAAAGAGTTGGGATATTTATAATAATTCAAAATAAATATTTTAATATTACATATACATATATTTATATGAAAATAATTTTAATATATGTATTATATTCTAGAAATCTCATTTTTTCTTAAGATGTCGTATTTTAAATCTTTCGAGACCGAATGCTCCTTGCGGAGGTCTGCATCTCGCACTACTAAGCCTGAGGATGTGCGATAATCCGCACCATCCCGAACGGGTTCCCCAAATGGGTTGTAAAGACGCTTTGCAAAGATTTGTATAAATACTAATCATTAAGGAAAAACGGTTTTATTGTGGTATTTATTTGTAAAGATATTGTTTTCCCGTATTCTATGTTGTAGGGTCTTCTAAGTCAATTAGACCGCTTCTAAGTAGTCCAAAGCGACAAGTTGTGAGATATCCCTCAAATCGCCTTTTCACCGCCAATTGTGGCCAGGTAAGTACAACTGAAGAAAGGAGGGATCCGTTCACGAATCACCGTGAGACGGGCCTTTTAAAGTTACCTTTCTCACTTGTCTAGCCTAGGCACCACAAAGTCAGATTTAGATAAACGACTGAATGCCCACAACTTTTCTCTGTCCTAATGAGTACGACAGTCCTTAATTGGATGAGCCTAGATATTTTTATTATTAGCTCAAAGGTTATTTATTTGTAAAGATGTATCAACACTAAATCTTTTAGAAATGGTTTTATTAAGTAAAAGGTATTTAAATGAAAATGTTTGTTTTCCCGCATTCTAAGTTCTCGAGGGTATCATGTTATGTTGCATATGAGTGTGTGAGGAGGTAGGTCATTACCTCGTGGTCTACTTAAAGGTATAACAAGTTTAATGGTTTAAATGTATAATTGAAACAATGTGGTATTTAAATGAAAAATACGATAAAGTGAAATAGCCATCATTTTATGAAATGAAACTTGATCAATTTGGTTGACTAGTGTTTAATAGTCAACATGAGGGAGTTTAAGTATAATTATATTAACGAGAAGTGACGTTTTATAAGAAAACCGAATCGGAAATCGGATTTGTTCCGATTCCGTCGGGTTTTGTAAATCCGTATTTTTAGAATAGAAAAGGGAGATAGAAAATGGGACTTACGGGTTTTTGGACAATAACGAGAGTGAGATGGAAGGAGAGGAATCGCCGGTGCATCGCTTCGTCGCCGAAAGCTCCTAGAACGATCGCCGGAAGTTTGCCGGGAATTTCGCCGTAGCTTCGCTTCGTGCTCGTTTTCAAAGTACACAAGTTTCTTGGAAATTTTAGAGAGTTGGTCAGAGTTTTGGGGTGAGAGGGTAGAGGGTAGGGTGGTATTTATAGGGTTAGGCTAGGGTTAGGGTAGATGAAGAGTTTAAATTAAAAAAAATGTAAAAATATATTAAAATGTATTAAAAATTGTAGTAAATGAGGCTTTATGGATTCTTTGGAAATGGTCTAAACATTTAAAGTATACAGGGGGTAGAGAAGGGGAAAGGTCACAAATTTGGTGTTGACGACTCGGCCGACCGGCCGAGTCCGGCCAGCGGCACCGGCCGACTCGGCCGAGTCAGGCCGAGTCGGGGGCTCGGTAGGTGGGGGGTCGCCTGAGTAAGGCTCTGGTATACTCAGGTTTTCAGGTTCAGTGGAAAGTTTGGGAGTTATCTCCTGTGGACTGTTGGGCTTCTAAAAAATTTAAAACAAAATAAATATTAAAAATAATGTGGGCCATGTGATTTGAACTCTGGTGGCTTGGTTCAGCAGTGCAAAGTATTACCAATTAGCTACAAGCTCCTTTTTGTAATTATGGAGTGAAATAGATATTTAAAGTGGTAACAACAACATTAAATACTCCAAGTATACTTTAAATTTAAAGCAAATTTATGTACACTAAAAATGGAGTTGTTACAAATTATGGAAGACCTGAACATAATTAGGGCTCGGTTAAGAACAAGGTTTTGGCTTTGGGAGACTTGGCTAACTTGGGCTAAGATTGACCTATCATAGTGTTAAACACTAGCATATGTTCGGCGCTCACGTACTCCCACGTGAGGTCTTAAAGTATTGTTTAAGTACTGAAAATTTGAAGCGCTCACGTGGGGTCACGTGAGGCGCTTGAAATAGTGTTAAACACTGAATATTTGAAGCGCTCACGTGGGGTCACGTGAGGTGTTTGAAGTAGTGTTAATCACTGAAGATTTGAAGCGCTCACGTGGGGTCAAGTGAGGCGTTTGAAGTAGTGTTAAACACTGAAGATTTGAAGCGCTCACGTGGGGTCATGTGAGGCGTTTGAAGTAGTGTTAAACACTGAAGATTTGAAGCGTTCACGTGGGGTCACGTGAAGCGTTTGAAGTAGTATTAAACACTGAAGATTTGAAGCGCTCCCGTGGGGTTATGTGAGTCGCTTGAAGTAGTGTTAAACACTGAAGATTAGAAACGCTCACGTGGGGTTACATGAGTCGCTTGAAGTAGTGTTAAAAACTGAAAGTCCGAAGCGCTCACGTGAGGCGCCTGAGATTTGGCACAGCTTCTTTGAATTTATGCCTTTTTTCTTTTCTGAGAGCTGAGCACTATTGGGTCACGTGGGATCACGTGAGGCGTCCCCAAAGACTGAAAGCTGTATCTGTTTTATTCTCTTTTGAAAAGTACTAAGCACTATTAAGGGGTCACGCGATGTCACGTGATGCACCCTAAAATAGAAACTGCCTTGGGTTTATTCCCCTTTTTTCTTCTGAAGGGCTTGTTCAGGGGTCACGTGGGAGCACGTGACCTGATCTTATTTGTTTTCTTACGTTCAACACGGGTGCTCACGTGGGAACACGTGATCATGTTTGGGTGCTAATCTTTTTTTTTTTTTTACGTGCATGGAGATCTTGAGTTTTGAGACCTTCAAGTCCCTTATTTAATAAGAATTAAATTCTTTTGTAGGGTTAAACCTTAGTTTTATTTAGAGGAATTAAATTCCTAGATGTACTGTTGTAAGAATTAAATTATTTGGACTCGATTCTCCTCCTAAGTTTTGAATCTGCAAAACAGATCTCCCCGATGAGAATTAAATTCTCAACCTGTGGGGAGGTCTGCTTCGGCAGATCTTCAACCAGAGGAAGAACTAAGTTCTTTTTAGAAGTGTTAAACTTTTATGAATATGAAGAAGAGATAAGAGGTTATGTCTTTATTGCTTTTCTTACCTAGGATTTCTTTTTGGAGATCTTCTTCTCTCTGGAGAATTGAATTCTCTTTTCTTTTGGCTTACGAAGGTGTTTTCTCTCTCTCTTTTTTCTCTCTCTTTTTTTTTTGTCCCTTTGCACTTATTTATAGGAGAAAAAAAGAATCAATTTGTTCAAAAAATCTCTCATTGAGAGATTTTGATCAACCAAAATGATCTTTTAGATCAATTGGTGAATTTTATTCACCGTTGGATTTTTAATCCAAGAACTTCTGTTTTACAGAAGATATTTCTTTTGTTGTTCTTAGCAAGTTTTAGGAAGATATTTCCTTACACAGAATTTTCCTGTAAATTGGTGATATTTAATCACCATTGGATTTTTAATCCAACGACGCTCTGCTTTACAGAGTGCAATCTTTCTTATTTAGAAAGATCTAAGAAAATATTTTCCAAAATAGCGCTTTTGATCCCTTTGTTTAGAATTTAATTCTATCTGTTCAGAAGGCATAGGAGCCATCACGTGTACCATGTGACCCCTCACAGAATTAATTTGGTTTGTTCGTATGAAGGAGTCTAAACAGAGGGAAGGTATCACGTGGTAACACGTGGGCTTCTTTATTCTTTGTTTGTTTTATAACCGAGTCCCACACGTTTTGTGTGAAGAGATGATCACATGCTTCCACGTGAGGCTTTAGCTGCCGCCTACTAAATGGATCCGCTTACTCTGCATACAGATGCATCACGTGCTTGCACGTGATGCTCCACTAGCGGGAATTTTTTTCTTTTCCTTCTCTGAGTCTCTTTGTAAGGGATTGATGATCACGCGCTTCCACGTGATGCTTCCATTAGTAGGGAATTTTCCCCTTCCCTTTTTTTCTGAATTTTTATAAAGGAACACCTCTCTCATTGGAGCATGGAATATCTTTCAATATAAAATGGAACCATGCTTCAATAGTGCAAACAAATGAATAAACAATTGTTTTAAGCTATACCTCACCATTCCTTAAACAAAATATCTCCTCATTTTCCGCCTCTTTTTCTATTTTCTAAAAATAGAAAATCCAAGCCATGCTTCAAAATAACACACACACACACACATATATTAAGAGTAGAAAACAATTAGTGAGCAATAATATTAGTTAATATATAATTATATCAAATATATATATTATATTATTAAATCAACACTTGATTCAATAATCCGGTTATATCACATATAACCTACTAATATTATTTATCTGTATATCACATTATCAAATCAACACTTGATTCAATAATCCGGTTATATCACATATAACCTAACCGATAACATTTTACTTCCAGATTAGAATACGCTATCACATACTCGTATTTAATCAGCCCCCCGTACATATCAACATATGTGCCGTACTTCGTTTCTGTCACGTCTCGCTTCCCAGAGTACGCTAAGACAGGCACGTGACAGAGCCAACCATGCTACCTGTGGATAGGAAATATCCCTCCACAGTCACATTACGGCTGTAGAGATATCAAGAACAATAATAATAACTATTTAATACATGTCCATGAGCCAGATAACGAGTCGAGAAAAAAATAATGCGGAAGTAAAAAGATCCAATACAATAATAAACTGGAATGTACGTCCCATAATGCGGGCTCACATCAGAAAAGAAAATACTGAAAGGAAACTAAACTAAACTAATAACATGTCTTCACTGTTCGGCCTGTTGATCAAAGTACTCCTGGACAGCCTGCGATAAGGACAAGAGATCTGCGCCATGCAAAACCCAGACGTCAGTGCGTCATAATATCAACAATAATTCAAGGCAAGCAGGATGTAATGAAATATGCAGGCATAAAGTATGAAACGTAACAAGTCATCAGTAACAAGTAAATAGTAACATGAATATAGATCAGTGAACATGATATAAACAGGTGAAGTGCAGTGAGTAGTCTAAACTGTACTATAGGGTTATCTACTCTAAAGTTATTCGAAATCAATTAATGTAATGCTCATAGTAACCCATCGGTCTATGCCCCGTTCAACCCCACGGGACCACGGTAACAAGATATGGTAGACTGTAAGTCTATGTCCCGTTCAACCCCATGGGACCACGGTAACACGATGTAATAGACTGAGTGTCTATGTCCCGTTCAACCCCACGGGACCACGGTAACAAGATATAATAGCCCTTTGAGTTACGTTCGGATACATTCTTGATTTCCAAATACCCCCAAGGTTATGTGTGTAAGTCAGGTATTGATAAATCTGAGACTAATACCAACACAGGATCAAGCAGGTACATGTTTGTCTGTATAGACAACAGAAAATGTCCGTAGGGACAACAGGTCAGGATTGTCGGCATTAGTAACAGGATCAAGTAACATGTCAAGCTGTGGTATATCAGGTCATGTCAGGTGGTATACAAGTGTCAAGTCATGTCAAGTAGTGCACAGGTATCAAGTCATGTCAGTAGTAGTGTATCAGGTCATGTCAGGTAGTGCACAAGTATCAAGTGGGTGCTCATAATCAAACTGTAATAAGCATGGATACACAAAAACAAGTATGGGGTACTAATATAACAATAAAATGGAATAATGTGATATGGTGTGCAAAAAGATATAAATTCAAAGATATGGATGCACAATTATCGATTAGGGTTACATTTATAGTTCCAACACTAATTAGGATGATCTTTATTAAACATGGGGTGTTAATTTCATAGTGTTATGTATTAATGTGATCTATGGATGCAGTTATATATATTCTAAATGGGATGGATGCAAACGGGTATCCGAAAAGTTATAAAACTATAAAATGGTAATGTGGGATGTACAACTAAGCAATATGTGATGTAAATATTGATATGGATGCAGTATAATGTAATCTAGTATGTCACAAGATGAGTTTTCATGACCTAGATCTGAAATGATATAAACGGATGCAAACGGAACATCGAAACGTTATAAAACTAAATATGGGGTACTAGATTTAAACTACAGGTATGATATTTATTCAAATAGGTATAAAATGAATTATATAGCATGTAGCAAGATCAACTTGCCTCGACATATCAAGAAACGGATGAATACGGAATGTCTCACGCCGGTGAAAAGTCGCGACGCGCGCACGGTACACGGAACGGTTCCAAACAACACACAAGGGTGATCACACAAGTCAAGTATGTCGTCTGGATCGTCGGGATCGTCGACGTCACGTCCGGCTCCGGCGATTGGTTGCACTGGAGTCAGGGAACGAGAGGGCGACGACGAGATCGACTGCAGCGATCTACGCCGGCGGTGTAGCGGGTGTGCAGGGTTGGCCGAGGTGCTCGGTTCTGGGCTCGGAGAAGGGAAGAGGGAGAAGAGGAATGGCGAGAGAGGGAAGGTGAGGTAAGAAGGTGGTCGGGGAGATGAGCAGAGAAGAGGCGAGGTGTAACACTTTGAAATTTCCGTTAGAATATTTTTCATGATTAATTAGCAATTGCGTGTGTTATCTTATATGCATACATAGGATTATTAGTTATTTTAGTCGGGTTTACCCTAATTCGAAAATTTTCCTTTGTAGTGTACACTTACACACTTAGCCATTTTTGTGACCTAGGTTAAAAGTGTTAACCATTTCATTTCATTCTTGCATGGTTCATGGTTATTATCCCCACCCTTTTTTCAATCAAAACAAAACCCTTTTTAAAATTCTTTTAGCAATAGAAAAATGAGAGCATGGTATTAGGTAAAGAGGATTGACTTTTGACCCCATTTCCCTCTCTTCTCTCTCTCTTCTCCTCACTTCAGAATTCTGCAAAATTTCCAGCAGAAAACCCTAGCTTTGCTTCATCTTCTCCTCTCTTTTTTACTTCTCTTTGATCCCTACACAAAACCCTACACAAATCAACACATTTTCATCACAAAACCATGGAAAAGTGAGCTTTTTAAGGTGTTTGGAGGCAAATCTGCACACTTGATGCTAGAGCTGGGATTTTTGGTGTTTCATAAGGTCTCTTGAAGGTATTAACTCATGTTAGCACTCCTTTTCCATAAACTTGTAGTATTCTTTAGCAAAAATCTTATTTTTGTGCATTTTAGTGATATTAAGAGATATTTGTGATACATATGTTAGATTGGGGTTTTGTTAGCTTGGTTAACTCTATTATGTGCTATTAGAGCTAGTTAAGCCAGGTTTTTGTTTCAGTTTGCACGAAAATACCCTAAAGTTTCATTTTAGTGTAAAAGTGTGATTTTTAACTAGAAATATGATTCTGTAGAATCTGCTGCTACCCGGGTTATTTCAGAATGAAATTGGATTTACTGTAGCATGTATAGGGGATATAGAGTGCACACACGAAACCTGGGAGCCCAATTCCCAAGACAGGCCGCCGGAATATTCATTCTGGCCGCAATTTGCGGCCAGATGGGTGAGTTGGGGTTTGGGGTTTGAGCCACTGGAGTCTGCTGCTATGTGGAGTATGTTGGTATATATATTTTTATAATATCTGTTCTATGTAAATATCTGGGATCTAATACCCTATTTCCCGTATTTTTAAACTTTCGCGACACGCGTGATACGTGTGAGTGGGTTTGGGGTTTCTGCGTATCACGACGCGTTGGAGTGACTTCAGGCGCGTAATCACACGTTTTAGCGTATCGCGCACACGCGCGCTTGGTTTGCGACACGGGTTTCTAGTTGACTTTAAATGTCGTGTTTGTATGGTTTTGAGCTTATGTGTGATATTCTGTGAAATTCTAGGTTCGCAGGCGAGTGCGACGGACGCCGCGAAGAAGGGGAAACAAGTCGTCGGCTATACCTAGCGAGAGACTACGGTGAGTAGATTTAACATCTACGGGGAAATCGCCCGCATGGCGTTATGCGTCAGGGCTGATAGGACCTTATAGCAACATATTACATTTACATACATTGACTGTTCATGGCTACCATTTTGTGCATACTACATTCCCTGTTATATGTATATAAACTAGAATTGATAGAACACCGCACCATTACTAACGGTTCATGTTGCACGAGCACTATTCTGCATGTTACACACACACCGTTAGTAATTGCCATGACACCCACACTGTAGAATTTCCATGATCATTATGCTATAGCTCATCTTTTATGTTACTGGACATGATATTCATACTTGATGCATATATCACATTGCATTGACTTGCATATTGGTTTGGATTACATGTAATTTCTGGATTTGGGAACCGTGGGTATTTCAAAAAAGAATAGGTAATTATTTAAAAACCGGTTTCCCTTGATATGATATTTCAGTGCGTCCACCATATGTTTTCTCGGTGCTAGAGCGCGATAGATATATGAGAGAGAGGACTGACCCGGACTGACGGATGCCCGATAGATATATGAGAGAGGGGGCTGACCCGGACTGACGGATGCCCGATACATATATGAGAGAGGGGGCTGACCCGGACTGACGGATGCCCGATACATATATGCAAGAGAGGGCTGACCCTGACTGACGGATGCCCGATAGATATATGAGAGAGAGGGCTGACCCGGACTGACGGATGCCCGATAGATATATGAGAGAGGGGCTGACCCGGACTGACGGATGCCTGATATAGGAAGATTTGCGTGTCGATACTAGACATGAGTATTTATGATATTTGGGTGCCGATGTTGGGCACTCGTGATTCTCGGTGATGTACAGGATTTGAGGGCCGATGGGAGTGCCGGCATCTGGGTTGTTGGGATTTGGGGTGCATTGATGGACACCGATTACATATTCCACGTTGACATTCCGTGTAGATGTTATATTTCCCATGCTCAGCATTCATTATTGTATCTCATCCTGTAGTTATATTACCTGATAGAGCACTTGCATGATTATTGCACATACTGCTTATCACGCATTGATATCATCTGCTGGCATATGATAGAGCAGCGCAGTACGTGCATGCTCGCGATTATCTTTATATGTTATTTCTATTCACGAGTTGGCAACTCACCCCCGTTGTGCCACAGTATTTGCAGGTTGCCCCTCGGAGTAGTCGCGGCAGGCTGCTTTCTTACATCTTTTGGCTACAGATTCCACTACAGTTGGTGCGTGAGTTGTTTTGCTGTTAGGTGGGTTATGGTATCTGGTTACTTTTGTTGTACACACTTTTGTATCTAGTATTCTCCATCTACCATATATGTACTTGACTTAGAGACAGTGAGAGGACGATGATGTATATTATTTGTATTCTGGTGTCGAGCTTGTTGTGAGCAGACTTTACTTATGCAGTTTATTCTATCTGTGATATTCCCACTTGTTACTCTTGATCTTCGCTACGGCGTCGTATATTGCTATCTTGGTGATTGTTACTTGGATCTCTTAACTTTTAATAAATGCTTAAAACACTCTATACTTTTACTGGTTTGATTTCTGGGTTTTCGGTTCACTTAGTCGCGTTACGCCTGTAGACGTTACGTGGTTAAGTGCCGGTCACGGGCCAAATTTCGGGTCGTGACAAAGTTGGTATCAGAGCGTAGGTTTTACCTTTCGGAGTGTTCCTAGGATGACCCTGGTATGATAGAGTAGGTAGCTGAAGCAGAGTGGCGTAGCGTGCGTATGTTCCGCGGCATACTCACGACACGGTACTCCGCCAAGGCGACCTTAGGACTTGTTGATTTAAATTCCTTCTTGAGTACATACATTCTTGCGATTCGATTTCCGTATCCTTATCGAATCCTACTTTTCCTTTCAGCCATTATGCCGCCAAAGACTATGAGGGCGCAGAGAGCGGCCGCGAGGGCCGAGATTCGAGTTGACTCGTCCGAGACGAGGACTGATCTGGGTAGTACACCGGTTGTGCCCGAGCAGGCTGTTCCTGCTGTGACAAATCAGATTGCCATGTTAGGGGCTGGTGTGCAGAAAATGCGCCAGACGGTAGGATCCAGTATGCAGGAGATGCGCCAGATGATGGGATCTCTAGTTGAGACACTTCGAGCACAACGACCAGAGGTAGTTCCACCCGTTGCAGAGACCGCGGTGGTACCCACAGTACAGGCAGTTTCCTCTGCAGCTATAGAGGTTATCTCGGTATCGTTATCAGAGTTTATGAGGCTGAAGCCTCCGGTCTTCACAGGCACCGATGCGGCCGAGGACCCACAGTCTTTCATTGATAGGATGGCATGGATATGTCGTTCACTTAGATGTGCAGATGCGAGATGGGTTGAGTTCGCGAGCTTTCGCCTGGAAGGTCTCGCGCAGAAATGGTGTGAATCAGTCGAGAAGGGTAGAGCAGCAGGTCTTCCTCCTATGACCTGGATAGAGTTCGTGGCGCTATTCCTTACCCGTTTTCTCCCACTGAGCGTCAGAGATGCTAGAGCACGCAGGTTCGAGTCCTTACGCCAGACTCCGGAGATGTCAGTGGAAGAGTATGATGTCCTGTTCACCGAGCTATCAGTGTATGCTCCGTACCTAGTGGCTACTGAGGAGTTGCGAGTCAAGAGATTTGTCCGAGGCTTGCTTACACCACTGTTTCTTGCGATCAGCGCACAGCATTACGAGACATATGCAGCAGCTGTAGACGCAGCCCTATTAGTCGAGGAGCGCCTTGCTGAGACTTCGGTAGTTCCAGAGCCGAAGAGAGTTCGTGCGGATACATCAGCGCAGAGACAGCCTTTTCGGCGCCGTGATAGACGTCTTGCAGGTAGCAGAGATTTAGGAGGGAGCCGGTTGTTCAGTTCCTATTCCCAGGAGGGTCAGCGGTCATCGTCGGGATGTTTTCGCTGCGGGAGTTCTTATCATCGTGTACGAGATTGTCCTGAGATATCCCGGAGGGAGACAGCAGCACCGCACGTCACATTACCACCTTCACCACCCCAGACGGTGTTGCCTATTGTACCTACTATTACTCCGCGCCAGACTCATGCACAGAGAGGTCATGGTCACGGAGGATTTGTTCATAGAGGACGAGGTGATCGAGGCAGAGGACAGCCAGCGGCCGGCAGGGGACAGTCAGTCGCAGGTGGAGGACAGGCATGAGTTTTTGCTTTGACGCATCAGGACGCGCAGGCGTCCAATGCGGTGGTCTCAGGTATCCTTCCAGTATGTTCGGTTGATGCACACGTGTTATTCGATCCCGGATCCACGCACTCGTACGTATCCACACACTTTGTGCTGAGTTTGGGTAGAGAGTCCGGTTTGTTTGATCAGCCGCTTGTTGTGACTACTCCTGTGGGAGAGTCGTTTGTTGCTACGCACGTGTTCCGATCCTGTACCGTCCGTATTGGCGAGAGAGAGTTGCCTGTCGATTTGATCCTTTTTGAGATGTTGGACTTCGATGTTCTTTTGGGCATAGATTGGTTAGCCATGTGCTATGCTTCTGTTGACTGCCGCGAGAAGACAGTTAGATTTTGTTTTCCCAGCGAGTCGGTTTTTGTTGTGTTGGGGGACCGTGGTGCCATCCCTCACAGTGTGATTTCTTCTTTTCGCGCTGGACAGTTTTTGAGGAAGGGATGTCAGGGATTTCTCACTTATGTTTGCGATACTAGAGCTACAGAGGTTCCGATGGATCAGGTTCCGGTTGTTAGCGAGTTCCCTGATGTGTTCCCTGACGAGCTTCCTGGGCTACCGCCCGAGCGTGATGTTTCTTTCTGTATTGATTTGGTTCCTGGCACGGGGCCTATTTCTGTACCGCCTTATCGGATGGCCCCGGCGGAACTTAGAGAATTGAAGGGTCGGTTGCAAGATTTGCTGGATAAGGGTCCTGTTTGTCAAGAAGAAGGACGCCAGTATGCGTTTGTGTATCGATTACCGCCAGCTGAACAGGGTTACAGTGCGGAACAGGTATCCTTTGCCACGCATCGACGATTTGTTCGACCAGCTTCAGGGGGCAGGATACTTTTCGAGGATCGATTTGCGATCAGGCTACCATCAGCTGCGGGTTCGACAGGAGGACATTCCTAGGACAGGTTTCCGCACGCGCTACGGCCATTATGAGTTTTTGGTGATATCGTTCGGACTCACCAACACGCCAGCAGCATCATGGACTTGATGAACCGTATTTTCCGGTCGTATCTTGATCTGTTCATCATAGTATTCATTGACGATATCTTGGTGTATTCTCGGAGTAGAGAGGAGCACGAGCAGCACCTGCGGATTACACTGTAGACCTTGAGGGAGTATCAACTTTTCGCCAAATTCTCCAAGTGTGCTTTCTGGCTGGACATCGTAGACTTCTTGGGGCACGTGATTACACAAGATGGTATATGTATAGACTCGAGGAAGATTGAGGCCGTTCGGAGTTGGCCTAGACCCACGTCAGTGACGGAGGTTCGCAGCTTTCTAGGGCTGGCAGGCTACTACAAGCGATTCGTGCAGGACTTCTCCAGCATTGCTACACCTTTGACCGGGTTGACCCGGAAGGGAGTTCGTTTCGATTGGACGGAGGAGTGTGAGTACAGTTTCCAGCAGCTACGGGCTCTATTGACTACGACACCAGTGCTATCATTGCCTTCACGATCAGGCGGATTTGTGGTCTATTGTGATGCTTCACGAGTGGGGCTAGGGTGCGTATTGATGCAACATGACAGGGTGATCGCGTATGCTTCGCAGCAATTAAAGAAACATGAACAGAATTACCCCACTCATGATTTGGAGATGGCTGCAGTGGTCTTTGCACTTAAGATCTGGCGACATTACCTATATGGAGAGTCGTGCCAGATATTCACTGATCACAAGAGCTTAATGTATATATTTCAGCAGCGAGACATGAACCTTAGACAGCGCCGATGGATGGAGTTAGTGAAGGACTACGATTGTGAGATCTTGTATCACACGGGCAGGGTTAATGTAGTGGCGGATGCTTTGAGCAGGAGGCCCGGGGGTAGTCTATCTTGTTTGAGCGCAGTACAGAGGCAGTCGTCGGCAGATTGGCAGATCTTATGCGACAGCCAGGTACAGTTCGAGTTTACGCCGATCAGAGGACAGATTGCACATGTTCGTGCACGCCTACAGTTGCTCGACCGTATGCATGAGGCATAGCACAGTGATGGCCGATGTTCAGAGATCAGGACACAGATGGGACATGGCAGATTTTCCGAGTTCATGATCGATGATCAGGGGATACTACGATTTGGGGCTAGACTGTGCGTACCAGATGCTGAGGGATTGCGGCACGAGATTCTTGAGGAGGCACATCGATCGGTATACAGTGTTCATCCCGCTTCTACCAAGATGTACCATGACATGAGAGGTGTTTACTGGTGGGACGGAATGAAGAGAGACATCGCAGATTTTGTGCCGAGATGCCTGACTTGTCAGCAAGTCAAGGCTGAGCACCAGAGGCCCGCGGGAGAGCTACAGCCGTTACCCATTCCGGAGTGGAAATGGGAGCAGATTTCTATGGACTTCATCATGGGTCTACCCAGGACTAGTCGAGGGTATGACTCCATCTGGGTGATCGTGGATCGTTTGACGAAAGCGGCTCACTTCCCTATCATGTCTTGGAAGAGGAGGCCCATACGCAGTATGTTGGCTGCTTGTTCAGCAGCCTCTTTGTCCTTCTTCTCCAATATCCGACGAAGGAATTCGGCGTCGGTTTCTTCCACTTGGCGTTCGTCCGAGGACGTTTCAAGGTTTTCTTTTGGCCCTGTAAGTGCGGCCATAGCGTTCATCATTTCTTGGAGCTTCTGCTGCTGCTCCTGAGCCTTGGTCATTGACCTCGTGTGCGGTCTATGACCTGTTGATATGCGGCTATCCTCCTTTCCCGATGCCACATAAACTGTATGAACTATCATGCCCCCGGACTTAGGGCGTTTAGGCTCACCACCTCTGGCATTTGCAACGGGCGCGGGGGTTTTCTCCGGCCTTCTTCTTTTGTGGGCCGTTGAGGTTGGAGGGGCCGTTGCAGTGGGCACCTTAGCGACTGTCATTCTTTCCTGTTTGATCGGACGGTCCTTTTCTTTTTCCACTTTCGCCTTTTTCTGTTGACGAGAGCGACCTGGGTCAATCACGGAGTCTTGAACTCTCCGCCAAACTTTATAAATTTTTGTGGACAGCCGTTGAGGGGGCTGTTCTTGCTTTGTTTCCGGAACTCTCTCCGCGGGCGGAGGAGATCTTTTCAGTGTAGCGGTTGGAGAATTCTTCCGTACCCTTCTCAGCAGTTCAAAGCTGTTACCAATTGGAACAGCAGCATTGACTTCCACCACTGGACCCGGTGGAGTTAGCCTTGAGGGAGAGTTGCCCCCTGCCTTCCTCACTCGTTGCCAATGGCGACGTCGAGCACGGCGAGCCGTTGGGATTGGCTCAGAGATTGAGATAGTTTCTTTTTGCGCCCTATCTGAATGAGACGCCACCGGTGTTAACCTCTTAAAGACTGAGGTTGTCTTCTGAGGGGTGATATTAACCTGCCAAAGACGGATCCTTGAGCAGGGGCAGGAGCAGGAATCGTCAGTCTTGAAAAGACTGACTCTTTGATAGGGGAAGCCGCCTTGACGACTTCTGGGGCAGTAGTTATTGCCCTCCTTTGGACAGCCATTTTAGAGTTCAGATTTAGCCTGGTGAAAACAGAGGCTGTCGGTTTGGTAGCGGGCGACCCGTCGACAGGGGCCGTCGTAGCAGTGAGCCGGTCAAAGACCGACTTTTTGTTCACTTCCGGTGCAGGTATTGGCTCAGATAAGCTTGTAGGTGGGATCATGGTCCCGAAGAACAGGCCAGTGGTGGCTTAGGTCACCTGGTCTACTGGCAGAGTGAGAAAGGAAGCCGCTTGGGGCCCATATGCTACACCTCCCAGTGAGGTGGAGCGTCCGTTGCAGTTGGTGCAATTAGAGGCCATTGAATCTTGAGTTCTGGGCCAGGCAAAAGACCAAATCTTAGTAACTTGAAATCCGAAGGCAACCATTAACAAACCGCGACTGGTTCGCGAAGACGACACACGAAGCGTGGAGTGGAAATAGGAAAAGGTCCCACCGGGCGTGCCAGAATCTGTTCCCCTCCGAATGGCGGCGCACAGGACCGCGATGTCCTGGCGCTGAGATTCGGGGCAGATGCTATTTGGTTTTATCCGTCCACCTCTCCGAAGATGCCAAGTTGATTTATGGCACCGTGTATCGGAGGTTTAGACGGATGCGGCTGATGTTGCAGACTTCGTCAGATTCCCCCTCGCTTGAGGGGTTTTTGATTGTGGGGACGCTCTTCCCTGCAGGCGCAAGCCCCTGCAGTTAATTACGCTACCGCATCACGGTAACAACTTTCTCCTTCTCCAGAATTTCACTTCGTGTCGTGTGTGTTTGTTTGATTTGTGGTTGCCCGTGGATTGTATACGGAGACTGAGTAATGCCGTCGCCCGTAGAACGTGGACTAGTCCAAATCCGTATTTACTTAGATTTGGGTTTGGTGTTTTTAGTTTAAGGATGCATTAGTCGCGTTGCGGCTAAAATCAACTTAAACATTCGTTAAGGATACGTTAGTCCTGTTTTGTGACTAAGATCAACTTAACGGGATAATCCATTTAATATCTGACCATTGGGACTCGTCACCTCTCTAACAGCGTTGAAGGATTACAACGGCAGATGTCAGAGGAGTTCAGAGATGTACCCTTGAACCAAGGTTGATTTGGAGTTTTATAGTCCGTTTGAATGTTTAAGGATACGTTAGCCGTGTTTGGGGCTAAGATCAACTTAAACGGGATCGTTTAGATCCGACAAAAGAGCATTTGAAGGCTCTATTGTTCCAGTTTAGGGACGTAGTGGTCCGTGTTCCAGTTTAGGGACATGGGGGTCCATTGTCAGTTTAGGGACGTAGTGGTCCATCATTAGTTTAAGGACGTTTCGGTCCGTCGCCAGTTTAAGGACGTAGTGGTCCATCATTAGTTTAAGAACGTTTCGGTCCGACATTAGTTTAAGGACGTTCCGGTCCAACATTAGTTTAAGAACGTTCCGGTCCAGCATTCCCATTTAGGGACGAATATTAGTTTAAGGACGTTTCGGTCCAATATTAGTTTAAGGACGTTTCGGTCCACGAGTTTAAGGACCCCGCAGTCCATATTGATGTGTGGTCGTCGGGACCCGTCACCTCTCTGACGTCGTTGAAGGTTTACAACGATGGGTGTCAGAGGTGTTCGGAGATGTACCCTCGAACCGGATATAAATTAATTTAAGAGAACAGCTGTGCTCAGTCAATTTAATTTGAGGACTTACGGCCAAAATTGGGTTAAGTCCAGTTGAAAATGTTCAACACCCTTATTTATTTTTGGTCTATTAAACCTGTGCTAGGGCTTTGCCCACACTTAAATAATGCATTGCATTACTTCTATTTTTTTGTTTGGGCTCTGCCCATAAAAGATGCAGACCATCAATTTATTCTGGGCTCTGCTCATTTATGAATGATGCAATGCATCTGTTTTGTTTGGGCTCTGCCCCTTTTAAAATGGGTAGCATTTTTATTATTTCGTTTGGGCTCTGCCCATTTATAAATGATGCAGAGCATCAATTTAATTAGGCCTGCTTGGTCTCTTAATTGGGCCTGGTCCTTCAGGAAAAGAAATGTATTGCATTTGCCAGGCGCTTTGCGCCAATTACTGAGCGCAAGCGCTTGTGGTGAGGACACGTGTCATGCTCTGGTGAGCGCAAGCGCAACAGCGCAGTGCGCTGCGCTAGTGCGCTGCGCTGTTGCGCTGCTGACACGTGGCGCGCTCTGTTGCAAAGGAGCGCAACAGCGCAATTTTTCAAGTGCAAAGCACTGTTTTATATTTTGATCGATTTTAAATCAAAGAAAACAAGTTTTCTTTTGTTTTCAAAGAACCAATGGTTCATAAGAAAGTGCAAAGCACTATTATTACTTAATTTTCTTTTTATTTAAGATTATTGATCTTGTTCTTAGATCTATAATCTGTCCATAAGAGAATTTTCTCTTTTTCCTAAAAGTTTTTACCTTCTGTTGTTCTCGAGGAGTTCTCAAGAGTTCTCTTTTTTTTTTTAGAAAGATATTGATCCCTTTAAATTGAGGCTTGGGGTCCTTTTTATAGTGCTCATAAATTAGTTAAATTTGTTAAAGAGATCTTTCTCTGAGTGATTTGGGGAATTTTCCCCACCGTCGGATTTTTGATCCAAGGGCTTCTGCTTTGCAGAAGAAAATCTTCTTGTTTTAACAAGAACAGAAAAGATTTCTTAGAAATTTAATTTTGTTTGGCGCAGATGCCCCAGCGCGTGACACGTGTTGCGCAGCGCAACTGCGCTAGCGCATCTGCGCTGACACGTGTCGCGCAGCGCAGCGCTTGCGCAACTGAAGAGTTGCTTCCTTTAATAGAGCTTTGCTCTGATTGGGCGCGCCTTCTTGGGCGCTGCGCTGACGTATCAGCGCCTGACATGTGGCGCGTTGCGCTCGAGATTTGAAGCGTTGCTTCAAAATTTTGAATTTTGAATTTCAACAGAGCTTTGCTATGATTGGGCGAAACAATCATTATGCTGTAACTCATCTTTTATGTTACTGGACATGATATTCATACTTGATGCATATATCACATTGCATTGACTTGCATATTGGTTTGGATTACATGTGATTTCTGGATTTGGGAACCGTGGGTATTTCAAAAGAGAATAGGTAATTATTTAAAAACCCGGTTTCCCTTGATATGATATTTCAGTGCGTCCACCATGTGTTTTCTCGGTGCTAGAGCGCGATAGATATATGAGAGACGGGGCTGATCCGGACTGACGGATGCTCGATAGATATATGAGAGAGGGGGCTGACCCGGACTGACGGATGCCTGATACATATATGAGAGAGGGGGCTGACCCGGACTGACGGATGCCCGATACATATATGAGAGAGAGGGCTGACCCGGACTGACGGATGCCCGATAGATATATGAAAGAGAGGGCTGACCCGGACTGACGGATGCCCGATAGATATATGAGAGTGGGGGCTGACCCGGACTGACGGATGCCCGATATAGGAAGATTTGCGTGTCGATGCTAGACACGAGTATTTATGATATTTGGGTGCCGATGTTGGGCACTCGTGATTCTCGGTGATGTACAGGATTTGAGGGCCGATGGGAGTGCCGGCATCTGGGTTGTTGGGATTTGGGGTGCATTGATGGACACCGATTACATATTCTACGTTGACATTCCGTGTAGATGTTATATTTCCCATGCTCAGCATTCATTATTGTATCTCATCCTGTAGTTATATTACCTGATAGAGCACTTGCATGATTATTGCACATACTGCTTATCACGCATTGATATCATCTGCTGGCATATGATAGAGTAGCGCAGTATGTGCATGCTCGCGATTACCTTTATATGTTATTTCTATTCACGAGTTGGCAACTCACCCCCGTTGTGTCACAGTATTTGCAGGTTGCCCCTCGGAGTAGTCGCGGCAGGCTGCTTTCTTACATCTTTTGGCTACAGATACCACCACAGTTGGTGCGTGAGTTGTTTTGCTGTTAGGTGGGTTGTAGTATCTGGTTACTTTTGTTGTACACACTTTTGTATCTAGTATTATCCATCTACCATATATGTACTTGACTTAGAGACAGTGAGAGGACGATGGTGTATATTATTTGTATTCTGGTGTCGAGTTCGTTGTGAGCCGACTTTAGTTATACAGTTTATTCTATCTGTGATGTCCCCACTTGTTACTCTTCATCTTCGCTACGACGTCGTATATTTCTATCTTGGTGATTGTTACTTGGATCTCTTAACTTTTAATAAATGCTTTTACTGGTTTGATTTCTGGGTTTTCGGTTCACTTAGTCGCGTTACGCCTGTAGACGTTACGTGGTTAAGTGCCGGTCACGGGCCAAATTTTGGGTCGTGACACGAGGGTGTTGAGGTCGACGATGAGGCGAGGCAGGCGGCTAGGGTTCGCAGTTGAAAAGAATGAGAGAGAGGAAGAAGGATTTAAATAATATATATAGGGGGAGAGAGAGAAAGAAAGCGAGAGGAGAGAGAGAGAATCTGAGAGAGAGGTGAGAGAAAGCGAGATCGAGAGGAGAGAGAGGGAATGAATAGCGAGGAGAAAGAAATTTGGCTGTTTTTGGGGAGAGAGAAAGAGAGAGATATCGCGGGGAGAGAGAGAGGGAGAGAGAGAGAAAGAGAAATAGAAAAAGAAAGAGAGAGGGAGTGGGGGCCACTGTACAGCGAGAGAGAGAGAGAGAGAGATGGAGGGTGAGCTGTTAATTAGGAATTAGGATTTAAGATTTAAAATTTAAAAAGATTCGTAGTTTTAAAATATTTTAGTTGGTTACGTAAATTTAAGCTTTCGATTTATTTAAATTAATTAATTTGAATTTTGGCAGGATACAAAAATATTCCAAAACACGCCCGGGTCGGGTCTAAAATTTCAGTTTTAAAATACGAAAAATATATGCGACTTTCAAAATTCCAAACGAATGCTCAGGTAACGAAAAAGCATACCCCCAAGAACGGATGCAGGCACGTGCGCGTAGCCATCCAAACACGTCCGTTTCACTCAACGGGACGAGATTAAGATGCGCGGATGCTACCACGGGGTTAGGGGTACCATGCAGACCATGTTATGTAATTTTAAATATATTTTCTGTGACTTAAAATGTTATATGGTAAAAGATGCAATTCATGATGAAATGCCAGTATGCACTAAACATGAAATGCACAGTCTATCTAACAAGTCAGGGTAATTCATAAATATGAATCAAATAGATTCAAGTAAGCGGGTCGGGTCGAATGCAAATACAAATGTCAAATACACTATTCGCACCCAAAACACAGTAAATCAGGAAAATACCATAAATAAAGAAATACATGAACTAGAACTGGTATAGACGAACTAGGTTGTTACATTATACCCAACTACAAAAAGAATTTCGTCCTCGAAATTCCAAGAACAAGAAAGGATAAACAATCAAGAAACTACAAGAATAAATGTGGAAATTTCTGCCGGATTTCATCTTCTCGTTCCCAAATTGATTCTCCATGTGAGCGATTTCCCCAAGAAAAAAGTACAAGAGGGATAACCTTGTTCTTAAGAACATTTTCTCTTCGATCCATAATCGACATCGGTCATTCCTCAAAGGTTAAATCTTCTCGTACAGTCAGCTCCGAATGATTCAGCACGTGTGTTTCATCTCGAACATACTTACGGAGTTGAGATACATGAAACACGTCATGAACATTCGCCAAAGATTGCGGTAAAGCCAATCGATTCGCCACTTCTCCAACACGCTCCAAAATCTCGAAAGGCCCAACGAATCGAGGACTAAGCTTTCCTCGACTTCCAAAACGAATCACCCCTCTAGTTGGTGATATCTTCAAGAATACCAAATCACCAACAGCGAACTTTAGAGGTCTTCTCGATATATCAGCCCAACTCTTCTTCCGATCTTATGCTGCCTTCATATGATTCCGGATAGTGTTAACTTTTTCCACTGTTTGCACGATAAAATCCAGTCCCAAAAATCTTCGTTCTCCAACATCGTCCCAACAAACAGGTGAACGACACTTGCGACCATATAATGCTTCGAATGGAGCCATCTGAATAGTCGCCTGAAAACTGTTGTTGTAAGAAAACTCCACCAAGTGTAGATGATCCTCCCATGAACCCTTGAAGTCTAACATGCAAGCTCTCAATATATCTTCAAGAGTTTGGATCGTTCTCTCCGACTGGCCATCTGTCTGAGGATGATAAGCTGTGCTAAACTTCAATCGAGTCCCTAAACTATCCTGTAAGCTCCTCCAGAAGTGTGATAAGAAACGGGTGTCACGGTCGGACACGATGCTCACCGGTACTCCATGCAATCTTATAATCTCCTGCATGTACCGTTCTGCCAATGCTTCCGTTGATTGACCAACTCGAAATGGGATGAAATGAGCTGCCTTGGTCAATCAATCAACAATCACCCAAACTACATTGTTGCTTTTTGGATTTCGCGGTAAAGCCGTCACGAAATCCATGGTTATATGCTCCCATTTCCATTGAGGAATCGGAAGTGGTTGCAATAAACCAGCAACCCTTTGATGTTCAGCCTTAACTTGCTGACACACCTAGCACTTCGCTACAAAGCGGGAAATCTTCCGTTTCATGCCTTCCTACCAGAAATGCTGTCGTAGATCTCGATACATCTTCGTGCCTCCTAGATGTATGAAATATGCGGAACTGTGCGCCTCCTTCATAACTTCTACACGAATGTTTCCCTTAGGCACACACAAACGGCTACCATATCGCAACGATCCATCTTCATGAATCAACAAGTCCGTTCGAAGTCCAGGTTCAACTTGTTCTCAAAACTTTTGCAATCTAGGGTCCTGTAATTGCGCTGCTTTAATACTCTCGATCAATGACGACTGTACTTGCAGCTGCATCAACTGTCTCGAAGAATGCGGTAGCACAATCTCCAAATCAAATCTTCGAAAGTCTTCAATAAGTTCCTTCTGTGCAGTCAACATCTGAATTGCTGGCAACCGACTAAGCGCATCCGGCACAACATTAACTTTTCCCGGATGGTATTTAAGATCAAGATCGTAGTCAGCCATCAGCTCCAACCATCTACGCTGCCTCATATTAAGCTCCTTCTATGTGGATACATACTTCAGGCTTTTGTGATCGGTGAATACTTCGACTCTTTTGCCAAATAAGTAGTGTCTCCAAATCTTCAAAACGAAAATCACAGCTGCTAGCTCCAAGTCATGAGTTGGGTAATTCTTCTCATGGGTCTTCAACTGTCTCGATGCGTAAGCTATAACCTTCCCATGCTGCATCAAAACACATTCCAATCCTTTCCCAGATGCGTCCCTGTGAATCACCAATCCTCCGGAACTGTCTGGCACGGTCAAAATAGGAGCGGTTATCAATCTCTGCTTCAACGCTTCAAAAGCTAACGCACACTTATCCGTCCACACGAATGGTACTTCCTTGCGCGTAAGCTTGGTCAAAGGCTCAGCCAAACGAGCAAAATTCTCCACGAACCTTCTGTAATACCCGGCAAGTCTAAGAAAGCTTCTGATCTCTGCAACGTTCTTCGGAATCGGCCAATCTCAAACTGCTGTAATCTTTTCGGGATCAACGACGATTCCATCTCCGGACACGACATGCCCCAAAACTTCACTTCTTCAAGCCAAAACTCGCACTTGCTCATCTTTGCATATAATCTTTCTTGCCTCAATTTCTGCAGTGCGATCTTCAAGTGTTCTGCATGCTCTTCAATACTCTTTGGGTAGACCAGAATATCATCAATGAACACCACTATAAACTGGTCCGAGAATGCTGAGAAGATTCGGTTCATCAAGTCCATAAATATCGCCGGTGCATTCGTTACTCCGAAGGGCATCACTAAATACTCATAATGTCCATACCGAGTTCTGAACGCCGTCTTGCAAATATCTTCTGATTTAACTCGGACCTGATGATATCCGGATCGCAAATCCAGCTTCGAGAATACCCTCGCGCCACTAAGCTGCTCGAATAATTCGCCAATGCGAGGGATCGGGTACTTGTTCTTAATAGTCACCCGGTTTAATTCTCGATAATCGATGCACATCCTTCTTGTGCCATCTTTCTTATTGACTAGAAGAACTGGAGCTTCCCAAGGTGAATTACTGCTGCGAATCCAACCCTTCTCAAGTAATTCAACAACCTGCTTCTTGACTTCTTCCAACTCCACTGGTGCCATTGGATAGTACGCCTTAGAAATTGGCGCTGCACCAGGAATAAGATCGACCGCGAACTCCACATCTCGTTTTGGCGGTAAACCGAGATGTCTTCAAACACGTCCATGAAATCTCGAACTACAGCTGGCGCTTCTTCTTTATCAACTTCCATCAATGAAAGAATATTATTTGTCGGCCTGGCCCTTAACTCGACTAGCCTGACAGAACTGCTTCCTCCAATAAAGATAAACTCCGGATGTCCGGGAATCTGGAAAATCACTTTCTTTTCCCTACAATCAATATGAACGTGGAATGTGCCGAGAAAATCCATTCCCAAGACAACTTCATAACTGCCGGTATCAATCACCAAGAAATCTGCAAACAGCTCCCATTTGCAAACAACAACAGAACAATCCTTACATTCTCTACTAGCTATGATCTTTCCATTCCCAGTGTGTATGTCCCAACAACTAGATAGGGTCGTGCAAGCAATTGAGTGTGTAGAATTAAACTTGGACAATATAAAACAATGGGATGCACCAGAATCTAATAACGCTAATGCGGGAAAACCATGAACAAGTAGGATACCTGAAACAACTTCCTCTGAAGCCTTAGCTTCTTCAGCTGTCAGAGTAAAAGCTCGAGCTTGATTGAGTCCTTGAGTCAACTGCTTCTGCCCCTGAAACTGCTTCTGCGGTGGCCTTTGAACATCATCCTTCAATCGAAGCTTCGACGGACAAGTATCAACGCTATGATCAGTCGATCCACAAACAAGGCAAAGTCCAAGTCTTCTTCGACAATCCTTCCATAAGTGTCCTGATCGTTGGCAGTAGTCGCACACTGTCCTTCCTTTCTGCACGGTTGCGACGGGCTTCTTCATAGGTACAACAACGCGTCTATTCACCGGAATACCTCTGCGTGTATGCGCTCAGTTTGGTGTAAACGCCGGCTTCTGTACAGCCACTACTTGCTGCTGTGTACCCCCAGTCTTCATAGATAGGCTCTGCTGCTCTCAGGCCGCTGTAAGTACTTGTGAGAAAGTGGTCAAACCCAGGGATATAATTTGCCTCTGGATGTCCACATCCAAACCGCGCATGAACCTCCTTGTCCTATCAGCATCGTTGGCAACCAAAGGTCCAGCGAATCTACTGAGCCGTGTCCACTCAGCTGCATGTACATCCACAGGTACGCCGTTCTGCTTCAAACTGATAAACATTTCTTCTATTTCCTCCCGTGCAGTCTGCGGGAAGAACTTCCCCAAGAAACTCTTCGAAAAATCCGCCCAACTGATCGGCTTGGGAAAGCGGGTCTCTTCCACAAGCCACCATTCACGGGCATAGTCTACTAATTGGATGCGTTCCACATCCACTCTCTTGTCCTCTGGGATCTATGCCGCAACGAGCAAATTCTCCGTATCAACCAGCCACTGCTCCGCTCGCAACGGCTCTTCCAGACCAGTAAAGACGGACGGACCAAGTCTCCTGAAATCCGCTACGGTACCCACATGATCAACTGGTTTGGCCACAACATTGTTTACGGACTGCTGGACAGTCCGCAAACCTTCCTGAAAAACTTCGGCTTGCTGCTGGTTCAGCTCGGTCTGCCGTTTCTGGTTCTCCAGCATCCCACGAATTACTCCAAGCAAAGCGGCTTCATCAACACGCCTCTGGTACGTTTTCAGATTTCTGCCAGCCATGCTCCTGAAACCAAAACACCGAAAGGATTAGTATGATAACAGATTCAAAATATAGATCAAGGATATGAATCAAGACTAGAACTCCAAGTTACTTAAATAGAGTACCGCATTGTGACCATGCCGCGGTACATAGCTACAATCACATAACTCCACCCAAGTCGCCTACGTTCTAGAGATAAACAATAGGAAACCAAGTTTCAAGTCGAGATGCAAAGAGGTCTGCATATCGTCAGGGTAAGAATCAGGAGGAAGTTAAGATTTAAGAATGGTAAGATGGTAAAGTGGCAGGACATGTTCCTAATCACGAGTATTTTGATTCGTGTATTGGGTCCAATACCCAACTACAAAAGAATCAAACCCGATTAACCTAGAACCTATTCTCTGATACCAAACAAACCCTGTCACGCCCCGCTTTCCAGAGTACGCTAAGATAGGCACATGACAGAGCCAACCATGCTACCTGTGGATAGGAAATATCCCTCCACAGTCACATTACGGCTGTAGAGATATCAAGAACAATAATAATAACTATCTAATACATGTCCATGAGCCAGAATAACGAGTCAAGAAAAAAATAATGCGGAAGCAAAAAGATCCAATACAATAATAAACTGGAATGTACGTCCCATAATGCGGGCTCACATCAGGAAAGAAAATACTGAAAGGAAACTAAACTAAACTAATAACAGGTCCTCACTGTTCGGCCTGTTGATCAAAATACTCCTGGACAGCCTGCGATAAGGACAAGGGATCTGGGCCATGCAAAACCCAGACGTCGGTGCGTCATAATATCAACAATAATTCAAGGCAAGCAGGATGTAATGAAATATGCAGGCATGAAGTATGAACCGTAACAAATCATCAGTAACAAGTAAACAGTAACATGAATATAGATCAGTGAACAGGATATAAACAGATGAAGTGCAGTGAGTAGTCTAAACTGTACTATAGGGTTATCTACTCTAAAGTTATTCAAAACTAATTAATTTAATCCTCATCGTAACCCATCGGTCTATGCCCCATTCAACCCCATGGGACCACGGTAATAAGATATGGTAGACTGTAAGTCTATGTCCCGTTCAACCCTACGGGACCATGGTAACACGATGTAATAGACTGAGTGTCTATGTCCCGTTCAACCCCACAGGACCATGGTAACAAGATATAATAGCCCTTTGAGTTACATTCGGATACATTCTTGATTTCCCCATATCCCCAAGGTTATGTGTGTAAGTCAGGTATTGATAAATCTAAGACTAATGCCAACACAGGATCAAGCAGGTACAGGTTTGTCTGTATAGACAACAGGAAATGTCCGTAAGGACAACAGGTCAGGATTGTCGGCATTAGTAACAGGATCAGGTAACATGTCAAGCTGTGGTACATCAGGTCATGTCAGGTGGTATACAAGTGTTAAGTCATGTCAAGTAGTGCACAGGTATCAAGTCATGTCAGTAGTAGTGTATCAGGTCATGTCAGGTAGTGCACAAGTATCAAGTGGGTGCTCATAATCAAACTGTAATAAGCATGAGTACACAAAAACAAGTATGGGGTACTAATATAACAATAAAATGGAATAATGTGATATGGTATGCAAAAAGATATAAATTCAAAGATATGGATGCACAATTATCGATTAGGGTTACATTTATAGTTCCAACATAAATTAGGATGCTCTTTATTAAATATGGAGTGTTAATTTCACAGTGTTATGTATTAATGTGATCTATGGATACAGTTATATATATTCTAAATGGGATGGATGTAAACGGGTATCCGAAAAGTTATAAAACTATAAAATGGTAATATGGGATGTACAACTAAGCAGTATGTGATGTAAATATTGATATGGATGCAGTATAATGTAATCTAGTATGTCACAAGATGAGTTTTCATGACCTAGATCTGAAATGATATAAACGGATGCAAACGGAATATCGAAATGTTATAAAACTAAACATGGGGTACTAGATTTAAACTACAGGTATGATATTTATTCAAATAGGTATAAAATGAGTTATATAGCATGTAGCAAGATCAACTTGCCTCGACAGATCAAGAAACAGATGAATACGGAACGTTTCACGTCGGTGAAATGTCACGACGCGCGCATGATACACGGAACGGTTCCAAACAACACACAAGGGTGATCACACAAGTCAAGTACGTCGTCTGGATCGTTGGGATCGTCGACGTCACGTCCGGCTACGGCGATTGGTTGCACTGGAGTTAGGGAACGAGGGGGCGACGACGAGATCGACTGCGGCAATCTACGCCGGCGGTGTAGCGGGCGTGCAGGGATGGCCGAGGTGCTCGGTTCTGGGCTCGGAGAAGGGAAGAGGAAGAAGAGGAGTGGCGAGAGAGGGAAGGTGAGGTAAGGAGGTGGTCGGGGAGATAAGCAGAGGAGAGGCGAGGGTGTTGAGGTCAACGACGAGGAGAGGCAGGCGGGCTAGGGTTCGCAGTTGAAAAGAATGAGAGAGAGGAAGACGGATTTAAATAATATATATAGGGTGAGAGAGAGAGATAAAGAAAGCGAAAGGAAAGAGAGAGAATCTGAGAGAGAGGAGAGAGAAAGCGAGATCGAGAGGAGAGAGAGAGGGAATGAATAGTGAGGAGAAAGAAATTTGGCTGTTTGTAGGGAGAGAGAAAGAGAGAGATATCGCGGGGAGAGGGAGAGAGAGAAAGAGAAAGAGAAAAAGAAAGAGAGGGGGAGTGGGGGCCACTAGATAGCGAGAGAGAGAGAGAGCTGGATGGTGAGATGTTAATTAGGAATTAGGATTTAAGATTTAAAATTTAAAAAGATTTGTACTTTTAAAATATTTTAGTTAGTTACGTAAATTTAAGCTGTCGATTTATTTAAATTAATTAATTTGAATTTTGGCAGGATACAAAAATATTCCAAAACGCGCCCGGGTCGGGTCTAAAATTTCAGTTTTAAAATACGAAAAATATATACGACTTTCAATATTCCAAACGAATGCTCAGGTAACGAAAAAGCATACCCCCAAGAATGGATGCACGCACGTGCGCGTAGCCATCCAAACACATCCGTTTCACTGAACGGGATGAGAACAAGATGCGCGGATGATACCACGGGGTTAGGGGTACCATGCAGACCATGTTATGTAATTTTAAATATATTTTCCGTGACTTAAAATGTTATATGGTAAAAGATGCAATGCCAGATGAAATGCCAGTATGCACTAAACATGAAATGCACAGTCTATGTAATAAGTCAGGGTAATTCATAAATATGAATCAAACAGATTCAAGCAAGCGGGTCGGGTCGAATGCAAATACAAATGTCAAATATACTATTCGCACCCAAAACACAGTAAATCAGGAAAATACCATAAATAAAGAAATACATGAACTAGAACTGGTATAGACGAACTAGGCTGTTACAGTTTCGCTTGAACTAGGAAACCTCTGTGTGGGACTCTAAAGACTCGTCAATACGCCAGCAGTAGCTGATGATCACATCAGTCACCCACAAGCCATCAGCAGTACTGGATGGATGTAACGGCTACCCAGGTATTGAGCGAATAGAAAATTAACAAGCAAGCTTGTCCAAACTCCCATCAAGCCTATAAGTAACACTTACCGTACAGTCTGGTCTCTTCATCTGATATGTCGCATATCGAGTTTAGGGGTGGAATCGTCTGACCCCAATAACTTGATAAGTCATGTCGATGTATGGCTCATAACGGTTCGAGAAACTACTGATAACTCTTACCAATAAATCTCATCAGCTCTGGCCAGGGACTTACTGTTATATCTAATCAAGTATAGTGCAACATCAACTCCCAATACTGGGAGAGTCGAAACCCCTCCTATCGCTCACAGCCTCCATGTGACTCGGGACTGTACCCAAAATCCACCTGTTTGCACGACTCCTTTGAGCCATGGTAGGGAGAAAATCAAAGCACGGTAGGAACCACATAAGACACTATGACGATCTCGGGTCTACAGACTAACCTGTACCAGTGTCACCAGAGAACTGCTATCTGACGATAGGTATAGTACCATCTAGGAGTTCTCGGCGGCTCCTGTTCGGTGTACCCATTCTCTAATGAGCACCTATGTACAATCTTTGATGTCAAACACCAATGGTTATGGGATCAACCATCGCCCCCTACAGGATCAAGAAACGTACACACTAGTCTGCTCTGGAATATCGATACCCTGTCTCGATATCCCCTCGACTAGAAACAACTAAAGGATGTGCATGTGGACTACACAAGTCCCAGTAGTATGATCCACATCATAGTCCTTGTAGTCAGGCAAACATCCTAAGGGCTTTATCGACATGTATCAGAGAGACGGTATAATAATATAAGTGTATATGTTAAGATAAAGAGCAACCAGATAGCATACTATCATGTCGATCAAGAAAGTCCTCTATATATATATATATGTCCAAGCATCCACTATATCATACAATAATGGCCTCTAGGGCATACATATTCTTAACAATCTCCCACTTGCACTAAGGCCGGTTGTTGTAGTATCTCATACCCAATATCCCCAAAAGTCTCTCAAACTGTGTCTGGGGGAGGGCCTTCGTGAGTGGATCCGCTACGTTGTCCTTCATGTCAACTCTCCTGAGCTCGATCTCTCGTCGATCTACTATCTCCCGGATTAGGAGATACCGCCTAAGAATATGTCTGGATCGCTGATGGGACCGGGGTTCCTTGGCCAAAGCAACAACTCTATTATTATCACAATACAAGGATATTGGATCCTTAATGGATAGAACCACACCAAGTTCAGCAATGAACTTCTACATTTAGACAGCTTCTTTGGCAGCATCGTTGGCAGTGATGTATTCAGTCTACATCGTCAAGTCTGCCATGGTATCTTGCTTGGAACTCTTCCAACATACCGCCCCTCTATTGAGGGTGAAGACAAAACCCGAGACCGACTTATTGTCATCCTTATCACTCTGGAAGCTCGAATCGGTAAAGGACTCCACATGGAGTTCTCCGTTACCATATATCAAGAACATTTCTTTAGTCCTTCTCAAGCATTTAAGAATGTTCTTCACAGCTGTCCAGTGTTTCTCCCCGGGATCTGATTGATACCTACTTACCATACTAAGTGCGTAAGCTACATCTGGTCTGGTACATAATATCGCGTACATGATTGACCTAACTGCAGAAGCATAGGGTATCTCTTGCATGCGAGCTCTCTCCAAATCAGTCTTAGGAGACATCTCTTTGGAGAGAGTGATTCCTGAACAAGCGGGTCGATTACCACGCTTAGAATCTTCCATACTAAACCTCTTTAGTATGGTGTCAATGTACCTGGATTGGGACAATCCCAACATCCGCTTAGATCTATCTCTATAAATCTTAATCTCCAGGATGTAGGAGGCATCACCCAGATCTCTCATGGAGAACTTTTGTGATAAGAAGAGGTTGACCGAGTGTAGCATAGGAACATCATTTCCTATCAAGGGTATATCATCCACGTACAATACGAGGAAGACAACCTTACTCTTTACAACCTTCTTGTATATACAAAGTTCATCTACGTTTTTGATGAAGTCAAATTCTTTGAATGCTACATCAAAAAAGATGTTCCAACTCTGCGATGTCTGCTTTAATCCGTAAATTGATTTAAGCAGCTTGCACACCTTTATGCTGCTCCCACTGTCTACGAAACCCTCTGGCTGCATCATGTATACGCTCTCTTCTAAATCACTATTTAGAAAAGCGGTCTTGGCGTCCATCTACCAGATTTTATACTCATGGTATGCAGCAATGGCAAGTAGGATCCTGATGGACTTAAGCATAGCCACTGGAGAAAAGGTTTCATCATAATCGACACCTGTTCGTTGACGAAAACCTTTTGCTACAAGTCTAGCTTTGAAGGTCTCAACCTTTCCATCTACACCAAGTTTCTTCTTAAAGATCCACTTGCTCCCAATAGGTTTTATTCTTTCAGGAGCAACTTCCAAAGTCCATACTTTGTTGGTGTACATGGATTCCATCTCAGACCGAATAGCATCCAGCCATTTCACAAAGTCCCCACTTGTGATGGCCTGCTCGAAACTAGTTGGGTCATCGTCTTCCATGATGCAATCCTCGCTCCCACCGTCTATGAGAAAACCATAGTATCTCACAGGTGGATGAGGAACCCTACTAGATCGGTGGAGTGGCTGAGATTCATCGGGGACTTTCGAATCCTCCGGTTCTACCAAATCATCAGCTGTACTTTGTGTAGCTGGAACTTCTTCTAGTTCTACCTCATTCCACTAATTTCTTTCATAAGAAATTACTTTTCTAAAAAGGTGGCATGTAGAGAAACAAACACTTTTTGTTCCTCTGTGTGGTAGAAAATATACCCTCGCGAATGCTTGGGATATTCTACAAACTTGCACAGAACTGACCTTGCCTCGGGCTTGTCCGGATTTTGCATTTTAACGTAAGCCAGATAACCCCATATCTTAATAAAATCAAGACATGATCTCTTCCCTTTCCATATCTCATATGGAGTGGTAGACACGGATTTGGTTGGAACCCTATTCAATAGGTATGCAGCTGTCTCAAGTGCATAACCCCAAAAGAAAATAGGTAACACAGCAATACTCATTATAGAGCACACCATATCTAATAGGGTGCGATTCCTCCACTCCGATACTCCATTGTGCTGTGGTGTATACGGGGGAGTAAGCTGAGAGATCCCATTCTCTTTTAAGTAGTCTCAGAATTCCGTGCTCAAGTATTCTCCTCCCCGATCAGATCGTAGGACCTTAATACTTTTACCCGTCTGGTTCTCAGTTTCGTACTTATATTCCTTGAATTTCTTAAAAGCTTCAGATTTGTGTTTCATCAAGAATATATGTTCGAATCTTGAGAGATCATCGGTGAATGTAATAAAGTACGAGAAACCATTCCTAGCATGTGTAGACATAGGACCGCATACATCACTATGTATCAGTCCCAAGAGTTCAGTAGCTCTTTCTCCGTGTCTAGTAAATGGAGTTTTGGTCATTTTGCCTTTGAGACATGACCCGCAAGTTTCATAAGATGTAAATTCGAACGGATTCAAATATCCATCTTTATGTAGCTTAGCTAGTCCTGTCACATTAATATGACCAAGTCTACAATGCCACAAGAAGGATTCATTCATTTATGAACTTTTCCTCTTGTGTGTGTTATGTATATTTAGAATTTTAGTTTGATTTAGAACGTATATACCGTTATACAACATATTAAACCCAATCAACACTTGATTTAAGAAAATGTTCATAACATTTTTCTCTAATACAAAATTATATCCTTCTTTATCTAATAAAGAAATTGATATTATATTGCACATCATTTTTGGTACGAAAAAACAGTCGTTCAAAATCAATGTATTACCATTTGGTAATACAAGGTGATATTTGCCAACTGCTTTGGCTGCAACAATTGCACCGATCCCTACTACGAGAGACTTATCACCCTTTCCCAGTTCTCTACTTCTTCTTAACCCATATAACATATTAGAAACGTGGGATCTTGATCCAGTATTCAATACCCAGGACGTAGAGCATACTGAGAAATAGTTCTCGGTAACAAACACTCCCGAAGTAGATGCATCATCATGCTCTTTCTTGGTTCAGGTTGCGTGGGAATCCTGATATTCCACCATTCCTTGCTCAGACTTATGACAGTCATAAGATAGAGCGGAACCAACATTTCCCAGCTCAGTATAATAAGCGGGTTCGGTCAATACATCCATATTATTATCTTGATTAAGGCATGTCATGGTCTCTACCTGGAGAGAGAGAAGAAAACACTTTAGTGTACGCTCTTGCAAGATTAGATTGGTTATTATCTTATCTAATCAGGATGGCTCCCACTGTTTTTATCAAATCTTCCTTTAAACCCTAAAAGGTAAGACTAGCCGGGATTAATTATACCCTACAAGTTCGTCAATCGGTCAGCCAGGCAGGTATTGGTATTCCGAGAGAGTCTCCACATGCTTTCGCATGGAATTAATTAAATAAGCACGTTTCCGCAGGGGCATAACCCCGTTAACACCTTTCTTAGACGCCTACTAGATCAGCTAATTGTAAAGTGCAAAACTTTTCCAGGAGTAACACTTACTCGCAGTGGGTATCGGGATCCAACTATCTCATAGAAGGTATGCAATCTCATTGCAAATTTTAACACTTGAAATTCCCAATACCTGTTTTTACCTCTAACGACCTATGACCTTGACGGAGGTCAACAAACCATAGGCCGCTAGTCAAGTTCTACCCGTCATTTCTTGATTGAATTAAACCTACCCGCATGACCCATGACGGAGGCCAACAAAGCCGTACGACTACCCTAATCCAATCGCATCATATGCGGCAGATAAGCACTAATCAGCTACCGCACACTACGTCTCGACGGAGGCCAACAAACGTAGCACGAATACTGAATAGTCCTTATCTGAAATGACGGAGGGCTACGACTGGTTTTGAAAAAACCTTTAACGTAATGAACATGATATCGTTGTAGAATCCAGTGATTTGAAAAGGAGTAGTTTAAACACGCTTTTAAAAATTGAGTAGTTTTCAAAACAAACCCAGTGGGTTGTAGCATTTGCTAGTTTTGCTAAAGAGGTCATTTCTGGTGAAGGGATCTAGGCTCTTTCCTCATCGAATGAGATGCTGGATATTCATAAAGGAATACCGCTATGCAAAGAAATAACTAGAACTACCTTTTTGAAAATTTTGATTCTACAACATCTTTAGCTTTCTTTTCTTTTCATTAATCTCATTAATGACGTCCCATCATTTATGTTTTCTAAACATCAGAGAAGAAATGAAAATAGAACGTACGCTTATGCCATCCGCATTTGCCATGGGGCCCCGTCGTGCACCGTTAGGTTACTTAACTAACGGCAGAGAGGGGCAGGACTAGCGCGGGTGTAAAACATAAGTAACGTTTATTATATATATCATATATATATATATAGCATTCGTCTCACGCAGTTATATGTCACATCACAGAACTCAAGCAGCAGAAGCAAACATATGAAATATTGGATATACTAGAAAGTCCGTGTTTTAAATTAAGTCAGTAATGAAAAATACGGATTCCACAGTCGTGATGAATAGCCAAACCCACATCTCTAGACCCTTACGAGAGCGGCAAGCAACCTTGCCAATTCTAGAGTTAGGAGACTGTTCAGTCGATAAAACTGCACATTTAATATAACATTTTTCCTGCTATTTCTATATTAGAAAATGTGTTTATTATAATATATGATACATATGAGGGTTTATCTGTAAAAATACTATTTTCATGTGTTGATATATTATAATTAACATTTGGTACGAAAATGTATGCAAAAATACCATTGACCAAATCTTAATGTTGAAATTAATATATCAATAAAACAAACTCTACTAATATTATTTGTAGAGTTGTTGTGCAAAATTTTCAGGGCTAAAATCAAGGGAATCAAAGTTGTTAGAGCAAATCTGCCTAATTAAGAAAGCAAACTAAAGAAATCAAGTCTGGCAGTAACTACGAGAAGATTTTCAGTTTCCTGAGAGTCAAAAGATCACCATATATCACCAGAAGAGCCCACAAGAAGATTGAGTCCAATATGTCACTATTTGGCCGCGGATCCGCGGCCAAACCCACCATTTGGCCGCGGATCCGCCGCGGTTTTGACGAATTGGGAGTTGGAATTTTTCAGTTTGGATCTTAACTACTAGTTTCCAGTTTAAGCATTTAGAGTTCTGGCTTTGGGACTATAAATAAGGACCGAGAGCCTCTTGGGAAAATTATCAAGTCGACGCGATCACGAAGTCCACGACGGCTCACGCATCCAGGCCGATCATCAACGGTTTATCTACCTCCTTAGAAGAGATCGAGAAGCAAACTAGTATTTGTAATCATTTTCTAAGCAAACAAAGTGTAAATGAGTTTTGTTGATTAATAAAGGTAGTTCCTTTTCTTATTCTATTTCTTTGTAGTTTTAATATGATTTCTCTCTCCATCTCTTCTTCTCCCAACATGCGCGAGTAATTCTCCGCTTGTTAGGGTTCGTAGGATTAGGTTAGGTTAATGGATGATGAAGATCTTTAAACTCTTTTTACGTCCTATAAAGTTTATAAACTTTATCAAAAGAATAGTTAACATCCTAATCGGGCGCGCTACCAATTTATTGCTAGCCTCGACCGCGATTAGAGATTAGATTAACTATTGTTTTGGTAAAGGCTAGACATGAACGGAGTTCCATGTCGAGATAGGGGTTAAGAGTGGGAACCCTTTTCCCTCCAGAAATCATAATCTACATGCATCACTGTCGTTCTAGTTTTAAATCTATTAAAGGATAAAAAGAGTAATCCTTCATTAATCATCCATAACTACTAAATCCTAATGAACCCTACAAGCCCCCTTCTATATTAAACTTATATCCATAATTAATCTAGATCTATATTTTGCATCCGTATTTAACATAGATTTAGAACCTACGACCATTCTTTATTCTTCCTCTCTCTTTTTCAACACGCCTAAAGTAAGAATAAAATATTCAACGTTTCCTTGAGGATGACCCGTACTCACCTCGGTTTAGCTACGCGTGACACCGTTCTGATTGCGGTTAAACTACTGCACATAAATTCTAGATCAATCAGAGACCCCGTCTTAACTCCTCGAGATGGTCTTCCACTGGACTCTAGAACCTGGTTACTTGTGCTCCCCGCCTTGGGTCTATCCTAATGCGAAAAAATAAATAATATACATCAATAGAGACATCATCCTCAACCTGAAAGTGTTCCAATAAAAGAATATTACATACAAAATTTACATGAATGAAAATATAAAAACTCTCATCTCACGTAAAAAACTCCGGCTATTCAATCACGACGATCCAATATAACATATCATAAGCAACACATAACATCACATGTTATCAACGTAGGTAAATATGTGTATCCCAAATGTCGTTGACATATAGCAACGAGATCGGGGATACCCCACATATTACACTTACGGTCGCAGAAAAGAAATGAAAAACTACAATAATTAGAATCCGCATATACCTTAGACATCATAACCCGGAATATCTCATATTCCGAATTTCATGCCTAACCCTATAAACCTTGCATTTTAGTCTCAAATTGAAAATACTTTTCAATAACTAGTCGGGTAATTCAACAGGATTCCCGATAAAATGATCGAATACTTGTCGGGAACTTTAGTAGATGGCCGCACCCCCGATGCCGAAGACGAAGTGCACTTAGGCGGAACACCGTGGCCGTGAGCACCCGAGTGGATGCTTTTGGCTACAGGGTTCTCCTATAGTCACTTGGTCAGGGAAATGGGGCATGGCTATCTAGAAGTGTTACCCGTCGAGTGTTCGTGTACTATACGCGATTGCGACGAAGTTTTGTTCCGAATCGAAACTCCGGGGCAATCGATGAACCGAGACTAAAACGCTAGATTTATCAATTATAAACTAGTTTTCACAAAACTAATTTAATGTGGATTCCAACTATTGCATCACATATCAAACTTAAACCTTAAACGATGTTAAATTGCAACTTCGAAACACTCCAAATTGCCCTAACAGAAAGATAACATCACATGCAATCTTGGTAAAAACGAACATAACCTGAAAACCTAAACCCAAGCTACCAGAACACCAGACAAAACATGAGGCAAAAAACTACAGGGGGGCGGCCAGGCCGGGAATTTAGCTAATGTGGTCGGCCAAAAGTTTGTTGTTTTGTCTCGTTTTTCTTTGGTGTTCTAGTTACATCACATGTAACATTCTGCAACTGTTTAAAAAAAATCCAGAGGACTAAAAAATTTTACAGAAACTTGGATTTTAGTTCGTCTGTTTCGGAGTTGTTTCGATTTCATAATTTCTATACATCGTCTAATACTCTAGCTTATTTCTGATACCATGAAAGTGTGTTTTACCACCTCTACTAGGTTTCCACATGCATTAAATATGCAATTTAAAAAAATCTAGAGGTTTAAACTACACTAACCTAGAATCGAACTAGAGAATTAGGGTTTGTGAGCAAGTAAACAAGTTTTACACTAAGTGAAGAGGGTTACAACCTTTGTAAACCAAGTCCTTCACTTCAATAGCTCCAAGTAGTAGTCCGTAAGCTCCAAGTAGTGGTCCCTAGAACTCTTCTTGTCTCCACTTGAAGAAAGGAACAAGCTTACTTCGTCGTCTTCGAGGCCGAAAATGATCCACCTTGAAGTTTCTCCAACTCAAGCTACATCTTCACTAATCAAGAATTAGTGAAGCAAACAACCTAATCTTATGGGTTAGATAAGAGTATGTTGATGAAGTAGGAATTTTGCTCATTTTAGAAATCAATCTCTCTTTTTATCTTCCAACTCAAGAAAATCTAGAGAAGAAAAAAGATGAACTTGGGTGAAGAAATACCTCAAGTGATAAGTGTGTGAATTAACCATGGGCTAGTGATCTTATTAGGGTAAGAAAATATCTAGAGTAAGACAAAGGGAGAGATGAGTCATGGATTTTACATGCTTCTACAAGCATCTTAAGCCATGCTCATTTATCCTTTTATTCTATTTTACTCTTAATAAATAATTACCCTAATTATCATTAGGTCATGGTGTGAGTCTCACACATCCATGTTCGATGTATCATCTAGTATGACAAAATAGTATTTTATATAAATATATATATATAAATATATATATATATATATATATATATCTCATATATATAGAGAGAATAATGGAGGAAAGATGCCATAAGAGTGAATTTCCTCCTATGGCGTCGAAAAATTACACGCTCTCTCGTTTTTTCCGACGATCGGCACCCAACATCTTCATCGTTATCATCTAAGATGTAGGTACACCAAATTTCATGTGATTCTACAACTTTTCACCGTTGATTTAGCAAAACAAAAAGTTATGTTGCCAGTAAACCGTTAATCTCGAACCCACTAAATCAACGGTGAAAAAATTATAGAATCACATGAAATTTGGTGTACCCACATCTTAGATGATAACGATGAAGATGATGGGTGCCGATCATCGGAAAAAACGTGGGAGGGTGTATTTTTTTGACGCCATAGGAGGAAATTCCCTCCTATGGCATCTTTCCTCCATTATTCTCATATATATATATTATATATAACAAGAGAATAAAAACTTTAGTGAGCATTGATATTAGTTAATATATAAATATATCAAATATAAATATATTAAATATAAATATATATCAAATTATTAAATCAACACTTGATTCAATAATCCGGTTATATTATATATAACCGACTAATATCATTTATATGTCTATCAAATTATCGAATCAACACTTGATTCAATAACCCGGTAATATCACATATAACCTACAACATTCAATATACTATATCAAATCAACACTTGATTCAATAATCCGGTCATATCATATATAACCGATCAATATCAAATGTATATACATATAACAAATTATTGAATCAATACTTGATTCAATAATCCGGTTATATCACATATAACCTAACCGATATCAAATATCGCGAGATTAGAATACGGTATCATATACCCGTATTTAATCAAGCACCCGCACATATCACCATATATGCTCTACTTCATTTCACTTGAGCTAGCAAACCTCTGTGTGGGACTCTAAAGACTCGTCAATACGCCAGCAGTAGGTAATGATCTCATCAGTCACCCATAAGCCGTCAGCGGTACCAGCTGGACGGAACGGCTACCCAGGTATTAAGCGAATAGAAGATCAACAAGTAAGCTTGTCCAAACTCCCACAAAGCCTATAAGCAACATTTACCTTACAGCCCGGTCTCTTCGTCTGATATGTCGCATATCGAGTCTAGGGGTGGAATCATCAGACCTCGGTAACTTGATAAGTCATGCCGATGTGTGGCCTTTAACCGTTCGAGAAACTACCGATAACATTTACCAGTAAATCTCATCAGCCCTTGCCAGGGACTTACTGTTATAGCTAATCGAGTATAGCGCAACATCAACTCCCTATACCGGGAGAGACGATACCCGTCCTATCGCTCACTGCCTCCATGTGACTCGGGACTATACCATAAATCCACCTGTTTGTATGACTCTTTTGAGCCGTGGTAGGGAGGAAATTAAAGTACAGTGGGAACCACACAAGACACTATGACAATCTTGGGTCTACAAACTAACATGTACAAGTGTCACCAGAGAACTACTATCTGACGATAGGTATGGTACCAACTAGGAGTTATCGGCGAGTCCTTTCGGTGTACCCATTCTTTAATGAGCACATGTGTACAATCTTTGATGTCAAACACCAATGGTTGTGTGATCGGTCATCGTCCCATACATGGTCAAGAACCGTACACACCAGTCTACTCTGGAATATCGATGCCCTGTCTCGATACTCCCTTGACTAGGAACGGTTAAAGTATGTGCTTGCGGACTACACAAGCCCCACTAGTATGATCTGCATCATTGTCATGACCCGAAATGGCACATGACTGGCCCTTGAATCATATGAAGTCTATAGGACCTCATCTAATTCAAGTAAGCCAAAATCCCAGAAATCTAAACCATTTTTAAAGAAAGTGTTTTGCTAAAATAAGCCGAATATGCGTTTTTAAAATCATAAATCTTTTCTGAAAATTTCGGCAGAGTTTCCTTTGTAAATATTGGCCCCAAACGGGTACAACATGCATAATATGAATAAAGGCATCCCCAAGCGGGAGCTAGCTCTTCGTCAATTGACGGTTACAACCACGCAAGTAATATAATATATAACGCCAAAGGGCGAGGATCAAAACTCAAAAGGAAATCCAAATCGTCATGAAAACCATAATAATACAACCCGCGACTCTAAGGTCAAAATAATATACACTGGTCTTCTAAGTTTATCAAATAATACAGTCTGGTTGATGGAGTTTCTAGATACAACAGAGTATAAATAAGGTACAATGGTGGTCACGATACGAGTGAACCCACCTACCAAAGCAATCACCCGGAAAGAAGCAGTGTGCCAGCAAAGCCGCAACGAAACCTGTACGGCAAAACCTGCAAGAAACTGTGGCACAACGGGGGTGAGTTGCCAACTCATGAGTTGAAAATATCACCGAGCAGAAATCGTATGTATGACTCAATCCTAGGTCAATACGATCAAAAATATATAAAACCTCAAATGATAAACTCTGAAGCATGATAAGGTGGCAAGGGTAAACATCTATACATAAGTGTAATACTAAGTGCTCGTGTCAGTGCCTCAGGTAGCAACATATCATAAATATGAGGTATGAAAGCGATATAATGAAACAGAATGCATCATGAATATGATTTGTTTTCTTTAATTGGTGAGATTTCTGTATAATTATAAATCAAGGTATTATCAATGAAATCAACATGAAATCAGTGTCAAGTATCGACATAAAACATAAATCCCAATATCTCAATGTCTCAGACTCCGGCAATCCGGACTGACCTGTAACCTCGAATATCAATATTTACGGCTCCGGCTATCCGGACTGGCCCATATCCTCAAATCTCAAAACCTCAGGCTCCGGCTATCCGGACTGGCCTGTATCATAAATCTCAATAAAATCACCGGTCAACAATGTTCCCCTGTCACAGGCTCAAACGCCATTCTCTGCGATCTTCTCGTCCCGGGGTACCGCACCGGGTCCACCATGCACCCGCAGATGGTTCATCTCCTTCTCGAATCGGGTGTATGATATCGCTCAAGAGCCGAGAAAACTCATGGTGGACATATCACAATCATAACATGAGAAAACCGCAACTTCCATTTTAATCCTTGCAGTTTTTCCAAATCCAGAAATCTCATGGAAATTCGAAATCCAAAACTGAATAATCAACAATAATGAATACTGGGCTCCGGCAATCCGGACTGGCCCTTATAATATTGCATGACAAATGAATATATAAACATATATGAAATAACAAGCAATAAATGCAATAATGAACTAGCATATGAAACAATAATATATTGGTACTATTAGCTAGCAACGATATCAATAAAGTAATATTCTCTAAAGTGTACGTGACATGGCAATTACCGGTGATGATGTGTGTGAGCCGGCAAGCAAGTGTATGTGGAGCATACGCATCATCGGTAATGGTGCTGGTGTCCTGACAGCATGGTTTCGTAATCACTAAAGTACACAATAAACATGCAATACGATGATAACAACATAATAAATGGCAAATGAATAGTAAATGCAGCAAAAATATGCGGAATATGAATAATAACGCAACAACAAGGAATCACATTACTATATATGTGTCATACCGTTTTGCCATTTGAAATAATATGAATCGTGGTGTTTTGAAAATAAGGGCTACGGTGTTTTAAGAAAAGAGATGCGCTTTGAAATATCCGTAGAATCTCTTGGCCTGTCTTTAAAATACTCACGATTCGTTAGTTTTGAAATAGGTATAATTCGGGTCTAGTCTAACATCTACAAGTAAACTACAAGACTAAGCTAACAGGCTAATCGAAAAGAGTAAGGAAAACCATCTAAGTCTGAGTCGATATATATATATATATATAATATATATATATATATATGAGAATAATGGAGAAAAGAGGCCATAGGAAGAAATTTCCTCCTATGGCGTGGAAAAAATACAACCTCCACTAATTTTTTCGACGATCGGCCCCCACCATCTTCATCGTTATCATTTAAGATGTGGGTACACCAAATTTCATGTGATTCTACAACTTTTTTACCGTTGATTTAGCAATGTAAAATGTTCTATTGTCGGTAAACCGTTAATTTTGAACCTACTAAATCAACGGTGAAAAAGTTGTGGAATCACATGAAATTTGGTGTACCTACATCTTAGATGATAACGATGAAGATGATGGGGGCCGATCGTCGAAAAAATTGGTGGAGGTTGTATTTTTTCCACGCTATAGGAGGAAATTTCCACCTATGGCCTCTTTTCTCCATTATTCTCTCTCTCTCTATATACACACACACACACACACACACACACACACATACACAATAGTCGGTGATCCCGCCTCAATAGTATCCCATTCGATACACTATATAATATGACATTCTCGAGTCAAGAGTGCGGATCTAACATCAATATAGCTCGTGCGGTAAATCCATCGTACGACATCCCAAATCAGGGTACGGGTCAAATATCACATCATCTCATCAATTATCTGGTATCCTTATCATCATATCATGATCTGGGTACTGATCTAAGTCTAGTACAATACTGATACCATGTACATATATATATGCGTGTGTATGAAGCACATCGCCCAAGGACCCGCTACAATATCATGTCGTATCTCATAATACGAACCAAAACATATCACCGATCTCATGGCACCATGCCCAATCTCATCGACTCATCTCCCCTCATCATCCATGTATATGTATGTATGTGTGTGTGTGTGTGTATATATATATATATACATACATAGTCCCATACCTATGTGTGTGTGTATATATACATATCCCCATATACGTACAAGTAAATAAAATGCATGCGTGTATGTGTGCGTGTATGCAAATCACTAATCTAGGGTTCGCGACTAAGGAACTAACTAAAACACTATTTTATGAATACATTATACTAACCCAAGGTCATCATATAATACATAAGTGTATATATATATCATAATGCATAAGCGTTTTATACTACGAAACTGCGGGGGTGCTATACGCCATCCATCCGACTTCCCCCGTAGATATATATCTACGCACCTTGATCTTCGCTTGCCGATGCCGATGTCGCCAAGCGCTTGCTTGTCGTCTCGAAGTCCTCGTGGGGGTACCTATATATTATAACATATCGTGCCGCATTAAAATCCAATTTAAAACCAAAACGACACACGAATTTCACATAGGTCAAAACCTATGGTCTACTCATACAAAAGAGCCCCAAAACACCCGATATCGACGTACAAACGTCAAGTAACCGAATGCAATAGCAAATACCAAAAATTAAATCCATAAACTTCGCAAAACATAAAGCAAAAACTTTGAAAATATGCTCCAGATTTTAGTTCAGGGAAAAACAAGGTGCACAAACAGTACTGGAGTGATGTATAGGGTGTATATGACCTACAGAAGGAACCTGGGCACCTGATTCATCAATGTGGACAGCCCCTACCCCCTAAAATCCGGCCTGCTCGACCATACTGGCTCCGTTTGGGTTCGTGTGCGGGGGGGTCTCCTAGTGTTAATTCTAGTCTACTGAGGTTGTTTGTGTTTCTAAAAAATTCTCCAGATCACTCCAGATTTCCTGTAGGCATCACAATTCCACAAAACAGACATTGGAAAGTTTCTGTTTTGGGTTTCAGGTTTTTGTCCGGGGTTGGTCTGGGTTTTTAACACCAAGGGGGGTTTAAGGTCACCAATAAAGTTCAATAGCACAATCACAACTCAAGAATCCATCAAAACCTCTTCTAGAATATTCTAAGTTCAGTAAATCAAACTTAAACACTTCTAAACTTGCAAGAAAGCTAAAGCATATGTAATACTACTCTAATGGTGCAAGGATTACCTCATTTGGCAACTCAAGAAAATTCTTGAGTTGCCCTAAGTGCTCAAAATCCACCATTTCTTGGTCCAAAGTGCTTGTGAGGAGCTTGTGCATGTTTTTTGTGAAATGGAGATGATGTTTTGAGTTGTTTTTGATGATGAAGTGAGGGGTTGAGATGGTGTAGGGAGGATGGCAGCAGCCATGAGATTGAAGGAGGGAGAGATGAAGAGGAAATAATGAAGTGAGCATGGGAAATGACCATGGACAATGACCCCTTACCTCTCTCTCTCATGCCCATACCTTATTTCTTTATTCAAATTCATTTTCTTTTCTTTTCTTTTCTTTTGTTTTCTTTTCATTAAAACAACAATCATGCATGAATGAAGAAATAACCATGAAAGAAAATGTAACAAGTGTTAAAATGTGACATGGTGCATGTCATGTGCACAAAACCGGATTAATGCAAGATTAGCGATATTTAATCGCGATTAGCATTAAAATAGTGTATAATTGATCGCAAAAATTTATAATTTGTATAAATCACATAAAGCACCCTCATTTCAGTAATTTCTATAATTTTCCAAATATTTTCCGATTTATCGGTATTTAATTATACCGCATATTAAAATATTCATAATATTTATTATTTAATTATAAAAATTCCCAAAAATAATATTTTATTTTTCTGAAATGTTACAATCATAGTCCTGATAGTCAAGCCAACATCCTAAGGGCTTTATCAACATATATCAGAGAGACAATATAATAATACAAGTGTACATGTTAAGATAAAGAGCAACCAGATAGCATACTATCATGTCGAGTAAGAAAGTCCTCTATATATATGTCCAAACATCTACTATATCATACAATAATGGACTCTAGGGCATACATATTCCTAACACATTGGGCAATGCGAACGGACGGTAATGACGGATTTCAAGATGGACAAATGTTTGCGGCGATGGAAAAATTGATTGAAGAAGTCAGTGAATGTAACAACCCTAATTTTCTTATACACTTTTTCTATACAAATTTTTTTTAAAAATTTTCAAAATCCACAAAGGGGTATTTTAGCCTGAGCACAAGATATATGTAATTATTTTGTTTTTAATAACAGGCTACAAGAATGTAATAACTCCATTTTTAGTGTACAAGAAATTACTTTAAATTTAATGTATACTTGGAGTATTTACTCTTGCTACTATCATTTTAAGTAATTAAATAACACCATAATTATAAGCAAGAGCTTGTAGCTCATTGGTAATACCTTGCACTGCTGAACCAAGCCACCAGAGTTCAAATCCCCTGCCCTACATTATTTTTAAATTTATTTTGTTTTAAATTTTTGGAAAGTCAACAGTCAAACCGCCATAACTCACAAAGCTTGAACTGAAGACAAAAAGTTAGATATGCCATAAATCCCCCCAGGAAAAACCCCACCTTTCGGCGCCTTGACTCGGCCGGGATCGGCCGATTCGGCCGGCGGACCGGCCGGATTCGGCCGGACCGCCGAGTCACCTGAATGAAAAAGTTCCCTCTTGACGTAATCAACCCCCCTGCACACACTAATTTCCTAGATCGGTTACCGAATGCACAATAAATCCCTTTTACTCCAAAATTTTAATGATTTTAATGATTTTTCATATATTTTAATATTTTTTTTAATTAAAACCCTAACCCTAGCCTAACCCTATATAAACCCCCATACCCTCTACCCTCTCATCACTTTTTCTAAGTCCACTCTCGCAAAATTCCAAGAGAACTTGGTACGTGAGAAAACGAGCGAAAGACGAAGCGCTGACGAAATCGACGGCGAAATCCCGGCGATCGTACTAGGACCTCTTCACGACGTTTCGACGCACCGGCAAACCCACTACCTTCCTCTCACTCTCTAGCATTGTCCAAACCCGTAATTGCCCCTTTTCTACCTTTCTTTTCTTCCATTAAAATACGACTTTTCAAACCCGACGGAAATCGGAACAAACCGAGCGACCTGTTCGCTGACTTACCGAGCGACCTGTTCGCTGACGACATTCTATTTCTTTCTTGTTTGAATGTCGTCAGGTGCTTTGGACCCAGCGGAGATCGAGCCCACCGGTGAAGACTTGGATCAGTTTCACGAAGACCCCGAGCTCTAGACATTGTACCTTGTTCTATTCAGTATTTTCATTTCTTGATATGCCATTGTTTAGGCATCGCTTTTCATTCCAGTTGTATTTACTTTTCATGCATTGTACAAAAGAATGTTATAAATAAAGTTGCTGTTATTTCTATATCTCTTGTCTCTTGTGATTTACTTTTATATTGCTTAGATATGTTGGAGATAGTGCCCTCATAGTCAATTATTGGATCGCAGGTACGTGATTGCAATGATTGCGGAGGACCTATACCGGTAGGACAGTCTTACTCGAGATGATAGTATGCTATCTGGTTTGCCTTTATCTGTCGTGTGCATGTTCAGGTGACTGATTACATGTTACACTTTGATAGAGCCCTTAGGATCTTGCTTTACTACCAACTGTATGATGGCGATCATATACGTGAGAGTTGGGTAGTTTATATGCATATCCTTAATTGTGGTCCCTAGTCGTGGGAGTTTCGAGACAGGGCATCGATACTCCGGAGTAGACTAGTGTATACAGTCGAGACCCCGACGAGGGGCGGTGGCAGGTCTCACAAGCCACTGGTGTCAGTTGGATCACCTAAGATGTATACAGGTGCTCATTGGGTTATGAGTACACCGGACAGGACTCGCCGGGAATCTGCTAGTTAGTACTATACCTATCGTCAGATAGCAGTTCCCTGGTGACATGTGTACAGGTTAGTTCATCGACCTGAGGTCGTCATTTGTCTCGTGTGAGTTCCCACTGTGCTTTGATTTCTACCCTACCACGGCTCAAAGGAGTCGTGCAAACAGGTAGCTTTTGGGTACAGTCCCGAGCCATATGGAGGCACGTGAGCGGATCGGCAGGTGATTCGTCTCTCCCGGTATTGGGGGAGAGATCATGCTGTGTCTAGGAGAGCCATTACACAAAGCCCACGGCCGTGGCAAGAGATTTACTGGTAGGTACTCCAGTAGTATCTCAGGGTGTTATTAGGCTACACTCCAACACGACTTATACTACTATTGGGGGTCTGACATTGCTAGCCCCCTAGGCAGATATGCGATACTCATAGACGAACGGACCGGACTGTATATACATAGTCGCTGTTAGGCTCAGTAGGGTTTCCGGATGAGTTCGCTCATCGGCCTCCCTTGAGGTCAGTCCATGGGCAGCCGTTATGCATAGCTAGTGCCGCTGACGGTTTGTGGTTAAACCCACTGCCAGGGTACTGACGAGTCATTAGAGTCCCCCACAGACAGTTTCCCAAGTCCGGGCGAAACGTTGTAGAGGCCGTATGGTTTTATGGCAGGGTTCGGAAAATGCACGTGCGTTTACGCACGTGTCAGATTTCAGACTGATGATACTGGTCGGCTTTGGTTTAAGCCGGGTCCGAGTATTATATTGAGTAGATATAATATCTTTGTCTCAGTTGTATTTGTATTCGGTCGTAATACAAATGCGGGTATATTTATACAGTTTCGGGGTTATCCTGAAAGTGGTTTCGGGATCACTTTTGGAAGTTGCCAGTTTCCAGTTTTCTATCAGCCGTCTTTTAACATTCGGTTAAAGACGGATTTATCTTTTCTTGGATGAGGTGAGTCATGCTTCTAGAAGGTTCTAGAGAGGGTGACTTGGCATGGTGAGTCATTAGTGCTTTAATGGAGCCATTAATGCAATGGTGACTAGGTTAATGAATCACCATTTGCATTAACGAGGTTTTGTTTGCATGAAGGATATTTATGGTTGATCTTTTCTCTTGTGGTCACTCTCCCCTCTCCTACACTCACCTCCCTCCATCTATAAGTGGCCGGCCCCTATCTCCTCCTCCACTTCTTGATGAGAGAGATTAATTTTCATTCTTGAGAGAAAAGACTATGGTTTAGGGTGCATGGAAATTTCATAGCCTTTTTCATTCCATCACCCAATCCGAGTGGCAACTTCATTAACCGATCGTCCACGGTTTTGGACGAAGTGAGACAAAGTATTCTACTCATATTCTACATCATTCTTGGTCGTCTCTTTTAGCAAACTTGACGACCGAGTTGCCTCGAGTCAGAGGCGGGAGCCCGTTTAAAGAATCAGTGACGTGGTGCTACCTGGACGAGTAGATCGGAGATCGACGAGATCGGAGCAGCCGCAACGGAGCGTGGGATGATGGTTAAAGAACGAAGGACTCGGATCGTTCGGTATAACCTTTCTACACTCTTTACAGTTTGTTAGTTTAGCAATAATGGCAGATCCGGGTTAAAGTATACGATAGCGCCAGTTAAAAAGTTTTTGTTCCGCATTTGGCGTCTGTAGACGGCCGGGGTGCTACCGTAGACTTACAAGATACGCTTAGCGTGTGTACTTCTAAGTATATACGTAGCGGACCTCGTCGCGTCCCCTTCGCCGTACACTAGGAAGCGGGGCGTGACAGGTTTTGTTGGTGGCCCATGCAGGTCAGAGCTGTATGAATCCCTATCATGAAGTTCTGGTCTGCGTGAACAAGCTAAGCAATATAACACAAGAACCAGCAACTAAAACATTCTTTACAATTCATGTTTCTTGAATCTTATAAATTTCTATTCCTTGAATCTTATCATTTCATGTACTTGAATCTGTCCTAACCCAAATTTCTCTTCAAGGTTATGGATTCCCCGAACAACACCAGCACCAATGTCAACAACACACCTCCAGCTCTACCTCTCACACCAGCTATTCCTGCACCACCCACCGAGCAAACAGTGCTATTTGAGGCGATCCGCAGCCTTCTTGAGGGACAGCAACAACTCCTGAACCATCTTGAGACCGACGCACCAGGGGTAAAGCAATTCAGGGCTTTGCACCCCAAGCAGTTCTCCGGTAAAGGAAGCCCAATTGAAGCTGAGGAATGGGCACAAAGCATAGAAGATGATCTGGCAGCAGCACAGGTGCCAGACATAGCTTGGGTCCGTGTGGCGAAACTACAGCTCACGGATAATGCTCGCAACTGGTGGAAGGCGGAAGAAAGCCGTCTGGTATAGCCTATTGAATGGAAGACTTTTCGCGAGAAGTTCGACGCGAAATACTTCCCTATGACTGCCAGGTTTGCAATGGAGCAACAGTTCATTCATCCACAACAGGGTTCGATATGGGACAAATCAGTAGATGAGTACGATGCTGAATTCACCATGTTAAGCCGATTCGGGCACACTTGATACCGAAGGACGAAATCAGAGCCCGTCGCTTTCAACAAGGAATGAACACGGAGATTCAGGCTGCTCTAGCCACGGGAAAATTTCTGACACATGAAGATGCTTTGGAAGCTGCCCGCAGTTATGAGGCAGTGATAAAGGTGTGGGGCAGACCCCAATCTGCCGGTTTGAAACGCCCTGCCACTCAAATGGCAGGAGGAGCCTCTTCCAGGCCATCGTTTGAACCCAGGAGAACTGAAGAAATTTGCCATTACTGCCATAGAAAGGGATATTTATGGAAGGAATGTAGGAGCGCAAAAGGCCTGTATCTAATTTGTGGCGCATCCAACCACGGAATTGGGAACTGTCCTTACAATAGCAACTCAACTCACACACCCACCAACTACCCGCAGCGGCCAACCATCCAGGCTCCTGCAACTCGTCCTGCACTACCTGCTTCACCACCTACACAGCCTATTCGCCAATTCCAATAAGCAATGAGGGACATGCCTAGAGGGAAGAGAAACAGGTCCCAAAGGCAGAATGTGCCGCCAGCTAGAAGGAATATACCACGGCGACAGACCTTCACATTAGAAGCCGTAAAAGCCGAGACTGTAGGTCAAGGTAACACCGGTAAGCCTTTTTCACCATCGTATCACTTTTTATACACTACATTCACCAAACTTCCTAGCACTGTTACACTTTCCTTTTACAAATTTCGAGGACGAAATTTTTATAAAGAGGGTAGAATGTAACAACCCTAATTTTCTTATACACTTTTTCTATACAAATTTTTTTTAAAATTTTCAAAATCCATAAAGGGGTATTTTAGCCTGAGCACAAGATATAGGTAATTATTTTGTTTTTAATTACAGGCTACAAGAATGTAATAACTCCATTTTTAGTGTACAAGAAATTACTTTAAATTTAATGTATACTTGGAGTATTTACTGTTGCTGCTATCATTTTAAGTAATTAAATAACACCATAATTACAAGCAAGAGCTTGTAGCTCATTGGTAATACCTTGCACTGCTGAACCAAGCCACCAGAGTTCAAATCCCCTGTCCCACATTATTTTTAAATTTATTTTGTTTTAAATTTTTGGAAAGTCAACAGTCAAATCGCCATAACTCACAAAACTTGAACTGAAGACAAAAAGTTAGATATGCCATAAATCCCCCCAGGAAAACCCCCACCTTTCGGCGCCCTGACTCGGCCGGGATCGGCCGGACCGCCGAGTCACCTGAATGAAAAAGTTCCCTCTTGACGTAGTCAACCCCCCTGCACACACTAATTTCCTAGATCGGTTACCGAATGCACAATAAATCCCTTTTACTCCAAAATTTTAATGATTTTAATGATTTTTCATATATTTTTATATTTTTTTAATTAAAACCCTAACCCTAGCCTAACCCTATATAAACCCCCCATACCCTCTACCCTCTCATCACTTTTTCTAAGTCCACTCTCCCAAAATTCCAAGAGAACTTGGTACGTGAGAAAACGAGCGAAAGACGAAGCGCTGATGAAATCGACGGCGAAATCCCGGCGATCATACTAGGACCTCTTCACGACGTTTCGACGCACCGGCAAACCCACTACCTTCCTCTCACTCTCTAGCGTTGTCCAAACCTGTAAGTCCCCGTTTTCTACCTTTCTTTTCTTCCATTAAAATACGACTTTTCAAACCCGACGGAAATCGGAACAAACCGATTTCCGATTTGGTTTTCTATCAAAACTCACTTATCACTAATTCCATAATGCTTAAACATATTCATGTTGACTACTAATCACTTAAAAATTAATTTGAACAAGTTTTCACACATGAAATGATAACTTTTGTAATATATCGTATTCTTTCACTTAAATACCACCATGTTTAGTTTATCACATTTAACCCTTTAACATCGCTATACCTTAAAATAGATCACGAGGTAATGACCTACCTCCACACACACTCATATGCAATCATAACACGCTACCTTGAAAATTTAGAATACGACAAAACAAGATTTTACATTAAAATATCAATTTCTTATTAAAACCTTTTCTAAAAAGTTCTAAGTTATATACAATTTTAAAACAATATCTTTTAATAGGAAATACGATAAGTCATGGACATCGATCGTTTATCTAAATCTGACTTTGTGGTGTCTAGGCTAGGCAAGTGAGAAAATGTAACTTTAAAAGGCCCGTCTCACGATTCGTGAGTGGATCCCTCCTTTTCTCATTTGTACTTACCTGGCCACAATTGGCGGTGAAGAGGCGATTTGAGGCTTCTAATGACTTGTCGTTTAGACCATTTAGAAATAGGCTAGTTGGCTTAGAAAACCCTAGAATATAAAATACGGAAATTTGCACATTTTTCAAATAAATACCTTATCTTTATAAAACCGTTTTCTAAATGATTAGTATTTATAAAATCTTTGCAAAACGCCACTACAACCCACCTTTGGGGAACTCGTTAGGGATAGTATGGTTTATCGTGCTCCCTCGAGTTTAGTAGTGCGAGATTTAGACCTTCGCAAGGACCATTCGGTCTCGAAAGGTTTAAAATGCGACATTTAAGAAAAATGAGATTTTTGGAAAACAAAATATTTATTAAAAATTATTCTTGTATAAACATATGTATATTTATCATTTAAACACCTATTTTATTATACAATAAAGTTTCCACCTTTTCCTAAAAATTACAAGATTAAAAGTTACATTAAAATACCATGAATTTCAAATAAATCAATATTACAAATTAATACCTTTATTTATATAATTAGGATATTTTTCACTAGAAATATCACAAAACAAAATCACCCTCATTATAACTATAAAGGCGAATAATAAATACTTGAGGTGTATCTTGAAAACTATACAAAAGTATTTTTACATAAAACCCCCTCAAGTTTTATAAATTACAATAAAGACCCTAACAATTATAGAACTTCAAATTACATTTCTTTTAGTCTGACTCGGGTTTGAGTCTGATTATTTCTGACTTGAATATGATTCAAGTCAATCTATATTCTTTAATATTCCAACTCATTATGAATACATGAATCCCAGAATCCAGTTAACAATCTATACAACTTGACTGAATCAAACCATGGATATACATCCATTATTCCGTTATTCCATTTACCTGATTATGCAGTTACAATCTGTTTACTGATATCATGGTTTTGGTCGGTCATCCAACTTATATAATACAATACAACAATACTATCAAAACACTACGGGGTTTAAGGGGTAGATTGGTACGGAAGGTGTTAAAGGTGGCACAAGGCTGTATGATTAAGACATCTAACATGAATCCAATTACCGTTGTTCCGGGTTGTATAACGGAGCCTTGTACTTCCATTTGCCCTGGTCTCTAGCATATTGAGACCCCTCTCGTATACACTGGCATTCTTCCGTACCAAGCTACAAACAACAGCGTGAACACAATACTCTACAATATTATTCTCTAGAAGATACCTCTTATTCTGTCTTTTCTAATTCTTCCTTATCTTTGGGACTTACCGAGCGACCTGTTCGCTGACGACATTCTATTTCTTTCTTCTTTGAATGTCGTCAGGTGCTTTGGACCCAGCGGAGATCAAGCCCACCGGTGAAGACTTGGATCAGTTTCACGAAGACCTCGAGCTCTAGACATTATACCTTGTTCTATTCAGTATTTTCATTTCCTGATATGCCATTGTTTAGGCATCGATTTTCATTCCGGTTGTATTTACTTTTCATGCATTGTACAAAAGAATGTTATTAATAAAGTTGCTGTTATTTCTATATCTCTTGTTTCTTATGATTTACTTTTATATTGCTTAGATACGCTTAGCGTGTGTACTTCTAAGTATATACGTAGCGGACCTCGTCGCGTCCCCTTCGCCGTACACTTGGAAGCGGGGTGTGATAGTGAATGGTCCATTAAAAGGTGTGTGTCATTCAGAACAGACAGGAGTAATAAAACAAAGTACACCATGGTGTGTGATAACAATCCAGATACGGGCCCTGGACAATGCCCTTGGAAACATCATGCAATAATATCAAAACGGTGGACGCATTCGACACACTTCACTATAAAGGAATATAATCTGGAGCATCGGTGCCGAAACACTGTAGGGGTTATGGGGTACAAACAGGCCACATCAACATTTATATGCCGGTGTATCTTGCCTTTGCTAAAGAGGCGGTTTAATATAACACCGACTGCCATCCAAGATCAAATGGAAGGGGCATATCAAATTAATATTTCTTATTTCAAAACAAGGGAGGCGGGAAGGAAGGTTTTATGCATGATATTTGGGGATTGGGAGAAATCATATCAAATTCTGCTGCGATACCTTAAGGCAATCACCAAGAGCAATCCCGGCATAGTCTTTATGATCACCCACGAAAGTCTAACTCCAACAGCAGTCCAGTTTACTGGCGTGTTCTGGACATTTGGACCATCAATTAAGGGATTTGAATACCATCGTCCAGTTCTGGGCATTGATAGCACACATGTTTCCCCAATTAGAGCAAAGCTCTGTTCAGAATTCAAAATTTGAATTAAAGCTGTGCTTTTATAAAAGCGCTGCGCTACAACTAGCGCACCCCGTACAAAGCATATAGGTGCTAGCACTAGATGCGCTGCGCTCCAAGTAACGCACCACGTGCAAAGCACGTGTGCGCTAGCGCTAAGAGCGCTGCGCTCCAAGTAGTGCACCATGGGCAGAGCGCATAAGCGCTAGCGTTGGAACTAAAACCTCCCCACCGTTAGATCAAAAATCTAATAATAATGATAAATCATTAATTAACCAGAATTAAATTCTGTTAAGGAAAGATTTCTCAAAATCTTTCCAAACAACAAAATTGTGCTCTGTAAATCAGAGCACCGTTGGATCAATGATCCAATGGTGATTAAAAATCACTAAAATACAGAACAAATTCTGTAAGGGGGAAAGATTTCCCAATCTTGGTAAAAAATAAGAAGATTATCTTCTGTAAACCAGAAGCCTTTGGATCAAAAATCCAACGATAGGAAATTCCCCAAATCAATTGGAGAAAACATCTCCTTAACTGATTGAACAAACCATCTTTCCCTATACAAAGGCCCCGAGACTTCAAGTCTCAAAAAGGAGAAACCCCCGCATAAACTTTGAGAAAATCTCAAGAAGAAGAAGAAGCTCTCGGCAAAAGAAGACAATTCTTTTCTAAGGTAAAAAAGAATAGAAAGACGAAATCGTCTCAATATAAAAAGAAGTATTTACTTCTTTCACAGATCATAAATCTATAAGACAAATTGTCTTTCACAAAAGAGATTATGAGCATTTCATTATAAAGGGGGAGAATTATTCAATTCTCTTAGAATCACAGAATCATAAAGGCAAAACCTTTCATCAAAAAGAGATTGAAATATCTCCTATAAATTAAGAACTTTGTTCTTAGAATTTTGAGACAAAATCTTTTATTAAAGAACAGATAATCTTTAGAGCGCAAAGTTAACCTAAGAAGAGCCTTAGCGCTCCTAATCTAATAAAAGCCTTAGCGCTCCTAATTTAAAAGTGCCTTAATGCTTTTCATCTAGCGCAAAGCGATGCAGTGCCATAGCGTTTCAAACACAGCGCACTGCGCTCGTTGGTCAGCGTTAAGCGCGCCACGTGCTCTTCACGTGTGTGCTGCATTACTAAAAGCGCTTTGCGCTCATTATATGGCACCAGCGCCAAACGCCTCAACGCTTCAAACTATAGCGCATCAGCGCTCTACATTTAGCGCAGACCACTAAGTGCATTAACGCTTCATATCTGGTGCAAAGCGCTAAGCGCATTAGCGCTTAATCAGTAACAACTCCATTTTTAGTGTACATAAATTTGATTTAAATTTGAAGTATACATGGGGTATTTAATGTTGCTGTTACCAATTTAAGTATTTGTTTCACACAATAATTACAAGAGGAGCTTGTAGCTCATTGGTAATACCTTGCACTGCTGAACCAAGCCACCAGAGTTCAAATCGCATGCCCCATATTATTTTTTGTATTTATTTTATTTAAAATTCTTTGGAAGCCCAACATTCCACACACCATAACTCCCAAAACTTGAACTGAACTTTAAAATCTAAATATACCAGTGCTTACTCCACGAGACCCCCCATCTCCCTACACTCCGACTCGGGCCGACTCGGCCGAGTCGTCAACACCAAAGATGTGCCTTTTCGTATTCCTAACCTCCCTGCATACTCTAAATTAATGGATCGGTTCCAGAGAATGATTTATGCCCCATTTAAACCATTTTTAATGATTTTTCACACTTTTCACAATTTTTTTATTTAAAAACCCTTCACCTACCCTACCCCTAGACTACCCTATAAATACACCCCCTACCCTCTACCCTCTCATCCCAAAATCCTGAGCCCACTCTCTAAAAAATTTTCCAAGAGTTGTGTACTTTGAAAACAAGCTCGAGGCGAAACTCCGACGAAATTCCGGCGGAAATTCCGGCGACCGTTTCTAGGAACTACCGGCGACGACGCAACGCATCGGCAATCCCTTTAGTTCCCCTTCACTCCTTTTTATAATCAAAACCCGTAAGTCTCTTTTCTATCTCTCTTTCCATTCTCAAAATACGAAATTATAAAACCCGACGGAATCGGAACAAATCCGATTTCCGATTCGGTTTTCTATAAAATTCCACTTCTCACCAATACAATTATCCTTAAACTTCCTCATGTTGACTATTAAACACTAATCAAACAATTTGAATAAATTTCATCACATGAAATGATAGCTTTCTCAATTTATCGTATTTTTCACTTAAATACCACAATGTTTCGATTCCACATTTAATCCCATTAACCTTGCTATACCTTAAGTGAATCACGAGGTAACGACCTATCTCCTCACACACTTACATACAACATAACACAATACCATTGAAAACTTAGAATACGAGAAAACAACATTTTTCATTTAAATACCATATACTTAATAAAACTATTTCTAAAAGAGTTAGAGTTGATACACTTTGTAAAGAAGTACCACTTATTATGAAAATACGATAAGTTGTGGACATCGGTCGTTTATCTAAACCTGATTTTATGGTGTCTATGCTAGGCAAGTGAGAAGGTAACTTTAAAAGGCCCATCTCACGGTGATTCGTGAGCGGATCCCTCCTTTCCTCACTTATACTTACCTGACCACAATTGGCGGTAAAGAGGAGATTTGAGACATCTCACAACTTGTCGTCTGGACCAGTTAGGAATAAACTTGTTGACTTAGGAGAATCTAGAACATACAATAGGGAAAATATACACCTTTACAAATAAATACCATTTACTTCACAAAACCGTTTTCTAAAGGATTTAGTATTTTACAATCTTTGCAAAGTGCCGCTACAACCCACTTTGGGGAACCCATTCGGGATGGTGTGGTTTATCGCACACTCTCGGGCTTAGTAGTGCGAAATTCAAACCTCCGCAAGGAGCATTCGGTCTCGAAAGATTTAAAATACGACATCTTAAGAAAAAGAGATTTTTAGAATATAAAATATTTACTAAAATTATTTTTGTATAGATATATGTATATTTATCATTAAAATATCTATTTTATTATGATATAAATATTCCACCTTTTTAAAAATCACAAGAATCAATTTTACATTAAAATACCATAAATTCCACATAAATCAATATTACAAATAAATACTTTTATTTATGAAACTAGGATATTTTCACTAGAAATATCCCAATATAAAATCCACCTTCATTACAACTCTAAAGACGAATAACGAATACTTGAGGTGTATTTTGAAAAGTATATAAAAGTATTTTTACATAAAACCCTCTCAAGTTTTATAAATTTTCCTAAGGACCCCAACAAATTATAGGTAAGAATTAATCAAGACTTCGATTTACATTTCTAATTGTCTGACTCGGGTTTGAGTCTGATTATATTTGACTTGCATATGATTCAAGTACAATCTACAATCTTAAATATTACAATTCAATATGAATCCATGAATCCAATTATCAATCTATACAACTTGACTGAACCGAACCATGGATATACATTCCATTTACATGGTTCTCCAGTTATTCCATTTACATGATTCTACGGTTAAATCCGTTTACTGATATCATGGTTTCGGTCAGTCTTTCAATTATACACTCAATTTAATTTACAGTACAAAACAATACAATTATAACATTACGGGGTTTAAGGGGTAGATTGGTACGGAAGGTGTTAAAGGTGGCACGAGGTGGTAAGATTAAGACACCTAACCTATATTCCGTTGCTGTTGTACCGTGGCTTAACGGTTCCTTGCACATTCCGTTTGCCCTGATCTCTAGCATATAGAGACCCCTCTCGTATACACTGGCATTCTTCTGTACCAAGTTATAAACAACTGCGTTAACACAACATTACAACAATATTATACAACTTTAAAAGATATCTTCTTATTCTGTCTATTCTACTTTCCTCTTACCTTTGGGACTTACCGAGCGACATGTTCGCTGACGATATTCTATTTCTTTCTTCTTTGAATGTCGTCAGGTGGTTTGGATCCGGCAGAGATCGAGCCATCTGCAGAAGACTTGGAGCAGTTTGCCGAAGATCCAGCACTTTAGTTTCATTGTACACTTTTTCCATTCAGTACTTTTCATTTCCTGTTATGCCACTGTTTAGGCATCGTTTTTATTTCAGTTGTATTTTATTTTCATGCATTGTACAAAAGAATGTTAATAAATAAAAGTTGCTGTTTTTATTATATCTTGTCTCTTGTGTATTTATTTTATATTGCTTAGATACGCTTAGCGTATATACTTATGAGTATATACGTAGCGGACCAGTCCCGTCCCCTTCGCCGTATACCGGGAAGCGGGGCGTGACAGGTTTTGTTGGTGGCCCATGCAGGTCAAAGCTGTATGAAACTTTATCATGCAGTTCTGTTCTGCGTGAACAACCTAAGCAATATAACATAAGAACCAGCAACTAAAACATTCTTTACAATTCATGTTCCTTGAATCTTACAATTTCATATTCCTTGAATCTTATCATTTCATGTATTTGAATTTGTTCTAACCCAAATTTTTCTTCAAGGTTATGGATTCCCCAAACAACACCAGCACCAACGTCAACAACACACCTCCACCCCCACTACCAATCGTTCCTGCTGTTCCTACGCCACCCACCGAGCAAACAATGCTACTTGAAGCGATTCGCAGCCTTCTTGAGGGACAACAACAACTCCTGAACCGTCCCGAGACTGACGCACCTGGGGTAAAGCAATTCAGGGCTTTACATCCCAAGCAGTTCTCCGGAAAGGGAAGCCCACTTGAAGCTGAGGAATAGGCACAAAGCATAAAGGATAATCTGGCGGCAGCATAAGTGCCAGACATAGCTTGGGTCTGTGTGGCGAAACTGCAGCTCACGGACAATGCTCGCAACTGGTGAAAGGCGGAAGAAAGCCGTCTTGTACAGCCTATTGATTGGAAGACTTTTCGCGAGAAGTTCGACGCAAAGTACTTCCCTGTGACTGCCAGGTTTGCCATGGAGCAGCAGTTCATTCATCTACAACAAGGTTCGATGTGGGACAAATCAGTAGATGAGTACGACGCTGAATTCACCATACTAAGCCGGTAAGATTTGTCACAATAGTTCAATTTTTAAATATCACATACTACACAGCTAACACAATCCTTAAACAGATTCGCGGCACACTTGATACCGACGGACGAGATCAGAGCCCGTTGCTTTCAACAGGGTTTGGACACGGAAATTCAGGCTGCTCTAGCCACAGGAAAATTTCTGACTCATGAGGATGCTCTGGAAGCTGCCCGCAGTTATGAGGCAGTGATAAAAGTAAGGGGAATACCTCGGTCTGCAGAAGTCAAGCGCCCTGCCAACCAGATGGCAGGAGGAGCCTCGTCCAGGCCACCTTTTGTGCCAAGGCGACCCGGAGTACCGAACCATCGTCCCAGCCCAGCCTTTTGTACCTACTGCAAGAGAGCTGGACATATGATGAAAGACCGCCGGCAAGCCAACCGTCTTTGCTTAGTCTGCGGCTCAGCTACTCATGATATTGGGTCTTTTCCCCAAAGGCAAAACCCAGTTGCTGCACCCAGGCCAGCAAACAATTACCCACAGCGCCCAGCCATCCAAGCCCCTGCTCCAAGACCTGCACTACCTGCACCACCTAGAGGACCACAAGCTGCACCAGCTCCTCGTCAGTTCCATCAAGCTCAAAGGAACGTTCCGAGGAATGCTCCTCAGGCCAGGAGGAATGTACCAAGGCGCCAGTCTTTCACGATGTCCGTGGAAGAAGCTGAGGCCACTGGCCAAGTCATCACTGGTAAACTTTTCTTCTGAAACTTTTCTTTTAGTCTTGATTATCTACACACTTTCCCTATACCTAAAACATATCCCACATACCTTAGGTACAATCTTAGTAGCCTCACTCCCTGCACTAGGACTGTTTGATACTGGGGCATCCCACTGCTTTATGTTGCAACGGTTCATCCGAACCCATGCGATTCTAGTCTCACTGCTTGTATCCAGCTGGAATGTCAGTTCAGGAAATGGCGTTCTAAAGGAAACTATGGGATACATCTTGTGTCCAGTCATCGTCTGCAGCAGAGAGTTTTATGCTGACTTCAAAGTACTGGACATACCGAACTTCGATGTGGTTCTAGGAATGGATTGGCTTGGAACTTTGTATGCTACCATCGACTATCGTCAAAGGAGGGTAGTATTCGAGATTCCAGACCATCCGGTCCTCTATTTCAAAAGCGGAGACCGTGCCCTGGAGCTAAGTACCTACAAAGCAAAGCCAAGAGAAGCAGTAGTTGCAGCAGCTCAAGCGGAAGAAGAATCAAGACCAGAAATAGTTCGAGAGTTCGACGATGTATTTCCTGACGATATATCAGGTTTGCCTCCCGATCGAGCTCTTGAATTCAGTATTGATTTAGTACCAGGAGCACAACCGGTGATCAAAGCACCTTATAGATTAAGTCCGGAAGGTTTGAAGGAAGTCCGAACCCAGTTGGACGAATTATTGGCGAAAGGATGGATTCGTCCCAGAACTTCAAGTTGGGGAGCACCTGTACTACTTGTGAAGAAGAAGGAAGGTTCATACAGAATGTGCATCGATTATAGAGCCTTGAACGAAGTCACTATAAAGAACAAGTATCCACTCCCGCGCATCGATGACTTATTCGATCATCTAAGTGGATCTTGTGTTTTCTCTAAATTGGATCTTCGTTCAGGTTATCATCAAGTGAAGGTCAAGGAAGCTGATATTCACAAAATAGCTTTCAGAACTCGCTATGGACATTACGAATTTCTAGTGATGCCATTTGGAGTGACCAATGCACCAGCAATATTCATGAACCTAATGAATCAAGTTTTCCGGGAGTACTTAGACAGGTTTGTTGTCATCTTCATCGACGACATCCTGGTATATTCTAAGAGTCGGAAAGAGCATGCAGAGCACCTATGAATTGTCCTGGAAGCTTTTCGACAGTATAAGCTCTATGCCAAGTACAGCAAGTGCGAGTTTTGGCTAAAGCAAGTTGGTTTTCTTGGACATATCGTATCAGGAGAAGGAATTTCTGTGGATCCTACAAAAGTTTCAGCAGTTAGCGAATGGCCTACACCAAAGTCAGTGAAGGACATTCAAAGTTTCTTGGGTTTAGCTGGATATTACAGAAGGTTCATTGAAGGCTTTTCAAAGATAGCAACACCCCTGACCAAGCTCACACGTAAAGATGAGGAATTTGTGTGGTCAGAAGCATGCGAACAAGTTTTCGTAGAACTCAAGTCATGGTTGACATCAGCACCTATTCTTGTAATACCGGATCAATCTGGAGAATTTGAAGTGCATTGAGATGCATCCGGTAAGGGATTAGGATGTGTTCTACATCAGCACGGTAAGGTTGTGGCTTATGCTTCAAGACAACTGAAGACTCACGAGCGCAATTATCCGACGCATGATCTGGAGTTGGCAGCCGTCATCTTTGCTCTCAAGATTTGGCGCCATTATCTACTTGGTGAACGAGTGAACCTCTACACAGATCATAAAAGTCTGAAGTACGTGTTTACTCAGAAAGAGTTGAATATGCGGCAGAGAAGATGGTTAGAACTTATGGCGGACTTTGACATCAACTTGCAATATCACCCAGGGAAGGTGAACGTAGTACCTGATGCTCTTAGTCGCCAACCTTTAACAATGAATCTCACCGCTCAGTGGAAACTTCAACAAGACTTGAATCAAATGGAGATTGAAGTAGTCATGCCAGGTAACACTTCAAGTTTGATGAATTTACAAGTTCAATCAACCATTGTCAATCAGATCAAAGAAGCTCAAATAAGTGATTCTAAGTTGCAAAGGATCAGAGATCAAGTGGAGAATGGACTCAGAACAGACTTCATCATCCATGAAGACGGATCTTTGAGATACGGCAGCAGATTGTGTGTACCAAAAGGTCCTGTTCGGGAAGAGTTAATGAAAGAAGCTCACAGCTCTCCCTACTCAGTACACCCTGGAGGTACCAAAATGTACAAAGATCTACGTCAGAATTATTGGTGGCATGGAATGAAGCGTGAAGTAAACAGAAGCGTCGCAAAATGCTTGGTGTGTCAGCAAGTAAAGGCTGAACATCACAGGACAGCTGGACTACTTCAACCGTTACCAATCCCAGAATGGAAGTGGCAGCACATCATGATGGATTTTGTGACTGCTCTCCCTCGCAGCACAAAGGGCAACGATGCTATATGGGTCATTGTGGATCGACTCACGAAGTCGGCTCACTTCATCCCATTTCGGGTTGGCCAATCAACTGAGGCACTAGCAAAGAAGTACATGGAGGTAATAATCTATTTAAGATTTAAACTCTTCATAATGTACTATCTCTGATACCCATGAACTCATACAGGAAATTGTGAGACTTCATGGAGTACCGGTCTGCATTGTCTCCGATCGTGATACTAGGTTCCGATCGCAATTTTGGCAGAGTCTGCAAGCAAGCTTGGGAACAAGTCTGAACTTCAGCATGGCTGATCATCCACAAACAGATGGTCAGTCGGAACGAACTATTCAGATCTTGGAGGATATGCTCAGAGCGTGTATGCTAGACTTCAAAGGATCGTGAGAAGATCACCTGCATCTTATGGAGTTCGCGTACAATAACAGCTACCAAGTAAGCATAGGAATGACACCTTTTGCAGCATTGTATGGAAGGAAGTGTCGATCACCATTAAGTTGGGACGACATCGGGGATAGGGAACTCCTTAGACTAGAGATGATAGTAGCGACCGTTGATGTGGTTCGTACTATCAGGAAAAGAATGCGAATAGCCCAAGATTGACAGAAACACTGGGCTGATGCGAAGAGACGACACTTGGAGTTCCAGCCAGGAGATCACGTATTCTTGAAGATATCTCCGAACCGCGGAGTGATCCGATTTGGAAGACGGGGTAAATTAAGTCCGAGATACGTTGGACCGTTCGACATACTCGAACGAGTCGGTGAAGTGGCATACCGCTTAGCGCTTCCACCCTCATTGGAATGAGTGCATAATGTGTTCCACATATCCCAACTCAGAAAGTATGTGAGTGACTCCAATCATGTTCTTGATCATTCCGAGCCCACTATATAGCCCGACTTATCTTGTGAGCAACAGCCTGTGGAGATCCTGGACAGGAAAGTGAAGACACTTCGGAACAAGGAAGTTAACGTGGTTCGAGTGATGTGGAGGAAAGACACTCCAGGAGAGTCCACTTGGGAAAGGGAAGATGAAATGCGTGGAAGATACCCTCACCTCTTTGTAAACTAGTCCTAAAATAAAAGTTGTAAATTTCGAGGACGAAATTTTTGTAAGGAGGGTAGACTGTAACAACTCCATTTTTAGTGTACATAAATTTGATTTAAATTTGAAGTATACTTGGGGTATTTAATGTTATTGTTACCACTTTAAGTATTTGTTTCACACAATAATTACAAGAGGAGCTTGTGGCTCATTGGTAATACCTTGCACTGCTGAACCAAGCCACCAGAGTTCAAATCCCATGCCCCACATTATTTTTTGTATTTATTTTGTTTAAAATTCTTTGGAGGCCCAACAGTCCACACACCATAACTCCCAAAACTTGAACTGAACTTTAAAATCTAAATATACCAGTGCTTACCCCACGAGACCCCCCATCTCCCGACACTCCGACTCGGCCCGGCGCCGCCGGCCAGACTCGGCCGGACGGCCGAGTCGTCAACACCAAAGATGTGCCTTTTCGTATTCCTAACCTCCCTGCACACTCTAAATTAATGGATCGGTTCCAGAGAATGATTTATACCCCATTTAAACCATTTTTAATGATTTTTCGCACTTTTTACAATTTTTTTTATTTAAAAACCCTTCACCTACCCTACCCCTAGCCTACCCTATAAATACACCCCTACTCTCTACCCTCTCATCCCAAAATCCTGAGCCCACTCTCTAAAAAATTTTCCAAGAGTTGTGTACTTTGAAAACAAGCTCGAGGCGAAGCTCCGACGAAATTTCGGCGGAAATTCCGGCGACCGTTTTTAGGAACTACCGGCGACGACGCAACGCATCGGCAATCCCTTTAGTTCCCCCTCACTCCTTTGTATAATCAAAACCCGTAAGTCTCTTTTCTATCTCTCTTTCCATTCTCAAAATACGAAATTACAAAACCCGGCGGAATCGGAACAAATCCGATTTCCGATTCGGTTTTCTATAAAATTCCACTTCTCACCAATACAATCATCCTTAAACTTCCTCATGTTGACTATTAAACACTAATCAAACAATTTGAACAAGTTTCATCACATGAAATGATAGCTTTCTCAATTTATCGTATTTTTCACTTAAATACCACAATGTTTTGATTCCACATGTAATCCCATTAACCTTGCTATACCTTAAGTGAATCACGAGGTAACGACCTACCTCCTCACACACTTACATCGACATAACACAATACCATTGAAAACTTAGAATACGAGAAAACAACATTTTTCATTTAAATACCATACACTTAATAAAACTATTTATAAAAGAGTTAGAGTTGATACACTTTTTAAAGAAATACCACTTATTATGAAAATACGATAAGTTGTGGACATCAGTTGTTTATCCAAACCTGACTTTGTGATATCTAGGCTAGACAAGTGAGAAAGGTAACTTTAAAAGGCCCGTCTCACGGTGATTCGTGAGCGGATCCCTCCTTTCCTCACTTGTACTTACCTGACCACAATTGGCGGTGAAGAGGCGATTTGAGATATCCCACAACTTGTCGTCTGGACCGGTTAGAAATAGACTAGTTGACTTAGGAGAATCTAGAACATACAATACGGAAAATATACACCTTTACAAATAAATACCATTTACTTCATAAAACCGTTTTCTAAAGGATTTGGTATTTTACAATCTTTGCAAAGCGCCACTACAACCCACTTTGGGGAACCCGTTCGGGATGGTGCGGTTTATCACACCCCCTCTGGCTTAGTAGTGCGAGATTCAGACCTCCGTAAGGAGCATTCGGTCTCGAAAGATTTAAAATACGACATCTTAAGAAAAGGAGATTTTTAGAATATAAAATATTTACTAAAATTATTTTTGTATAAACATATGTATATTTATCATTAAAATATCTATTTTATTATGATATAAATATTCCACCTTTTTAAAAATCACAAGAATCAATTTTACATTAAAATACCATAAATTCCACATAAATAAATATTACAAATAAATACCATAAATTCCACATAAATAAATATTACAAATAAATACCTTTATTTATGAAACTAGGATATTTTCACTAGAAATATCCCAATATAAAATCCACCTTCATTACAACTCTAAAGACGAATAACGAATACTTGAGGTGTATTTTGAAAAGTATATAAAAGTATTTTTACATAAAACCCTATCAAGTTTTATAAATTTCCCTAAGGACCCTAGCAAATTATAGGTAAGAATTAATCAAGACTTCGATTTACATTTCTAATTGTCTGACTCGGATTTGAGTCTGATTATATTTGACTTGCATATGATTCAAGTACAATCTACAATCTTAAATATTGCAATTCAATATGAATCCATGAATCCAATTATCAATCTATACAACTTGACTGAACCGAACTATGGATATACATTCCATTTACATGGTTCTCCAGTTATTCCATTTACATGATTCTACGGTTAAATCCGTTTACTGATATCATGGTTTCGGTCAGTCTTTCAATTATACACTCAATTCAATTTACAGTACAAAATAATACAATTATAACATTACGGGGTTTAAGAGGTAGATTGGTACGGAAGGTGTTAAAGGTGGCACGAGGTGGTAAGATTAAGCCACCTAACCTATATTCCGTTGCTGTTGTACCGTGGCTTAACGATTCCTTGCAAATTCCGTTTGCCCTGATCTCTAGCATATAGAGACCCCTCTCGTATATACTGGCATCCTTCTGTACCAAGCTACAAACAACTGCATTAACACAACATTACAACAATATTATACAACTTTAAAAGATATCTTCTTATTCTGTCTATTCTATTTTCCTCTTACCTTTGGGACTTACCGAGCGACATGTTCGCTGACGATATTCTATTTCTTTCTTCTTTGAATGTCGTCAGGTGGTTTGGTTCCGGCAGAGATCGAGCCATCTGCAGAAGACTTGGAGCAGTTTGCCGAAGATCCAGCACTTTAGTTTCATTGTACACTTTTTCCATTCAGTACTTTTCATTTCCTGTTATGCCACTGTTTAGGCATCGTTTTTATTTCAGTTGTATTTTCTTTTCATGTATTGTACAAAAGAATGTTAATAAATAAAAGTTGATGTTTTTATTATATCTTGTCTCTTGTGTATTTATTTTATATTGCTTAGATACGCTTAGCGTATGTACTTATGAGTATATACGTAGCGGACCAGTCCCGTCCCCTTCGCCGTATACCGGGAAGCGGGGCGTGACATAACCATAGCGCACTGCGCTCATCAACTGGCACTAGTGCCAAGTGCGCCACATGCATTTATGTGCGCTTGGACAGAATATAAACTATTCTTTGAATAAGCCTGGAGCTATGATAAATGCACAGTATTCAACTAAAGACAAAATATTGTCAGAGACCAAACCAATGCTTAGCATTTTTAAGGGGATTGGGCTCAAACAAACATCTAACAATTCAAAAAACAAATGTTGAACATTGTAATTGAATGGACTTAGCCCAAATTGGCCATAAGTCCTCAATTCAGATCAATTGAGTTCATATTCTCATAAATCACAGATCTTAGTCCCAATTGGACTACATGTCTCTCAACCCACATCGGTTTAAGGGTACATCTCCGAACTTCTCTGATATTTGTCTTTGTAATCCTTCAACGTCTTCAGAGAGGTGACGGGTCCCGACAACCATACATTTCATGGACTGTGGGGTCCTTAAGCCCATAGAGTATGTTGTCCTTAACCTTGACTGTGAGGTCTTTAAACTCACGGACTATGATGTCCTTAACCTTGACTGTGAGGTCTTTAAACTCACGGACTATGATATCCTTAACCTTGACCGTGAGGTCTTTAAACTCACGGGCTATGATGTCCTTAAACTGGACCGAGATGTCCTTAAACTAACATTGGACCACCATGTCCTTAAACTGGTAATCGACCGCAATATCCCTAAACTAAACAATAGAGCCCAATTGCTCTCTTGTTGGATCTAAACGATCCTGTTAAGTTGATCTTGGTCTAAAAATTAGACTAACATATCCTTAACATACGTTTAAGTTGATCTTAGTCTCATATGAGACTAACGTATCTTTAAACCTAACCCCAAATCCAAATCTAAGAAAATACGGATTTGGACTAATCCACGCCCTACGGGTGACAACATAAATTAGTCTCCGTATATAATCCATGGGCAACCAAAAACAAAACAAACATCCACGACACGAAGTGACCATCTGGAGAAGGAGAAAGTGGTTACCGCGATGCGGTAGCATAATTAACTGCAGGGGCTTGCGCCTGCAGGGAAGAGCGTCCCCACAATCAAAAACCCCTCAAATAAGGGGGAATCTGACGAAGTCTGCTACATCGGCCGCATCCGTTTAAACCTTCGATATATCGTGCCATAAATCAACTTGGCATCTTCGGAGAGGTGGACGGATAGCACCAATTAGCATCTGCCCCGAAATTCAGGCGAGACGGACCCGCGCGTTCGCATCTCCGTGTTTCGGCGGGGAACAGATTCTGGCACGCCCGGTGGGACCTTTTCCTCTTTCCACTCCACACTTCGTGTGTCGTGTTCGCGAACGAGTCGCGGTTTGCTATGGTTGCCCCTGGATTCGAGGTACTAAGATTTGGTGCCTTGCTCCGTGCAGAAAACAGAAGATCAATGGCTTCAAACTGCACTACCTGCAACTGCAACTCTCACTCCGTCCCGTCCGGAGGAGTGACTTACGGGCCCCAAGCGGCCTCCCTTTTCACAATGCCAGTGGAGCAAGTAACTCAATCCACCAATGGGCTATTCTTTGGGACTGTGATCCCACCGATGAGCTTCAATGCCCCGCTGCTATCGCAAGAAGCCCCAAAGAAGTTGGTCTTTGATCGAATTACCACTACCGTGGCCCCTCTTAACGGGTCGCCCAACTCCACTGCCTCAGTTTTCAACAGACTGGGCTAATGCTCCAACGGGCCCGTGAAGAAACCCGCAATACCAGAAAGCGCTATCCCGAAGCAGATAGCCATTCCTACTCCTGAAGTCACCAAGGCGGCTTCTCCAGCTAAGGGGTCGGTCTTCACAAGACTGGTCGTTTCAGCTCCCACTCCACGTAAAGTAACCAAGGCCATTTCCCCTGCACGAAAATCGGCCTTTTCAAGATTGGCCGTTCCCTCTCAGCGAGCATCTGTCTTTGACAGACTGGCGCCAACAGCAAACTCTCATCAGAACAGGGGGCATGGAAAAACTGATTCAACAGTGGAGGTGATCCCGATTGCACGACATGCTCGACGTCGCCACTGACGCCGAGTGAGGAAAGCTGGTGGCAATTCCCTTTTTAGACTGACTCCGCCAGCTCCAATGGTGGAAATTGATGCTGCTGTTCCAACTGGGAACAACTTTGAACTACTTAACAGGGTACACAGGAATTCGCCAACTGACATGCTAAAAAAGCCTCCTCCGCTTGTTGAAAAGACTACAAAGGCGAAGCTGGAGCAGCCCCCTCAACGGCCGTCCTCTAAAATTTATAGAGTTTGGTGATAGGTCCAAGACTCGGTTATTGATCAAGCATATCTCCGCCGACAAGAAAAGATGAAGGTTTGGCGAGAAGAGGACCACCCTGTCAAGCCACAGAAGGCGACCGCTACTTGGGTGCCCACCGCAATGGCCCCTTCAACTTCGACCGTCCACAAGAGGAGAAGGCCGGAGAAAATCCCTGAGTCTGCAACGAATCGCAAGATTACTAAATCTAAACGCCCCAAGTCTGGGGGCATGGTGGTGCACACCATCTATATGGCATCCGGAAAAGAAGATAGCCGTATCTCCACAAGTCATCGACCGCTTACGCGATTAGTGACTAAGGCTCAGGAGCAACAGCAACAAAAGCTCCAAGAGATTCTAACAGCTATGGCCACACTTACGGGACCGAAAACAAGCCCGGAGACATCCTTGGAGCAGCGCCGTTAGCAGGAAACTGATGCTGAATTCCTTCGGAGAATGCTCGAAAAGAAGGACAAGGAGGCTGCGGAACAAGCGGCCAATATAAAACAAATGGCCCTTCTATTCCAAGATATGGTGGGCATGATGATCCAGCCGGACCCTCCAGCTGAAGATCCTCCGATTATCTTCGAAGATGACCGAGCGGAGACGTCAAATCCCCTTCCGGCTTGTTCAGCAGCCAAAGAGGAGACCATCTCAAAAACTGCCCTGGATGATTATATAGCTCAGCAAATACGGGCTCATCAAGCAAATGAAGCAACTGGCCAAGTCGTCAGAACTGGGCGACCATATCCAGGATGGTACGATCAGATCAAGTATCTGCCAGGATACACGATTCCTAAATTCCATGTATATAAAGGGACGGGCAATTCCCACCAGCATGTCGCCCAGTTCAGGGCTCTATGTGGCAACACTGGGGGTGACGATAAACTGCTACTTCGCCAGTTCGTCGGCAGCTTGTCAAAGACAGCATTCGAATGGTACTCTGAACTCCCGAATGACTCTGTTAAGACATTTGCAGAAATGGAGTTGTTGTTCACATAAAGATTCGCAAGCGCTAGCGAGCGTACTCCGATTACCGCACTAATTAATGCCAGGGTGAAACCTGGAGAAACATGGGTTCAATACGCAATACGATGGCGGAATTTATGGTCGAAATGCGAGCAGCGCATCGAAGAAGAGCCTATAGTAGGCATGTTCGTGGGTACTCTTGATCCGCAGGCGACCATCTCCCAGTTTATGATGTTTTTCAAGCCCACCACCTTCCAAGCCCTAATTGACAAACTGGCTCAAATGGACTAGATGGGCCGCAGGCCTTCCTCTTCGAAGTCTCGAAACGAAAAAGGGAAGGGGAAAGCGACCTTCGTCGCCAATACTCAACAACAGCCGAGCAACTTAAAGCCAGTTGTTCGCCAAAACAACGTGCGTCCACGCCCATCCCTCGAGGAGAGACTGGGACGTCCTTACTCGTTTCCCCAAGATAAAACGAGGAGACTGTTTGAGTTGGCAGTACGCAACAGGCTCATCAATCTGCCGGATCCAAAACGTCCGTTGCAGCCAGGCGATGTCAACAATCCTAATTACCGCCCTTGTCACGCCCCGCTTCCCGGTGTACGGCGAAGGGGACGCGACGAGGCCCGCTACGTATATACTTAGAAGTACATACGCTAAGCGTATCTAAGCAATATAAAAGTAAATCACAAGAGACAAGAGATATAGAAATAACAGCAGCTTTATTAATAACATTCTTTTGTACAATACATGAAAAGTAAATACAACTGGAATGAAAAGCGATGCCTAAACAATGGCATAACAGGAAATGAAAGTACTGAATAGAACAAGGTACAATGTCTAGAGATCGGGGTCTTCGTGAAACTGCTCCAAGTCTTCACCGGTGGGCTCGATCTCTGCTGGGTCCAAAACACCTGACGACATTCAAAGAAGAAAGAAATAGAATGTCGTCAGCGAACAGGTCGCTCGGTAAGTCCCAAGGATAATAGAGAAATAGATAAAGAGTAGGAGAGAGAGAGTAGCTTTTAATATTGTATTATAATATTGTAATATTGTATTAACGTTGTTGTTTGTTTGTATCCTGGTACAGAAGATGCCAGTGTGTATGAGGGGAGTCCCACTTACACTGGGGACCTTGGTAACCTATAGTACAAGGCTCCGTCGATAATACCACGGAACAATGGCATGGATGTAATTACGTCTTAAGTGACCACCTCGTGCCACCTTTAACATATTCCGTACCGGTCTACCCCTTAAACTCCGTAGTGTTATGATAGTATTATAGTATTGTATTGTATAAGTTGGATGACTGATCAAAACCATGATATCAGTAAACAGATTGTAACTGCATAATCAGGTAAACGGAATAATAGATGTATATCCATGGTTTGATTCAGTCAAGTTGTAATGATTGTTAACTGGATTTTGGGATTCATGTATTCATATCGAGTTGGAATATTAAAGAATATAGATTGACTTGAATCGTATTCAAGTCAGAAATAATCAGACTCAAACCCGAGTCAGACTAAAAGAAATATAATTTGAAGTTCTATAATTATTAGGGTCCTTATTGTAATTTATAAAACTTGAGGGGGTTTTATGTAAAAATACTTTTGCATAGTTTTCAAGATACACCTCAAGTATTTATTATTCGTCTTTATAGTTATAATGAGTGTAAATTTTATTTGTGTTATTCTAGTGAATATATCCTAATAAAAGTATTAATTTATAATATTGATTTATTTGAAATTCATGGTATTTTAATGTAACTTTTAATCTTGTAATTTTTAGGAAAATGTGGAAACTTTATCTTATAACAAAATAGACGTTTAAATGATAAATATATATATGTTTATACAAGAATAATTTTATATAAATAATTTATTTTCCAAAAATCTCATTTTTCTTAAATGTCGTATTTTAAACCTTTCGAGACCGAATGCTCCTTGCGGAGGTCTGAATCTCGCACTACTAGCCCGCGGGTGCACGATAAACTGTACTATTCCTAACGGGTTCCCCAAAGATGGGTTGTAGTGGCGCTTTGCAAAGATTTAATAAATACTAGTCATTTAGAAAAAAATGGTTTTATAAAAATAAGGTATTTATTTGTAAAAGGGTGTAAATTTACGTATTTTAGATTCTAGGGTTTCCTAAGCCAACTAACCTATTTCTAAATGGTCTAAACGACACGTCATTAGAAGCCTCAAATCGCCTCTTCACCGCCAATTGTGGCCAGGTAAGTACAAGTGAGGAAGGAGGGATCCGCTCACGAATCGTGAGACGTGCCTTTTAAAGTTACCTAAGCTCACTTTCCTAGCCTAGACACCACAAAGTCATGTTTAGATAAACGATCGATATCCATGACATATCGTATTTTCCTATTAAAAGATTTTGTTTTACAATCGTGTACCACTTAGAACTTTCAGAAAAGGGTTATAAAGAAAATGGTATTTTAATGAAAAGTCTTGTATTATCGTATTCTACGTTTTCAAGGTGGCGTGTTATGATTACATATGATTGTGTGTGGAGGTAGGTCATTACTTCGTGATCTATTTTAAGGTATAGCCAAGTTTAGGGGTTAAATGTGAAAACTAAACATTATGGTATTTAAGTGCGAAAATACGGTATTTTGCAAAAGTTATCATTTCATGTGTGAAAACTTGTCCAAATTGATTTTTAAGTGATTAGTAGTCAACATGAATATGTTTAAGCATTATGGAATTTGTGACAAGTGAGTTTTGATAGAAAACCGAATCGGAAATCGGTTTGTTCCGATTTCCGTCGGGTTTTAAAAAGTCGTATTTTTCTTAAAAGAAAAGAAAGATAGAAAGAGGGGGACTTACGGGTTTTGGACACGTTAGAGAGTGAGAGGGAGGTAGAGGGTTTGCCAGGCGTCGAATCGTCGTGAAGAGTCCTAGCACGATCGCCGGAATGCGCCGTCGATTTCGGCAGCGCTTCGCCTTTCGCTCGTTTTCTAATGTACCGAGTTCTCTTGAGATTTTGGGAGAGTGGACTTAGGAATGTAAGGTGAGAGGGTAGAGGATAGGGGGGTTTATATAGGGTTAGGCTAGGGTTAGGGTTTTAATTAAAAAAATATTAAAAATATAAAAATTCATTAAAAATTCATTAAAATTGGGAGTAAAAGAGGTTTAATGAGCATTCAGTAACTGATCTAGGAAATTAGTGTATACAGAGGGGAAGACCAAGTCAACACGGAAAAATTCCGTGTTGACGACTCGGCCGTCCGGCCGAGTCCGACCAGCGGCGCCGGCCCGAGTCGGGCCGAGTCGAAGTGTCGGGGGCCGGGGAAACTCGAGGGGGGATTTTTGGTATATTTAACTTTTTATGTGCAGTATAAATTTTGAGAGTTATGACGGTTTGACTGTTGACTTTCCAAAAATTTAAAACAAAATAATATAAAAAATAATGTGGGGCATGGGATTCGAACTCTGATGGCTTGGTTCAGCAGTGCAAGGTATTACCAATGAGCTACAAGCTCCTTCTTGTAATTATTGTGGTATTTAATTAGTTAAACTGATAGCAGCAAGAATAAATACTCCTAGTATATGTTAAATTTAAAGTAAATTCTTGTACACTAAAAATGGAGTTATTACATTCTTGTAGCTTGTAATTAAAAACAAATGATTACCTATATCTTGTGCTCATGCTAAAATACCCCTTTGTGGATTTTTGAAAAAAATATTTGAAAAATTTTGGTGTAGAAAAGATTAGGGTTGTTACATTCTACCCTCCTTATAAAAATTTCGTCCTCGAAATTTGTAAAAGGAAAGTGTAACAGTTTGGTGACAGAACTAAAGATTGTAAAGAAGTTTTGGTCAAAGTTGTGAGAGAGTTACCTGGGTTACCTTGGTTCACAGTTTCAGGTTCTATGGCTGCTAAGGTGAAAGCCTGTCGCCGTGGCACGTTCCTCCTAGCCGGAGGCATATTCCCCTGTACTCGAGGCATGTTTCTCAGTGCCTGGTGGAATTGGCGATTTGGCTGAGCAGGGAATCTACGTGGAGGTGGTGCTGGGAGTGCAGGATGAGCTACAGGAGCTTGGATAGCTGGCTGCTGCGGGTAGTTGGCGGGTGTGTGTGCTGGGTTGCGTATATAAGGACAGTTTCCAATTCCGTGATTGGACGCGCCACAAATTAAGCATAGGACTTTTGCGCGCCTACAGTTCTTCCACAAGTGACCTTCCCTCTTGCAATAAAAGCAAAAATCGGGTCTTGACCGATCCTTAACTTCTTCCAGTCTTCTGAGTTCAACAGCTGGCCTTGAAGAGGCCCCTCCTGCCATTTGAGTGGCAGGACGTTTGATCAGTCGAAAATAATGCAATTTTAACACGGCAATTTCCCACTCATCTAGAAGTATTCGGCATTCATATTTCACATGTTAGCAAAACAGTCCTGAAATATCAGATTGCATGCGTTAGACTCTAAAACCGACATTTCTGAGGAAATTGTGTGTTTATCATAGCATCGCATCATCCCTGTATTGCGCAACACTTGTGTCAAGATTTGTGCAGGAAATTGCAGGAGCAAAGCCAAAAGAGCTGATCAAAAATACGCCAACTCAATGATTTCAGATCTGGTAGCAATTCAAAAGGAAATATAAAAATCAACATATCAAAGAAAGGCCCATAATTCAGTCCAAAGAAACACCAGAAGTTTCAAGCCACAAAGCTTCAAAAGAGCCGCGGAACCGCGGCGGGAGCCGGCTGGCGCCGCGGTTCCGCGGCGGTTTGGCCACATCAGCTCCCCATTTTTCAGGCACAATTCTTATCTCAGTGGATACAGCTCAGAATGATATGTCAAATTCCTGAATTCTCGCGAAGCTACTGCCAGATCAGCAAAGATGATTAATTAAGCTAATCTTGATTAAGCTCCTAACAAACTATTTTTAGAAGCTCCCTCCTAACTAATCACATCTAGAAGCTTCTTCTCAACAAACTTTTGGAGGGAAATTCAAATCTTGCTAACAAACTTTTGGAGCGAAATTCAAATTTAAATTCCTAGATCTAGGGTTTTGAGATCTATAAATAGGAGCCTAGATCTAAGGGTTGAGGTTGTTCAATCTTACTTAATCTTAGTTGCTCATTCTTCAATTCTTCATCTTCTTCCACAAGTCTAGTGACAAGACTTGTGCGAAACCCTAACCCTAATTCCACTCCAAATTCAAGATCTCGAGTACCAAATCAAGTGAGAAGCCTTCAACTTTTTATGAGCCGAGCCGATCTTCAATCGGGCAAGTGATCCAAGCCGATCTGCGACTCACGGAGACGAGCGAAGCCAAATCGACGATCGAGTTCTTCCTCTTGTAGTTCTTGAGCGATTGTAATGAAATTGTTGATATAAATAAAAGGTGAAATTCTTTAATCTTGCTTTCTTGTAATTCTTGCATCATGATTAGATCTCAATTTGTAATTGTAGTTCATGTTGTGATGTTTGAGTAAAACTCCGCTAGTAAAGGAGTCGAGACGATTAATAGAAAGATGATGTAACAAATCTTAAAACGATTTTTAAGTCCTACGAGTTTTGTAAACCCTAGCAAGTTCAAGAATCGATGACCTAGTTTCGTTGCGATGCTTTCTTGATTGTTATCGCTCGAAATTAGGGATCTACGATCGTTTCTTGAAATTACTAGAGGCTAGAATATGAATGATATCGATGAAAGAACAAGGGATAAGATGAAACCCTGATTTCACAAGAAATCTCTAATTCTTATCGATCATCATCGATCTAGTATCAATTCATCGAAGGATAAGAATACGTAATTGTAAGATTACATTACATCTATAGATCCGATCGATTCTTACGAGCCTCATTTCGATTCTTGATATTTGGTTGGAAAAATCATCAAATTCTCAATTCTTGATTTTATCGTTTCTTGTTATTAGATCTATATTTTCTAATTCTTGAACTTCAATTACAAATCATGAATTGTTTTCTTTTCTTTTTCTTAAAGTTTCGACTCATCTAATTTGAAACACGAATGATTACACTTTCCCTATGGACGATCCGCACTTACTAACGCGCTACATTCGACACCGTTATTGATTGCGGTCAAAATATTTTTGGTTGTGATTTCTTTTCAATTTTCATACTACACAATCCGAAATCGAATTCAATCAAATGGCGCCGCTGCCGGGGATAGTGCGCTAATTGTTCGTATTTTGAAATTTGAGTTGAAAAATTTATTCCATTATAATTTTTAGATCTAAACTCGCACAAACCCTAATACGTGTGTTGTGATTTGATTGCGAGAAAATCTGGAATCATTGGAGCTTGGATAAAATTTTTGTGAAAATTCCAGAGAGCTGAGAGAGCCAACATAAGCTCTCTGTGAAAATTTTAAGCAGTGAACTGATCAACTTGCGGCGATTCCGCTGTCTAAGTGCCCATATGCGGCGGAACCGCGGCACTATAGAGGGATCTCTCTGAAATTTTTTCCTCAGTAAGCTCTATCTTTCTTATCTTCTTCTCAAATCTGCTCCAAATAACATTTTGTGCAGGTTTCTTTGCAAATAATCGCAGTGCCGCGCAAAAAGCAAAATTAAATTGTGCTTGTTTTGATTTTTGTGGTTGTTTGCATATTAATACGGATATTAAGGGGCACGACCAAATCCAGATTAGGTGGGGAGTTCATTACCCTTCCTAAGCCCCAAAAATCACAAACTTGCATCCGCATACCCTCATTAATTAAAAAATATCTAGAGATGACTCTAAGGACCGTCGCGCTCACTTAGGACAGAAGAAGGCCGTGGGTAATTCATTGCTTATCCGCGTTTTCTTGTGGTGTCTAAGGTAAGTGTGTCGAAAGCTAGTGGTTATTAATTAGGCCCACTATTTACGTAGTGGAGTACCTTCCCACTTACCTGGCACTTACCTGGCCACAGAGGGACAAGAGGCAGTGGAGAATTTATCCTGCGACTTGTCTTTTGGCAGTTAGGAGCGGTCTAGAGATTTGACCTAGGTGACCCCTAGAATTAGGGTTTTGTGTGTTGCATTTGTTGTGTTGCATCATTTTTTCAAAAATCCGTCCAATTTTCAAAACAAACACCGCATTCATTCATTCTCTCCCCTAATTATAATTCACGCTGCCACTTGTACTAACCATTTTTAGTGCAAGATAAGCTGGACAACGGGATTCTGGTGCCTGTTAGTCCGCGTCCTTTCGATCGACCCTAAAGTCGGTATTTCTACATTTACCCTTTTCTTTACCCACCACCACACCCACATCGATGGATCCGTCTCTATCGAACTTCTTTACCACTACTCTGACACCGTCCGTTGGTGCGCAGAATCCACCTCGCATCTCTCTCCAAGAAAGGTGCTATCCTACCCGAGGTCCCCTTTCCACCTGTCTTTCCATTCCACCAGCCAACGGGGAAAATTTTCAAATAAAACCCCAATACATCAACCTTCTACCAAAATTTCACGGTCTCGAGTCTGAAGACGCATATGCATTTATCACCAAATTTGAAAATGTATGCGCAATGATGGGTACTTCACAGCTTTCTGTGGATGCTTTACGTATTCGTTTTCTCCCATTCACTTTGTGCGATTTAGCCGAGAAGTGACTGCGTAACACTACCGCACATTTCATTTCAAATTGGGACGAATTCGTCAAAGCATTCCTTAAGAAATTTTACCCACATCACAAAACAGCTCGAGTCCGTAGCGAAATCTATCAATTCACCCAGCTTCCAAATGAAACATTTTCAAAATGTCTTGAACGTTTCAAGGATCTGTTAGTCCAATGTCCACATCACGGCATCCCGAGATGGGAACTGTGCCGAATCATTTATGAGGGCATTACTCCTTACACAAGACAGACCCTTGAATCCATGTGTCAAGGCAACTTTATGACCAAGGATGATGGGGAAGCATGGAACTTTCTAGAAGATTTCGCTGAAAAATCTTTACAGTGGGAAGGTGTGAGTCAATCGTCTAGGGATGGCAATGATGTTTCCATAAGAATTAGAGCTGACATTGCAGCTTTACACAAGAAATTCGATACTATGGAAAACAAATTTTTAGCCGCCACCCTAAGTCAAATGTCACTCTCCAAAACTGTATGTGGATGCTGTTCTAATCCATCACATCTCACGGAAGAATGTCCACTAAATTCTCCGTTTCAAGGTCATGGTCATATCAATTCTACATTTCAAAGACCTAGAAACGATCCATTTTCCTCCACATATGATCAGGGTTGAAGGAATCACCCGAACTTTGCTTAGAACCAATCCCAATCTCAAATCACGGTTCCAAACACGAATCATTTCCAAAGGGTCCCTCCACCACAACAACAACCACCACAATTGAGTCAGCACCCCTTTCAAGCACAAAATTTCCAAAATCCGGTCAACACACCTGCACCATCTAGTCCTTTGCAGTTGACCGGTGCTGATGAATCCTCTTCATTCATGAATTTGCTTTGGACAATAAAAACTTCCGTCGATGACATAAAGAGAAACTCTGCGGCCCAAAGCGAGAGTATTAAATCGATGGAAGAAGAAATTGCACGTTTAAAAGGCGAAATGAGTGCAAGAGAGAAAGGGAAACTTCCAGCTCAACCTTTGCCCAATCCTGGCTATTCACATCTTGTGAATGCAACCACGTTGAGATCTGGAAGAGTGCTTGACAATCACCTTGGGTAAGAGTTTGATGATACTGAAAAATCAATCAATAACACCCCGGCTGAGACCTTTCCTTCCACACACACTTCTAATTCTGACCCCAGTTCTTCTACCCCACCACCTTCTTGCGAGCCTATTCTTCGTTTCCCACAAGGCTCGCCACCTCAGTCCACCTCTTCTAGTTCTCCACAGACGATCTCCACTCCTCTTTTGGGATCACGTCTACCCCCACTTCCTTCTCCTATGATGGACCCAGCGCTTATTGCTAAAGCACCTTATCCTAATCGGTTAAGGGCAAACACACCGAGTCCACATATGGAGAAGATTATGAACATTTTTAAGCAAGTTAACATCAACATCCCTCTCCTAGATGCCATCCAACAAGTTCCTTCCTATGCGAAAACTCTTAAGAATTTGTGCATTAGGAAGAGGAAGACTCAAGTACCGAAAAAGATATTCATGGCAAAGACTGTAGACACGGCTTTCCCCCAACAATTACTGAGGAAACGTAAGGATCCTGGATATCCTACTATTTCCATTTCTATCGGGGAAAAACACATTAACCGTGCTCTACTAGACCTTGGCGCTAGTGTTAACTTGCTTCCATACTCAGTCTATGAGCAACTAGGTATCGGAGAGTTGAAGCCAACCCATTACACTCTCCAGATGGCTGACCGATCAATCACCAAAGCTAGGGGTGAACTGGAGGATGTGTTAATAAAAATCGGAGAATTTATATTCCCGGTAGATTTTATTGTAATTGATACACAGCCTGTAGCGAACCCACGGAATCAAATTCCGGTGATTTTAGGTCGCCCCTTTTTGGCCACTTCCAATGCAATAATCAACCGTCGTAACGGTTCTATGATCCTATCCTTCGGGAATAGGTCAATTGAGCTGAACATTTACAAGTTGGGAAGTGTACCCTCCGAACCTACTGCTCATGTCAAATTCTGTCGATTTAATGGATGTCGACAGCAGCGAATTTGATGATCCTCCTTATACCGATCTTGACTCTTTTCATACTTGTTGTTTGACCCAACTATGTATCATACACATACGGACTCTTCCACCGAGATGTCCGGGTCAACAACTAACACCGATTATGAACTGCTTTTAGAGTCTGAAGATCACCCCGCACTTTGTGATGACATTATTCTTCGGGGTATTGATGAAACTTTTGAGGAGATCTTCGCTGATGAACTCGCATTTCTGAATAACACGGGTGTTGAGATAAATCATGTCCCAATCATTGAAATTGAACCTCCACCCCTTCTTCTGAATTGTAAAAAGAATGCGAGCAATCCATCACATTCACTGCATCGTCTCTCCAAAACGAGACGCACACACACTCTCTTCCACCCCTTACCCTTTCCCCACTTCTTCTTTCACCAACCAGAGCACTGCATTGACAAAAATTTTGAATGGTTGGTGTTAACATTTGGTCTTTGCAAAACTTGGCATCGCCCACTGATTTTTGACTCCTCATGTGATTTTCAAAGATTAACATTGCTTAAGTTTGGGGAGGGTATAATCTGGCTCTTGAAAAAAAAATTTTACAAAATGATGAGCCAAAAATAAGTTTGGGGGAGGTTCTTCACTTAAATATTTTGCCCCCACTAATAAATTCCTCCCAAGCTTACAGGTTTTTCGAGATTTAGCAGATGGCAACAGTGAGGACACTGTTGAAAACAAGTTTGGGGGAGGTTTGTGCTTATTTTTGCATCATTTGCATATCATTTGCATAAGCACAAAACATTTCTTTAAAAAACCATAAAAATTTAAAAATTTTCAAAACCCATAAAAATTATGTGTACATATTTTTGGCTCATCATTTTTTGTAAATAGTTTTTCAAAACCCATAAAAACCTATAAAAATTTAAACATTTTCAAAATCCATAAAAATTCAAAAAATTTCAAAACTCATAAAAAATTTATAAAAAATTTCAAAACATAAAAATATTTTTGTACATAAATAAGATAATAAAAGTTTAGATAGTGAAAAATTACATCCATGAGATTAGAAAAATTTTAGAAAACTAAGAAAATTAGAAGTTTTCCTATACGAACTAGTAATAAGTAGTTATGAGCCGTTGTCCCAAGGGTTAGTAAGATGAAGGAAGTCACTAATCTGAGGATAAAAATAAGTCTGAAAAATAGTTTCTATTCTGGAAGCCAAACATTTTGAACGTTGATACCCTGCTATTTGCACCTACACACGTCTTAAAGCCCGGGATAGTAGAGAATACCTTGAAATGCTTTTGTCTTAAAGCCGATGTATGAAGGAAATATAAAAAAAAAGTGAATAAAAAAAATATATATAAAGTGGTGAGAAAAAATAGACACTGGTTTTGTTATCACCGAGGGCAATAAAATATTTATAGCAACGGTGTCTCTTCACCTAGTGCCCTAAGGCCAACTGGTTTAGGAGTCACTGCTATACCTGAGGTGATGCAAGACGAGGAAAATACACCAAATAAGCAAGCACATGAATAATCGGTCGGTTAGTACCTCAAGAAGTATTAACGGTCGCATGAAAGTGTGTAAGCAATCTCATCTAAATATTCATTAATTAAAAAGTACTGAGGCTGATGGGCAAGAGTATGATAGCTTGAATTGAATTCTCCGGGTGTAGGGATGTCTTTACACACACGCAGGGTTATATGATCGATATTTGGAAGAAAGATAGGAATGAAAAATAAGACGATGTTTTATTGAGGGAGGACGTGATTTCTGACATCTTTTCATGACCATTAAGATAGGGCTCATGACAACCGAAAAGCTAGCTTAGTTGGAAACCCTAATTTTCAAGGTTTTTCTTCTACAATTCTTGTCTTTAAATGTAATATTCATGATCTTTCTTTTATTATTGGATTTTGTGAGTGCAATCCGCTGAAAACCCTCAGGAGACAACACTCCTCCTACTAGGGACACCTAGAGGTTTAAAGGCTTGTTGCACGTGCTCAGTGCAATCGTATTGCCTACGAAAGTGTGCTAGTTAGTTTTTCTCTTTTTTTATTTTCTCCTTCTCTTTTTAATAAAACAGTTCGCTCGAGACGATCGAAAATAAGTTTGGGGGAATTTGATCGGTCGAAAATAATGTAATTTTAACACGGCAGTTTCCCTATCTTTTGCACTCATCTAGAAGTGTTCGGCATTCATATTTCATATATTAGCAAAACAGTCCTGAACTATCAGATTGCATGTGTTAGACTCTAAAACCGACATTTCTGAGGAAATTGTGTGTTTATCATAGCATCGCATCATCCCTGTATTGCGCAACACTTGTGTCGAGATTTGTGCAGGAAATTGCAGGAGCAAAGCCAAAAGAGCTGATCAAAAATACGCCAACTCAATGATTTCAGATCTGGTAGCAATTCAAAAGGAAATATAAAAATCAACATATCAAAGAAAGGCCCATAATTCAGCCCAAAGAAACACCAGAAGTTTCAAGCCACAAAGCTTCAAAAGAGCCGCGGAACCGCGGCGGGAGCCGGCTTGCGCCGCGGTTCCGCGGCGGCTTGGCCACATCAGCTCCCCATTTTTCAGGCACAATTCTTATCTCAGTGGCTACAGCTCAGAATGATGTGTCAAATTCCTGAATTCTCGCGAAGCTACTGCCAGATCAGCAAAGATGATTAATTAAGCTAATCTTGATTAAGCTCCTAACAAACTATTTCTAGAAGCTCCCTCCTAACTAATCACATCTAGAAGCTTCTCCTCAACAAACTTTTTGAGGGAAATTCAAATCTTGCTAACAAACTTTTGGAGGGAAATTCAAATTTAAATTCCTAGATCTAGGATTTTAAGATCTATAAATAGGAGCCTAGATCTAAGGGTTGAGGTTGTTCAATCTTAGTTAATCTTAGTTGCTCATTCTTCAATTCTTCATCTTCTTCCACAAGTCTAGTGACAAGACTTGTGCGAAACCCTAACCCTAATTCCACTCCAAATTCAAGATCTCGAGTACCAAATCAAGTGAGAAGCCTTCAACCTTTTATGAGCCGAGCCGATCTTCAATCGGGCAAGTGATCCAAGCCGATCCGCGACTCACGGAGACGAGCGAAGCCAAATCGACGATCGAGTTCTTCCTCTTGTAGTTCTTGAGCGATTGTAATGAAATTGTTGATATAAATAAAAGGTGAAATTCTTTAATCTTGCTTTCTTGTAATTCTTGCATCATGATTAGATCTCAATTTGTAATTATAGTTCTTGTTGTGATGTTTGAGTAAAACTCCGCTCGTAAAGGAGTCGAGACGATTAATAGAAAGATGATGTAACAAATCTTAAAACGATTTTTAAGTCCTACGAGTTTTGTAAACCCTAGCAAGTTCAAGAATCGATGACCTAGTTTCGTTGCGATACTTTCTTGATTGTTATCGCTCGAAATTAGGGATCTACGATCGTTTCTTGAAATTACTAGAGGCTAGAATATGAATGATATCGATGAAAGAACAAGGGATAAGATGAAACCCTAGTTTCACAAGAAATCTCTAATTCTTATCGATCATCATCGATCTAGTATCAATTCATCGAAGGATAAGAATACGTAATTGTAAGATTACATCACATCTATAGATCCAATCGATTCCTACGAGCCTCATTTCGATTCTTGATATTTGGTTGGAAAAATCATCAAATTCTCAATTCTTGATTTTATCGTTTCTTGTTATTAGATCTAGATTTTCTAATTCTTGAACTTCAATTACAAATCATGAATTGTTTTCTTTTCTTTTCCTTAAAGTTTCGACTCATCTAATTCGAAACATGAACGATTATACTTTCCCTGTGGACGATCTGCACTTACTAACGCGCTACATTCGACACCGTTATTGATTGCGGTCAAAATACGCACTTTCTAATTATTGATTGCGCTACATTCGACACCGTTATTGAACGATTACATTTTTGGTTGTGATTTCTTTACAATTTTCGGTTGTGATTTCTTTACAATTTTCATACTACACAATCCGAAATCGAATTCAATCAACGTTTCACTCCTGCAGACTGAGGTCTGCCCCTTGCCTTTATCACTGCCTCATAACTGCGGGCAGCTTCCAGAGCATTTTCATGAGTCAGAAATTTTCCCGTGGCTAGGGCAGCCTAAATCTCCGTGTCCAGTCCTTGTTGAAAGCGACGGGCTCTGATCTCGTCCGTCGGTATCAAGTGTTCTGCGAATCGGCTTAACACGGTGAATTCAACGTCGTATTCATCTACTGATTTGTCCCATATCGATCCTTGTTGTAGATGAATGAACTGCTGCTCCATTGCAAACCTGGCAGTCGCTGGAAAGTATTTCGCGTCGAACTTCGCGCGAAAAGTCTTCCATTCAATCAGTTGTACCAGACGGCATTCTTCCGCCTTCCACCAGTTGCGAGCATTGTCCGTGAGTTGTAGTTTTGCTACACGGACCCAAGCGATGTCTAGCACTTGAGCTGCTGCCAGATCGTCTTCGATGCCTTGTGCCCATTCTTCCGCTTCAAGAGAGCTTCCTTTTCTAGAGAACTGCTTCGGATGTAAAGCCCTGAATTGCTTTACTCCCGGTACGTCGGTCTCAGGTCGGTTCAAAAGTTGTTGCTGTCCCTCGAGAAGGCTGCGGATCGCCTCAAATAGCATTGTTTGCTCTGCGGGTGGTGCAGGAACAGATGGTGGGAGAGATAGTGCTGGAGGGGTGTTGTTGACGTTGGTGCTGGTGTTGTTCGGGGAATCCATAACCCTGAAGAAAAATTTGGGTTAGGACAGATTCAAATGAAATGATAAGATTCAAGGAATATGAAATTGTAAGATTCAAGGAACATGAATTGTAAAGAATGTTTTAGTTGCTGGTTCTTATGTTATATTGTTTAGGTTGTTCACGCAGACCAGAACTACATGACAGGGATTCATACAGCTCTGACCTGCATGGGCCACCAACAAAACCTGTCACGCCCCGCTTCCCAGTGTACGGCGAAGGGGACGCGACGAGGCCCGCTACGTATATACTTAGAAGTACATACGCTAAGCGTATCTAAGCAATATAAAAGTAAATCATAAGAGACAAGAGATATAGAAATAATAGCAACTTTATTAATAACATTCTTTTGTACAATGCATGAAAAGTAAATACAACTGGAATGAAAAGCGATGCCTAAATAATGGCATAACAGGAAATGAAAGTACTGAATAGAACAAGGTACAATGTCTAGAGATCGGGGTCTTCGTGAAACTGCTCCAAGTCTTCACCGGTGGGCTCGATCTCTGCTGGGTCCAAAACACCTGACGACATTCAAAGAAGAAAGAAATAGAATGTCGTCAGCGAACAGGTCGCTCGGTAAGTCCCAAGGATAATAGAGAAATAGATAAAGAGTAGGAGAGAGAGAGTAGCTTTTAATATTGTATTATAATATTGTAATATTGTATTAACGTTGTTGTTTGTTTGTAGCCTGGTACAGAAGATGCCAGTGTATACGAGGGGAGTCCCACTTACACCGGGGACCTTGGTAACCCGTTGTACAAGGCTCAGTCGATAATACCACAGAACAATGGTATGGATGTAATTATGTCTTAAGTGACCACCTCGTGCCACCTTTAACATATTCCGTACCGGTCTACCTCTTAAACCCCGTAGTGTTATGACAGTATTATAGTATTGTATTGTATAAGTTGGATGACTGATCAAAACTATGATATCAGTAAACAGATTGTAACTGCATAATCAGGTAAACGGAATAATAGATGTATATCCATGGTTTGATTCAGTCAAGTTGTAATGATTGTTAACTGGATTCTGGGATTCATGTATTCATATCGAGTTGGAATATTAAAGAATATAGATTGACTTGAATCGTATTCAAGTCAGAAATAATCAGACTCAAACCCGAGTCAGACTAAAAGAAATGTAATTTGAAGTTCTATAATTGTTAGGGTCCTTATTGTAATTTATAAAACTTGAGGGGGTTTTATGTAAAAATACTTTTGTATAGTTTTCAAGATACACCTCAAGTATTTATTCTTCGTCTTTATAGTTATAATGAGTATAAATTTTATTTGTGTTATTCTAGTGAATATATCCTAATAAAGTATTAATTTATAATATTGATTTATTTGAAATTCATGGTATTTTAATGTAACTTTTAATCTTGTAATTTTTAGGAAAAGGTGGAAACTTTATCTTATAACAAAATAGGCGTTTAAATGATAAATATACATATGTTTATACAAGAATAATTTTATATAAATATTTTATTTTCCAAAAATCTCATTTTTCTTAAATGTCGTATTTTAAACCTTTCGAGACCGAATGCTCCTTGTGGAGGTCTGAATCTCGCACTACCAGCCCGCGGGTGCACGATAAACCGTACTATCCCTAATGGGTTCCCCAAAGATGGGTTGTAGTGGCGCTTTGCAAAGATTTAATAAATACTAGTCATTTAGAAAAAATGGTTTTATAAAAATAAGGTATTTATTTGTAAAAGGGTGTAAATTTCCGTATTTTAGATTCTAGGGTTTCCTAAGCCAACCAGCCTATTTCTAAAAGGTCTAAACGACACGTCATTAGAAGCCTCAAATCGCCTCTTCACCGCCAATTGTGGCCAGGTAAGTACAAGTGAGGAAGGAGGGATCCGCTCACGAATCATGAGACGAGCCTTTTAAAATTAGCTAAGCTCACTTGCCTAACCTAGACACCACAATGTCAGGTTTAGATAAACGATCGATGTCCATGACATATCGTATTTTCCTATTAAAAGATTTTGTTTTACAATTGTGTACAACTTAGAACTTTAAGAAAAGGGTTATAAAAAAATGGTATTTTAATGAAAAGTCTTGTATTATCGTATTCTACGTTTTCAAGATGGCGTGTTATGATTACATATGATTGTGTGTGGAGTTAGGTCATTATCTCGTGATCTATTTTAAGGTATAGCCAAGTTTAGGGGTTAAATGTGAAAACTAAACATTATGGTATTTAAGTGCGAAAATACGGTATTTTGCAAAAGTTATCATTTCATGTGTGAAAACTTGTCCAAATTGATTTTTAAGTGATTAGTAGTCAACATGAATATATTTAAGCATTATGGAATTTGTGACAAGTGAGTTTTGATAGAAAACCGAATCGGAAATCGGTTTGTTCCGATTTCCGTAGGGTTTTAAAAAGTCGTATTTTTCTTAAAAGAAAAGAAAGATAGAAAGAGGGGGACTTACGGGTTTTGGACACGTTAGAGAGTGAGAGGGAGGTAGAGGGTTTGCTGGGCGTCAAATCGTCGTGAAGAGTCCTAGCACGATCGCCGGAATTCGCCGTCGATTTCGGCAGCGCTTCGCCTTTCGCTCGTTTTCTAATGTACCGAGTTCTCTTGAGATTTTGGGAGAGTGGACTTAGGAATGTAAGGTGAGAGGGTAGAGGATAAGGGGGTTTATATAGGGTTAGGATAGGGTTAGGGTTTTAATTAAAAAAATATTAAAAATATAAAAATTCATTAAAATTGGGAGTAAAAGAGGTTTAATGAGCATTCGGTAACCGATCTAGGAAATTAGTGTATACATGGGGGAAGACCAAGTCAACACGGAAAAATTCCGTGTTGACGGCGGACGGCCGAGTCCGGCCGGCGGCGCCGGCCCGAGTCGGGCCGAGTCGAAGTGTCGGGCGCCGGGGAAACTCAAGGGGGGATTTTTGGTATATTTAACTTTTTATGTGCAGTATAAATTTTGAGAGTTATGACGGTTTGACTGTTGACTTTCCAAAAATTTAAAACAAAATAATATAAAAAATAATGTGGGGCATGGGATTCGAACTCTGATGGCTTGGTTCAGAAGTGCAAGGTATTATCAATGAGCTACAAGCTCCTTCTTATAATTATTGTGGTATTTAATTACTTAAACTGATAGCAGCAAGAATAAATACTCCTAGTATACGTTAAATTTAAAGTAAATTCTTGTACACTAAAAATGGAGTTATTACATTCTTGTACCTTGTAATTAAAAACAAATAATTACCTATATCTTGTGCTCATGCTAAAATACCCCTTTGTGGATTTTTGAAAAAAATATTTGAAAAATTTTGGTGTAGAAAAAATTAGGGTTGTTACAGCCCTTACCACCAAGCAGTAAGCCATCCAATCGAAAATTGCTTCGTCTTCAAAGGCTGGAATGAGGACCAATACCAACAAGGCAAGTTCGCATTATCCGAAAACTGGAAAGTGAACCCGCCACAACCTCACGCCCCTAAAAAAATGGACATGCCGGGGGCATTGTGCTCATTTATAAGGGAAGCCCCATGAGAAGTTTTCGGAAAAAACGAAAAGAATGCTGAAGGATCTCCAAACATGCCCGGCAATCAGGTGGAAAAATCCACTGGAACCCGAGATCGTTGAGGGAATGCTGAAACCGCGCCCAACTACAAAAATTGGTGGTGATAGTCAAAACGCACGCACCCAGCCGTCAAAGTCTTCGAAGAAGAAAAAGACCAAAAAGTCCGTGAAGCTTGATGACAAGCGCACGGACCTGCAAAAACAAATTGACGCACTGGAAGAATATAACCAGAAGGCGCGGACCCCAATCACACTCCAAGAATTTCTCGGCCACGTCCTCGAGGACGGAGATGACGACAATGGAGAAGACTCGTCGGATGAACATGAAGATTATGTAGCAAGCTGCCATGTGATCTCTCACTCGTCGATAGACGATGAAGAAGCTCCTTACACAAAGAAATTGGGGGCAGATCCTAAGCCGAAACTTCTAGGGCCCAGACGAAATAATTGATGCATTCCTGAGCAAAGCTCTTCTGAAAAGCAAAGCTGATCGAGTGCGTGAAATGGACATATTTGAAAAAGCCAAACGCCGGCGACTGGACGAAAAGGTTAAAACACCCCAACCAGAAGGAGGCATGCCCGCGACAGATAAAAGCAGGTTTAAGATAAGGAAAAGGTTCGCCAAAACCATATCGATGGGAATAAAGTTGCCCTCTTTTAGAGAAATTCTCCTAGCGGTATACATCTTGATGAAGCGAACATACATCCTAACTTCTGCTTATACCATCAGAGGATTGCACACCCTACCGAGAAGTGCATAGCCTTAAAAAACTGATGGCAGGGATATGTTGCCCACCGACAACATGTTCAACGAATGAAGCGCAAGGCTCGTCCGGAACAGAAAAGTACGACAGATGAGCGCAAAAGAGCCGCTGACAACTGTCACATAATCGACACTAAGGGATCGCAAGTTATCACCTTTGGAAGCAACTCTGACGAAGAAATCGCCTTCAGCCTTCTCTTCAAGGAATCCACCTCCGACACAAAAGATGCGAAGATTTGTGAGAAAATCTAGCTGCATAATCTTATGCTGCCCGAAAAATCTCGGACCTATGACCAAAACGTCGTTAAACTACTACCAACCCGTGCCGTCCCCAGGCTGACGTGGTGTTAAAAAAAAACGGTATGTCCATAAGCAAGATGGGCACTGATGAAAACCCGAAAGGGCTCCATGAGTAAAAACAGCGAGACTACCGGCGAGTTTTGTGAAAACCCGAAAGGGCGCAATCTCGTCAAAAGACACTTGCAAGGTCCTCTCGACCCTGTAAGGAGAAACCACCTGCGTGAGATCTAGAAACACACTTAGGGATCCTCACGATTCCTAAGGAGAAATTACACTTACGAGATCCTCACGACTCGTAAGGAGAATTCCCCTTTGAGACCCTCACGACTCACAGAGTTCAAAAGCCTTAAGCTACAGGGATCTGAACCTGTTCTTAAGCCATCACAATCTCCAATTCTGCCCTACAAGCGGTTCAACGCTGACCCTTGTATGCAATCCACGGGCGCGAATAAGCATTTCCCTAACAAAGTCCCACCAGAGACTGGGGATATGCTCATATGGCAAAAGACACTTGTAAGTCCTCTCGACTTATAAGGAGAAAACACTCTTGTAAGATCCTTACGACTTATAAGAGACCATACACTTAAGACTCCTCATGATTCTTAAGGAGAAAACGCACCTACGAGATCCTCACGACTCATTGGGAGAAATACCTTTATGAGACCCTTACGGCTCATGAAATCAAAAGCCTTAATCGACAGGATCCTAACCCTGTTTACTAAGCCACCTTTGCTCGACATTGACAAAGCCAAATGATGATTCGCTCCTAGCAATATCCCAGTTGCAGCTATACTGATACCTAAATCGGTATCAGATCCTAAATCCTATACTTGTGATAAAAATCAACGAGCCAAAAATGCATATGAAATAGCCGAAATGATGGGGCAACTTGCAACGAAATCAGTAAGTAAAAATGTATGCATACAAAAACAGCCGAAATGATTGGGCAACTCGCAATAAAAAGCAGCGAGTAGAAAAAAAAATAGCCGAAATAATTGGGCACCGCGAAAAATAGCCGAAATGATTGGGCAATCGCGACTTTCGCGATATAAAAGCTGAAATGATAGAGCATCGCGGAAAGAAAACAAAAAAAATACATATGAAATAAAATTTTTGCCCTACAGGTGAGATCACATCGATCCCTGTATACAATTCAGGGGCACAAACAAAGAGAGAACCATACCTTCCCACCAGGCTCCATCAGAAAAAGAGCCAAATCTCGACGGCTCACAGACAGCCTAGAGACCCACAACAGCGTACCTCTTCATTCCAGCAGAATTCAGACGCGACAATCAAACAACGGAGCCACGACAAAATACCTAGTTCCAAACCTTGATGGTTCACCAACAATTTAGAGACAACCGCGACATTCGTTTAGATACAGCAGACGCAATGCCAGCAAATGAAGCAAAGGACAAATTCCTACCTTCAGGGTCTTGACGGCAACTCATATAAAACCTGAAAGACTATCGGAGATCATCCCACACCAGCGCAGAGTGGTTATGACTCATCGGGGCTCTCCAAAATGAGCCTAACCTCAAGTAAAAAGCGGCATGGCAAAAATCCTAACGCTTGCTCTTCCGACGGTCAAACTGCCTACGAGGATTGCTTGAAGACGTCTTGTCCATCCCCCGAAGGGATCAGAGACACGACAGTCGCAAGGCTACTCGAACAGCAAGATTGCCTATCATGGAATATATCAGCCAACGCGACGGTTCGACGGACAAAACCCTAGTACCACAAATCCTAACGAACCTCTGTCGTAAAGAGCAGAGGTTAACTGTGACGTTAGGACATTCTTGCGAGAACTGCTCGATTCGTTTCGGCTCATGAGGAAATTAGTGTCTTTGCGAGAACTTCTCGATTCGTCTCGACTCGTAGGGAAAAGCCTTAGGCAATGGGGATAAGTACCGGTTTCCTAAGTACTGGGGCCTGCAAGTCGGTCCAAAATGGACTCTTGCATACTATTCACGGGCCACACTCTCCAAAGTCGAATCTCGACAAGGAGGGAAACAACCACTTACGAGTCCTCTCGACTTGTAGGAGGGAAAATTCTCTTGTGAGATCCTTACGACTCTCAAGAGAAATCACACTTAGAAATTCTCATGATTCCTAAAGAGAAAATACACCTATGAGATGCTCTCGACTCGTAGGGAGAAAAGTCTTTATGAGACCTTCACATCTCATAAAGTTGAAAAGCCTTAGGCAGCAGATCTGAACCTGCTTCCTAAAACATCGCTACCTCTCAAAGAGTTCAAGACGAAATGCTCTCTATCATCTACAGGCTATGCTTACTAAGGTAACACACCAGCAACAAAGGAAAGAGAAGAAAGCGACAAGGAGAACATTTGATTCGCATTCGGTTAAACGTTCGAAGCATACCCATTCATGCATGTGCAAAAGATTTAGTGCATAAAATAAACACACGGAAACGAGGAATTTGCTATTCATACTTCAAAAGGTTCTTACAACAATGAAAGCAGTAAATGAAAACATCATCAAAATGATTACAATGGCAAGACATCAAATCCAGGACACGGATTGAGAAATTCAAAGGGTTTCGACAAGGTTGTCTCGCCTTTTCTTTGAGATTAGGCCCATCAGATACACCGAGTGCACCTTATCTTCGGCGTCGTCTAATACCTTAAGCGGCATGCCTAGACAGAATAAGGGAAGCACTTCCCAGATCGCTCTCACGATAAGCTTCAAGAGAGAGAAACGACGAGGAAGCAGTCGACCATTGTATGCATCAAAGCGACCCATAATTTCAGCACACTGGGCATTTGTGAATTCTTGGTTTTGGGAACGGCCGAGTGCGCAAATTTCCCTGTAAGAAATAATCTCGTTGAGATTATACATGTGAGCGACCATAACGTCTGAAAAGGAAAATCAGTAAGAGTTAGTGGACAGACTGATTAAGAAAAGTTTATTGAAATAGATACGGGATTTAAAAAACTCTTGATATCCCCAAGGTGGGAATAAGTGCTAATTAAATCACCTGATGGATTTAATTCTATGAAGTTAAGAGATAAATCCTAAAGAGAATTTCGTACTTAATAAAAAGGTCCCTCAGGCCAAGTAGTTAAACTCTTCGAGAGCAATGCTCTGCAGACAGGAGTGACATCTGTCAAAGTCTAATGATGAACGAATAAAATTCCTCAAGAAAATCCTAAGAGCCTCGCTCTGAGAAGATGATGAAATAATCCATAAAAAATAAAATTTCAATTTGATCTTCAAGATCCGTGAACAAACTCTTAAGAGTTCTTCTATATGATCTGAAAGGAGTAAAGCTCCATTAATGGATTAAGAAATCATAAGCAAGACCCTTTTAGATTGGTGATTCCAAGAGAGCAAAGCTCTGTTAATAAAACCCTAAAAAAGATTTTCTTTAGATCAAAGATCTATGGAGAGCAAGGCTCTGTTAATAGGTGAAACCCTAAAAGATGTTTCAAAAAGATTTAATCTTTTACCTAAAAAATCTGACAGAGTTCTGTCCTTAAGAAAATTCTTAAGAGGAAAAGCTGCGCTCTGAAGGAGAAAATAAATTTTCAAGAAGGATTGAAGATGAACATAAGTCATCTCAAGGGCCAAGGGTCCTATTTATAGGCACTAAGCGCCGTTTCAATTTCTCGGTTGATCCGAGTGGAGATGCTGCCACCGCTGCACCCACGTGTGGGCCCCGTGAGCGCAACGGTGGGGGGGCATTTGTTTCCCAATTAAAGCAAAGCTCTGTTCAGAATTCAAAATTTGAATTAAAGCCGCGCTTTTATAAAAACGCTGCGTTACAACTAGCGCACCTTGTGCAAAGCGCATAGGTGCTAGCGCTAGATGTGCTGCGCTCCAAGTAGCGCACCCGTGCAAAGCACGTGTGCGCTAGCGCTAAGAGCGCTGCGCTCCAAGTAGTGCACCATGGGAAGAGCGTATAAGCGCTAGCACTGGAACTAAAACCTCCCCACCGTTAGATCAAAAATCTAATAATAATGATAAATCATTAATTAACCAGAATTAAATTCTGTTAAGGAAAGATTTCTCAAAATCTTTCCAAACAACAAAATTGTGCTCTGTAAATCAGAGCACCGTTGGATCAATGATCCAATGGTGATTAAAAATCACTAAAATACAGAACAAATTCTGTAAGGGGGAAAGATTTCCCAATCTTGGTAAAAAACAAGAAGATTATCTTCTGTAAACCAGAAGCCCTTGGATCAAATTGGAGAAAAGATCTCCTTAACTTATTGAACAAACCATCTTGCCCTATATAAAGGCCCCGAGACTTCAAGTCTCAAAAAGGAGGAACCCCCCATAAACTTTGAGAAAATCTCAAGAAGAAGAAGAAGCTCTCGGCAAAAGAAGACAATTCTTTTCCAAGGTAAAAAAGAATAGAAAGACGAAATCGTCTCAATATAAAAAGAAGTATTTACTTCTTTCACAGATTATAGATCTATAAGACAAATCGCCTTTCACAAAAGAGATTATGAACATCTCATTATAAAGGGGGGAGAATTATTCAATTCTCTTAGGATCACAGAACCATAAAGGTAAAGTCTTTCATAAAAAAGAGATTGAAATATCTCCTATAAACTAAGAACTCTGTTCTTAGAATCTTGAGACAAAGTCTCTTATTAAATAACAGATAATCTGTAGAGAGCAAAGTTAATCTAAGAAGAGCCTTAGCGCTCCTAATCTAATAAGAGCCTTAGTGCTCCTAATTTAAAAGTACCTTAGTGCTCTTCATCTAGCGCAAAGCGCTGCTGTACCATAGCGCTTCAAACACAGTGCACTGCGCTTGTTGGCTAGCACTCAGCGCTAAGCGCGCCACGTGCTCCTCATGTGTGCGCTGCATTACTAAAAGCGCTTTGCGCTCATTATATGGCACCAGCGCCAAATGCCTCAACGCTTCAAACTATAGCGTATCAGCGCTCTACATTTAGCGCAAAGCACCAAGCGCATTAGCGCTTCATATCTGGCGCAAAGCGCTAAGTGCATTAGCGCTTTAACTATAGCGCACTGCGCTCATCAACTGGAACTAGTGCCAAGTGCGCCACATGCGTTTATGTACGCTTGGACAGAACATAAACTGTTCTTTGAATAAGCCTGAAGCTATGATAAATGCACAGCATTCAACTAAAGACAAAATATTGTCAGAGACCAATCCAATGCTTAGCATTTTTAAGGGGATTGGGCTCAAACAAACATCTAACAACTCAAAAAACAAATGTTGAACATTGTAATTGAATGGACTTAGCCCAAATTGGCCATAAGTCCTCAATTCAGATTAATTGAGTTCATATGCTCATAAATTACAGATCTTAGTACCAATTGGACTACATGTCTCTCAACTCACATCGGTTTAAGGGTATATCTCTGAACTCCTCTGATATTTGTCGTTGTAATCGTTCAACATCTTCAGAGACGTGACGGGTCCCGACAACCATACATTTCATGGACTGTGAGGTCTTTAAACTCACGGACTATGATGTCCTTAACCTTGACTGTGACGTCTTTAAACTCACGGACTATGATGTCCTTAACCTGGACCGAGATGTCCTTAAACTAACATTGGACCACCATGTCCTTAAACTGGTAATCGACCGCAATATCCCTAAGCTAAACAATAGAGCCCAATTGCTCTCTTGATGGATCTAAACGATCCTGTTAAGTTGATCTTGGTCTAAAAATTAGACTAACGTATCCTTAACATACGTTTAAGTTGATCTTAGTCTCAAATGAGACTAACGTGTTCTTAAACCCAACCCCAAACCCAAATCTAAGAAAATACGGATTTGGACTAATCCACGCCCTACGGACGACAACATAAATTAGTCTCCGTATACAATCCACGGGCAACCAAAAACAAAACAAACACCCACGACACGAAGTGACCATCTGGAGAAGGAGAAAGTGGTTACCGCGATGCGGTAGCGTAATTAACTGTAGGGACTTGCGCCTTTAGGGAAGAGCGTCCCCACAATAAAAAACCCCTCAAATGAGGGGGAATCTGACGAAGTCTGCTATATCGGCCGCATCCGTTTAAACTTTCAATACACGGTGCCATAAATCAACTTAGCATCTTCGGAGAGATGGACGGATAGCACCGATTAGCATCTGTCCCGAAATTTAGGCGAGACGGACCTGCGCGTTCGCGTCTCCGTGTTTCGGCGGGGAACATTACACTTATACGGTAAATATAAGGGGATTTTGCTACAAATGCTTCCATGCAAACAAATGATGACAGCTTGTTCACGAGCTTCAGGGGGATCAAACATATCATACAAGATCTTATGCCGTAGAGAGTATTACGCACAATACTACCGAGAGTCATATGCCCCTTTGTTTAGCCCAGTTCCAGATCAACGACACTGGGAGGAATATCGTGGGCCATGTATATTCCCACCCAGCAATACGAGAAAGAAAGGTAGGCCTCCAAGTTGTCGTATCAAGGGTGCTATGGATGAAGGGTGAGAAGGGGTGAAAGGACAGAACATGTGCAAGGACAGAACATGTGCAACAATTGCAAATCCTGTGGTCATAAAAAATTTCGATGTCCTAACCTTCCACATGAACTTCAAAATCAACTGCAATGATGTAGGAGCAACGTTATATATTGTGTCTTTTGATGTATCGTGTTCGGTTATAGATTGTATCCTATTGACAGTATTGTATTACGTCGCCTGATGTATTGTATCATTTGTCGCCAGTTACGTATTGTATTCGTTCGATATATTGTATTTTATCTACAGTTACGTATTGCATTCATTAATGTACAACCGACACTTATATTTGAATTATTGCTTTTGGCAGATATTATATCGATGGACCCAGGACCTGTAGATCCATCTATTTTATACCTGTCGGATCGACATCGGGCGACGACATGCGTGACGGTAAGAAATTAATTCAGTTCAATATGGTACTTATACTACTTATTTCTAATTGTATATTTCTAACGAGTTTGTTTGTTTAATGTGCAAGAGAATGCCGTTTTGACATGTACTGCTCACTTACAATAGGTTAGGTGATGGACGATTGGAGATGCACGTGTGTAGATTGGGTTTGCACTTGCAGGATTTTATCACCGCTTGAGGATTGACTACATTCGTATCGACCATCCTCTCATTACAGCGTTGGCCGAGCGATGGAGGTCAGAGATCTTCATATTTCATTTGCTTGTGGAGGAGATGACAATCACTCTTCAAGATGTTGCCGTACTGCTTGGTTTGAGCATCCACGATCCACCGGTAATAGGGGATACAGGTCACGACTGGAGAAAGTTTGGCATTGAGCATCTTAGTTGGGTACCCGCACAAATGAAAGGAGCTGCTATCAGGATTACATGGCTACGCGGGGAATTCGATCCCTCCGAAGATGATACAAATCAGGCGGCGGTCAAGCAGTAAGTACATGCTTATATTCTTCATCAGCTCGGGACGTCCTTGTTTCCCGATACATCGAAAAATATGGTACATCTCATATAGCTACCATTATTAGCTGATCTCGACGTATATGGCACATTGTCGTGGGGGGTGCCGTGATCACTTACCTTTACGAGGAGTTGACCTCTGTCGCTTTACAATAGCGCAATATTATAGGTGGTTGTCTTTATATTCTTCAGGTAAAAAATTTAAAATACATAATAGATTTTGTTATCATGTTGCATATATCGGTATCTAATAAAGTATGATATCTGTAGATGTGGTGCTGGATCCGACTATTCACCGGTTGTCCTACATTTATTCAGAAGATCCAGCTAGATGGAGATCAGCCATCAGGGTGCAGGTAAAACTATAAGTTATATAATTAAAATCAATCTTTACGAAATTTGAGATTGTGAATCGTAAGTGTGACTCCTGAATTACAATATTTTATTGTTGCATTATAGGTTTAACGTCAGTCGGACATGGGATAGGATACCAGCCAGGTCGCTCGAGTTTTACCGAAATGAGTTAGATATGCTCTCAAACCAAGCTGTACTCTGGATGCCATATGCACCGGATATCTACCGGGCTCTACAGGATGTATGTTTACAGTTTTCAGATACTTGGCGTGCCCGAAAACCTATTATCTGTTTCGGGATCGTCGCATATTATGTCCCCGACCGTGTATTACGACAGTTCGGGATTGTACAACACATCCCGGATCCGGTAAAGCTTATTGATCGGGTCATACGGACAGGTAGAGCTGTTGATTGGAGGTCTTTTCGACATATCTGTATCCTTTGATAAGATGTACGAGCTCTACTTGTCGTACACCAGAGAGATCCGCTTTTACCGCTGGAAGGTTATTGGGGCTAGTCCTACAGGATTACTCGGCGGTACATTCAGACGGCGTGCCCTCCACGGGTGACGTATGAACCGCAGGGTCCCGTAGAGTGTGAGATGGTAAGCACGTTGTTGTTGATTTGTATTTTTTATTATGTAATTTCTTAATATTATATATTTGAGATATTTACTTATCTATGTTACAGGCCGACGTCTTGTTTCAGGTCCATGATGTTGCGGACAGCGTAATAGGCGGACATACTGTCACGCCCCGCTTCCCAGTGTACGGGCAGATGACGCGACTGGCCCCTACATATTTACTCTAAAGTAAACACGCTGAGCGTATCTAAGCAATATAAATAAAATACACAAGAGACAGATACAATGGATATAATTGAACAACAACTTTATTTATTCACATTCTTTTTACAATACATCTGAAAAGTAAATATATGGAATGAAAAGCAATGCCTAAACAGTGGTATAACAGAAATGGAAAGTACTGAAATGAAATGTACAAGTATCTAGAGCTCCGGGTTGAAGGCTAGCCGATCCAAGTCCTCGCTGTTGGGCTCGATCTCCTGAAGGTCCGAATCACCTGACAACATTCCAAAGAAAAAAGAGAGGGAATGTCGTCAGCGAACAATTGCTCGGTAAGTCCCAAAGATAAGGGAGAAGTAGAATAGACAGAGAGAGAATATAGCTTTTAAAGTTGTATTATATTGTTAACGTTGTTATTTGTAGCTTGGTACAGAAGAGGCCAGTGTATACGAGAGGAGTCTCGTTAGACCAGAGACTACGGTGGACGGAATATAAGGAACCGTTCAGCCACAGTACAACGGTAATTGAATTCAGGCTAGGTGTCTTAATGGTTGCAGTCTCGTGCCACTTCTAATACCTTCCGTACCAATCTACCCCTTAAACCCCGCGATATCTTGATCGTATTGTTTGTATTGTATTGTAAATTGTATTGTCTTGTATTATATATTGTATAGATGGATGACTTGCCGAAACCATAATATCAGTAAATGGATCTAACTAGAGAATCATGTAGATGGATGTATATCCATGGTTCGGTTCGGTCTAGTTGTATAGATTGATAAATTGAACAGATTGAATATATATGTATTCATATTGAATTGTTATATATATAATTGAATCTCATTCAAGTCAGATTGATTATATTGAGACTCAATCCGAGTCAGACAATTAGAAAAGAAATTGAATCATGAATTAGGTTTTGGTGTTATCGGTAACCGCTGCATATGGACGGCAGGATTTGTGTCTTTTTCAAAGACGATTACCGTGTTGATGACACCGTTTATTAAGTTGTCTATCTTAAATAGACAAGCACCCATATCTCCAGCTCTCTGAGGCTCAAGAGACTGGTCCCGCTTAAACCTATGTTTACTAAGATCTTTATTGTAATTTAGTATAATTTGAGGGGGGTTATGTAAAAATAATTTTGTATAATTTTCAAAATACATCTCAAGTATTTTATTATCGTTTTTAGAGTTTTCATTGATGTATATTTTATCATCGTGATATTTCTAGTGAATTAAAACCTAATTTCATAATATATGGTATTTATTTGTAATATTGGAATTTGTATGGTATTTTCTTGTAAATGAGATATTTTTCTTGAATTTTGGAAATGTGAAATATTATAAATATTAAAAATATATATTTTGATATTAATTGCATATATATTTATTTATTAAAAAAATATAAGTTTTATTTATAATAGAAATCACATTTTCTAAAGAAAATTGTATTTTTAAATCTTTCGGGACCGTATGCTCCCTGCGGAGGTCTGCATCTCGCACTACTAAGCCCGAGGATGTGCGATAATCCGCACCATTTCGAACGGGTTCCCCGAAATGGGTTGTAACGGCACATTGCAAAGATTTGTTAAAAATACATATCTTATATAAAAGGTTTTTAAAAGTTAAAGGTATTTAATTGCAAATTTGTATTCCCGTATTCTAAATTCCAAAAAGATATCATGCTATGATAGAGATGTATTTTGTGAGGAGGTAGGTCATTATCTCGTGAACTATCTAAAGGTATAACAAGAAATTATAATGATTTATGTAAAAACTAAACTATATGATATTTTTCTGTAAAAGTGCGATAAAAATTGAAATATGAATTCTTTTGATATGAAACTTGTCAATATATTTTGTTAATATTTAATGATCATGATGTGAGAGTTTGGTATTATTGTGTTTAAGAAAAATATGATTTTTAAGAAAAAATCGAATCGGAAGTCGGATTAACTCCACTTCCGTCGGGTTTTAGAATTCTATGTTTTTAGAATAGTAAAGAGAAGGGGAAGAAGAGACTTACTGGATTGTTGCTTAGAGGAGAGGAAAAGGAAGAAGTGGGAGGCTCCGGTGCATCGTTTCATCGCCGAAATTCCTCGAATCGTCGTCGGAAGTTCGCCGAAACTTCGCCCTTTGCTAACTCTACTTGCACACAAAAAGTTTATGGAATTTTCTTGAGAGTTTGGACAGAGATTTGAAAGTGAGGAGAGGTGATTTTAGGTGTGGTGTTTATAGGAATAATTAGGGTTTAGAGTAAATGAAAGGGTGTGAAAAAAATGTATTTAATTTTGCATTTAAAAAATTAAAAGGGGTGTTTTAATTCTCTGTTTAATTTCAGAGATTTTAAACAGTGCAGGGGGAGTGGGGTAGGCCAAAGGTCTCAAATGCTTCAAGAAAATCGGGGGTTTGGAACTGAGTCGGCCGGCCCGATTCAACCGAGTCAGGTCGAGTCTTGCCACCACGTGTCCGCTGTCGATTGGTCTACCTCGTGGACCTGTTTGTTTTATATGCGACTTTTGGTTTTACGGGTTATGCACGTGTAGACTCTTGGGCTTCTAAAAAGATTAAAAGAAAACTAATTAAAAATTAATATGGTTGGTGGGATTTGAACTCTAGTGCTTTAGTTCAGCAGTGTAAGGTCTTACCAATGAGCTACAAGCTCCTTCTTACTGTTCAAAAGCAAATCAAACTTATAAGTTGTGCTCAGACTCAAGTACCCCTTTCTGTATTTTTAAAAAAAATTGGACAGAAAGTTTAGGCTTGTTACACATACGATATCAGCTAGTGGGATCGAGGCCATTTGGAGATCGGTCGATCGTTTTTTCCAATGCTGTCCGATACGACGTCTAGATCCTCCTCCTCCTCCTCCATCCCCTCTAGCACCGGCGACACAGGCGAAGCTAGTCCTTCTAGAGCTACGGACCAACCTGGACCCTTACAGCTAGCCACACAACCGGAGGATATACCCGGTCCATCTCAGCGCCGTCGCGGCTGATCTAGAATTCCACGGGCTTTATCGTACTTGATGTGACGCCCTCTTTTGTATTTATTTTTATTGAATTTCATGAGATGTATGTATTTATTTATATATACTGTTTATTACGTTCCGTTTGTTGTTCTTCGCCTTTAGACGCCGTATATTTTGCGTGGATTTTGTCTCCGCCGTGTTTGGCGCCGAGTTAGCTCCTGTGTTGGATAGCGTTTATTTTATTGCTGTTATACATGAATTTATTCAAAATTTACAAAGGGGGTGCTGCCCGTTTTTGTTTGAACTTTTAGACCGTGAGGTTTTTGTTTAATGTGCAAAAATTGAAGTCCAATTCAACTTGTCTAGTTGCAAAATTGCCAAATTGAACATTGGAATCAGGGCGAAGGCAAAGGCTTTCAGGTTTGGTGGCCGTGCCAGTTTATTTCGCAGTTTGCAAGTGCGGAATATGGCTTGACCCAAAAACCAGAGAGCCAAATATGATATCTTGGCTCTCTGATTGCATTGTCCAGTCTATTCCGCACTTTGCAAATGTGGAATATAACTTGGCCCCCAACTAGAGACCCAAGACTTGGCTCTCTGGTTGAGGGCTAAGTCTCTGAATTGGGCGGGGGTTTATTCCGCACTTTCAAAATGCAGAATAATCCCCTATGATCGAGTTGGGTTTCTAGGAGGGATCTAAGTCTACTCCGCATCCGCAAAGCGTGGATCAAATACTTGGACACTCCTAATTAAAGTCCCAATTATAAGTCGCACTTTGCAAGTGCCGCTTAAAACTCGTCCAGTTACCAACTGCCAATCCTATGTGGGGCCTACGTGTCATTGATTTGACCAAAATATGCTAATCTTCTAAATAGTTTTAAAAGTAAGTTAAATTCCTATTCAGTTTCTAATAAATGACTAATCCCAAATTTTGTCCATTAAGCTCTTCTTTTATTTGTCAGAAAACACTTAATTTTTCTTTGATTATACACTTTGGTCCATGGTTTTCTTTATCGCACCCAAATTGATTTTATTTTAGAAACATGCCTCCTAATTTTAGTATCTTTTATAATTTCCCACTTAAATATGTAGGTTGATTACCAACTACCTCATATCCTAATATTTCTAATTTTCACATTTGGATAGTATTTGTGCTCGAGCTTAGTCTTTTATTGTACTGCTGTTTTTGCATGTGCGAAGCACGCGTGTCTATATTAGATGTCATGGATAAATCTTTGAAAAAAATTGGAAAATGCAAAAAAATATAAAATTTAAACAGTTATGTATGAATTCCTAACTTCAAGATAAATGTATGTATTTTTATTTTATCTTTTGTGACTAATAAATGTGTGTGCGCACCTGTGTGAGTGAGAGACAGGAGAGATGTGTGAGTGAGAGAGAGGAGGAAAGGAAAAGGAAGAAAAGTGAGTTGAGAGGGACATCTAGAATTTAGAATAAATTGAAGAAAATATATCACAGTATTTGGTTTTTTATTGAAAAAATAATAAAATGCCAGCTCACACATCTAGAAGTTGAGTTATAATAGTTGAGATGTTTAACAATTCATACTTATTTCACATTGAAACGAACTCTTCTGGCTTTACATTCTCAAAATCTCTTTGAAAAAACGATTCAATTGGTGTTTTTTAAAATAATAATGGAATTTACATTCTCAAAATCTCTTTGAAAAAACGATTCAATTGGTGTTTTTTAAAATAATAATGGAATTTAAAGATGAAATTTAAAAGTAATCATGTCAGAGGGCATTTTTATAAATATCGAATAAAAGAATTTAGGCTTAATATTGAAACGGGTCCGAAATTTAAGGTTGACATTTTAAAATACTAGAATATATGGCGTTTTTTAAAAATAAAAAAAAATCTTGGGTTGTAATATAACGAAAACGTACTCTTTTGAGAATTGAAAAAGAGCAGATAGTGAAAAAATAACAGTTGTTATATCACAAAAAAGCATGTATATAGCTTCTTTATGAAGAGAATATGAATTGTACCATGTAGGCAAAATTCCTTTTTCACTATCTCGGCAAAATGTTGCATGATGTGGACAGCTATTTCGTCTCACTTCTCTACTCACAGCCATTGGCGGCTCCAGAAATTTTCAAAGGGTGGGACCAAGGTCGAGATTATGCATTCACAATTTTTTTAAAAACAAAAATCAAGTCTAAATCAAGTTATCTTCCATCCATTAACAAAATCATGTTATTCATTCACAAATTTTTTAATAAGCTGTTCATTCAAAATCAAGTAACAAAATCAAGCTATTCATTCAAAATCAAATAATTGAAATCTAGGATTTGGATTAAAAGAAAAATACCATATACATTTTGAACCAACCAGGGTTTCAGCGGCACTGAGGCGACTGTTCACGAAGAGAAGGAGATGACTGATGAAGACGACTACGACTCGCGACTGGACGAGAAGAGACGAGGCCGCAACCGCGAGAGACAAGGCCAAGGGTGCTAACAAAGAGGATGCGGCTAGGGCGAAGGTTTTTAGAGATGAGACCGAGAGTCTGAGAGACGAGGGTTTTTAGAGATGACGCGTTGGCTTTTGGTCCGAGACCAGGGCCATGAGGCTAGGGTTTTTAGAGAAGAGATGCGGGGTTTTTTCAAAGATGAGATGTATTTTTTCTCTTATTGAGATCGAGATGAGAGCATGGACCGCAGGGTACCTTCCAATATTTCGAAAATAGGGTGTGGCCATGGCCCCTCCCTGCCTTTGAATTGGTGCGCCCCCGCTCACAGCATTGATTTAGATTAGGGAAAACGGGAGTAACTCCCTAAACTTGAAAAGCAATATCAAAAACTCCCTAGGCAAAAAGATTTAGTGAAAAACTCCTTAGACCTAAGAAGTTATAGATTTAAGTCACTATACAACAAACTATTTATTACTTTTTAATATTCTTATATTGCCCTTATCAACTACTGCTACATTTATCAGATGTAGAAGTTTACATAACCGCTGCAGCAGACAACTGCTATATTTATCAGATGTAACAATTTACATAACTGCTACACTTATCAAATGTAGGAGTGTACATGTTAAATATAGCAATTTACATTCTGAATGCGACAGTTATCTACCAGAAGTCGATAAGAGTAATATGGGAATATTAAAATGTAAAAAAGTGTTTGGTTGTACTATAGGGACTTACATACATAAACTTTGGGTATTATGGAGTTTTTAGCAACTTTTAAAATGCAAGGTTACCAGTACCCTTTTTTTGTTATAAGGAGTTTTGATCCATTTTTCCCTTAAGATTAACTTTTGAGAAGACATATTGATGTGGTCTAACCATGACAATTCAACCTCTTAGGATGACAACCATTAATCATTTTTCGTCTAGAACACGGCAACCAAGGGATTTTAGCAGCATTATGACTATTCTGTCGATCATTTCTGATATATCCATGCGAGCGCCGACACCCCCATCCTTGGCTCGTATATGTTTTCCGATCTATATTGCGCAGTGTACGCACTAGAATTAGTTATGTTATGAGTGCCACTGTAACATATGGATAACTTCTTTCCATATAGAAAAAGGTCCAAGTTCACATGTACAAAATTAGTAATTAAGACCGTCTCAGATTAAGACCGAGACTAATAAAATGTATGATATACTTGCTAGAGAAAATTATATTCCAACTCAGATGCATATAACACATTTATAAAAGCAACATTTCTTTGTTAAACATTTTTGGTACATATATCCCAACGATAATTAAATAAAGGAAAAGGGAGAAACAAATTTGAGCAGGCAAACAATTCTTTCTCAATTCAACATCAAGGGACATATATCATCAATAATAACTCCAACTCCAAATCACTTAACACGACGGCAAAGGGTGATGCCATCACCGACAGGCAACTGGCAGATCTCGATGCGAGGGTCGGCAGCGAGAGCCTTGTTGAGCTCAAGCACGAAGTCCCTGTAGTACCGCACGTACTTTCTCAGCGGGGCATCAGGCGGGGCCACCACGGACCCGTTCCAGAGGGTGTTGTCGTAGCCGATGACTCCACCAACCTTGACCAGTTCGATGATTCGCTTGTGGTAGTTTAGGTAGTTGTCCTTGTCGGCGTCCACGAAGATAAAGTCGAAGGAGCCGTGGGTTTTTTCCTGAAAAAAATTAGTTGTATAGTTGATTGGTCATGATTTTCATTGGATTAGTGCATATTTTAAGACCTTATGGATGTAATTGCTACTTTTAAAAGCTTCTTCAATTAATGAAAAGTTAGCTAATATATAGAATTGAAAGCAAGCAATTGTAATAAAAGCGATGGTTTGGAATTGATTAGCATACAAATTAAGTTTTGTTGACTCCAAGAAGTTTAGTTAATTACAAGAATTGCAAATCATGTAATACCAATTCATCATATCATTTAGTGGTTGAAATTTGATCGAATTCGTTGCAAAGAGCCGATAGTCAATTATGTAATTGCATTGTTAGAAAAATGATTAGGAAAAAAAATGATGCTCTATGAATCTCTTACATCTTCAATCATTTGGTCGAGCACGGGCAGAGCAGGGCCCTCGCGGAAATCGATCTTGTGCGCTATGCCGGCCTTTTCGATCACGGGGAGCCCGATCTCATAGTTATCTCTATTGATATCCATGGCCAATATCTGTATAACAAAAAAATCGTCAAAACAATGCGCGAAAGGAAAGTTGACCAAAACTCTAATTACTTTCAGATCCGAGTGTTGTTAAACTTTTTTTAAAAAAATAATACCTTGCCATCCTCAGGAAGTGCGAGGGCCGTCGCGAGCAGGGAGTATCCGGTGAAGACACCGATTTCCATGGTGTTCTTCGCGTTGATCAGCTTCAACAACATGTTCAAGAACTGACCCTCGTCGGCGGATGTCGTCATAATGTTCCTGCGGAAAATTATACAGACATGTAAAATTTATAAGAAATATAAAAATAAAACTGGTAATGGTCGAGAAAATTGTATAAATCGTCGTTTGTATACCATGGGTGCTTGGCTGTGATGTCTCGGAGCTCCTTCATGCATTCCGGCTCTCTGGGGTACACACTCGTCTCCAAAATGTACTAAAATCGCAAAAAAATAATTTTAAGATTTGCTTCCCACCTCTCTACATGACAATTTCCTTTTTCTCGAATAAATTGACAAACAAACAATGTATCCTTTAATTTTTAACCGTCTCCACCCATCTTCATTCTAGACCACGAAATGATTTGAAGCCACTGCCACTGCCTGCTATCAAATTTAACAATTGAAGATTGGAAACCCTTGCTGGTATGGTGCTCTGGGAGCATCCTGACCATACATCATACATATATCATACGTGCAAAGCACGTGAAAAACACCAATACCAAAGTCTCATGTTTTGACCGGTGATTTTAAGATCAAAAAATTCTTGGAGGTTTATCTTAATAGCCCCAAATCCAAATCCAAGGACAATGATTATTTTGTGTAAATTTATGTTTTTTTTATGTCAAGAATAGTTATTTTAAAATTAAAATTGTTATATTAAAATTTTAATTTTACCTGATAGAGGGCGTCGCTTTGGAGAAGACTCTTGTGCCCAACTTCTTGATGCCTCCCCTGCTCACCATTGTTAGCACTCTCAGTTGTTGTGGTGGCGGCGGCGGCGGCCATTGCTCTTCTTGTAATAAAATTTGGAGAAATGGAATGGAATTTGGATTTATTTGAGAGGAGGAGACCTGCTGGCTCAATGAAGAGAGAGGGGCCAAATATATAATACAAGAAGTTGGGAGCGGGGTTGGTGAGAGAAGACGAGAAAACAATTGGCGGAAACTTTGAAAAGTCTTCTACAAAAATGGAAAGCAAGCAATGAGAGGGGGGGGGGGCTTGGGGTCCGTTCCATTTGAAGCAAAATAGCACACGTACTATTGCATCCAACAGTTCATATGCATCCTAAATCGAATTCAACGATCAGATTTGTGTTTAACATGAGGCGTTGTCTATTGGCATATTCTACATACAAATCCATGGTGAAGGGGAGGCCTGGGTGAGGACAGGGAGAGGCTGAGAAATAATATCTTTATACAAATTGTGGAGCCCACGTTGGGAGGCCCACCCACTAACCACATGCTGCCACCGAGGTACGCAAAGACCGCACCTTGTTATCATCATGCAACATGATTAGGTCAAAGTTGGTACCTACTGGTTCCTTGGCCTCACCTACTACTTGTTGCCTAGTTTGCAATTTCATTTTGTTGGGATTTGTATTAATGTTAGATTAGTTAGGCGTAGCAGTCATTATGTAATTTTAGGCCCAACAACTCCGTTGAAAGTAAGAAGTAGGAAATCAGTGCAGACCAACAACCACGAATTCCTTATTCCATTTTGTTCTGTTAATTAAGGACCGTCCTTCGTGGTTAAATCGACAATCAGTATATCATTTCTAACGGCCACAATCTAATGTTCATTTAGATCTGCTGGTTGTGTCGTTAACTACAATGTTCTCATTTTTTCTGACCGGGGGCATTTATTTGTATTCGTTGCTAATGTTTACACTGTCTTAATCGGTTCCTTCTCAACTTATCCTTAGCGACCTCTAATTTATTATGAATACGCTTCTTATATTATTTTTTAAGTGTATTACCACTGATTCATTCTAACTTTCTTATTTCAGCTGCAATCATTTATTGGCCATGTTTTTTTTAAAGCCGGAAGAGAAGTTTTGGTATTCTAACCATTGTAAAAGTAAGAAAACAATATATATAAAAAAGGTAAAATTATAAAGATGAAAAAAAAACAATAACAAAACTACTTTGTTTGGAAAGTGAAAAGTTGTAGGGTTGGAGTTGCATTGATTAAAGAGAAATATAATAAAAATAGCTAACGAAATCTTTTTCTCATTTTCCATCCATTTTATAGGGTTCAAGTTAGAAGGTATAATGTAAAAAGAATGATGTGCTACTCTCCCCTTCACATTTTTAGAACCAGACAAAAGAGTAAGAAAATAATATCGCTTTCTCGTTTCCCTTCCAAATTTCCAAATATCAAACATGCCCGAAATTTGATTTTCCTGATAGATTTTGGGTTGGATTTCAAGGTTTGGTTTCGGCTGAAGATGCATTTCCCGGGGAATGATTTTATGATGCTATCCTATACGGGGACTAAAGATCGCACAAATGATTATATTTTAAATGGAGCGCACCTACAACCTATGCATGTATTAATGAAGCATGCATGCATTTTCCGAATCGAGAGCCCCTGTTCTGATTTTCCATGTTGATAACCAAAGGCCCTTGATCACCCATCTAAACACCCCGTACCAACGGGCTTCTCTGTTTTGTCTCAACACCTATTGTTGGTTGTGTTTTCTCCTTTTTATTTCTCGGAGCAGGGGCCATAGCGTCACCCGCATTTGATCCGCAACACAACTTCTAACGGTCCAGAGACACTTGTTGCCTCTTGTGCTACCTCAACAACACCCATTGTTGGATGTGTACGAGAGCATCAATACTATTATTCGGTAACAGCAAGCATCCCATATTTCCGAAAAATTACTCGGTCATATACGTCCGGATAAGAGAGAGAAGAAATAGAAGTGCAAGCTCCACACGTTGCCTAAGACCGTCCGAAATCCCCCCAACTCTCCTCTCCCTCCCTCTCCCTTTCTCCCCTCACGGGTATTGCACCAGACCAATACATAGAATAATTTCTTCATAATTTTGTTACGAGCCTAATCAAGTGCAAATCTCAGTAAGTTGGGCTGTCAGAATTAATGAGTACACTAAGAAAACTTGTATGTACTTTATTATCCCAAGTTCACAAGTGGCAAACGTGCCGGGCTGCCCGGCCTGGCCGTCTGCTGACCAAGCCCGGTCCAGGGCCGGGCAGGGCTCGGCTAGGACGGTCCGGCCCGGCCATGATCCTGGACCCGAAGCAAATTCAAATTTTTTTAAGGGCCCGCTTAAAATTTGAATGTCTCGATTAAAATTTTTTGTGGGCCCCGATGCCCATGTTTTCTATTTGGCCGATTCAAAATTCAAAATGATGGGAGTTAAAGTAGATGGGAGGAGGGGGGGGTGTGTGTTTGAGAATTCCAAGAGGATGGGGAATCCGTGGAGGGAGGGTTCGAAATTATGGAAACGGAGAAATTTTAAAATTTCCGACCACAGCGGTGAAAATTTTAACTTTTTCTAAAACCTCCTATTCAAAATTTTATATTCCCATTCCCTCTCATTCAAAACTCTATAAATACCGTTTTATACTCACAATTCATAACAATACAATTTTCAATCTCCATATCTCTCTCTTTAATTTCTGAAAAGTTTACCGTTAAAATTTGGAATCAAGCAATCTTCATTCTTGTAATCTCACTATTCACTTCACTCTTCAGTAATTTGATTATGCTAATTGGAATCTGGTTTTTTTGGTATTGGTTATATATTTTCTCATCTAATTTTTTTATCATATCTTTTTCTCTCTTACTAATTTTTTTAATTAAGCATGACCGGGTTAGCATCATCACAAAGTAACAGGTGTCATGTCCTGCTTCTCAGTGGACGGAAATAAGTACATGGTAAGCTCGCGGCATATTTATTCAGAAAATGTCATTCTCTAAATAAATATATTAAGCGTATTGAAATAATAATACATAAATGTAAGAATAAATGGAGACCGTAAATTTTTCTACAAACATATTGATTTACATTCAACTTGAAATACATACAAGTACATAAGTTTCAACTGGAAAGTAAATATAATAAAGGAAATGTCTAAACATGTGGCATACATAAACCGAAAGAAAAAACGAAGTTAAACTAATCCTGAGTAGCGATCTGGTCGTAAACTTCCTCGGTAGCCTCCACTTTCTCCGTCTCGACCGTATCTGACGAGTATTCCAAGAAAACAAAGGTGGGTGGAATGCCCGTCAGCGAACTAAAGCTCGGTAAGTCCCAAAGGTAGAATAAGAGTGAAAAGTGACAAATATATAATAAAAGAAATAATGTAAATGACCAGTAAAGTGTGTAGATCTGAATATGAGTACATGTATCTACAAGTCTCTATATGGTCATTACTTTAACGTTAAGTTCCAAGTGTGAATATTAATGCAACCATAGAAGTATTCACGAGCTCAAAAATGGGGCCTTAGGAGCAAGGAAACACGGGCTCATTTCATGTGTTAGCATCGAGACTCCAAGGTGTGGAGAAGTCGATCCGACTGAGATTCGAGTAAAAGAAAAAATAGGTTAATACGGGACTCCTGAAGCTCTATTAGATTCACACAAGAAACTATCTCAAATACTCCGAGTATCTATTATAACTGTAAGATAGCCTTACTTGATTTGATTGGTTGATTATAACATGACTTGATCGAAATCTTAGATTGCAAAAGGTGAATAATGAAGTCGAGTGAGTCGAGTAAAGTGCGAGTCATGTCAATTGCAATTTTGGGTCGAGTCAAGTTAGTTGGGTAGATTGAGTTCGAGTTCATGTTCAACTTTAGTTTCGAGTTTGGAGTTGAGTTGAGTTTGAAATCCGGTTTAGATTCAAGTCTGTATTCAAATTATAAACATTTCTTATGAATTGATTTAATTTTTGAAAATCTTAAGTTTGGGAGAAATCAGACAACCGCTGCATATGGACGGCATGATTTGTGTTTTTTCCAAGACAATTGCCATTGATAACTCCGTTAGATTTTCTAACATGAATAGGTAAGCACTGACTTTCTCCGGCTCCCTGAGGTTTAAGAGAATTGATACCGCTTAAACCTATATTAATCTAAAGTCCTTAAATATTTGTTATTATTGTTTACATTGTATTTATATTGTTTGCATTTCTCGATGGGGTTTTATGAAAAATACTTTAATATTGTTTAAAAATAAATCTCGAGGGTGATTTATAATATTTAGAGTTTTTATGAATATGTATTTTAATTTTAGTGGTATTTTAGTGATAAAACCTAGCTTTTAAAAGTTTATGGTATTTTAATGAAAACTATTTCTCTTGGAAACTTGATGGTATTTTCATTTAAAACTTTAATTTTTCATTTAAAAATTATAATTTCACAATTGTTTTTATTGAAAATATGGATTCATAGTTTTATATAATTTTCCAAACTTTAGTTTTGTTTAGAAAAGTTGTATTCTTAAAAACCGTATTTTTTTATTCCCTTCGAAACCGAATACTCCGTGAGGAGTTCTACATCTCGCTCTGCTATTTCAAAAATGTGTGATAATCCGCACCATCCATTAGCGGGTCCCTTAACGAGAGTTGTAGAGACGCAATTGCCAAGAATTCAAAAATATCGATTAAAATCTTGTTTTATAACAATGTGGTATTTTATTGCAAACTGTTTCATTTAATTGGAAAATTCTAATCAAAATATCATGCTATGAATCAAAAGTATACGTGTGGGGTAGGTCCTTACCCCGTGAAGGTTCTAGAGGTATATACATTAGTTATCAAAATAAGGATTATATTAAAGTTCATGGTATTTTTCTGAAAAAGTTCGGTATAGTCGTATTTCACTTGAATTTATAATTTCATGAAAAAGGTAAATATGTTAACAACATGTTAAGATGATATTTAGATATTTAAAATGAACAATTAACCTTGGTGAAGGTGATAAACGTTGTTTAGAATAAAATTTAACGGGATAACTCCATATATTGTTTTATAGATTGGTTTTTGAGATGAAAAGAGAGGGAGAAAATGGACTTACTGGTTGTGTAGTGTTAAAAAAAGGGTAAGGAAGAGAGAAGGGGTCTCCTTGGCGTCGCGGTAGCGTCGGTAAAGCTTCGGTCATCGAGATCGGTTTGCTACTCCACTTAATTGCTTTACCCCACTTGGTACTTACAGAGTTTTTATAGTATTTTGATAGAAATTTCAGACTGAAGGAGAGCTAGATGATGGGGTGTATTTATAGTGTAGGTTGTGAGTTAAAGAATTGGAATTGAAATGAATTAAAATAGGATTAAAGAGAGAATTGAAGGGTCTTTGTTAATTTGCAGAGAAATCAAACAGTACATGAGAGCAGAGGGGAGTCGAAGAGATGTGTGTGCAAAGCATGGAGGCGATTGGGGATGATCCAACTGCCAGTAGCGGTCTAAAGGAGGAAACGGACGGTTGGATTGAGGCCACTTGTCTTGAAGTTCGTGTCATGTGCTTTAATCTGTGTTTACTCCTCATTTATCCGGTTTGATTTTTCTGAAAATTTTCGATTTTCTGTATATTGCACGTGTAACTTTTGGGCTTCCGAAAAGATAAAAAGAAAAATATTAAAAATAATGGGACCGAAAGGATTTGAACACACATGCTATATTACAGCAATGCAGAGCCTTTACTAGTGAGCTACAAGTTACTTCTTACTTTTATTGAACAAAAATAACTTATAACTTCTTATCAAGCTGAAGTACCCTTTCTATACATTAAACTAGTAAATTTTGTACAGGGATTTCAGAGTCGTTATATTCTACCCTCCTTATAAAAATTTCTTCCTCGAAATTTACATAGAGACTAATTTTCAAAATGGTAAGGGTATCGTGCACGCATATCGTCTTTTCTCTCCCAAGTCGATTTTCCTGGAGAATCTTCCCTCTACATCACCCGGACTAAGTTCACCTCCTTGTTCCGCAATAACTTCACCTTTCGGTTCAGGATCTCAACTGGCTGCTGCTGGTAAGTCAGATCGGTTTGTACTGTGAGTTCTGAGTGATCAAGAATATGGCCGGGGTCACTCACATATCGCCGTAGCTGAGATATATGGAACTCGTTGTGCACTCCTTCCAATAAGGGTGGTAGTGTAACATTTCAGAAATATAAAATATTATTTTTGGAAATTTAATATTAAAATAATATATTTCGCGAAAACTATTCGATTTGCGAATAGGGGTTTTCGTAAAATGGTATAAGTATATACCAATATTTGGAAAATAATCGGAGATTAAAATAATTTATTTATTATAATGATATTTATCGGATTTTGGCATTTTTATAATAAATGATATGCAAATTTAAATTAAAATTGATTAGTGCACTACTAATCGCAATTAAGCCAAATCCATATTTTTACATTTTATCATGGCTAGCGCACCATGTCATATGCATTTTGTTGCATGTTGTATTTGTAACGCCTTAGAATTTTCGATCAGTGTTAATTAGGCGATAATGCTGGTTTGCTGTAAAAAGTTTACCAATTCGGCTTCCTCACATTTTATAACATATAATTAAGATTTTATTATTATTTGTTATGGCTTGCACGCACGTATGCACGTTAATGTGAGGGTTTGTTTGTGCTAATCTAGTTTTGTGACCATGACAACTTAATCTAATACTTATCCTTTGTTTAAAACCTTAACCATAATCCCTTGATATTTTGAGTGAGGAGAAGATATCTCTTTTGTGTTTTTGGAATTGAGTAGAGGTGGCATGGTTCACTTATTGCTTGTATTTATTGCAATGGTGCACTCATCTCTCTCTCTCTCTCTTCTTCACACCCCCTCTCATTCTCTCTCACTTCATCTCTTTCTCATTTTTTTCATCACTCCTCATTCTCTCAACTGAACACTAACTAATCCATCACTAAACCTTCACCAAACTTCATCAAATCTCACAAAAATCATATCTTAAGCCTTGTTTTGCTTCTTGGATGCCTTGGAGCTTGGAAAGCTATGATTTATGAGCTTGTGGGAGTAGGTAATGATCTCTTTCTGTTAAATAGGTGTTTATTGTGTTGCGTAGCTTGTTCATTTCAGTTTAGAACGCGTAAAGTTTCGTTTCGGCTAAATATCGTATTTTTAGTGTAGATTTGTGTCTCGGATGATCTGCTATCAAACCAGGTATTTGTTGGAAAAGTTCCCATCACAGCGACCTTGTGTAGTGACCTAGAACCCGCTATAAAAACCTGAGACAATTCCATGAACAGTAGGCCGTAATTTTATTGCTTCTGGCCGCAATTTGCGGCCAGACTGGGAGTTTGGGTTTGAGTTTTGGTCTAGGGGTCTCTGGGGCTGTTTTTGGTCTTGTGGTATGTGCAACTTTTACAAATTGTTTGGGTAGCAAAATCTGGGATCACTTTCCTTGTTTTCTAGTGTTTCGATTTCGCGCGTTACGTTATCCGATACGGTTCGTGTCTTTGTGTAGCTTTTGCTCTTGAGTTGGTTTCGTAGTGTCGCTACGCGCGTTAGCCACTAGATGAACACTTGAGAGTATGTTTGGAGTTGGTGTGTCGGTCAAACGTAGTTTGTACGTGTTAGTGGTCGATTACTAATATACACTTGCTTTGTTGTTTTGATTTTAGGATCGCAGGCGGGGACTTCGGACGCTGCGAAGAAGGAGAAGCGAGTGGTTGGCTTTACTTAGCCAGGATAGTAGTGAGTAGATTTAACATCTACAGGTGAATCGCCCGCATGGCGTTATGCGTCTGGGCTAGATATGATCTGATATTAGTCGCATGTTTATATTGCATATATAGAGTTTGCGCATAAATTTCATTGCATATTATTACTTGTTGTGTTTGGACTTGTATCCTTTGGACACTGCACTATTATTTGTAGGGTTCCTAGACACACCCATGAAGTTCTACAACTGATCAACCATGCCAAAATCAAATTTTTCTATATGCCAAAGAACACTAAGCAAAGATCGTAACTAGAGGTATAGGCGAAACAACAAGTTAACAACTTAACTAGACAGTGAAAGTGACTACAACCTTTGTAGATCCGGTCCTCCACTTCCTTAGCTCCGTGATGATGTCCCTCCGCTGCGATCATCGGATCCCGGACTCTAGCGATGGTTTCGTCGAAGAAATGATCGGGCTAGGTCGTCGACTTCGATGCCGAAGATGATCTACGTCGAGGCAACTCAAGATCAAGCTCCAACTTCACCAAGTCATGAAACTTGTGAAGAAAACACCCTATACTACATGGCAAGTGGTAGAGGATGAAGAAATAGGAAGTGGGTTCACTTTGGATTTGGATTTCTCACTTGGATTCATCACTTGAAATTTTTCTAGAAAGCTTTTCTTTTCTTCACTTGAAGAAGAAGATGAAGAAGAAGAAAAATGAATAATCAATTATCTCAAAAAGAAAATCAAGTGATGGTTATCATTTAGCAACCATGGGTAAGTAAACTCATGTAGAGAATAAACTAGGGTTTAGGTAATGGTTAGGTTTAAGATAAAAACAAAATGGTAGACTTTCAAAGCTTCATGAAGCTTCAAGAGCAAAACAAAACTAGCCTCCATTTTATTTTTCCCAAAATGAATAAATAAATAAAACAAATAAATCAAACCCTAACCATTAACTTAATCATAGTTTAAAACAAACACACACCCAAGTTTGCATGTATCATCAAACACGATACAAACTAGTGCACAAAAAATATATCACATATATAACTTGTGCACATCAAGTGAGAAAGTTAATCTTAAGTGAACAAATACTAATTAATGTAAAGTAATATATCAAACATATAATTATACATTAAATCATTAAATCAACACTTGATTTAATGATCCGGTCATAATGCATATAACCGACTAATATCAAGTGTATCAATGCATCGAATCAACACTTGATTCGGTAACCCGGCTATATCACATATAACCTGCCGATGATACAAATCGCGAGAATAGAATACAATATCACATACTGGTATTATTCTCGGTCCCGCACATATCTCATATGCGCTCATATTTCGTTTCGCTTGAGCCAGGAAATCTCTGTGTAGGACTCTAAAGACTCGTCAATACGCCGGCAGCAGGTGATGATCATATCAAACACCCACAAGCCGCAAGCGGTCTGCTAAACGTAACGGCCACCCGGGTATTGAGCGATCAGAAGATCAACGAGCAAGCCCGCTCACACTCTTGTGAATCCAACCAGTAACACTTACCGTACAGTCCGGTCTCGTCATCTGATATGTCGCATATCTCTCCTAGGGGTGGTAAACGTCAGACCCCAATAGCTCGATAAGTCATGTCGATATGAGGTCTATAACAGTTCGAGAAACTACTGGTAACACTTACCAGTAAATCTCAGCAACCCTGGCCAGGGATTTCCGGTTATAACCAATCGAACACAGCGCAACATCAACTCCCTATACCGGGAGAGACGAACCCCCTCCTATCGCTCATTGCCTCCATGTGATTCGAGACTGCACCCAAAAGCCACCGTTTTGCACGCCCTCTTGGACGTGGTAAGGTGGAAATCAAAACACAGTGGGAACCACACAAGACTCTATGACGATCTCGGGTCTACAGACTAACCTGTACCAGTGTCACCAGAGAACTGCCATCTGACGTAAGGTATAATACCATCTGGGAGTTCTCGGCGAGTCCGTCCAGTATACCCAGTCTCCACTGAGCACCCGTATATCATCTCTGATGTCAAACACCAATGGATATGGGATCATCCATCACCCATCTGTATGGGTCGAGAAGGTACACGCTAGTCTACTCTGGTATATCGATGCCCTGTCTCGATACACCCACGACTAGGGACCTTGAAGGATGTACTTATGGACTACCATGTCCCCACTAGTATGATCCGCATTATAGTCCAGGTAGTCAAGTACACATCCTAAGGGCTTTACCAACATGTAACAGAGAGAGAATCAGTGTACACGTTAAGGTAAAGAGCAACTAGATAGCATACTATCATGTTGAGCAAGAAAGTCCTCCCTATATATGTCCAAGCATCCACTACAATATACATCCTATGTACAGTAATGGCCTCTATGGCATACATATAATTAACATTATTGACGGCTCATGTTACACGAGCACTGATTGTATGCCACCCACACCGTCAATAATTGCTATGACATGCACAACACTTATACATACGTGAGATTGTATTGGTTAGGGACATTGAGACATCGATTCATATTCCTTTTTGCATATGACATATATCATACCTGTATACCTACATGCTTACACATATGACTTGACATGCCTACATGCTAGTTACCTATATACCTATATGGTAGTGTACCATTAGAGATAGGTATATACACATATGAGACACAGCTACATGTACATCTTGCATACATATTTACATGTACTCATACCTAGCTTGATATAGCTGCACACATATTTGGGGGATATCACATCATTATTGATAGGTAGATACACATATCTTGCTATACCGATATGGTTACGCATACCTGGCTATAGCTATATGTTCACCTTTATATGATGTTCTATGGATTTGAAGAAATTAGGAACCGCATGATATATTTAATAATTTGTTGCAGTTAATAGCGTTTTTCCTTTATATACTCAACCATCCCAAAAATCTCTCAAATAGTATTTGGGGAAGCAGGCCTTAGTGAGTGGATCCGCCGTGTTAACCTCAAAATCTACTCTCCTTACCTCGATCCCTTGGAGATCAACCATCACCCTGATCAGGTGATACTTGCCTCAGAATATGTCTGGATCGCTGATGGGACGGATGTTCTTAGGCCAAAACCACAACTCCATTGTTGTCACAATAACAGTTATTGGACGCTCAATGGTAAGAACCTTGTTCATCTCATGAACAAGAAATGCCCAGACAGCCACTTTGGCAGCATCATTGGTAGCAATGCATTCAGCTTTTATCGTCTAGTATATCACGGTATCTAGCTTGGAACTCTTCCAACATACCGTCCCTCTACTGAGAGTAAAGACAATGCCTGTGACCGACTTTCAGTCGACCTTATCACTCTGGAAACTTGAACCAAGAACATTCTTTTAGTGCTTCTCAAGTACTTAAGAATGTCCTCCATAGCTGTCCAGTGATTCTCCTAAGATCCGATTGATTCCTAATCACTAAACCTCGTGAGTCATCTATATCTAGTCTGGTACTTAACATCGCAAACATGATAGAGCCTACTGCCAAAATATAGGATATCCCTTGCACGCGAGCTCTCTCCAAATCAGTCTCTGAAGACATCTTTTTGGAGAGAGTGATTCATGAGTAAGTGGGCGAACCACCACGCTTAGAATCCTCCATACTAAACCCCTTTAGTATGGTGTTAATGTACCTGGATTTGGGACACTCCCAACATCCACTTAGATCTATCACCATAGATCAGCTATATCATATATAACAAGATGTAGTAGGTATCATCCAGATCTTCTATTGAGAATCCTCGTGATAAGTGGAGCTTGATCAAGTGTAGCATAAGAAACATTTTCCTATCAAGAGTATGCCATCTACGTACAATACGTGGAAGACAACCTTACTCTCTACTTCCTTCTCTTATATATACAAGGTTCATTTACCTTTTTTATGAAGTCAAACTCTTTGACTGTCACATCAAAACAGATGTTCTAACTCTGCAATGCTTGTATTGATCCTGATGGACTTAAGCATAGCTTTGAAAGTCTCAACTTTTCCATCTAAACCAAGAATCTTCTCAAGATCCATTTGCTCCCAATGGGTTTTACCCCTTCAGGTGCAACATGCAAAGTCATACTTTGCAGGTGTACATGGATTCCATCTTTGATCGCATAGCGTCCAGCCATTTCACAGAGTCGCCACTCGTGATGGCCTGCCTGAAGCTAGTTGGGCCATCATCAACCATGATGCAATCCTCGCTTCCACTTTCACCGAGAAGACCGTAGTATCTCTCAAGTGGATGAGAAACCCTACCAGATTCGCAGAGAGGCTGGGGTTCGTTGGAGATTATCGAATCATTTGGTTTCACCAAATCATCAGTTGTTAGTTTGTCTAGCTGGAACTCTTTCCATTTCTACCTCATGACCACAAATTTCTTCACAAGAAATTCCTTTTCTAAAAAGGTGGCATGCTGAGAAACAAAACATTTTTTGCTCCTCAGAGTGGTAGAAGATATTCCCTCACAAATGTTTGGGATATCCTAACAAACTTACAGAACTGACCTTGCCTAGAGCTTGTCCGGATTTTGCTTTTCAACATAGGCCGGACAACCCATATCTTAACTCGTTTAAGACATGGTCTCTTTCCATTCCATATCTCATATGTAGCGGTAGGCACTGATTTGGTTGGAACCCCATTCAATAGGTATGCAGCTTCTCAAGTGCATAACACCAAAAAGAAACAGGTAACTCAGCAATACTCATCACAGAGCGTGCCATATCTCATAGGGTGCGATACCTCCGTCCCGATACACCATTGTGCTGTGGTGTATACGAGGGAGTAAGATGAGAGAGAATCACATTCTCCTTTTAGAAACTCCAAGAATTCCATGCGCAAGTATTCTCCTCCTTGATCCATCGAAGGACTTAATACTTCTACCCGTCTGGTTCTTCAACTTCAAGTTTATATTCCTTAAATTTCTCAAAAGTTTCAGACTTGTGTTTCAACAGGAACATATGTCCGAATCTTGAGAGATAGTTGATGAATGTAATGAAGTACCAAGAACCAACCTTGGCATTTATAGACATAGGACCGTATACATCATCATGTATGCGTCCCAAGAGTTCACTAACTATTTCTCTGTTTCTAGTAAATGGGGTATTGGTCATTTTACCTTTGAGACAAGACTGGCAAGTAGCATAAGATGAAAATTCGAACAGATTCTCATATTTATTCTTGTGTAACTTAGCTGGTCGTGTCGCATTGATATGCCCTAGTCTAGAATGCCTCAAGAAGGATTCATTCGTTTCTGAACTACTTCTCTTGTGTGTGTTCTATATATTTTGAACTGTGGTTTGATTTAGAACGTATATGCCATTTCATAATGTGCCAGATCCAATCATGGTGAGTGTATGTCATGAGATTAGAAATGCAACCATGGTAAGTGTATGTCATGCACTAACTATTGTAGAGACTAAACCATAGCTATGAGTTAAGGGGTTGGGTTAAAAAATATCTTAAGCTAGACAAATAAGTGGACTAAGTCAATGAAACCTATAAGCTTCTACAAGCTTTGAATCATGACTCATTATCCTAGTGTTTAAATTACTTAAAACAAATAAAACCCTAACTTTAACCTAGCATTGTGTGAGTCTCATACATATATGTTGCATGTGTAACCTAGCATGACACAACATTATATATCACATATATATTTTGTGTGCAAAAAGAAAACAATGCATTTAACATATATCACATATATATCAATGTATCATAAGTGAGAAAAATGAATACTTAAGTGATCTAATATTAGTTAATGTAATGTAATATATCAAATATATAATTATACATTAAATTATTAAATCAACTCTTGATTTAATAATCCGGCTATATCACATATAACCGAGTAATATCAAATGTTTCCTTTTATCGAATCAACACTTGATCCGATAACCCGGCTATATCACATATAACCTATCGATACATATATCGCGAGAATAAAATGTCGTATCACATACGCGCATTAATCTCGGTCCCACACATATCACATATGTGATCCTACTCCATTTCGCATGAACCAGGAAACCTCTGTGTAGGACTCTAAAGACTCGTCAATATGCCGGCAGAAGGTGATGATCAGATCAAACACCCACAAGCCGCAAGCGGTCTGCTAAACGTAACAGCCACCCGGGTATTGAGCTATCAGAAGATTAACAAGCAAGCCTGCCCACACTCCTGCGATTCCAATCAGTAACACTACCGTACAGTCCGGTCTCTTCGTCTGATATGTCGCATATCACAGCCTGAGAGATGGTATAACATCAGACCTCAATAGCCTGATAAGTCATGCTGATGCAAGGTCCATAACGGTTCGAGAAACTACTGATAACACTTACCAGTAGATCTCAGCAATCCTGGCCAGGGATTTCCTGTTATGGCCAATCGAGCATTGCGTAACATCAACTCTCAATACCGGGAGAAACGAAACCCCTCCTATCGCTCATTGCCTCCATGTGACTCGGGACTGTACCCAAAAACCACCTTTTTGCACGATCTCTTGACCGTGGTATGGTGGAAATCAAAGCACAGTGGGAATCACACAAGACTCTATGACCATCTCGGGTCTACAGACTAACCTGTACCAGTGTCACCAGAGAATTGCTATCCGATGATAGGTATAATACCATCTAGGAGTTCTCGGTGAGTCCGTCTACTGTACCCAGTCTCCACTGAGCACCCGTATACCTTCTCTGATGTCAAACACCAATGGATATGGGATCATCTATCGCCAATGATATGGGTCGAGAAGCGTATACGCTAGTCTACTCTAGAGTATCGATGCCCTGTCTTGATACTCCCACGACTACGAACAATTATAGGGTGTACATGTGGACTACCCTTGGCCCCACTAGTATGATCTCCATCATAGTCCTAGTAGTCAAGTACACATCCTAAGGGCTTTATCAACATGTGAGAGAGAGACAATATGTGTACATGTTAAGATAAAGAGCAACCAGATAGCATTCTATCATATTGAGCAAGAAAGCACTCTCTATATATGTCCAAGCATCCACTACAATATACATCCCATGTACAGTAATGACCTCTAGGGCATTCATATAACTAACACAGCGATCCAGGCATATTCTGAGGCGGTATCACCTGATCCGGGAGATAGTTGATCGCCGGGAGATCGAGGTCAGATGAGTTGACACGAAGAACAACACAGCGGATCCACTCACGAAGGCCATTCCCCAGATACAGTTCGAGAGACTCTTCGGGTTGTTGGGTATGCGATACTACAACAGCTGGCCCTAATGCAAGTGGGAGATTGTTAGTTGTATTTATGTAGGACTACGGTAGCGCCCCGGCCGTCTATCCAAGGCCAAAATGCAGAAACGAAAATTTTCTTGACTTTAAACCGGCACTACCGCATCCTAAAACCCGGATCGTAACCAATAACCTAATGCTAGCTAACTAGAGATGGGATAGAATCTATACCGAGCGATCTGTGTCCTTCGGTCTTCGGCCTCCGTCCCGATCTCCTCGCGAAATCTCCGGTCTTCATCTCCTCGTCGGAACGGGCACCACACCGCCGGGTTCTTTTACGGATCCCACCTCTGGACCGAGGCAACTCCCACCTCTTGACCGAGGCAACTCGGGCACGAAGTTGGCGAGCCGAGGTGCCCAAGGATGCTGTAGGTGAAGTGTAGGATGGTTTGTCTCTCGCGGGTTGTGAAGTTTCCATTTAGATGAAGGTGAAGAATGAACAATGGAAAATGAACATTTTGATACAAGCATATAAAATATGATGAACATTTTTCCCCACTCCAAAAATAATTTCCTCCCCCTCTCCAAAGTGGCCGGCCTCTTCTATGGTGAGGAGGGAAAAAAAGGAATGAATAATCAAGAGAAGAAAAGTCATCATCTCATGTAAAAAGCAAGTGGATGATAATGAGGAAAATACATCACATCAATTTCTAAATCAACTCTCATCTAATCCATCACCATAAATGCAAACCATGTGAAGAAAAAGGAAAGATGCTATCATAATCTCTCCATTTACAAGAAACCCCTCCATAATACTAATTTGCACATTTGCAAATTAGCCCCTCCATCAGAAAAATCCGGCCGTGAAGGAATAAAGGAAAACTGGCCGAAACGGAATGCAAACTGGCAACTTCAAAAAACTGATCCCATAATAAATTACAGGAAAACCCCATGACCGTATATACATACCCGCATTTGTATTCCGACCGAATACAAATGCAATGAGACAAAATCTACACTGTACAATACTAGGATCCGGCTTAAACCAAAGCCCGCTAGTATTATCTGTCCGATCATGATCCGTGCAATACCGCACGTATACGATCGAACCCTGCCATATCTCCATACGGCCTCTACAGCGTTTCGCCCGAAACTTGAGAAACGGGTCTGTTGGGGACTCTAAAGACTCGTCAATACTTTGGCTGTGGATTTAACTACTAGTACGTTAGAGGTATTAGCCATACGTAACGGGCTACCAGGTATTGACTAAAAAGGGACGTCGATGAGCGAACTCATCCTGACACCCTACTGAGCCTGTCAGTGACAATATCCGTACAGTCTGGTCCGTTCGTCTATGAGTATCGCATGGCGGGCCTAGGGGGTTGGTAAAAGTCAGACCCCTAAAAGCGGTACAAGTCGTGTAGGAGTGTAGTCCAGAACACCCTGAGATACTACTGGAATACCTACCAGTAAATCTCCTGCCTCGGCCGAGGGCTTTATGTAATGGCTCTCCTAGACACAGCGCGACCTCACCCCCAATACCGGGAGAGACGAACCCCTGTAGATCCGCTCATTGCCTCCATGTGGCTCAGGACTGTACCCAACTAAAACCTGTTTGCACGACTCCTTTGAGCCGTGGTAGGGTAGTAATCAAAGTACAGTGGAAACTCACACGAGACAAATGACGATCTCAGGTCGATGAACTAACCTGTACACATGTCACCAGGGAACTGCTATCTGACGCCTGGTATAATTCCAACTAGCATGTTCCCGGCGAGTCCTGTCCGGTGTACTCATAACCCAATGAGCACCTGTATACATCTTAGGTGAACCAACTGACACCAGTGACATGTGAGACCGGCCACCGCCCCTCGTCGGGGTCTCGACTGTATACACTAGTCTACTCTGGAGTATCGATGCCCTGTATCAAAACTCCCACGACTAGGGACCTTTTAAGGAGGTGCTTATAGACCCCAGCTCCCACGTATATGATCGCCATCATACTGCTGGCAGTCAAGCAAGAATCCTAGAGGCTCTATCAACGTGTAATAGTGATCAGTAATGTCACCTAAAGCAGTACGCGATGATAAAGATAAACCAGACAGCATACTATCATCTTGAGTAAGACTGTCCTACCGGCATAGGTCCTCCCTCAATCATTGCAATCACGTACCTGTGATCTAATAATTGACTCTAAGGGCACTATATCAAGCAATCTCCCACTTGCACTCAAGGCTAATTATTGCGATGTCGGATACTCACAGCCCGCGTGATACCGAATACCTAACTCCTCTACTAGTCAGTCTCACAAAGCTCGTTTGCGAAACTATTGCATTCGAGGAATAGCCTCAGTGAGTGGATCCGCTCTAATGTTTCTTTCTATGTCTCCCTTAATCTCAAGTTCGCGGAGAAAACCATCTTCCGAAATGAGCAATACCTGTCTTAGAATATGTCTGGATATCTGATGGGACCTAGCTCATAAATGAACTCCAAATCCAAACTTCTTAGATTGTACCTTCAACTGAAACCAATCAGTATCCTACGCCATATCTCCCTCAGTATCCACTTGGACCACCTGTCCAAAATACTGCCCCTCGTCAGAGGGAAAACTATAACTCTGACAGTCACTCTGTCATCCAGGTCACCTTGGAAGCCTGAAATGATAACCGTCTCCTAAAAGAGGCTGTTGTTATCATATTCCTAGAACATCCACTTATGTTCTAAAACTGCTTTCGAATGTTTCACCAGGATAGGATTAATATCAACTTACTGCATCTCGTACAAAAACAACATCTGGTGTGGTACTTGACATCTCATGATTGACTCAATTGCCTAAGCAAGTGATCTGCCAATCATGCACATCCCTCCCCCCTTTAGTATGTAAGACACCTTTAGAGAGGGTGACTCCATCACCTGCAGGTACACTACCGTGCCAGGAGTCGTCCATTCTAAAACACCTTTAGAATGCTGTCTAAGTACCCAGATTGGGAAACTACCTAAATCTAGATCTAAAACCATAGATCTAGTGACCAGAATGTCTGATATAATATCCAAATCCTATGTGGAGAAACCACTGTGTGACAACCAAAGTATAACCGATCGTAGTATAGGAACTTCATTTCCTACTCTGTGTATGTCATCCAAATACCAGGATATCACACCCTACTACCTTCTTAACAGATCCATCTCCTATTCTGATGAAGTCAAACCTATGACTGTCATATCAGAAATAGATGATCTATCTCCGCTATATCTGCTTTAGTCTATAAATAGACATAAGCTACCTGTCCACTATGCTTCCGCTGCTCCCACTGACTACGACAACCCTCTGGCAGAGTCATATACACGTGCACTTCTAAAGCCAGTTTAGAACGACGCTATACTCATCCTCCTGTCGGGTCTCATAGTCTGGAACAACAGCAATGGCAAGTCTGGGTAAACAAGAACCTCCCTGTCACCGTCCTTGAGGCTACCGGAGTACCTCTCGGGTGCCTGAGGTTACCCACCATATCTGCGGAGTGGCCAATGGAATGTCAATACAGATTGAATCTTTAGGTTCCTATCAAATTTTCAGTAATCGTTTGCGGTTCTGGAATCACTTCCAGTTCTACCATACTCCCACTTCTGTTTTGTGAAAAATCCATTTTTATTAAAACTGTGGCGAGTCAAGAACAATATCATTATTGATCTTCCAGATGGTAGAAAGTCAACCCTCGTCATAGCCCGGGTCAACCCACAAACAGCCATTACAGAAACGTGCCTTGAGTTATCCAGAGTCTGGTTTTAAGCATAAGCCGGACAACTCCCCGTACCTTAACATCATTAAGATATGAACCGTTCTATATCCAATATAGAAGCAGAGGCACTAATTTAATTGGAACCAGATTCAAATCATGCAGCTGTCTCCAGTGCATGTCAACTAAATGGAGAGAGGCCGATCAGCATTACTCAACTTAGGAGCACTTCCAATTATGAGTAACCTGAAAGAGAAGCAAGTTCTCTTAATCATTACTATCAACTAAATACCATTCACAAGTATCTACATCTTCGATCACCTTGAAGAATCCTGATACTTGCAATACTTGGTTCTCTACTTTATTCATATACCTATAACTTCTCAAAACTTGGACCTTGCATTTGTACGAAACACATGTCTAAGAACTAGAGAAGTCACAAGTAAACCGAATATAGTACGAGGACCAACCCCTCTGTCTTATTGGACACTGGACAACATACAATACTCTGTATAAGTCTCTTGAGTCTAATAACTCAATCGCTGTGTGTCGTAGGTTGAAAACTGTACTTATGGTTAAGAAGAATTACACCGCTGTTTAATGCTCCTTACCTAACCATCCACTGATATAGGTAAATGTTACGGACATAATTTCAAGAAGGTATATCTCACTCTATAAAAAATAGATGTACAGATATATCAATTTGAAATTGGTGCATAACAACGGATATTCAAAACCAAATATTTGCCGTCCGGCAAACAACCCAGGTGACTTCCTCAAATATCACCAATTACAACGAATCCTGATATAATGAGGATAATCACCCAATTCCAAATGACTTACTCCCACTCATCATCTGTAAAACCATACAGATGTGAGAATCATATCTGGTAAATACATATCCTGGAGCAAGTGTCTAATTGGGAAATCCGTTTTCTTTTAACAGTACACAGTGAAACTGAAATATTGAAAATGTTTCGAAGGGGTTTCCAGGTATTCCTAGTAATGCCTCTTCCATTATCCAGATTCGCAACTGTAACCGTATAATTCTTTGCCATCTCTTCAAATTCCTTTATATGTATTTAGTCATTACCTTCTGCACACCCCTTTAGGCTAAATGGTTTTCTTCCTTCCCTACCGTTCGGCACCAGCCTATGGTTTGGAAGAAGACTATCCAATAAGCATAATGGGTGTACTGTCCTAATCCTAGGATTACTCGCAATGCGAGAGAAGGTGAAGATAAAAGACAACCGAATAAACCTTATTCCTATTTCTCCTGAACCAGAATCCATCCCCGAACTGGAACAAGTTCCTTTTGAGTTCGTATATAACTATACGATGGAATATCCAAATAACCGTGGATCTTCGTAGTGATACGGAGTGTCCTGGAGAAATACAAAGGTGAAGTGGGAGTGGTAATGAAATACTTGGTTTGGTCGTGAATAGCAGTCGCAGTTTACTTTACCCTCTTACTAATCGCTTTATTTGTCTTTACATAATACCTTCTGTACACCATCGTTAGGCTAATTGGTTTTCTTCATTCCCTACCGGTCGTCACTTGCCTATGGCTTGGAAGAAGACTATCCAATTTGCGTAATAGGTATACTGTCCTAATCCAAGGAACACTCGCAATCTGAGCGAAGGTAAGAGGAAAAGACAACTGAATAGTCCTATTCGTTTTCTCCAGAACCTGAAACCATCCTCGAATAAATTCCTTCGAGTTCGTATATAACCATACGATGGTTTTATCCAATGGAATTGGACGTTTGTAGTAAAACGGGGTGTTCTGGAGAAAAGGGTAAAAGTAGGGTGACAATGAGGTATGCAACTCAGACAATCCAAAAAGCCAATGTTTAAGAAGGTTCGGTTAAATTTTGGTCACTGAGTCATAGTCAAGAGTCGGGCCATGGTCGCTGCCAAAGAGAGAGAGAAAAGAAACACTCAGCGTGCACTCTAACCTAGATCAGAATGGTTATCAATTTATCTAATCAGGAAGCCTCCCACTGTATCCTCAAATTCTCCTCCAAACCTGAAAGAAGAATTAGTCGGGATCACCTGAGGAGTAAACCAACTCATCAGTGGGAATCATGATTGTTCCCCTTCGAAAGACGGCGCACAGGACTGCGAAGTCCTGACACTGAGATTCGGGGTAGATGCTAATTGGTTTTATCCGTCTACCTCTCCGAAGATACTAAGTTGATTTATGGCACCGTGTATCGGAGGTTTAGACGGATGCGGCCGATGTAGCAGACTTCGTGAGATTCCCCCTCGCTTGAGGGGTTTTTGATTGTGGGGACGCTCTTCCCTGTAGGCGCAAGCCCCTGCAGTTAATTACGCTACCGCATCGCGGTAACAATTTTCTCCTTCTCCAGAATTTCATTTCGTGTCGTGTGTGTTTGTTTTGTTTGTGGTTGCCCGTGGATTGTATACGGAGACTAATGTAACAACCCTAATTTTTCCTATACACATTTCTATACAATTTTTTTAAATTTTTTTTAAAAAATCCATAAAAGAGTATTTAAACCTGAGCACAATATATATATAAGTAATTATTTTGTTTTTAAATAACTCCATTTTTAGTGTACATAAAATTGTTTTAAAGTTAAAGTATACTTGGGGTATTTAATGTTGCTGTTACCACTTTAAGTAATTATTTTCACTCCATAATTACAAGAAGGAGCTTGTAGCTCATTGGTAATACCTTGCACTGCTAAACCAAGCCACCAGAGTTCAAATCCCATGCCCCACATTATTTTTTTATATTATTTTGTTTTAAATTTTTGGAAAGTCAACAGTCAAACAGTCATAACTCACAAAATTTATACTGAACATAAAAAAACTAAATACACCAAAATTCCCCTCATGAGTTTCCCCACCCAGTGGTACCCCGACTAGGTAGAGTCGGCCGGCGGACCGGCCGACTCGGCCGGCGCCGCCGGCCGGACTCGGCCGGACGGCAGAGTCGTCAACACGGAATTTCTTTGTGTTGACCTGGTCATTCCCCCTGCATACTTTATTTTCTTTGATCGGTTACCAGATTCTCAATAAATCACTTTTATTCCAAAATTTAATGATTTTTTAAATATATTTTTATATATTTTTTAATTAAAATCCTAACCCTAGCCTAGCCCTATATAAACACCCCTACCCTCTACCCTTTCACCCTACATTCCTAAATCCACTCTCTAAAAAAATTCAAGAGAACTCGGTACGTTAGAAAAAGAGCGAAAGGCGAAACGCTGTCGAAATCGACGACGAATTCCGGCGATCGTACTAGGACCCTTCACGACGTTTCGACGCACCGACAACCCACTACCTTCCTAGCACTCTCTAGCTTGTCCAAACCCGTAAGTCCCCCTCTTTCTATCTTTCTTTTCTTTTAAGAAAAATACGACTTTTTAAAACCCGACGGAAATCGGAACAAACCGATTTCCGATTCGATTTTTCTATCAAAACTCACTTGTCACTAATTCCATAATACTTAAACATATTCATGTTGACTACTAATCACTTAAAAATCAATTTGGATAAAGTTTCTCACATGAAATGATAACTTTTGCAAATACCGTATTTTCGCACTTAAATACCATCATGTTTAGTTTATCTCATTTAACCCATAAACTTTGCTATACCTTAAAATAGATCACGAGGTAATGACCTACCTCCACACACGTGCAAATACAACCCTAATTGATATCATTAAAACTTAGAATACGATAACACAAGACTTTACATTAAAATACCAGTTTCTTTATAAACCTTTTCTAAAACTTCTAAGTTGTACACAATTTTTAAAACAATATCTTTAATAGGAAAATACGATATGTCATGGATATCGATTGTTTATCTAAATCTGAGTTTGTGGTGTCTAGGCTAGGCAAGAGAGCTTAGGTAACTTTAAAAGGCCCGTCTCACGATTCGTGAGCGGATCCTTCCTTCCTCACTTGTACTTACCTGGCCACAATTGGCGGTGAAGAGGCGATTTGAGGCTTCTAATGACGTGTCGTTTAGACCATTTAGAAATAGGCTAGTTGGCTTAGGAAACCCTAGAATCTAAAATACGGAAATTTACACCTTTTACAAATAAATACCTTATCTTTATAAAACCATTTTCTAAATGATTAGTATTTATAAAATCTTTGCAAAGCGCCACTACAACCCACATTTGGGGAACCCGTTAGGGATTGTACGGTTTATCGTGCACCCTCGGGCTTAGTAGTGCGAGATTCAGACCTCCGCAAGGAGCATTCGGTCTCGAAAGGTTTAAAATAGATATTTAAGAAAAATGAGATTTTTGGAAAATAAAATATTTATTAAAAATTATTCTTGTATAAACATATATGTATTTATCATTTAAACACCTACTTTATTATAAGATAAAGTTTCCACCTTTTTCTAAAAATTACAAGAGTAAAAGTTACATTAAAATACCATGAATTTCAAATAAATCAATATTACAAATTAATATCTTTATTAGGATATATTCACTAAAAATAAGACAAAATAAAATCACACTCATTATAACCATAAAGACGAATAATAAATACTTGAGGTGTATCTTGAAAACTATACAAAAGTACTTTTTACATAAAACCCCTCAAGTTTTATAATTTATAATAATGACCCTAACAAATATAGAACTTCAAATTACTTTTCTTTTAGTCTGACTCGGATTTGAGTCTGACTATTTCTGACTTGAATATGATTCAAGTCAATTTATATTCTTTAATATTCCAACTCAATATGAATACATGAATCTCAGAATCCAGTTAATAATCTATACAACTTGACTGAACCAAACCATGGATATACATCCATTATTCCGTTATTCCATTTACCTGATTATGCAGTTACAGCATGCTTACTGATATCATGGTTTTGGTTGGTCATCCAACTTACACAATACAATACAACAATACTGTCAAAACACTACGGGGTTTAAGGGGTAGATTGGTACGGAAGGTGTTAAAGGTGGCACGAGGTGGTCAGATTAAGACACCTAACCATATTCCGTTGCTGTTGTACCGTGGCTTAACGGTTTCTTGTACATTCCGTTTGCCCTGGTCTCTAGCATATAGAGACCCCTCTCGTATACACTGGCATCCTTCTGTACCAAGGTACAAACAACAGCGTTAACACAATATTCCATAATATTCTACAACATAATAATTTAGAAAATACTCTTATTCTGTCTTTTTAATTCTTCCTTATCTTTGGGACTTACCGAGCGATCTGTTCGCTGACGACATTTTATTTCTTTCTTCTTTGAATGTCGTCAGGTGCTTTGGACCCAGCAGAGATCGAGCCCACCGGTAAAGACTTGGAGCAGTTTCACGAAGACCCCGGGCTCTAGATATTGTACCTTGTTCTATTCAGTATTTTCATTTCCTGTTATGCCACTGTTTAGGCATCGCTTTTCATTTCAGTTGTATTTACTTTTCATGTATTGTACAAAAGAATATTATTAATAAAGTTGCTGTTATTTCTATATCTCTTGTCTCTTGTGATTTACTTTTATATTGCTTAGATACGCTTAGCGTATGTACTTCTGAGTACATACGTAGCGGACCTGTCGCGTCTCCTTCGCTGTACACCGGGAAGCGGAGCGTGACAGGTTTTGTTAGTGGCCCATGCAGGTCAGAACTGTATGAATCCCTATCATGCAGTTCTGGTCTGCGTGAACAACCTAAGCAATATAACACAAGAACCAGCAACTAAAACATTCTTTACAATTCATGTTCCTTGAATCTTGCAAATTTATATTCCTTGAATCTTATCATTTCATGTATTTGAATCTGTTCTAACCCAAATTTTTTCTTTAAGGTTATGGATTCCCCGAACAACACCAGCACTAACGTCAACAACACCCCTCCAGCACTACCTCTCGCACCAGCTGTTCCTGCACCACCCACCGAGCAAACAATGCTATTTGAGGCGATCCGCAGTCTTCTCGAGGGACAACAGCAACTTCTGAACCGTCCCGAGACTGATGCACCGGGAGTAAAGCAATTCAGAGCTTTACATCCCAAGCAGTTCTCTGGTAAAGGAAGCCCTCTTGAAGCGGAAGAATGGGCACAAAGTATCGAAGACGATCTGGCAGCAGCTCAAGTGCCAGACAACGCTTGGGTCCGTGTAGCAAAACTACAGCTCACGGATAATGCTCGCAACTGGTGGAAGGCGGAAGAAAGCCGCCTGGTACAGCCGATTGAATGGAAGACCTTTCGCGAGAAGTTCGACGCGAAATACTTCCCTGTGACTGCCAGGTTTGCAATGGAGCAGCAGTTTATTCATCTACAACATGGTTCAATGTGGGATAAATCAGTAGATGAATACGACACTGAATTCACCATGTTAAGCCGGTAAGATATGTCACAATAGTTCAATTTTTAAATATCACATACTACACCGCTAACACAACCTTTAAACAGATTCGCGGCACACTTGATACCGACGGACGATATCAGAGCGCGTCGCTTTCAACAAGGACTGGACACGGAGATTCAGGCCACTCTAGCCACGGGAAAATTTTTGACTCATGAGGATGCTCTAGAAGCTGCCCGCACCTATGAGGCAGTAATAAAAGTAAGGGGCAGACCTCAGTCTGCAGGAGTCAAACGCCCTGCCAACCAGATGGTAGGTGGAGCCTCATCCAGGCCACCTTTCATGCCAAGGCGACCCGGAGTACCAACCCATCGTCCTAGCCCAGCCTTTTGCACCTACTGCAAGAGAACTGGACATATGATGAAGGACTGTCGTCGAGCCAACCGCTTTTGTTTAGTCTGCGGCTCAGCTACTCACGATATTAGGTCTTGTCCCCAAAGGCAGAACCCAGTTGCTGTACCCAGGCCAGCAATTACCTATCCACAGCGACCAGCTCTTCAAGCATCTGCTCCCAGACCTGCACTACCTGCACCACCCAGAGGACCACAAGCTGCACCACCTCCTCGTCAGTTCCATCAAGCTCAAAGGAATGTTCCGAGGAATGCTCCTCAGGCCAGGAGGAATGTACCAAGACGCCAGGCTTTCACGATGTCCGTGGAAGAAGCCGAGGCCACTGGCCAAGTCATCACTAGTAAACTTTTCTTTTCAAACTTTGTTTTTCTATCCTGCTACTTAGTTACATATTTTCTATACCTAAAACAAATCCCACATACCTTAGGTACAATCTTAGTAGCCTCACTCCCTGCACTAGCACTGTTTGATACTGGGGCATCCCACTGCTTTATGTCGCAACGGTTCGTCCGAACCCATGCGATTCCAGTCTCACCGCTTGTATCCAGCTGGAATGTCAGTTCAGGAAATGGCGTTCTAAAGGCAACTATGGGATATAGTTTGTGTCCAGTCGTCGTCTGCAGTCGAGAGTTTTATGCTGACTTCAAAGTGCTGGACATACCGAACTTCGATGTGGTTCTAGGAATGGATTGTCTTGGAACTTTTTATGCTACCATAGACTGTCGTCAAAGGAGGGTAGTATTCGATAGTCCAGACCATCCGGTCTTCTATTTCAAAAGCGGAGACCGTACATTGGAGCCAAGTACCTACAAAGCGAAGCCAAGAGAAGCAGTAGTTGCAGCAGCTCAAGCGGAGGAAGAATCAAGATCAGATGTGGTTCGAGAGTTCGACGATGTATTTCCTGACGATATATCAGGTTTGCCTCCCGATCGAGCTCTTGAATTCAGTATTGATTTAGTACCAGGAGCACAACCGGTGATCAAAGCACCCTATCGTTTAAGTCCGGAAGGTTTGAAGGAAGTCCGAACACAGTTGGACGAATTACTGGCGAAAGGATGGATTCGTCCCAGCACTTCAAGTTAGGGATCACCTGTACTACTTATGAAGAAGAAGGAAGGTTCATACAGAATGTGCATCGATTACAGAGCCTTGAACGAAGTCACTATAAAGAACAAGTATCCACTCCCGCGCATCGATGATTTATTCGATCAACTAAGTGGATCTTGTGTTTTCTCTAAATTAGATCTTCGTTCAGGTTATCATCAAGTAAAGGTCAAGGAAGCTGATATTCACAAAACAGATTTCAGAACTCGCTATGGACATTACGAATTTCTAGTGATGCCATTTGGAGTGACCAACGCACCCGCAATATTCATGAACCTTATGAATCAAGTTTTCCGGGAGTACTTAGACAGGTTTGTTGTCATCTTCATCGACGACATCCTGGTGTATTCTAAGAGTCGGAAAGAGCATGCAGAACATCTACGAATTGTCCTGGAAACTCTTCGACAACATCAGATTTATGCCAAGTACAGCAAGTGCGAGTTTTGGCTAAATCAAGTTGGTTTTCTTGGACATATCGTATCAGGAGAAGGAATCTCTGTAGATCCAGCGAAAGTTTCGGCAGTTAGCGAATGGCCTACACCAAAGTCAGTGAAGGATATTCGAAGTTTCTTGGGTTTAGCTGGATATTACAGAAGGTTTATTGAAGGATTTTCGAAGATAGCAATGCCCCTGACCAAGCTCACACGTAAAGATAAAGAATTTGTGTGGTCAGAAGCATGCGAACAGGTTTTTGTAGAACTCAAGTCAAGGTTGACATCAACACCTATTCTCGTCATACCGGATCAATCTGGAGGATTCGAAGTGCATTGCGATGCATCTGGTAAAGGATTAGGCTGTGTTCTACATCAGCACGGTAAAGTTGTGGCTTATACTTCAAGACAGCTAAAGATCCATGAGCGCAATTATCCGACGCATGATTTGGAGTTGGCAGCCGTCATCTTTGCTCTCAAGATTTGGCGTCATTATCTACTTGGTGAACGAGTGAACATCTACACAGATCATAAGAGTTTAAAGTATGTGTTTACTCAGAAGGAGTTGAATATCCGGCAGAGAAGATGGTTAGAACTTATGGCGGACTTTGACATCAACTTGCAATATCACCCAGGGAAGGTGAATGTAGTACCTGATGCTCTTAGTCGCCAACCGTTAGCAATGAATCTCACCGCTCAGTGGAAGCTGCAACAAGACTTGTATCAAATGGAGATTGAAGTAGTCATGCCAGGTAATGCTTCAAGTTTGATGGATTTACAAGTTCAATCAACCATTGTCAATCAGATCAAAGCAGCTCAAGCCAGCGATACTAAGTTGCAAAAGATCAGAGAACAAGTGGAGAATGGACTCAGAACAGACTTCATCATCCATGAAGACGGATCTTTGAGATACGGCAGCAGATTGTGTGTACCAAAAGGTCCTGTACGAGAAGAGTTAATGAAAGAAGCTCACAGCTCTCCCTACTCAGTACATCCTGGAGGTACCAAAATGTACAAAGATCTATGTCAGAATTATTGGTGGCATGGAATGAAGCGTGAAGTAGCCAGAAGCGTCGCAAAATGCTTGGTGTGTCAGCAAGTAAAGGCTGAACATCATAGGACTGCTGGATTACTTCAACCTGTAGGGTTCCTAGGCACACTAATGAGGTCTCACAAGGCATCAACCATGCCAAATTATAATTTTTCATATGCCAAAGAAACCCTATACTAGATCGTTAACTAGAGTTTAGGCGAAACGAAATGCTACTAAACTACTTTAGTGCTAAGTGAACGGAAATACAACCTTTGTAGATCCGGTCCTCCACCTCCATAGCTCCGCGTTGATGTCCCTCCGCTGCGATCATCGGATCCCGGATTCTAGTAATGGTTTTGTCGAAGAAATGATCGGGCTAGGTCGTCGACTTTGATGCCGAAGATGATCTACGTCGAGAAAACACAAGATCAAGCTCCAACTTCACCAAGCCATGAAACTTGTGAAGAAAACACCCTATACTACTTGGCAAGTGGTAGAGGATGAAGAAATAGGAAGTGGATTCACTTTAGAATTGGATTTCTCACTCTTTTTCTCAAGTCACCATTGAAACTAGCAGGCTTCTTTTTTCTTGAAGAAGAAGAAGAAGAAGAAAAAGAATATGATAAGAATAATTGAATAAATGGAAAATAATGTGATTCTTATCATAATGCAACCTTGGGTTAGTTTTACAAGTGTAGAGAATAAACTAGGGTTTAGTTGAATGGTTAGGGTTAAGGAAAAAACAAAATGGTCAAAGCTTTCAAAGCTTCATGAAGTTTCAAGAATGAAACAAATTAAGCCACCATTTTATTCTTGCCAAAATAAACAAACAAATAAATAAAATGAATAAGTGAATAGTTCAAAACCCTAACCATTTACTTAACCATGGTTTAAAGTAAACATACACCCAAGCTTGCATGTATCATCAAACATGATACAATCTAGTGCACAAAAATATATCACATATACTACTTGTGCACATCAAGTGAGAAAATCCATCTTAAGTGAACAAATAATAGTTAATGTAAAGTAATATATAAAATATATAATTATACATCAAATCATTAAATCAACACTTGATTTAATGATCCGGTCATATCGCATATAACCGACTAATATCAAGTGTATCAATGTATCGAATCAACACTTGATTCGGTAACCCGGCTATATCACATATAACCTGCCGATGATACAAATCGCAAGAATAGAATCCAGTATCACATACTGGTATTATTCTCGGTCCCGCACATATCTCATATGCGCTCCTATTTCGTTTCGCTTGAGCCAGGAAACCTCTGTGTAGAACTCTAAATACTCGTCAATACGCCGGCAGCAGGTGATGATCATATCAAACACCCACAACCGCAAGCGGTCTGCTAAATGTAACAGCCAACCGGGTATTGAGCGATCAGAAGATCGACGAGCAAGCCCGCTCATACTCCTGTGAATCCAACCAGTAATACTCACCGTACAGTCCGGTCTGTTCATCTGATATGTCGCATATCTTGCCTAGGGGTGGTAAACGTCAGACCCCAATAGCTCGATAAGTCGTGTCGATATGAGGTCTATAACAGTTCGAGAAACTACTGGTAACACTTACCAGTAAATCTCAGCAACCCTGGCCAGGGATTTCCGGTTATAGCCAATCGAACACAGTGCAACATCAACTCCCTATACCGGGAGAGACGAATCCCCTCCTATCGCTCATTGCCTCCATGTGATTCGGGACTGTACCCAAAAACCACCGTTTTGCACGCCCTCTTGGACGTGGTAAGGTGGAAATCAAAGCACAGTGGGAATCACACAAGACTCTATGACGATCTCGGGTCTACAGACTAACCTGTACCAGTGTCATCAGAGAACTGCCATCTGACGTAAGGTATAATACCATCTGGGAGTTCTCGGCGAGTCCGTCCAGTGTACCCAGTCTCCACTGAGCACCCGTATATCATCTCTGATGTCAAACACCAATGGATATGGGATCATCCATCGCCCATCTGTATGGGTCGAAAAGGTACACGCTAGTCTACTCTGGTATATCGATGCCCCGTCTCGATATACCCACGACTAGGGATTTTGAAGGATATACTTATGGACTACCATGTCCCCACTAGTATGATCCGCATCATAGTCCAGGTAGTCAAGTACACACCCTAAGGGCTTTACCAACATGTAACAGAGAGACAATCAGTGTACACGTTAAGGTAAAGAGCAACCAGATAGCATACTATCATGTCGAGCAAGAAAGTCCTCCCTATATATGTCCACGCATCCACTATAATATACATCCTATGTATAGTAATGGCCTCTAGGGCATACATATAACTAACACAACCGTTACCAATTGTCACGACCCGAGTTTGGCCCGTGACCGGCACTTAATCACGTAACGTCTACAGGCGTAACGTGACTAAGGGAACCGGAAACCCAGAAAATAAACCAGTGAAAGTATAGAGTGTGATAAGAATTTAATGAAAGCACCAACTAACATGATAAGAAATCTAAGTAAACAAACTCCAAGATAACAATATACGACGCCGTAGCGAAGCTCAAGATCCACAAGTGGGAACATCACAGATAGAATAAGACTGCATAAGAAAAGTCGGCTCACAACGAGCACGACACCAGAATACAGAAAAAAGTACAACATCGTTCTCGCACTGTCTCTAAGTCAAATACATACATGGTAGATGGAGAATACTAGATACAACAATGTACATACAGAAAGCTAAACAGATATCGCACAAAACCCATCTATCAGCAAAAGAGCTAGTACACCAACTATGGGGGTATCTGTGTCAAAAGATGCAACCGCAGCCTGCCGCGACTACTCCGAAGGGCAACCTGCAACACTGTGGCACAACGGGGGTGAGTTTCCAACTCGTGAATAGAGATAACATATAAAGGTAATCGCGAGCATGCACGTACTACGCTACTCTATCATATGCCAACAGATGATATCAATATGTGATAAGCTGTATGTGCAATAATCATGCAAATGCTCTATCAGGTAAAGTAATCTACAGGATGAGGTACAATGCTGTATCAGGTAATATAACTACAGGATGAGGTACAATAGTAAATGCTGAGCAGGGGCAATATAGTATCTACACGGAATGTCAACGTGGAATATAAAATCGGTGTCCCTCAATGCACCCAGATCCCCCAAATAGCTCAGGCGCCGGCAATCTCATCGGTCCTCAAATCCTGTACATCTCTGAGAATTCCGAGTGCCCAACATCGGCACCCAAATATCATAAATACTCGTGTCCAGCATCGACACGCAAATCCTCATCCATCGGGCCTCGTCAGTCCGGGTCAGCCCACGGGCTCCATCTGCGGTATCGGCCCTCGGCCCCGGCAGTACGGATCACCCCACATCCATCTATAGACTCTGATCAGTACACTCCGGATAACTGTCAGGTCCAACCAATCACCGGTAGGTAGTGGTCCCTCTGCCAGGCTCACCGTCTACTGCACAGCGAAACCGTTCTCGCCCCGGGGTACCATACCGGGTCCACCATGTACCCGTAATCGGCCTCAACCACCTCCTCGATTCGGGTTCCCATATATCACTCTAGCACCGAGAAAACACATGGTGGACGCACCGAAATATCATATCAAGGGAACCGGGTTTTTAAATGATTACTTATTGAAATGGCCACGGTTCCCAAATCCAGAAATCACATATAATTCAAACAAAATACAAGTCAATGATCCGATATGATATGTGCGTCAAATGTAAATATCCAGTCAAATTACACATAGATAAGCTACAATGCAATGATCCGATGTGATATGTGTAGCAGGTATGAATATCAAGTCATGTCACATATAATGAGCTACAATGCGATGATCCGATGTGATATGTGTAGCAGGTATGAATATCAAGTCATGTCACATATAATGAGCTACAATGCGATGATCCGATGTGATATGTGTAGCAGGTATGAATATCAAGTCATGTCACATATAATGAGCTACAATGCGATGATCCGATGTGATATGTGTAGCAGGTATGAATATCAAGTCATGTCACATATAATGAGCTACAATGCGATGATCCGATGTGATATGTGTAGCAGGTATGAATATCAAGTCATGTCACATATAATGAGCTACAATGCGATGATCCGATGTGATATGTGTAGCAGGTATGAATATCAAGTCATGTCACATATAATGAGCTACAATGCGATGATCCGATGTGATATGTGTAGCAGGTATGAATATCAAGTCATGTCACATATAATGAGCTACAATGCGATGATCCGATGTGATATGTGTAGCAGGTATGAATATCAAGTCATGTCACATATAATGAGCTACAATGCGATGATCCGATGTGATATGTGTAGCAGGTATGAATATCAAGTCATGTCACATATAATGAGCTACAATGCAATGATCCGATGTGATATGATTCCTACGTATCATGGCAATTACTAACGGTGTGTGTGTAACATACAGGATAGTGCTCGTGCACATGGACCGTTAGTAATGGTGCGGTGTTCTATCACTTCTGATTTATATCTGTGTAGTAGGGAATGCAATACGTACAAAATAGTAACCATGAACATGCAATACATATAAGGAACACTATAAGGTCCCATCAGCCCTGACGTAGAACGCCATGCGGGCGATATCCCCGTAGATGTGAAATCTACTCACCGTAGTCTCTCGCTAGGTGTAGCCAACAACCTGCTTCCCTTTCTTCGCTGCGTCCGCCGTACTCGCTTGTGAACCTAGAATTACAGAATAAATCATATGTAAGCTCGAAATCACACAAACGCGACATTAAAGCCGAACTAGTAACTCGTGTCGCGAACCAAGCGCGCGTGTGCGCGATACGCTAAAACGTGTGGTTACGCGTCTGAAATCACTCCGACGCGTCGCGATACGTAGAAACCCAAAACCCACACACACGTATCACGCGTGTCGCGAAAGGTTGAAAATACGGGAAATTAGGTATTCAGCTCCAGATTTTTATACAGGAAATACATAGCAAAACTACATATACCAAAATAACCCACACACAAGCAGAGACCCACACCCCAAACCCCAACCCAAATCTCCCCTATCTGGCCGCAATTTGCGGCCAGAATGCCGATTTCGGCGGCCAGACTTGGGAATTGGGTCCCCAGGTTTGGTTGGTGCACTCCATACTCCCCATACATGCTTCAGTGATGCCTAGTTTTATTCTGAAAAGTCTCGGGTAGTAGCAGATTTCCTACAGTGCCTAATATCAGTTCAAATCACACATTTTGCACAAAATGGAACTTTATGGTATTTTGATGAAATCTGAAACAAACCTAGGTCTAATCACACACTAATAACTCGTTAACAAGCTAATCAAGCCCTAACAACATAAGTTTTAACATGTTACACTAAACCCCCTCCAAAAGCACTAAAATGGCACAAAAATATGATATTTCTAAACTAAACATGCAAGTTATGAAAATTGGGTGCTAGGATTGAGATTTTATACCTTCAAATGACTTTAGAACACCAAAGGTTCCAGCTTTACCCTCAGTTGTGCAGATTGGCCCTTAAACACCTCAAAAACCTCAAGTTTTCATGGTTTAATGAAGGAAAAAGCATTGATGGTGTAGGGTTTTTGGTGTAGGGTTCAAAGAGGAAATGAAAAGAGAAGAAAAGAGGAAGAAAGAAGTGTGGTTTCTGGTGATTTTCTGCAGGAGGTGCAGAAATGATTGGAAGAGAGAGAAGAGAGAAGAAAAGGTCAAGGAAAGTCAAATGTTTCACCTAACACCATGCCCCCTTATTTTATTTGGGTTTGAATTTATAAAAAGGGTTTAAGGAAAGGTCAAATGGTGGGGGAAAGATAAATTGCAACCATGCACACAAGAAAATGATTAACAAGTCACAAAATGCCTAAGTATGCAAGGTGCACCCTACAAAGGAAAAATTCCAAAAAGCTAACACTACCCATAAGAACTATAATTAAAAATCCTAAGAACCCATATAAATATAAACATGCACGACTACTAATTATCACCAAAACAAACAAACGGGAAAAAATCAAAGTGTTACAATCTACCCCCCTTAAGGAAATTTGGTCCCCGAATTTAAAAATCTACCCATACGCACCTTCAAAAAGATGGGGATACCTCCTCCTCATCTCGCTCTCGGTCTCCCAAGTGACCTCCTCCCTGCTCTGGCCACGCCAAAGTACCTTGACGGACGGTATCTCTTTCGACCTCAATTTCTTCACTTGTCGATCTAAGATCATCACCGGCTGCTCTGTATAGGAAAGATCGCACTCAAGCTGGATCGTCGGGTGCTGAATCGCATGCGAAGGATCATGAAGATATCGGCGGAGCATCGAGACGTGAAATACGGGGTGCACGTCTGGAAAACTGGGCGGAAGGGCTAATCGATACGCAACTGCACCAATACGCTCAAGGATCTCGAAGGGGCCTACGTACCTGGGACTAAGCTTCCCCTTCTTCCCAAACCTCATCACGCCCTTCATTGGGGAGACCCTCAAGAAAACATGATCACCAACAGAAAACTCAAGTCTGCGTCGACGACGGTTCGCATAAGATTTCTGTCTACTCTGGGCTGCTCTCATCCTATCGCGAATCAACTGAATCTTTGCTGTCGTCTCCTCAACGATCTGTGGCCCTAAAATACTGCTCTCACTGAGCTCTGTCCAACAAGTAGGCGACCTGCATTTTCTCCCATAAAGAGCCTCAAACGGTGCCATCCGAATGGTCTCCTGGTAGCTGTTGTTGTAGGAGAACTCTACTAAGGGCAAATGATGATCCCAGCTACCTCCGAAGTCTAAAACGCATGCTCTGAGTATGTCCTCGAGAGTCTGAATAGTCCGCTCTGACTGTCTGTCGGTCTGCGGATGGAATGCTGTGCTGAAACTCAAGCGAGTGCCCAAAGCCTCCTGAAGCCTCTGCCATAGCCGGCTGGTAAACTGGGTGCCTCTATCGGACACGATGCATGTCGGAACTCCGTGCAGTCGCACAATCTGATCAATGTAAACCTGGGCATACCGAGTAAATCCGAAAGTCGTCTTTACCGGTAGGAAGTGATCCGCTTTCGTCAAACGATCCACGATCACCCAGATGGAGTCATACCCTCGACTAGTCCTGGGTAGACCCACAATGAAATCCATAGATATCTGTTCCCATTTCCACTCCGGAATGGGTAATGGCTGTAGCTCTCCCGCGGGCCTCTGGTGCTCAGCCTTGACTTGCTGACAAGTCAGGCATCTCGACACAAAATCTGCAATATCCCTCTTCATACCGTCCCACCAGTAAACATCTCTCAGATCGTGGTACATCTTGGTGGAACCGGGATGAACACTATATACCGATCGATGTGCATCCTCAAGAATCTCGCGCCGCAATCCCTCAGCATCCGGTACGCACAGTCTAGCCCCAAATCGTAGTATCCCCTAATCGTCGATCACGAACTCGGAAAATCTGCCATGTCCCATCTGTGTCCTGATCTCTGAACAGCGGTCATCACTGTGCTGTGCCTCGTATATACGGTCAAGCAACTGTGGGCGTGCACGAACATGCGCAATCTGTCCCCCGATCGGCGTAAACTCAAACTGTACCCGGCTGTCGCATAAGATCTGCCAATCTGCCGAGGACTGCCTCTGCACTGCGCTCACACAAGCTAGACTACCCCCGGGCCTCCTGCTCAACGCATCTGCCACTACATTCGTCTTGCCCGGGTGATACAAGATCTCACAATCGTAGTCTTTCACTAACTCCATCCATCGGCGCTGTCTAAGGTTCGGGTCTCGCTGCTGAAATATGTACTTTAAGCTCTTGTGGTCGGTGAATATCTGGCACGACTCTCCATACAGATAATGTCGCCAGATCTTGAGTGCAAAGACCACTGCAGCCATCTCCAGATCATGAGTAGGGTAATTCTGTTCATGTTTCTTTAATTGCCGTGAAGCATACGCAATCACCCTGTCATGCTGCATCAAAACGCATCCCAGCCCCACTCGTGAAGCATCACAGTAGACCGCAAATCCGCCTGATCCTGAAGGCAATGATAGCACTGGTGTCGTAGTCAGTAGAGCCCGTAACCGCTGGAAACTGTGCTCACACTCCTCCGTCCAATCAAAGTGAACTCCCTTCCGGGTCAACCCGGTCAACGGTATAGCAATGCGAGAGAAGTCCTGCACAAATCGCCTGTAATAACCTGCCAGCCCTAGAAAGCTGCGAACCTCCGTCACTGACGTGGGTCTAGGCCAACTCCGAACTGCCTCTATCTTTCTCGGGTCGACACATATACCATCTCGTGTAATCACGTGGCCCAAGAAGTCTACGCTGTCTAGCCAGAAGGCACACTTGGAGAATTTGGCGAAAAGCTGATGCTCCCTCAAGATCTGCAGTGAAATCCGCAGGTGCTGCTCGTGCTCCTCTCTACTCCGAGAATACACCAAGATATCGTCAATAAACACTATAATGAACAGATCAAGATACGGCCGAAAAATACGGTTCATCATGTCCATAAATGCTGCTGGCGCGTTGGTGAGTCCGAACGACATCACCAAAAACTCATAATGGCCGTAACGTGTGCGGAAAGCTGTTCTAGGAATGTCCTCCTGTCGAACCCGCAGCTGATGGTAGCCTGATCGCAAATCGATCCTCGAAAAGTATCCTGCCCCCTGAAGCTGGTCGAACAAATCGTCGATGCGTGGCAAAGGATATCGATTCCGCACTGTCACCTTGTTCAGCTGGCGGTAGTCAATACACAAACGCATGCTGCCGTCCTTCTTCTTGACGAACAGGACTGGGGCACCCCAAGGAGAAACACTGGGTCGAATAAGTCCCTTATCCAGCAAGTCCTGCAACTGACCCTTCAACTCTCTAAGTTCCGCCGGGGCCATCCGATAAGGCGATACAGAAATAGGCCCCGTGCCAGGAACCAAATCAATGCAGAAGGAAATATCACGCTCGGGCGGTAGCCCAGGAAGCTTGTCAGGAAACACATCAGGGAACTCGCTAACAACGGGAACCTGATCCAGAGGAACCTCTGTAACTCTAGTATCGCAAACATAGGCGAGAAATCCCTGACATCCCTTTCTCAAAAGCTGTCCAGCGCGAACAGAAGAAATCACACAGTGAGGGGTGGCACTACGGTCCCCCAACACAACAACAACCGACTCGCCGGGAAAACAAAATCGAACTGTCTTCTCGCGGCAGTCAACAGAAGCATAGCACGTGGCTAACCAATCCATGCCCAAAAGGACGTCGAAGTCCAACATCTCAAGAAGGATCAAGTCGACCGGCAACTCTCTATCGCCGATACGGACGGTACAGGATCGGAACACGTGCCTAGCAACAAATGACTCTCCCACAGGAATAGTCACCATAAGCGGCTGGCCAAGCAAACCGGACTCTCTACCCAAACTCGGCACAAAGTGTGTGGATACGTACGAGTGCATGGATCCGGGATCGAATAACACGTGTGCATCAACCGAACATACAGAAAGGATACCTGAGACCACCGCATTGGACGCCTGCGCGTCCTGATGCGTCAAAGCAAAAACTCGCGCCTGTCCTCCACCTGCAACTAACTGTCCCCTGCCGGCCGCTGGCTGTCCTCTACCTCGGCCCCCTCGTCCTCTACGAACAAATCCTCCGCGACCACGACCTCTCTGTGCAGGCGTCTGATGCGGAGTAACAGTAGGTACTATCGGCAATGCCGTCTGGGGTGGTGAAGGTGGTAATGTAACATGCGGTGCTGCCGCCCCACTCCGGGGTACCTCAGGACAATCTCGCACACGATGATAAGAACTCCCGCAGCGGTAACATCCCGATGATGGTCTCTGGCCTTCCTGGGAATAGGAGCTAAACAATCGACCTCGTCTCGAATCTCTGCCACCTGCAAGGTGCCTGTCACGACGCCGGAACGGCCGTCTCTGCACTGACGTATCTGCACGTACTCTCTTCGGCCCTGGAACTGCCGAAGTCTCAGCAAGGCGCTCTTCAACTAATAATGCTGCATCTACTGCTGCTGCGTATGTCTCGTAATGCTGCGCGCTGATAGCAAGGAATAGTGGTGTAAGCAAGCCTCGGACAAATCTCTTAACTCGCAACTCCTCAGTAGCCACTAGGTACGGGGCATAGATAGCTAACTCTGTGAACAGCACATCGTACTCTGCCACTGACATCCCTGGTGTCTGGCGCAAGGACTCAAATCTGCGTGCTCGGGCATCCCTCACACTCTGAGGAAGGAAACGGGCAAGGAATAACGCTACAAACTCGGTCCAGGTCATAGGAGGAAGACCTGCTGCTCTGCCCTTCTCAACTGAATCACACCACTTCTGTGCAAGACCTTCTAGGCGAAAGCTCGCTAACTCGACCCATCTCGCATCCGCGCATCTAAGTGAACGACATATACGGGCCATCTTATCAAGGAAGGACTGGGGGTCCTCGGCTGTATCGGTGCCTGTGAAAACCGGAGGTTTTAGCCTCATAAATTCTGACAGCGATACTGTAATAACCTCTGTAGTCGCAGGTGCAACTGCCTGAACTGTGGGTACCACCGCGGTCTCCGCAACGGGTGGAACTATCTTTGGTCGCTGCGCTCGAAGTGTCTCAACTAGAGATCCCATCATCTGGCGCATCTCCTGCATACTGGATCCCATCGTCTGGCGCATCTCCTGCACACCAGCCCCTAACATAGCAATCTGATCTGTCACGGCAGGAACAGCCTGCTCGGGCACAACCGGTGTACTACCCGGATCAGTCCTCGTCTCGGACGAGTCAACTCGAATCTCGGCCCTCGCGGCCGCTCTCTGCGCCCTCGTAGTCTTTGGCGGCATATTGGCTGAAAGGAACAATAGGATTCGATAAGGATACGGAAATCGAATCGCGAGAATGTAAATACTCAAGAAGGAAATTTATATCAACAAGTCCTAAGGTCGCGTAGGCGGAGTACCGTGTCGTGAGTATGCCGCGGAACATACACACGCTACGCTACCCTGCCGCAGCTACCTACTCCATCATACCAGGGTCATCCTACACTCCGAAAGGTAAAACCTACGCTCTGATACCAACTTTGTCACGACCCGAGTTTGGCCCGTGACCGGCACTTAATCACGTAACGTCTACAGGCGTAACGTGACTAAGGGAACCGGAAACCCAGAAAATAAACCAGTGAAAGTATAGAGTGTGATAAGAATTTAATGAAAGCACCAACTAACATGATAAGAAATCTAAGTAAACAAACTCCAAGATAACAATATACGACGCCGTAGCGAAGCTCAAGATCCACAAGTGGGAACATCACAGATAGAATAAGACTGCATAAGAAAAGTCGGCTCACAACGAGCACGACACCAGAATACAGAAAAAAGTACAACATCGTTCTCGCACTGTCTCTAAGTCAAATACGTACATGGTAGATGGAGAATACTAGATACAACAATGTACATACAGAAAGCTAAACAGATACCGCACAAAACCCACCTATCAGCAAAAGAGCTAGTACACCAACTATGGGGGTATCTGTGTCAAAAGATGCAACCGCAGCCTGCCGCGACTACTCCGAAGGGCAACCTGCAACACTGTGGCACAACGGGGGTGAGTTGCCAACTCGTGAATAGAGATAACATATAAAGGTAATCGCGAGCATGCACGTACTACGCTACTCTATCATATGCCAACAGATGATATCAATATGTGATAAGCTGTATGTGCAATAATCATGCAAATGCTCTATCAGGTAAAGTAATCTACAGGATGAGGTACAATGCTGTATCAGGTAATATAACTACAGGATGAGGTACAATAGTAAATGCTGAGCAGGGGCAATATAGTATCTACACGGAATGTCAACGTGGAATATAAAATCGGTGTCCCTCAATGCACCCAGATCCCCCAAATAGCTCAGGCGCCGGCACTCTCATCGGTCCTCAAATCCTGTACATCTCTGAGAATTCCGAGTGCCCAACATCGGCACCCAAATATCATAAATACTCGTGTCCAGCATCGACACGCAAATCCTCATCCATCGGGCCCCGTCAGTCCGGGTCAGCCCACGGGCTCCGTCTGCGGTATCGGCCCTCGGCCCCGGCAGTACGGATCACCCCACATCCATCTATAGACTCTGATCAGTACACTCAGGATAACTGTCAGGTCCAACCAATCACCGGTAGGTAGTGGTCCCTCTGCCAGGCTCACCGTCTACTGCACAGCGAAACCGTTCTCGCCCCGGGGTACCATACCGGGTCCACCATGTACCCGTAATCGGCCTCAACCACCTCCTCGATTCGGGTTCCCATATATCACTCTAGCACCGAGAAAACACATGGTGGACGCACCGAAATATCATATCAAGGGAACCGGGTTTTTAAATAATTACTTATTGAAATGGCCACGGTTCCCAAATCCAGAAATCACATATAATTCAAACAAAATACAAGTCAATGATCCGATATGATATGTGCGTCAAATGTAAATATCCAGTCAAATTACACATAGATAAGCTACAATGCAATGATCCGATGTGATATGTGTAGCAGGTATGAATATCAAGTCATGTCACATATAATGAGCTACAATGCAATGATCCGATGTGATATGTGTAGCAGGTATGAATATCAAGTCATGTCACATATAATGAGCTACAATGCAATGATCCGATGTGATATGTGTAGCAGGTATGAATATCAAGTCATGTCACATATAATGAGCTACAATGCGATGATCCGATGTGATATGTGTAGCAGGTATGAATATCAAGTCATGTCACATATAATGAGCTACAATGCGATGATCCGATGTGATATGTGTAGCAGGTATGAATATCAAGTCATGTCACATATAATGAGCTACAATGCGATGATCCGATGTGATATGTGTAGCAGGTATGAATATCAAGTCATGTCACATATAATGAGCTACAATGCGATGATCCGATGTGATATGTGTAGCAGGTATGAATATCAAGTCATGTCACATATAATGAGCTACAATGCGATGATCCGATGTGATATGTGTAGCAGGTATGAATATCAAGTCATGTCACATATAATGAGCTACAATGCGATGATCCGATGTGATATGTGTAGCAGGTATGAATATCAAGTCATGTCACATATAATGAGCTACAATGCGATGATCCGATGTGATATGTGTAGCAGGTATGAATATCAAGTCATGTCACATATAATGAGCTACAATGCGATGATCCGATGTGATATGTGTAGCAGGTATGAATATCAAGTCATGTCACATATAATGAGCTACAATGCGATGATCCGATGTGATATGTGTAGCAGGTATGAATATCAAGTCATGTCACATATAATGAGCTACAATGCAATGATCCGATGTGATATGATTCCTACGTATCATGGCAATTACTAACGGTGTGTGTGTAACATACAGGATAGTGCTCGTGCACATGGACCGTTAGTAATGGTGCGGTGTTCTATCACTTCTGATTTATATCTGTGTAGTAGGGAATGCAATACGTACAAAATAGTAACCATGAACATGCAATACATATAAGGAACACTATAAGGTCCCATCAGCCCTGACGTAGAACGCCATGCGGGCGATATCTCCGTAGATGTGAAATCTACTCACCGTAGTCTCTCGCTAGGTGTAGCCAACAACCTGCTTCCCTTTCTTCGCTGCGTCCGCCGTACTCGCCTGCGAACCTAGAATTACAGAATATATCATATGTAAGCTCGAAATCACACAAACGCGACATTAAAGCCGAACTAGTAACTCGTGTCGCGAACCAAGCGCGCGTGTGCGCGATACGCTAAAACGTGTGGTTACGCGTCTGAAATCACTCCGACGCGTCGCGATACGTAGAAACCCAAAACCCACACACACGTATCACGCGTGTTGCGAAAGGTTGAAAATACGGGAAATTAGGTATTCAGCTCCAGATTTTTATACAGGAAATACATAGCAAAACTACATATACCAAAATAACCCACACACAAGCAGAGACCCACACCCCAAACCCCAACCCAAATCTCCCCTATCTGGCCGCAATTTGCGGCCAGAATGCCGATTTCGGCGGCCAGACTTGGGAATTGGGTCCCCAGGTTTGGTTGGTGCACTCCATACTCCCCATACATGCTTCAGTGATGCCTAGTTTTATTCTGAAAAGTCTCGGGTAGTAGCAGATTTCCTACAGTGCCTAATATCAGTTCAAATCACACATTTTGCACAAAATGGAACTTTATGGTATTTTGATGAAATCTGAAACAAACCTAGGTCTAATCACACACTAATAACTCGTTAACAAGCTAATCAAGCCCTAACAACATAAGTTTTAACATGTTACACTAAACCCTCTCCAAAAGCACTAAAATGGCACAAAAATATGATATTTCTAAACTAAACATGCAAGTTATGAAAATTGGGTGCTAGGATTGAGATTTTATACCTTCAAATGACTTTAGAACACCAAAGGTTCCAGCTTTACCCTCAGTTGTGCAGATTGGCCCTTGAACACCTCAAAAACCTCAAGTTTTCATGGTTTAATGAAGGAAAAAGCATTGATGGTGTAGGGTTTTTGGTGTAGGGTTCAAAGAGGAAATGAAAAGAGAAGAAAAGAGGAAGAAAGAAGTGTGGTTTCTGGTGATTTTCTGCAGGAGGTGCAGAAATGATTGGAAGAGAGAGAAGAGAGAAGAAAAGGTCAAGGAAAGTCAAATGTTTCACCTAACACCATGCCCCCTTATTTTATTTGGGTTTGAATTTATAAAAAGGGTTTAAGGAAAGGTCAAATGGTGGGGGAAAGATAAATTGCAACCATGCACACAAGAAAATGATTAACAAGTCACAAAATGCCTAAGTATGCAAGGTGCACCCTACAAAGGAAAAATTCCAAAAAGCTAACACTACCCATAAGAACTATAATTAAAAATCCTAAGAACCCATATAAATATAAACATGCACGACTACTAATTATCACCAAAACAAACAAACGGGAAAAAATCAAAGTGTTACACCAATCCCAGAATGGAAGTGGCAACACATCACGATGGACTTTGTGACTGCTCTTCCTCGCAGCACAAAGGGTAACGATATCATATGGGTCATTGTGGATCGACTCACAAAGTCGGCTCACTTCATCCCATTTCGAGTTGGCCAATCAACTGAGACACTAGCAAAGAAGTACATGGAGGTAATAATCTAAATTAGATTTAAAACTCTTCATAATGTACTATCTCTGATACCCATGAACTCATACAGGAAATTGTGAGACTCCATGGAGTACCAGTCTGCATTGTCTCCGATCGTGACACCAGATTTCGATCGCAATTTTGGCAGAGTTTGCAAGCAAGCTTGGGAACAAGTCTGAACTTCAGCACGGCTTATCATCCACAAACAGATGGTCAGTCGGAATGAACTATTCAGATCTTGGAGGATATGCTCAGAGCATGTATGCTAGACTTCAAAGGATCGTGGGAAGATCACCTATATCTTGTGGAGTTTTCGTACAACAACAGCTACCAAGCAAGCATAGGAATGGCACATTTTGCAGCATTGTATGGAAGGAAGTGTCGATCACCATTAAGTTGGGATGACATCGGATATAGGGAACTTTTCGGACCAGAGATGATAGTAGCGACTGTTGATGTTGTTCGTACTATCAGGGAAAGGATGCACATAGCCCAAGATCGACAGAAGCACTGGGCTGATGCAAAAAGACGACACTTGGAGTTCCAGCCAGGAGATCACGTATTCCTGAAAATATCTCCGAACCGCGGAGTGATCCGATTTGGAAGACGGGGTAAGTTGAGTCCGAGATACATTGGAACGTTCGACATACTCGAACGAGTCGGCGAAGTGGCATACCGCTTAGCGCTTCCACCCTCATTGGAAGGAGTGCATAATGTGTTCCACATATCCCAACTTAGAAAGTATGTTAGTGACCCCAGCCATGTTCTCGATCATTCCGAGCTCACTATACAGCCCGACTTGTCTTGTGAGCAGCAGCCCGTGGTGATCCTGGACAGGAAAGTGAAGACACTTCGGAACAAGGAAGTTAACTTGGTTCGAGTGATGTGGAGGAAAGACACTCCAGGAGAGTCCACTTGGGAAAGGGAGGATGAAATGCGTACTAGATATCCACATCTCTTTGTAAACTAGTTCTCAAATAAAAGTTGTAAATTTCGAGAACGAAATTTTTGTAAGGAGGGTAGAATGTAACAACCCTAATTTTTCATATACACTTTTCTATACAATTTTTTTAAAATTTTTTTTTAAAATCCATAAAAGAGTATTTAAACCTGAGCACAATATATATATAAGTAATTATTTTGTTTTTAAATAACTCCATTTTTAGTGTACATAAAATTGTTTTAAAGTTAAAGTATACTTAGGGTATTTAATGTTGCCGTTACCACTTTAAGTAATTATTTTCACTCCATAATTACAAGAAGGAGTTTGTAGCTCATTGGTAATACCTTGCACTGCTGAACCAAGCCACCAGAGTTCAAATCCCATACCCCACATTATTTTTTTTATATTATTTTGTTTTAAATTTTTGGAAAGTCAACAGTCAAACAGTCATAACTCATAAAATTTATACTGAACATAAAAAAACTAAATACACCAAAATTTCCCCCATGGGTTTCCCCACCCAGTGGTACCTCGACTCGGCCCGACTCGGCCGAGTCGGCCGGCGGACCGGCCAACTCGGCCGGAAGGCCGAGTCGTCAACACGGAATTTCTCCGTGTTGACCTGGTCATTCCCCCTGCATACTTTATTTTCTTGATCGGTTACCAGATTCTCAATAAATCACTTTTATTCCGAAATTTAATGATTTTTAATGTTTTTTTAATATATTTTTATATTTTTTTAATTAAAACCCTAACCCTAGCCTAGCCCTATATAAACACCCCTACCCTCTACCCTTTTACCCTACATTCCTAAGTCCACTCTCTAAAAAAATTCAAGAGAACTCGGTACGTTAGAAAAAGAGCGAAAGGTGAAGCGCTGCCGAAATCGACGACGAATTCCGGCGATCGTACTAGGACCCTTCACGACGTTTCGACGCACCGACAACCCACTACCTTCCTAGCACTCTCTAGCTTGTCCAAACCCGTAAGTCCCCCTCTTTCTATCTTTCTTTTCTTTTAAGAAAAATACGACTTTTTAAAACCCGACGGAAATCGGAACAAACCGATTTCCGATTCGGTTTTTCTATCAAAACTCACTTGTCACTAATTCCATAATACTTAAACATATTCATGTTGACTACTAATCACTTAAAAATCAATTTGGATAAAGTTTCTCACATGAAATGATAACTTTTTCAAATACCGTATTTTCGCACTTAAATACCATCATGTTTAGTTTATCTCATTTAACCCATAAACTTTGCTATACCTTAAAATAGATCACGAGGTAATGACCTACCTCCACACACACACAAATACAACCCTAATTGATATCATCAAAACTTAGAATACGATAATACAAGACTTTACATTAAAATACCTGTTTCTTTATAAACCTTTTCTAAAAGTTCTAAGTTGTACACAATTTTTAAAACAATATCTTTAATAAGAAAATACGATATGTCATGGATATCGATCGTTTATCTAAATCTGACTTTGTGGGGTCTAAGCTAGGCAAGTGAGCTTAGGTAACTTCAAAAGGCCCGTCTCACGATTCGTGAGCGGATCCCTCCTTCCTCACTTGTACTTACCTGACCACAATTGGCGGTGAAGAGGCGATTTGAGGCTTCTAATGACGTGTCGTTTAGACCATTTAGAAATAGGCTAGTTGGCTTAGGAAACCCTAGAATCTAAAATACGGAAATTTACACCTTTTACAAATAAATACCTTATCTTTATAAAACCATTTTCTAAATGATTAGTATTTATAAAATCTTTGCAAAGCGCCACTACAACCCACATTTGGGGAACCCGTTAGGGATTGTACTATTTATCGTGCACTCTCGGGCTTAGTAGTACGAGATTCAGACCTCCGCAAGGAGCATTCGGTCTCGAAAGGTTTAAAATACGATATTTAAGAAAAATGAGATTTTTGGAAAATAAAATATTTATTAAAAATTATTCTTGTATAAACATATATGTATTTATCATTTAAACACCTATTTTATTATAAGATAAAGTTTCCACCTTTTTCTAAAAATTACAAGAGTAAAAGTTACATTAAAATACCATGAATTTCAAATAAATCAATATTACAAATTAATATCTTTATTAGGATATATTCACTAGAAATAAGACAAAATAAAACCACACTCATTATAACCATAAAGACGAATAATAAATACTTGAGGTGTATCTTGAAAACTATACAAAAGTACTTTTTACATAAAACCCCTCAAGTTTTATAATTTACAATAATGACCCTAACATATATAGAACTTCAAATTACTTTTCTTTTAGTCTGACTCGGGTTTGAGTCTGACTATTTCTGACTTGAATATGATTCAAATCAATCTATATTCTTTAATATTCCAACTCAATATGAATACATGAATCCCAGAATCCAGTTAATAATCTATACAACTTGACTGAACCAAACCATGGATATACATCCATTATTCCGTTATTCCATTTACCTGATTATGCAGTTACAACATGCTTACTGGTATCATGGTTTTTGTTGGTCATCCAACTTACACAATACAATACAACAATACTGTCAAAACATTACGGGGTTTAAAGGGTAGATTGGTACGGAAGGTGTTAAAGGTGGCACGAGGTGGTCAGATTAAGACACCTAACCATATTCCGTTGCTGTTGTACCGTGGCTTAACGGTTCCTTGTACATTCCGTTTGCCCTGGTCTCTAGCATATAGAGACCCCTCTCGTATACACTGGTATCCTTCTGTACCAAGCTACAAACAACAGCGTTAACATAATATTCCATAATATTCTACAACATAATAATTTAGAAAATACTCTTATTCTGTCTTTCTAATTCTTCCTTATCTTTGGGACTTACCGAGCGACCTGTTCGCTGACGACATTCTATTTCTTCCTTCTTTGAATGTCGTCAGGTGCTTTAGACCCAGCAGAGATCGAGCCCACCGGTGAAGACTTGGAGCAGTTTCACGAAGACCCCGGGCTCTAGATATTGTATCTTGTTCTATTCAGTATTTTCATTTCCTGTTATGCCACTGTTAAGGCATCGCTTTTCATTTCAGTTGTATTTACTTTTCATGCATTGTACAAAAGAATGTTATTAATAAAGTTGTTGTTATTTCTATATCTCTTGTCTCTTGTGATTTACTTTTATATTGCTTAGATACGCTTAGCGTATGTACTTCTGAGTACATACGTAGCGGACCTCGTCGCGTCTCCTTCGCTGTACACCCGGAAGCGGGGAGTGACAACTAAGTTATGCCGTCGCCCGTAGGACGTGGATTAGTCCAAATCCGTATTTACTTAGATTTGGGTTTGGTGTTTTAGTTTAAGGATACATTAGCCATATTGAGGCTAAGATCGACTTAAACTTTTGTTAAGGATACGTTAGTCCTGTTAGAGACTAAGATCAACTTAACGAGATCGTTTAGAACCAACAAAAGAGCATTTGGGCTCTATTGTTCCAGTTTAGGGACATAGTGGTCCATTGCATGTATGGCCATCGGGACCCGTCACCTCTCTGACGACGTTGAAGGATTACAACGACAGGTGCCAGAGGAGTTCAGAGATGTACCCATGAACCAAAGTTGATTGGGGAATCTATAGTCCAATTTGAGACTAAAGTTTGTTTAAAGGTTTAAGGATACGTTAGCCATATTTGAGGCTAAGATCAACTTAAACGGAATCGTTTAGATCCTACAAAAGAGCATTTGGGGGCTCTATTGTTCCAGTTTAGGGACATAGTGGTCCATTGCCAGTTTAGGGATATGGTGGTCCATTGGTAGTTTAAGGACGCTTAAGTCCGTGGATTTAAGGACCCCACAGTCCGTATTTTAGTTTAAGGATGCATGAGTCCATGGGTTTAAGGACCCCACAGTCTGTGTTGATGTGTGGTTGTCAGGACCCGTCACCTCTCTGACGTCGTTGAAGGATTACAACGATAGGAGCCAAAGGAGTTCGGAGATGTACCCTCGAACCAGATATAAATTGATTTAAGAGAGCAGCTGTGCTCAGTAAATTTAATTTGAGGACTTACGGTCATGATTGGGCTAAGTCCAGTTGAAAAATATTCAACGCTTTTATTTATTTTTGGCCTATTAGGCCTGTGCTAGGGTTTTGCCCATTTTTAATAATGCATAGCATTAATCTTGGTCTTTGTTGGACCTTTATTTGGGCTCTGCCCCTTTTAAATGATGCACAACATCTATTTCTATTTGGGCTCTGATGCATTGCATCTGTTTGAAAATAATGCATAGCATTTACTAGGCCAGTTAAGCCTTTTTAATTGGGCTCAGCCCTTCTTTTTAATGATGCAGTGCATCAATCATCTGACAGTGGCCATATGGCCTGTCAGGCGCTTTGCACCAATAAATGAGCGCAAGCGCTTGTGGAGGTGACACGTGTCACGCAAGCGCAGTGCGCTGCGCCAGTGCGCTATACTTGAGCTGCTGACACGTGGCGTGCTTTGGTGAGTTGCGCCAATTTCAGAGAGCAAGGTTCTTTCTTAAAAGCGCATAGCGCAAGTGATTCAGATGTTGACACGTGGCGCTCTCTGGTGGCTTGCGCTAACCCAGGAGCGCAACAGTGCAGTTTTTACAAGTGCAATGCACTATTTCAATAATCTTGAGAATTTTTAAGATTCCAGAACCAATGGTTCATAAAAAAGTGCAAAGCACTGTTTGATTTCTTGATCTAATTTAGATCAAAGAAAACAAGTTTTTCTTATTTCTCTTGTTTCAGAGAACCAGTGGTTCATAAAAAAGTGCAAAGCACTGTTTATTATATGAAGATCATTGATCTTATTCTTAGATCAGTGATCTATTAGAAAAAATTCTTCTATTTTATGAACGTTTTTACCTTTTTTCTTGAAATTTCTTCAGAGTTCTCTCTGTTTTGAGGTTCTCAATCTCTCACAATGTTGATCCTGTTGTCTAGGGGCCTTTATATAGTGCCCATAAATTTGTTAAATTTGTTAAAGAGATCTTTCTCTGAGTGATTTGGGGAATTTTCCTCACCGTTGGATCTTTGATCCAAGGGCTTCTGTTTTACAGAAGACAATCTTCTTGCTTTAAAAAAAACAGAAAGATCTTATTAAAATTTTAATTCTGTTTGGCGCAGATGCACCAGTGCATGACACGTGTCAAGCAGCGCAGAGCGCAGCGCAACTGCGCTTGCGCACCAGCGCATGACACGTGTCGTGCAGCGCACAGCGCAGCTCAACTGCGCTTACGCAGCTGCGCTGCCACGTGTCGCGCAGCGCAGAGCGCAGCGCATCTGCGCTAGCGCAGCTGCGCTGCCACGTGTCGCGCAGCGCAATTGAGCTAGCGCAGCTGCGCTGCCACGTGTCGCGCAGCGCAGAGCGCAAGTCAGCTGAAGCGTTGCTTCTTTATTAAAATTTGAATTTTATTTGAAAACAGAGCCTTGCTCTGATTGGGGAAACAGAAGCGTTGCTTCATCTTCCGCCTTGAAATCTGAACAGAGCTTTGCTCTGATTGGGGTAAACAAATGCCCCCGCACCGTTGCGCTTACGTGGCCCCAAACGTGAGCGCAGCGGTGGCAGAATCCTAACCGTTGGGAAGTTGAAACGGCACTTATTGCCTATAAATAGGACCTTTGGTCCCTTAGATGATTTTCATCTCTTCATAAGAATTTTGTCCAGAGCGCTCTTTTGTTCAAGCGCTTTTAAGAGTCAAAACTCTAGCAAATTTTTAGGTAAAAATTAATTTGGATTAAATTAAATCAATTTTAAGAGCTTTGCTCTCAATAGATCCCTGATCTAAAGAAGACCCATTTAGTGTTTCACTTAGCAGAGTTTTGCTCTAAAGGGGTTTAAAGAGAACTAAGGGGAACTTTATTAGAGTTCCATCAATAAAGTTCTGTTCGTCTGAGAGGATTTTATTTGTAACTTCTTGATTCATTGACGGAGCTTTGCTCCTTTTTAAATCATATAGCAAAACTTTTACGAGTTGCTAATTTTGTCGATCTTCTTTTATAGGAGTGATGGACGCCCATATGTACGATCTCGACGAGATTATTTTCTACGGGGACATCCGCCGACTCGGCCGTTCCCAAAATCGAGAATTTACCAATGCCGAATGTGCAGAGATCATGAGTCGCTTCGACGCGTACAATGGTCAACTGCTTCCTTGGCGCTCCCCTCTGTTGAAGCTTATTGTGGGAGCCATCTGGGAAGCGCTTCCCCTATTCTTTACCGACGTGCCGCTTAGAGCATTGGACGCCGCCGAGGATAAGGTGCACTCGGTGTACCTGATGAATTTAATCTCGAAAAGACGGCGAGACAATCTCATCGATCTCTTGCACGAAGCCTTTCAACAGTCCGCCATTCTTGCTGCCTATCGGAGGGTGGAGGACATCAGTGGGTCTCCCGACGCCCGTGCTCGTGAAAGGAAGCACACCAGGATGGTTCGCCAAGCTTGAAAAGTCTTGGACAAGATTACTTTCGAGTTCCTCAATCCCTGTCCAGGATCTGAGGTTTTGCCGTTGTAATAATGTTTCTCGTTTATTGCTTTTATGATTGTAAGAATTTTTGGCAATATAAATGATTTTTTTTTATCCCAGCTTGTCTTATTTCTCGTTCTGAGTCTTTTGCCTATGCATGAGTGAGTGTATCTTGAACGCTTGTTCAAATATAAATCGGATGTTCTTTCTGTCACTTTCTTCTTTCTTTTATTGTCAGCATGCTATCTTGATAAACACAATTGACAGATAACAGAGTAAGCATCTAGATTTCTCCAAGAGATAGCGATGGCTTAGGCCGCAGGTTCAGATCTGCTGCCTAAGACTTTTCAACACTATGAGCCGTGAGGGTCTCATAGAGACTTTTCTCCCTACGGATCAAGAGGATCTCGTATGTGGATTTTCTCCTTAGGAATCGTGAGTATTCCTAAGTGTGTTTTCTCTTATAAGTCATAAGGATCTTATAAGAGAATTTTCTCCCTTACAAATCGAGAGGACTCGTAAGTGGTTGGTGAGTTGATTTGTTTCCGAGTCGAAGTATTGCCCCAACGGGGAGGTCGTTGGCTGACTTGTTTCCGGGTCGGAGCGTTGTTCCGACGAGGAGGTCATTGGCTGATTTGTTTCCGTGACGGAGGTCATTGGCTGACTTGTTTCCGAGACGGAGGTCGTTGGCTGACTTGTTTCCGGGTCGGAGGTCGTTGGCTGACTTGTTTCTGAGACGGAGGTCATTTGCTGACTTGTTTCCGGGTCGGAGGTCGTTGGCTGACTTGTTTCCGAGACGGAGGTCATTTGCTGACTTGTTTCCGAGACGAAGGTCATTTGCTAACTTGTTTTCGAGACGGAGGTCGTTGGCTGACTTGTTTCCGAGACGAAAGTCATTGGCTGATTTGTTTTCGAGACGGAGGTCGTTGGCTGACTTGTTTCCGAGACGGAGGTCATTGGTTGACTTGTTTCCGTGACGGAGGTCGTTGGTTGGCTTTTTTCCGTGACGGAGGTCGTTGGTTGACTTGTTTCCGAGACGGAGGTCATTGGCTGACTTGTTTCCGCGACGGAGGTCATTTGCTGACTTGTTTCCGAGACGGAGGTTGTTGGCAGACTTATTTCCACGACGGAGGTCATTTGCTGACTTGTTTCCGAGACCGAGGTCATTGGCTGACTTGTTTCCGCGACGGAGGTCATTTGCTGACTTGTTTCCGAGACGGCGGTCATTTGCTGACTTGTTTCCGCGACGGAGGTCGTTGGTTGACTTGTTTCCGCGACGGAGGTCGTTGGTTGACTTATTTTCGCGACGGAGGTCGTTGGCTGACTTGTTTCCGCGACGGAGGTCGTTGGCTGACTTGTTTCCGAGACGGAGGTCATTGGATGACTTGTTTCCGAGACGGAGGTCGTTGGCTGACTTGTTTCCGAGACGGAGATTGTCACAACCCGAAAGTACGGAACATGACAGGCACTTAGACTACGAAACGTCTCGAGGCGTACATAATCTAAGTAAGCCGAAAACCCAGAAATCCAAACCAAGAAAAGTAGTAAAGTGAAGGAAAACCAATTTAAATCAAGTAGTTTTAATAGCATAAGCCGAATTATGCGTTTTTAAAAATATCAAATATTTCCTGAAAATTTCGGCAGAGTCTCCTTGGTAAATACTGGCCCCCAAACGGGATACAACATGAATAGTATACGAAATCAAAAAAGGCATCCTCAAGCGGGAGCTAGCTCTTCGTCAATCGACGGTCACAACCACATAAACAATATAATATACAACGCCAAGGGCTAGGATCAAAACTCAAAAGGAAACTCAAAACAACAAGAAATCCACAGAAATACAACGCGCGACTCTAAGGTCGAAAGAATAAACATCACTGGTCTCTATCTCTGAAATAAATATATGTTTGGTTGATGGAACTTCTAGATACAACTGAATAATAATATACAATGTATAATGATGGGTACGATACAAATAAACCCACCTACTAGCAAGTCATCCGAAAGAAGCAGTGTCAGCAAAGCCGTAATAAAACCTGTACGGCAAAACCTGCAAGGAACTGTGGCACAACGGGGGTGAGTTGCCAACTCGTGAGTAGAAAAACATCTACGAATAGAAACCGCATGAACAACGCAATCCTAGGTCAACGATCATAATATATCCTCAGTTCCCCTCTGAACGGCGGCCGACGATATTAGGACGTCTAGCCTGAGATTCGGGGCAGATGCTATTTGGTTTTATCCGTCCACCTCTCCGAAAATGCCAAGTTGATTTATGGCACCGTCTATCGGAGGTTCGGACGGATGCGGCCGATGTAGCAGACTTCGTCAGATTCCTCCTCGCTTGAGGGGTTTTTGATTGGGGGACGCTCTTCCCTGCAGGCGCAAGCCCCTGCAGTTAATCACGCTACCGTATCGCGGTAACAACTTTTTCCTTCTCCAGAATTTCACTTCGTTTCGTAGATGTTTGTTTTGTTTATGGTTGCCCGTGGATTGTATACGGAGACTGAGTAATGCCGTCGCCCGTAGGACGTGGATTAGTCCAAATCCGTATTTACTTAGATTTGGGTTTGGTGTTTTTAGTTTAAGGATACGTTAGCCGTATTGAGGCTAAGATCAACTTAAATGTCCGTTAAGGATACATTAGTCATGTTTCAGACCTAGATCGACTTAACGTGGTGATCCATTTGATATATGGCCGTCGGGACTCGTCAACTCTCTGACGACGTTGAAGGATTACAACGATAAGTGTCAGAGGAGTTCGGAGATGTACTCTTGAACCAAAGTCGATTTGGAGTTTTAGAGTCCATTTGAATATTTAAGGATGCGTTAGCCGTGTTTGGGGCTAAGATCAACTTAAACGGGACCGTTTAGATCCGGCAAAAGAGCGTTTGGAGGCTCTATTGTTCCAGTTTAGGGACGTGGTGGTCCATGTTCTAGTTTAGGGACGTGGTGGTCCGAGTTCCAGTTTAGGGACGTGGTGGTCCATGTTCCAGTTTAGGGACGTGGTGGTCCAACATTAGTTTAAGGACGTTTCAGTCCATTATTAATTTAAGGACGTTTCGGTCCGTCGTTAGTTTAAGAACGTTTTGGTCCAATATTAGTTTAAGGACGTTTCGGTCCATCGTTAGTTTAAGGACATTTCGGTCCAATTATTAGTTTAAAGACGTTTCGGTCCATCGTTAGTTTAAGGACGTTTCGGTCCACGAGTTTAAGGACCCCGCAGTCCATATTGATGTGTGTGGTCGTCGGGACCCATCACCTCTCTGACGACGTTGAATGATTACAACGACATGTGTCAGAGGAGCTCGGAGATGTACCCTTGAACTGGATGTAAATTGATCTAGAGAGCAGCCGTGCTCAGTCAATTTAATTTGAGGACTTATGGCCACGACTGGGCTAAGTCCAGTTTTGTCTTTGGCTTATTGGACCTGTGCTAGGGCCTTGCCCCTTCACTGCATTATTTTTCTTTGTTTTGGTTGGGCTCTGCCCTTTTGCAGAGCATCTATTTTGTTTGGGCTCTGCCCTTTTTAAAATGCATAGCATTTTTGATTAGGCCTGTTGGGCCTTTTAATTGGGCTCTGTCCATTTTCTTTAATAATGCAGAGCATTAAATACTCTGACAGTGCCCTACGTGGCTTGTCAGGCACTTTGCGCCAAGTAATGAGCGCAAACTCATATGGTGGTGACACGTGTCACGCTCTGGTGAGCGCAAGCGCAACAGCGCAGTGCACTGTGTCGGTGCGCTGCGCTGCTGCGCTACTGACACGTGGCGCTTCCTGGTGGCTTGCGCCAACACAGGAGCGCAATAGCGCAGTTCTTGCAAGTGCAGAGCACTGTTTTATCTTTTGATCGATTTTAAATCAAAGAAAAACAAGTTTTTCTTGTTTTCAAGGAACCAATGGTTCATAAGCAAGTGCAAAGCACTATTATTAGTTAGTTTTCTTTCTTATTGAAGATCATTGATCTTGTTCTTAGATCAATGATCTATTTTTAAGAGAATTTTCTCTTTTTCTGAAGGTTTTTACCTTTTTTTGTTATTGAGGAGTTCTTCAGAGTTCCTTTTTTTTCTCAGAAAATGTTGACGCCTTTGAATTGAGGTCTAGGGGTCTTTTTATAGTGCCCATAAATTAGTTAAATCTGTTAGAGAGATCTTTCTCTGAGTGATTTGGGGAATTTCCCCCACCGTTGGATCTTTGATCCAAGGGTTTCTGTTTCACAGAAGGCAATCTTCTTGTTTTTAACAAGAACAGAAAGATCTTTTTTAGAATTTTAATTCTGTTTGGCGCAAGCGCCCCAGCGCGTGACACGTGTCGCGCAGCGCAAAGTGCAGCGCATCTGCGCTGACAAGTGTCGAGCAGAGCACAGCGCAGCGCAACTGCGCTGACACGTGTCGCGCAGAGCACAGCGCAGCGCAACTGCGCTAGTGCAACTGCGCTGACACGTGGCGCGCAGCACAGAGCGCAGGCCAGCTGAAGCGTTGCTTCTTTAATTAAAGTTTGAATTTTCAAAGTAGAGCTTTGCTCTGATTGGGGGAAGATGAAGCGTTGCTTCATCTTCCGTCTTGGAATTTGAACAGAGCTTTGCTCTGATTGGGATAAACAAATGCCCCCCCACCGTTGCGCTTACGTGGCGCCAAACGTGAGCGCAACGGTGGCGGAATTCCAACCGTTGCGGAAACTTTGGAAGTTGAAAAGGCACTTGATGCCTATAAATAGGACCTTTGGTCCTTCTCAGATGATCATCATCTCCAAAAATTCTATTTTCAGAATTTCAGAGCCCTGCACTTATTTTTAAGAACTCTTAGATTTTCTTTAAAAGGAACTATTTAGGTAAGAGTTAGTCTTGAATTAAATCAATTTCAATTAATAGAGCTTTGCTCTTATAGATCTTTGATCTAAAGAAAACCCTTCTAGGGTTTCACCAATAGAGCCTTGCTCTCAAGAATCTGTTTCTGGGTTTCTTGACCCATGAACAGAACCTTGCATCTTTGTCAAGACATAGATTTCTTTGATCTAAAAATGAGATGAACTCTTAAGAGTTTGAATGGATAATGAAAAATAAAAAATGGAGTTTTGTATTTAAAGGATTACATCATCTTTTAATAATGATGATCCCAGAGTTCTTGGGGGACTTCTTCAAATTTCCATTATTATGGCATCTGATAGGCATCACCCCTATTCGTAGAGCATTGCTCTCGAGGAGTTTAACTCTTTGTGCTCATTTTTTTAACAAGAATTCGCCTAATCAGTCGGTTTGCTAATTTTGCCGATCTTCTTTCACAGGAACAATGGACGCCCATATGTATTCTCTTAATGAGATCATCTCTTACGGGGACATACGCCGACTTGGCCGCTCTCAAAATCGAGAGTTCACAAATGCGGAGTGTGCTGAAATTATGAGCCGCTTCGACGCGAACAACGGTCCTCTGCTTCCCCGACGTTCCTCCCTCCTTAAGCTTATCGTGGGAGCCATCTGGGAGGCGCTTCCCCTGTTCTGTTCCGGTGTGCCGCTTAGGGCGTTGGATGCCGCCGAGGATAAGGTGCACTCGGTGTACCTGTTGAACTTTATCTCAAAGAGACGGCGAGACAGTCTTATCGATCTCTTGCACGAGGTTTTTCAACAGTCTGCCATACTCGCTGCTTATCAGAGGGTGGAAGACATCGGGGGGGACCCTGACGCTTGTGCTCGCGAAAGAAAGCACACTAGGATGGTCCGCGAGGCTTGGAAAGTCATAGATAGGGTCGCTTTTGAATTCCTCAATCCATGTCCTGGATCTGAGGTTATTCCATTGTAACTTTCGTTTATTATTTTTCTGACTGTAAGAACTTCGGGCGATATTAATGGAATTTTTTTTATCCCAGCTTGTCTTTATTATATATCTTTTGTCCTGAGTCTTTTTGCCTATGCATGAATGAATGTGTCTTGAACGCTTGATCAAATGTAAATCGGATGCTCTGTCTGTTGCTTTTCTTCTTTCTCGGCATGTCGTCACAATTAGCAGGTAATAAAGTAAGCTTCTTGATTTCTTCACGAGATAGCGAGGGCTTAGGCCGCAGGTTCAGATCCGCCGCCTAAGACTTTTCAACTCTATGAGCCGTGAAGGTCTCGTAGAGGTTTTTCTCCCTACGGATCGAGAGGATCTCGTAGGTGGGTTTTCTCCTTAGGAATCGTGAGGATTCCTAAGTGTGTTTTTTCTTGTAAGTCGTAAGGATCCTATAAAAGAATTTTTTTTCCTTGCGAGTCGTGAGGACTCGCAAGTGATGGGTGAAGTTTTCCTTATCCGCATTTCACGGAGTCAGGAGTTTTTGCTCTGGATATTTCACACGGGGTCAGGATTGACATAAGTCGCGTTCCACGTAGCCAGGAATTTTTGCTCTAGATGCTTCTCACGGGTTCACTGCCGTGTTCGGCAAGGACTAGGTTCCGCTCTGGATGCTTCGCACGGGTTCACTGTCGTGCTCTGCGAGGACCAGGATCCGCTCTGGACGTTTTCCACGGGGTCAGGATTGACATAAGCCGCTTTCTACGTAGCCAGGAATTTTTGCTCCGGATGTTTCACACGGGGTCAGGATTGACATAAGCCGCATTCCACGTAGCCAGGAATTTTTTTTTCTGGATGTTTCACATGGGGTCAGGATTGACATAAGCCGCGTTCCACGTAGCCAGGAATTTTTGCTCTAGATGCTTCCCACGGGTTCACTGCCGTGTTCGGCGAGGACTAGGTTCCGCTCTGGATGCTTCGCACGGGTTCCTGCCGTGCTCTGCGAGGACTAGGATCCGCTCTGGACGTTTTCCACGGGGTCAGGATTGACATAAGCCGCTTTCCACGTAGCCAGGAATTTTTCTCTGGATGTTTCACGCGGGGTCAGGATTGACATAAGCCGCGTTCCACGTAGCCAGGAATTTTTTACTCTGGATGTTTCACACGGGGTCAGGATTGACATAAGCCGCGTTCCACGTAGCCAGGAATTTTTGCTCTAGATGCTTCCCACGGGTTCACTGCCGTGTACGGCGAGGACTAGGTTACGCTCTGGATGCTTCGCACGGGTTCATTGCCGTGCTCTGCGAGGACCAGGATCCGCTCTGGACGTTTTCCACGGGGTCAGGATTGACATAAGCTGCTTTCCACGTAGCCAGGAATTTTTGCTCTGGATGTTTCACACGGGGTCAGGATTGACATAAGCCGCGTTCCACGTAGCCAGGAATTTTTTACTCTGGATGTTTCACGCGGGGTCAGGATTGACATAAGCCGCGTTCCACGTAGCCAGGAATTTTTGCTCTAGATGCTTGCCACGGGTTCACTGCCATGTTCGGCGAGGACTAGGTTCCGCTCTGGATGCTTCGCACGGGTTCACTGCCGTGCTCTGCGAGGACCAGGATCCACATTGGAATTTTTCCACGGGGTCAGGATTGACATAAGCCGCTTTCCACGTAGCCAGGAATTTTTTGATTGTATCCACATTTCACGGGGTGGGGATTTGACTCTTGGTGATCTGTATATCGCCGAGCCATGGAACTGGGAGCTGCCGCTGCTCCACTTGAAGTTGTGTCCGTCGTTACAAGACGAGTGTTGAGACAATCTCTAGGTCACTTGCGGCCCGTCGAGATTTGGCTTCTTCTTATGATGAAACCTGGGGGAGGAGTATGATCCCTTCTTTTGTTTACGCCCTTGGATTGTGTACAGGGATTGATGTAACATCACCTGTAGAGCATAAATTTCATTTTTCATTTTGTTTCTTTTTCCGCGATGCTCTATCATTTCAGCTTTTACATCGCGAAGGTCGCGATTGCTCTATCATTTCGGCTATTTTTCGCGGTGCCCCATCATTTCGGCTGTTTATTTTATTTTTACTCGTTACTTTTTATTGCGAGTTGCCCCATCATTTTGGCTATTTTCATGCATACATTCTTACTTGCTGATTTTTATTACAAGTTACCCCATCATTTCGGCTATTTCGTATGCATGTGCGGCTCGCTGGCTTTTTGCCGTAAATCTAAAATTAGACACCGATTTCGGCATCAGCACCGCTACTACTGGGATATTGCCAGGAGCGAATCATCATCTGCCTCTGTCGATGTCGAACAAAGGTGGCTTAGCGAACAGGGTTAGGGTCCTGTCGACTAAGGCTTTTAACTTGATGAGCCGTAAGGGTCTCACAAAGGTATTTCTTCCTACAAGTCATGAGGATCTTATAGGTGCATTTTCTCCTTAGGAATCGTGAGGATTCCTAAGTGTATATTCCTCTGTAAGTCGTAAGGATCCTACAAGAGGGTTTTCTCCTTGTAAATCGAGAGGACCTACAAGGGTTGTTCATCATGCGTACATATCCTCAATCGCGGACGAAACTTGATTAGGGAAATGTTTATTCGCGCCCGTGGATTGTATACAAGGGTCAGTATTGAGCCACTTGTAGGGCAATATCGAAGGTTGTGGAGTTTGCTTAAGCACAGGTTTAGGTCTCTGTAACTTAAGACTTTCAAATCTTAAGAGAGTTCTCCTTACGAGCCGTGAGGGTCTCATAAGAGAGTTCTCCTTACGAGTCGTGAGGATCTCGCAAGTGTATTTTCTCCTTAGGAATCGTGAGGATCCCTAAGTGTGTGTTCCTCTGTAAGTTGTAAGGATCTTACAAAAGGGTTTTCTCCTTATCAGTCGAGAGGACTTATAAGGGTTGTTCACCATATGGACATATCCCCCAGTCACGGATGGGACTTGGTTAGGGAAATGTTTATTTGCGCCCGTGGATTGTATACAAGGGTCAAAATTGAGCCACTTGTAGGGCATTGTCGAAGGTTATAAGGGATTTTGCTTAAGCACAGGTTCAGGTTTCTATAACTTAAGACTTTCAAGTCTTATGAGCCGTGAAGGTCCCATAAGAGAGTTCTCCTTGTGAGTCGTGAGGATCTCGCAAGTGTCTTTTCTCCTTAGGAATCGTGAGGATCCCTAAGTGTGTTACTCCCTTGTGAGTCGTAAGGATCTCACGCGGGTGGTTTCTCCTTACAAGGTCGTGAGGACCTTGCAAGTGTCCTTTAACGAGGTTGCGCCCTTTCGGGTTTTCACAAACACTCGTCGGTAGCCCTGCTGTTTTTACTCACGGAGCCCTTTCGGGTTTTCATCCGTGCCCTTTTTGCTTATGGACATACCGTTATATATATATATATATATATATATATATATTTTTTTTTTATGAGGTCGCGCCCTTTCGGGTTTTCACGAACACTCGCCGGTAGTCCTGCTGTTTTTACTCACGGAGCCCTTTCGGGTTTTCATCCATGCCCATTTTGCTTATGGACGTACCTTTTTTTTTTATCGCGTCAGCCTGAGGATGCTGCGGTAGTAGTTTTAAGGACGTTTCGGTCCGCTTGCAAGTTTTAGGACATTACGGTCCGCCGTTAGTTTAAGGACGTTTCGGTCCGCCGTTAGTTTAAGGACGTTTCGGTCCGTTGTTAGTTTAAGGACGTTTCGGTCCGTTGTCGCCTTATTCGAGTCGAATCTCTAGTTTATTGACTTTTCGGTTTATGGGGCTTTCTCTATGAATGAGCATGATGCCTCCGGCGTATCCGTCTTTCTCAGAGCGTGCGGTTGTGGCGAGCTCACCTTCCAGTTTTCAGACAGCGCGAACTCGCCCTATTGGTATTGGTCTTCAACCCAGTTTTTGAAGACGTAGCAATCCTCGATCAGGTGACCAACTGTTTGGTGGTAGGGGCAATAATTAGGATTATTAGTATCGCCTGGCCGCAACGGACGCTTTGGACTCGGCAGATTGATGAGTCTGTTGCACACTGCCAGCTCGAACAGTCTCCTTGTTTTATTTTGAGGGAACGAGTGTTTCCTGATTTAAAATCAGAAAAGCTTATGGAAAAAGCTTCAGAAAGGGTCACGTGCTTACACGTGACCAGCAATCACGTGTTGGCACATGACATCTAAAAGCATCGGCGAGGCAAATTCAGTTTCCCAACTACATCGAAGAAAAGGGCTTCAGAAAGGGTCAGTGCTCCCACGTGACCTGGGTCACGTGTTGGCACGTGACAATTACAAACGGCTTCAAAGGCAAACCGGTTCCCTGATCAAACCAAGGAAAAGGTTTCAGAAGAGGTCACGTGCTCCTACGTGACCAGGGTCACGTGTTGGCACGTGATGATCAAAAGCAACAGACTTGTTCTCCAGTGAAATCAAGGAAAGAGGCTTCAGACAAGGGTCACGTGCTCACACGTGACCAGTGGTCACGTGTTGGCACGTGATGACCAAGCAGCAACCAGAAGACAGAGCGTAAAAAGAAGGAAGAAGGCTCGTTCCAAGGGGGTCACGTGCCCACACGTGACCATGAGTCACGTGGTCACACGTGACCGGCTTTCAAAGCCCATTTTGTTAACAGAATTAAATTCTGAAAGAGATTCAAATCTTTCCAAAGGAAAGCGATTATCTGGAACCAACCGAATTAAAGATTTAAAGATGATTGAATATCATCTATCTATGGAAAAATCCTGAACTTGGAAAGATTTCCCCTTTAAATCTAACAGAAATAACAAAGGAGAATCCCTGGATTTGAAATCCAATGGTGAATAAAATTCACCTAATAATCCAAAGGTCCAAAACGAATGATGGATGCAAATCAAATCTCTCAATGAAGATTCGTCAGAAAACCAATTGACTCGGCTGCTTCTCCTATAAATAGGAGCCAAGAGACACGTAAAAAATATAGACGCAGAGGGAAGAAAAGGGAGAGAGCCTTGATAATTGAGAGGAATTTGGATCTTCTGCAAAAGAAAACCCTAGGTAAGAAAGGGAAGGTTTCATTGAAAGAAAGAGAATTTAATTCTCGACAGAGTTTAACTCTGATATAGAACAGAGGGACATATTTCTTCTCTCTTTGATGGAGGATCTGTAAAGTGCACATCTCCGCTTGAGTTGAGAATTTAATTCTCAATGGGTTGAGATCCTGCCATGCAGATCCAAAGCATAGAGAGGGAACGGAAGCACGAGAATTCAATTCTCACAGAACTATAGGAATTTAATTCCTTTAAAATAAAATTAAGGCTTGACCCTGTGTTATGGGAATTTAATTCCCTCAGAACAAAAAGAAACAGGGTTTAACCCTAATTAAGAACTTAGTTCTGTTGAAACAACGGGAGTTTAATTCCCTTAATCATAATTCTTTAACCGAGAATGGGAGTTTAATTCTTTAAAGCTTTTATTAGGGTTTAACCCTATTCAGTTCTTCACATATATGAGGAATTTAATTCCTACAGAAAATTCAGAGTTCAACTCTATTCCAGAATATAAATCTTCAAAAGGAAGTGGGAATTTAATTCCTCTGGAATTTAAAGCTTTTTATTAGGGTTTAACCCTACGAGGAATTTAATTCCTGAAAAAAGATTAACAGATCTTCTAAACAACATACATAGAGGCAGGGTCACGTGCCACCACGTGACCCTCCCCCCCAAAAGATCTACAGAAAGCCCTCTGGAGGCAGTGCCTCACATGACTCACGTGACTCTTGACAGAAGCTTTAACACATAAGCGCTTGAATCCCCGTCACGTGATGGCATGTGATGCTCTAAAAGATGCATAGTCTCAGAAGAACAAGTGAAGGGAGGGCGCTCTCACGTGTTGCCACGTGACCCCTCTTGCCTTAGTGTTTAAACACTAAAACGGAACCCCTGAATTCAGTGACAAAACATTGTTTGGCCTTAGTGTAACACTAAGCACAGAACTATATTTGCAGTGTTCAACACTGACTACCGTAGTGTCCAACACTAGTTTGGGACTCCTGTTGCCAGCGTTTAACACTGGACTGTTTTAGTGTTCAACACTAATCTGAAAGCCTGGTTGCTGGTGTTTAACACCAACTATCTTTTAGTGTTGAAACACTAACTTATCAATCTTATTCCCAGTGTTCAACACTGATTTGTCTTTAGTGTTTAACACTAGACACTGGCCCAATTGGCCGAATGGATAGAGGCAAAGCCTCTCCTTCAAGGGACCAACAGGAAGTCAATATTCCAGACATGATTGGACTTAGCCCAAGATGGCCATAAGTCCTCAATTCGTAATTAACTGGGCTAATGGGCTCATAACATAATTAATTGGTCTTGATCCCAAATTGGGCCAAAGACTATTTAATCCACTCCGGTTCCAGGGTACATCTCTTCACTCCTTTGATACTTGGCGTTGTAATCCCTCAACGTCTTCAAAGAGGTGACGGGTCCCGATGACCACTTATTGATACGGACTGTGGGGTCCTTAAACTCATGGTCTACGACGTCCTTAACCTCGACCGAGATGTCTTAAAACTAACAATGGACTGTGGGGTCCTTAAACCCATGGACTACGACGTCCTTAACCTCGACCGAGATGTCTTAAAACTGACAATGGACTGTGGGGTCCTTAAACCCATGGACTACGACGTCCTTAACCTCGACCGAGATGTCTTAAAACTGACAATGGACTGTGGGGTCCTTAAACCCATGGACTACGACGTCCTTAACCTCGACCGAGATGTCTTAAAACTAACAATGGACTGTGGGGTCCTTAAACCCATGGACTACGACGTCCTTAACCTCGACCGAGATGTCTTAAAACTAACAATGGACTGTGGGGTCCTTAAACCCATGGACTACGACGTCCTTAACCTCGACCGAGATGTCTTAAAACTAACAACGGACTGTGGGGTCCTTAATCCCATGGACTACGACGTCCTTAACCTCGACCGAGATGTCTTAAAACTAACAATGGACCGCAATGTCCTTAAACTACCTATGGACCGCAATGTCCTTAAACTACCTACGGACCGCAATGTCCTTTAAACTAGCAATGGACCACTATGTCCCTAAACTGGAGTAATAGAGCCCCAAATGCTCTTTTGTCGGATCTAAACGATTCCGTTTAAGTTGATCTTAGCCTCAAATATGGCTAACGTATCCTTAAACCTTCAAACAGACTGGACTATGAATCCCCCCAATCAAATTCGGTTCAAGGGTACATCTCTGAACTCTTCTGATATTTGTCGTTGTAATCCTTCAACGTCGTCAGAGAGGTGACGGGTCCCGACGACCATACATTCAATGGACCACTATGTCCCTAAAATGGGGTAATAGAGCCCCAAATGCTCTTTTGTCGGATCTAAACGATCCCGTTAAGTTGATCTTAGTCTCAAACTAGACTAACGTATCCTTAACAAACGTTTGAGTTGATCTTAGCCTCAAATATGGCTAACGTATCCTCAAACCAAACCCCCAAACCCAAATCTAAGATAAATACGGATTTGGACTAGTCCATGTCCTACGGGCGACGACATAACTCAGTCTCCGTATACAATCCACGGGCAACCACAAATAAAACAAAAACGCACGACACGAAGTGACCATCTGGAGAAGGAGAAAGTTGTTACCGCAACGCGGTAGCGTAATTAACTGCAGGGGCTTGCACCTGCAGGGAAGAGCGTCCCTACAATCAAAAAACCCCTCAAGTGAGGGGGAATCTGACGAAGTCTGCTACATCGGACGCATCCGCTCAAACCTTCGATACACGGTGCCATAAATCAACTTGGCATCTTCGGAGAGGTGGACGGATAGCACCAATTAGCATCTGCCCCGAACCTCAGGCAATAGACGTCCCCGCGTCTCGGCCGCCGTTCGGAGGGGAACAGATTCTGGCACGCCCGGTGGGACCTTTTTCTCTTTCCACTCCACACTTCGTGTGTCGTGAATCGCGAACCAATCGCAGTTCGCTAATGGTGGCCCTTGGGTTTCAAGATACTAAGAATTGGCGTCTCGCTTATTGCAGAAAGCAAAGGATCGATAGCTTCTACTTCCGTAAAATTCTCCAATCGCTCTGACTGCAATTGCGACCAACGCTTTGTCTCGCCAGGAGGTATAGCCTACGGACCCCAAGCTGCTTTGTTATTCACAATGCCGGTGGACCAGGTGACTCAGGCCACTACCGGATTGTTCTTCGGGACTATACTCCCACCAACAAGCTTCACGGCGCCAGTGCTGACAAAGGGAGCTCCCAAGAAGTCGATCTTTGATCGTCTTACCCCTGCCTCGGCTCATCCCAACGGGTCGCCCAACATCAGCGCCTCGGTCTTCTCTAGATTGGGCCAGAAATCCTGTGGACCCATCATGGGGCCTACAATCCCAGAGAAGGCTGCTTCTAAGAAAGTGACCGGTCCTGCTCCTGAAATCGCCAAGGCGGTTCCCCCGGCTAAAAAGTCGGTCTTTACAAGATTGACGGCTTCAGCTCCCGCCCTTGCTACCCAAAAGACGTCGGTCTTTGACAGGCTAACACCAGCAACGACCCCCACCTACACAGGGGGCAAGACGAAGCCATTCTCACCGCTGAACCAACGCCCTCCGCTCGACACGCTCGACGTCGCTACTGGCGCCGAGTAAGGAAGGCTGGGGGCAACTCCCCCTCCGGGTTAACTCCATCAGCCCCGATGGCAGAAGTTAATGCTGCTGTTCCAACTGGGAACAGCTTCGAGATGCTAAATAAGGTGCGAAGGAATTCTTCCACTGCAGTGCTAAAGAGGTCTCCTCCCCATTTAAGAAAGGTTGTGGAAATAAAATCAGAACAGCCCCGATCCCCTCAACGGCTGTCTTCCAAAATCTATAAGGTTTGGCGGCAGGCCCGAGACTTGATCATCGATCCAAACTTCTCCCGCCAGCACAAGAAGCTGAAAATCCAACTGGAAGCTGGTCACCAGGCTAAACCCCGAAAGGCTGTCTGGACGCCCACCTCAACGGCCTCCTCAACCTCCATGGCTCATGAAAGGAGGAAGCCAGAGAAGATCCCCCAGCCTGCAACGACAGCTAATAGCACTAAGCTCAGACGCCCTAAGTCTGGGGGCATGATGGTCCACACCGTATACATGGCGTCAGGAAAAGAAGACAGCCGCGCGTCCACGGGTCATAGACCGCTTACACGGTCGGTGACCAAAGCTCAGGAGCAGCAGCAAAAGCTCCAAGAAATGATGAATGCTATGGCCGCACTTACCGGGCCAAAAGAAAACCCAGAAACGTCCTCAGACGCACGCCAGGAGGAAGAAACCGACGCTGAATTCCTTCGCCGGATACTGGAGAAAAAGGACAAAGAGACTGCCGAACAAGCAACCAACATACAGCGTATGGGCCTTCTCTTCCAAGATATGATAGGAATGATGATCCAGCAGGACCTACCCGCCGAGGATCCCCCAATCATTCTTGAAGACGACCGAGGAGAAACGTCAAATCCACCGCCAGCCCCCTCAACGGCCAAGGAAGAGACGATCTCTAAAGCTGACTTGGTTGACTATATAGCCCAGCAAATCCGGGTTCATCATGCGACTGAGGCAGCTGGTCAAGTCGTAAAAACGGGGTGGCCGTATCCAAGCTGGTACGACCAAATCAAATACCCGCCAGGGTATACGATACCGAAATTCCACGTGTATAAGGGGACCGGCAATCCCCATCAACATGTTGCCCAGTTCCGGGCTCTCTGCGGTAACACCGGCGGTGATGATAAACTGTTGCTTCGCCAGTTCGTGGGCAGCTTATCAGAAACAGCGTTCGAATGGTATTCGGAACTCCCGAACGATTCTATCAAGACATTCGCTGAAATGGAGTTGTTATTCACTCAGCGATTCGCAAGTGCCAGCGAACGCACTCCAATAACAGCACTGATTAACGCCAGGATAAAACCAGGAAAAACCTGGGTCCAGTATGCTATACGCTGGCGGAATTTGTGGTCAAGATGCGAACAACGCATTGAGGAGGCACCCGCAGTGGGCATGTTCGTGGGAACCCTAGACCCCCATGCAACTATCTCCCAGTTTATGATGTTCTTTAAGCCAACCACATTCCAGGCTTTAATCGACAAGTTGGCTCAGATGGACCAGATGGGTCATAGACCACCTCCCCCGAAGTCGGAACCTCGGAATGACAAGGGTAAAAGAAGGGCAACCTTTGTCGTAAATGCCCAACGGCAACCTAACGCCCCGAAACCGGCAGATCAACTGGAAGAAAGACGCCGGTATTATAATGAAAAGATGAAACGTCCTTACTCGTTCCCACGAGACAAGACGAAACGGCTATTCGAGCTGGCAATACGCAACAGACTTATAAACCTACCAAATCCAAGGCGACCGCCGCAACCCACGGAGGTGAATAACCCTAATTATTGCCCTTACCATCAAACGGTAAGTCATCCGATCGAAGATTGCTTCGTCTTCAAAGGATGGATCGAAGATCAATACCTCCAGGGGAAGTTTATACTGTCAGAAAAGTGGAAGGTGAGCCCACCACAGCCGCATCCTCCTAAGAAAGCGGATACACCGGGGGCAACCTGTTCCTTTATTGAAGAAGCTCCATGGGAGGTCGTGCTATCAACTAAAACCAAAAGAATGTTGAGAGACCTTCATGCGTGCCCTGCGATCGAATGGAAGGACCCTCTTGAACCTCAAATTATGAAGGAATGTTGAAGCCTCGCCCAACTACGAAGACTCGCGATAAGGGCCCAAATACTCACGCCCAACCGTCAAAATCTTCGAAGAAAAAGAAGAAGAAATCCAAGAAGTCCGTGAAGCTTGGAAACGAGCACACGAACTTGCAGAAGCAAATCGACGCACTGGAAGAATACAATCAAAAGGCGCGAACTTTTGTCACACTGCAAGAGTTCCTCAACCACATCTTTCAAGAGGAAGATGATGGAGAGAGCTCGTCGGATGAATCCGAAGGATATGTGGCGAGTTGTAACGTAATCTCCCACTCATTTACCGATGATGGGAAAACTCCTGGCACCAAGAAGCTGGAGGCAGAGCCTGAACCAGAGCGTGCATGGCCAACAGACGAAATGATCGACGCTTTTCTAGACGAGATTCGCCTAAAAAGTAAAGCGGATCAGGAGCGTGAGATGGCCGCTTCAGAAGGAGCCAAATGCAGGCGACTGAACGAAAGAGTTGAACTACCCCTGCCAGAGCGAAAGGCATCCGAAGTAGACAAGAAGATATTCAAGACGAGGAAAAGGTTTGCCAAAGCCATGTCAATGGGAATGAAGCTACCACCCTCGGAAGGAAACACGCACGATGGGGTGGAGAGGCACCCTGATTATTGCGCATATCATCGGAAAATCTCACACCCCATGGAGGAGTGCGACGCCTTTAAGATATGGTGGCAAGGATATGTTGCTCATCGGCAACATTTTAAGCGCATGAAACGTAAGATCCGTCGGGAGCGAAGAAGTACTGTCGATGGGCACAACAGAACGACTAGCAACTGTTACATGGTTAACGCCAGGGGGTCACAAGTTCTCACCTTTGGGAGCGACTCTGATGAAGAAATGGCTCTGGGCCCTCTCTTTAAAGAATCTGTTTTAGGGAAAGAGGAGAAATCGGAGGCCTGCGAGAACATTCAGCTGCGCAATCGCACACTCCCAGAAAAGAATCTCGGGCCCGCGAGTAGGAAAGATAAGGGAAGGAAAAGGTCACTGAAGATATCACTTTAAACGACCAAGTCATGAGAGAGCTGGCTGCCAAAGACCCTCCTAGAAAGGGTAAAGTGGACTATAACATCCTAGCGCACCTAAGGAAGCTACCTTCTCAGCTTAGCATTCTCGATGCCCTCCTATTATCAAAAGAGGCGCGAGACTCACTAATTAAGGCGTTACAAGAACCTGAGCAATTTCAAGCCTTCCTCGCCACTGAAAGGATGAAGGATGAACTAGAGGAAGTGCATACGGCCGACATCACTTTCGGTGACGAAGACCTCCTTCTCAGGACGTGCGACCACAACCGTCCCCTATATGTCTCTGGATACTGCCATGATATCAGGATAGGCAAGATCCTGGTGGATAATGGATCCTCCGTCAATCTCCTTAATATTCGGGTGTTGAAGGAAATCTGCATGAGTGTGCAGCACCTCGCTCGTGACAAAATCACTATCTCCGGTTTCGATTCACAGTCGTCACGGACTCTCGGATCTGTAATACTAAGATTACGCTTCGGACTTCTCGTCACAGACGTCAAATTCTATGTCATTGACGCCAAGACCTGCTACAACGCCTTACTCGGCTGTCCTTGGCTACACGAGTACAACATCATCCCTTCTACGCAACATCAGTGTATGAAGTACTTTAAGGATGGTTTCGAGTATACCGTAACAGGTGAGTTGAACCCATTCTCCGTGAACGAAGTCCGCAAATACGAAGATGCGAAGTCCTTTTTGCCAGATTTCGAGGATACAGAAAGGTGTCGCAACCCGGAAAACAAAACCGCCGCCGCCATCCCTGTTTTCGGGAGCGATACCGAAGAAGAGGAAGAGATAGTTTATGCAGGGCCATCTCAACGCAACAACCTGGGGACGCCCGCCCCCATGTTGGTCTTCGGAAGTGATTCAGAAGATGAAGTTAACGCCGTGTTCTCCAATCGGCTGTCAATACAAACACCCCCTGGCAATGACCATAGTTTGCAAAACACTATGGTACCGCGAGAACACTACAAGAATCTCGACACACTTCAAGCTCACAATGTGCAGGACCTGCGAACATTTTACGTCCCTCCCAGGCAAAGGGGTGAGAAGGCGATCCTATTCTACCGATCCTCAGAGTCGAAAGTAGAGAAAGAGATCTGGCATGGCGCGGATGCTACACTCGACAGGCTCCAACCCATCCGTCTGCCCAGATACTATACAAATGGATTAAAGAGGCTATTGAAGCGCCAAGGAGTACCTTAAAACAGACTGTTCGACAAGCTGGGTTCTACAACAGGATCTGGGATGTCCCTGGGACTCAACGCAAATTGCCCAACGGGAAAATGGAAACACTTGGGCTTGGATACGCGAGAACCGGAAAACGGGGACGGGCCCACAGCAGCTACGCTATATATACTTTTGATGAAGAAGAGGACGCCCTGTCAGGAGATGCCAACCCCTCATCAAAACTAGATCCCGCGATTGAAATGCCGAGTCCGTCGTTTGAACAACGAATGGACAACTCTATCAGGAAAGTGGGTCAGAAAGCTCGGGAAGACCACAACCATGAGACGGCCATCTACGAGAAAGCCAAGACGCAACGCCTTCCCCAACAGGCTGTAAAGGATGAAAATGCCGCTCCTTGTCAACCTGATATAAAGAAGGCTCAACGCAAAAGCAGAAATAAGTCGAAAGGCCAAAAAGGCGCTCAACAGCAGCAAAGCAGGGCTAAGAAGCCATGCAAACGGGAATCGAGCGTTATTGACCTATCTCTCATGAAGAAAATGGGTCGAGCATACTCGTTTCCTCGGGAAAAGACGAAGAAGATACTCGATCTTGCCCTAAAGCACCAAATGCTTACATTGCCGGAGTCTAAACACCCCGAACAAGCGGGCGAAGCCTCACTCCCAGACTATTGCTCTTACCATCGAGTGATAGGTCATTCTCTCGAAGATTGCTTCACCTTCAAGAATTGGGTCGAGGATCAGTATCAGCTTGGCAGATTCGCCTTATCCGACGGCTGGAGGGTAACGCCGCCACAAAGGCACGAACCCAAGGCCGCAAAAGCAAAACCAGATCCACCTCAGTCCTCGAAGCGGATTCGCACCTGTTACACGATTACGATATTAAAAGAAGAGCCCGAGAATATGGATGACCTTCCCTGGTGCTTTGAGAACAGCGACGATGAGGTGGTCTCAGAATTTACGCCAGCTCCGAAAGAACTGGAAGATGGCATACATACTACTGCAGATAAGCTCAAGAAGATTGAGTTGGGATCGGCAGATGACCCGCGACCGACATTTGTCAGCGAGCTGCTATCTGAAGAAAGGGTGGCTGCTTTAAAGAACGTGCTTCTACGACATAAAGACTGCTTCGCGTGGAACTACTCTGAGATGCCAGGATTAGATCCGGAGATTGCTGTGCATAAGTTAGCAATATCCCCGGATATCAAGCCAGTCAAGCAGGCGCCAAGAAGGATGCGACTCGAGCTTGAAATGAGCATCAACACCGAAGTCAAGAAGCTGATCGATTCTGGATTTATCCAAGAAGTCCAATATCCCGACTGGATCGCCAATATCGTCCCGGTAATAAAGAAAAATGGGACGGTACGCATATGCGTGGATTTCAGGGATCTCAATAAAGCTTGTCCGAAGGACGATTTCCCAGTACCGGTAACCGAGCTAATGATAAATAACACGTCCACTCATGAGGTTTTCTCCTTTATGGACGGTTCATCAGGATACAATCAGATAAAGATGCATCCCGAAGACCAGAAGCACACCGCTTTCCGGACCCCTTTGGGTATATTCTGCTACAGGGTTATGCCCTTTGGCCTAAAGAACGCCGGTGCTACCTATCAAAGGGCCATGACAAAGATCTTCGACGATCTCATACATGACATCGTCGAGTGCTATATCGATGACCTTGTAGTGAAGAGCATGTCGTACGAAGAGCATTTAAAACATCTGGAGACTGTCTTTCAACGCCTTCGTCAATATAATTTGAAGATGAATCCCCTCAAATGCGCGTTTGGAGTCTCCTCGGGTAAATTCCTGGGATTCATCATCCGACATCGAGGTATCGAAATAGATCCATCTAAGATCAAGGCGATCATGGAAATGCCTCCGCCAAGAACCCTCAAACAGTTGCGGTCTCTCCAAGGGAAGCTCGCATACATCCGGCGGTTTATCGCTAATCTTTCAGGCAAATGCCGTCCTTACAGTCACCTGATGAAGAAGAGAACCCCATTCTTCTGGGATCAAAAATGCCAAAGCGCACTAGACGAGATCAAGCAATACCTGCAGAACCCGCCGGTGTTGGCTGCTCCGGTTAAAGAAAAACCTCTCATTCTTTATACAACCGCCCTCGAAGGTTCTTTAGGCGCATTATGGGCACAAGAGGACGACCAAGGGAAAGAAAGAGCACTCTACTACTTAAGTCGAGTTCTGCTGGGGGCAGAAAGCAACTACTCTCCCATTGAAAAACATTGCTTGGCGTTAATCTTCGCGATAACAAAGCTCAGGCACTATGCGTTGGCACATGAAGTCTGTCTCATCTCGAAGGTGGACCCTCTTAAATATCTGATGTCAAAGGCTATATTGACGGGTCGACTCGCTAAATGAGCTCTACTCCTGATGGAGTTCTCAATAACGTATTGACCTCTTAAGGCAGTGAAAGGCCAGGCCATTGCCGACTTCCTCGCTGAGCATCCAGTACCTACTGGTTCTCCTCTGAACTGCGAGTTGCCAGACGAGCATGCATTTGATGCGATTGACGGCGGTAGTACCCGATGGGAACTCTATTTCGATGGAGCATCCTCCGTAAAGAAACAGAAACAGGGTATCCCAATGATCAAATCGGGGATAGGCCTCATCTTTGCAACTCCACAAGGAGGGATAATGCGCTTCGCCTTCTCCTTAATAGAGCCGAGGACAAACAATGAAGCTGAATATGGAGCTCTGATAGCAGGCCTCGAGATCGCTATCGACATGGGAATCGAAAATCTCCTTATATACGGGGATTCCCAATTGGTCGTTAGTCAAGTAAATGGTGACTACCAAACGTGCAAACCAGAATTGGTGAAGTACGGCGAAAAGGTGCAACAACTATTGACCCAAATTCCCTCCTATACTTTGGAGAACATACCGCGTGCGGAAAACAGCAAAGCAGACGCGTTGGCCAAACTTGCTAAAGAACTGGCTGACGAGAACCTTGATGACGTCAGAATCGTGGTACAAAGCCGTCGAGTGCTCGCCCCGGCAGAAATACCTCCGGAATTATATAAAGAGAAGGGAGCGACTGAGCAGGCGACCCTACAAATAAAAGACCGCGAGAAGGCTGAAGACTGGAGGGAAGTCTTCATAGACTACTTTAAGTCCCACCGAATGCCCGAAGAAGCGTCTTCAAGAAATCAGCTCATCAAACGAGCTCTATTTTTTGCTTTTGTTAATGACACTCTATACAAAAGATCGTTTGATTCTCTATGGCTGAGATGCCTAGGACCTGACGAAGCAAAAAGAGTCGTTCAGGAAGTTCACGACGGACTCTGCGGTTCTCACCAAGCAGGCCCAAAGATGAAGTTAAAAATCAAACGGATGGGTTACTATTGGCCCACGATGACCCAGGACTGCCTCGATTATGCGAAGCAATGCCACTCGTGCCAGATTCATGGAGACTTTATCCACCAACATCCGAACCCACTACACCCAACGGTGGCCAGCTGGCCATTCGAAATGTGGAGGACTGACATAGTTGGCCCCATCGAGCCAGCATCATCCCGGGGACATCGTTTCATCCTGGCGACAACTGATTACTTCTCCAAATGGGCAGAAGCAGTACCGCTGAGGGAAGTGAAGACGGAGAATATCCTCCACTTCTTCAAGACGCACGTCATCTATCGGTTTGGTACCCCACGGCGGATTATATCCGATAACGGGCCAGCCTACAGAAGCCATAAGATTAGCCACTTCACGCAGCAGCACAATATAGACTGGAGATATTCTTCAGTTTACAACCCACGAGCTAACGGTCTGGCCGAGGCCTTCAATAAGACCTTGACGAAGATCATAAAAAAGACCGTTTCCCGGAATAAGAAAGACTGGCACGAGAAGCTGCAAGAAACCCTTTGGGCTTATCGAACTACATTCAAGACGGCCACGAACCCAACGCCGTACGCGTTGGTATTTGGGACGGAAGCAGTGCTCCCCTTGAGATAGAGTTACCCTCTCTACGAGTGGCAGTCCACTACGAGCTGACGGACGAAGAAAACGCTCACCTTCGGCTTGAGGAGCTTGATGCCCTCGATGAAATCCGGCTCATAGCGCAACAACATCTAGAAGCCTACAACGCAAAGATGACGCGCTCGTACGAAAGATTGACCAGGCCGAGGACATTCCGCCAAGGCGAACTCGTACTAGTGGTCAAAAGACCTATGATCCCCAATCGTGCCAAGCGGGGAAAATTTGAGCCAAACTATGAAGGCCCGTACATCATAGACAAGGTCTACCATGGTGGAGCCTATCTACTCATGGACATGCACGGTGAAAGGCCTTTCAGCCCAATAAACGGCCGCTTCTTAAAGAAGTACTATGTTTAATGAGCCACAGCCTGGGTCAATGATGGATGACGACGACTATGTCCGCTCGCTATCTTCCTAAGCTCAGACTTTACAAGCAGCAGCCGGCCTTCCCCTGAACGACGGACCGAAACGTCCTTAAACTATTGACGGACCGAAATGTCTTTATGTTAGTTGTATGTATGCCCTAGAGGCCAGTATTGTACAGATTATGTATATTATATTGGATGCTTGGACATATATAGAGATGACTTTCTTGCTCGACATGATAGTATGCTATCTGGTTGCTATTTATCTTAACATGTACACTAGTCTCTTTATACTGTCTTATAGTTACATGTTGGTAAAGCCCTTAGGATTTGTACTTGACTACCTAGACTATGATGCAGATCATACTAGTGGGGACATGGTAGTCCATAAGTACATCCTTCAAGGTCCCTAGTCGTGGGTGTATCGAGACGGGGCATCGATATACCAGTGTAGACTAGCGTATACGCTTCTCGACCCATGTGATGGGTGATGGATGATCCCATATCCATTGGTGTTTGACATCAGAGATGGTATACGGGTGCTCAGTGGAAACTGGGTACACTGGACGGACTCGCCGAGAACTCCCAGATGGTATTATACCTCACGTCAGATGGCAGTTCTCAGGTGACACTTGTACAGGTTAGTCTGTAGACCCGAGATCGTCATAGAGTCTTGTGTGATTCCCACTGTGCTTTGATCTCCACCTTACCACGTCCATAAGGGCGTGCAAAACGGTGGTCTTTGGGTACAGTCCCGAGTCACATGGAGGCAATGAGCGATAGGAGGGGTTTCGTCTCTCCCGGTATTGGGGGTAGATGTTGCGCAGTGCTCGATTGGCCGTAACAGGGAAGTCCCTGGCCAGGGCTGATCAGAGATTTGCTGGTAAGTGTTACCAGTAGTTTCTCGACCCGTTACGAGCCTCACATCGGCACGACTTATCGGGTTATTGGGGTCTGACGTATACCACCCCTAGACTTGATATGCGACATATCAGACGAAGAGACCGGACTGTATGGTAAGTGTTACTGGTCGGATTCGCAGGAGTGTGAGCGGGCTAGCTCGTCGATCTTCTGATCGCTCAATACCCGGGTGGCCGTTACGTTTAGCAGACCGCTTGCGGCTTGTGGGTGCTTGATATGATCATCATCTGCTACCGGCGTATTGACGAGTCTTTAGAGTCCTACACAGAGGTTTCCTGGCTCAAGCGAAACGAAATAGGAGCGCATATGAGATATGTGCAGGACCGAGAATAATGCGTGTATGTGATACCGCATTTCATTCTCGCGATATATGTTTCGATTGGTTATATTCGATATGACCTAGTTATCGAATCATAGATTCGATAAATCGATGCATTGAATACTAGTCAGTTATGTGCGACATGACCGGATCATTGAATCAAGTGTTGATTTAATGATTTAATGTATAATTATATATTTGATATATTACTTTGCATTAACTAGTATTGGTTCACTTTAAACGGATTTTTCTCACTTGGATTGCACATTGTATATGTGATATACTTTTGTGCACTTTTTTGTATCATGTTTGATGATACTTGATCATTTAGTTAAGTGTATAGAATTAATCCATGGTTAATTTGATAATTAGGGTTTTGCATATTCATTTATTTATTTATTTGTTTATTTATTTATTTGGAAAAGAATAAGATGAGAATGGTGGCTTTCTTTGTCATTTGTTGAAGCTTCATGAAGCTTTGACTTTAGCAACCATCCTTATCTTCATGCTTAACCCTAACCCTCTAAAGTGACCATGGTTTATTCTCTACACTTAACCCTAGTTTAGTTATGATAAGTATTTGATTTTCTATTTTCTTTTGAGAATAACTTATCATAACTAGCTCATTTTTCTTCTTCTTCTTCAAGTGAGCAACCTTGATGCCATCAATGGCAACTTGTGATCTAGTGAGCAAAATCCAAATCTAAAGTGAACCCACCTCCTATTTCTTCACCCTCTACCTCTTGCCAAGTTGTTTTGGGTGTTTACTTCACAAGTTTCACAAGTTTGTGAAGTCGGAGCTTGAGTTTGTGCAACCTCGACGTAGATCGTCTTTGACACAAAGCCGACGACCTATTCCGCTTGCTTTCCCGATGAAGCCGATGATCGAGTCGAGGATTCATGATGGACAGCGAGGGCATGACCACGTGGAGCTAAGGAGGCGGAAATCCGGATCTACAAAGGTTGTAGCATCTCAACTTTAGTTAAATAGTTAACTAGTTTTCCGTTTCGCCTAAATATCTAGTCTAAGATCCGTAGTCTAGGGTTTCTCGGCACAAAAAATTTTAAATTGGCATGTTCGATGCCTTGTGAGACCTTACTAGAGTGCCTAGGAACCTTTCACTTTAAACTAACAATGGACCGAAACGTCCTTAAACTAACAACGGACCGAAATGTCCTTAAACTAACAGCGGACCGAAATGTCTTTAAACTAACGACGGACCGAAACGTCCCTAAACTACTACCGCAGCATCCTTAGGCTGACGAGATAAAAAAAGGAGAAAAAGAAAAATATAAAAAAAAATGTTGAAAAAACGGTATGTCCATAAGCAAAAAGGGCACGGATGAAAACCCGAAAGGGCTCCGTGAGTAAAAACAGCAGGGCTACCGGCAAGTATTCGTGAAAACCCGAAAGGGCGTGACCTTGTAAAAAAAAGAGAAAAAGAATAAAAAAAACGGTATGTCCATGAGCAAAATGGGCACGGATGAAAACCCAAAAGGGCTCCGTGAGTAAAAACAGCAGGACTACCGGCGAGTGTTTGTGAAAACCCGAAAGGGCGCAACCTCGTTAAAAGACACTTATAGGGTCCTCTCGACCTTGTAAGGAGAAACCACCTGCGTGAGATCCTTACGACTCACAAAGGAGCAACACACTTAGGGATCCTCACGATCCCTAAGGAGAAAATACACTTACGAGATCCTCACGACTCGCAAGGAGAACTCTCTTATGGGACCCTCATAGCTCGTAAGATTTGAAAGTCTTAAGTTACAGAGACCTAAACCTGTGCTTAAGCAATCCCCCACAACCTTCGATAATGCCCTACAAGTAGTCCAATCTTGACCCTTGTATACAATCCACGGGCGCGAATAAACATTTCCCTAACTAAGTCCCATCCGAGACTAGGGATATGTTTGCATGGTAAACAACCCTTGTAAATCCTCTCGACTTACAAGGAGAAAACCCTCCCGTAGGATCCTTACGACTTACAGAGGAACAATGCACTTAGGAACCCTCACGATTCCTAGGGAGAAAATACACCTATAAGATCCTCACGACTTGTAGGGAGAAATACCTTTGTGAGACCCTTACGGCTCATGAAGTCAAAAGCCTTAGTCGACAGGACCTTAACCCTGTTTGCTAAGCCACCTTTGTTCGACATCGACAGAGGCAAATGATGATTCGCTCCTGGCAATATTCCAGTCGCAGCGATACTGATGCCAAGATTGGTATCAAATCCCAAGTTCCACACTCGCAATATATAAAAAAAAAAACAGCAAGCCATACGTGCATACGAAATAGCCGAAATGATGGGGCAACTTGCAATAAAAATCAGCAAGTAAAAAAAATGTATGCATAAAAAAATAGCCGAAATGATTGGGCAACTCGCAATAAAAAGCAGCGAGTAAAAATAAAGTAAATAGCCGAAATGATTGGGCATCTCGAAAAATAGCCGAAATGATTGGGCAATCGCAATTCTCGCGATATAAAATGCTGAAATGATAGAGCATCGCGGAAAGAATAAAAAATGATGAAAGAATGAAACTTTTTGCCCTACAGGTGATGCTACATCAATCCCTGTATACAATCCAGGGGCGCAAACAAAGAAAGAGTTGCACTCTTCCCCCCCCAGGTTTCACCAAAGAAGAAGAAGCAAAATCTCGACGTGCCAAAGGAGACCTGGAGATCGTCTCAACGCTCGTCTCGTAACGACGGACACAACTTCAAGCTAAACGAAACAGCGGCAACTCCCAGTTCCATGGCTCGGCGGTATACATATCGCCAACAGTCAAACCTCCATCCCGTGAAATGCGGATACAATCGACAAAATTCCTGGTTACGTGGAACGCGGATAATGTCACTCTTTGACCCCGTGTGAAGCATCCAGAGCGGAGCCTAGTCCCCGCCGAGCATGGCAGTGAACCCGTGTGAAGCATCTAGTGCAAAATTCCTGGTTACGTGGAACACGGATAACGTCACTCTTTGACCCCGTGGAAAACGTCCAGAGCGGATCCTGGTCCTCGCAGAGCATGGCAGTGAACCCGTGTGAAGCATCCAGAGCGGAGCCTAGTCCTCGCCGAGCGCGGCAGTGAACCCGTGTGAAGCATCTAGTGCAAAATTCCTGGTTACGTGGAACGCGGATAATGTCACTCTTTGACCCCGTGTGAAGCATCCAGAGCGGAGCCTAGTCCTCGCCGAGCACAGCAGTGAACCCGTGTGAAGCATCTAGTGCAAAATTCCTGGTTACGTGGAACACGGATAACGTCACTCTTTGACCCCGTGGAAAACGTCCAGAGCGGATCCTGGTCCTCGCAGAGCACGGCAGTGAACCCGTGTGAAGCATCCAGAGCGGAGCCTAGTCCTCGCCGAGCGCGGCAGTGAACCCATGTGAAGCATCTAGTGCAAAATTCCTGGTTACGTGGAACGCGGATAATGTCACTCTTTGACCCCGTGTGAAACATCCAGAGCGGAGCCTAGTCCTCGCCGAGCACGGCAGTGAACCCGTGTGAAGCATCTAGTGCAAAATTCTTGGTTATGTGGAACGCGGATAACGTCACTCTTTGACCCCGTGGAAAACGTCCAGAGCGAATCCTGGTCCTCGCAGAGCACGGCAGTGAACCCGTGTGAAGCATCCAGAGCGGAGCCTAGTCCTCGCCGAGCGCGGCAGTGAACCCGTGTGAAGCATCTAGTGCAAAATTCCTGGTTACGTAGAACGCGGATAATTTCTCTCTTTGACCCCGTGGAAAACATCCAGAGCGGATCCTGGTCCTCGCAGAGTACGGCAGTGAACCCGTGTGAAGCACCCAGAGCGGAGCCTAGTCCTCACCGAACACGGCAGTGAACCCGTGTGAAGCATCTAGTGCAAAATTCCTGGTTACGTGGAACGCGGATAACGTCACTCTTTGACCCCGCGGAAAACGCCCAGAGCGGAGCCTGGTCTTCGCCGAGCACGGCAGTGAACCCGTGTGAAGCATCCAGAGCAAATACCGGACTGTGGAGTCCTTAAAATCCATGGACTATGACGTCCTTAACCTCGACCGTAATGTCTTAAAACTAACGATCAACCACCCCGATTCCCTACGGATTCTCCCTTGGTTAAAGGGTACATCTCTTCACTCCTTTGATACTCGGCGTTGTAATTCCTCAACGTCTTCAAAGAGGTGACGGGTCCCTGCGACCAAACATCGGACTGTGGAGTCCCTAAATCCATGGACTATGAGGTCCTTAACCTTGACCGTGATGTCTTAAAACTAGCATCGGACTGTGGAGTCCCTAAATCCACGGACTATGAGGTCCTTAACCTTGACCATGATGTCTTTAAACTACGATACCTTGAGCGACCCCTGACCCCGTGAAACACAGATAAGGGCGACCACATCCAACACTTGCAGGTCCTCCTCATGACCTGCGAGGAAGAAAAACTCTCTTGTGAGATCCTTACGACTTTCAAGGGAAAACCCACTTAAGAACCTTCACGATTCTTAAGAAGGACTTACACCTATGGGATCCTCTCGACCTGTAGGGAGAAAAGCTCTTTATGAGACCCTTGTAGCTCTTAAAATGCAAAAGTCTTAGGAAGCAGATCTTAACCCTGAGTCTTAAGCTATCGCTGCCTTACGAGGAGATCAAGATAAATTGTCCACAAACGCATTCAATGAAAGGGGACACATCGTTAAGAAGAAAAATGTATCTTTTATTCATAAACCAAAATGGATACAAAGTACAATTCATGAAAGAAACCAAAAAGAAAGATACTCTTATCCATGAGTACGTACAAAAAAGGGGAAAAGATACAAGTCCTCAAGCCGGCGGGCGGTGCAGTAATTTCACCAGCTCATCGTTCTGTTGCTGAGCCACGGCTTCATGATGCAAGATCTCCAGAAGACAAACCTCCGCCTGAGCTTGCTGAGCTTGATACGAAGCAAGCCGAACTTCGAGCTCTTTCTCGGTGGCTTTATGAGCCTCGACCCTCTCACGAGTGAACGTGGCAGCTTTATCGAGGGCCACCACCTCTTTTATGGACTCCTGGAGCACTCGCCAGAGTTCGTATGCTTTGTTGGCCTTGGCTGTGAGGCTGGCCTGAAGCTCGCTCAGCGCCTTAGAAGCCAATTCCCTCTCCGAGAACTTACGGCCAAGCCTCTTCTCGCATGACGTCATGTTAGCCGCACATCGTGCTATCAGACCCCGCAACTCCACTTTTGCAGCCACGGCTTCCGAAGAAAGGCGAGAAGATTCAAGAGCGTGCAAACAAGCCTCCACCTTCCTACAGAACTCCACCCAGACCCGCACCACCTCCTCGCTATGATAGGTGGCGAGAAAAGGAAGAGAGCCGTTAGATTCAGCGGCAAACGCTTCGGCCGTGGTCGCTCTACCAGTACGGAGCTCCTTGACGAAAGACGACAGGGAGACAAGGCTCAATCGGGCCAAGCGTTCTGAAGCCCGCAAAGCATAAGGACCGGGCGGCATCACGATGCGCGATTCCAAAGCCATGGAGACTGGCAGAGCTGCTCAAATTTGGGAAATGTTAGTAAAGCTTTTAAATGCAGAACAGACGGGACTATAATAAAATGTCACCCACCGACAGTCATGCAAGCAGGAGCTGAAGGTTCCCCTGGCCCTTCAACGACCTCGACCTCATCGTCAGCTTCCAAAACTATAAGAGACATCAACGTCATTTCGCAAGATAGTAACAATGCTATGGTAAAAGAAAAAATGGCGAATGACACTAACCTTGCCCAGAGGAAAGGACAATACGCTGAGGGGAGATCGCCTGCGGAGCTGCCATCTCCAATAAACGCTGAAATGACTGTCGATGCGACAGATCCGCGATCGTGGCCGCCAAACCGCGCAATTCTGGGAAAGATAAAAGAGTTCAGACTATGAAGGGGTTGCTAAATTAAAACGCAGAGGGATATCTTCGACACTCCTCCCATTCTGAGCCGAGGGGATAGCAGCTTCGACGGTCTCCGCTGTGACCTCAGGCTCCAACAAAGGAAGAGTAGTCCCGACTACCTCTCTTCCGGCCTCTGGGCCGCCCTCAGTAAGAGTCGTTGGGGTGGCGACCTCCAAAGGAGCCTCCCCCAAAGGGGCAAACGCTCCCTGATCAAGAACCGCCACTGGAGGTTCTACCATGAGAAGAGCAGCCTCCTCAGCCCCCTCCACACCAAGCAAGGCTTCATTGAGAATTTCGGCGGGCTTTATCTTTAATGGGCCCGTAGGGAGCTCCCCCAGCGTCGAAGATTCTGCACGATTCAAATAAGAATAATGATACATATGCACGGGCATAAACAATCTGAAGAACTACGAAAAGAACCACAACGTACCGATGCGCAAAGAAGCCCTCAATATGGCTTCTTCAAGCCGCTGCTCCTTCTCAAGGAGGTGGGCTCGCCGGGGTTCGAGAGTGGACTCATGGCCGCCGGTCCATAAAGAAAGTGCGTCAGCTGCATCTTCTGAAGCGGCCTGCTTCAAAGCCCTCTCCCCCCATTCCTCCAAAGGACCGATAAATCGCCGCCGAATCCACGAAGGGTCTTCGTAAAAGATTACAGCGGGATAGGACTTCTTCGGAACCCTAGCATTATGAGACACATCTTTAGAACGTCGTATAGCCTCAGCCAACTGTGCGGCCTCCTCATCGGCCGAACTCGGGAAAGGAAGTCCAGCGTCTGACTCTTGCAGGGCCAACGGCTCGTCTTCAAGAGTGGGCTCAGACTCCGCCAAAGAATCGAGCGAATTGGTGGCCACCTTCCTTCGACACTTAGACCCAGAGCCGGTCGCCGAGGATGACCGTTTCCTCCCCCGCGAAGCCTTAGGGCGACGCTGACCCACATCGCCTACGACGCCCTCATCTCTATTACCCTCGCCTGGGGCCACGACCGAGGATGACACTGTCATTGTCAATGCCACGGGGGACGGTGCTGCCACAGGCGGTGGTGCTACCACCGGGGCCCTTCCACCTCGCGAGCGGGAACCCAGGGGCATACCGGCCATTGGAGTAAGGTTCACCTCCGATTCTCCTGGGATGAGCGCAGTGCCGGTATCCCTTAGAGGGAAGTGGACCGGAGCCCTCGGTCGCAGCTTAGCTCCTGGAACCAGAGGAGGGGCATCGTGGCCAAGAAGCACCCTCCTTTCCTCAAGAATGATTGGGCTGACCCGATGAAGATACCAACCCGTAAACGCGCCCACGCACCTGGGCAGGTATTTAGCTTCAGGTACAATAAAATGGGAGCCGGTGTTTAGCCTCATGAAATGATGAGCTGCATCACGAACGGCATCGAGCGAAGGGATTGGGGCGACTATAAAAGCCTCGAAGGGAACACCCTGGTCGTATCCAAGTTGTCGGGCAAATCGATGCGGATTGTACCGCATGAAAAGAGCTGCACTGTCCTGGCGAAACACCAAGTAGCCCGGTCTAATTGTATATAAGTGCGCAGCCTCCCGGGGCTTCAAAGAAGGTGCGTTGTCTTTTGACAGATCCCAGAGTTGTTGAACTGGACCTGAGGGAGTAGACAAGACCCGATCATTAAAAACCATCCCTCCAGCGGCAGCGTAAGGAGAAATCAGCACCCGAATAGCCCCGAACTGAGTCGGGTCGGCGGCAGAAGCATCCACTAATCGCATAAGTCGTGGAAAGGGGTAGGCATCGTAAAATGAGGGCCTCTGATGCATGGCAAAAGCCCCCAACACATGCATTTCGATCCAGGACGTGAAATAATGAAGCGAAAAGTTTACCACATCCACGCCAGGAGTAGAGGTATTAGCTGCGGTGCCCAACCCATGATAAAAATGCGCCAACGCCGGGATGCCGATAGCCAATCGCGTCCCCTCAGCAATACGATGAGCCGAGTAGATAACCGATGCTCTCATGAAGCGGCGATGCATGGGGATAACGAACCAACTGAGCCAAACACTGACAAACCCCACGAAGAATGTTTCCTCATCCATACCGGGTGCTGCAATGGACTCAAAAGACATCGGCGACACGATGGGAATATAGTATTGTGGCAGGTCCGATTCAGCGGTCGGTAGCTTCTTCGGACCGAACCCAAAGGGGTCTTTGATGTTAGCAAACTTCGGAGCAGTCTTCGATATGACGTCCTCACGAAGGAAGCGGAAATGAAGCTTTTAAAAGTAACACCCTGCTCCTCAGACTCAGTGAACAATCGATCAAAAATACCCAACGCCTTGATCAAGCTGGGGCGCTTGTGGCGAACGGCATTCTCAACAGACAAGCCGTCAGCCGGTGCAGACTCGGGCTCAAAGACATACTCATCAGGAGGCAACAACTCCTCATACAGTGCACCCCTGATTGGCAATCCCGAGATTTCATAAAATTCTGCAAGAGAGATCGAGACCACGCGATCTCCTAGAATGAAAGTGTTGGTGGGAAGATTCCATTGGTTCAAAAACGCCTTAACCCACCAGACATGCGGGGACTTATAATGGAAGAGTGACGCGTATATTACCTGATAAAGCCCGACCTTCTGCAGCCGCGCACGATGGGTGGCAAGGATGTAGCGAGCCCAGAGAAGATAGCCCGTAGGGTGTCAGGAAGTGAGCCCTATCTTATAGATCTGCCCCCACGGGTGGGCCTCACCCTGGCAGATACGCCGCCCCAAGATGTCTATGGCCGGGATCGAATGGTTCGGAATACCGGTCATCGAAGGCTCGAGCCTCCCCGTTGGAGTCCAGTTAGGCATTTCCACAGTAAAAACCATCCTCGAAGGATCCATCGGTAAGAATGGGAAAGTGGGCTCCGTCGATACCGCGCAGAGAAAACTCCGGCGACCCTGAATAATCTGACTATACCAAGACCCCCATTGAAGAAGGTTGGTACAGTTCGGGTCATGGGCCCGGATCATCGCCATCGCTTCCTCATCAGATGGCGACTGAGGAAAAGCAGCCTCCGAGCGAGAAAAGGGAAAGCAGGGAACAGAAGCCATCGCACCTGAAATCCAATAAAAGGAGACCGTTAAAAGCAAAGTCAGCAATATATATCCATGCATGAACATGAAGACTAGTTAAAGAAAGCAACAGCAGAGTTTTCTGGGACTATTGGCTACAAAACACATGGGCCCCACAGAATCCGGATGACGGCTCATTAATAATGAGACCAAATAGATATAATAAAACAAAGGGAATATCCCCATTAAATAAAGACTGAGATTCAGGTGACCCTACACATCCCCCCTAGAAGACGAATCTGTCTCGGGCCCCACAACAGATCCAACAGGATCAAAGGAATTAAATTCCCACAGAAGATATCATTACAAAACTCCTGTTCCATCAATTGCAGAAGGACAACCTCGGGCCAAGAGGCCCCAAGAAGGCTCCATGTGAAGAAACTGAGTTCTTCACAGGAATTAAATTCCTTTTAGAAAAGGTAATTAAATTCCCATAAGACATTTTCGGAAGGAATTAAAATCCATAGATTGTCATCATCATTTCCCTAAGGACCGCTTAAACCCTAAGAGAGCTACAGTTTGAAGATTAAATGGCTTTCGGCTCCTGTTGATGAATTTGAAGGAAATGGGTTCATATTAAAAGAGTAAAACTCTTGTTTTGAATTTAAAATCCAGAAGAATGTGAAAGTCCATCGTTTGCCCAAGAACATTACCTAAGGGAAAGAAGTCCTTTCAAACAGAGTTAAACTCTGAAAATTGTTTCAAGGCAGAGAACTAAGCTCTGAAAGAAGAGAATTAAATTCTCAGAGAAAGTTTGCAAGGAGGAAGACAAGCAAAGTGGAGGCGTCCCTGAGATGACCCCTATATTTATAGATGCGATGGAAACGATTCATCTCCCCAAATCCCTAAAGGAATCCAACAGTCATAAAAGGTGATAGCGTTGCACTCACGTGCGGACACGTGAGAACAACGCTGTGGGGGCATTTGTTTCCTGATTTAAAATCAGAAAAGCTTATGGAAAAAGCTTCAGAAAAGGGTCACGTGCTTACACGTGACCAGCAGTCACGTGTTGGCACGTGACATCTAAAAGCATCGGCGAGGCAAATTCAGTTTCCCAACTACATCGAAGAAAAGGGCTTCAGAAAGGGTCACGTGCTCCCACGTGACCTGGGTCACGTGTTGGCACGTGACAATTACAAACGGCTTCAAAGGCAAACCGGTTCCCTGATCAAACCAAGGAAAAGTTTTCAGAAGAGGTCACGTGCTCCCACGTGACCAGGGTCACGTGTTGGCACGTGATGATCAAAAGCAGCAGACTTGTTCTCCAGTGAAATCAAGGAAAGAGGCTTCAAACAAGGGTCACGTGCTCACACGTGACCAGTGGTCACGTGTTGGCACGTGATGACCAAGCAGCAACCAGAAGACAGAGCGTAAAAAGAAGGAAGAAGGCTCGTTCCAAGGGGGTCACGTGCCCACACGTGACCATGAGTCACGTGGTCACACGTGACCGGCTTTCAAAACCCATTTTGTTAACAGAATTAAATTCTGAAAGAGATTCAAATCTTTCCAAAGGAAAGCGATTATCTGGAACCAACCGAATTAAAGATTTAAAGATGATTGAATATCATCTATCTATAGAAAAATCCTGAACTTGGAAAGATTTCCCCTTTAAATCTAACAGAAATAACAAAGGAGAATCCCTGGATTTGAAATCCAATGGTGAATAAAATTCACCTAATAATCAAAAGGTCCAAAACGAATGATGGATGCAAATCAAATCTCTCAATGAAGATTCGTCAGAAAACCAATTGACTCGGCTGCTTCTCCTATAAATAGGAGCCAAGAGACACGCAAAAAATATAGACGCAAATCTCTTTAAAACTTTTATTAGGGTTTAACCCTATTCAGTTCTTCACATATATGAGGAATTTAATTCCTACAGAAAATTCAGAGTTCAACTATATTCCAGAATATAAATCTTCAAAAGGAAGTGGGAATTTAATTCCTTTGGAATTTAAAGCTTTTTATTAGGGTTTAACCCTACGAGGAATTTAATTCCTGAAAAAAGATTAACAGATCTTCTAAACAACATACATAGAGGCAGGGTCACGTGCCACCACGTGACCCTCCCCCCCAAAAGATCTACAGAAAGCCCTCTGGAGGCAGTGCCTCACGTGACTCACGTGACTCTTGACAGAAGCTTTAACACATAAGCGCTTGAATCCCCGTCACGTGATGGCATGTGATGCTCTAAAAGATGCATAGTCTCAGAAGAACAAGTGAAGGGAGGGCGCTCTCACGTGTTGCCACGTGACCCCTCTTGCCTTAGTGTTTAAACACTAAAACGGAACCCCTAAATTCAGTGACAAAACACTGTTTGGCCTTAGTGTAACACTAAGCACAGAACTATATTTGCAGTGTTCAACACTGACTACCGTAGTGTCCAACACTAGTTTGGGCTCCTGTTGCCAGCGTTTAACACTGGACTGTTTTAGTGTTCAACACTAATCTGAAAGCCTGGTTGCTGGTGTTTAACACCAACTATCTTTTAGTGTTGAAACACTAACTTATCAATCTTATTTCCAGTGTTCAACACTGATTTGTATTTAGTGTTTAACACTAGACACTGGCCCAATTGGCCGAATGGATAGAGGCAAAGCCTCTCCTTCAAGAGACCAACAGGAAGTCAATATTCCAGACATGATTGGACTTAGCCCAAGATGGCCATAAGTCCTCAATTCGTAATTAACTGGGCTAATGGGCTCATAACATAATTAATTGGTCTTGATCCCAAATTGGGCCAAAGACTATTTAATCCACTCCGGTTCCAGGGTACATCTCTTCACTCCTTTGATATTTGGCGTTGTAATCCCTCAACGTCTTCAAAGAGGTGACGGGTCCCGATGACCACTTATTGATACGGACTGTGGGGTCCTTAAACCTCGACCGAGATGTCTTAAAACTAACAATGGACTGTGGGGTCCTTAAACCCATGGACTACGACGTCCTTAACCTCGACCGAGATGTCTTAAAACTAACAATGGACTGTGGGGTCCTTAAACCCATGGACTACGACGTCCTTAACCTCGACCGAGATATCTTAAAACTGACAATGGACTGTGGGGTCCTTAAACCCATGGACTACGACGTCCTTAACCTCGACCGAGATGTCTTAAAACTAACAATGGACTGTGGGGTCCTTAAACCCATGGACTACGACGTCCTTAACCTCGACCGAGATGTCTTAAAACTAACAATGGACTGTGGGGTCCTTAAACCCATGGACTACGACGTCCTTAACCTCGACCGAGATGTCTTAAAACTAACAATGGACTGTGGGGTCCTTAAACCCATGGACTACGACGTCCTTAACCTCGACCGAGATGTCTTAAAACTAACAATGGACTGTGGGGTCCTTAAACCCATGGACTACGACGTCCTTAACCTCGACCGAGATGTCTTAAAACAAACAATGGACTGTGGGGTCCTTAAACCCATGGACTACGACGTCCTTAACCTCGACCGAGATGTCTTAAAACTAACAATGGACCGCAATGTCCTTAAACTACCTATGGACCGCAATGTCCTTAAACTACCTACGGACCCCAATGTCCTTTAAACCAGCAATGGACCACTATGTCCCTAAACTGGAGTAATAGAGCCCCAAATGCTCTTTTGTCGGATCTAAACGATCCCGTTTAAGTTGATCTTAGCCTCAAATATGGCTAACGTATCCTTAAACCTTCAAACAGACTGGACTATGAATCCCCCCAATCAAATTCGGTTCAAGGGTACATCTCTGAACTCCTCTGATATTTGTCGTTGTAATCCTTCAACGTCGTCAGAGAGGTGACGGGTCCCGACGGCCATACATTCAATGGACCACTATGTCCCTAAAATGGGGTAATAGAGCCCCAAATGCTCTTTTGTCGAATCTAAACGATCCCGTTAAGTTGATCTTAGTCTCAAACTAGACTAACGTATCCTTAACAAACGTTTGAGTTGATCTTAGCCTCAAATATGGCTAACGTATCCTCAAACCAAACCCCCAAACCCAAATCTAAGATAAATACGGATTTGGACTAGTCCACGTCCTACGGACGACGACATAACTCAGTCTCTGTATACAATCCACGGACAACCACAAATAAAAAAAAAACACACGACACGAAGTGACCATCTGGAGAAGGAGAAAGTTGTTACCGCAACGCGGTAGCGTAATTAACTGCAGGGGCTTGCGCCTGCAGGGAAGAGCGTCCCCACAATCAAAAAACCCCTCAAGTGAGGGGGAATCTGACGAAGTCTGCTACATCGGACGCATCTGCTCAAACCTTCGATACACGGTACCATAAATCAACTTGGCATCTTCGGAGAGGTGGACGGATAGCACCAATTAGCATCTGCCCCGAACCTCAGGCAATAGACGTCCCCGCATCTCGGCCGCCGTTCGGAGGGGAACAACGAATAAGGACGTTTCAACTTTTCTTAAAGAGGTTGCTGCTTGTTATTTCGGCAAACAACCGGTTTAGGGCCACTCGATTGCTGTTGAGTATTAGTTACGAGGGCTGTTTTTTTCATTTTCCTTTATCCTTTTTGTTCGCTCCGTTGTTTGCGGAGCTGAGATTTTTCCCGAGTAGCGTGCGATTGCACGGCTGAACGTTCTCGCAGCTCCTCAATTCTTTTATTTTTGAACTAGAATACCCGAGAGAAGGGTTAGGGGTAGCTTCTTCGTCAGAGTCGCTTCCAAAGGTGATAATTTGTGATCCCTTGGAGTCGGCTATATGACAATCGTCGGCGGCTCTTTTGCGCTCATCTATCGCATTTTTTCGGCGTCTACGAGCTTCACATTTTGCCCTGTCAAAGTGTTGCTTTTGAGCGACATACCCTTGCCACCAACAGTTAAAGGATTCGCAATCTTCGGTAGGATGTATGATCTTCTGATGATATAAACAGAAGTTAGGGTGTATCTCTACCTCAGCGAGAGTATTTTCTTCAGAGGGCGGTAGCTTCATTCCTACTGATAGAGCTTTGGCGAACCTTTTCCTCGTCTTGAATTTATTTTTAAATGCAGTGTATGGCTTTTGATTTGACGGGAATGCATTGGCTCTTTCCAGTATGGCCATTTCACGCTCTTAATTGGCTTTTGCTTTCAGACGAATTTCATTTAGGAAGACATTGATCAACTCGTCTGATGGCTGTAGAGTCTCCGGCTCAGGGTTCGCCATTGGTTTCTCGGCGCAAGAAGCCTCTTCATCATCTGCCAGTGAATGAGAAATCACATGACAAGTCGCTACGCAGTCTTCGGATTCATCTGATGAGTTTTCTCCATCATTTTCATCTTCGACGATAGAACAAGCTGCACCCATTGTATCCGTTTTCTTTAGAGTATGCGGCTGTGGCGGGTTTACCTTCCAATTTTCAGACAGCGTGAATTTGCCTTGTAGGTACTGATCCTCGATCCATCCCTTAAAGACGAAACAATCCTCGATCGGGTGACTTACCGTTTGGTGGTAAGGGCAATAATTGGGATTATTAAGATCGTCTGGCTGTGACAGAGCTTTGGATTCGGCAGATTGATGAGTCTGTTGCGCACTGCCAGCTCGAACAGTCTTTTCATTTTATTCTGAGGAAATGAGTAAGGACGTCTTAGTCTCTCCTCGAGGGATGGGCGCGGACGCACATTGTTTTGGCGAACGACCGGTTTTGAATTGGTCGGCTGTCGTTGAGCATTGGCGACGACGATCGCTTTCCCTTTTCTTTTCTCGTTTCGAGAATCGGGTTTTGGAGGAGACGGTCCATGGCGCATCTGGTCTATTTGGGCTAATTTGTCGATCAAAACCTGGAAGGTGGTCGGCCTGAAGAACATCATGAATTGCGAGATGGTCGCTTGAGGGTCAAGGGTACCTACGAACATGCCTACCGCAGGTGCCTCCTCTATACGTTGTTCGCATTTCGACCATAGGTTTCTCCATCGTGTTGCGTATTGGACCCACGTTTCACCTGGCCTTATCCTGGCATTTATCAGTGTTGTTATCGGGGTGCGTTCACTAGCACTCGCGAATCTTTGCGCGAACAGTAGCTCCATCTCCGCAAATGTTTTGACAGAGTCATTATGTAGCTCCGAATACCATTCAAAGGCTGTTTCTGCTAAGTTGCCAACGAATTGGCGAAGCAACAATTTGTCATCGCCTCTAGTGTTGCCGCATAAGGCCCTGAATTGAGCGACATGTTGATGCGGATTCCCTGTCCCTTTATATACGTGGAATTTAGGGATAGTATATCCCGGCGGTAATTGATTTGGTCATACCAGCCCGGATAGGGTCGTCCAGTTCTAACAGTTTGCCCAGCTGCTTCACTCGCCTGATGAGCTCGTATTTGCTGAGCTATATAGTCATCAAGCGCGGCCTTGGAAATGGTTTCTTCCTTGGCTGCTGAAAGAGCAGGAGAAGGATCAGATGTTTCCCCTCCGTCATTTCCGCCAATGACTGGAGGGTCTTCAGCTGGAGGGTCCGGCTGTAACATTATCCCTACCATGTCTTGGAAGAGGAGTGCCATTTGTTTTATGTTAGCCGCTTGTTCTGCGGCTTCTGTGTCCTTCTTTTTGAGGATTCTACGTAAGAAGTCAGCATCAGTCTCTTGTTCGTGACGCTGTTCTGATGATACTTCCAAACTTTCTTTCGGTTCGGTAAGTGCAGCCATCACAGTCATCATTTCCTGAAGCTTCTGTTGCTGCTCCTGGGTTTTCGTCACAGATCGGGTGAGCGGTCGGTGACCCGTCGAAGCACGACTTTCATCCTTTCCGGAAGCCATATAAACGGTGTGCACCACCATGCCCCCAGACTTGGGGCGTTTGTGTCTAGTGTCTTTGCGATTTGCCAAAGACATAGGGGCTTTTTGCGGTCTCCTTTTTTGAGTGATTGGAGTTGAGGGGGCCGTTGTAGTGGGCACCCTGTTTACCTCAATCAGAGCAAAGCTCTGTTTAAATTCCAAGGTGGAAAAAGAAGCAATGCTTCTGTTTTCTCCAATCAGAGCAAAGCTCTGTCTTGAAAATTAAAAAGAAAATTAAAGTTAAAATAAATGAAGTAGCGTACTCTATAAGAGCAAAGCTCAAAAAAAAATAATAATAATAATAAAAAAATAAAAAAAATAAAAAAATAAAAAAAAATGTTCTGCGCGCGCTGCGCAGTACGCGCTGCTGCGCAGCGCGCAGTGCGCGCGTCGCGCTGCGCGCTGCGCAGTATGCCCACTGCGCGCAACTGCGCGCTGCGCAGCGAGCACTGCGCGCGCTGCGCAGCACTGCGCGCTGCGCAGCACTGCGCGCTGCGCAGTGCGCGCACAGTGCGCGCTACACAGTAAAAAAAAATAAAATAAAATAAAAAAAAATATTTAAAAAAATTAAATTTTTTATTGCAAAAACAAAATAAAGATTTGAGGAAATCTTTTCTGTTTTTATTAAAACAATAAGATTTCTTCTGTAAAACAGAGACCTTTGGATTAAAGATCCGACGGTGGGGAAAATTCCCCAAATCACTTAAAGAATAATCTTTTTAACAAATTTTAACTAATTTATGGGCACTATAAAAAGGACCCTAGACCTCAATTCAAAAACAGGAACATCTTAAAAAAAAAAGAGAGAGAAGAGAACTCTTCAGAACTCTTGAAGAATAAAAAAAGGTAAAAACCTTTAAAAGAAGAGAAAATTCTCTTATAAATATGATCATAGATCTTTAACGATAAATAAATAAATAAATAAAAATAGTGCCTTGCACTTGTTTTATGAACCATCGGTTCTTGAACCTAAAAGGTTCTTAAATTAATAGTGCTTTGCACTTCTTATGAACCACCGGTTCTCTAAAACAGGAAAAACAGAAATAAAAAAAAAAAGATAGTGCTTTGCACTTTTATGAACCTTTGGTTCTTGAAATAAACAAACTTGTTTTTCTTTGATCTAAATTAGATCAAGAAATCAAATAGTGCTTTGCACTTCTTTTATGAACCATTGGTTCTTGAATCTAAAAGATTCTAAAATTAATAGTGCTTTGCACTTATAAATTTGCACTGTTGTGCTTTTTGATTGGCGCAAAGCGCTTGACAAATGCAATACATTTTCTAAAGGGCCAGGCCCAAATCAAAAAGACCTAGTAGGCCTAATTAAATTGCAAGGCAATAAATGGGCAGAGCCCAAATAAATTGATACTTTGCATCCTTTATACAAGGGCAGAGCCCAAATAAAATTGATGCCTTGCATCATTCCTAAAAGGGCAGAGCCCAAAACAAATTGATACTCTGCATCCTTTCTAGGCAAGGCCTAAATAAAAATAAAAAAAAGAAATGCAATACAAAAGCAAATAAAATGTTGAACATTTCAACTGGACTTAGCCCAATTTTGGCCATAAGTCCTTAAATTAAATTGACTGAGCAAAATTGCTCTTCTAAATCAATTTACATCCGGTTCGAGGGTACATCTCCGAACTCCTTTGACATCCGTCGTTGTAATTCCTCAACGACGTCAAAGAGGTGACGGGTCCCAACGACCACACATCGATATGGACTGCGGGGTCTTTAAACTCGCAGACCGAAATGTCCATAAACTAATATCGGACCGGAACGTCCCTAAACTAATATCGGACCGAAACGTCCCTAAACTAATATCGGACCGAAACGTCCCTAAACTAATATTGGACCACCACGTCCCTAAACTGGCGATGGACCACCACGTCCCTAAACTGGAAAGTGGACCACTACGTCCCTAAACTGGAACAATAGAGCCTCCAAATGCTCTTTTGCCGAATCTAAACGGTCCCGTTTAAGTTGATCTTAGCCCCAAACACGGCTAGCGTATCCTTAGACATTTAAATGAATGATAAAACCCCAAATCAACTCTGGTTCAAGGGTACATCTCTGAACTCCTCTGACACCTATCGTTGTAATTCTTCAACGACGTCAGAGAGGTGACGGGTCCCGACGGCCATAAATGCTATGGACCACCACGTCCCTAAACTGGCACAATAGAGCCCAAATGCTCTTTTGTCGGATCTAAACGATCCCGTTAAGTTGATCTTAGTCTCAAACTGGATTAACGTATCCTTAACAAACGTTTGAGTCGATCTTAGCCTCAAAAATGGCTAACGTATCCTCCAAACAGACTTTAGTTCCAAATTGGACTATGAATCTCCCAAACTGGAACAATAGAGCCCAAACGCTCTTTTGTCGGATCTAAACGATGACGTTAAGTTGATCTTAGTCTCAAACAGGACTAATGTATCCTTAATGAACGTTTAAGTTGATCTTAGCCGCAACGCGACTAATGCATCCTTAAACTAAAAACACCAAACCCAAATCTAAATTAAATACGGATTTGGACTAATCCACGTCCTACGGGCGACGGCATTACTCAGTCTCCGTATACAATCCACGGGCAACCACAAACAAAACAAACACACACGACACGAAGTGAAATTCTGGAGAAGGAGAAAGTTGTTACCGCGATGCGGTAGCGTAATTAACTGCAGGGGCTTGCGCCTGCAGGGAAGAGCGTCCCCACAATCAAAAACCCCTCATCCTGAGGGGGAATCTGACGAAGTCTGCTACATCGGTCGCATCCGTCTAAACCTCCGATACACGGTGCCATAAATTAACTTGGCATCTTCGGAAAGATAGACGGATAAAACCAAATAGCATCTGCCCCGAACCTCAGGCACGGACCCAAAGTCCAGGCCGCCGTTCGGAGGGGAACAGATTCTGGCACGCCCGGTGGGACCTCTTCCTCTTTCCACTCCACACTTCGTGTGTCGTGTTCGCGAACAAATCGCGGTTTGCTGTGATTGCTTGTGGATTCAAGGTACTAAGATTTGGTGTCTTGCTCCGTGCAGAAAACAGAAGATCAATGGCTTCGAACTGCATCGCCTGCAGCAACAACTCTCGCTCCGTCATTACTGGAGGAGTGACTTATGGGCCCCAAGCGGCCTCCCTTTTCAAAATGCCGGTGGAGCAGGTGGCTCAAGCCACCACTGGACTATTTTTTGGGACCATGCTCCCATCAATGAGCTTCAACGCCCCAATGACATTGCAAGAAGCTCCAAAGAAGTCGGTCTTCGATCGACTCACCACTGCCGCGACCCCTCTCAACAGGTCGCCCAACTCCACTGCTTCAGGTTTTAATGGATTAGGCCAGAGCTCCATCGGGCCCATGAAGAAGCCTGCCATACCAGAAGGCGTTATCCCGAAGCGGATAGCCATCCCAACTCCCGTTCCTGGCAAAATCACCAAGGTTGCTTCCCATGTTCGGAAGCCCGCTTCTGACAGGTTGGCCGTCCCCGTTCAACGGACGTCGATCTTTAAAAGGCTGGTACCAGCATATTCTGACCAACACAGGGGGCATGAGGAGGTCACCCCTATATCTGAAACAATTCCATCAGGACGACATGCTCGACGTCGCTACTGGCGCCAAGTGAGGAAGGCTGGGGGCAACTCCCCCTCTGGACTTACTCCTCCAACTCCGATGGTGAGGATCGATGCTGCTGTTCCAACCAAGAACAGCTTTGAACTGCTCAACAGGGTGAGCAGAAATTCTCCTACTGCGATGTTGAAACGAACTCCTTCACCTGTGGAGAATACTCCAGAGAAGAAGTTAGAGCAGCCCCCTCAGCGGCTGTCCCCTAAAATTTACAAAGTCTGGCGACAGGTCCAAGATTCGGTGATCGATCAAGACTGTCTCCGACGACAGAAAAAGATGAAGGTTCGGCAGAGGAAGGATTACTCCGTCAAACCACAAAAAGCAAAAGCTACTTGGGTGCCCACTACAACGGCTCCCTTAACTCCAATCACTCAAAAAAGGAGGCCGCAAAAAGCCCCTGTGTCTTCGGTAAATCGCAAAGACACCGAACACAAACGCCCCAAGTCTTGGGGCATGGTGGTGCACACTGTTTATATGGCTTCTGGAAAGGAGGAAAGCCGCACTTCTACGGGCCACCGACCGCTCACCCGATCCGTGACAAAAGCCCAGGAGCAACAACAAAAGCTTCAGGAAATAATGACTGCAATGGCTGCACTCACTGGGCCAAAAGAAAGCTCTGAAACATCCTCGGATGAGCGTCAAGAACAAGAAAATGACGCTGAGTTTTTTCGCCGGATATTAGAAAAAAAGGATAAAGAGGCTGCGGAACAAGCAGCCAGCATAAGGAAAATGGCCCTCCTCCTCCAAGATATGGTAGGGATGATGTCACAGCCGGACCCTCCAGCTGAAGACCCTCCAATCATTGTTAAAGATGACGAAGGGGAGACATCTAATCCTCCGCCATCTATTTCAGCAGCCAAAGATGAACCATTTCCAAGACTGCTCTAGACGATTATATAGCTCAGCAGATCCGGGTTCATCAGGCGAATGAAGCGGCTGGGCAAATTATTAGAACCGGACGACCGTATCCGGGCTGGTATGACCAAATCAGTTACCCGCCAGGATATACGATCCCTAAATTCCACGTATATAAAGGGACAGGGAATCCGCATCAGCATGTCGCTCAATTCAGGGCCTTATGCGGCAATACTGGAGGAGATGACAAATTGTTGCTACGTCAATTCGTCGGCAGCTTAGCAGAAACAGCCTTTGAATGGTATTCGGAGCTACCTAACGACTTTGTCAAAACATTTGCAGAGATGGAACTGCAGTTTACACAAAGATTCGCAAGTGCTAGTGAACGCACCCCGATTACAGCACTGATAAATGCCAGGATAAGGCCCGGCGAAACGTGGGTCCAATACGCAATGGCGAAACCTATGGTCGAAATGTGAACAACGCATAGAAGAGGCACCTGCGGTAGGCATGTTTGTGGGCACTCTCGATCCGTAGGCAACCATCTCGCAATTCATGATGTTCTTTAGGCCGACCACCTTCCAGGCCTTGATTGACAAATTAGCCCAAATGGACCAGATGGGCCATAGGCCTTCTTCTTCAAAGACAGAGCCTTGGAATGAAAAGGGCAAAGGGAAGGCAACCTTCGTTGCCAATACTCAACAACGGTCGAACAACTCAAAGCCGGTCGTTCGCCAAAATAACGTGCGTCCACGCCCATCCCTCGAAGAGAGGCTAGGACGTCCTTACTCGTTTCCGCAGAATAAAACGAGAAGACTGTTTGAGCTGGCAGTGCGCAACAGACTTATTAATCTGCCGAGTCCAAAGCGTCTGTCGCAGCCAGGCGATCTTAATAATCCCAATTATTGCCCTTACCACCAAACGGTAAGTCACCCGATTGAGAATTGTTTCGTCTTTAAGGGATGGATCGAGGATCAATACCTGCAAGGCAAGTTCGCGCTGTCTGAAAGCTGGAAGGTAAACCCACCACAGCCGCACTCTCCAAAGAAGACGGACACGCCGGGGGCAACTTGTTCTTTCGTCGAGGATGAAAACGATGGAGAAAACTTATCGGATGAATCCGAAGACTACGTAGCGACTTGTCATGTGATTTCTCATTCACTGACGGATGATGAGGAGGATCCTTGCGCTGAGAAATCAATGGCGGACCCTAAAACAGAAATTCCGCGGCCGTCTGACAAGTTGATCGATGCCTTCCTAAATGGAATTCGTCTGAAAGCAAAAGCCAATCAAGAGCATGAAATGGCTATACTGGAAAGAACCAAGGTATTCCCGTCAAATCAAAAGCCACACACTGCGGGTAAAAACAAATTCAAGACGAGGAAACGGTTCGCCAAAGCTCTATCAGTAGGAATGAAGCTACCGCCCTCTGAAGAAAATTCTTTCTCTGAGGTAGAGATGCACCCTAACTTCTGTTTATATCATCAGAAGATCATACATCCTACCGAAGACTGCGAATCCTTTAACTGTTGGTGGCAAGGGTATGTCGCTCAAAAGCGACACTTCGACAGGACAAAGTGTGAAGCTTGTGGACATCGGAAAAATGCGATAGATGAGCGCAAAAGAGCCGCCGCCGACTGGCATATAGCCGACTTCAAGGGATCACAAATTATCACCTTTGGAAGCGACTCTGACGAAGAAGCTACCCCCAACTCATCCATCGGGGAATCTATTTCAAAAATAAAGGAATTGAGAAGCTGTGAGAACGTTCAGCCGTGCAATCGCATGCTACTCGGAAAAAATCTCGGCCCCGTAAACAAAGGATCGAACAAAAAGGATAAAAGAAAAGGAAAAAAGGCCCTCGTCGCCAACACTCACCAACAATCAGGTGACCCTAGACCGGTTGCTTGCCAAAGCAACAAGCGGCAATCCCTCCAGGAAAAGTTGAAACGTCCTTACTCGTTTCCGCAAGATAAAACAAGGGGACTGTTCGAGCTGGCAGTGCGCAACAGACTCATTAATCTGCCGAATCCAAAACGTCCGTTGCAGCCAGGCGACGTTAATAATCCTAATTATTGCCCTTACCACCAAACAGTAGGTCACCTGATCGAGGACTGCTACGTCTTCAAAAACTGGGTTGAAGACCAATACCAACAGGGCAAGTTCGCGTTGTCCGAAATTTGGAAGGTGAACCCGCCACAACCGCATGCTCCAAAAAATATGGACATGCCAGGGGCATCATGCTCATTCATAGAGAAAGCCTAATGGACCACTACGTCCTAAAACTGGATAATGGACCGAAACGTCCTTAAACTAACAACGGACCGAGATGTCCTTAAACTAATGACGGACCGCAATGTCCTAAAACTTGCAAATGACCGAAACGTCGTTAAACTACTCCCAACCCGCAGCATTTTCAGACTGACGTTAAAAAAAAAAAAAAAATAATAATAATAATAATAATAATAATAACGGTATGTCCACAAGCAAAATGGGCACGGATGAAAATCCGAAAGGGCGCGATCTCGTTAAAAAAAAAGAGAGAGAATAAAAAAAAAGAATAAAAAAAATACGGTATGTCCATAAGCAAAATGGGCACGGATGAAAACCTGAAAGGGCTCCGTGAGTAAAAACAGCAGGGCTACCGGCGAGTGTTCGTGAAAACCCGAAAGGGCGCGATCTCGTTAAAAAAAAAGAGAGAGAATAAAAAAAAAGAATAAAAAAAAATACGGTATGTCCACAAGCAAAATGGGCACGGATGAAAACCCGAAAGGGCTCCGTGAGTAAAAACAGCAGGGCTACCGGCGAGTGTTTGTGAAAACCCGAAAGGGCGCAACCTCGTTAAAGAAACACTTATAGGATCCTCTCGACCCTGTAAGGAGAAACCACCCGCGTGAGATCCTTACGACTCACAAGGGAGCAACACACTTAGGCATCCTCACGATTCATAAGGAGAAAATACACTTGCGAGATCCTCACGACTCGTAAGGAGAATTCTCTTATGTGACCCTCACGGCTCATAAGATTTGAAAGTCTTAAGTTACAGAAACCTTAACCTGTTCTTAAGCTACCCCCACAACCTTCGATATTGCCCTACAAGCGGCTCATATTGACCCTTGTATACAATCCACGGGCGCAAATAAATATTTCCCTAACAAAGTCCCATCCGTGACTAGGGATATGCTTGTACAGCAAACAACACTTGTAAGTCCTCTCGACTTATAAGGAGAAAACTCTTTTGTAAGATCCTTACGACTTACAAGAGAACATGCACTTAGGAATCCTCACGATTCCCAAGGAAAAAACACACCTACAAGATCCTCACGACTTGTAGGGAGAAATACCTTTGTGAGACCCTTACGGCTCATGAAGTCAAAAGCCTTAGCCGACAGGACCCTTAATCCTGTTTACTAAGCCACCTTTGTTCGGGATCAACAGAGGCAAATGATGATTCGCTCCTGGCAATATTCCAGTTGTAGCGATGCTGATGCCTAAATCAGTATCAAATTCCAAGTCCTTTCATGGCAGATGATGATTCGCTCCTGACAATATCCCAGTTGCAGCGATGCTGATGCCTAGACTGGTATCAAATTCCAAGTCCTTTTACGGCAAATGATGATTCGCTCCTGGCAATATTCCAGTCGCAGCGATGCTGATGCCAAGATCGGTATCAGATCCCAAATCCCCTACTCGCAAAAAAAAAAAACCAGCAAGTAAAAATGTATGCATGCAAAATAGCCGAAATGATTGGGCAACTCGCAATAAAAAGCAGCGAGTAAAAAAAAATAAAATAAATAATATAGCCGAAACGATTGGGCACCGCGAAAAATAGCCGAAACGACTGGGCAATCGCGACCTTCGGGATATAAAAGCTGAAATGATAGAGCATCGCGGAAAGAATAAAAAAAATGAAAGTATAAAACTTTTTGCCCTACAGGTGAAATCACATCGATCCCTGTATACAATCCAGGAGCACAGATAAAAAGGGAACAATACCTTCCCAACAGGCTCCACCAGAAAGCGAAGCCAAATCTCGACGGTTCATAGATAACCTAGAGACCATCTCGACATTTGTCGCAATATTACAGACACGATATCAACAAATGAAGCAAAGGAAGGTCCCTAACTTCAGGGTCTCGACGTCAATATCGACAACTTAAAGATCACCAACGGCGTGCCTCCTCATTCCAGCAGGACACAGATGTTACACCATCAAGCGGAGCGATGGCAAAATCCCAACTCCGCCTTAGCATTCGTCTCATTACAGCAGACACAATGTCAACCCCAGTGTTCTTCCTCCAACAGGATTTGGACACACCAAAGCAAACGAAGCGAAGGCCACATTCTTAGCTTCAACGTCTTTACGGTAACTCACATAAAACCGGAAAGACAATCGGAGATCATCTCGCATCAGCACAGAGTGGTCACCACCTTGACGTTCGTCTCGATACAGCAGACAAAATGTCAACCCCAGCGTTCTTCCTCCAACAGGATTTGAACACACCAAAGCAAACGAAGCGAAGACCACATTCCTAACTTCGACGTCTTGACGGTAACTCACATAAAACCGGAAAGACAATCGGAGACCATCTCACATGAAGTGGTCACCTCCATGACGTTCGTCTCGATACAGCAGACAAAATGTCAACCCCAGCGTTCTTCCTCCAACAGGATTTGGACACACCAAAGCAAACGAAGGGAAGACCACATTCCTAACTTCGACGTCTTGATGGTAACTCACATAAAACCGGAAAGACAATCGGAGACCATCTCACATGAAGTGGTCACCTCCATGACGTTCGTCTCGATACAGTAGACGAAATGTCAACCTCAGCGTTCTTCCTCCAGCAGGGATTCAGACATGACAAAGCAAATGAAGCGAAGGCCACATTCCTAGCTTCAACGTCTTTACGGTAACTCACATAAAATCGGAAAGACAATCGGAGATCATCTCGCATCAGCACAGAGTGGTCACCACCTTGACGTTCGTCTCGATACAGCAGACGAGATGTCACCCCAACGTTCGTCTCGACACAGCAGACACAACGTCATCAAACAAATGGAGCCACGGCAAAATCCCTAGTTCCCACCATGACATTCGTCTCGATACAGAGGACGCAATGCCAGCAAACGAAGCAAAGGCCAAATTCCTAGTTTCAGGGTCTTAACGGCAAGTCATATAAAGCCTGAAAGACTATCGGAGATCATCCCACACCAGCGCGGAGTGGTTATGACTCATCGGGGCTCTCCAAAATGAACCTAACCTCAAGTAAAAAGCGGCATGGCAAATTCCTAGCGCTTGCTCTTCCGACGGTCAAACTGCCAAGGAGGATTGCTTGAAGACGTCTTGTCCAGCCCCCGAAGGGATCAGAGACACGGCGGTCGCGGGGCTACTCGAACAGCACGATTGCCTATCGAGGACTATATCAGCTTATGCGACGGTACGATGGCCAAAACCCTAAGTACCACCGACCTTAACGGGCTTCTGTCGTAAAGAGCAGAGGTTAAATGCGACGTTAAGATGTTCTTGCGAGAAACGTTCGATTCGTCTCGACTTGTGAAAAATTGTCGAGGCGGCTCGACTCGTGAGATAAAGCCTTAGGCAGTGGGCATAAAAGAAGTCTGTTTCCTAAGCACTGGGACCCTGCAAGTTGGCCCAAAACGGTCTCTTGCATACCATCCACGGGTCTCACTCTCCAACGTCGAACTTCGACAAGGAGGGAAACAACCGCTTACAAGTCCTCTCGACTCGTAAGAGGGAAAAATTCTCTTGTAGGATCCTTACGACTTACAAGAGAAAATCACACTTAGGAATCCTCACGATTCTTAACGAGAAAAACCCGCCTACGAGATCCTCTCGATCCGTAGGGAGAAAAGTCTCTATGAGACCCTCACGGCTCATAGAGTTGAAAAGTCTTAAGCAGCAGATCTGAACCTGCGGCCTAAGCCCTCGCTATCTCATGAAGAAATCAAGAAGCTTACTCTATTACCTGCTAATTGTGACGACATGCTGAGAAAGAGGAAAAGCAACAGAAAGAGCACCCGATTTACGTTTGATCAAGCGTCCAAGACGTATTCATTCATGCATGGGCAAAAAGACTCAGGACAAAGATATATAATAAAGACAAGCTGGGATAAAAAAAAAATTTCCATTAATATTGCCCGAAGTTCTTACAGTCATAAAAACAATAAATGAAAGTTACAATGGAATAACCTCAGATCTAGGGCATGGATTGAGGAATTCAAAAGCGACCTTATCTATGACTTTCCAAGCCTCGCGGACCATCCTAGTGTGCTTTCTTTCGCGAGCACAAGCATCAGAGTCCCTTCCGATGTCTTCCACCCTCCGATAAGCAGCGAGTATGACAGACTGTTGAAAGACCTTGTGCAAGAGGTCGATAAGACTGTCTCGCTGTCTCTTCGAGATAAAATTCAGTAGGTACACAGAGTGCACATTGTCCTCAGCGGCATCCAACGCCCTAAGCGGCACGCCGGAACAGAATAGGGGAAGCGCTTCCCAGATAGCTCCCACGATAAGTTTAAGAAGAGAGGAACGGCGAGGAAGCAGTGGACCATTGTATGTGTCGAAGCGACTCATTATTTCAGCACACCCCTCTTTTGTGAACTCCCGATTTTGAGAGCGGCCAAATCGGCGGATGTCCTCATGAGAGATGATCTCATTAAGAGCGTACATGTGGGCGTTCATTGTTCCTGTGAAAGAGAATCAACAGAATTATCAGAAAGACTGATTAAGCAAAACGATATAATGCACTGAGAAATAAAATGCCATATTTAAGTTCCAAGATCCATTAAGAATCCTCAAAAGTTCTTTTATATGATTTGGGAGGAGCAAAGCTCCATTAATGAATTAAGAAAATCCAAGGAAAATCTTTTAGAGAGCAAAGCTCTATTAATGGAACTCTAATAGAGCTCCCCTTAGTCTTCTATAGACCCCCTTAGAGCAAAGCTCTACTAAGTGAAAGCCTAAATGGGTCTTCTTTAGATCTGGGATTTATTGAGAGCAATGCTCTTAAAATTGATTTAATTTAATTAAAATTAATATTTTTATCTAAAATTCTCTAAAAGTTTGAACTTTTAAAAGTGTTTAAACAAGAGAGCAGGGCTCTGAGTTCTGAAAGTAAAATTTTAGAGATGAGAATCATCTAAGAGACCAAAGGCCCTATTTATAGGCATCAAGTACCCTTTCAGCTTCCAAAAGATGGCGCGACGGTTCGGAGTCTGCCACCGCTGCACTCACGTTAGGAGACCACGTAAGCGCAACGGTGGGGGGGCATTTGTTTACCTCAATCAGAGCAAAGCTCTGTTTAAATTCCAATGTGGAAAAAGAAGCAATGCTTCTGTTTTTCTCCAATCAGAGCAAACCTCTGTCTTGAAAATTAAAAAGAAAATTAAAGTTAAAATAAATGAAGTAGCGTACTCTATAAGAGCAAAGCTCAAAAAAAAATAATAATAAAAAAAATAAAAAATAATAAAAAAAAAATAAAAAAAATAAAAAAAAAAAAAAAAAATGTTCTGCGCGCGCGCGCAGTGTGCGCGCGCTGCGCAGTACGCGCTACTGCGCAGCGCGCAGTGCGCGCGTCGCGCTGCGCAGCGAGCACTGCGCGCGCTACACAGTAAAAAAAATAAAATAAATAAAAAAATATTAAAAAAAATTAAATTTTTTATTGCAAAAACAAAATAAAGATTTGAGGAAATCTTTTCTGTTTTTATTAAAATAATAAGATTTCTTCTGTAAAACAGAGACCTTTGGATTAAAGATCCGACGGTGGGGAAAATTCCCCTAATCACTTAAAGAATAATCTCTTTAACAAACTTTAACTAATTTATGGGCACTATAAAAAGGACCCTAGACCTCAATTCAAAAACAGGAACATCTTAAAAAAAAAAGAGAGAGAGAAGAGAACTCTTCAGAACTCTTGAAGAATAAAAAAAGGTAAAAACCTTTAAAAGAAAAGAAATTTCTCTTATGAACAGATCATAGATCTAAAAAACAAGATCAATGATCTTTAATAAAAATAAAATAAAATAAAATAGTGCTTTGCACTTTTATGAACCTTTGGTTCTCTGAGATAAGAAAAACAAGAAAAACTTGTTTTTTCTTAGAAATAAATCAAATAGTGCCTTGCACTTGTTTTATGAACCATCGGTTCTTGAACCTAAAAGGTTCTTAAATTAATAGTGCTTTGCACTTCTTATGAACCACTGGTTCTCTAAAACAAGAAAAACAGAAATAAAAAAAAAGATAGTGCTTTGCACTTTTATGAACCTTTGGTTCTTGAAATAAACAAACTTGTTTTTTCTTTGATCTAAATTAGATCAAGAAATCAAATAGTGCTTTGCACTTCTTTTATGAACCATCGGTTCTTGAATTTAAAAGATTCTAAAATTAATAGTGCTTTGCACTTATAAATTTGCACTGTTGTGCTTTTTGATTGGCGCAAAGCGCTTGATAAATGCAATGCATTTTCTAAAGGGCCAGGCCCAAACCAAAATGACCTGACAGGCCAAAATAAATTGCTAGGCAATAAATGGGCAGAGCCCAAATAAATTGATGCTTTGCATCCTTTATACAAGGGCAGAGCCCAAATAAAATTGATGCCTTGCATCATTCCTAAAAGGGCAGAGCCCAAAACAAATTGATGCTCTGCATCCTTTTTGGGCAAAGCCCAAATAAAAATAAAAAAAGAAATGCAATGCAAAAGAAAATTAAATGTTGAACATTTCAACTGGACTTAGCCCAATTTTGGCCATAAGTCCTTAAATTAAATTGACTGAGCAAAATTGCTCTTCTAAATCAATTTACATCCGGTTCGAGGGTACATCTCCGAACTCCTTTGACATCCGTCGTTGTAATTCCTCAACGACGTCAAAGAGGTGACGGATCCCAACGACCACACATCGATACGGACTGCGGGGTCCTTAAACTCGTGGACCGAAACGTCCCTAAACTAATATCGGACCGAAACGTCCCTAAACTAACATCGGACCGAAACGTCTCTAAACTAATATCGGACCGAAACGTCCCTAAACTAGCGTTGGACCGAAAAGTCCTTAAACTAATATCGGACCGAAACGTCCCTAAACTAATAACGGACCACTACGTCCCTAAACTGGCGTTGGACCGAAATGTCCTTAAACTAATATTGGACCGAAATGTCCCTAAACTAACATCGGACCGAAACGTCCCTAAACTAATGACGGACCACTACGTCCTTAAACTGGCGACAGACCGAGATGTCCCTAAACTAATAATGGACCACTACGTCCCTAAACTAGAACAATAGAGCCAATCGCTCTTTTGCCGGATCTAAACGGTCCCGTTTAAGTTGATCTTAGCCCCAAACACGGCTAACGTATCCTTAAACATTTAAATGGATTATAAAACTCCCAATCAACTCTGGTTCGAGGGTACATCTCCAAACTCCTTTGACATCTGTCGTTGTAATTCCTCAACGACGTCAAAGAGGTGACGAGTCCCGATGGCCATACATTAAATTAATCACTACGTTAAGTTGATCTTAGTCTAAAACAAGACTAACGTATCCTTAACGAACGTTTAAGTTGATCTTAGTCGCAACGCGACTAATGCATCCTTAAACTAAAAACACCAAACCCAAATCTTAGTAAATACGGATTTGGACTAATCCACGTCCTACGGGCGACGGCATTACTCAGTCTCCGTATACAATCCACGGGCAACCACAAACAAAACAAACACACACGACACGAAGTGAAATTCTGGAGAAGGAGAAAGTTGTTACCGCGATGCGGTAGCGTAATTAACTGCAGGGACTTGCGCCTGCAGGGAAGAGCGTCCCCACAATCAAAAACCCCTCAAGCGAGGGGGAATCTGACGAAGTCTGCTACATCGGCCGCATCCGTCTAAATCTCCGATACACGGTGCCATAAATCAACTTGGCATCTTCGGAGAGGTGGACAGATAAAACCAAATAGCATCTGCCCCGAATCTCAGCGTCAGGACAATCGCGGTCCTGTGCGCCGCCTTTCGGAGGGGAACACACCCAAGTAGCTTTTGCTTTTTGTGGCTTGACAGAGTAATCCTTCGCTTGCCGCACCTTCATCTTTTCTTGTCGGGGGAGATAGTTTTTATCAATTATCGACTCTTGGACCTGTCGCCAGACCTTGTAAATTTTAGAGGACAGCCGTTGAGGGGGCCGCTCTAGCTTCTTCTCTGGAGTATTCTCCACAGGTGAAGGAGTTCGTTTCAACATCGCAGTAGAAGAGTTTCTGCGCACCGTATTCAGCAATTCGAAACTGTTCCCGGTTGGAACAGCAGCATCGATCCCCACCATCGGAGCTGGTGTAGTAAATCCGGAGGGGGAGTTGCCCCCAGCCTTTCTTACTCGATGCCAGTGGCGACGTCGAGCGTGTCTTGCGGATGGAGTCACCTCCGTTGTTGGATAAGCTTCTTTATGCCCCCTGCTCTAGGTAGGAGAAGAAGCTTTGAGGACTTCGCCTAGAGCAGCAACCGGAATGGCCAGCATTGTAAAAACTGACTTTTCGGAAGGAGGAGCCTTTCCAATGATTTCGTCCGTTTGAGTCGGGATGGCTATCCTCTTTGGAATGGCAGATTCGGGTATAGCAGGTTTGCAGACGTTCTGGCCCAGTCCGTTGAAAACTGAGGTATTGAAACTGGACGACCCGTTGAGAGGGGTCGCGGCAGTGGTAAGCCGATTAAAGACCAATTTCTCCAGGGTTTCTTGCAACGTCATTGTGGCATTGAAGCTCAAGGTGGGAGTATGGTCCCGAAGAATAATCCAGTGGTGGCTTGAGTTACCTGCTCCACTGGTATTTTGAAAAGGGAGGCCGCTTGGGGCCCATAAGCCACTCCTCCAGCAAGGACCGAGCGAGAGTTGCTGTTGCAGGCAGTGCAGTTTGAAGCCGTTGATCTTCTGTTTTCTGCACGGAGCAAGACACAAAATCTTAGCACCTCGAATCCATAGGAAACCACAGTAAACCGCGATTCGTTCGCGAACACGACATACGAGGTGTGGAGTGGAAAGTGAAAAAGGTCCCACCGGGCGTGCCAGAATCTGTTCCCCTCCGAACGGCGGCCGACGACATTAGGACGTCTAGCCTGAGATTCGGGGCAGATACTATTTGGTTTTATCTGTCCACCTCTCCGAAAATGCCAAGTTGATTTATGGCACCGTCTATCGGAGGTTCGGACGGATGCGGCCGATATAGCAGACTTCGTCAGATTCTCCCTCGCTTGAGGGGTTTTTGATTGTGGGGACGCTCTTCCCTGCAGGCGCAAGCCCCTGCAGTTAATCACGCTACCGCATCGCGGTAATAACTTTCTCCTTCTCCAGAATTTCACTTCGTTTTGTGGATGTTTGTTTTGTTTGTGGTTGCCCGTGGATTGTATACGGAGACTGAGTAATGCCGTCACCCATAGGACGTGGATTAGTCCAAATCCGTATTTACTTAGATTTGGGTTTGGTGTTTTTAGTTTAAGGATACGTTAGCCGTATTGAGGCTAAGATCAACTTAAACGTCCGTTAAGGATACGTTAGTCCTGTTTCAGACCTAGATCGACTTAACGTGGTGATCCATTTGATATATGGCCGTCGGGACTCGCCACCTCTCTGACGACGTTGAAGGATTACAACGATAAGTATCAGAGGAGTTCGGAGATGTACCCTTGAACCAAAGTCGATTTGGAGTTTTAGAGTCCATTTGAATATTTAAGGATGCGTTAGCCGTGTTTGGGGCTAAGATTAACTTAAACGGGACCGTTTAGATCCGGCAAAAGAGCGTTTGGAGGCTCTATTGTTCCAGTTTAGGGACGTGGTGGTCCATGTTCTAGTTTAGGGACGTGGTGGTCCGAGTTCCAGTTTAGGGACGTGGTGGTCCATGTTCCAGTTTAGGGACGTGGTGGTCCAACATTAGTTTAAGGACGTTTCGGTTCGTCGTTAGTTTAAGGACGTTTCGGTCCAATATTAGTTTAAGGACGTTTCGGTCCATCGTTAGTTTAAGGACGTTTCGGTCCACGAGTTTAAGGACCCCGCAGTCCATATTGATGTGTGTGGTCGTCGGGACCCGTCACCTCTCTGACGACGTTGAATGATTACAACGACATGTGTCAGAGGAGCTCGGAGATGTACCCTTGAACCGGATGTAAATTGATCTAGAGAGCAGCCGTGCTCAGTCAATTTAATTTGAGGACTTATGGCCACGACTGGGCTAAGTCCAGTTTTGTCTTTGGCTTATTGGACCTGTGCTAGGGCCTTACCCCTTCACTGCATGATTTTTCTTTGTTTTGGTTGGGCTCTGCCCTTTTGCAGAGCATCTATTTTGTTTGGGCTCTGCCCTTTTTAAAATGCATAGCATTTTTGATTAGGCCTGTTGGGCCTTTTAATTGGGCTCTGTCCCTTTTCTTTAATAATGCAGAGCATTAAATACTCTGACAGTGCCCCACGTGGCTTGTCAGGCACTTTGCGCCAAGTAATGAGCGCAAACTCATATGGTGGTGACACGTGTCACGCTCTGGTGAGCGCAAGCGCAACAGCGCAGTGCACTGTGTCAGTGAGCTGCGCTGCTGCGCTACTGACACGTGGCGCTTCCTGGTGGCTTGCGCCAACACAGGAGCGCAATAGCGCAGTTCTTGCAAGTGTAGAGCACTGTTTTATCTTTTGATCGATTTTAAATCAAAGAAAAACAAGTTTTTCTTGTTTTCAAGAAACCAATAGTTCATAAGCAAGTGCAAAGCACTATTATTAGTTAGTTTTCTTTCTTATTGAAGATCATTGATCTTGTTCTTAGATCAATGATCTGTTTTTAAGAGAATTTTCTCTTTTTCTGAAGGTTTTTACCTTTTTTGTTCTTGAGGAGTTCTTCAGAGTTCCTTTTTTTTCCTCAGAAAATGTTGATGCCTTTGAATTGAGGTCTAGGGGTCATTTTATAGTGCCCATAAATTAGTTAAATTTGTTAGAGAGATCTTTCTCTGAGTGATTTGGGGAATTTCCCCCACCGTTGGATCTTTGATCCAAGGGCTTCTGTTTCACAGAAGGCAATTTTCTTGTTTTTAATAAGAACAGAAAGATCTTTTTTAGAATTTTAATTCTGTTTAGCGCAAGCGCCCCAGCGCGTGACACGTGTCGCGCAGCGCACAGCGCAGCGCAACTGCGCTGACACGTGTCGCGCAGAGCACAGCGCAGCGCAACTGCGCTCGCGCAACTGCGCTGACACGTGGCGCACAGCGCAGAGCGCAGGCCAGCTGAAGCGTTGCTATTTTAATTAAAGTTTGAATTTTCAAAGTAGAGCTTTGCTCTGATTGGGGGAAGATGAAGCGTTGCTTCATCTTCCGTCTTGGAATTTGAACAGAGGTTTGCTCTGATTGGGGTAAACATCCTCAAATATATATAACATGCAGCCTAACAATGATTAGGGTAAATATCTAATCCGAGTGTAATCCCATGTGCCCGTGTCAGTGCCTCAGGTAGCGATATATCATATGGATGATGTATGAATGCATGAAACATAATGCATGTACTGAATAAAACTGCTTTCATAAATCCGTGAGATTTCTGTATTTTAAAAATGAGATACCATAAATGAAATCAGCATAAAACAGTACCCAGCATCGACACAAAACAAGTGTCCAAATATCTCGATATCTCTGTGTCACAATCTCTGTACCTCAAGTCTCAAAATCTCAATGTTTCAATCATAATATCTAGGGCGCCATCAGTCCAGACCGGTCCCTACCATCCATCTCAAAACCACGACGGTATCCTTCGGATATCCGACGCGTCGGGTAAAATCACCGGTCGGTAGTGCTCCCCTGCCAGGCTCAACGTCAACAACACGATCCTCTTGCCCCGGGATACCGCACCGGGCCCACCATGTACCCGAAACGTTTCCTCCACTCCTCGAATCGGGTCTCAAAATCCATCAGCAAACTCATGGTGGACGACTCATACATCATGGGAAAACCGTACTTTTTATTTTAAAAGAGAGAAAAGGTTTATTTATGTTTTTGCGGTTTTCCTCCAAATCCAAGAAATCTCATGAAATCCGAATCTAAGTCATCAATAGCATGTAAACAGTGAATATAGGCATGAGAATCCATGAATGCGACACAACAGTGAATAATAACATGCATGAAGTAGCAGGCAATAACTACAATGTCTAAACTAGCATATAAAGCAAGTACACTAATATCATGTCTAAACTATTAGCTAACAACCTATGTCAAATGAAATAGTATTTACTAAAGTGTTCGTGACATGGCAATTACCGATGAAGATGTGTGTGAGCCGGCAAGTAAGTGTACGTGGTACATACGCGTCATCGGTAATGGTGCTAGTGTCCTAACAGCATGATATTAATAATAGGATATGAATCATAATATAAGCATGCGATGCGGAGCGAACAACAATAATGAGCGGGAGCTAAATACTAGACACAAGATAACAAATCTATATTTAATATAAATCTAGTCTAACGACTACACTAAACTAAAGGGCTACGCTAACTGGCTACTGAAGGTAAGGAAACCGCCTAATCTCTGAGTCGATACATATACCTACATGTATATGTTAGTCGGTGATCCTGCCTCAATAATATCACATCCGATACCATATCTATAATCAGACATTTCCAAGTCAAGAGTGCGGATCAAACATCAATATATAGCTCGTACGTAAATCCGTTGTACGGCATCCCAAATCTGGGTACGGGCCAATATCGCATTCATCATACTATTCATCTGGTATCCTCTTTATCAAATATCATGATCGGGGTACTGATCTACGTCTAGTACAATACTGATACCGCCTAAGTAAGCATGCACGTGTGTGAAACACTACGTCAAGGACCCGCTACAACGTCGTGTCGTATCTCAAATACGAACCCTGCCATATCACCGATCTCACGGCCTCAAATCAAATCTCATCGACTCATCTCAAATCCCAAGTATTATCCTCATCATCCATGCATGTGTATATGAATGTATATATGCATAGTCCCATACCCATGCGTATATACATATATACGCATCCCCATCTACGCACAAGAAAGTAATGTATGCAAGTCTGTGTGTGCGTATGTGGGTATAACAACTACTCTAGGGTTTGGCAACTAACCCAAAGCTAATCCATGAACACATAATCATAACATGAATAAACATTCTCGTATCATAAAACACCCATATAAACATATATATATATGAACTATACTACGGACTGCGGGGGTGCTATACGCCATTCACCCGACTTCTCCCCGTAGATATAAATCTACTCACCTGGTCCTCGCTCGTCGGTGCCGACGTCGCCACGTGCTTGCTTGTCATCTCGAAGTCAACATGGGGTACCTACATGTCATAACGTACCGTGTCGCATTAAAATCCAAATTCGAAATCGAAACGGCATACGAAAATCAAATCGGCACACGTATCACGTATAGGTCCAAACCTATCGCCTACGCATGCACGAATAGCCAAACCAACCCTCGATGTCGATGTACAAACGTCAAACCATTGAGAAAAACCTAATCACGCTCATTTGCACATTCATGAACACTAATTATAACATAAAATGGGTTGAAACTTACAAAAACCCCAAACTCACTTTAAAAGCCATTTTTCCGAAAATCTAGCAAGCAAAAATTTACCGTTTTAATACAAAACTCGACGTTTAAACAAATCTAGCGGCCATAAAGCTCACTAAACATCTTAATTAAGTCATACCAATGATAATTAGATTTTAAACTTAACTCTTAATATCAATCTCAAAAATCTAGTTTGCATACATAACCAATTTTAACAATTTTATAGCAAAAATGCACAAACAACAATTTAGCTTGGATTTGCATGACCTAAAGCATTGAACTATAATTTAAAATGTTAATAAAGTCATGAAAAACCTAATCACATTTTTCTCTTAATCAAATTCATAGTTTACAAAAACCTAATTTGCAATTTAAGCAATTTGGACAAATTACAAATAACAAGTGCAATTTAATCAACCAAACTAGGTTTTACATACATTAAGATGTTAAACTAAACCTTGCATCCCTAATGATATAATAAAAACCCTAATTGAAATCACAAACCCTTACTATATTTTTCAAAACATTCAATTAAACCCAAACTATTAACTAATTATGCTTGATTTAAAGTATTCATACAACAATTTAACAAAAGGTCAAGATTTATACCTCACAAGATTTGAGATCTAGCATGAAAATCTTGACCTCCAATTTGAAAACTTTTCACCAAAATCCATACTTGAGAGGCTAAGGAAAAATGGGTAGGAGTTGGATTTTTATTTTGTGGGATTTTTGTGTTGATTTTGAAGCATTTTTGATTGGATTTGGCTGTGAAATGAGGTGAGGAAAAAGAGTGGGCTGCTGCTGTTGGAGGAGGGGAGCTCGGCCAGGAGTTATGGGAGAGAGGAGAGAGAGTCAAGCGGGGAAAATGATATCAAGTCAACCCAAGGTCAAAGCCCATACTTATATATTCTTTTATTCTTTCATTTCCTTTTTCTTTTCATTTCTTTTGGGCAAAACAAGTGGGGAAATGAGGAGGGGGAAACTTGGGCTGCTAATTTGGGGAGAGGAGAGAGGGTGTGGGTAAGTGTGGGTGAGGGAAAAATGATAAATGATATACCCCAACATCTATTTACACTAATTTCACTATTTAAGCCTTTTTTTCTTCGATATTTTCCAAACCATTTTGGCAAACCATTTCGTTTCAGAAACAATATTTTACATATCAGTTTAGTGTGTCATGAATTATAAAATTTGTATCAACCCATTCCAATTTGTAATTTTCCCTAATTAAATGTATTAGTGACGGCTTAAAATAATATTAAAATAATAATTTTTGGAAAATTTTTCAGAAAATTTAAAATTTCACCAGTGGCTCAATAAACACCAAATACTAGCAATTATATAGCTAGAATATGTATATTTAATTTTAAAATAAAGATATTTATATATTGACTTTTTACAGAAAACTCCCTTATTTTGCCGATTTTCCGAAATTTCACCGAAACGATTTTCAAAACGTTACAGAGATCGTTGGCTGACTTGTTTCCACGACGGAGGTCATTTGCTGACTTGTTTCCGCGACGGAGGTCGTTGGTTGACTTGTTTCCGAGACGGAGGTCGTTGGCTGACTTGTTTCCGCGACGGAGGTCATTTGCTGACTCTAGGTTGTCTGTAAACCGCAGAGTCTTGGAACTGGGGACTTTGCCGTGGCTCCGATTGGTGATGTCATATCCGTGTCCTGTTGGAATGAGGAGGAACGTCGCTGTTGGTCTCCAGGCTGTTGGTGAATCGTCGAGATTTGGCTTAGCATTATGGCGGAGCCTGTTGGGAAGGTGTGGTTCCCTCTTTGTTTGTGCCCTTGGATTGTATACGGAGATCGATGTGATCTCAACTGTAGGGCAAAAGTTTCAATCATTTTTATTGTTTTATTTCCGCGATGCTCTATCATTTCAGCTTTTGATCGCGAAAGTCGCGACTGCCCAATCATTTAGGCTATTTTTCGCGGTGCCCAATCATTTCGGCTATTTATTTTATTTTATTTTTACTCGCTGCTTTTTATTGCGAGTTGCCCAATCATTTCGGCTGTTTTTTATGCATACGTTTTTACTTGCTGCTTTTTATTGCAACTTGCCCCAACATTTCGGCTATTTCGTATGCATGTGCGGCCTACCGGCTTTTCACCGTAAACCTGAAATTAGACATCGATTTCGGCATCAGCACCGCTCCGACTGGGATATTGCCAGGAGCGAATCATCATTTGCCTCTGTCGATGTCGAACAAAAGTGGCTTAGCGAACAGGGTTAAGGTCCTATCGACTAAGGCTTTTAACTTCATGAGCCGTAAGGGTCTCACAAAGGTATTTCTCCCTACAAGTCGTGAGGATCTTGTAGGTGTATCTTCTCCTTAGGAATCGTGAGGATTCCTAAGTGCGTGTTCCTCTGCAAGTTGTAAGGATCCTACCAGAGGGTTTTCTCCTTGTAAATCGAGAGGACTTACAAGGGTTGTTCACCATGCGAACATATCCCCAGTCACGGATGGGACTTGGTTAGGGAAATGTTTATTCGCGCCCGTGGATTGTATACAAGGGTCAGTGTTGAGCCACTTGTAGGGCAATATCGAAGGTTGTGGAGTTTGCTTAAGCACAGATTTAGGTCTCTGTGACTTAAGACTTTCAAATCTTATGAGCCGTGAGGATCACATAAGAGAGTTCTCCTTACGAGTCGTGAGGATCTCGCAAGTGTACTTTCTCCTTAGGAATCGTGAGGATCCCTAAGTGTATTGCTCCCTTGTGAGTCGTAAGGATCTCACGCGGGCGGTTTTTCCTTACAAGGTCGAGAGGACCCTGTAAGTGTCTTTTAACGAGATTGCGCCCTTTCGGGTTTTCACAAACACTCGCCGGTAGTCCTGCTGTTTTTACTCACGGAGCCCTTTCGGGTTTTCATCCGTGCCCATTTTGCTTATGGACATACTGTTTATTATTCTTTTTATTTTCTCTTTTTTTTTGTACGAGGTCGCGCCCTTTCGGGTTTTCACGAACACTCGCCGGTAGCCCTGCTGTTTTTACTCACGGAGCCCTTTCGGGTTTTCATCCGTGCCCTTTTTGCTTATGGACATACCGTTTTTATTATTTTTATTATTATTATAATTTTTTATTATATTCATATTTTTTTCTCTTTTTTTTATTCATCTCATCGGCCTAAGGATGCTGCGGTAATAGTTTAAAGACGTTTCGGTCCTTCATTAGTTTAAGGACGTTTCGGTCCGCAATTAGTTTAAGGACGTTTCGGTTCACCATTAGTTTAAGGACGTTTCGGTCCGTTCAGGAGAAGGCTGGCTACTACTTATAAAGTTTGAGCTTAGGACGATAGCGAGCGGACATAGTCGTCGTCATCTATCATTGACCTAAACAGTAACTTGCTAAGCGTAGTATTTCTTTAGGAATCGACCATTTATTGGCCTGTAAGGCCTTTCACCGTGCATATCCATCAGTAGATAGGCTCCACCCTGGTAGACCTTGTCTATGATATACGGGCCTTCATAGTTTGGCTCGAATTTTTCCCGTTTGGCGCGATTGGGGATCATAGGCCTTTTGACCACTAGCACGAGTTCGCCTTGGCGGAATGTCCTCGGCCGGGTCAATCTTTCATACGAGCGCGTCATCTTTGCTTTATAGGCTTCCAGATTTTGTTGTGCTATGAGCCGGATCTCATCAAGGGCATCAAGCTCCTCAAGCCGAAGGTGAGCATTTTCTTCATCTGTCGGCTCGTAGTGGACCGCCACTCGTAGAGAGGGTAACTCTATCTCGAGGGGGAGTACTGCTTCTGTACCGAATACCAACGCATATGGCGTTGTGTTCGTGGCTATCTTGAACGTAGTTCGATACGCCCAAAGAGCTTCTTGCAGTCTCTCATGCTAGTCCTTCTTATTTCGGGACACCGTTTTCTTCATAATCTTTGTCAAGGTTTTGTTGAAGGCCTTAGCTAGACCGTTAGCTCGCAGATTATAAACCGAGGAATATCTCCAGTCTATATTGTGTTGTTGCGCGAAGCGACTGATCTTGTGGCTTCTATAAGCTGGCCCGTTATCGGAGATGATCCGTCGCGGAGTTCCAAACCGATATATGACGTGCATCTTGAAGAAGTGGAGGATATTCTCCGTCTTCACTTCCCTCAGCGGTACTGTCTCTGCCCATTTGGAGAAATAGTCAGTTGTCGCCAGGATGAAACGATGTCCTCTAGACGATGCTGGTTCGATGGGGCCGACTATATTAGTTCCCCACATTTCGAATGGCCAGCTAGCCACCGTTGGATGGAGTGGATTTGGATGCTGGTGGATGAAGACCCCATGAATTTGGCATGAGTGGTATTGCTTCGCGTATTCGAGGCAGTCCTGAATCATCGTGGGCCAGTAGTAGCTCATCCGTTTAATTTTCAATTTCATCTTCGGGCCCGCTTGGTGAGAACCGCAGAGTCCATCGTGAACTTCCTGAACGACTCTTTTCGCTTCGTCAGGTCCCAGACATCTCAACCATAGAGAATCAAACGACCTCTTGTACAGAGTATCATTGACGAAGGCGAAAGACAGAGCTCGTTTCATAAGCTGATGTCTTGAGGACGCATCTTCGGGCGTTCGGCGGTATTTGAAGTAGTCTATAAAGACTTCCCTCCAATCCTCGGCCTTTTCCCGGTCTTTTATTTGCAGGGTCGTCTGCTGAGTAGCTCCCTTTTCTTCGGATGATTCTAGAGATATTTCTGTTGGGGCAAGCACGCGACGGCTTTGTACCATGATTCTTACGTCATCGAGGTTCTCATCAGCCAATTCTTTAGCGAGTTTGGCCAACGCGTCCGCTTTGCTGTTTTCCGCGCGCGGTATGTTCTCCAAAGTATAAGAGGGAATTTGGGTCAACAGTTGCTGCACCTTTTCGCCATACTTCACCAACTCTGGCTTGCACATTTGGTAGTCTCCATTTACTTGACTGATGACCAGCTGGGAGTCTCCATATATGAGGAGGTTTTCAATTCCCATGTCGATAGCGATCTCGAGGCCTGCTATCAAAGCTTCGTATTCGGCTTCATTATTCATCATCGGCTCTGTCAAGGAGAAAGCAAAGCGCATTATCCCTCCTTGTGGAGTTACAAAGATGAGTCCTACCCCCGATTTGATTATAGGGGTATTTTGTTTGAGCTTCTTCACGGAAGATGCTCCATCGAAATAAAGCTCCCATCGGATGTCACCACCGTCGATCGCATCAAACACATGTTCGTCTGGAAGATCGCAATTCAGAGGAGAATCGGCGGGTATCGGATGCTCAGCGAGGAAGTCGGCGATGGCCTGGCCTTTCACTGCCTTGAGAGGTTGATACGTCATTGAGAACTCCATCAAGAGCAAGGCCCATTTAGCGAGTCGTCCCGTTAATATGGCCTTCGACATCAAATATTTAAGGGGGTCCACCTTTGAAATGAGACGGACTTCGTGTGCAAACGCATAGTGCCTGAGCTTTGTTATCGCGAAGATCAACGCCAGGCAGTTTTTTTCAATGGGGGAGTAGTTGCTTTCTGCCCCCAGTAGAACTCGACTTAAGTAGTAGAGTGCTCTTTCCTTCCCTTGGTCGTTCTCTTGCGCCCATAATGCACCTAAGGAACCTTCGAGGGCGGTTGTATAAAGAATGAGGGGCTTTCCCTTGACCGGAGCAACTAACACTGGCGGATTCTGGAGGTACTGCTTGATTTCGTCCAGCGCACCTTGGCATTTATGATCCCAGATGAACGGGGTTCCCTTCTTCATCGGGTGGCTGTAAGGACGGCATATGCCTGAAAGGTTGGCTATAAATCGCCGTATATACGCGAGCTTCCCTTGGAGAGACCGCAGCTGTTTGAGAGTCCTTGGCGGAGGCATTTCCATGATCTCCTTGATCTTTGACGGATCTATCTCAATACCCCGATGTCGGACGATGAATCCCAGGAATTTGCCCGAGGAAACCCTGAATGCACACTTGAGAGGGTTTATCTTCAAGTTGTATTGTCGAAGGCGTTGAAATACAGTCTTCAGATGCTCGAGATGTTCCTCGTATGATTTGCTTTTAACCACGAGATCGTTGATATAGCATTCGACGATTTCGTGTATAAGGTCATCAAAGATTTTCGTCATGGCCCTCTGATAGGTGGCACCGGCGTTCTTTAGACCGAAGGGTATCACCTTGTAGCAGAATATGCCTAAAGGAGTCCTGAAGGCGGTGTGCTTCTGGTCTTCGGGATGCATCTTTATCTGATTATACCCTGATGGGCCGTCCATGAAGGAGAACACCTCATGAGTGGACGTATTGTCTATCATCAGCTCGGTGACTGGCACTGGGAAATCGTCTTTCGGGCAGGCTTTATTGAGATCCCGAAAATCCACGTATATGCGCACTGTCCCATTTTTCTTCATCACCGGGACGATATTGGCGATCCATTCAAGATATTGAACCTCCTAGATGAAGCCAGAGTCGATCAGCTTCTTGACCTCAGCATTGATACTCATCTCAAGCTCGAGCCGCATTCTTCTCGGCGCCTGTTTGACCGACTTGACGTCCAGAGATATCGCCAATTTATGCACAGCAATTTCTGGATCTAGTCCCGGCATTTTGGAATAGTTACATGCGAAGCAATCTTTATGCTGCATAAGCAGGTCTTTTAACGCAGCCACCCTTTCTTCAGATAGCAGCTCGCTGACGAATGTCAGTCGCGGGTCGTTTTCCGTCCCCAACTCAATTTTCTTGAGATTATTTGCAGTGGTGTGTATTCCATCCTCCAGTTCTTTCAGCGCTGGTGGAAATTCTGAGATCACCTCATTATTGATGTTCTCAAAGCACCAGGGAAGGTTATCCATGTTCTCGGGCTCTTCTTTTAATATTGTTATCATGTGACAAGTGCGAATCCGCTTCCAATCCCAATGTGGAATTGGTTCTGTTCTCGTGGCTTTGGGTTCGTGCTTCTGTGGCGGCATTACCCTCCAGTTGTCAGACAGAGCGAACTTGCCAAGCTGATACTAATCTCCGACCCAATTCTTGAAGGTGAAGCAGTCTTCGAGAGGATGCCCTATTACTCGGTGATGAGAACAATAGTCTGGGTTTGAGACTTCGCCTGCTTGTTCGGGGTGTTTAGACTCCGGCAGTGTAAGCATTTGATGTTTTAGAGCGAGGTTAAGTATTTTCTTCGTCTTGTCCCGAGGAAAAGAGTACGCTCGACCCATTTTCCTTATGAGGGATAGATCGGAACCGCTCGATTCCCGCTTGCGTGGCTTCTTGGTCCCTCTTTGTTGCTGTTGAGCGTCTTTTTCGCGTTTCGACTTGTTTCTGCCTCTGCGTCGAGCCTTCTTTATAACAGGTTGACAGGGAGCGGTATTTTCATCTTTCACAGCCTGTTGGAGGAGGCGTTGTGTTTTGGCTTTCTCATAGATTGCCATTTCGCGGTTGTGGTCGTCTCAGACTTTTTGACCAGCTTCCCTTATAAGCTTGTCCATTTGCTCTTCGAACGACGGACTGGGCACTTTTGCATCAGGAACTTTTACTGGTTCAGGATTAGCATCTTCCCATTGAGCATCTGCTTCTTCATCGAAGTCATGCACGACGTAGCAACCATGTAGTAGCCCTCGTTTCTTGGACCGAATGTATCCAAGCCCGATTGTTTCCATTCTCCCATTAGGCATCTTGTGTTGAGTCCCGGGAACATTCTAGACCCTGTCATAGAATTTGGCTTTTCGAGTGGTCTGTTTAAAGAATATCCCCTGGCACTTCAGCAACTTCTTCAAGCCTTCTGTATAATATCTGGGCAGACGGATGGGCTGAAACCTGTCAAGAGTGGGATCCCCACCGTGCCAGATTTCTTTCTCCACTTTGGTTTCTTCAGAGCGGTAGAATAGAATTGTTTCTTCACTTCTTCGCCTGGGAGGGACATAGAACGTCCGCAGCTCTTCTACACTGTAGATATCAAGTGCATCAAGTTCTTTATAGTGTTTAAGCGGCACCATGGCGACTTGCAAGCTTTGCTCTTCGTCAGCGGATGTTTGTATTGAAGGTCGAACAGAGAATACAGCATAGACTTCATCTTCCGAGTCGCTACCAAAGATCAACGTGGGAGCGAACTGTCCCGGCTTGTTGTGTCGGGGCGGACCCGAATAAACTGTTTCCTCTTCCTCCTCGGTATCACTGCCGAAGACAGGAATGGTGGCATTTGCTTTTTTCTCCGGCTTATGACACCTCTCTGTGTCTTCGAAATCCGGTAAAAAGTATTTGGCATCTTCATATTTGCGGACCTTGTTCACAGAGAACGGGTTGAGTTCTCCCATCACGGTATACTCGAGACCATCCTTAAAATACTTCATACACTGATGTTGTGTAGAAAAGATGATGTTGTACTCGTGTAAGCATGGTCGGCCGAGCAGAGCATTGTAGCATGTCTTGGCGTCTGACGTGAAACTTAATATCCGTGACGAGTAGCCCAAAGCGTAGCGTCAGTATCACAGACCCAAGAGTTCTTGATGATTGGGAGTCGAACCCGGAGATGGTGATCTTGTCCCAAGCAAGGTGCTGGATGCTCATGCAGATTTCTTTTAACACCCGTACATTGAGGAGATTAACGGAGGATCCATTGTCGACCAGGATTTTGCCCATCTTTATATCGTTGAAGTATCCTGAGACATAGAGAGGGCGATTGTGTTCGCACGTCCCAAGGAGAAGGTCTTCATCACCGAAAGTGACATCGGCCGTGTGCACCTCCTCCAATTCATCTTTCATCCTTTCTTCAGCCAGGAAAGCTTGGAATTGTTCCGGCTTCTGTAGTGCCTTAATTAACGAATCTCTCGCCTCTTTTGATAGTAAAAGAGCGTCAAGAATGCTGAGCTGCGAGGGTAGTTTCCTCAGATGCGCTAAGACGTTGTAATCCACCTTATTTCTCTTCGGCGGGTCCTTGGCACTTAGCTCCTCCACAACTTGGTCATCCAAGGCGATCTCCTCAGGGACCTTCTCTTTCCCTTTATCTTTTTTATTTGAGGGTCCGAGATTCTTTTTGGGAAGTGTGAGATTACGCAGCCAGGCCCTCGGCTCTTCCTCTTTTCCCGAGGTGGACTCTTTAAAGAGGGGGCTAAGAGCCAGCTCCTTGTTGGAATCGCTCCCGAATGTGAGAACTTGTGATCCCCCGGCGTTAACCACACGACAATCGCCGGTAGTTCTGTTAAACCCTTCGGTCGTATTTTTCCGCTCCCGACGAGTTTTGCGCTTCTCCCATTTAAAATGTTGTCGGTGAGCAACATACCCTTACCACCATCTATCGAAAGCTTTGCACTCTTCAGTGGGGTGTGAAATCTTCCGATGATACAAGCAGTAGGAGGGGTGCATTTCCACTTCACCAGTAATGTTTCCTTCGGAGGATGGTAGCTTCATGCCCATTGATATGGCCGTAGCAAGCCTTTTCCTCGTCTTGAATTTGCTTTTGTCCGAAGTGGATGTATTTTGCTCCAGCGGAAGTGTCTCAGCTCTTTCGTCAAGTCGCTGGCGCTTGGCCCTTTCAAATATAGCCGTCTCGCATTCCCGATTAGCTTCACTTCTCAACAGAGTTTCGTTGAAGAATGCGTCAATTACTTCATCCGATGGACCCGGAATTTTTGGTTCAGGATCTGCCCCCAGCTTTTCAGTGCAAGGAGTCTCCTCATCGTCTGTGAACGAACGGGAAATCACATGGCAGCTCGCCACGTATTTCTCAAATTCATCCGACGAACTTTCTCCCTCATCTTCCTCTTGAAAGACGTGGTTGAGAAACTCTTGGAGTGTAATGGGAGTCTGTGCTTTCTGGTTATATTCCTCCAGCGCGTCAATTTGTTTTTGTAAGTCTATGCGCTTATCGCCAGGCTTCACAGGCTTCTTGGATTTCTTCTTCTTCTTCTTCAAAGATTTTGACGGCTGGTTGTGAGCGCTTGGGCCACTACCATCGGTCTTTGGAGTTGGACGTGGCTTCAACATCCCCTCAATGACCTGCGGTTCTAACGGGTTCTTCCACTTGATCGCTGGGCATGTCTGAAGATCGTTCAGCATTCTCTTTGTCTTGGCCGACAGCACAACCTCTGTCACGTCCCGAAAGTACGGAACGCGACTGGCACTTAGATTACGAGACGTCTAAAGGCGTACCGTAACCTAAATCAGCCAAAGCCCAGAAGAATCTAAACCGAAAACAAAAGAGAGTGAAGGAAAACCTTTAATGAAAATGGTTTTTAAAAATCATTTAAGTTGCATAGAATCCCTTTTTAAAACATCAAAAATTTCCGAAAATTTCGGCAGAGTCTCCCCTGTATTTTCTATCCCCCAAAATGGGTACAACAAGATAATAAACCTGTAATCATAAAAATGGCATCCCCAAGCGGGAGCTAGCTCTTCGCCCAAAGCGGATCACAACCACATGCAATATAATAGTAGTATCAAGAAAAGAGCAATAAAGAGATGCAAAATATCAGAAAACACATCGCCGGCTCAAGTGAGCTCGACCCAAAAGAAACCACAAATATACAACCTCTCAGTCTCACCACTAGGTCACATATACAATATAAAGTGGTAGATGGAGAATACTAGATACAATGATAAAGCAAAAGGAAATAAAGTGTGCTCGCAACCCACCTACGGGCGATGTCGCGAGTCTGAGCAAAAGGAGCTGATGATAAGATAGCCCGCCGCTACAAGACTGACGGGTCCGACCTGCAAGACACTGTGGCACAACGGGGGTGAGTTGCCAGCTCGTGAGTAAATATAACATCTAATAAGGCAATCGTAAGAATGCACGCAATGCACCACAACGTGCATGTCCATATGTGATATAATATCTCTAGTATGCATGCACAGGTATGCAATGTCATTATTAAGTCTTTAAGTGTTTTAAATGCTACGGGTATTGAATTCTTAACTTTAGAAAATGAATATCTGTATAATAGCTAAGTACCATCAAGAAATCATCTGAAAACCCGTGTCAAGCATCGACACCAAATAGGAATCACATATGTCTCAATATCGGGCCCCGTCAGTCCGGATCGGCCCATATCATAAATCTCACGACAACGGTCGGTATCCTCCGGATATCCGCCGCGCCAGACATCACCGGTAGGTAGTCTTCCCCTGCCAGGCTCATCGTCTACAACTCGATCTTCTCGCCCCGGGGTACCATACCGGGCCCACCATGTACCCGAAACGGTTCATCCACTCCTCGAATCGGGTCTCGAAATCCAACAGAAAACATGAAAACTCATGGTGGACTACACATACATCACAAGAAAACCGCAACTTTGTTTTGAAAATGATAAATATAAGGTTTTGTTAAATTCTTGCGGTTTTCCCCAAAAATCCAGAAATCGCAGCAATACTGAAATCCTCAAGAAAATCATAATGTTCACATGTTATATATGATAAATGTCTATGATATCAATGTATATGATATGAGTTTTGGCTAGAAATCTATATAAATATGATGATGCGAGGTATACGTATGCTATGCAATTTCATATATCAAGTATGAATGCAAGTGGCGATATTATGATAAACAGGTTGTATAATACACGTGGCATGGCAATTACCAAAGGCGTGTGTGTCACATGAATAGTGCGCGTGCAACAAATGCCAATGGTAATGGTGTTCGTGTCCTACAAAGTGATATCGCATAAGTATAGATGAATGTCCATGCAATCTAATATACTGTTCGCTATAAGGGTATGCAGTGTACATGAATGGATAAGCTAGCTAACAATATGAATCTTGCAAAAAGTAGGGTAATCCTAACTAGGGGGGCGTCTCGCGCCATTCAGACGATTCCCCCATAGATGAATACATCTACTCACCAGAAATCCCCGCTAATCCGGTCCGGCCACCGCCTTGCCTTTTCGCGCCGTGTCCGATGTTTCCCCGACCGATCCTATATTGCACAACTCCAAGCATAAGATTACAAAACCTAAAACGATGCAAGTCACAATATACAATTATCAACGCTCTCGAATTAAACATAGCATGCACTCGGTGCGCGGGAAAACGCACGAAAATCGCTAACCTTTAACTAGAATCGTCATTTCGGGGAAATCGACAAAACTACAACCCGACTAGACGAAACCCCGCGTTCGCGCACTCTAATAGTCCTATACGAAGCTAATTATATCGCTAACATAACGCAATTTGATCGCATTCTAATTTTTATAAAAATCTAGTAAGCAATTTGCTTACCGAATCGATACAAACATCGCAATTTTGTCAATTTAGCGAGCATAACACTACACTATTAACCACTCCAATCAATTAGATAACCAAACCCTAACTTAAATCCAACCACCATGCTACAAACCCTAATCTAGAACATCATCCCTTTCTTGAAATTTCAAAACTAACCATTACAATGAAATTAATCACTTTAAAATACTAAACTAGCTTTATTAAACTACAAATTAACAACTAGTTTAGGAATTATACCTCCCAAGCTATGATCCTCTTGCAATTAGCCTCTAAAGATGCCTCCTTTCTCCACTTCTCAAACAAATTAGGGTTTGGGAAAGGTTGGATTAGGGTTTTGGTTTGAATGGGTTAATGAATTTGTTGATTTTTTATGGATTTTTGCATGAAAATGAAGCAAAAAGAAATGAGAAGTGAGGGGATTTCCAGCAGCAAGGGGTCGGCCAGCAGGTGAGGGAGAGGAGGTGGGGAAATTTGGAGAAGTTTCTAGGTCAATAAACACCCCATGTTGTCATTTAATGCTTTCATGTCAACAATTTACAAAAAAACCCTCATTTTACACCATTTTTCCATTAAATTTCCAACCCTAAAACCAAAAGTTTGCAAGTCATGATATAATTTTATTAACACCATATTTTAGCTTATAAAGACTCCTAATTATGAAATTTACCTAATTAAATTTGTATTTATCACTAATTTAATATATTTAAAAAGGCTTAAAATAATAAAAAAAATTAATTACGAATTTTTTTTTATTTAACTAGATAATTATAAGTGACATTTTAGTGACAAAATTATAGTAATATCTTATCTAAATTTTGTATAATTAGATCTACAATGAAAAATACCTATTTTGACTTTTTACGGAAAAAGCCGAAAAATTAGCCGATTACCGAAAAACTGCCTAAACGATTTTCGAAGGGTTATAACCTCCCATGGGGCTTCTTCGACGAGAGAGCACATTGCCCCCGGCATATTCATCCTTTTAGAGGCATGAGGTTGCGGCGGATTCACCTTCCACCTGTCGGATAATACAAACTTGCCCTGTTGGTATTGGTCTTCAAGCCAATTTTTGAAGACATAGCATTCTTCGATCGGATGACCCAGTACCCGGTGATAGGGGCAGGAGTTGGGCTCATTGACATCATTTGGTTACGACGGACGTTTTGGCTTTGGCAGATTTATGAGTCGGTTGTGCAACGCCAACTCGAATAACCTTCTCATTTTATCTCGGGGAAACGAGTAAGGACGTCCTAATCTCTCCTCAAGGGGTACCTGCGGACGCATATTATTCTGACGAACAACCGGCTTCGAGTTGCTCGGCTGTTGCTGAGCATTAGCGACAACGATTGCTTTTCCCTTTCCCTTTTCATTTCGGGAGTCCGGCTTTGGAAGCGGGGGTCTATGGCCCATCTGATCCATCTGCGCTAGCTTGTCAATCAAGGCCTGGAAGGTAGTCGGCTTGAAGAACATTATAAATTGCGAGATGGTTGCTTGCGGATCGAGGGTTCCCATAAACATACCCACTGCAGGAGCTTCTTCAATGCGCTGCTCGCACTTTGACCATAAGTTCCACCACCGTATGTAGGGTGTTTTTCGTCACCCCATTAAGATGGGAATACGCGTGCGCTTGTCAGGCGCATTACAGATTCCCCCTGCCTAGGGTAGGCCGGGGTTTATTGATTGTGGGGATCCGAATCTCCGGCAGCCGCGGACTAAGCTGCCGTTAATTACCCTTCGCATTTGGAGCGAAAGAACCTCCGATTGACGGGTTAAACTGGTCATGCGAACTCAATATGCAGTGTTATGTTTTGGAAGGGTTTTGGATAAATTTGGGGGCCTCGCAGAGTTTTTATGGGGGTCCCGCTACCCGGATAGCGGGCTGGGGGTCAAGGGGGCTAGCAGCCCCCTTGCGGGGTGCGGGGCAGCGCCCCGTTAGAAATTTTTTCTAACGGGGGAGGCATATTTAGTGTGGAGTGCATAAAAAAAGGGGGAGAAAGCATCTTAAAGACGTGTGCGCAGCATGTGGGCACATGGTGCCCGGGGTCACGTGGCGCACACGTGACCGTTTGGGCGCCTCAGCACCCGGGGTCACGTGGGCGCACGTGACCGTTGGGCGCCTCAGCGCCCGGGGTCACGTGGGCGCACGTGACCGTTGGGCGCCTCAGCGCCCGGGGTCACGTGGGCGCACGTGACCGTTGGGCGCCTCAGCGCCCCGGGGTCACGTGGCGCACACGTGACCTTTGGGCGCCTCAGCGTCTGGGGTCACATGGGCGCACGTGACCGTTGGGCACCTCAGCGCCCCGGGGTCACGTGGCGCACACGTGACCTTTGGGCGCCTCAGCGCCCCGGGGTCACGTGGGCGCACATGACCATTGGGCGCCTCAGCGCCCGGGGTCACGTGGGCGCACGTGACCATTGGGCGCCTCAGCGCCCGGGGTCACGTGGGCGCACGTGACCACGGGAAAACACCCGAAGAAAAGGGGGGGCTAGCCCTTAGGTTGGGGAGTTGAACTCCCAAGGGATTTTTGGAGTTAAACTCCTGACAGAAAATTAATTTATGGAGTTAACTCCAACAGATCTAGAAAGGAGTTAAACTCCTAGGAAATTTTGGCCCTTCTTCTGAGCCTTGGATCTGTCCAAAGTTAGATTCTTAGAGATGGGTCTCCTTCTTCTTTTTCTTTTGGCCGGATCTCGAAGACCAAGAGGTGTGAGATTTTAAAGATCTCTCTTTTCCGAGATCTGGTGGGAGATCTAAGTTCCCCTTCGTAGGTTTTGTGGTGGAAAGCTATTTATTTTGAGAAAAGGAAGAGTTAAACTCTTGATTTAATTCAAAAGAAAGAAGAAGGTTTTTAGAACCTTGAAGAAGTAGAAAGAGGCACAAGCCCTAGTTTTTGGGGAATGAAAAGTGTATATTTTATTCATCATCATGTTGCCTTATATAGGCTTACACATTTACATATAGCCCCTTGGGCTTTACAAAAATGGCATTTTAGCCATCCCATGGCTCATATGTTATTTCATTTTTGCACATAAGCCATGGGCTTACAAAATATTGGCTTTATGCCCATTTTGTTTACATTCATGCATAAAAAATTACATAAAAATTATTTATGACATGATTTTGTTGTTGGCATGAGAGAGGCTGGCCGCGGGCTCGACTTGGGCATGGGCCCGCTTGACCTGGGCTTGGGCCCACCTAGCTTAGGGGTTGACCTTGACTTTGACTCGGTCAACCGGGGTGTAAATTTTTACCCTAACAAATTGCCCCCCATCAATAAATGCGCACCGCATATGTGGGTCGTGTGCATGAAATTGATGGATTTTCTTTCACGTGGAGGCGACTTGCTTTGGTTCCCACTTTTTGGGATGCACTGCCCTTTTTACGACATGGACGGTCGACGCTTAACGCGTCTCCGAGACGGAGCGTCCATGGTAGACGTTTCCCTGGCCCGGAGCGATCTGGTTCCTGCTTTGTAGGAAGCCTGCGCTGCCTTTTTTTTACGACATGGACGGTCGACGCTCTGATCCGGAGCGATTTGGTAGACGTGTCCCCGGCATGGAGTGTCGCTGTTGGACATTTCCCTGATGTGGAGTGTCTGTATTGGACGTTTCCCCGATGCAGAGTGTCGCTGGTTGACGTGTCCCCGTGACGGAGTGTCTGTTGTCGATGTGCCCCCGGCACGGAGTGTCTGCTTGACGTTTTCCCGAGGCGGAGTATCGGCTGGTTGACGTTTCCCTGATGCGGAGTGTCTGTGTTGGACGTTTCCCCGATGTAGAGTGTCGCTGGTTGACGTGTCCCCGGCACGGAGTGTCGCTGATCGACTTTTCCCCGGCGCGGAGTGTCGGGTTGACTTTTCCCCGGCACGGAGTGTCGCTGATCGACTTTTCCCCGGCGCGGAGTGTCGGGTTGACTTTTTCCCGGCACGGAGTGTCGCTGATCGACTTTTCCCCGGCGCGGAGTGTCGGGTTGACTTTTCCCCGGCACGGAGTGTCGCTGATGGACTTTTCCCCGGCACGAAGTGGCGGGTTGACTTTTTCCCGGCACGGAGTGTCGCCGATCGACTTTTCCCCGGCGCGGAGTGTCGGGTTGACTTTTCCTCGGCACGGAGTGTTGCTGATCGACTTTTCCCCGGCGCGGAGTGTCGGGTTGACTTTTTCCCAGCACGGAGTGTCGCTGATCGACTTTTCCCCGGCACGGAGTGTCGGGTTGACTTTTCCCCAGCACGGAGTGTCGCTGATGGACTTTTCCCCGGCACGGAGTGTCGCTGATCGACTTTTCCCCGGCGCGGAGTGTCGCTGATCGACTTTTCCCCGGCGCGGAGTGTCGCGTTGACTTTTCCCCGGCACGTAGTGTCGCTGATCGACTTTTCCCCGGCGCGGAGTGTCGGGTTGACTTTTCCCCGGCGCGGAGTGTCGCTGATCGACTTTTCCCCGGCGCGGAGTGTCGGGTTGACTTTTCCCCCCGGCACGGAGTGTCGCTGATCGACTTTTCCCCGGCGCGGAGTGTCGGGTTGACTTTTCCCCGGCACGGAGTGTCGCTGATCGACTTTTCCCCGGCGCGGAGTGTCTGGTTGACTTGTCCCCGGCACGGAGTGTCAGGTTGACTTTTCCCCGGCGCGGAGTGTCGCTGATCGACTTTTCCCCGGCGCGGAGTGTCGGGTTGACTTTTTTCCGGCACGGAGTGTCGCTGATCAACTTTTCCCCGGCGTGGAGTGTCGGGTTGACTTTTCCCCGGCACGGAGTGTCGCTGATCGACTTTTCCCCGGCGCGGAGTGTCGCTGATCGACTTTTCCCCGGCGCGGAGTGTCGGGTTGACTTTTCCCCGGCACGGAGTGTCGCTGATCGACTTTTCCCCGGCGCGGAGTGTCGCTGATCGACTTTTCCCCGGCGCGGAGTGTCGCGGGTTGACTTTTCCCCGGCACGGAGTGTCGCTAATCGACTTTTCCCCGGCGCAGAGTGTCGGGTTGACTTTTCCCCGGCACGGAGTGTCGCTGATCGACTTTCCCCGGCGCGGAGTGTCGGGTTGACTTTTCCCCGGCACGGAGTGTCGCTGATCGACTTTTCCCCGGCGCGGAGTGTCGGTGGTTGACTTGATTCCGAGACGAAGCATAATTTCGACAGGGAAGGCAGGTACACCGAGGCGAAGCATCATTTCGACACGGGGTGCATTCTGAGACGAAGCATAATTCCGACGCAGAGCTTGCTGGTTGACTTGATTCCGAGGCAGAGTATAATTCAGGCAGGGAAGGTAGATATCCCGAGGCGAAGCATGATCGAGTTGACTTTTCCCCGGCACGGAGTGTCGCTGATCGACTTTTCCCCGGCGCGGAGTGTCGGGTTGACTTTTCCCCGGCACGGAGTGTCGCTGATCGACTTTTCCCCGGCGCGGAGTGTCGGGTTGACTTTTCCCCGGCACGGAGTGTCGCTGATCGACTTTTCCTCGGCGCGGAGTGTCGTGGGTTGACTTTTCCCCGGCACGGAGTGTCCCTGATCGACTTTTTCCCGGCGCGGAGTGTCGGTGGTTGACTTTATTCCGAGACGAAGCATAATTTCGACAGGGAAGGAAGGTACACCGAGGCGAAGCATCATTTCGACACGGGGTAAATTCTGGGACAGAGCATGATTCCGCCGTAGAGGTTGTTGGTTTGATTTGATTTGGGTTGACATCCGCATCGCTACACTGGAATATGGTACCAGGAGCGAATCATCATTTGTCATAAGAGGATTTGGGAATTGGGGTTTTCGTTTGGCATCTGCATTGCTGCACTGGAATAATGCCAGGAGTAACTCATCATGTGCCCCGAGAGGATTTGGATTGGGTTTGTTTGGCATCAGTATCGCTACACTGGAATATGGTACCAGGAGCGAATCATCATTTGCACCGAAAGGATTTGGGAATTGGTGGCTTAGATGACAGGTTTAGATCCCTATCACCTAAGGCTTTTCAATTTTATGGGCCGTGAGGGTCCCATAAAAGCATTTTCTCCCTACGGGTCGTAAGGATCCCGCAGGTGTATTTTCTCCTTAGGAGTCGTGGGGACTCCTAAGTATGTTGCTCCTTTGTGAGTCGTAGGGATCTCACGCGGGAATTTTCTCCTCACAAAGTCGAGAAGACTTTGCGAGTGCATTTCATTTCTCTTTTTTTTTTACGGGTTTGCACCCTTTCGGGTTTTCACAAACTCGCCGGCAGTCCTGCTGTTTTTACTCACGGAGCCCTTTCGGGTTTTCATCCGTGCCCGTTTTGCTTGTGGACATACCGTTCTTCCTTCTTTTTTTTTCTTTTTCTCTTTTTTTTTGGAGAGATCGGGATTGTTTTACGCCCGTGGATTGTATACGGTTTTGCAGGATGTATGATCCAGACCGTAGGGCCAGAAACATTTCAGGACTTTGTTGGCGTCTGCATCGCTGCACTGGAATATGGTACCAGGAGCGACTCATCATTCGCCGTTGGGGCATGGGATTTAGAATTTGGTTGGCGTCTGCATCGCTGCACTGGAATATGGTACCAGGAGCGACTCATCATTCGCCACTTGGGGATTGGGGAGCGATGGCTTAGGAGACAGGTTTAGATCCCTATCACCTAAGACTTTTCAATTTTATGGGCCGTGAGAGTCCCATAAAGGTATTTTCTCCCTGCGAGTCGTAAGGATCCCGCAGGTGTATGTTCTCCTTAGGAGTCGTGAGGGCTCCTAAGTGTGCTTTTCCTTTGTGAGTCGTAAGGATCCCACAAAGGTTTGTTCTCCTCATGTATCGTGAGGACACATGAGTGGATTTCCCTCGTTCCAAGTTTAATGACTTAGAGGTCGACTGTTTCCAGTTTAACGACTTAGAGGTCATCTGTTTCCAGTTTAAAGACGTAGAGGTCATCTGTCTTCAGTTTAATGACTTAGAGGTCATATGTTTCCAGTTTAACGACGTAGTGGTCATCTGTTTCCAGTTTAAAGACTTAGAGGTCATCTGTTTCCAGTTTAAAGACTTAGGGGTCTGCTGTTTCCAGTTTAACGACTTAGAGGTCATCTGTTTCCAGTTTAACGACTTAGAGGTCATCTGTTTCCAGTTTAAAGACTTAGGGGTCTGCTGTTTCCAGTTTAACGACTTAGAGGTCATCTGTTTCCAGTTTAACGACATGGTGGTCTGTTGATAGCGAGCTTGGAATTTTGGGGTAGGGGCCGGCATCGGCGTTGCTAACATTGAAGCACATGTGCCAGGACACATAAGTAGGTCTTCCCAATGGAGCATAATTCTGAGGGCGGAGACCAACCGCTGGACTGGTGATTGCAGTGGGATATGGGTATGATGAGAATTATTTGAGCCCGTGGATTGTATACGGTGGTCAAGTTGGGGACTAAACGTAGGACCGTAAGAATTTTGGAAAATTGGATTTTGGTTCGGCGTCTGCATCGCTGCACTGGAATATGGTACCAGGAGCGACTCATCATTCGCCCTTTTTTTTCGTTTTACCGCGATTGCTCTATCATTTCAGCTTTTCTTATCGCGAAGGTCGTGATTGCCCCATCATTTCGGCTTTTATTCACGGTTGCCCCATCATTTCGGCTTTTCTTTATTTTTCTTTTATTTACACATTTTTTTGTCTATTTACATATATATATATGTTTTTTTTACATTCCCAGTTTAACGACTTAGAGGTCGATGATTCCCAGTTTAGTGACATGGTGGTCAATGGGTGTTCCCAGTTTAACGACGTGGTGGTCCTCTTTGCTTATCCCAGCTCCTTGAACTTTGATCTTGGCGGAGCTGTGTTGATGACCTAGCTCTGTGGCTCGCCGATACATCTAAGGGTTGCGAGGTTTTTCCAAGCTTATATTGGTCCTCTGCCCAATCTTTGAAAATATAGCAGTCTTCGATGGTATGACCCACCACTCTATGATATGGGCAGTATATGGGATTGCCGGTCATGTTCATTTCCTGTGGCCTCTTTGGAACAGGCAGTTGCAGACCGTTGTTCAAGGCGTCCATGAATATTTTGCGGACTTCATCTCTCCCGAAGGAGTATACCTTCTTCTTTCTCTTCATTGGAGTAGGTGCCTTTGCTGATGCTGGTCCTCGAGGCACATGTCTGGGAGGATCAGGTTCCCGAAAGGCTTCGGTCTCCATTTGCATGAAATCGGCGATCGTAGCTTGACTGTTTGCTAACACGCCTTTAGACAGTTCTATCTCTCCAATCTTGTATTGCCTTTCGACCCAATCTTTGAAGACGAAGCAGTCCTCAATGGCATGACCTATCACCCTATGATAGGGGCAATATTTTGGGTCGTCGGTCATATTCTCTTCTTGCGGTCTCTTTGATTCTGGCAGTTGTAGACCGTTTCTTAGGGCGTCCCTGAATATCTTGTGGACCTTTTCCCTCTTGAAGGAATAGACCTTTTCCAGCTTCTCTTTCAGAGGCGATTCCCCCCCGGCGTATGTATCGGAGGAACTGGAGGCTGATTGCGGCCGTTTTTCGCGAAGGCGCTCCGCTTTTAGGTTAACAGGGATATCAGTTGGCTGCCCCCGGGTATCAATCCCTGGCTCATGAGCCAAAATTTGATTCTGCTGTAATTGCAATCGGGCGACTTGGGTCACGAGATCTGCCACGACGTTTGCCAACTCGTCGACTTTAGAATAGACCTCGGCCATCTTCTCATCCCTGTCCTGAAATTGCCTTTGAAGCCATTGGAATAATGCTTGTTCTGTAGTTCCGGCTATGACAACCGGGTAATCTTTATTGCCTGAGCTCCATTCCGTAGGAACCACGGGCTCCTCTGGCTTATCGGCCTGAGCGGGCTCTTCACCATTTAGATCGAGCCGATGCTGGGTAGCGTCAACCATATCATCACCATGGCTGTGAAGAAGAGGAGGATTCGTTTCTTCATGTCCGGCCATGTAGACAGTGCGGATAACACATTCAGCCATTCTTTCATCACCGGCAGCTAGTTTCGCGGGGCGGTCCGGGCTTTGGAAATTCATAAATTTTAGCATGGCTAGAGCCCCAGCCCTTTTGTTGGCTCTATTTCTGAGCCGTTTCTGCCTCAGCTTCTCTGCCTTAAGCGCTTGGCAGGCTTCTGCTCTTCGGGAAGCCTCCATAGGCTGAGTGATGGGGAGGCTTGAGAAGACACCCAATCGAGCAGTTGTCGGAGGCGCCGCTGGAGATTGCTCAAGACGCGTTGTAGCTTTGTTGGTGTTGGTGGCCTTGCCCCCAGCTGGGGCCATGGAGAGTCGTTCGGAAACGGACTTGCGCTTGGGCTGAGGTGCCCTCGCGACCACCACATTTGGTCTCCTGCCTTTCGAGACCGGTATGTCTGCCACCGGGGCTTGAGGAGCCGGGATGGTGCCAACAGGTATGAACATAATAGAGCCGAATGGTAGCAGCGGCTCCTCCCATTGTCGCCCGAGACTGGCCGGAAGGACCGTCCTGGAGTCTATCTTCATCGTGTAGGAGACAGGAGCTGAGTTCATCATCGAAGACATCGTCTGAAGGTGATTGCTTGAAAATCTGCATGAAAGAACATTATTTTAGTACAAATATAGACATGTAAATTGATTGAGTTCGCATGAACGTTTAACCCAAATATGGGAGGAGAGATGGTCCCACCGGGCGTGCCAGAATCTGTAGGGTGTTTTTCGTCACCCCATTGAGATGGGAATACGCGCGCGCTTGTCAGGCGCATTACAGATTCCCCCTGCCTAGGGTAGGCCGGGGTTTATTGATTGTGGGGATCCGAATCTCCGGCAGCCGCGGACTAAGCTGCCGTTAATTACCCTTCGTATTTGGAGCGAAAGAACCTCCGATTGACGGGTTAAACTGGTCATGCGAACTCAATATGCAGTGTTATGTTTTGGAAGGGTTTTGGATAAATTGGGGGCCCCACAGAGTTTTTAGGGGGGTCCCGCTACCCGGATAGCGGGCTGGGGGTCAAGGGGACTAGCAGCCCCCTTGCGGGGTGCGGGGCAGCGCCCCGTTAGAAATTTTTTCTAACGGGGGAGGCATATTTAGTGTGGAGTGCATAAAAAAAGGGGGGAAAGCGTCTTAAAGACGTGTGCGCAGCATGTGGCGCATGGTGCCCGGGGTCACGTAGCGCACATGTAACCACTGGGCGCCTCAGCGCCCGGGGTCACGTGGCACACACGTGACCTTTGGGCCCTCAGCGCCCGGGGTCACGTGGCGCACACGTGACCGTTTGGGCGCCTCAGCGCCCGGGGTCATGTGGGCGCACGTGACCGTTGGGCGCCTCAGCGTCCGGGGTCACGTGGGCGCACGTGACCGTTGGGCGCCTCAGCGCCCCGGGGTCACGTGGCGCACACGTGACCTTTGGGCGCCTCAGTGCCTGGGGTCACGTGGGCGCACGTAACCATTGGGCGCCTCAGCGTCCGGGGTCACGTGAGCGCACGTGACCACGGGAAAACACCCGCAGAAAAGGGGGGCTAGCCCTTAGGTTGGGGAGTTGAACTCCCAAGGGATTTTTGGAGTTAAACTCCTGACAGAAAATTAATTTATGGAGTTAACTCCAACAGATCTAGAAAGGAGTTAAACTCCTAGGAATTTTTGGCCCTTCTTCTGAGCCTTGGATCTGTCCAAAGTTAGATTGTTAGAGATGGGTCTCCTTCTTCTTCTTCTTTTGGCCGGATCTCGAAGACCAAGAGGTGTGAGATTTTAAAGATCTCTCTTTTCCGAGATCTGGTGGGAGATCTAAGTTCCCCTTCGTAGGTTTTGTGGTGGAAAGCTATTTATTTTGAGAAAAGGAAGAGTTAAACTCTTGATTTAATTCAAAAGAAAGAAGAAGGTTTTTAGAACCTTGAAGAAGTAGAAAGAGGCACAAGCCCTAGTTTTTGGGGAATGAAAAGTGTATATTTTATTCATCATCATGTTGCCTTATATAGGCTTACACATTTACATATAGCCCCTTGGGCTTTACAAAAATGGTATTTTAGCCATCCCATGGCTCATGTGTTATTTCATTTTTGCACATAAGCCATGGGCTTACAAAATATTGGCTTTATGCCCATTTTGTTTACATTCATACATAAAAAATTACATAAAAATTATTTATGACATGATTTTGTTGTTGGCATGAGAGAGGCTGGCCACGGGCTCGACTTGGGCATGGGCCCGCTTAACCTGGGCTTGGGCCCACCTAGCTTGGGGGTTGACCTTGACTTTGACTCGGTCAACCGGGGTGTAAATTTTTACCCCAACACCGTATAGCGTATTGGACCCATGTCTCGCCTGGCTTCACCCTGGCGTTAATCAGTGCCGTCATCGGGGTGCGTTCACTGGCGCTTGCAAAACGCTGGGTAAACAACAGCTCCATCTCCACGAAGGTCTTGATAGAGTCGTTCGGGACCTCAGAGTACCACTCGAACGCTGTATCTGATAAGCTTCCAACGAACTGGCGAAGCAACAGTTTGTCATCACCGCCGGTGTTGCCGCAGAGTGCCCTGAACTGGGCAACATGCTGGTGAGGATTGCCCGTCCCCTTATAGATATGGAATTTGGGAATTGTATAGCCCGGCGGGTACTTGATTTGATCGTACCAACTCGGATATGGTCATCCTGTTTTCACGACCTGTCCAGCTGCTTCAGTTGCATGATGAACCCGTATTTGTTGGGCTATGTACTCGTCCAAGTCAGCTTTGGAGATTGTCTCCTCCTTAGCTGTTGACAGAGCTGGCGGAGGATTCGACGTTTCTCCCCTATCATCTTCAAGGACGATCGGGGGATTTTCGGCCGGAGGATCTTGTTGGATCATCATCCCCACCATGTCTTGGAACAGGAGGCCCATACGTTTTATGTTGGCTGCTTGTTCAGCAGCCTCTTTATCCTTCTTCTCCAATATCCGACGAAGGAATTCGGCGTCAGTTTCTTGTTCTTGTCGTTCATCCGAGGATGCTTCAAGGTTTTCTTTTGGCCCAGTAAGTGCAGCTATCGCGTTCATCATCTCTAGGAGCTTCTGCTGCTGCTCCTACGCTTTGGTCACTGACCGTGTAAGCGGTCGATGACCCGTAGATATGCGACTGTCCTTTTTACCAGACGCCGTGTAAACGGTATGAACTACAATGCCCCCTGACTTAGGGCGTTTGGGTTCACCACCTTTGATATTTGCCGTCGGCGTGACGACTTTCTCCGGCCTTCTTCTCTTATGGGCCGTTGAGGTTGAAGGGGCCGTTGCTTTGGGCACCCAAGTGATCGTCACTTTTCGTTGCTTGACCGGGGGATTTTCTTCTTGTCGACCTTTCGACTTCTTGTGTTGGCGAGAGAAATTAGGATCGATCACGGATTCTCGGACTCGTCGCCATGTCTTATAAATCCTGGAGGACAGCGATTGAGGAGGCTGCTCCGGCTTTTCTGCTTCCACAGCGGTCTCTACCGGTGTAGGAGATCTCTTGAGCACCGCAGTTGGTGAGTTTCTGCGTACCCTATTCAGTAGGCTCAAAGCTGTTCCCAGTTGGAACAGCAGCATTAACTTCCACCGTTGGAGCTGGTGGAGTTATCCCAGAGGGGGAGTTGCCCCCAGTCTTCCTTTTCCGGCGCCGGTGGCGTCGTCGGGCGCGACGAGTCGTCGGTATTGGTTCAGAGACAGAAACAGCTTCTTCTTGCCCCCTGTTCAGGTGTGGGGCTGTTGCCGGCGTCAGCCTATTGAAGACTGATGTCTTTTGAGCAGCAAAAGCAGGAGTGGGAGTTGTGACGGTCGGTCTTGTAAAGACCGATCTCTTAGCAGGAGAAGCCGCCTTGACGACTTCAGGAGCAGGTTTGGCTACTCTTTTTGGAATAACCTTTTCTGGGACTGCAAGCTTCATTGTGGGCCCGCAGGAGTTTTGGCCCAGTCTGGAGAAGACCGAGGCGCTGGTGTTGGACGACCCGTTGAGAGGGGCCGTAGCAACTGTAAGTCGATCGAAGACCGACTTCTTAAGAGCTTCTGGTACGGGCACAGGAGTGCTGAAGCTTGTTGGTGGAAGCATGGTTCCGAAAAACAGCCCTGTGGTAGCTTGAGTAATCTGCTCCACGGGCATCGTGAACAAAGAGGCTGCTTGGAGCCCGTAGGTTATACCCCCAGTTGAGGCAGGACGCGAGTTGCAGCTGCAGTTGGAGCATTTCGAACAGGTGAATGCCATTGCTATTTTGCTTTCTGCGCCAAGCAAGAGACCAAATCTTAGTAACTTGAAACCTAAGGGCAACCATTGACAAACCGCGATTCGTTCGCGAATACGACATACGGAGTGTGGAGTGGAAAGAGGAAAAGGTCCCACCGGGCGTGCCAGAATATGTTTCCCTCCGAAAGACGGCGCACAGGACTGCGAAGTCCTGACACTGAGATTCGGGGAAGATGCTAATTGATTTATCCATCTACCTCTCCGAAGATGCCAAGTTGATTTATGGCACCGTGTATCGGAGGTTTAGACGGATGCGGCCGATGTAGCAGACTTCGTCAGATTCCCCCTCACTTGAGGGGGTGTTGATTGTGGGGACGCTCTTCCCTGCAGGCGCAAGCCCCTGCAGTTAATTACGCTACCTCATCGTGGTAACAACTTTCTCCTTCTCCAGAATTTCAGTTCGTATCGTGTGTGTTTGTTTTGTTTGTGGTTGCCTGTGGATTGTATACGGAGACTAAGTTATGCCGTCGCCCGTAGGACGTGGATTAGTCCAAATCCGTATTTACTTAGATTTAGGTTTGGTGTTTTAGTTTAAGGATACATTAGCCATATTGAGGCTAAGATCGACTTAAACTTTTGTTAAGGATACGTTAGTCATGTTTGAGACTAAGATCAACTTAACGAGATCGTTTAGATCCAACAAAAGAGCATTTGGGCTCTATTGTTCCAGTTTAGGGACATAGTGGTCCATTGCATGTATGGCCATCGGGGCCCGTCACCTCTCTGACGACGTTGAAGGATTACAATGACAGGTGCCAGAGGAGTTCAGAGATGTACCCTTGAACCAAAGTCGACTGGGGGAATCTATAGTCCAATTTGAGACTAAAGTTTGTTTAAAGGTTTAAGGATACGTTAGCCATATTTGAGGCTAAGATCAACTTAAACGGGATCGTTTAGATCCGACAAAAGAGCATTTGGGGGCTCTATTGTTCCAGTTTAGGGACATAGTGGTCCATTGCCAGTTTAGGGACATGGTGGTCCATTGGTAGTTTAAGGACGCTTAAGTTCGTGGATTTAAGGACCCCACAGTCCGTATTTTAGTTTAAGGACGCATGAGTCCGTGGGTTTAAGGACCCCATGGTCCGTGTTGATGTGTGGTTGTCAGGACCCGTCATCTCTCTGACGTCATTGAAGGATTACAACGATAGGAGCCAAAGGAGTTCGGAGATGTACCCTCGAACTGGATGTAAATTGATTTAAGAGAGCAGCTGTGCTCAGTCAATTTAATTTGAGGACTTACGGCCATGATTGGGCTAAGTCCAGTTGAAAAATGTTCAACGCTTTTATTTGTTTTTGGCCTATTAGGCCTGTGCTAGGGCTTTGCCCATTTTTAATAATGCATAGCATTAATCTTGGTCTTTGTTGGATCTTTATTTGGGCTCTGCCCCTTTTAAATGATGCACAGCATCTATTTCTATTTGGGCTCTGATGCATTGCATCTGTTTGAAAATAATGCATAGCATTTACTAGGCCTGTTAGGCTTTTTTAATTGGGCTCAGCCCTTCTTTTTAATGATGCAGTGCATCAATCATCTGACAGTGGCCATGTGGCCTGTCAGGCGCTTTGCGCCAATAAATGAGCGCAAGCGCTTGTGGAGGTGACACGTGTCACGCAAGCGCAGTGCGCTGCGCCAGTGCGCTACGCTTGCACTGCTGACACGTGGCGTGCTCTAGCGAGTTGCGCCAATTTCAGAGAGTAAGGCTCTTTCTTAAAAGCGCATAGCGCAAGTGATTCAGATGTTGACACGTGGCGCTCTCTGGTGGCTTGCGCCAACCCAGGAGCGCAACGGTGCAGTTTTTACAAGTGCAAGGCACTATTTCAATAATCTTGAGAATCTTTAAGATTCCAGAACCAATGGTTCATAAAAAAGTGCAAAGCACTGTTTGATTTCTTGATCTAATTTAGATCAAAAAAAACAAGTTTTTCTTATTTCTCTTGTTTCAGAGAACCAGTGGTTCATAAAAAAGTGCAAAGCACTGTTTATTATATGAAGATCATTGATCTTGTTCTTAGATCAATGATCTATTAGAAGAAATTCTTCTATTTTATGAAGGTTTTTACCTTTTTTCTTGAAATTTCTTCAGACTTCTCTCTGTTTTGAGGTTCTCAATCTCTCACAATGTTGATCCTGTTTATTTGGGGTCTAGGGGCCTTTATATAGTGCCCATAAATTTGTTAAATTTGTTAAAGAGATCTTTCTCTGAGTGATTTGGGGAATTTTCCTCACCGTTGGATCTTTGATCCAAGGGCTTCTGTTTTACAGAAGACAATTTTCTTGTTTTAACAAGAACAGAAAGATCTTATTAAAATTTTAATTCTGTTTGGCGCAGATGCACCAGCGCATGACGCGTGTCAAGCAGCGCAGAGCGCAGCGCAACTGCGTAGCTGCGTTAGCGCAGCTGCGCTGCTACGTATCGCGCAGCGCAGAGCGCAGCGCAATTAAGCTAGCGCAGAGCGCAAGTCAGCTGAAGCGTTGCTTCTTTATTAAAATTTGAATTTTATTTGAAAACAGAGCCTTGCTCTGATTGGGGAAACAGAAGCGTTGCTTCATCTTCCGCCTTGAAATCTGAACAGAGCTTTGCTCTGATTGGGGTAAACAAGGATCCAACTATCATCGCATGATAACGTGACGGAATCCACTCACGTCACCACACTCCAGAAGGTATGCGCATGCCTGGCAAGTTTCAGTGTCTTTAGAAACTCCCGATGTGTGTTTTTACCCCAAGCGGCTTATGACCTTGACTAGGTCAACAAATCATAAACCACCAGTCAAGTTCAACCCGACATTATTCTGGATTGTATTAAACCGACCCGTACGTGCCCTTGACTAGGTCAACAAGGCCGCACGACTGTCTTAACCAATCCCATTTATGCAACAAACAAGCACCATTTAGCTACCGAACACTACGTCTTGACTAGGTCAACAAACGCAAAACGAATACTAAATAATACCCGTAAGAAATGACGGAGGGCTACGGCTGGTTTTTGGCGAAAAACCTTTAACGTAATGAACTTGATATCGTTGAAGGAACTGCATAAGTTTTTATAAAAATATAGTGGCGAAAACCTTTGCTAAAGAGGTCACTCCCGGTGAAGGGATCTCAGCTCTTTTCCCGTAGAATGAGGTGCAGGATATTCCAACTGAATACCATGATGCAAAGCAAAAGTAATCGACTATAGTGAAGTTATTGCCCTGACGCAAACTTCTGTCCAAGGGGTCACTCCCGGTGAAGGGATCTCGGCCCTTGCCTCTTCGACTGAGGTGCTGGATATTCATAACCGAATACCACTGTACAAAACAAAAGAGAACGTCCTTGCAATAACAGCTTTTTTGAAAAATTGTTCCAACAACATCTGAATAGATTTGTTTAGCTTGCATTGATCCAAATCAACGCAGTCCCATCAATTGATCACACCACAAAAGAACGAAAATAATGATGTACGTATATGCCATCCGCATTCGCCACTGGGTCCCGTCATCACCCGTTAGGTTACTTAACTAACGACAGAGCGGGGATTGGACTAGCACGGATGCAAAACATATACAACATCTACTAGTATATTTATCAATATATAATATTCGCTCAAGGCGTGATAAAATGCAACATCATAGAAATGTAATAAGCGTCATAGAACAATACAGATATCTGGGATCCTCGGGTTTCATAGAGCCGCTACTAAAACTCGACGTTCCCCTGGTCGTGTGGATAGCATGTGCAATGAAATCCTAGACCCCTACGGGCGCGGCAAGTTACCCGCCAAACTTGAAGCGAGGCAGCCCCCTTCAGCAACATGAATGGACCACCCAGCACTTCACGGAATCCGGTAACTTGGGCACCCCTCCTTGGGTCAACCTGTACCCCCTACGAGTGCGGCGAATAGCCCGCCAATTCTAGAGTGATGCCCCCTCCGTCTCAACGCCATGAGATGCGGGCTCGTTGCCCTCTAGAACCCGGCAATCCGTGCACCCCTCCGCAGGGCAATCCTAGTACAGAAAGTAAAATATACATACAACGGGTACATCGACCTCATCCCGGTCGTGCCCCAAAAGAATAATTTACAAACAGGCAGTAACGGCAGTCCACATGTCGGACGCTCGCCCCGCAATATCAAATATACATATACAACCAAACTGTACTACCATTGCATCCAAACTATCCACCACGATAAATCCGCAACATCACAGCACAACACAGCACATCAACGTGAATGTCACGTTCGCAAATCCGTCTAAAAGGGCTATTGCAGTTAGATAGGATTTACCGATCAAGTGACATTCACGGTCACAGATATAATGTAAATACTGTGAACTAACATGTTTAAAATTTTCGATCGACTAAATTTACCGAAGTGGGCCCCAAGCACAACTGTAGCACTCAAAGAAAATCTGGGCCCGAACAGTATATACCAAAAACTCTATTTCCATGTCAGAAGCCCACTGGAAAAATTTGGTGCCCAGAAGAGGTAAAGTGGCGGCGGAACCGCGGCCAAAGCATGGGTTTGGCCACGGTTCCGCGGTGTAACAGTAACTTCATGAGACCAAATTTTCACAGAATGCTTAAAAGACCCTGCTCGTATTTTTACAATGTACCAAATAATTTTTAGAGCACTGGAAAAATTCGACAGAAACTGTACTTTAGAAATCGGGTTTTCGGAAAATCCGTTCGATCGAACTTGTAAATACGTTAGAGCAAGCTAGACTAGGTTAATGGCGTGGCTCTGATACCATGTAGGACTACGGTAGCGCCCCGGCCGTCTATCCGAGGCCAAAATGCGGAAACGAAAATTTTTCTTAACTTTAAACCGGCACTACCGCATCCTAAAACCCGGATCGTAACCATTAACCTAATGCTAGCTAACTAGAGATGGGATAGAATGCTATGCCGAGCGATCCGTGTCCTTCGGTCTTCGGCCTTCGTCCCGATCTCCTCGCGGAATCTCCAGTCTTCATTTCCTCGTCGGAACGGGCACCACACCGCCGGGTTCTTTTACGGGCTCCCACCTCTGGACCGAGGCAACTCGGGCACGAAGTTGGCGAGCCGACGTGCCCAAGGATGCTGTAGGTGAAGTGTAGGATGGTTTGTCTCTCACGGATTGTGAAGTTGCCATTTAGATGGAGGTGAAGAATGAACAATGGAAAATGAACTTTTTGATACAAGCATATAAAATATGATGAACATTTTTCCCCACTCCAAAAATAATTTCCTCTCCCTCTCCAAAGTGGTCGGCCTCTTCTATGGTGAGGAGGGAAAAAAAGGAATGAATAATCAAGAGAAGAAAAGTCATCATCTCATGTAAAAAGCAAGTGGATGATAATGAGGAAAATACATCACATCAATTTCTAAATCAACTCTCATCTAATCCATCACCATAAATGCAAACCATGTGAAGAAAAAGGAAAGATGCTATCATAATCTCTCCATTTACAAAAAAAACCCTCCACAATGCTAATTTGCACATTTGCAAATTGTAAGTGCACGGCGGCGCCCCGGCCGTCAATCCGACGGCCAAATGCGGAAACGGTGATAAACTTTAATTTTGCGAACTTAGCAAACCGGCACCACCGCGCACTAAACCCCGGATCGGGCCATTAAACTAGATCTAGCTAACAACAAGACGGGTTAGAGATATACCGAGTGATCCGAGTCCTCCTCCGGTCTTCTCGTCATCGTCCCGATCTCCCGCGGAAACTCCGGCCGTCGCCTCCTTGCCGGAAGGGCACCACATCGTCTGTATCTTTTACGGGCTCCCACCTCAATGCTGAGGCAACTCGGGCACGAAGCTGGCAAGTCGACGTGCCCAAGATGTGCTGTAGAATGTAGTGTAGAATGCGCTTTGTCTCAATGGGGTTATGTTGCCTTGATGGAGGAATGGATTGGAACTTTCAAGTGGAACTCTCATTTATCAAGCATGGAATGAGATGATGAAATTTCCTCACCAAAAATGAAACCTCTCATTTTTTTCTCCTCTCCAAAATTGTGGCCGGCCATGCAATGTCTTGGAAAATGGTGGAGGGCAAAACAAATACAAGAGGGAGGTAAGTGTAGGAAAAGCAAGAGGTGACCACATCATAAAGCTAAGAAATATCAACCATGCTTATCACTCCATACCCTTTCAAATCTCAATTAATGCACCATCATGGATGAAAGATGCTAAACATATCATAATGAATATATTTGTAAGAAACCCCCTCCACAAATGTTATTTGCACAATTGCAAATAACCCCCTCCATCGGAAAAGTCCGGCCGGGAAAGAACAAAGGAAAACAGGCCGGAACGGAATGCAAACTGGCAACTCCAGAAAACTGGTCCCGTAATAAATTACAGGAAAACCCCAATACTGTGCATACACACCCGCATCTGTATTCCGTCCGGATACAAATGCAAAGAGACAAAATCTACACTGTACTAAACTAGGATCCGGCTTAAACCAAAGCCGGCTAGTAATGTTCGTCCGATCCTGATCCGTGCAATACCGCACGTATCAGATCGAACCCTGCCATATATCCATACGGCCACTAGTACAAACCGTCCGATCCTGACCCGTGCAATACCGCACATATCTGATCGGACCCTGCCATATCTCCATACGGCCTCTACAGCGTTTCGCCCGAAAGCTGAGTAACTGAAAGTGTGGTGGACTCTAAAGACTCGTCAATACTATGGCTGTGGATTTAACCACTAGCACGTCAGAGGTATAAGCCAATACGTGACGGGCCACCAGCTATTGACTAAAAGGGACGTCGATGAGCGAACTCATCCTGACACCCTACTGAGCCTGTCAGTGACAATATTCGTACAGTCCGGTCCGTTCGTCTATGAGCATCGCATGTCGGGCCTAGGGGGTGGATAAAAGTCAGACCCCCAAAAGCGGTACAAGTCGTGTCGGAGTGTAGCCCAGAACACCCTGAGATACTACTGGAATACCTACCAGTAAATCTCCTGCCTTGGCCAAGGACTTCGTGTAATGGCTCTCCTAGACACAGCGCGACCTCACCCCCAATACCGGGAGAGACGAACCCCTGAAGATCCGCTCACTGCCTCCATGTGGCTCGGGACTGTACCCAACTAAAACCTGTTTGCACGACTCCTTTGAGCCGTGGTAGGGTAGTAATCAAAGCACAGTGGGAACTCACACGAGACAAATGACGATCCCCAGGTCGATGAACTAACCTGTACACATGTCACCTGGGAACTGCTATCTGACGTCAGGTATAAGACCAACTAGCATGTTCCCGGCGAGTCCTGTCCGGTGTACTCATAACCCAATGAGCACATGTATACATCTTAGGTGAACCAACTGACACCAGTGGCTTGTGAGACCGGCCACCGCCCCTCGTCGGGGTCTCGACTGTATACACTAGTCTACTCTGGAGAATCGATGCCCTGTCTCGAATCTCCCACGACTAGGGACTTTTTAAGGATGTGCTTATAGACCCCAGCTCCCACTTATATGATCGCCCTCATACTGCTGGTGGTCAAGCAAGAATCCTAGGGGCTCTACCAACGTGTAATAGCGACTTGTCAGGTCACCTAAAGCAGTACACGATGATAAAGATAAACCAGATAGCGTACTATCATCTCGAGTAAGACTGTCCTACCAGGATAGGTCCTCCCTCAATCATTGCAATCACGTGCCTGTGATCCAATAATTGACTCTGAGGGCACTATCTCCAACAATCTCCCACTTGCACTCAAGGCTAATTATTGCGATGTCGCATACTCATAGCCCGTGTGATACCGAACACCCAACTCCTCTACTAGTCAGTCGCACAAAGCATGTTTGCGAAACTCTTGCGTTCGAGGATTAGCCTCAGTGAGTGGATCTGCCATGATGTTTCTTTCTATGTCTCACTATATCTCAAGTTCGCGGAGAAAGCCATCTCCCGAAATGAGCAATACCTGTCTTAGAATGTCTGGATGTCTGATGGGACTTAGCTCATTAATGAACTCCAAATCCAAACTTGTTAGACTGTATCGTCAACTGAACTTAATCAGTATCCTGCGTCATGCCTCCCTCAGTATCTGCCTGGATCATCTGTCCAGAATACTGCCCCTCGTCAGAAGGAAAACTATAACTCTGACAACCTCCTTGTCGTCCATGTCATCTTGGAAGCCTGGAATGATAACTGTCTCCCAAATGAGGCTGTCGTTATCATATCCCTAGAACATCCACTTATGTTCTAAAACTGCTTCCGACTGTTTCTCCAGGATTGGATCAATGTCAACTTATTGCATCTAGTGCAAGAACAACATCTGGTGTGGTACTTGACATCTCATGATTAACTCAATTGCCTAAGCAAGTGATCTGCCAATCATGCACATCCCTCTCTACTTTAGTCTATAAGACACCTTTAGAGAGGGTGACTCCATTACCTGCAGGTACACTACCATGCCAGGAGTCGTCCATTCTAAATACTCTTAGAATGCTGTCAAAGTACCCTGATTGGGAAACCACCCAAATCTAGATCTAAAACCATAGATCTAGAAACCAGTATGTCTGATACAAAATCCATTTCCTTTGTGAAGAAACCACTGTGTGACGACCAAAGTATAACCGATCGTAGTATAGGAATATCACTTCCTACTTTGTGTATGTCATCCAAAACCCGGATATCACACCCTACTACCTACTCAACAGATCCATCCCCTATTCTGATGAAGTCAAACCTATGACTGTCACATCAGAAATAGATGATCTATCTCCGCTACATCTGCTTTAGTTTATAAATAGACATAAGCCTGATGTCCACCAATGCTTCCGCTGCTCCTACTGACTATGACAACCCTCTAGCAGAGTCATATAGATGTGCACTTCTAAAGCTAGTTTAGAACGACGCTATACTCATCCTCCTGCCGGGTCTCACAGCCTGGAACAACAACAATGGCAAGTGTGGGTAAACAAGAACTTCCCTGTCACCGTCCTTGAGGCTACCGGAGTACCTCTCGGGTGCCTGAAGTTACCCATCGTATCTGCGGAGTGGCCAATGGAATGTCAAAACAGATTGAATCTTTAGGTTCCTTATCAAATCTTCAGTAATCGTTTGCGGTTCTGGAATCACTTCCAGTTCTACCATACTCCCACTACTGCTTTTGAAAAAATCCATTTTATTAAAACTGTGGCGAGTCTAGAACAATATTACTATTGATCTCCCAGATGGTAGAAAGTCAACCCTCGTCATAGCCTGGGTCAACCCACAAACAGCCATTACAGAAACGTGCCTTGAGTTATCCAGAGTCTGGTTTTAATCATAAGTCGGACAACTCTCCGTACCTTAACAATGTTAAGATATGAACTGTACTATATCCAATATAGAACCAGAGGCACTGATTTAATTGAACCAGATTCAAATCATGCAGCTATCTCCAGTGCATGTCAACTAAATGGAGAGAGGCCGATCAGCGTTACTCAACTTAGGAATGCTTCCAATTATGAGTAACCTAAAAGAGAAGCAAGTTCTCTTTATCATTACTATCAACTGAATACTATACACAAGTATCTACATCTTCGATCACTTTGAAGAATCCCGATACTTGCTACACCTGGTTCTCTACTCTATTCAAATACCTATAACTCCTCAAAACCTAGACCCTGTGTTTCTACGAAACACATGTCTAAGAACTAGAGAAGTTAAAAGTAAACAGAATATAGTATGAGGACCAACCCCTCTGTCCTAATGGACACTGGACAACATACAATACTCTGTATAAGTCCGCTGAGTCTAACAACTCTTTCACTGTGTGTCGTAGGTTGAAAACTGTACTTATGGTTAAGAAGAATTACACCGCTGTTTAATGCTCCTTACCTAACCATCCACTGATATAGGTAAATGTCATCGACATAATATCAAAAGGTATATCCCACTCTATGAAAATAGACGTACAGATATATCAATTTGAAATTGGTGCACAACAGCGGATATTCAAAACCAAATATTTGCCGACCGGCAAACAGCCCAGATGATCTCCTCAAATATCACCGATTATATATAATGAGGATGATCACCCTATTCCCAATAACTTACTCCCACTCATCATCTGTAAAGCCATACAGATGTGAGAATCAAACCTGGTAAATACATACCCTGGAGCAAGTGTCTAATCAGGAAATCAGTTTTCTTTTAACAGTACACAGTCGAACTGAAACATTGAAATGTTTCGATGGGGTATCCTGGTATTCCTAGTAATGCCTCTACCATTATCCTGATTCACAACTATAACCGTATAATTCTTTGCCACCTCTCCAAATCCCTTTATATGTCTTTAGTCGTTACCTTCTGCACACCCCTTAGGCCAAATGGTTTTCTTCCTTCCCTACCGTTCGGCACCAGCCTATGGTTTGGAAGAAGACTATCCAATAAGCATAATGGGTGTACTGTCCTAGTCCTAGGAGCACTCGCAATGCGAGAGAAGGTGAAGATAAAAGACAACCGAATAAACCTTATTCCTATTTCTCCTGGACCAGAATCCATCCTCGAACTGAACAAGTTCCTTTCGAGTTCGTATATAACCATACGATGGATTATCCAATAAACTGTGGATCTTCGTAGTGATACGGAGTGTCCTGGAGAGATACAAAGGTGATTTAGGATTGGCGAAGAAATACTTGGTTTGATCGTGAATATCAGTCGCAATTTACTTTGCCCTCTTACTAATCCCTTGCTTTGTCTTAATCTTAATACCTTCTGCACACCGTTTAGGCTAATTGGTTTTCTTCATTCCCTACCGGTCGGCACCAGCCTAAGGTTTGGAAGAAGACTATCCAATTTGCATAATAGGTGTACTATCTCCTAAACCAAGGAGTACTCATAACTTGAGAGAAGGTAAAAGAGAAAAGACAACTGAATAATCCTATCCGTTTTCTCCAGAACCGGAAACCATCCTCGAATTCCTTCGAGTTCGTATCTAACCATACGATGGTTTTGTCCAATGGAAGTGGACGTTCGTAGTAATACGGGGTGTCCTGGAGAAAATGGTAAAAGTAGGAGTGGCAATGAGGTCTGCAACTCTGACAATCCAAAAGCCAGTTTAAAGAAGGTTCGATTAACTTGGTCACTGAGTCATAGTCTTAGGGTCGGGTCAATGGTCGCTGCTAGAGAGAGAGAGAAAAGAAACACTCAGCGTGCACTCTACCCTAGATCAGAATGGTTACCAATTTATCTAATCAGGAAACCTCCCACTGTACCTCAAATTCTCCTCCAAACCTGAAAGAAGAATTAGTCGGGGTCACCCGAGGAGTAAACCAACTCATCAGTGGGAATCGGGATCCAACTATCATCGCATGATAACGTGACGGAATCCGCTCACGCTATAACACTCCAGAAGGTATGCGCATATCTGGCAAGTTTCAGTTCTTTTGAAACTCCCGATGTGGATTTTTACCCCATGCTCTTATGACCTTGACTTTGGCCAACATATCATAAGTCACATGTCAAGTTCAACCCGTCATTCTCCAGGTTAATTTGAGCCCACCCGTACATACCCTTGACTTTAGCCAAAATGGTAGTACGACTGCCCCAAACCAACACATCTATCTATGCTGCATATGAATAACCAACAGCTACCAAACACTGTGCCTTGACTTTGGCCAACAAACACAGCTTGAATACTATTGACTACCCATATGAAACGACGGAGGGCTACGAATGGTTTCTGGCGAAAACCTTTAACGTAATGAACTTGATATCGTTGAAGGAACGGATAGCTTTTTAGAAAATATAGTGACGAAAACCTTTACTAAAGAGGTCACTCCCGGTGAAGGGATCTCGGCTCTTTCCCCATAGAATGGGGTGCAGGATATTCCAAATGAATACCACGGTGCAAAGCAAAAGTAATCGGCTATAGTGAAGTTAATGCCCTGACGCAAACTTCTGTCCAAGGGGTCACTCCCGGTGAAGGGATCTCGGCCCTTGCCTCGTCGACTGAGGAGCAGGATATTCCAAATGAATATCACGGTGCAAAACAAAAGTGAACGTCCTTGCAATAACAGCTTTTTGAAAAGTGTTCCAACAACATCAGAATAGGTTTGTTTTAACTTGCATTGATCCGAATCAACGCAGTCCCATCAAATGATCACACCACAAAGAACGAAAATATACTGACGTACGTATATGCCATCCGCATTCGCCACTGGGTCCCGTCATTACCCGTTAGGTTAGCTAACTAACGGCAGAGCGGGGACTGGACTAGCGCGGATGAAAAACATATACAACATCTACTAATATATATACCAATATATAGTATTTCGCTCAAGGCGTGATAAAATGCAACATCACAGAAATATACAGCATCACAGAACAATACAGATATCTGGGATCCCCGGGTTTCACAGAGCCACTACTGAAACCCGACGTTCCCCTGGTCGTGTGGATAGCCTGTGCAATGAAATCCTAGACCCCTACGGGCGCGGCAAGTTACCCGCCAAAACCTGAAGCGAGGCAGCCCCTTTCAGCACCGTGAATGGACCACCCAGCACTTCACGGAATCCGGCAACTTGGGCACCCCTCCTGGGTCAACCTGTACCCCCTACGAGTACGGCGAATAGCCCGCCAATTCCAGACTGAAGCCCCCTCCGTCTTAATGCCCTGAGATGCGGGCCCGTTGCCCTCTAAAACCCGGCTATCCGTGCACCCCTCCGTGGGGTAACCCTAGTACAGAAAGTAAAATATACATACAACGGGTACATCGACCGCAACCAGGTCGTGCCCCAAAAGAATAATACAAACAGGCAGTGACGGCAGTCCACATGTCGGACGCTCGCCCCGCAATATCAAATGTACATAATACAACAAAACTGTACTAGCATTGCATCCAGGCTATCCCCCACGACCGATCCGCAACATCACAGCAAAAACACAGAACATCAACGTGAAAGTCACGTTCGCAAATCCGTCTAACCGGGCTATAGCAGTTAGACAGGATTTACCGATCAAGTGACATTCACGGTCGCAGATATAATGTAAATACTGTGAAATAATGTGTTTAAAATATCCAATCGATCAAAAATTAACAAGTGGGCCCCCAAGCAATACTGTAGCACTCACAGAAAATCTGGGCCCAATATTAATATTCCAAAACCCCTAAAATAAGCCCAGAAGCCCACTGGAAAAAAATGATGCAGTAACGACACCAATGTGCGGCGGAACCACGGCCCAAGGGGGGTTTGGCCGCGGTTCCGCGCTTCAGTGGTCGACTGACTGTGTCGAATTTTTCCAGTAGTCTTAGAATTTCCAGTACATTAGTTTTTTACAACCTGAAAAAATTTTGGAGTTCAAAAAATTTCGACAGAAAACTGATGTGAGGAAAAACGCGAGTTTTTGGAATTTTGGTCGATCGGAAATGCAAACACATCAAACAAAGCTAGACGAAGTTAATGGCGAGGCTCTGATACCACTGTAAGTGCACGGCGGGCCCCGGCCGTCAATCCGACGGCCAAATGCGGAAACGGTGATAAACTTTAATTTTGCGAACTTAGCAAACCGGCACCACCGCGCACTAAACCCCGGATCGGGCCATTAAACTAGATCTAGCTAACAACAAGACGGGTTAGAGATATACCGAGTGATCCGAGTCCTCCGGTCTTCTCGTCATCGTCCCGATCTCCCGCGGAAACTCCGGCCGTCGCCTCCTTGCCGGAAGGGCACCACATCGTCTGTATCTTTTACGGGCTCCCACCTCAATGCCGAGGCAACTCGGGCACGAAGCTGGCAAGTCGACGTGCCCAAGATGTGCTGTAGAATGTAGTGTAGAATGCGCTTTGTCTCAATGGGGTTATGTTGCCTTGATGGAGGAATGGATTGGAACTTTCAAGTGGAACTCTCATTTATCAAGAATGGAATGAGATGATGAAATTTCCTCACCAAAAATGAAACCTCTCATTTTTTTCTCCTCTCCAAAATTGTGGCCGGCCATGCAATGTCTTGGAAAATGGTGGAGGGCAAAACAAATACAAGAGGGAGGTAAGTGTAGGAAAAGCAAAAGGTGACCACATCATAAAGCTAAGAAACATCAACCATGCTTATCACTCCATACCCTTTCAAATCTCAATTAATGCACCATCATGGATGAAAGATGCTAAACATATCATAATGAATATATTTGTAAGAAACCCCCTCCACAAATGTTATTTGCACAATTGCAAATAACCCCCTCCATCGGAAAAGTCCGGCTGGGAAAGAACAAAGGAAAACCGGCCGGAACGGAATGCAAACTGGCAACTCCAGAAAACTGGTCCCGTAATAAATTACAGGAAAACCCCGATACTGTGCATACACACCCGCATCTGTATTCCGTCCGGATACAAATGCAAAGAGACAAAATCTACACTGTACTAAACTAGGATCCGGATTAAACCAAAACCGGCTAGTAATGTTCGTCCGATCCTGATCCGTGCAATACCGCACGTATCAGATCGAACCCTGCCATATATCCATACGGCCACTAGTACAAACCGTCCGATCCTGACCCGTGCAATACCGCACGTATCTGATCGGACCCTGCCATATCTCCATACGGCCTCTACAGCGTTTCGCCCGAAAGCTGAGTAACTGAAAGTGTGGTGGACTCTAAAGACTCGTCAATACTATAGCTGTGGATTTAACCACTAGCACGTCAGAGATATAAGCCAATACGTGACGGGCCACCAGCTATTGACTAAAAGGGACGTCGATGAGCGAACTCATTCTGACACCCTACTGAGCCTGTCAGTGACAATATCCGTACAGTCCGGTCCATTCGTCTATGAGCATCGCATGTCGGGCCTAGGGGGTGGGTAAAAGTCAGACCCCCAAAAGCGGTACAAGTCGTGTCGGAGTGTAGCCCAGAACACATTGAGATACTACTGGAATACCTACCAGTAAATCTCCTGCCTTGGCCAAGGACTTCGTGTAATGGATCTCCTAGACACAGCGCGACCTCACCCCCAATACCGGGAGAGACGAACCCCTGAAGATCTGCTCACTGCTTCTATGTGGCTCGGGACTGTACCCAACTAAAACCTGTTTGCACGACTCCTTTGAGCCGTGGTAGGGTAGTAATCAAAGCACAGTGGGAACTCACACGAGACAAATGACGATCCCCAGGTCGATGAACTAACCTGTACACATGTCACCTGGGAACTGCTATCTGACGTCAGGTATAAGACCAACTAGCATGTTCCCGGCGAGTCCTGTCCGGTGTACTCATAACACAATGAGCACCTGTATACATCTTAGGTGAACCAACTGACACCAGTGGCTTGTGAGACCGGCCACCGCCCCTCGTCGAGGTCTCGACTGTATACACTAGTCTACTCTGGAGAATCGATGCCCTGTCTCGAATCGCCCACGACTAGGGACTTTTTAAGAATGTGCTTATAGACCCCAGCTCCCACTTATATGATCGCCCTCATACTGCTGGTGGTCAACCAAGAATCCTAGGGGCTCTACCAACGTGTAATAGCGACTTGTCAGGTCACTTAAAGCAGTACACGATGATAAAGATAAACCAGATAGCGTACTATCATCTCGAGTAAGACTGTCCTACCAGGATAGGTCCTCCCTCAATCATTGCAATCACGTGCCTGTGATCCAATAATTGACTCTGAGGGCACTATCTCCAACACAAATTAGCCCCTCCATCAGAAAAATCCGGCCGTGAAGGAACAAAGGAAAACTGGCCGAAACGGAATGCAAACTGGCAACTTCAAAAAACTGATCCCATAATAAATTACAGGAAAACCCCGCGACCGTACATACATACCCGCATTTGTATTCCGACCGAATACAAATGCAATGAGACAAAATCTACACTGTACAATACTAGGATCCGGCTTAAACCAAAGACCGCTAGTATTATCTGTCCGATCATGATCCGTGCAATACCGCACGTATACGATCGAACCCTGCCATATCTCCATACGGCCTCTACAGCGTTTTGCCCGAAACTTGAGAAACGGGTCTGTGGGGGACTCTAAAGACTCGTCAATATTTTGGCTATGGATTTAACCACTAGTACGTCAGGTATTAGCCATACGTAACGGGCTAACTGGTATTGACCAAAAAGGGACGTCGGTGAGCGAACTCATCCCGACACCCTACTGAGCCTGTCAGTGACAATATCCGTACAGTCCGGTCCGTTTGTCTATGAGTATCGCATGGCGGGCCTAGGGGGTTGGTAAAAGTCAGACCCCTAAAAGCGGTACAAGTCGTGTCGGAGTGTAGCCCAGAATACCCTGAGATACTACTGGAATACCTACCAGTAAATCTCCTGCCTCGGCCGAAGGCTTTGTGTAATGGCTCTCCTAGACACGGCGCGACCTCACCCCCAATACCGGGAAAGACGAACCCTGCCGATCCGCTCACTGCCTCCATGTGGCTCGGGACTGTACCCAACTAAAACCTGTTTGCACGCCTCCTTTGAGCCGTGGTAGGGTAGTAATCAAAGTACAGTGGGAACTCACACGAGACAAATGACGATCTCAGGTCGATGAACTAACCTGTACACATGTCACCAGGGAACTGCTTACGCCTGGTATAATCCCAACTAGCATGTTCCCGGCAAGTCCTGTCCAGTGTACTCATAACCCAATGAGCACATGTATACATCTTAGGTGAAACCAACTGACACCAGTGACTTGTGAGACCGGCCACCGTCCCTCGTCGGGGTCTCGACTGTATACACTAGTCTACTCTGGAGTATCGATGCCCTGTCTCGAAACTCCCACGACTAGGGACCTTTTAAGGATGTGCTTATAGACCCCAGCTCCCACGTATATGATCACCATCATACTGCTGGCAGTCAAGCAAGAATCCTAGGGGCTCTATCAACGTGTAATAGTGATCAGTAATGTCACCTAAAGCAGTACACGATGATAAAGATAAACCAGATAGCATACTATCATCTTGAGTAAGACAGTCCTACCGGCATAGGTCCTCCCTCAATCATTGCAATCACGTGCCTGTGATCCAATAATTGACTCTGAGGGCACTATATCCAACAATTTATGCCCTAGAGACCATTATTGTACATATGATGTATATTATAGTGGATGCTTGGACATATATAGAGAGGACTTTCTTGCTCGACATGATAGTATGCTATCTGGTTGTTCTTTATCTTAACATGTATACTTGTCTCTTGATACTGTCTCATGGTTACATGTTGGTAAAGCCCTTAGGATGTGTACTTGATTATCAGGATTATGATGCAGATCATATTAGTGGGGCCATGGTAGTCCATAAGTTCATCTTTTAATGTTCCTAGTCGTGGGTGTATCGAGACAGGGTATCGATATACCAGAGTAGACTAGCGTATACGCTTCTCGACCTAGGAGATAGGCAATGGATGATCCCATATCCATTGGTGTTTGACATCAGAGATGGTATACGGGTGCTCATTGGAGACTGGGTACACTGGACGGACTCGCCGAGAACTCCTAGATGGTATTATACCTGACGTCAGATAGCAGTTCTCTGGTGACACTGGTATAGGTTAGTCTGTAGACCTGAGATTGTCATAGAGTCTTGTGTGATTCCTACCGTGCTTTGATTTCCACCTTACTACGTTCAAGAGGACGTACAAAACAGTGGTTTTTGGGTACAGTCCCGAGTCACATGGAGGCAATGAGCGATAGGAAGGGATTTCGTCTCTCCCGGTATTAGGGGTAGATGTTGTGCTGTGCTCGATTGGCTATAACTGGAAGTCCCTGGCCAAGGCTGATTTAGAGATTTACAGGTAAGTGTTATCAGTAGTTTCTCAACCCGTTATGAGCCTCGTATCGGCATGACTTATCGAGTTATTGGGGTCTGACGTTTACCACCCCTAGACTTAATACGTGACATCTCAGACGAAGAGACCGGACTGTACGGTAGTGTTACTGACGGGCTTTACAGGAACTAGAGCGGGCTTGCTTGTTGATCTTCTGATCGCTCGATACCCGGGTAGCCGTTACGTCCAGCTAGTACCACTGACAGCTTGTGGGTGCTTGATATGATCATCACCTACTGCCGGCGTATTGACGAGTTTTTAGAGTCCTACACAGAGGTTTTACTGGCTCAGGCAAAATGAGGTAGGAGCGCATATGCGATATGTGTGGGACCAAGAATAATACGAGTATGTGATACCGTATTCTATTCTCGCGATTTATTCGTATCAGTCAGTTGTATGTGATATAGCCGGGTTATCGAATCAAGTGTTGATTCGATAAGTTGATACAGATTATATTAGTCGGTTGTATGTGATATAGCCGGATTATTAAATCATATGATGATTTGATAATTTAATGTATAATTGTATATGTGATATACTAGATTGCATTAACTAATATTAGCTCACTTAAACATTTCTTTTCTCACTTGTATGTGCATATAATATATATGTGATATATATTATTGTACATTTTTTGTGCCATGGTTGATGATACATGCAACATGGATGTATGAGACTTACACCATGATAAAGATAATGTAGGGTTTATTTATTTATGGTAATTCAATTATTAGTTGGAAATTTGTCACATGGTATGAAACTTCATGAAGCTTTGAGATCCCTGGACTTAGTCCACTAGTTTTGTCTTACACTAGATATTTTGTTAACCCAACCATTATCTAAACTCATGGTTAAGTCTCTACATGAGTAATATTAGACATTTTCTCACCCATGGTTGCTATTCACTCTCACAACATTATCTCTCTTCATCTTCTTCTTCAAGCTCAAGAGCTCTCTAGCTTTTGAGCAAGTGAGAAATATTAGTGAGAAAATCAATTCTAAAGTGAGCAAAAATCCTACTTCATCATTCTTTACTAGATTAGCACTTTAGTATAGAGTGTTAGCTTCACTAATCTCTCATTAGTGAAGTAGTAGCTTGGGTTAGTATCTCCTCGACGTAGATCATCTTCGGTCTCGAAGACTTCAAGCAAGTTCGTTCCTTTCTTCTTGTGAAGCCATGCTAGAGTTCAGAAGATCACTACTTGGAGCGAAGGGACTACTACACGGAGCTATTGAAGTGAAAGACCGGTTTACAATGGTTGTATTCCTAGTTCACTTAGTTGTAAAGTGGTTTACAATTTGTTTCGTATGATTCTCTAATTAAAGATTCTAGTTTAGAGTTCTTTAAAACGACAAAAATTTGAAAATAGCATGGACGATACCTCCCGAAACCTCGCTGTCGTTCATAGGAACCCTACAATTCGGGCCCGTGGTTCCCTACCCCTAGATTACAGCCTGTTGGGTTCAAGAACACTCTTGAGATTGGTTGACATTCACCCTTGAACTTACGTTAATAACAGCGTTAACACTAAATTCAACATTATAATAATATAATACAACTTTAAAAGTTGCACTCTCTCTCTCTCTGTCTATTCTACTTCTCTCTTATGTTTGGAACTTACCGAGCGATTGTTCGCTGAATACATTCCTTCTCTTTTTTCTTTGGAATGTTGTCAGGTGATTCGGACATTCAAGAGATCGAGCCCACCAGCGAGAACTTGGATCAGCTAGCTTCGACCCGGAGCTCTAGATACTTGTACACATTTTATTTCAGTACTTTTCATTTCTGTTATGCCACTGTTTAGGTATTGTTTTCATTCAGATGTATTTACTTTTCCATGAACTGTAAAAGAATGTTAATAAATAAAGTTGTTATTCATTACATTTGTCTCTTATGTATATTTTCTTTATATTGCTTAGATACGCTTAGCGTATTTACTTCTGAGTAAATACGTAGCGGCCTCGTCGCGTCCCCTTCGCCGTACACTGAGAAGCGGGGTGTGACAATCACTATTTCTTTAATTTTACTAAATTACTTTAAATTACCCTAAATTTTTGTTGGTTTTCATTAAACTGCCACAAATTTACTAAATAACTATAAATTTCCCTAAAATACCTTAACTATTATTGTTTTTCACTAAACTACCTTAAAATTTTTATTAAACTATTCATATTCTTAAATTGACTATATTGATATAAATATCACTAAAATACCTTTGACTTTTGTTGTTTTTACTAAACTATCATTAAAAAATTTCATTAAAAAACCACATTCACTCAATGTCACTTATTTACACTACAATGCCCTTAACTATTCTTGTTTTTCACTAAAATACTAAACTATTCTTATTTTTCTCTAAATTACCTACACAAATTCCGTAAATTAACCTAACCCTAACTCTAACCCTTTCCCTAATCCTAACCCTAATCCGGACCTAACCCCAACCGAGATACCCTAACTCACGCCCCTACCGAAACCCTAACCGGTCTCTCTACACCACCACCACCACCACCACCACCAGCAACAATAGAATCAACAACAGATTTTTTGCAATTCGATTTGAAAAATTGAAATAAAACCAAAAAAATTAAAATCAATTGTTTATACTTACCTTTGACGAACGGCGGCGAGCTCAGAGTGACCTCAATCTACGGCGGCGGCGAGCTCGATTGATCAGCTAGCGACAATCTTCTATGAAGCTAACGTTTCGACTGCGGCCTGCCCTTGGGGCTTCAATCACCGGCGGCAACGTGCTCGAGGCGGCGGCGATCGACGAGAGCGGGAACGAAATTTCGCCCAAATTTTTTCAGGGGGAATTAAAAGGAGCTCGTGGAGAAAAAGGATGAAGCGATGGGGTTTTATCAAGGGGGCTTTTTGGGGCCCGCCACATATTGCAATTGGTCACAGTTCGCACCGTGACCACTTCTTTTACAACCGTGGCGATTAAATAGTCACGGTTTGAACCGTGACGAAATCCCCGTTAACTTTAGCCACTTTTGCAGTAGTGTTTGTGCTATATCAGTGTACATACAACAAAATTGTTGGAAAATAAACCTAGAAAAAGGAAAAAACCTTATTCATAGACAAGAACTAAACAGTGCATAGTCAGGCACAGGCTTAATCTCTATCCTTTTTGTTTTAAATTTTAATGTCTCGATTGCGATAACTTACCATTAACAGTCAGAATATATCGTTACTCTAGATTGTAAACGTAAAAGCCGGGCCTCCATATATTCTTCTATATTTGATAAACTCATATTGCAAAAGAACCATTTTTCCAGGTTCATATCTAAGAGGTTAACTAACGTCTTACTCTACCCAGGATGGAGTCTAACTCGATGAGAAATGTTTAGAATGTTTGAATAATATTGATCTCCGCCGATTTGTTTTCCAGAAGCACCAGCAACAACCCTCATTATATCTTCGATCAATTCTTCATTATTCATAATGTCCATGTAATAGTCTCTCTTATTTGAATCAACACGAGCCGGAGAGGTTTTGGCTCGGTATTCTCTCACATAGGTCGGCATACCCGATGGATTGAATAGGGCATTCCCTCGCCAGCCTTTGGCACACATAAAACCTGAACTCAATAATGTTAAAATTCCGTTTGCTTTTGAACTCTCCGTCGACGGATCCGCGCCATATAAGCAATAAATCTCAATATTTGGAGCATCTGGCAACCTAAGTTCAATAAACCTGTTTAGTGACATAGGGATACAATCGATAACGGTCCATTTAATGTCACGGTATTTTCAATTTGGTAAATTTCACTAAAATAGTTTCGGTTTGTTAAGGATTTTTTAGTGAAATTTACCCATATAAATACTTGCTACATCCGAAGAAATGTCGGCATATGAGTGATAGCATAAAGTGCATCACTCATATATAATATCCCCGCGTTCTATATATAAATATCCCAGCAAAAGAAAATTATAGCTAACAGAGAACTGAATAGGTGTTTCACTTACTTGGTCTCGAGAGGGTTAGACCAATATTTATAATGGGAGTATTTGGGGTCTGCAAGATCATCGGCGATGCCGTGAGAAAAGTGAGCACGAGTATGTTGTACGGTCTCTGGTGGAAGTAAGCAAGATGCGTCACGAATAGTACTGCTGATGGTGATTTTATTCTCCGTAACTCCTGTTACGCCGTCGTCAATCTCATCATGTGTTTTCTTGACCATTGATTCCGGTGATTTCCTTTCTAGGAGAGCAGAATCGACCAATAGTTTCTGCTATATATATTTGAGTCAGTGCTTGCGCTAACACATCGCTTGAAAGGGTATGATAACTATTGATAAACTAAAATGTATCTATCATTCCTATATTTGAACAAACCTACAAAACGGAAGCTCTGAAACGACCATAAACAATAAAAGATTAGATGCATCGTCCATAAATTTTACCTTAGAATCGTGGAATGGAAGATTGAAAGATGACCACGATGGTAACTTTCGGAAGAATATGATCCTTGCACAGCGAGCCATCACGTTAACCCAAGAGCTCATCTTCCCATCACTTGAATTGCCTGGCCCGGGCTTCTCTTGTAACGAAGTTATTGCATTTCTCTTGTTTCTTCGGTCGCAACCAAGACTTTCCTGTATTGACCAATGTATGCTGCCCCAAATAGCATCTCCGCCGTTCGGAGATAAATAATGCATAGAATCCCATGCTCGAGATACATGAATAATTTGTTGAAGTCTTCGGAATCCGAGAATGTTTGGGTCCAAAACACCATGGGACATAGCCCTATATATGTGAACAATGAAAAAAAAAATCTAAATGTATAGAAATCACATTTTTCTTGATTTACAAAATAAAGTGGATACTTGTGGTTCGGTTATTGATTGATAAACTCGAATTAGAAATAAAACAATAAGTTTAAAATTAATTAGAATCGATATATTAAGGTATGGAGAATATTACCATTAAAACAATAAAGGTTAAAAATCTCCTATCGGGACAAGTATAAGATAGTCGCTTTTGGGAAGGGAATCAGTAATCTTAACAGTATCGGTTTTCTCGGATTGGGGATATCAGATTTATATTGTTTGAGAGATAGAATTTCTAAGACATAGGATTTCTTTTAAAAGACATACCTGATACTAGAAACCATTTCCTTAGCTTCGGTAGAGAAGATCCCGTTCATTGCCACCGGAACACCAAGAAATGCGGGTCCCACATTCATGATGGCTTTGATGTGATGAGAACACCATTGTGGGCCCCCACCACCACCCATTGGCGATGGCGCTTCGACCCATTTAAGGAAATGAAGGAAATATAGAGCCCCCGACGAATACGGAACCACCACGACCTTTCTGCCTCTGCTTATCTTTACCATGAGTTCGATCTTACTTTTCAATATACTCAGGGATTTGTCGCGTACCTGCTCATTACCAGTTAAATACTTTATTATTGAAAAAAAGACCAGAATTTAAATCTATCGATACGTCATAAACATTTCTAACAAGAACAATTGTCAGCTAAGACTCATGTTTCTCGCTAATACTAATAATGTGTGTTTAGCATATAAAATATTTACATTCATGAATTAAAAAATTTCCTCTTATAAGGTTTCTTGGTTCTCTCTTGCATTTCTAATTTTGTGGAGTGAAAAGAAAAAGAATACCATATAAACAATTTTGTTATTTTACTTACTTTAAGATGTTTAAATTGTATATTCAAACAATCTTTTCCAAATTAGATTGTTTACTCTGTAATTTTCTGAAATGCAAGTACATAAGTAGATAAACCAAAAAACATGTAGAGAAACACAATGATATGGGTTATCATTTTAAATATATAATTATGTACCTCAATCCTCATCATAAATTCATAATTCATGAGATTTGGTGAAGTTGTAGTAACTTTAAGATGATTTCAGGATAACCCAGGTTCCAATCCCACCAGAAGCGTATTTAATGCGGTAATTAAAAGACTATCACCACACAAAAATCTAGTTTTTCAATGAACATAAATGACTCACAAACTGCAAGGACGGGTTAGATTATAAACTAATATACCTCAAACTTCATAACTTTTAAGTTTTAGAGCGGTGGCAGCATGTAAGAATTATAATGCTACGGTTGTTAATTATAAATGTCCTTTAATTTGGCCTGTTACTGTTAAACGCTTAGTTAAAAAATTTATAATTTCCATTAAATTTAGAAGGCCAAAATGCGGAAACCCCTTCATTTTGCCTAAAAAGCTGGAAACCACCCCCTAAACTTAAAAAATATGCGCTATACCCCAAAAATTTAACACCGTCAATTTTTGGGTGTGTATTTCCCATAATGCCCCTCAATTAATTCTTCTCCGTCCCCCCTCCTTTTCTTCTTTAAAATTTTTTCCATGCAAACCTTTTTCCCTCATTTCTTTCCTAAAATCTCTAATTCAAAACACCACCTACCATCTCTCTACTCATCTAAAGAGTGGGCATATATTCAAGAGAGTATGAATTTGGAAAATATGAGGAAAAATAATAAACAAATATTATGTGAGTCAATTAAATTTATTAGAGGCACATTTTTGGTATAGAAAAGTCTTATGAATGGAAAAGTTAACACCGCCGGGGTTTTTTGGCCAAACCGCATATTTTTCAAGTTTGGGGGGTTTCCCGATTTTCAGGTAAAAGTGAGGGGGTATCCCACATTTTAACCAATTTAGAATGATATTGATGTGAAATATCTAAATCACCCTTATGATAATGTTTATTTAATTTCTCTTGAAACTTTGACAAACATAACTTTTAGGTATTTTTGGTACTCTATATTGCATCAAATGTGCATAACACCAGTTCATCATATTTAGAGCCTAGAGATGTTTGCAAAAACATATCCAGAAAATTGCAAATATCGCATGAGCCAACAAAATTGCATTATTGTCACATATTAGTTTCAAGGGGTTCAATATTCTAGTAAAAATAGCAAATTTGACAGCTGAAGCCCAATTAAGGACTGTACATATTTGGCTCATACCGCTCATAACTTTTACCTCTTCCTACTCGCCTTTTTGCGCACACGTGCACACACAAACACTGGTCAAGAGGGCTTCGATGTTCTAGTAAAAGTAGCAAATTTGACAGCTGAAGCCAAATTAAGTACCGTACATATTCTGCTCATATTGCTCATAACTTTTAGCTCTTCCTACTCGCCTTTTTGTGCACAAGTGCGCACAAAAACACTGGTCATATTCTTCTTCTAAACTCAACAAATTAATGAAGCAGGAACAAGAATCGACTTTATAGTAGTAGAAGTTGGGAAGAAAACAAATGGATTAACGTCGAACATGTGTTCGAAGATAAAAATATATCCTTCATCCGTTATCATGAAGATGGAGTTTTGACGAGATAGCGCAGACATTAAGAACGGTATTAGAGGAACCCTGGTTCAATCCCACCACGGATTTGAATTTGAATAGTGGATTAAAGAAATACCGCTACACAAAGTACACCTCTCGGCTCACAAAAAAAAAGGATGTCATTCTATGGGGGTGCTTTGAAATACAGGGATGGGTTAATTGCAAAATGCACCCCCAATAGTTTACCTCGTATAGCACTGCTACCCTCTTAGCAATTCCTTAAGCACAAACACCCCCTCTGTTCATCAATCAAAACCCTTAATAACTTCCAAATTCAACTCTAAACAATTCAAATGATTGTTTAATTTAACTCCAGAAATTGTCCGTGTTGTTTAGAGTGCAATTTGAATGATTTTCGGTGTTTCGGTCGATAAATAAAAGGTTTTTTGTGCGAATAAATCGCCATCATCGTAACTTTGAAGTTCTGATACAGTGGTAAAAACATCTAAAAGCATGAGAATTCTAACTAGGAAGCTGGAATTAGTATCACAACCAATAAAAGGAAAAAAAAATGGAATTCGTATCACAACCAATAAAGAGGGGGGGGGGGGGAGCAATGTGAAGGCTCTTTCTTTGTCCAATTGAAAAATAATCAAAATGTACCTCGGTATTTTGAAAGAAGAGCCTCCAATCATAAGAAGCCATATACATGTTCTTCCCCTCATACCCTATACTCGCCAAATTCTCGATCAAACCCATAAAATACTCTGCTGCAACCAAACCCGGCACGGGTCGGACCCGTACTCCTGGAGGATCCAATCCAGTGTCATTGTCAATCACCATGTGATCCATCCAGCATTGGGGTCTGCACACATAACATAGAAATAACATGGGCTTACGCGCCACTGCCAAATAAAAAACATAAAAATGACATGACATGAAGTCATGTACCTTACATGATACTCCCTCCGTCTCAAAAAGTAAGTTCTTTTTTGAATATGCACACTTATTAAGAGATGGCTTACTCTAAAAATCTAATAGATGCCGAATGTTAATTTACTAGTTTAACCCTAATAATTACACCTCATTACTTTACTTAACAATCAACAACAAATTTATTAGATTTAAATTTGGAAATCTATTTACACCTTGCATATTTTCAAGATTCATGGAGTACATAAAGACTTCATTTTTGAAACAAATGAAAGAACAAGAAAGGACTTCCTTTTTGAAATGGAGGGGGTAACAGAGCTTTAAGTAACATGCCATAAATAAATAATTACTTGCCAACCCAGTAGGATCCATATAGGCTAGTACTAGTAGGTCGGTTATCATCGCCAATTTGACCCCACATGCGTGTTAAAATACATTAATGTTCTTCTTAACCATCACCACAGCTTCATCAGTTTAGGTGCAGTGGCAGAGCCTTCAAATTAATGCTAAAGCACCGCACCATTAATATGGTTGAATAATTAATGCTCTTAAAACATAAAATATTATGTTGTCTACATTCATCAGAACTTAACTTCAGAGCATTGATGCGCTGGCCAAAAAACGAATGAGTTTCCCGAGACCCCTCACCTCTTATAGATATCCCCAAATCCACCACCCCAAATCCGCCGCCGGAAAAGACCATCAGCACAGCGCTTCCCTTCCCAAAGCTCAAGTTCCCCCGCGAAAACCCCGGGGACGAAAACCACCGGATGGTAATCCCTCAACCCCTCCCTCTTCAACCTAACCCCGGGCCGGTCGCCGAAGCCCGAATCGCCCGCCGGCAAAAACCAATAAATGAATAAACAAAACCACCAAAAACTGCATACATATCCAATAACCCAACAACACAAGTCCATGTTTTTACTTTTACCATTACTATTGCCCCCCTCTTCTTCCCTCAAGCTCAGCTTTTCAGTGCCAAGCAAGTACATCATGAGCTTGAGGATCTTAACAATGGGAGCCATTGTTGATGATGATGATGAACTCAACAATGGAACAGACAGCAAAGCAGAGGTTGATGAAGGAGGCATAGATTGTGAGCTGAAGGTGCTACGTGGAGGGCAGAGAAGTTGGTGTCTCATAACAACGTGGCAGAGAGAGAGAGAGGTTTATAGAGTGGGGAGAGGGGGGCAGGGGTTTGGGGACACGTGAAGCATGCATTGAGAATGCAAACTTGGAGGTATCGAGGCTCGAGGGATAACTAGAATCAAGAGAAGCCCCATCACCATAATTTTGCAAATTGCATTTTTTGAAGTTTAAGGCAATTTGTAAATTGTAATCTACATGTTGAATGCGCACGAAAGTTCAAGAAGGGAAGGGAGCAGTGCAGTAATTCTTTTTGGTCAAAAGTGTGTGGCTTTGACTTGTCCTAACCTTTTTGGTTGCACATATTGGGAAAAAACCAATAATAGATTGAGTGAATTATAAATGGCAAAGGCACACGAGGAAAAGTTTGTTTTAGGTATATTTAATTGAGAATTATAAAGTAACATAATATGCTTTTTAAGCAAAATTGAAAAATGCATATCCTCGCTCAAAAGATAATTACTTACGAATCATGTAATAACAAGAACATTCCATTTTTTTCTATTCTATAAACAAGTTCTACGATTCCATTGTATGGTTGTAAGGCTAATAATTCAATGATGATAAAACATCTTTACGAAGCGTGGCAAATGGACAAAAACTATTAGATGGAGTCGATGATCATAAAACAATGATAGATGGTTCGCTTTTAGGATGACACATTTATTTTTAAAGATATGACTTTTGCCATAAACAATTTTATGTTTGCTTTAGAAAACCTGAAGAGGCAGAGAATAATAGTAAAAAATAAGACTTCTATGTAAGGTACGCATTTTTTTATACTAAGGAAAAGGACACGAACAAGAAGTATAAAAATGCAGCATGAGGCAAAACGAGAAATTATTCGGTGTGCTGGGAGTAATATACCTTTCTTAGAAAGGAGAGAGAAAGATGGCAAGTTCAAGAGAACGGCTTCATGGGATCTATGTTCTTATTTATTTCTCATGGCCCCACACGGTATAAATTTACACGGAAAACATTGAGGCATTCATTTAATTCGCACAAAGGACAAGCTCCTTCAAAGGGAACAAGCGTTGCCCCCTGAAAACAAGAAGAGAGTACCAACAAATTAATTGCAACAACCTTTGGGACTTAGATGACAAAAAAACACAAAAAGACAAGCCACATATAAATTAAGGGTTTTTTTACTTGTAACCCCAAAATACCAAATTACTTTATACCCAAAAACTTGGTATTTACATTTTACCTCCGAAAAATTAATAAAATACATCATCTTATCCTTTTACGATTTCCGTCAACTTTTAACGGCATAACATTAGGTGTTTTTTTTAAAAATATCTCAACCACTCTTCTTCTTTAGAAATACTCAATTTCTTTCTCAAATTGAAATTAGGGTGTAGTTTTCTGCTGCATCTTTCTCAAAATCGACCATAAAATCAGGAGTCTCTTCAACATCTTTCTCTAGCTATGAAAAAGCTAAATGCTTATGCGGTCTTACTGGTTATATTCGGATAAATGAAACCGAAAATTTATGAAGAAAAATTAAAGTTAAACTTAACCGGGTTTTTTTCTGACGGAAATCGTAAAGAGGGAAAAATGATGTAACTTATTAGTTTAGAAAGAAATTTGCTATGTTTTGAAAGCCTACAAGTAAAAAACCCCATAAATTAAACATCAATGAGTAACGCATGGAGTTTGAGAAATAAAGAACAAAAATGCATGCTCGCTGTCGAGTGCTCGTGGCGCTCACAAGTGGACACACAAGTTGATGGCACCCTCCCCAATGTGACAAGCAGTTGCTCACTTTTCATCCAACCCCATTCCCTTGACTCGGAATACTAGGTGTGTTGATAGAATCAGTTCATGAGTTCACTATCAAATCCAAGGTGCCGGAAGGTCAAGAAAGTTGGTGACCTGATGACAGGGGAGCCGACGACCGAAGAAGCTGATCGCCCGCCTGGCAGACAAGGGAGGGGGGATGATGGCACGAACTCCTGCTGTGGAATGAGCAGAGAAGAGACACTTCCGTGGCCGAGCCCGGGTGGATAGGACCAGCAAATAGGCTTATGACAATGAAATTTTAGACGGACGAATACAGTTCTCTCGTCTCGGTACATACGTCATGCGTCTATTAGAGTCCGAATCCGATCATGATGAAGATCAACAATGCATTTCAAGTACACACAAAAATCACAAGTTTCAATCTATCCACGTCGCATCGGTTCTTTCAATCCGAAAGTCAACCAGACAGCTTCATACTATCTCAATGTTTATGTCGCAGAAAGATGGATATATAGAATGCATAAGTGGATTAGGAAATTATTCAACCACATGTGAAGGCCATGCATCCTCAAGCAGAAATAAAATAAATCATCTGATCCCATTTTTGCTGCCTTTATTATACAATAAATGCCTGTCAAAACACCAGAATATCTGATTAAGGAAAGTTTGTGCAGATGTGCAGTCATGAGCATGCTGTTCCCAGTTTGTGATTTTGTTCACATAATGAATTGAATGCTTCAGCTCAAAGCAGGCTTCAGAGTTCAGAATGATTGGAATGGGATTAGTAATTACCAACTGTAAAATACTGTAACTGTTGTGAAAAGCTGTCAAATGAAATCAATGACTCAGAAGTCGGATGCATCATAGTTGATGATTTAAGATATTGTGGCCATAGTAAGTTAATTCAGAACTTAAACACAAAAATTGGACTTATGGTACCTGGAATGCGGAACGAAAACGAGAACATGGAACGGCTACTTATCATGGAACATGGTTCGATAGAGGTAGTTTTCTTTTATAGATAACGGAAAACACGGTGCTCTAGAACATTAAGTGTTTTTGATACCTTTATTATGCATTAAATGCCTGCCAAAACACCAGAATATCTTGATATGGAAAGTTTATGCAGATCTGCTGCCATGAGCATGTTGTTTTCCCAGTTTGTGATGTTTGTTCACTTTATCGGAAGCTTCGACTCAAAGCAGGCTTCAGAATGAAAGGAATGGGAATTACCAACTGTAAATTACTGCAACTGATTGTTGTAGCTGTCAATGAAATCAATGGCTCAGAACCCACCATGCTTCCTATATTTGACAAGGTGAACATCTCATAAGCATCAAAATAATTACATCTCATCAAATGTGTCTTAGACTCATAGTTGATTATTGGAGAAATCATGGATAAGTAAGTTAATCCAAAACCTGAACCCAAAAATCGGACAGTAGACGCGCCTAGACAGAAGTACAGGAAAAACAATCAAAGGGACGAAGCGACTTGTAAATTGCTGATGGAAACAAATTACAAAAAAGGTAGTTCATAACCAAGCAATAATTGATTCAACAAACTGGTAAAGATCAAGAAAAAAGGAGCACGTCACATACCTGTTGGGATATTCAGTAGAAAGTCAAATTCTGACGAGTGTTGGGATCCGTCTTTTAGCTCATGACAATAATGTTCAAAGAATTGATCCATCTGTTTTTTTTAATTTTAAATACAACTCATAAATGTATCGGTTCTCCTGAGGATTCATCGAATCCCTGCTTGGCTAAACGATCTAGTCACAATTTGGTATGAGAAGTTACGTGCTCAAGATAAGCAACACACATGTTTCTTGATTTTAGTAGAGAACCAAGTAACCAACAACTCACATACTCATATCCATCCATTACAGTCATGAGATAAAAATTTTGAATGATAATTTGTGTATCAAAAAGAATTTTCCCACTCTTCCTACTTGTAAACCGCATCGAAGATGACAATAGATATAACAAAATCAATCAAAAGACTGGTAACAATTTTTCCCATGGATTGTCGAGATGGTGCGATAATATAAAAAAAATTGCCAGTAGCACGAACGTATATGATACAGTACATACCCAAATCCCAGGTAAGAAAGATCTGCCACCATAGATCAACGTAAATTTATCTTTCAAATGAACTTAGAAACATAATGTAGTGTAAAAATCTTAAGCGAATTCCAAATCAAGGATTGTCATTGCATGTTAATGGATTCCAGTTCGGTATAAAAGATTTAGGTAACCCTTAAAATGATAACCATCTCTTGTATAACAAAAATATTGTGCATGACTTCATAGCTTGATTTATACATTATGCTAATTGGTACTCAAAGCATTCAGTGTATGGAACTACTACTAATCAAAATAATTAATCTTTTGAGAAGCAACAACTTCACTGGCAAAAGCTAACTGGCACAAGGAAAATGCAATTTATTAGTCTTATGATAATGCCATGGTAAAGTCACCAATGTCGTTATGTGAGTTAAAGTTATCTTCTCAAATAAGGCAATTGAAAGATGAATTGTTAGACAAGGTTGATGAACAAATCACACACATTACTCTTAAGAAGTCCGTGTTAAACGATTATAAAGGTAAAACTATCAAACTAATTTTCACCCCAATCATAGGTGTAACCCACCCACCCCCAAAAAAAAAGAAAGGGGAAAAAAGAGCTCACATACAGAGTATGTACATCGGATCATATTGTATATTGTTCAAGTATTAAACTCAGCATCTCTTAATCATTCTCAACTCTAAGCTAAACAAGTAAGCATACACTTTAAACTTAGCATTAATGAGCAACGAACTTCAATGATATTTCACCAATAATGTCAACCCCCACCACAGCGGTCACTGGCGCCTCGGGCGAATTGTTCCCTTTGCGCCTCGGGCCTCGGGATAATTGTACCCTTTGCGCCTCGCACTACAGCATTGGTAACCACTATTGTTTTCACTATTTCATGGCTGAATTAACAGACTATTATAATCTTTTGAATTTTTTCCTTTTATCTTTTTTCTTATGCTTTATATTCCTCTCGTTCTTTCCTTTCTTTTGTATTAAAATAGTCATGACCCTTGTTTAATTGCTAGTAGTTATTTTTGATGTGTTATTGCTTCTGTACCTTGCTATTGAAGTATATCCAGAGTAAGTTGTCCTGCTATCCATATTTCATTTGAAGTTGCAGAGTCAATGTTATTTAGAAGAGAGAAAAGGAACCTACTTGAAATCTTGAAGCTTGTCTGATCAATGAAGTATTGGCCACTTCGTGAAAACTAGATTCAACAAATAGCAAATAAGTAAGAGAAAATCAACACTGCATTTGATGTAGTCGACTAAAGCACCTAAGTCCACCGTGAGAAAAGAACTTTATTACTTTATATCAAAATAGAGTCTACATACTACAAAGTCGATCTCTCTTGGGGTTTCTCTTCCTCACATTTAGACGGCTGTCTCTCTATGTATTCTCCATATCCTAATCTTCATACTCTTAGATACCTGATACATATATCAAATACCCCAAAGTGGCTTAAATTACATGACTTTCACACTTATAAAATTCAGGGTCTACCAAATACCCCGGACGCCCAAACACCGTGGTGGCGTCTATGGTCATTCTTGAGTGCTCAGTACCTCCCTAGAGAGCATTATCTAAACACACTTTTGGTCTATTTTCCTGCTCTTTAAATCGCTAGCGACTATTTTTATTCACACACACACACACCGAAAAAGAAAGTAATGATTATTCATAACATCTAAAAACATATATAATCAATTTTTCCTCTAAGAATGTTTTCAATTAGAAAGAGCTGCAACCAGTAAAGTGCCGAATACATAGGTCAAAAGCCTATAGTGTACAACCCTTGTCAACTTAAAATTTTGGTTGATACAGTTTGGATTTTCTCTAAGTAATAAGGTGGGCTCACTTCACTTTGCTTGATTAAAAACTCGTTATTAAGAGAAAAGGTTATAGATCATAGATTACTGACAGAAGAATATTCATCAACTGATCTGGTGTTCAAGTTAATATTATGAACTACAGCATGCACAAAACGGCGCAGGTATTGCTCCTGAGAGGATCATAAAGAGAGCAAAGCTACCGGGGGGTGACTCGTCTCAGGGGGATACGGAGGCAGATGAAGGTGAGTAGTAGAGTGCACATGCGGCATATCCTAGGGGGTGTGGTTGGTTCCTTGTATTTTTATTTGTAGATGGTGATGTAGGGGTTTGTTCCCCAATTTGGACCTTGGTGCTTTTTGTTCTTTCTTTTTCTTGTTCTATATCACAGTTTCCTTTCTATGTACTAGTTTCGTTAAAATTTTCATTTAATGAAACACGGGGGTTAACACCTTAGTTTTAGTCACTGGGAAAAAAACAACTATTCAGTATCAGGAGTTTGCCATCAATTATTCATCTTTCTACATGCTTTCTTCGCAACCTTTGATCTCATGTTTCAATTGGTTGAAGAGTATAGTCAAGTTCTTCAGTCTAGTTCATCCTTGAGAGTAGGACACAAAATTCCTCACTGCTCGTCCTTGAAGTTCAGAACACCATCTGTATCCAAATCGATAAAGCACTCTGCCAGAAGGTCCTTACTTCACCTCAAATTTCGGGGATCAAGTTCCTCAATTCTATGAGATATCATCTAAACCTAACCAGTAAGAAATACCAAACTTTCCATATACTTACTTGTCCATACAAGACCTCAACAGTAGTAAAATATACCATGTCAAAGTGTATAAGATATGCAATGCTCTAAAGACTAACATCTTTTCAAACAAAACTAGCCAAGAGATGTTTTCAAATAGAATCTGTATTTTTGCAACTATTTGTAATGTTGAGGAAGTCTATTTTAATCGGTAGCAAGTAATACCAACTGACATTTATAACACATACTTTCGAATTTATGAACGCTGTTCTCATTATTCATATGAATTAGTTCATTTTAATATGGTTCACAGGGACATATATGATTATACAGACTGCAGACTACAATGGAATTAATGAATGAAATGTAGCAAATAGTATTAAACATAAATCTATCGTTATGGCCAATCAGGATAAATGATGCAACACCAATGACTAGAATGGTGAATATAGACATAAGTGTGGTTGGGTATCGAATATTTTGCTTATTGCAAAGCAAAATTCTACATCAGAGTAAATTGGATGCGCCATGAGCAGAACAGAACAACATTATATAAAAAAATATAGAAAGAGAGAACTCTCTATTATATAATTTCACTTGAAATCTAACAAAAAATGAATCAATAAAACAGCGGTGCAAGTCATTATTCCAAAATTGCTCACAAATTTTGGCCAGCGTTGCGAACCTCCCTTGCTTTCATAGCCAATGTGCTTCGCAACTCGAAACCCTTCTTCTCATCTCGACACTCCTCTAACGTTATACACCTCTGCACATTCTCCAAACTTTCCATCGACAAATCCAAAACATCGTCACCGTCCTCCCTCGTGATCAAAACATTATGCAATATCGCACAAGTCCCAATGCATGCCACCGCCATCTTCTCATCCTCCTCCTCCAGCAACCTCCCCAAAACCCCCCAGTTCCTCAGTCTCTCAACAGCTCTCTCCAACGGCCGATACATCAACCCATGAACACCATTAAACTCCTCTTCAACCGACCCATTCCCCACCTCCCCAAACGGCACAATCAACCAAGGAAGCAAATTATACGCAGAACCCCCAACAAAATACTGCCCAGCTCCCAAACCCCTCCCTTTATCAACATCCTTATAAATACTCGACCTTTTCAGCACCTCACCGTCCCCTCTCTCCCCATGAAACCCCGCAGCAATGCTAAGTATCCTCATTGAAGAATCAACCACAATTTGAGCCGCCACGGATCGACTTCGCCCAAGATTGAATCTTTCACATCCGATCACGCCACAGCAATCATCAAGGCCGGAAATCGCTCGAAACCCATTAGAGATTCCATAAATCTCGGCCGAGCCCGAAGGGAAAGCGAGAAAGAACCTGAAGTTGGTACATAGAACCCTGCAGAGGCGCTTGGTGCAGGATCTGGCCGTGGGCTCGGATACATTGAACCTGGACGCGATCTGGGGATACGGGTCGCCGCCTGCGAGGCGGGACAAGGCGATCGCCAGCCGTTTGGGGCCCGCGAGCTCGCGGGAGTCGAGGAGGGGGTCGAGGAGGCCAGAGAGGTACTCAAAGGTCGACGACGACATGCCAAACGAGAGCTTGAAGGGGTCCAAGCTAGGCTTGGATAGCATCAGAGAGGTCGGCGGCGATGGGTCTTGAGAGCTCCGATCTCGCTTTCGCTTGCGAGAGAGGAGGGAAGCGGCGGCGGCGATCTCAGAGGCGGAGATGAGGTGGATGAGAGAGAGGAGAGGGGGATTAGGGGTAGGGTTTGAGAGAGGAAAGGGGAGGAAGAGAGAGAGGAGAACTTGGGAGATTAGAGAGGCGATTAATGTTGCTAATTGCTTTGGTTCCATTGTTGATTAAATTTTAATATTTTGGAGCTTTGGGCTTCTTTCTTTCTTTTTCTTTCTTTCTTTTTTTTTTTTGGAGAAGACGAGGGTTTCTGAATGTGAAAATGATGTATGGGATTAAAATGTAAATCTCCTTCTTACATCTTTTTTCTGATTTGTTTTGGCTAAAATTTGCATGAACCATGCCTGACCGGATAACAGCGTATATCCGTCTTTTTATCCAAAACATGTACTTTGTTCACTTCCCACTGCATTTAAATTAATAATTTTGCCAAGGAAAGATGTAACATAATTTGTTTCGTCTATACAAGGGCTGTCTGGTTGCAGGATTAGGATAGGATTTAGCATTGTTTGGATTCTTGATCCAAAAAAGAGTTTGAATTCTTGAATTCTTTGTCTGGTTGTAGAATTTTGGTTGTTTTGGATTTGGTTGCTTTTTGTGAGGGGCCCGTCATTTTTTTCCTATGGATTTATATTGATTTGGCACTGTTCACATGGGTCCCACGTACTTTATGTTATTAAAAAAACCCTCTCTCTATCTCTCTTTATAATCCTCAAATCCAAATCTCATTTTTTTTTTCCAACCAAATAAGTATTGCAAGGATCTACAAATCCAACACTAGGAATTCAATACAAACCAAACACAAAATTAGCCAATCCAGATTTTTTTTAATTATACTATTTTAGAATCCAAATTTCAAAATCATGCAACCAAAATAGCCCCTTAGCCCCAACACTTCATAATTTTTCTAAGGGCGTATTTGTCAGAAAGAGAATTATGCTGATTAGATAACTTTAAACCATCAAAGTAATTGTATGAGGAAACACAAAGATTTACTAATGAAATACTTATTTAAATAAAAGGGATAACATTTTCGGTGGCCTCTCGCAGTATATAATCCACTATCAAATGAGATGACTTGTTCAAAAATCGAAGTCAAAATCATGGTCGACAAAATCGTTCAGTTCTATATATCCATCTTATTGAAGCTCATGGGCGGAAATAGCAAAGTTGGACAAATTATCCATCAGAGCCTGCATAGAAAATAGTTCGCTCTGATTATTGGCTCCAAATGTTATTTAAACAAAGGAAAACTGAATACAAAAAGAATTACATAAATTATTGAAGTATACATTGATCACACCAAATTACTTCCAGTATATATTCAAAAAGTAAAATGAAAAAAAATAAAAAAAAAAGAAGTATACCCAATGTTGTATTTAAATATATTAGAATATTTCTCTATAAAAACTAAGAAAGACCAAATAGGTATCATGATTTGTCATATAGCCATGACTTAATGGCTCATTACATTGCCTCACAATATTTCTCTTTTTGAAACCTATATAGTTTTAATAGTAAAAAAATCAATATAATCTAGGTGATTTATATCTTTTACATATTCCAAAAATTGTCTGCTTTGTAAACAGTTATAGTATTATTATTATCAAGAAAGTTCTGCATTTTCCAAACAAAATAATACAATATATATATATATATATATAGGTATATTGAACTGAAAATCATGTAACTTATACCCATGTACTGTTGATGGAGGTCGGATTCTTCCTCAGATATTGTCCTCCGTCGATCTTACTGCAAACGGTGCTGAACGGTTGAGACTTTCTGTGAAGGCTGAGTGTGTGGATCTCAATGGGTTGTTGGTTGTCGTTGACGCCAAGCTACCTGCAAGGGAAGTCCCGGGGTGGGAAACCACCGTAGGACTCTCCGACGATCAAGTAAATACCGAGAAATAATGGCAGGGTAGCGGCGTGTTGGATTGAGTTCGACGTACCTGAGTCGTCTAGAAGAGGAGTTTATATAGCGGTCGCATGGAGCGAGTCGATGCGAGATTCTCGCCGTCCGTTACGCACCCGTGTCTGTTCGCGTTAATGGCAGGATACACTCATTAATGGCGAGATACGCTAGCGTGGGATGCGGGACATGGAACGGCGGAGATCTCATCGTGGTGAGATACACGGAGCCGTTATGGGGCCGCTCGGGCTCTGTGCTCCCAACCAAACAGGGACGCTGAGGAATCTCAGATACAAGATAGCTTGGAGACGAGCAAGTGAGCTGAGGAGTCCCTGCTCTGTGATAGCTCGGAAATGATTGAGAGGGCTGAGAAAGCTCAGCTCTGCAATAGCTCGGAGACGAGCGAGAACGCTGTGGAAGCTCAGCTGTAGGATAGCTCGGAGGCGAGTTGTTGGCTGGTTGCTAGGCGAATAGTGAATGTACTCAGGAGAGACCTCCCCAAAGGTCGAATGATACTTCGGAAATGAGGCGCCGAGGAATGTCCCCTTCACATGGTACTTCAAAGAGCTAGTTGGCGCACGTGAAAAACTTGTCATCCGCCACGTGTCTTGATCAGGAGAATCCGCACTTATGAGCACCATCATTATCCCCCCACTCTCGTTCCGACCTATTTATGGGTCAGGACGAGAATGGTCTGCTCGGTTTTCTCTGTTCAGCTTGTTGTCGAGGATTTTCCATGGTGGTTTGTCCTGAAATGACATGGTATTCGGCTGTTGTGTCTCCCTGATCTCCGTGCCCACATGGCAATAATTAAGTGCTTTGATCTTTGAGCGCGTCTTTGGATGATGTCAGCGGATCGCTGATGAGACGGCGTCATTAAGACGAGGTCGCTTCATATGATCAGATCCGCAAGAAGGGCGTCTAATAGCCATCCGTCGTGTGGCGTCACGTGAATCAATAGGCACGACGTTTCGTTTGGCGAGAGAGAATATGGGCCGTAGGATAGTCTTTGCTGTGTTGGATATGTATGCCCTAGAGGCCTTCATTGTATAGGATGCTAGGGATTTGTATGCCCTAGAGGCCTTCATTGTATAGGATGCTAGGGATATGTATGTATAGGACAATCTTGCTCGATATGATAGTATGCTATTTGGTTTGTCTTTATCTTAACATGTGATGTGTTTTACTTAGTATTTCATATCTTATATACATGTTGATAAAGCCCGTAGTATTTTTTCCTGACTACCAGCGTTGTGATGGTAATCATACTTATGGGAGCTAGGTAGTCGATAGGCACATCCTTAAAGTGTCCCTAGTCGTAGGAGTATCGAGACTGGATATCAATACTCCAGAGTAGACTAGTGTATACATATCTAGACCGTGACGAGGGGTGATGGATTGGTCCCGCAGCCATTGGTGAGGTGCACCTAAAATTGTATACAGGTGCTCACTGGGGGTGAGTATACCGGACGGACTCGCTGAGAACTGGCTAGATGGTATTATACCTAGTGTCAGATAGCAGTTCTCTGGTAACATAAGTGCAAATAGTCTGTCGACTTGAGGTCGTCATTTGTCTCATGTGAGTTCCCACTGTGCTTTGATTACTACCCTACCACGGCTCTACTGAGTCGTGCAAACAGGTTTTAGTTGGGTACAGTCCCGAGCCACATGGAGGCAGTGAGCGACTGTTGGGGATCCGTCTCTCCCGGTATAGGGAGTCGATGTCACGATGTGATCGGTTGGTCAACACCATAAGTCTCTGGCCATGGCGGATTAAGAATTACTGGTAGTTGGACCAGTAGATTCTCGGATGGTCTTGATCCACACCGACATGGCTTTTATGGTTATTAGAGGTCTAACGTTTTCCACCCCCTAGACCTTGCATGCGATACTCTCAGACGAGCAGACCGGACTGGACGGAGATTGTCACGGACAGGCTCAGTAGGGGTTCGGATGAGTTCGCTCGTCGGCCTTCTTTTCGACAGATACCTAGATAGTCGTTACGTACAGCTAGTGCAGCTGATGGAATTGTGGTTAAACCCACTACCAGCGTGCTGTCGAGTTTTTAGAGTCCCACACAGAGGGTTTTCCTGGTTCAGGCAAAACGATGTAAAGGCCGTATGGTTTTACGGCAGGGTTCCGATCATATACGTGTACTGGCTACATGGATTTTGTTGGGACGGATAATACTAGTGGGCTTTGGTTTAAACCGGATCCTAGTATTATATTTTTGGATTATTATTATCTCATTGTATTCGTATTTTTCGGAATACGAATACGGGTATGTATATACGGTGAGGGCATTCTTGTAATTTCACAAGACATGCTTCTAAAAGGAGACACCTCATTATTAGATTTATCTATTTGTGGAAATAGATTAATGAGGTGGAAAATGGAGATATTTGTGGTATGGGTGAAGTATGGTTAGTTGATTTGTTTATTGACTTTGACTTTACTATTTAAGCATGGGTCATTATTTTCTATTGAAAATATTGCATGCTTGATTATTGTGGATGACGAAGCCATTCCTCACTTGCCACAACACAAGACTTGCGCTCATTTGTGTTTGTTCACTCTCTCTCCATTTTTTCTCTCCTCCTTCTTCCTCAAGCCCTAACCCTCACATGTGTTGTGAATTCTAAGGCTTTTGAGATAAAATACTCCATTCATCTTTCTCTACATTTTCTAAATTGTCTAGTCTAACAAACTAGACATCTTGATTACCTCACACTTGAGCTTGAAGCTTGAACCATAGGCTCTCGGGTGGATCATCTTTGACAAAGAGGAGACCGACGATCGAGTTTCATTCAAGCTTTCTAAGAGCCAAGAAGAGGAGAAGAAGATTCAAGCTCGAACCAAGGAGCTAAGAAGAAAACAAGAAGACCCGAAGGACTAGATCAACAAGGTATAAACTCTCACCAAGTAGTTAGAACCTCTTCGTAGTTAGTCATAGCTAGTTATGGTTTAATTAAGATCCTGAGTTGTCTTGGTCGATGTTGCGAAGCTACTCTTTTGAAATAGAAAAAACCGTTTTTTGGGTATTCCGCCTCCCCGCGGACTCGCGGGATGCACGGCATCGACTTACACGCTGAGGGTATAAATAGGGGTGCACAGCCCCCGGGGATCATCTTTGTTCACTTGCGCTCCTGCGTCTTTTTATTTGGACTTGTTTTGTTCTTGAGTTTCCAAGTGTTGAAAGAACATTAGCTCGGGTAGGAGTCCACCCGTGGAGGCCGAGCAGGAAGCTACCCGGCCTCTTGGTGATAAGGGTGTAGGATCTACGGTGTTGTTGGGTAAGAATCTACCCGCTGCAGATGGGCCGAGCAGGAAGCTGCTCGGACGCCTCGTGATTAAGGCTTTGGATCCGCGTCTTCATTGGGCGGGAAGCTACCTATTATGGATGGGCCGAGCAGGAAGCTACCCAGCCGTCTTGTGATGAAAGCTTTGGATCCACGTCTTCGTTGGGCAGGAAGCTACCCATGGTGGATGGGCCGAGCAGAAAGCTACTCGGCCGCCTTGTGATGGGGGATTTGGATCCACAGCGCTGTTGGGCAGGAAGCTACCTACTGTGGATGGGCCGAGCAGGAAACTACTTGGCCGCCTCGTGATGAGGGCTTTGGATCCACGTCTTCATTGGACAGGAAGCTACCCACTGTGGATGGGCCGAGCAGGAAGCTACTAGGCCACCTCGTGATGAGGGTTTTGGATCCACAGCGTTGTTGGGCAGGAAGCTACCCACTGCGGATGGGCCGAGCAGGAAGCTACCCAGCCGCCTCATGATGAGAGCTTTGGATCCACGTCTTCGTTGGATAGGAAGCTACCCACTGTGGATGGGCCGAGCAAGAAGATACCCGGCGGCCTCGTGATGAGGGCTTTAGATCCACGGCGTTGTTAGGCAGAAAGCTACCCATGATGGATGGGCCGAACAGGAAGCAACCCGGCTGCCTCGTGATGAGGGTTTTGGATCCACAGCATTGTTGAGCAGGAAGCTACCCGATGTGGATGGGCCGATGAGAAAGCTACCCAGCGGACTCGTGATGAGGGCTTTAGATCCACGGCATTGTTGTGCAGGAAGCTACCCATGGTGGATGGGCCGAGCAGGAAGCTACCCGGCCGCCTCGTGATGAGGGCTTTGGTCGGCTACCTATATGCACATCCGAGGTTCATTTACTTGAGTGAAGAGATGGTCTTTGCTTGACGGGCAGGAAGCTACCTGCCGGACAGTTTAAACTCTCCTGCATTGAATGACCGGATTAGGTGGGTGTCCTTATTTCTCGGACTCAAGTCGGTCGATGACGACCAAGATCTGCCCGATCGTCAGCTCTCCAGCTTCAGGTTGGTCGGCTTGCCCCCTATCTACTTGACGTTTTTCTCGCAGGTATTTTGCCAAGTGACCCGAGCGGATCAGCTCTTCGATGTAATCGCGTAGCTGTTTACAATCCTCGGTCGGATGCCCTTGCGTCCGATGATAGAATATGGGTCGCAGAGTCGCTTGCCCGGCTTTCGTGTCATCGGTGGCAGCTTGAAGAATCTTTCGCTCCTTGCTTCCTTTAGCAGCTCGGCCTGCGAGACATTCAGAGGTGTGTACTCGTGAAACCTCAGCGTATAAGGTTTCCACCGATCAACCTTCTTGTCTTCTTCTATGTCCCTCTTCCTTTGGTCTGTCCAGTATCCTTGGAAAATATGAGCGTTAACCTCGGATTCAAGTTGGATTTTCCTCTCGGTCTAGACCTTTACCTCGGCCAGGGTCTTAGGTTGCGCCAATGCAAAAGAGCGGAGCCACTCTTTGTGCCTAAGACCTGTTTCCTAAGCACTGGGGCCCTGCAAGTGAGTCCAAGATGGACTATTGCATACTATCCACGGGCCACACTCTCCGAAGTCGAATATCGACAAGCAGGGAAAAACCACTTATGAGTCCTCTCGTCTTGAAAGATGGAAAATTCTCTTGTGAGATCCTTACGACTCTGAAGAGAAAACACATTTAGGAGTTCTCAAGACTCCTAAGGAGAAAATACACCTACGGAATCTTCTCGACTCGTAGGGAGAAAAGTCTTTATGAGACCCTCACGGCTCATAAAGTTGAAAAGTCTTAGGCGACAGATCCAAACATGTTTCCTAAGCCATCGCTGCCCTACTAGGAGGTCAAGATAGACTATCCACGACCATATTTGCCAAAGTTACATGCCACTGAAATAAAGAAGCTATTTACGGGTCCTCACGATGCGAATGAGATACTTACGGCTCACGGAGGCGATGAGCACTTAGAACTCCTCACGATTTCTAGGGAGAATATGCTCCCCCGACGGTAATATAACCTAGGAGATTATCTGAGGAGTCTTGCCCAGCCCCGAAGGGATCTGAGACATGACAGTCGCAGGGCTACTCGAACAGCAAGAGTGTGTATCGGGGAATATCAACGATCACGGACAAGAAGACCATCTGGACCCAAATGGAGCCGATGGGGATAGAAGATCCTCTATGAGTTGAGAGCTCGTGCAGCACCGTATCACATTTGTCATCCGTAAGAGTAGGGTTCACCAAGCGGGCAGCAAAACGAGGAACAATTTCCTCAATAGGCACCTCCCATGGCCGCCGGCGAGCACGTGGATGATTACAAGCCATAGCTCTTCTCTATTAAAATGATTCTCTGAAAGTGAAAGAGAAGAGAAGTATTGCTTCAGATTATGAAGGGAGACATTTAAGTCTAGGCACAGAAAAGGTTGTGCATGATGGACAATTTCCAAGCTCCGTTAAAAGAAGGCATTGGGAAAGAGAAGCTTGACTCAGGAAAAGTTGAGAAAGAAGGTGAAAAGACACCTTCAGTAACGAGACAGTGCCTCACGTGCCTCGCATGTATGATACGGGGACCCCGGCATTATATATATATATAGATAGATAGATAGATAGATAGATATACATATATACATACACACACACACACACACACACACACACACATACACACACACACATATATATATATATGAGAGTAACTACTACTTCACACGAGGCACCTATGAGCAGTGGTATAAAAGAAAAGGAAGTTTTGCCATTCATACTTGGGAAAAAATTATACATCGGAGCTAACAACAAACAAAATATCATCAAAATGTTTACAATGGCAAGACACTGAATCCCGGGCATGGATTTAGGAATTTAGAAGCAAGGCCGAGTAAAATGCTTCTGGCTTCTCTGACCATTTTCTTATGCATTTTCTCACGAATGCAAGCGTCGGGATTCCCGCTGATATCGTCCGTCCTCTGGTAGGCAGAGATTATCGTCATCTGTTAGAAGACCTGATGCAAAATATCGACAAGATCATCTCGCCGTCTCTTTGAGATCAAGCCCATCAGATATACTGAGTGCACCTTGTCTTCGACATCATCAAGCGGCACGGCCTCGTTAAATTCAGTAAGTGCCTCCCAAATCGCCCCCACGATAATTTTCAAAAGAGCGGAACGACGGGGGAGTAGTCTACTGTTGTATTCATCGAAGCGACGCATCACCTCAGCGCATTGGGCATTCGTAAATTCCTGGCCTTGACAGCGACCTTGGATGTGAATGTCCTCATAGGAGATAATCTCGTCAAGATCATACAGATAAACAGCCATAGTATCTGGAAAGAAAATTCAGTAAAAGAATTGCAATTAAATATCAAGATTCTTAAAGTCTAAAATAAAAACAGTGGTGACGTTCCATCATTGATGGGGCAGTCGCCCATTAAGGAGGGAATCCTAAAAGGATTCTCATTTAATGAGAAACCTCATTGGGATAAGAAGTTAAACTCCCTCGAGGGCTGTGCTCTACAAACATAATTCATATCTGTCAACTTTATTAAGAGGGGAATGAAATTCCCGAGGGGCCCTCTTGATCTTCAGAGCTAAGCTCTTTGGTGAGGAATTAAATTCCTTTTAAGCCGTGGAATTAAATTCCAGGAAACCCCCATGATGAGAAAACGAAAAATAAAATTACAATACCATGAATTCTTAAAGATCAGAGGAGAAATGCCCAAGATATTGAGATTTATTACTCAAAGATTACGTCTTTGGATCTCTAAGAGACGGGTTTCAGAAGAGAGCGAAGCTCTTATGGTGGATTTAAAATCCAGGAATTTTTTTGAAGAAAAGGGTTTCTTTGTTATTCAAGTTCTTTACCTAAAAAAAGGTTTCTTTTTTTTCTGACAAAGTTTAACTCTGAAATTTCAATGGGCAGAGAACTAAGCTCTGAAGAAGAGAACTAAATTCTCAAAGAAGATAAGGAAAGAAGAAGATGAAAAAACAATAGCTTCCCAAAGACAATACCCTTGCATTTATAAGACGTAATGAGAGCGGTTCATCTCCCCATTCCCCTAACCAATCCAACGGCTGTAAAGGTGACAGCGTTGCACTCACGTTCAAGTCACGTGAGAACAACATTGTGGGGGCATTTGTTCCCTTATAAAAATTTAAAAAAAAGAAGAGAAAAAAGGCGATGGGAAAAATTCCCCTAATGGAGCATCACGTGATTCGACTTGGAGCAAATATTATAGGCATTACGCTTAATTATTAAGGCTGAAATTAAGCCTCACGTGCAAGCACGTGAGCATCTATATACAAAGTATATAGGCGCCTTTTAAAACAAATGACAGGCCAGGAAGGCTCACGTGTCAACACGTGATGCTCTCTTTTGGCTTTTACACATACGCAAATGAGTTTAACTCTGTGGGGTCACGTGAGTGGTCTCAAATTCCTTCTGAGACGATAAGATTAAATTCTAAGTAAAGAGATCAAAATCCTATTTGGAAAATATTTCCTTGAATCTTTCTAAACAAGAAGAATTACTCTCTGTAAAACAGAGTACCGTTGGATTAAAAATCCAATGGTGATTAAAAAATCACCAAGCCACAGAATAAACTCTGTACGGGAAAATATTTCCCCAATCTTGTTAAAAACAAGAAAAATATCTTCTGTAAAACAGAAGTTCTTGGATCAAAGATCCAACGGTGGATAAAATCCTCAAATCAATTAAGATCTCTCAATAAGAGATTTCTTTAACTAAATCAACAAACTTGCCTCTACTATATAAAGGATCCAAGACTTCAAGTCTTGGACAGAGGAGACCCTCATAAGATTTGAGGGGAAAAAAAGAAGAGGAGTTCTCTTTTAGAAAAAGAAACCCTAGGTAAGAAGAAAGACAGAGAGATTATTTTATCTTTTCTTCGCCATTCCAAGAGTTTAACTTTTCTAAAAAGAACTTAGTTCTTTCTCTGGTTGAGGTCTGCAGAAGAAGATCTCCCCCACAAGTTGAGAATTTAATTCTCATTGGGGAAATTCTGTCATGCAGATTCAAAATCTAGAGGAAAGATCTAAATTTAAAGAATTTAATTCTTACAAAAAAATATAGGAATTTAATTCTTCTGATAAAACTAGGGTTTTAACCCTGCATAAGAATTTAATTCTTATAAAAATAAGGGACCTGAAATTCTCAAAACTCAGATCAAGATTTTCATGCACATAAAAGAAATGATTAGCGTTCAACGCTGTCACGACAGATCACGTGTTCCCACGTGAGCACCTCTGAGGAACAAAAAGGAGCCACTGAGATCGAGTCACGTGACCCCCTAATAGTGCTTAGCATTTATAAAAGAAAAGGGAATAAATCTAAAAACAATTCCCATTTTTGGGGCGCCTCACGTGACCCCACGTGACCCCTAATAGTGCTTAGCACTTATAAAGGAAAAGGGAATAAACCCAAAAACAGTTCCCATTTTTGGGACGCTTCACGTGATCCCACGTGACCTCCTAAAAGTGCTTAGCACTTATTAAAGAACAAGGGAATAAACCCAAAGATGCAGTGCCCAATTCTCAGGCGCCTCACATGCCACACGTGAGCGCTCCAAATTTCAGTGTTTAACACTGCTTTAGAGCCTCATGTCGGAGCACGTGAGCGCCGAGCAGATGTTAGTGTTTAACACTATGATAGGCCAGCCCTAACCTAAACTAGACAAGTCTCCCAAGGCCAAAACTCTTTGATCACTAATTAACCGAGCCTTCCTATGCTCAGGCCTCCCCGAATCGATCTCAGTTCCAAAGATGACTAGTGATCCCTTAACAGATGGTATCTAAAATGGTGTTCATTCCACCATGATCTCTCCCTTCAATCCGGAGTTTGGTTCAAGGGTACATCTCTCTATACCTCTGATACATGTCGTTGTAATTCTTCAACGTCTTCAGAAAGGTGGACGGTCCCGACAGCCAACAGCTCTTGGGTGCACTCCCAAACCCATGAGCATATCCCAATGGACCGCAATGTCCTTAAACTAGCCGTGGACCGTAACGTCCTTAAACTAAACCTTCACCTCAAAAATAGTGATCTACAGACCGTAATGTCCCTAAACTAAAACGATAGAGCCCAAATGCTCTTTTGTTGGATCAAAAATGATCCCAACCCCCGTTAAGTAGATCTTAGTCCAAGATCGGACTAACGTATTCTTAACAAACATTTAAGTTGATTTTAATCTCAAACAAGGTTAACGATCCTTAAATCAAACCAAACCCAAATCTAAGAATATACGGATTTGGACTAATCCACGCCCTACGGGCAACAACATAAATTAGTCTTCGTATACAATCCACGGGCAACCAAAAAATAAAACAAACACACACGACACGAGGTGACCTTCTGGAGCAAGAGAAAATGGTTACCGCGATGCGGTAACGTAATTAACTACAGGGGTTTGCGCCTGCAGAGAAGAGCGTTCCCACAATCAAAAACCCCTCACAACGAGGGGGAATCTGACGAAGTCTGCTACAACGGCCGCATCCGTCCAAACCTCCAATACACGGTGCCATAAATAAACTTGGCATCTTCAGAGAGATGGACGGATAAATCCAAATAGTATCTGCCCCCAAATTTAGGCAAGACGTTTGCCATCCCGGTTTTCGGCGGTGAACAAGGGTGAGGGTTCAAGCTAACTAACATTTAACCAACTTCACAAAAAAAAACATAAAAACAAGAATACACCCTTTTTTCTTTAATAAAAACCCTTCATGTAAAAATAAAAATCCATAGGTAAAATGAAATGAAATACTTATTCTAACATTTAAATATCATGTCATGATAAAATAATTAAGATATCATTTTTATGATATCATACCCTTTTCTTCATATTTACCAAAATAATTTCGTTTTTTCGGATATAATTCCGATACCCAAAATTCATATGCGATATCATTTTTGTAAACTCATTATCTCCATTTTTAAAATTATAAATTGATATTTATAATTTTCCAAAATGTTACAAGAGAAGGGGGACTTACGAGTTTAGAGAAGAGAAGGGAGGTGTAAGAATAGAGTGGTGGCTTCGTGGAGTCGCGGGGTCGCCGAAATCGTCTTGAATCGTCGCCGGAAAGTGACCTTAGCTAACTCCACTTGTACTCTTCTTTGACTTGGAAAATTTTGAGAATTTTTGACAAAAGATTTCAGAATGAAGAGATATAGGGTGTGGGGTTTGTTCCCTTATAAAAAGGGGATGAGGGAAAGTTCTTCACTAAAACATCCCCGCGTGTTTAACACGTGAGTGCCTATATGCAACGCATATAGGCACATCAATTAAAACAATTGCTAGGCTAAAATAGCCCCACATGTTTAACATGTGAGTGCCTGTATGCAACACATATAGGCACTGCAATTAAAACAATTGCTAGGCTAAAATAGCCCCACGTGTTTAACACGTGAGTGCCTATGTGCAACGTATATAGGCGCTGCAATTAAAACAATTGCTAGGCTAAAACAGCCCCACGTGTTTAACACGTGAGTGCCTATATGCAACGCATATAGGCACTGCAGTTAAAACAATTGCTAAGCCAGAAGAGCCCCACGTGTTAAACACGTGAGGGCACTTCCCTACGTAGAATTAAATTCTACTCAACAAGCAACCGTTGGATCAAAAATCCAATGGTGATTAAGCATAGAATTAAATTCTATTGAACTTCTAAATGAGAGATGATATTTTCTGTTAAACAGAAAGCTGGCAGATCAAAAATCCCATAAGTTGGAAAATATTTTTCATATCTTCTTAAACAAAAGAGGATTGTGCTCCGTTAAACCAAGCACCCTTGGATTAAAAATCCAACGGTAATTAAAAATCACCAATCTACAGAATAAATTCTGTATGTGAAAATGTTTCCCTAATCTTGTTTAAGAAACAAGAAAATATGTTCCGAAAGACAGAAACCCTTGGATCAAACTGTTGCGCCACGGCAGCGCCCCGGCCGTCTATCCGAGGCCAAAATGCGGAATCAAAATTTTTCCTTACTTGGAAACCGGCGCTACCGCGGACAATGAAAACCCGGATCGTTAACCATTAACCTATACTAGCTAACAAGAGATGGGAAGAGAAGTATACCGAGTGATCCGAGTCCTCCGGTCTTCTCGTCATCGTCCCGATCTCCCGCGGAAAGTCTTGTCTCCACTCGTCGCCTCCTCGCCGGAAGGGCACCACATCGCCTGCGTCTTTTACGGGCTCCCGCCTCAATACCGAGGCAACTCGGGCATGAAGCCGGCAACTCGACATGCTCAAGATATGCTGTAGAATGTGTAGTGTAGAGACTATGTCTCATTTGGGGTTTGTTGCCTTTGAAGATGATGGAGGAATCAAGATTAGAAAAATGGTGCTTGCATTTTTCTAGCATGAAAATGAGATCAAGAATGAAACTCTCAAGATGAAGCTCTCATCTTCTCCTTTCTCTCAAATGTCTTCAACCATATTGTCATGAGAATGGTGGAGGAAAGAATACAAAAACCACAACCTTAGAAGGAAGGTAATGGTAGTAAAAGCAAGTGGTGACCATAGCCAAAAACATCATGATAACAAAACTCATGTCAAACTCTAAATCACTTCTAATCAACAAAAAGCAAGTGATGAGAATGAAAAGAATGGTATCAAAAGATGCTTTCATAATATCTCATCTTACAAATAAACCCTCCACAAAATGTTATTTGCAAACTTGCAAATAACACCCTCCATCGGAAAAGTCCGGCCGGGAAAGAACAAAGGAAAACCGGCCGGGACGGAATGCAAACTGGCAACTCCAGAAAACTGGTCCCGTAATAAATTACAGGAAAACCCCATACTGTGCATACACACCCGCATCTGTATTCCGTCCGGATACAAATGCAATGAGACAAAATCTACACTGTACTATACTAGGATCCGGCTTAAACCAAAGCCGGCTAGTAATATCCGTTCGATCCTGATCCGTGCAATACCGCACGTATCTGATCGAACCCTGCCATATATCCATACGGCTACTAGTACAAACCGTCCGATCCTGATCCGTGCAATACCGCACGTATCTGATCGGACCCTGCCATATCTCCATACGGCCTCTACAGCGTTTCGCCCGAAAGCTGAGTAACTGAAAGTGTGGTGGACTCTAAAGACTCGTCAATACTATGGCTGTGGATTTAACCACTAGCACGTCAGAGGTATTAGCCAATACGTGACGGGCCACCAGCTATTGACCAAAAGGGACGTCGATGAGCGAACTCATCCTGACACCCTACTGAGCCTGTCAGTGACAATATCCGTACAGTCCGGTCCGTTCGTCTATGAGTATCGCATGGCGGGCCTAGGGGGTTGGTAAAAGTCAGACCCCCAAAAGCGGTACAAGTCGTGTCGGAGTGTAGCCCAGAACACCCTGAGATACTACTGGAATACCTACCAGTAAATCTCCTGCCTCGGCCGAGGGCTTTGTGTAATGGCTCTCCTAGACACAGCGCGACCTCACCCCCAATACCGGGAGAGACGAACCCCTGCAGATCCACTCACTGCCTCCATGTGGCTCGGGACTGTACCCAACTAAAACCTGTTTGCACGACTCCTTTGAGCCGTGGTAGGGTAGTAATCAAAGCACAGTGGGAACTCACACGAGACAAATGACGATCTCAGGTCGATGAACTAACCTGTACACATGTCACCAGGGAACTGCTATCTGACATCTGGTATAAGACCAACTAGCAGGTTCCCGGCGAGTCCTGTCCGGTGTACTCATAACCCAATGAGCACCTGTATACATCTTAGGTGAACCAACTGACACCAGTGGCTTGTGAGACCGGCCACCGTCCCTCATCGGGGTCTCGACTGTATACACTAGCCTACTAATGGAGTATCGATGCCCTGTCTCGAAACTCCTATGACTAGGGACCTTTTAAGGATGTGCTTATAGACCCCAGCTCCCACGTATATGATCGCCATCATACTGCCGGAAGTCAAGCAAGAATCCTAGGGGCTCTATCAGCGTGTAATAGCGACCTGTCAGGTCACCTAAAGCAGTACACGATGATAAAGATAAACCAGATAGTATACTATCATCTCGAGTAAGACTGTCCTACCGGGATAGGTCCTCCCTCAATCATTGCAATCACGTGCCTGTGATCCAATAATTGACTCTGAGGGCACTATCTCCAACACAAACATCCAACAGTGGGTAAAACTCCTAAAATCAATTATGACCTCTCAATGAAAGATCTCCTAAAACTAATCAACAAACATCTCTCTACTATATAAAGGACCCAAGACTTCAAGTCTGCAGAAGAGAGACCCGCCCATAAGTTTTGAGGGGGAAAAAAGAAGAAGAGAAAAGAGAGAACAGGGAGAGAAACATACAAAAGAAAAAAAAAAGAGAATTCAATTCTTTAAAAGAAGAAGATCTTCTTAAACAAAAAACCCTAGGTAAGAAGAAAGTACAGAGATTATCTTATCTCTTCTTTAAGGGTTTAACCCTTCATACAAGAACTTAGATCTTCCTCTGGTTGAGGTCTGCAGAAGCAGATCTCCCCACAAGTTAAGAATTTAATTCTCATCGGGGAGATTCTGTTATGCGAATTCAAAACTTAGGGGAAAGAACTAAATTCAAAGAATTTAATTCTTACAAAAGTATATAGCAATTTAATTCCTCTGATAAAACTAGGGTTTAACCTTGTAAAAGAATCTAGTTCTTATAAAACAAGAAACTTGAAATTCTCTAAACTCAAATCCCAGCATCATTGATATAAGATCAAGATCTTCATGCATACAGAGGGAAAGACTGATGATTCACACACAAGCGTCTAAAAAGAAGAACAAGAAGTGCAGCCTAGGTCAGTCATGTGTTCTCACATGACCCCCAAGCATTTATACAGAAAAAGGAATAAACCCAAAGGCACCGCTCACATTTTGAGAGCAGCTCACGTGTTTACACATGAGCATTAATGAATTAAGTGCTTAGCACTTATAAAAGAAAAGGGAATAAACTCAAAAGCAGTGCTCACATTTTGAAAGCACTTCACGTGTTTGCACGTAAGCATTAATGAATTAAGTGCTTAGCACTTATAAAAGAAAGAGAAATAAAATTCAGAGAACAATTCCCATTTCGGGCGCCTCACGTACTCATAAAAGAAGAGGGAAATAAAACCCAAATTGGCATTACCAACTTTAGGGCGCCTCACGTGCTCTCACGTGAGTGCCACAAAAATTAGATGCTTAACACTTATATATAAACGGGGACTTGAACCCAATGTGCAGAGCCAACTTTGAGGTGCCTCACGTGCCGCACGTGAACGCCCCTCTGGAATTCAGTGCTTAACATTGCTTTAGAGTCTCACGTGGGAACACGTGAGTGCTGAACGTATACTAGTGTTTAACACTATGGGAAATCAATTCCAGTCTCAAGTTGGCTAAGTCTTCTTGAGATTAAAATATTTTCGATGAGATTAAAACATCTTCGATCTCCAAATAGACCGAGCCTCTATGCTCATGACTTCCCACACTAATGAAGAAATCTTAGTCTCAAAATACGACTAATGATGGAATTGGTTCAAGGGTATATCTCTCTACACCTCAGATACGTGTCGTTGTAATTTCTCAAAGTTTTCAGAGAGGTGGCGGGTCCCGACAACCAAGCGCTTTTGGATGCACTTCCCAAAATGGCGACAATGGACCGCAACGTCCTTAAACTAGCAACGGACCGAAACGTCCTTAAACTAAAGCGATAGAGCCAAAATGCTCTTTTGTTGGGTCTGGACGATCCCAAAATCCTGTTGAGTAGATCTTAGTATAAAATTGGACTAACGAATCCTTAATAAACATTTAAGTTGATCTTAATTTCAAACGAGATTAACGATCCTTAAATCAAACCAAACCCAAATCTAAGAATATACGGATTTGGACTAATCCACGTCCTACGGGCGACAACATAAATTAGTCTCCGTATACAATCCACGGGCAATCAAAAATAAAACAAACACACACGACACGAAGTGAACTTCTGGAGTAGGAGAAAGTGGTTATCATGATACGGTAACGTAATTAACTGCAGGGGCTTGCGTCTACAGGGAAGAGTATTCCCACAATCAAAAAACCCTCGCCAACGAGGGGGAATCTAACGAAGTCTGCTACAACGGCCGCATCCGTCCAAACCTCCGATACACGGTGCCATAAATCAACTTGACATCTTCGGAGAGGTGGACAAATAAACCCAAATAGCATCTGCCTCCAAATTCAGGCAAGACGATCCATCTCGGTTTCGTCTCTGTTTTCGGCGGTAAACAGGATTGTATTTATAGGGTAGAATTAGGGTTTTGTGAGTGAAGAAAAAATTAAAAAGAGAATTAAAATGCATTAAAATTTGGTTTTAAATCTTTTTTTTAATTCCCTGGTTAATTGCAGGGAAAACAAACAGACTAGGAGTAGTGGGGGTAGGCCAAGAGATTAGGGTTTAGAAATTTTGAGCAATCCCGACGGGGGAAATCGGCGGCACCGGCCCAAACGACGATCTCGCCGGTCGTTGTGTTGAGGTAGGGTGTGGGATTCTTATCACGTGTCTCTTTCTATTCATACAATATTTTCCACATGTTTGTTTTCTGTGACTTTTCATTTTTACGTGTATTACACGTGTAAACTTTTGGACTTCCAAAAAGTTTAAAACAAAAATCATAAAAAATAGTATGTAGCTAATAGGATTCGAACACAGGGTCTACATCACAGCAGTGTAAGGATTTACTAATGAGCTGTAAGTTGTTTCTTGCTGTTCACAAACAAAAATAATACTTAAAGTATACTCAGGTTTGCAAATATTCTATTATGTACATTAATTTAAAAATTTTTGTACAATGAAATTGGAGTCGTTACAGAAGCTGCACCATCGCGCAGACCCGGAGTGGGGGTAGCCACCACTTCGACTGTGCAGAATTCTCGGGGTACCACTACCGGCCTGAAGCCCTTGAGAAGAAGATCGAAAGTACACGAAGGGATGGCCACACGTCCGGCGAAGGGGCCAGGTACTCCGCCGACTCTCTAACAAAGCCCTTCACAGAAGAGCTGCTTGCCGAGCACGTCTCGTCCAGGAATAAGCCGCCAAAAGTGGCCCTCTTTGATAGGACCCGAAAGACCACCTAGACGCATTTACGACGGGCATGAGCTTTCAGGATAACTCGGACGCAGCTCAATGCCGAGCTTTTCCCGCCACCTTGATCTGAGCTGGCCGGGACTGGTTCCGGGGGCTTACACCGTGCTCTATCTCTACCTTTGAAGAGCCGGCTACCGAATTACTCAGTCATTTCGTCGGTAACCGGCGACAAAAGAAAATATTTGACTACTTATTCACTGTCAAGAGCGAGGACAAGGAATCCTTCAAAGGGTATGTTACCTACTTCTATAATGCCTTCCTAGGGGTACCCGAGCACCGCGACGAAACGGTCATCACCGCGCTGAGGTCGGGTTTCAAGCACAAAGAGTGGCTCTGCTCTTTTGCATTGGCGCAATCTAAGACCATGGCCGAAGTGAAAGCCTGGACCGAGCGAGAAATTCAACTCGAGTCAGAAGTAGACTCAAACCTGTCTCGAGCCAACCAAGCAGACTGAAAGAAAAGGGACAGAGAAGAGAAAAGGAAAGACGATCGTCCGAGAATTTATTCCCCGAGGTTCCAGGAGTACACCCCTCTGAACATTTCCCAAGCCGAGCCGTTGGAGGAAGCTAACGGCGAGAGGTTCTTCAGGCTCCCACCGGCAATCCGAAGCACGGGCAAACGGCTCCAAGGCCTGTATTGTGCCTATCACCGGACGCAAAGACATCTAACCGAGGATTGTAAACAGCTGCGCGATTACATTGAAGAGCTGATCCGCTCCAGTCACTTGGCGAAATACCTGTGAGACAAACGTCAAGCGGATAGGGGACAAGCCGACCAAGTTATAGCCGAAGAGCTGACAATTGGGCAGATCATGGTTGTCACCAACTGACCTAAGTCCTAGAAACGAGGACACCCTCCGAATCCGTTCATTTAATACGGGAGAGTTTAAATTAAATTATTGAATCTGTATTTTCTTTAATTGTAAAAATTCTTGCTTCCCTACAATCTGAACTGCTTCTTTCTGTTTCCATGCTATAACTTATTGCAGGGCTACCGAGTAGCTTCCTGCTCGGTCCATCCACAGCGGGTATCTTCCTGCCCAAGAACGTTGCGGATCCAAAGCCCTCATCATGAGGCCACCGAGTAGATTCCTGCTCAGTCCATCCGCAGCGGGTAGCTTCCTGCCCAACAATGATGCAGATCCAAAGTCCTCTTTACGAGGCCACCGAGTAGCTTCCTGCTCGGTCCATCCGCAGCGGGTAGCTTCATGTCCAACAACGCTGTGGATCCAAAGCCCTCATAATGAGGCCACCGAGTAGCTTCCTGTTCGGTCCATCTGCAGTAGGTAGCTTCCTGCTCAAAAACGCTATGGATCTAAAGCCCTCACCACGAGGCGGACGGGCAAATTCCTGCTCGGCTCATCCTCAGCGGGTAACTTCTTACCCAACAAACGCTGTGGATCTAAAGCCCTCCTCCCGAGGCCACCGAGTAACTTCCTGCTCGGTCCACCTGCAGCAGGTAGCTTCCTGCTAAAAAACAATGTGGATCTAAAGCCCTCACCACAAGGCGGCCGGTAGATTTCTGCTCGGCTCATCTTCAGCGGGAAGCTTCCTGCCCAACAAACGCTATGGATTGTTCCCCTCCGAACGGCGGCCGAGACGTGGACGTCTCGCCTGTGGTTCGGGGCAGATGCTATTTGGTTTTATCCGTCCACCTCTCCGAAGATGCCAAGTTGATTTATGGCACCGTGTATCGGAGGTTAGGACGGATGCGGCCGATGTAGCAGACTTTGTCATATTCCCCCTCGTTTGAGGGGTTTTTGATTGTGGGGACGCTCTTCCCTGCAGGCGCAAGCCCCTGCAGTTAATTACGCTACCGCTTCGCGGTAACAACTTTCTCCTTCTCCAGAATTTCACTTCGTGTCGTGGGTTTTTGTTTTGTTTGTGGTTGCCCGTGGATTGTATACGGAGACTAATTTATATTGTCGCCCGTAGGACGTGGATTAGTCCAAATCCGTATTTTCTTAGATTTGGATTTGGGGTTTTGGTTTAAGGATACGTTAGCCATATTAAGGCTAAGATCAACTTAAACGTTTGTTAAGGATACATTAGTCTAATTTCCAGACTAAGATCAACTTAACGGGATCGTTTAGATTCGACAAAAGAGCAATTTGCTCTATTATTCCAGTTTAGGGACATAGTGGTCTATTTAATGTATGGCCATCGGGACCCGTCACCTCTCTGACGTCGTTGAAGGATTACAACGATAGGTGTCAGAGGAGTTCAGAGATGTACCCTTGAACCAAGGTTGATTAGGGGATTTATAGTCCGATTTGGGACAAAGGTTGTTTGAAGATTTTGGTTTAAGGATACGTTAGCCATATTTGAGGCTAAGATCAACTTAAACGTTTGTTAAGGATACGTTAGTCTAATTTCCAGACTAAGATCAACTTAACGGGATCGTTTAGATCCGACAGGAGAGCAATTGGCTCTATTGTTCCAGTTTAGGGACATAGTGGTCCATGTTCCAGTTTAGGGACATGGGGGTCCATTTATCCAGTTTAGGGACGTAGTGGTCCATTGAATGTATGGCCATCGGGACCCGTCATCTCTCTGACGACATTGAAGGATTACAACGACAGATGTCAGAGGAGTTCAGAGATGTACCCTTGAACCAGATGTAAATTGATTTAAGGGGGCAACCGTGCTCAGTCAATTTAATTTGAGGACTTATGGCCATGATTGAGTTAAGTCCAGTTGAAAATGTTTAACCTTTCATTTGCATTTGGCCTATTAGGCCTTTGTTTGGGCTCTGCCCCTTTTCTTTAATAATGCAGAGCATTTGTTTTGGTCCATTAGACCTCTTAATTGGGCTTTGCCCTTTAATAATGCGCTGCATTAAATGTTCTGACAGTGCCCCACGTGGCTTGTCAGGCGCTTTGCGCCAATTGAGGAGCGCAAGGCGCAAACTCATGTAGGGGTGACACGTGTCACGCTCTGGTGAGCGCAAGCGCAGTGCGCTGCGCTGTTGCGCTGCTGACACGTGGCGCGCTCTGGAGCAGTGTGCCAATTTAAGAGAGCAATGCTCTGTTTTGGAAGTGCATAGCGCAAGTTGTTCTGGAGCTGACACGTGGCGCGCTCTGGTGCAGTGCGCCAATTTAAGAGAGCGATGCTCTGTTTTGGAAGCGCATAGCGCGGTTTGTTCTGAGGCCGACACGTGGCGCGCTCTGGTGCAATGCGCCAATTTAAGAGAGCAATGCTCTGTTTTGGAAGCGCATAGCGCGGTTTGTTCTGAGGCCGACACGTGGCGCTCTCTGGTGGCTTGCGCCAACCCAAGAGCGCAACGGTGCAGATTTACAAGTGCAGGGCACTGTTAATTACCTTGATCCAATTTTGGATCAAAGAATAGAATCTTTCAAAATTCCAGAACCAATGGTTCATCAAAAGGCAATGCCTTTATAGATCGAATGATCTGTGAAGTAATACTTCTTTTTTTTTATCTTTTTTCCTTTTTAATTGAAGATCTTGATCTGTTCTTTGATTATTGATCTTTATAGAAGAAAATTCTTCTTTTTATTCAAAGGTTTTTACCTTTTTTTTCTTCGAGCTTTTCTCAAAATTCTTTAGAGGAATCCTATGTTTTTCTCTCTGTGTTCATGTCTTTTAGACTTGGAGTTTGAGGGCCATTATATAGTGCCAATTTGTTTGTTAGGTTGGTTAAAAGAGATCTTTCTCTGAGTGATTTGGGGATATTTTCCCACTGTTGGATCTTTGATCCAAGGGCTTCTGTTTTACAGAAGGCAATCTTCTTGTTTTTAATAAGATTGAGAAAGATCTTTCCAGAATTTTTCTAATTTAGTGCTGGCATAGCTGGCGCAAGCACATTTACGCTTGACACGTGTCGCGCAGCACAGAGTGCAGTGCAACTGCGCTAGCGCAACTGCGCTGCGACGTGGCGCACAGCGCAACTGCGCAGCGCAGCTGCGCTGCCACGTGTCGCGCAGCGCAGAGCGCAAGTTAGCTGAAACGTTGCTTCTTTATTTTAAGATTTGATTTTTATTATCTTTTAAAACAGAGTTTTGCTCTGATTGGGGGAAACAGAAGTATTGCTTCATTTCCCGCCTTGGGATTTGAACAGAGTTTTGCTCTGAAAGGGAGATTTTCTCTTTTATTATTATTATTTATTTATTTATTTATTTATTGTTATTTTATTGTTATTATTTTATACGGAGCGGGTTTTGAGCCAAAATTTTGGCGGGAACAAATGCCCCCCCCACTACTTTGCCCACGTAAGTATGTACGTGGGTGAAGTAGTGCAAAGTTATGAGTAGCCATGGAATCGAGAGCTTAAGAGACAAGTTTAGGGTCCTTGTAGCCTAAGACTTTTCAACCTTATGAGCCGTGAGGGTCTCACAAAGAATTTTCTCCCTATGGATCGAGAGGATCTCGTAGGTGTATTTTCTCCTTAGGGATCGTGAGGATCCCTAAGTGTGTTTTCTTTTATAAATCGTAAGGATCTCATAAGAAAATTTTCCCTCTTATGAGTCGAGAGGACCCGTAAGCGGTTGTTTCCCTCCTTATCGAGATTCGAGTTGGGAGAGTGAGACCCGTGGATAGTATGCAAGAGACCGTTTTGGGCCAACTTGCAGGGTCCCAATGCTTAGGAAACAGGTTTTTTAATCCGTACTGCCTAAGGCTTTATCTTACGAGTCGAGCCGCATCGAGAAGTTCTCGCAAAGACATCAATTTCTTCACAAGTCGAGACGAATCGAGCATTTCTCGCAAGAATATCCTAACGTCACAGTTAACCTCTGCTCTTTACGACAGAAGTCCGTTAGGGTCTGTGGTACTTAGGGTTTTGGCCGTCGTACCGTCGCATCAGCTGATATATTCCTCGATAGGCAATCGTGCGGTTCGAGTAGCCCTGCGACTGCCGTGTCTCTGATCCCTTCGGGGGCTGGACAAGACGTCTTCAAGCAATCCTCCTTGGCAGTTTGACTGTCGGAAGAGCAAGCGTTAGGAATTTTGCCATGCCGCTTTTTACTTGAGGTTAGGCTCATTTTGGAGAGCCCCGATGAGTCATAACCACTCCGCGCTGGTGTGGGATGATCTCCGATAGTCTTTCAGGTTTTATGTGAGTTGCCGTCAAGACCCTGAAGCTAGGAATTTGGCCTTTGCTTCGTTTGCTGGCATCGCGTCTGCTGTATCGAGACGAATGTCGCGGTTGTCTCTAGGTTGCTGGTGAACCGTCGAGGTTTGGAACTAGGGATTTTGCCGTGGCTCCGTTAGTTTGATTGTCGCGTCTGAACCCTGCTGGAGGAAGAACGCTGGGGTGACAACTCGTCTGCTGTATCGAGACCAACGTCGCGGTTGTCTCTAGGTTGCTGGTGAACCGTCGAGATTTGGAACTAGGGATTTTGCCGTGGCTCCGTTTGTTTGATTGTCGCGTCTGAACCCTGCTGGAGGAAGAACGCTGGGGTGACAACTCGTCTGTTGTATCGAGACGAATGCCGAGGTGGAGCTGGGATTTTGCCGTTACTCCGCTTGTTTGACCATGGGGTCTTTCGTTGGCTTTGTATCTGCATCTTGATGGACTACGAAGGAACGCCGTTGTTAACATCTCGTCTGCTGTATCGAGACGATTGTTGAGATGAAGCTGGGATTTTGCCGTCGCTTCGCTTTGCTGACCATGGGGTCTTTGTTGACGTTGCATCTGCATCCTGCTGGACTGCAAAGGAACGCCGTTGTTGACATTGCGTCTGCTGTATCGAGACGAATGCTGAGGTGAAGCTAGGGTTTCGCCGTCGCTCCGTTTGATCGTGTAACCTCTGTGTCATGCTGGAATGAGGAGGCCCACCGTTGTTGGTCTCCAGGTTGTAGATGTGGCCATTGAGATTTGGAACTAGGGACTTTGCCATGGTTCCATTTCGTTGTGACTCTGAGGTCGATTGTTGATGTCACGTCTGCATCCGGTTGGAGTGCGGAGAAACGCCGTTGGTGATCTCTAAGTTGTCGATGTTGACGTCGAGACCCTGAAGCTAGGGATCTTCCTTTGCTTCATTTGTTGACATTGTGTCTGCAATATTGCGACAAATGTCGAGGTTGTCTCTAGGTTGTCTATGAACCGTCGAGATTTGGCTTCGCTTTCTGGTAGAGCCTGTTGGGAAGGTATGGTTCCCTCTTTGTTTGTGCCCCTGGATTGTATACAGGGATCGATGTGATCTCACCTATAGGGCAAAAGTTTCATTCATTTTTTTTATTTTATTATTTTATTTCCACGATGCTCTATCATTTCAGCTTTTATATCGCGAAGGTCGCGATTGCCCAATCATTTCGTCTATTTTTCGCGGTGCCCAATCATTTCGGCTGTTTATTTTATATTTACTCGCTGCTTTTTATTGCGAGTTGCCCAATCATTTCGGCTATTTTGTATGCATACATTTTTACTTGCTGATTTTGTTGCATGTTGCCCTATCATTTCGGCTATTTCATATGCATTTTTGGTTCGCTGATTTTTTATCGCGAGTATGGAACTTGGAATCTGGTGCCAATCTCAGCATCAGCATCGCTACAACTGGAATATTGCCAGGAGCGAATCATCATTTGCCATGAAAGGACTTGGAATTTGATACTGATTTAGGCATCAGCATCGCTACAACTGAGATATTGCCAGGAGCGAATCATCATTTGCCATGAAAGGACTTGGAACTTGATGCCGGTTTAGGCATCAGCATCGCTACAACTGGGATATTGCCAGGAGCGAATCATCATTTGCCTCTGTCGATATCAAACAAAGGTGGCTTAGTAAACAGGGTTAGGATCCTGTCGACTAAGGCTTTTGACTTCATGAGCCGTAAGGGTCTCACAAAGGAATTTCTCCCTACAAGTCGTGAGGATCTCATAGGTGTGTTTTCTCCTTAGGAATCGTGAGGATTCCTAAGTGCATATTCCCCTGTAAGTCGTAAGGATCTTACTAAAGGGTTTTCTCCTTATAAGTCGAGAGGACTTATTAGAGTTGTTCACCGTACGGACATATCCCTAGTCACGGATGGGACTCGGTTAGGGAAATGTTTATTCGCGCCCGTGGATTGTATACAAGGGTCAGTATTGAACCACTTGTAGGGCAGTATCGAAGGTTGTGGGGGTTGCTTAAGAACAGATTCAGGTCTCTGTAACTTAAGACTTTCAAATCTTATGAGCCGTGAGGGTCCCATAAGAGAGTTCTCCTTACGAGTCGTGAGGATCTCGCAAGTGTAATTTCTCCTTAGGAATCGTAAGGATTCCTAAGTGTGTTAATCCCTTGTGAGTCGTAAGGATCTCACGCAGGTGGTTTCTCCTTACAAAGTTGCGAGGACCTTGCAAGTGTCTTTTAGCGAGACTGCGCCCTTTTGGGTTTTCACAAAACTCGCCGGTAGCCCTGCTGTTATTACTCACGGAGCCTTTTCGGGCTTTCATCCGTGCCCATTTTGCTTATGGACATACCATTTTTTTATTCTCTTTTTTATTCTTTTTTCTAACGAGGTTGCGCCCTTTCAGGTTTTCACAAACACTCGCCGGTAGCCCTGCTGTTTTTACTCACGGAGCCTTTTCGGGTTTTCATCCGTGCCCATTTTGCTTATGGACATACCGTTTTTATATATATATATATTTTCTTTTCTTTTTTTTATTATTTTTTTTATCGGCCTTAGGATGTGGCAATCCACCGTAGTTTATCGACATCTCGGTCAACGACTAGTTTTAGGCCGTAGTGGTCCGGTGTTAGTTTAAGGACGTTTCGGTCCATCGTTAGTTTAAAGACGTTTCGGTCCGCCGTCGCCGTATTTGAGGCAAATTTCTAGTTTACTAACTTTTCGGTCTATGGGGCTTTCTCTATGATTGAGCATGATGCCCCCGGCGTGTCCATCTTTCTCGGAGCATGTGGTTGTGGCGGGCTCACCTTCCAGTTTTCGGACAACGCGAACTTGCCCTGTTGGTATTGGTCTTCAACCCAGTTTTTGAAGACGTAGCTATTCTCGATCGGATGGCCCAATACTTGGTGGTAAGGGCAATAATTAGGATTGTCGACATCATTCAGTTGTAGCTGGTTGTAACACCCGAGCCTATTGCTACTAATTTCAGTTACCGTTTGAACGTAGTGTGGTACTCTTTTCACTTATCTTGCTTGATTGTTATTTACTGTAAATTTTATCCGGCAAATTCATTTCTGCATATAACAATTTTTGGCATCTAAAATAAAATTAAAAATATTCATCTTGGCCTACTTGACACCCCTAACCCTGTTGTAGCATCCGTGCGTCGTATTCTCGTCCCGTTCAGTGAAACGGGTGAGTTTGGACGGCTACGTGCACGTACGTGTGTCCGTTTTGGGGGTATGCTTTTTAATCATAAAATGCTTCATTTTCACTTTTGGATCCCGCTTAAAATCCTATTATTTCAATTTCAAATTTTTGGACCCGACCCGGGCGCGATTTGGAAATGTTTTATTTTGCGCCAAAATCCCAAATTTTAATATATAATAAACCATTCGTATATTTCTTTGCTTTTAACAATCCTATATATTTCAACTGTTTAAGATTTTCTAAAACTTTTAAATCTTTTAAAATTAAACCCCAGCCAATCATATCCCTTACTTCCGTGGGCCCCACTCACTTTTTCTCTCTCTCTCTCTCCCCATAAATCTTTTTCACTCTCTCTCTATATTTATACAACCGCCTCCTCCTTCTTTCTGAAAAAAAAAACCCTAACCCAACTTCGTCGAACCCTAGCCACTGCAGCTTTGCCGCCGCAGCCCCAACGCCGGCGCTAGCACCGCCGGGATCTTCGCCTCCTCAACCTCGTCTCATCTTTCCTCCTTTCCCCACGTTCCCGTGCACCCTACCCCATCGCCGCGGCCACCTGCACACACCCCTGCACACCCGTCGCACCGCTTGAGTCACCGCCGGCGATCTCAATCCGCCTCCCCGGCCTCGCTCATCCCCTCAGTAAGTTTCTCCTTTCTCCTTCCTTCTCCTTTTCTTCCCTCCTCCTTTCTGTGTTCATTGGTGATCTGCAGGTTTGGCGCAGTCACGGTTGGCCGACCGTCGGAGCTCCGTCGACGAAGTCGACCGTCACCACCCGTCCCACGGATCATCGTGAGCACCCCTTCGCAGATCCTCCTTCCTTTCTTCTCTATTTTTCCCTCTCTTCTTGATTGCATGTATTGATAGTTCACTGTTCATTCCTCGGCCGGAATCCGACGATGCCGACGACGTGACCCGACGTTCCAGCGAGGTACTCCGACCCGTGTGGTTCCATTGTTCGTCGTTTGGGTTCATTCCGTGAACCGTGCGCCCGTCGCGAGTTTTCCCGCCGACGTTTCACGTTCCGTCTTCTCGGTTCGCGACCCATCGAGGCAAGTACCCCTTGCTACATGCTATACAATATTTACATATATATTATGACACCCTAAACCTGTAAATTTAGCTTGGTACAATCATTTCTCATTTTCTTGTACAATATTGTATTATATCATTTTATCCTTAAACTTGGAACCTACAATTTGCAATTGAACCTAATAAACACATTTACCTGTTTAATCACATTTTTAATATTGACATAGTATATGGCATCTATCTCTGTAGTTTTGTTCCATTCGGACACTCGTATGCATTTTAACCTGTAATAGCTGTACTGAACCGTTATATAAATCATTGCACCTCTAAAAGTTCTTAAACTTGTTAACATGACTAAACTGCTATAATTGTCTTACTGCACTCTTGTAATCATCTCTGTGACACCATTGATAACTGTATTGCAAATCGAATGAATCTGCCTATTGCTTAATTCATTACTTATATCATGTTGTTGATAACCATGCTTGATTATATAACTAATTGTGAGCACACCTATGTATCGTTCACATCTTGACCTGACTTGCTACACGCATATTGATTGACCCGACATGGTACCGTACACTGCTTGACTTGACCTGATGTACCATGACCTGACCGTTACCAGATCTTGTGTCTAATGCCAACAAACCTGATATGTAGTCTTCATGGACCGTTCCTGTTGTCTATCCAGACAAACCTGCTTTTACCTGATCCTGTGTTGGTATTAGTTCTTGATTACTGAATACCTGACTTGACATACATAACTTGGGGGTATGGGGAAATCAAAGATGAAACCTGACTTGTAACTCAACAGTTCGATACCTGTTCTGATCAGTCTTACGGGCTAGGCCAGCCCCGGAGTGATGATGCTGACATCACTCGCCTATACCTGCTACCCTTTACTGCCTAGCGGTATGTCTCGGTTTCAGCCCGAGAGTCTTAGACCGTGGTCCCGGGCATGCACGGGATACTATTGAGTTACATCGATGATTCATCAATTGGTTTCAAAGACTTTAGAACAGAAAACCTGATAGAACAGTTCAGTTTACCCACTGCACATTACCCTGCACTGCTCTGACTTATATTGTTGTTACTCTTGTTTTATTCATGTTTATATTGCATTGCCTGCTACACTGTTCATATTATATTACTTGATGACTTGACGCGCTGACGTCTGGGTTTTGCATGGCCCAGATTCCGTACCGCTGTTGCAGTCCGAGCAGGAGTACTTCAGCCAGCAGGCTGAGCTGTGAGTCCTGTATTAGTTAGTTTTTTCTTTCCTGCATTTTATTCCTGATGTGAGCCCGCATTATGGGACATACATTCCAGTTATTTGTATTGGATCTTTCGCTTCCGCATTTTATTATTCTTGACTCATGATTTATCTTGGTTTATGGACATGTTTAGATAGTTTTATTTTGTTCTTGATATCTCTACACCCGTAATGTGACTGTGGATGGATACTTCCTACCCACAGGTAGTATGGTTGGCTATGTCACGTGCCCATTTTAGCGTACTCTGGGAAGCGGGGCGTGACATGGTTCTTTTGGTATCAGAGAATAGGTTAGTCGGGTTGATTCTTTTGTAGTTGGGTATTGTACCCAATACACGAATCAGAATACTTGTGTTTAGGAAACATGTCCTGCCATCTTGCCATTTTACCATTCTTGAATCACATTCTTCCTGATTATATCTTTTATGATATGCAAACTTCCTTTGCATATCGACTCGAAAACCTGATTCCTTGTTATCTCTAGGACTTAGGCGACTTGGGTGGAGTTAAGTAATTATGGCTATAATACCGAGGCATAATTACAATGCGGTACTCTATTTAAGTATCTTGGAGTTCTAGCCTTGATCTATATTCAGAATCTATCATCATGCTAATGTTGGGTGTTTTGATTCCAGGAATATGGCCGGTAAGAATTTGAAGATGTACCAAAGACGTGCGGACAAAGCCGCCATGCGTAGAGTGATAAGGGGATTGCTGGAGAATCTAAAGAGACAGACCGAGCTGAAACCGGCGTCTGCACTGAACCAAACGTCTGTACGTAGAAGTGTTCCGGTGAACAGACGCAGCGTAGCACCAATGAAGAAAACAATTGTGAGTGATCGGAAAAGGAGCGTGATTTGTGACTACTGCCATGTACCCGGACATGTGCGAAAGGATTGTCGTAGGAGGCTGGGACTCTGTTTTGGTTGTGGAGCGGCAGATCACGCCATTAATGCTTGTCTGTCGAAGCTTCGTACAAGGGATGATATTCAGAAGCCTCCGCAGAGACCGTTCCAGGGACAGAAACAGCTGACTCAAGGACCTAATCAGGCTCGAGATTTTACCTTGACAGCTGAAGAAGCTAAGGCGTCAGGAGAAGTTATTTCAGGTACTCTACTCGTTCATGGTTTTCCCGCATTGGCGTTAGTTGATTCTGGTGCATCCCATTGTTTTATGTCATCTAAGTTTATAACTACACACTCGATTGACTGCACGACCCTGTCTAGTTTCTGGGACATACACACTGGGAATGAGAAAATCGTATCTAGTAGGGAATTTAAAGATTGTTCAGTTGTTGTGTGCGGACGAGAGCTTTTTGCAGATTTCTTGGTGATTGATACGGGCAGCTACGAAGTCGTCTTGGGAATGGATTTTCTTGGCACTTTCCATGCTCACATTGATTGTAGGGCAAAGAAAGTAATTTTCCAGATTCCCGGACATCCCGAGTTTACCTTCACTGGAGGAAGCGGTTCTGTCGGGCCAGTCGAGTTTAGGGCTAGGCCGACAAACAATATTCTTGCAGCAATGGAAGTTGATTTAAGTGAAGAGCCGGCTGTTGTTCGTGATTTTATGGACGTGTTTGAAGATATATCGGGTTTACCGCCGAGGCGAGACGTGGAGTTCGCAATTGATCTTATTCCTGGTGCAGCGCCAGTATCCAAAGCATATTATCCAATGGCACCAGTAGAGTTGGAAGAAGTCAAGAAACAGGTTGCTGAATTGCTTGAAAAAGGTTGGATTCGAAACAGTAACTCGCCTTGGGGAGCTCCAGTTCTTCTGGTAAAGAAGAAGGATGGCACAAGAAGGATGTGCATCGACTATCGAGAATTAAACCGGGTGACTATTAAGAACAAGTACCCGATCCCCCGCATTGGCGAACTTTTTGAGCAGCTTAGTGGTGCGAGGGCATTCTCGAAGCTGGATTTGCGATCCGGATATCATCAGGTCCGAGTGAAAGCAGAAGTTATTTGCAAGACGGCGTTCCGAACTCGGTATGGACATTACGAGTACTTAGTGATGCCCTTCGGAGTAACGAATGCGCCGACAATATTCATGGACTTGATGAACCGAATCTTTTCACCGTTCTTGGACCAGTTTATCGTGGTCTTCATTAACGACATTCTGGTTTACTCGAAGAGTTTTGAAGAGCATGCCGAGCATTTGAAGATCGCACTGCAAACGTTGAGACAAGAGAAGTTATATGCGAAGATGAGTAAGTGCGAGTTTTGGCTGGAGGAAGTGAAGTTTTTGGGGCATGTTGTGTCGGGCGATGGAATCGCTGTCGATCCCGAAAAGATTGCAGCAGTTCGTGATTGGCCAATTCCAAAGAATGTTGCTGAGATAAGAAACTTTCTTGGACTCGCCGGATATTACAGGAGATTTGTGAAGAACTTTGCTCGTTTGGCAGAGCCGTTGACCAAGCTTACGCACAAGGAGGTACCTTTCGTATGGACGGATAAGTGTGCGTTAGCTTTCGAGACGTTGAAGCAGAAATTGATAACCGCGCCTATTCTGACCGTGCCAGACAATTCCGGAAGATTGGTGATTCACAGCGACGCATCTCGGAAAGGTTTGGGATGTGTTTTGATGCAGCATGGAAAGGTTGTAGCGTACGCATCATGACAATTGAGGACCCATGAGAAGAATTACCCAACTCATGACTTGGAACTTGCGGCTGTGATTTTCGCTTTGAAGATTTGGAGACACTACCTTTTGGGCGAAAGGGTCGAAGTTTTTACTGATCATAAGAGCTTGAAGTATGTGTTCACACAGAAGGAGCTTAATATGAGGCAACGTAGATGGTTGGAGCTGATGGCTGACTACGATCTTGATCTTAAGTACCATCCGAGGAAGGTCAATGTCGTGCCGGATGCGCTTAGTCGGTTACCAGCAATTCAGGTGTTAACTACGCAGAAAGAGCTTGTTGAAGATTTTCGAAGATTTGACTTGGAGATTGTGCTACCACATTCTACGGGACAGTTGATGCAGTTGCAAGTACAGTCATCGTTGATCGAGAATATTAAAGCAGTACAATCGCAGGAGCCTAGACTGCAAAAGTTTCGAGGACAGGGTGAAGCCGGACTACGAACAGATTTATTGATCCATGAAGATGGTTCGTTGAGGTATGGTAGCCGTTTGTGTGTGCCAAAGGGAGATATTCGTGAAGAGCTTATGAAGGAGGCACACAATTCAGCTTATTCTGTACATCCAGGAGGCACAAAGATGTACCGAGATATTCGACAACATTTCTGGTGGGAAGGCATGAAACGGGAGATTGCTCGCTTTGTGGCTAAGTGTTTAGTGTGTCAGCATGTTAAGGCTAAACACCAAAGGGTTGCTGGTTTATTGCAACCACTTCCGATTCCTCAGTGGAAGTGGGAACATATAACCATGGATTTCGTGACGGCTTTACCGCGGAGTCCAAAGGGCAACAATGCTGTGTGGGTGATTGTTGACCGATTGACCAAGGCAGCTCACTTCATTCCTTTCCGGGTTGGTCAATCAACAGAGACTTTGGCAGAGCGGTACATGCAAGAGATTGTAAGATTGCATGGAGTACCGGTGAGCATCGTGTCCGATCGGGACACTCGGTTCCTATCACACTTTTGGCGGAGTTTATAGGAAAGTTTGGGGACTCGATTGAAGTTTAGCACAGCTTATCATCCTCAAACTGATGGTCGGTTGGAAAGAACAATCCAAACTCTTGAGGATATGTTGAGAGCATGCATGATGGACTTCAAGAGTTCATGGGAGGATCATCTGCATTTGGTGGAGTTTTCTTACAACAACAGTTTTCAGGCAACTATCCAGATGGCTCCATTTGAAGCTTTGTACGGTCGTAAATGCCGTTCACCTATTTGCTGGGATGATGTCGGTGAACGAAGATTGTTGGGACCAGATTTGGTTGTGCAGACAGTTGAGAAGGTTAACACTATCAGAAATCACATGAAGGCAGCACAAGACCGACAGAAGAGTTGGGTAGACACTTCAAGAAGACCTCTAGAGTTCGCCGTGGGTGATTCGGTATTCCTGAAGATATCACCGACTAGAGGGGTGATTCGTTTTGGAAGTCGAGGAAAGCTTAGTCCTCGATTCGTTGGACCCTTTGAGATCTTGGAGCGTGTTGGTGAGGTAGCGTACCGTTTGGCGTTACCGCAGTCCTTGGCGAATGAGCATGATGTGTTTCACGTATCTCAACTACGAAGGTATGTTCGAGATGAAACGCACGTATTGGATCATTCGGAGCTAACAGTACGAGAAGACTTGACTTTTGAGGAGCGACCGATTGGAATCGTGGATCGAAGGGAAAAGGTTCTTAAGAACAAGGTAATCCCTCTTGTGCTTGTTTCTTGGGGTAATCGCTCGCATGGAGAGTCCACTTGGGAACGAGAAGATAAAATCCGACAGAAGTTCCCTCACCTTTTCTTGTAGTTCTCTATCTTTGTATTCTTGGAATTTCGAGGACGAAATTCTTTTTGTAGTTGGGTATAATGTAACACCCGAGCCTATTGCTACTAATTTCAGTTACCGTTTGAACGTAGTGTGGTACTCTTTTCACTTATCTTGCTTGATTGTTATTTACTGTAAATTTTATCCGGCAAATTCATTTCTGCATATAACAATTTTTGGCATCTAAAATAAAATTAAAAATATTCATCTTGGCCTACTTGACATCCCTAACCCTGTTGTAGCATCCGTGCGTCGTGTTCTCGTCCCGTTCAGTGAAACGGGTGAATTTGGACGGCTACGTGCACGCACATGTGTCCGTTTTGGGGGTATACTTTTTAATCATAAAATGCTTCATTTTCACTTTTGGATCCCGCTTAAAATCCTATTATTTCAATTTCAAATTTTTGGACCCGACCCGGGCGCGATTTGGAAATGTTTTATTTTGCGCCAAAATCCCAAATTTTAATATATAATAAACCATTCGTATATTTCTTTGCTTTTAACAATCCTATATATTTCAACTGTTTAAGATTTTCTAAAACTTTTAAATCTTTTAAAATTAAACCCCAGCCAATCATATCCCTAACTTCCGTGGGCCCCACACTCTTTTTCTCTCTCTCTTTTTTCTCTCTCCAGTCTCTCTCTACCTCTCTCCTCTCTCTCTCCCGCAACTCTCTCTCTCTCCCTATAAATCTTTTTCTCTCTCTATATATATTTATACAACCGCCTCCTCCTTCTTTTTGAAAAAAAAACAAAACCCTAACCCAACTTCGTCGAACCCTAGCCACCACAGCTTCGCCGCCGCAGCCCCAACGCCGGCGCTAGCACCGCCGGGATCTTCGCCTCCTCAACTTCGTCTCATCCTTCCTCCTTTCCCCACGTTCCCGTGCACCCTACCCCATCGCCGCGGCCACCTGCACACACCCCTGCACACCCGTCGCACCGCTTGAGTCACCGCCGACGATCTCAATCCGCCTCCCCGGCCTCGCTCATCCCCTCAGTAAGTTTCTCCTTTCTCCTTCCTTCTCCTTTTCTTCCCTCCTCCTTTCTGTGTTCATTGGTGATCTGCAGGTTTGGCGCGGTCACGGTTGGCCGACCGCCGGAGCTCCGTCGACGAAGTCGACCGTCACCACCCGTCCCACGGATCATCGTGAGCACCCCTTCACAGATCCTCCTTCCTTTCTTCTCTATTTTTCCCTCTCTTCTTGATTGCATGTATTGATAGTTCACTGTTCATTCCTCGGCCGGAATCCGACGATGCCGACGACGTGACCCGATGTTCCAGCAAGGTACCCCGACCCGTGTGGTTCCATTGTTCGTCGTTTGGGTTCATTCCGTGAACCGTGCGCCCGTCGCGAGTTTCCCCGCCGACGTTTCACGTTCCGTCTTCCCGGTTCGCGACCCATCGAGGCAAGTACCCCTTGCTACATGCTATACAATATTTACATATATATTATGACACCCTAAACCTGTAAATTTAGCTTGGTACAATCATTTCTCATTTTCTTGTACAATATTGTATTATATCATTTTATCCTTAAACTTGGAATCTACAATTTGCAATTGAACCTAATAACCACATTTACCTGTTTAATCACATTTTTAATATTTACATAGCATATAGCATCTATCTCTGTAGTTTTGTTCCATTCGGACACTCGTATGCATTTTAACCTATAATAGCTGTACTGAACCGTTATATAAATCATTACACCTCTAAAAGTTCTTAAACTTGTTAACATGACTAAACTGCTATAATTGTCTTACTGCACTCTTGTAATCATCTCTGTGACACCATTGATAACTGTATTGCAAATCGAATGAATCTGCCTATTGCTTAATTCATTACTTATATCATGTTGTTGATAACCATGCTTGATTATATAACTGATTGTGAGCACACCTATGTATCGTTCACATATTGACCTGACTTGCTACACGCATATTGATTGACCCGACATGGTACCGTACACTGCTTGATTTGACCTGATGTACCATGACCTGACCGTTACCAGATCTTGTGTCTAATGCCAACAAACCTGACATGTAGTCCTCATGGACCGTTCCTGTTGTCTATCCAGACAAATCTGCTTTTACCTGATCCTGTGTTGGCATTAGTTCTTGATTACTGAATACCTGACTTGACATACATAACTTGGGGGTATGGGGAAATCAAAGATGAAACCTGACTTGTAACTCAACAGTTCGATACCTGTTCTGATCAGTCTTACGGGCTAGGCCAGCCCCGGAGTGATGATGCTGACATCACTCGCCTATACCTGCTACCCTTTACTGCCTAGCGGCACGTCTCGGTTTCAGCCCGAGAGTCTTAGACCGTGGTCCCGGGCATGCACTGGATACTATTGAGTTACATCGATGATTCATCAATTGGTTTCAAAGACTTTAGAACAGAAAACCTGATAGAACAATTCAGTTTACCCACTGCATACCCTGCACTGCTCTGACTTATATTGTTGTTACTCTTGTTTTATTCATGTTTATATTGCATTGCCTGCTACACTGTTCATATTATATTACTTGATGACTTGACGCGCCGACATCTGGGTTTTGCATGGCCCAGATTCCGTACCGCTGTTGCAGTCCGAGCAGGAGTACTTCAGCCAGCAGGCTGAGCTGTGAGTCCTGTATTAGTTAGTTTTTTCTTTCCTGCATTTTATTCCTGATGTGAGCCCGCATTATGGGACATACATTCCAGTTATTTGTATTGGATCTTTCGCTTCCGCATTTTATTATTCTTGACTCATGAATTATCTTGGTTTATGGACATGTTTAGATAGTTTTATTTTGTTCTTGATATCTCTACAGCCGTAATGCGACTGTGGATGGATACTTCCTACCCACAGGTAGCATGGTTGGCTATGTCACGTGCCTATTTTAGCATACTCTGGGAAGCGGGGCGTGACACTGGTGTTTCGGCTCCGGTAGAGTGATAAGCCTGTTGTGCACTGCCAATTTGAACAGCCTCTTTGTTTCATCCTGGGGAAACGAGTAAGGACGTTTCAACTTTTCATGGAGGGGTTGCCGCTTGTTGTTTCGGCAAACAACCGGTCTAGGGCCACTCGATTGCTGTTGAGTGTTGGCTACGAGGGCTGTTTTCCCTTCCCTTTATCCTTTTTGCTCGATCCTTTGTTTACGGGGCTGAGATTGTTTTCGAGTAGCGTGCGATTGCACAGCTGAACGTTCTCGCAACTACTCAATTCTTTCATTTTTGAAATGGATTCCTTGAGGAGAGGGTTGAGGGTAGCTTTTTCGTCAGAGTCGCTTCCAAAGATAATAATTTGCGATCCCTTAGAGTCGGCTATGTGACAGTCGGCGGCGGCTCTTTTGCGCTCACCTATCGCATTTTTGTGACGTCTACGAGCTTCACGCTTTGTCCTGTTGAAATGTTGCTTTTGAGCGACATATCCTTGCCACCAACATTTAAAGGAGTCGCAGTCTTCGGTAGGATGTATGATCTTCTGATGATATAAGTAGAAGTTAGGATGCGTCTCTACTCCACCAAGAGTATTTTCTTCAGAGGGTGGTAGCTTCATTCCCACTGATAGGGCTTTAGCGAACCTTTTCCTCATCTTGAATTTGTTTTTATCCGCAGCGGATGACTTTTAATTTGACGGAAGTTCCTCGACTCTTTGGTCTAGTAGTCGGTGTTTGGCTCCTTCCAGTATGGCCATCTCACGCTCTTGATTGGCTTTAATTTTCAGACGAATCTCATTCAGGAAGGCATCGATCAACTCGTCTGACGGCCGCAGAATTTCTGGTTCAGGGTCCGCCCTCGGTTTCTCGGCGTAAGGAGCCTCTTTATTATCCACCAATGAGTGAGAGATCACATGACAACTCGCTACGTAGTTTTCGGATTCATCTGATGAGTCTTCTCCATCGTTTTCGTCCTCAACAAAAGAACAAGTTGCCCCCATCATGTCCGTCTTCTTTGGAGTGTGCGGCTGTGGTGGGTTTACCTTCCAGTTTTCAGACAGCGCGAACTTTCCTTGTAGGTACTGATCCTCGATCCATCCCTTAAAGACGAAACAATTCTCGATCGGGTGGCTTACCGTTTGGTGGTAAGGGCAATAATTGGGATTATTGAGATCGCTTGGCTGTGACAGACGTTTTGGACTCGGCAAACTGATGAGTCTGCTGCGCACTGCCAGTTCGAACAGTCTTCTCGTTTTATTCCGAGGAAACGAGTAAGGACGTTCCAGTCTCTCTTCAAGAGATGGGCGTGGGCGCACGTTATTTTGGCGAACAACCGGCTTTGAGTTGCTTGGTTGTTGTTGAGCATTGGCGACGACGATCGCTTTCCCTTTTCCTTTCTCATTTCGAGAGTCTGGTTTTGGAGGAGACGGTCCATGGCCCATCTGGTCCATTTGCGCTAATTTGTCGATCAAGACCTGGAAGGTAGTCGGCTTGAAGAACATCATGAATTGCGAAATGGTCACTTGCGGATCAAGAGTGCCCATGAACATACCTACCGCAGGTGCCTCTTCTATGCGTTGTTCGCATTTCGACCATAGGTTTCGCCACCGTGTTGCGTATTGGACCCAGGTTTCGCCGGGCCTTATCCTGGCGTTAATCAGTGCTATTATCGGGGTGCGTCCACTAGCACTCGCGAATCTTTGTGTAAACAGTAGCTCCATTTTCGCAAATGTTTTAACAGAGTCGTTAGCTAGCTCTGAATACCATTCAAAGGCTGTTTCCGCTAAGCTGCCGACGAACTGGCGAAGTAGAAGTTTATCATCACCTCCAGTATTGCCGCAAAGAGCCCTGAACTGGGCGACATGCTGGTGGGGATTGCCCGTCCCCTTGTACACATGGAATTTGAGGATCGTATATCCCGGCGGGTAACTTATTTGGTCATACCAGCCTGGATATGGTCGCCCAGTTTTTACGACCTGACCGGCTGCCTCAGTCGCCTGGTGAACCCGTATCTGTTGAGCTATATATTCGTCCAGGTCAGCTTTGGAGATTGTCTCCTCCTTGGCTGTTGACAGAGTCGGTGAAGGATTCGACGTTTCTCCCCTGTCATCTTCAAGGACGATCGGAGGATCTTCAGCAGGAGAATCTTGTCGGATCATCATACCCACCATGTCCTGGAATAGAAGGGCCATTCGCTTTATGTTGGCTGCTTGTTCCGCAGCCTCTTTGTCCTTCTTTTCCAATATTCTCCGAAGGAACTCAGCGTCGGTTTCTTGTTCCTGTCGCTGATCCGAGGACGCTTCGGGGCTTTTTTTTGGCCCAGTGAGTGCGGCCATCGCATTCATCATTTCCTGGAGCTTCAGCTGCTGCTCCTGTGCTTTGGTCACTGACCGTGTAAGCGGTCTATGACCTGTAGATGTACGGCTATCTTCTTTACCAGACGCCATGTAGACGGTATGGACTACAATGCCCCCGGACTTAGGGCGTTTGGGCTCGCCGCCTTTGGCATCTGCCACAGGCGTGGGGACCTTCTCCGGCCTTCTTTTCTTGTGGGCCATTGAAGTTGAGGGGGCTGTTGCAGCGGGCACCCTGGCGGTTGTCGTCCTTTGCTGTTTGTTAGGACGGTTCTTTTCTTCCTGCACTTTCGCCCTTTTCTGCCGGCGAGAGTGATCTTGGTTGATTACGGAATCTTGAACCCCCCGCCAGACCTTGTAAATTTTGGAGGACAGCAGTTGAGGGGGCTGCTCCAGCTTAGTTTCTATAACTCTCTCCGCAGGTGGAGGAGATCTTTTCAGTGTGGCAGTCGGAGAGTTCTTGCGTACCCTCCTTAGCGGTTCAAAGATGTTCCCAGTCGGAACAGCAGCATTAACTTCCACCATCGGAGCCGGTGGAGTTAGCCCTGAGGGGGAGTTGCCCCCGGCCTTCCTTACTCGGCGCCAGTGGCGACGTCGAGCGTGTCGAGCTGTTGGGACTGGCTCGGCGATAGGGATAGTTTCGTCTTACCCTCTGTCCGGATGAGCCGCTGCCGGTGTCAGCCTCTTAAAGACTGATGTTGTCCTTTGAGTGGCGATGTTCAATCTGTCAAAAACAGACCCTCGAGCAGGAGCAGGAGTCGGAATGGTCAGCCTTGAAAAGACCGACTCTTTAACAGGAGAAGCCACCTTGACGACTTCAGGAGCTGAGGTGGCTATCTTCCTCGGGACGGCCACTTCAGGGTTCATGGGCTTCTTGGCGGACCCATCAGGGTTCTGGTTCAGCCTGGCAAAGACAGAGGCTGCCGGCTTGATATTGGACGACCCGTTGAAAGGGGCCGTTGTAGCAGTGAGCCGATCGAAGACCGACTTCTTGTGCGCTTCCGGTGCGGGCACGGGAATAGTGAAGCTTGATGGCGGGAGCATGGTCCCGAAAAACAGACCGGTGGTGGCCTGAGTCACTTGTTCCACCGGTATGGCAAGGATGGAGGCCGCTTGAGGCCCATAGGCTACACCTCCAGGTGAGGCGGAGCGTCGGTTGCACTTGCATTTGGAGCAGCTCGAGCAGTTGGATGCCATTGATGCTTGATTTCTATGCCAGGCAAAAGACCAAATCTTAGTAACTTGAAACCCAAAGGCAACCATTAACAAACCGCGATTCGTTCGCGAAGACGACACACGAAGTGTGGAGTGGAAAGAGGAAAAGGTCCCACCGGGCGTGCCAGAATCTGTTCCCCTCCGAACGGCGGCCGGGACGCGGACGTCTCGCCTGTGGTTCAGGGCAGATGCTATTTTGTTTTATCCATCCACCTCTCCGAAGATGCCAAGTTGATTTATGGCACCGTATATCGGAGGTTTGGACGGATGCGGCAGATGTAGCAGACTTCGTCAAATTCCCCCTCGCTTGAGGGGTTTTTGATTATGGGGACGCTCTTCCCTGCAGGCGCAAGCCCCTGCAGTTAATTACGCTACCGCTTCGCGGTAACAACTTTCTTCTTCTCCAGAATTTCACTTCGTGTCGTGGGTTTTTGTTTTGTTTATGGTTGCCCGTGGATTGTATACAGAGACAAATTTATATTGTCGCCTGTAGGACGTGGATTAGTCCAAATTCGTATTTTCTTAGATTTGGGTTTGGGGTTTTAGTTTAAGGATACGTTAGCCATATTGAGGCTAAGATCAACTTAAACGTTTGTTAAGGATACATTAGTCTAATTTCCAGACTAAGATCAACTTAACGGGATCGTTTAGATCCGACAAAAGAGCAATTGGCTCTATTATTCCAGTTTAGGGACATAGTGGTCCATTTAATGTATGGCCATCGGGACCCGCCACCTCTCTGACGTCGTTGAAGGATTACAACGATAGGTGTCAGAGGAGTTCAGAGATGTACCCTTGAACCAAAATTGATTAGGGGATCTATAGTCCGATTTGGGACTAAAGTCTGTTTGAAGATTTTGGTTTAAGTATACGTTAGCCATATTTGAGGCTAAGATCAACTTAAACGTTTGTTAAAGATACGTTAGTCTAATTTCCAGACTAAGATCAACTTAACGGAATCGTTTAGATCCGACAGGAGAGCAATTGGCTCTATTGTTCCAGTTTAGGGACATAGTGGTCCATGTTCCAGTTTAGGGACATGGGAGTCCATTGTTCCAGTTTAGGGACGTAGTGGTCCATTGTTCTAGTTTAGGGACGTAGTGGTCCATTTAATATATGACCGTCGGGACCCGTCACCTCTCTGACGACGTTGAAAGATTACAACGACAGGTGTCAGAGGAGTTCAGAGATATACCCTTGAACCAAAGTTGATTGGGGGTCTTATAGTCCAATTTGGGACTAAAATCTGTTTGAATGTTTAAGGATACGTTAGCCAGATTTGAGGCTAAGATCAACTTAAACGGGATCGTTTAGATCCGACAAAAGAGCGTTTGGGGGCTCTCTTGTTCCAGTTTAGGGACGTAGTGGTCCATAGGTAGTTTAAGGAAATTACGGTCCATTGCCAGTTTAGGGACATGGTGGTCCAAAATTCCCATTTTGGGGACGGATATTAGTTTAAGGACGCATTAGTCCATGAGTTTAAGGACCTCACAGTTCTTTATGGATATGTTTAAGGACGCATAAGTCCGTGAGTTTAAGGACCTCACAGTCCGTATTTTGGTTTAAGGACGCATAAGTCCATGAGTTTAAGGACCCCACAGTCCGTATGGATGTGTGGTTGTCGGGACCCGTCACCTCTCTGACGTCGTTGAAGGATTACAACGATAGGTGTCAGAGGAGTTCGGAGATGTACCCTTGAACCGGATGTAAATTGATTTAAGAGAGCAGTCTTGCTCAGTCAATTTAATTTGAGGATTTATGGCCATGATTGGGTTAAGTCCAGTTGAAAATGTTTAACCTTTCATTTGCATTTGGCCTATTAGGCTTTTGTTTGGGCTCTGCCCCTTTTCTTTAATAATGCAGAGTATTTGTTTTGGTCCATTGGACCTCTTAATTGGGCTTTGCCCTTTAATAATGCGCTGCATTAAATGTTCTGACAGTGCCCCACGTGGCTTGTCAGGCGCTTTGCGCTAATTGAGGAGCGCAAGGCGCAAACTCATGCGGGGGTGACACGTGTCATGCTTTGGTGAGCGCAAGCGCAGTGCGCTGTGCCAGTGCGCTGCGCTGTTGCGTCGTTGACACGTGGCGCGCTCTGGTGCAGTGCGCCAATTTAAGAGAGCAATGCTCTGTTTTGGAAGCGCATAACGCAAGTTGTTCTGGAGCTGACACGTGGCGCACTCTGGTGAGTTGCGCCAATTTCAGAGAGCAATGCTCTATTTTAAAAGCGCATAGCGCAATTTATTCTGGTGCTGACACGTGGCGCTTTCTGGTGGCTTACGCCAACCCAGGAGCGCAACAGTGCAGATTTGCAAGTGCAAGGCACTGTTTTAATATCTTGATCCAATTTTGGATTCAAAAAAAGAATCTTTCAAGATTCCAGAACCAGTGGTTCATAAAAAAAAAAGGCAATGCCTTTGTTCTTATTATATTTTTATTGAAGATCCTTGATCTTGTTCTTAGATCAATGATCGTTTTTAGAAGAAATTCTTCTTTTCAAAGGTTTACCTTTTCTTTTTTTTTCTTTCTGAATTCTTCTCAAACTTTCTTTTAGGAGTTCTGTGAATTCTCTCTGCTTTCTGTGTTTTTGTCTCTCTGTGTTGTTCTTGTTTTAGACTTGGGGTCTAGGGGCCTTTTTATAGTGCCAATTAGTTTGTTAAATTGGTTAGAGAGATCTTTCTCTGAGTGATTTGGGGATTTTTCCCCACCGTCGGATCTTTGATCCAAGGGCTTCTGTTTTACCGAAGACAATCTTCTTGTTTTAACAAGAATAGAAAGATCTTACTGGAATTTTTATTCTGTTTGGCGCAAGTGCACCTACGCTTGACACATGTCGCGCAGCGCAGAGCGCGGCGCAACTGCGATGACACGTGTCGCGCAGCGCAGAATGCAGCGCATCTGAAGCGTTACTTCTTTTAATTTTGTTTTAAATAGAGCCTTGCTCTGATTGGCAGCGCTGCCTTTCGCGTTGCGCTGACGTATCAGCTTTTGACACGTGGCGCGTTACGCGTAGCGCAAGGAATTTGAAGCGTTGCTTCAATTTTTGAATTTTTGAAATTCAAACAGAGCTTTGCTCTGATTGGAGGAAACAAATGCCCCTCCACCGTTGCGCTCACGTGGCGCACACGTGAGTGTAGCGGTGGCAAGATCCTAGCCATTGGATCAACTGGTGAGTTGAAGGGGCGCAAACGCCTATAAATAGGACCCTTGGTCCTCAGTAAATAGTTACTATTTTCAAGATTTCTAATTCTCAGAGCCTTGCTCTTGCTTTTAAGAACTTCAGAGCCTTACTCTCGTTTCTATTCAAGAACTTCAGAGTTCAAATTTTTAGAACATCTTAGGTAAAAATTAACTTAAATTAAATTAAATTAAATTTAATTAACAGAACCTTGCTCTCATAGATCTTTGATTTAAAGAAAACCCTTTTGGGGTTTCATCAACAGAGCCTTACTCTCAAGAATCCATAGATCTTCAGAGATCTTGTTTCATGGGTTTTAACCTATGAACAGAGCTTTGCTCCTGGATCAAACATAGATCTTTTTGATCTAAAAATGGAGAACTTTTTATAAGTTTTTATGGATATTTTAAGACCCCAAATTTTTAATCTTTAGAAGTTAAAAAAAATTTCTTTTAATAGATTTTCTCATCATTATTACAGAGCTAGGCTCTTTTAAGAAATTTTATTCCCTTAAGACCAGAGTTTGACAAGTGTCACTCTGTGACAGAGCTTTGCTCTGAAAGAGAAGATTTTCTCCTTTTCTCTAGGGATTTTTCATTAATGAGAATATTCTCTTGGGGATTAATTGGCAGTCTCGTCCAATGAAGGGGCTGTCTTATTAACTGATGCACTGTCATCCAGATTTTGTGGGTCCCCCTTTGGTCCCCTACCCACTGCATTACAGTGTGGTATAAATTTTAAAATATCAAGCGTTGGAATTACAACACTGACGGCTGATTTTTGTCCCTCCGCAGAAAACATGTCTGCTGATTTATCTTTCCCGTTTGTTCGCTCGGAAGGAGGATTTCCCCAGGCACCAGTGGACCGAGTGGTGCTCGCTCTCATCAAGGATCATGACCCTGAGCACAAGAACCTTCACTTATGGGGTAGGTAGTATAACGAGATCATCCAGGGTCGCCGAAGCTTCGGTTCCGCTACGCCGTCTGAGCCCATATTTTCGATCCCCTATGCGGATGAACCCCCGGTGAAGTATGCCGTGGAGGTCAAAAACTGGAATTCAGATGATCTTCTCCAGCCTGCGATTGGTGCCATTCCCGTGCAGCCGCCGCCGGTAATAGACATTTTGGGGAGGCGAATCTGTCACGGCGAAGCACGCCCTTGGGGACAGGCTTATAACATTGGATTGACCCCGTGACCACCCGTCGGATATTTGCAGTGGGCCCGGTACATCTTATCGGCGAAGAGGACTCATCTGATGAAGATTGGTTTGTATTCGGCAATCTACGTCTCGCTCTTTGAGTATCCCTCTCCTCCAACGTGGTGGATTAAGGCTTTTATCGAACAATGGAATATCCCCACCCACACCTTCCTGATGACGGACAGGGAAGTCTCTATCTCCTTGGAAGAGTTTGCCGAGATCTCGGGTCTGCCAATGAGGGGGGAGCATTACGAGGAGCTGCTTCCTCCTGACGAATACGTCTTCGCCACCAAGCCGCTGGTGTTTGATCTGACGCCGGAGAATGCTATTCAGCACCAATTTCTGGGCTTGGTGAAGGTGCTGGATATATATGAAGGGCTCTGGAATCAGGGGTCCGGGGAGTCAGTTTCGCAGATTTTATCGCCCGCTTCATTCGACCGGAGTTTCTATCGGAGCGGAGCAAGAAGTTCGGCAAGCTTGATGACCCTTTTAGCTTCGGCTTGGACCGTCGACCCACATCGGAGGACGACCAAAAGGACTTTTATCTCCCCGGCGCCGCCGTCATGCCCTTGTCAGAAATCGCCGTCCCGGGCATGGATGAGAAGACCTTTTTTGTAGGGTTCCTGGGATTGTGGCTGTGCAGCTTCGCGCTTCCCATGCACCCGCGCCACATGCGGCCCTCTGTTTTCTACCCAGCGCATCGGATGGTGGCTGGCCTGCAGCTGACAATAGGAATCGCCGGGTTGGCTCACCTATATAATGGACTTAGCGTGGCGGCGGACGCTAATGAACCTGGGGTGCAGCCTGCTAATTTCCCGATGCACTACTTCACCTCGTGGATGGAAATGCATGTGCATGGGGTGTTCGGCGTCCATAAAATTCCTTCGTTTTTTGAGAAGTGCAGACTCCCAAGAGTCATGCGGCTGGTCGGCGCCTCGATCACGGTTGCACCTCCATGGGAGGCTAGGGGGTTGCTCCTCCGTCCACACCTGGTCGGAGCGAAGGTTTCTTTTTTGGATAAGGTCATAACCATAGGCTCAGAGACCTCCAAGTCGGTGGTGGCGCTGCACGACGACTTCAACGGCGGGGCCTCCGTACTGAAAGCCCGGGAGATTCTTCACCTCTACTCCATTCGGCCGGGCTACCTGGTGTTCAGGCAGAACGAGACGACACTTTTCATGAGGTATAACCCTCACCGGTTCACCCAGCAATCCAGCTATCACCAGGGGATCCCGCTGGAGGCGTTTTTGGAAGAGCCCGTGGCCAGCCAGGAGGGGATAAGGAGTGCGATGCACCATTTTATGCGGCTTAACACGGGCTTCTATTTCTTCATCAGCGAGCCGAGCTGCGTTCCCAAGGTCCTCAACGCGTACGTGGCTTGGTACGCGCATGCAATGGGTCCAGTTATCCATATGGAGAAGCGCATGTTGGTTGACCGCAAGGGTGCGCCTCCCGGCGGCGATCGCAAGGCTCCCCTGAAGCCGAGGACCTCGGTCATTCCTCCGCTGAAAGACGCAGGAGTTGGGCCACCGCGCGTGCTGAGTCCCCCGCGCGGATTGCCGCTGCCTGATACGGTGGATGCGCCACCAGCGCCCCGTGCTCTAGTGGAGACGGTCAATGTGGTATCGCCGGAGTCCGGCGCGGGCGCGGATATCGGGACCCGCCGCCCTAAGGTGCCTGCAAAGCGCAAGTCGATCTCGGGTGCACCCAGGGCTGGCGGGCAGAAGAGGAAGAAGAAGTCGCTCCTCTCTCTTGATGCTATCCTCGGTTTAGAGCCTCAGGCCCCTCTTGCCGAAGGTATAACCGAGTATGGCAGCAATAAGGACTTCTCGGTAGATCCAGCAGACACCGATCTGGCGGCCGCCATTGCGGCTTCTGAGCGATCAGCCAGACTCGAAGCGTGGTTGGATAAACTCGCTCGAGCAGGTAATCATTAGTTGCACTCTTCGTCATTTTATCGCATTTTTATCATTATCTTCGACTAATGCTTTCCCCTTTTTTTTAACAGGTGTCACTACTGAAGAAGCCATCGCTGCCTCTCTACAAACCTTCCAGGAAGAGGAAAAGAAACGCGCTTCATTGGGCATTGGTACGTCTCGCCTCATTAGGTTTTTGTCCTCTTTTCTGATGGCCAACCTAATCTTCTTCCTTTGTCTCTTTGCAGGGGCTGCGCCAGCTGATGCAGGGACTCTCCCCGGGCCAACTACTGAAGTCCCGACCTCATCAGGGCCACCGCGAGAAACCCGACTTGAGACGCCGATGAGAGACGCCTTGAAGGCTCTGGAGGCAACTCTATACGAGGACGAAGATGCCTTGATGAAGGAAGCATCAAAGAGGTCCGTCGTGACGGTCCGGGAGGAGAGAAAGCGGTCGAGGCGTGAGGCGAAGGCACGCAGGGCTGCTTTGGCCGTGGGAGCCGTGGGAGCGGGTCCAAGCACCGTCCCTTGTGCTGATACTCCCTCGGAAAAGCCCCCGGTCGGCCTGTCTACTGCTCATAGACAGGCGGCGCGTGCAGCTCGTGAGGCTAATGATCAGTCCACCTCAGGTAACGTATTTTTCAAGATTTTGATGTAAGAATTGTGAGCTTGTCGGTTCTGATATATTTTGTCCTGCAGGGCCAAGTCCAACCGAAGGGGAGGCGGAAACCGTCGAACCTAAGGGGACAGAGGAAGAGGCACTGGCTGAACCCGAGCCGACGGTAGGCGACGTCGCCAGGGTTGCTGGACCTGAGCCGGGGGCTGGAGGAGCTACACCAGAGAAGGTCGTTGATGCCGAGCCTGAGGTAGCGGCAAATGAAACGACTACTATAACTGAGCATGGGGCAGTAGCGGGCGGAGCGCCTGAGACCGGCGACTCCATGGCGACGGCGGATGAGACAACAGCGACTGCCGAGCCCAAGGGAGTAGCGGGTGAGACGAGCACGACTCCCGGGGACAAGCCAGCCGCTCTTTCTCAAGAGTCTGGCAATGCTCCAATCATTGCTCTCCCCGTCTACGGTCCTCCGCCGTCTCCTGGTCGTGCGAGCACGACGACAGCCCCTGTCGAGTCCGGTGATGAGGCCACGGGAGGTGGACTCGTATCGATGGAGGAGGGAGACGCCTCCGTTTCGGCTGGCGGCTTATCAGGTAAATTTCGGGTTACCGTCCCCCCCTTTTTATCTTGCAATCCTTTCTGACAAGTTTATCTTGGTTTTTAACGCAGGTGCGGCCAGTGCCGATGCTCCATTGCTCGAGGGAGCGCCGTCAGCTACTGCTTTGACGGTGGCCACCTCTCAGCCTTCCCTTGTACCATCGCAGATGCTGGAAGGTATGGATTTGCAACCCATTAGTTTTATCTTTCAGCCGCATGATCTATGTACTAATGTCGTACTATTGCGTCTTTGCAGGAGCGCTTTTCGATCACCTCTACCAGGTGTTGCACCCGCACTTCTCCTTCCCATCTGAACTCGCTTCTTTCTCCAGTGGCGCTGGTGAGTATAGTTTCCAATTGATGTCTTTTTTTTCAGTAATGGAATTATTTCTGACTCTTCCTTGTCCTGATTGCAATGCTACAAATCGAAGGAGGAGATGAAAGATCGGTCGCGCCACCGGCCCTCCCGGCCTTGCCGCCTGCTGCAGCTGGTATAGTAAACTATTCCATCGATGACTTTTTCATTTTTTTTTTGAACCGTCATCTAATCGTATCTTGTTTTTTTCAGCTGTCGTTCCGATTCCGGCGCCCTTTGAGTCTCGTATCATAATGCCGGCAGGCCCCTTCCTGAGACGTCCGTCTTCAAAGGGTGCCGTAATGAGCTTAGGCATGCTGAGCGGATACGTCGAAGAGCTTGACGCGGACGCTCTCCCATCTGCTGCAGATTTCGCTGCGGAGGTTAACCTGATGTTGGTGGCGCTTGTAAATTTTCATGATGGAGGCGTCGTTGAGCTTTGGGTTAATCACTGCAGGGAAATCGAGGTCCGCCTGCATCAATCGGAGTTTATGAGCCCTGCTCCCGAGACCTTAGCCGCAAGCAATCAAAGAGCAGCATGGATCGAGCAAAGCGCTTCTTACTTCCGTCACTTGGAACAAGAAGCGACTTTAAGGCTGAGGGAGTGCCAAGAGACCTCAAGCGAGACGGCTCGTCTGCGTGCTGAGGTTGAGGCGAACGCTGCCCAGGTGAAGGCTATCTTCGAGGGCCTTCTCGAACGTATCTCAAATGGGCTAAATCTGAAGCAGAAGCTCGATGCCGCCGAGCGTGATGCCCAAGGTCGCGAAGCAGCTCAGCAGGCCGTTGGGGAGCGGGCTCAAGTGGAAGCGGAACTGGCGGTGGTGGCCGATCAGGAGAAGGCATGGAGAGAAGTGCGCGAACAACTGATAGGGCTATTTAAGACACTTCCTTCCCAGTAGTTGCCCTTGTATCAATATACTTGTAAAAATTTTCTTTTTCGAATAAAATGTATCCATTCTTTATTCTTTTATACAATTCACCTTGTACTTGATTGAATTAATGAATAAAGATACACATTTTTTCTTTGCAATGTCTTGTATGCTCCTTTGCTTTCTCCTTTCTCTTATTATCAGCATGCTGTCTTAGTAAACATGGTTGACAGATGATAGAGCGACCATCTTGGTTTCTTCAAGAGATAGCGATGGCTTAGGCCGCAGGTTCAGATCTGCTGCCTAAGACTTTTCAACTCTATGAGCCGTGAGGGTCTCATAGAGACTTTTCTCCCTACGGATCGAGAGGATCTCGTAGGTGGATTTTCTCCTTAGGAATCGTGAGTATTCCTAAGTGCGTTTTCTCTTATAAGTCGTAAGGATCTTATAAGAGAATTTTCCCTCTTACGAGTTGAGAGAACCCGAAAGCGGTTGCTTCCCTCTTTGTCGAAATTCGACTTTGGAGAGTGAGACCCGTGAATAGTATGCAAGAGACCATTTTAGACCGACTTGCAGGGTCCCAGTGCTTAGAAAACAAGGTTTTTAATCCCTGCTGCCTAAGGCTCTATCTTGCAAGTTGAGACGAATCGGGAAGTCCTCACGAAGACACTAATTTCCTCACGAGTCGAGACGAATCGAGCAGCTCTCGTCAAGGACACTGATTTCCCTAAGTTGAAGTATTTTGCCGAGGACGCTGGTTTCCTCGGGGTTGAAACGAATCAGAGTATTCCTGCGGAGACACTGGTTTCTCTGCGGGCCGACGCGAATCAGGAAGCTCTCATCAAGAATGCTAGTTTTCCTGAATTGAGGTATTTGCCAAGGATACTGGCTTCCCTGGGGTTGAAACGAATCGATGTATTCCTGCAAAGACGCTAGTTTCTCTGCGGGTCGACGCGAATCAAGATGTTCTCGTCAAGGACACTGGTTTTCCTAAGTCGAAGTGTTTTGCCGAAGACACTGGTTTCCTCGGGGTTGAAACGAATCGGAGTATTTTTGCGGAGACACTAGTTTCTCTACGGGCCGACGCGAATCAGGAAGCTCTCATCAAGGAAGCTAGTTTCCCTGAATTGAGGTATTTGTCAAGGACACTGGTTTCCCTGGGGTTGAAACGAATCGAGGTGTTCATGCAAAGACGCTAGTTTCTCTGCGGGTCGACGCGAATCAAGATATTCTCGTCAAGGACACTGGTTTCCCTGAGTCGAAGTGTTTTGCCGAAGACACTGGTTTTCTCGGGGTTGAAACGAATCGGAGTATTCCTGCGAAGACACCGGTTTCTCTGTGGGCCGACGCGAATTAGGAAGCTCTCATCAAGGACGTTAGTTTCCCTGAATTGAGGTATTTGCCAAGGACACTGGTTTCCCTGGGGTTGAAACGAATCGATGTATTCCTGCAAAGACGCTAGTTTCTCTGCGGATCGACGCGAATCAAGATGTTCTCGTCAAGGACACTGGTTTCCCTGAGTCGAAGTGTTTTGCCGAAGACACTGGTTTCCTCGGGGTTGAAACGAATCGGAGTATTCCTGCGGAGACACTGGTTTCTCTGCGGGCCGACGCGAATCAGGAAGCTCTCATCAAGGACGTTAGTTTCCCTGAATTGAGGTATTTGCCAAGGACACTGGTTTCCCTGGGGTTGAAACGAATCGAGGTGTTCCTGCAAAGACGCTAGTTTCTCTGCGGGTCAACGCGAATCAAGATGTTCTCGTCAAGGACACCGGTTTCCCTGAGTCGAAGTATTTTGCCGAAGACACTGGTTTCCTCGGGGTTGAAACGAATCGGAGTATTCCTGCGGAGACACTGGTTTCTCTGCGGGCCGACGCGGATCAGGAAGCTCTCATCAAGGACGCTAGTTTCCCTGAATTGAGGTATTTGCCAAGGACACTGATTTCCCTGGAAGTTGAACTGATCTATGGTGGTCTTTCAGGTTATATGTAAGTTACCGTCAAAACCGTGAAGCTAGGAATTTGATCTTCGCTTCGTTTGTTGGCACTGCGTCTGCTGTATCAAGACGAATGTCACGGTTGTCTCTAGGTTGTTGGTGAACCGTCGAGATTTGGCTTCGCTTTCTGGCGGAGCCTGTTGGGAAGGTATGGTGCCCTCTTTGTTTGTGCCCTTGGATTGTATACAGGGATCGACATGATCTCACCTGTAGGGCAAAAGTTTCATCATATTTTTTTTTATTATTTTATTTCCGCGATGCACTATCATTTCAGCTTTTATATCGCGAAGGTCGCGATTGCCCAATCATTTCGGCTATTTTTCGCGGTACCCAATCATTTCGGCTGTTTATTTTATTTTTACTCGCTGCTTTTTATTGCGAGTTGCCCAATCATTTCGGCTATTTTGTGTGCATACGTTTTTACTTGCTGCTTTTTATTGTAAGTTGCCCCATCATTTCGGCTATTTCGTATGCATGTGCGGCCTATTGGCTTTTCGCCGTAAACCTGAAATTAGACACCGATTTCGGGATCAGCACCGCTACAACTGGGATATTGCCAGGAGCGAATCATCATTTGCCTCTGTTGATGTCGAACAAAGGTGGCTTAGCGAACAGGGTTAAGGTCCTGTCGACTAAGGCTTTTGACTTCATGAGCCGTAAGGGTCTCACAAAGGTATTTCTCCCTACAAGTCGTGAGGATCTTGTAGGTGTATTTTCTCCTTAGGAATCGTGAGAATTCCTAAGTGTATGTTCCTCTGTAAGTCGTAAGAATCCTACAAGAGGGTTTTCTCCTTGTAAGTCAAGAGGGTTGTTCATCATGCGAACATATCCCCATTCGCGGATGAGACTTGGTTAGGGAAATGTTTATTCGCGCCCGTGGATTGTATACAAGGGTCAGTATTGAGCCACTTGTAGGGCATTATCGAAGGTTGTGGAGGTTGCTTAAGCACAGGTTTAGGTCTCTGTAACTTAAGACTTTCAAATCTTATGAGCCGTGAGGGTCCCATAAGAGAGTTCTCCTTACGAGTCGTGAGGATCTCGCAAGTGTATTTTCTCCTTAGGAATCGTGGGGATCCCTAAGTGTGTTGCTCCCTTGTGAGTCGTAAGGATCTCACGCGGGTGGTTTCTCCTCACAAGGTCGAGAAGACCCTGTAAGTTTGTTTGTTTGTTTTTTAACGAGGTTGCGCCCTTTCGGGTTTTCACAAACACCCGCCGGTAGCCCTGCAGTTTTTACTCGCGGAGCCCTTTCGGGTTTTCATCCGTGCCCATTTTGCTTATGGACATACCGTTTTTTATTTTTATTCTTTTTTCTAACGAGCTTGCGCCCTTTCAGATTTTCACAAGACTCGTCGGTAGCCCTGCTGTTTTTACTCACGGAGCCCTTTCGGGTTTTCATCCGTGCCCATTTTGCTTATGGACATACCGTTTTTGTTTTTTTTTACCACGTCAGCCTGGGGGTGCCGCGGGTTGGTAGTAGTTTAACGACGTTTCGGTCATTTGTAAGTTTTAGGACATTGCGGTCCATCATTAGTTTAAGGACGTTTCGGTCCACCGTCGCCGTATTTGAGGCGAATTTCTAGTTTACTGACTTTTCGCTCTATGGGGCTTTCCCTATGAATGAGCATGATGCCCACAGCGTGTCCACCTTTTTCGGAGCATGTGATCGTGGCGGGCTCACCTTCCAGTTTTCGGACAGCGCGAACTTGCCCTGTTGGTATTGGTCTTCAATCCAGTTTTTGAAGACGTAGCAATCCTCAATCGGATGACCCAACACTCGATGGTAGGGACAGTAACTAGGATTATTGACGTCGTTTGGCTGCAACGGGCGTCTTGGATCTGGCAAATTGATGAGCCTGTTGCCCAGTGCCAGCTCGAACAGTCTTCTCGTTTTATCTTGAGGAAACGAGTAAGGACGTTCTAGCCTCTCCTCAAGGGATAGGTGTGGACGCATATTGTTTTGACGAACAACCGGCTTCAAGTTGCTCGGCTGTTGTTGAGCATTGGCGACGACGATCGCTTTCCCTTTCCCCTTCTCATTTCGAGAGTCTGGCTTTGGAGGAGACGGTCTGTGACCCATCTGGTCCATCTGGGCTAGCTTGTCGATTAGGGCCTGGAACGTGGTTGGCTTGGAGAACATTATGAACTATGAAATAGTTGCATGAGGATCTAAGGTGCCCACGAACATGCCCACTGCCAGCGCTTCTTCAATGCGTTGTTCGCATTTCGACCATAGGTTTCTCCACCGTATCGCGTATTGGACCCACGTCTCGCCCGGCTTCACCCTGGCATTGATCAATGCTGTTATCGGGGTGCGTTCACTGGCACTTGCGAAGCGCTGGGTAAACAACAATTCCATTTCAGCAAATGTCTTAATAGAGTCGTTTGGGAGCTCGGAGTACCACTCGAATGCTGTCTCCGATAAGCTACCGACGAACTGGCGAAGCAACAATTAATCATCACCGTCGGTATTGCCACAAAGAGCCCTGAACTGGGCCACATATTGATGGGGGTTGCCAGTCCCCTTGTAGACATGGAATTTCGGTATAGTATAGCTCGGCGGGTACTTGACCTGATCATACCAGCTCGGATATGGTCTCCCCGTCTTGACAACCTGACCGGCTACCTCAGTTGCCTGGTGAACCCGTATCTGCTGAGCTATATATTCGTATAGGTCAGCCTTGGAAATTGTCTCCTCCTTGGCCGTTGAAAGAGCTGGTGAAGGATTTGACGTTTCCCCTTTGTCATCTTCAAGGACGACTGGAGGATCTTCAGTAGGAGGATCTTGCTGGACCATCATACCCACCATGTCCTGGAACAGAAGGGCCATTCGCTTTATATTGACTGCTTGTTCCGCAGCCTCTTTGTCCTTCTTTTCCAATATTCTCCGAAGGAACTCAGCGTCGGTTTCTTGTTCTTGTCGCTGATCCGAGAACGCTTCGGGGATTTCTTTTGGCCCAGTGAGTGCGGCCATCGCATTCATCATTTCCTGGAGCTTCAGTTGCTGCTCCTGTGCTTTAGTCACTGATCGCGTAAGCGGTCTATGACCTGTAGATGTACGGCTGTCCTCTTTCCCGAACGCCATGTAAACGGTATGGACTACAATGCCCCCGGACTTAGGGCGTTTGGGTTCACTGCCTTTGACAGTCGCCGCAGGCGTGGGAACTTTCTCCGGCCTCCTTCTCTTTTGAGTAGTCGACGTGGAGGGGGCCGTTGTAGTGGGCACCCAAGTGGTTGTCGTCCTTTGCGGTTTAACAGGACGGTTCTTTTCTTCTTGAACTTTCACCCTCTTTTACCGGTGAGAGTGATCTTGAACGATTACTGAGTCATGTACCCGTCGCCAGACCCTGTAAATCTTGGAGGACAGCCGTTTAGGGGGCTGCTCCGGCTTTGTTCCCGCGGCACTCTCCGCAGGTGGAGGAGATCTTTTCATCGTAGCAGTTGGAGAGTTCTTGCGTACCCTCCTAAGCGGTTCAAAGCTGTTCCTAGTCAGAACAGCAGCATTGACTTCCACCATTGGAGCCGGTGGAGTTAACCCAGAGGGGGAGTTGCCCCCGGCCTTCCTTACTCGGCGCCAGTGGCGACGTCGAGCGTGACGAGCTGTTGGGGCTGGCTCGGCGATAGGGATAGTTTCGTCTTGCCCCCTGTCCGGATGAGGCACCGCTGATACCAGCCTCTTAAAGACTGATGTTGTCTTTTCAGTAGCGGTATCCAATCTGTCAAAGACAGACCTTCGAGCAGGAACGGGAGCCGGAACGGTCAGCCTTGAAAAGACCGACTCTCTAGCAGGAGAAGCCGTCTTGACGACTTCAGGAATGGAGATGGCTTTCTTCTTTGCGATGGCCACGTCAGGGGTCATGGGCTTCTTGGCAGGCCCATTGTAAGTCCATGCTACCTCTCCCGGTACTTGCGGGCTTGCGGAATTTGGTGAAAAACGATTTTCTTAGAGGCGGTAACATGGACTCAAAAACCCGGATCTTTGTTAAACTGCTAACTAACAACCTAACAAGAGTTTACCTACTCGGTTAGGGGGCTATACCTTTCTTGAACTCCTTCGTCTTCAACTTGTCCCGGAGTTCGGATCGGCCTCACCTCGTCGTCTCCTTGCGTCGAAGATGGATCCACCCGAAAGCTTCTACCTTTGGCTTGTTCTTCGGACTTTGAAGAAACTAGATCACTTGGCTTGCTAGGCCTTGTGAGCTAGAATGAGTAGAGAAGAGTATGTTGGGATTTTGCTCTATAGTTCTTGCTTCTCAACACATGAGACAAGTGAACCATAGACTAAAGAGAGAGAGCAAGAGGAAGAGGGTGAGAGCAAGAGCATGAGAGCTCAAAACCAAGAGAGAGAAAGGTCAAGCAAGAATGAGCCTCTCTTTTGTCTTTCACCCTCTCATAATCCAAAAACATCATTAGCCATAATGTCAACCAAGTATTATGTGATAGTTCATATCATGACAAAGGCAATATCATTTCCATGCACTCATTTTGCAAACTACAACAAGCAAGCAAAAGTCTTTGCATGAAAATGACAACCATTGTGATGATGATGGTCAACTAGTCCAACCTAGTCAACCGGTCAACAAAGTCAACAAGTCAACAAAGTCAACCCTCCAACAACCATGTCACTATAATACTTAATTAATATTATTGCTAAATATATATATATATATATATCATATTCTCATTAGGGTTGAGCAAAAAGTCAATAGTCAACAGTCAACGGTCAACAACCCTAATGAGAATCCTCTGCCTCTGTCTCTCTGTCAACTGTGCATACACACCCGCATCCGCGTTCCGAGGAACACGAATGCATACTGGATAAATCCAATCCCAAAAGGTACACTAGGATCTGGCTTAAACCAAAACCCGCTAGTGTGAACTGTCCGGACACTGTACGTGCACAAGTGCACGGATGTGACCGAACCCTGTCGCAAAACCATGCAACCTGTCGCAAAACCATGCGACCTCTACACTTTTGCCTAAAGGCGAATAGCTTTCTGTGTGGGACTCTAAAGACTCGACACTACGCTGGCAGTGGGTTTAACCACAGACCGCAAGCGGCACTAGCTGTGCGTAACGGTCCCCAGGTAGATGCCGACAAGAAGACTGACGAGGCGAAACCCATCTGAACTCCTACTGAGCCTGAATGTGACATTCTCCGTACAGTCCGGTCTGTTCGTCTGATACATCGCATGGCGGGCCTAGGGGGCGGTAAACGTCAGTCCCCCAATAGCGGTACAAGTCGTGTCGGAGTGAAGCCCAAAACACCCTGAGATAACACTGGAAGCCTACCAGTATATCTCGTTTGCCCTGGCCAGGGACTACTCGTGTAATGGCTCTCCTAGACACAGCGCGATGTCAACCCCCAATACCGGGAGAGACGAATCCTGTCTAACCGTCACTGCCTCCAAGTGCTTCGGGACTGCACCCAACTACCACCTGTTTGCACGATTCCTTTGAGCCGTGGTAGGGTAGTAATCAAAGTACAGTGGGAACACACTCGAGGCGAAGTGACAGTGTCAAGTCAGCGGACTAAGCTGTACTCATGTCACCTGGGAACTGATAACTGACGATAGGCATAATACCAACTAGTCAGTTCCCGACGAGTCCTATCCAGTGTACTCGTAACCCAACGAGCACCCGCATACTATCTCAAGTACGACGTACCGACGGCTGTGGGACAGACCATCTCCCACACTGGGATGAGAAGCGCATGCGCTAGTCTACTCCGGAGTATCGATGCCCTGTCTCGATAGTCCTGCGACCAGGGACCTGCATAAGGATGTGCTTATAGATTACCCAGCCCCACTAGTGTGACCGCCATCACAACGCTGGTAATCAAGCAAAGATCCTAAGGGCTCCACTAATGTGTATAGGCGATATACTAAAATAAACACATGTACACATTGAAGTAGAAACAAACCAAGTAGCATACTACCATTTTGAGCAAGATTGTCAATACAAGGTGAATATCCCAAGCTTCCATTAAGTAATATACATACTAGTATGATACAGTAATGGCCTCTAGGGCATATACACTAACACCCATCAGAGTTCAGGTTCAGCCTGGTAAAGACCGAGGCTGCCAGCTTGACATTAGACGACCCGTTAAGAGGGGTCGTGGTAGTAGTGGGCCGGTCGAAGACCGACTTCTTTTGCGCTTCCGGTACGGGCACTGGGATGTTAACGTTCACCGGTGGGAGCATGGTCCCGAAGAACAGACCGGTGGTAGCCTGAGTTACTTGTTCCACCGGCATAGCAAAGATGGAGGCCGCTCGAGGCCCATAAGCCACACTTCCAGGTGAGGCAGAGCGCTGGTTGCAGTTGCACTTGGAGCAGTTTGAGCAGTTGGATGCCATTGATGCTTGATTTCTGCGCCAGGCAAAAGACCAAATCTTAGTAACTTGAAACCCAAAGGCAACCATTAACAAACCGTGATTCGTTCGCGAAGACGACACACGAAGTGTGGAGTGGAAAGAGGAAAAGGTCCCACCGAGCGTGCCAGAATCTGTTCCCCTCCGAACGGCGGACGGGACGCGGACGTCTCGCCTGTGGTTCGGGGCAGATGCTATTTGGTTTTATCCGTTCACCTCTCCGAAGATGCCAAGTTGATTTATGGCACCGTGTATCAGAGGTTTGGACGGATGCGGCCGATGTAGCAGACTTCGTCAGATTCCCCCTCGCTTGAGGGGGTTTTGATTGTGGGGACGCTCTTCCCTGCAGGCGCAAGCCCCTGCAGTTAATTACGCTACCGCTTCGCGGTAACAACTTTCTCCTTCTCCAGAATTTCACTTCGTGTCATAGGTTTTTGTTTTGTTTATGGCTGCCCGTGGATTGTATACGGAGACTAATTTATATTGTCGCCCGTAGGACGTGGATTAGTCCAAATCCGTATTTTCTTAGATTTGGGTTTGGGGTTTTAGTTTAAGGATACGTTAGCCATATTGAGGCTAAGATCAACTTAAACGTTTGTTAAGGATACGTTAGTCTAATTTCCAGACTAAGATCAACTTAACGGGATCATTTAGATCCGACAAAAGAGCAATTGGCTCTATTGTTCCAATTTAGGGACATAGTGGTCCATTTAATGTATGGCCATCGGGACCCGCCACCTCTTTGACGTCGTTGAAGGATTACAACGATAGGTGTCAGAGGAGTTCAGAGATGTACCCTTGAACCAAAGTTGATTAGGGGATCTATAGTCCGATTTGGGACTAAAGTCTGTTTGAAGATTTTGGTTTAAGTATACGTTAGCCATATTTGAGGCTAAGATCAACTTAAACGTTTATTAAGGATACGTTAGTCTAATTTCCAGACTAAGATCAACTTAACGTGATCGTTTAGATCCAACAGGAGAGCAATTGGCTCTATTGTTCCAGTTTAGGGACATAGTGGTCCATGTTCCAGTTTAGGGACATGGGGGTCCATTGTTCCAGTTTAGGGACGTAGTGGTCCATTGTTCCAGTTTAGGGACGTAGTGGTCCATTTAATATATGGCCGTCGGGACCCGTCACCTTTCTGACGACGTTGAAAGATTACAACGACAGGTGTCAGAGGAGTTTGGAGATGTACCCTTGAACCAAAGTTGATTGGTGGTCTTATACTCCAATTTGGGACTAAAGTCTGTTTGAATGTTTAAGGATACGTTAGCCAGATTTGAGGCTAAGATCAACTTAAACGGGATCGTTTAGATCCGACAAAAGAGCGTTTGGGGGCTCTCTTGTTCCAGTTTAGGGACGTAGTGGTCCATAGGTAGTTTAAGGACATTACGGTCCATTGCCAGTTTAGGGACATGGTGGTCCAACATTCCCATTTTGGGGACGGATATTAGTTTAAGGACGCATTAGTCCATGAGTTTAAGGACCTCACAATCCGAATGGATATGTTTAAGGACGCATAAGTCCGTGAGTTTAAGGACCTCACAGTCCGTATTTTGGTTTAAGGACGCATAAGTCCATGAGTTTAAGGACCCCACAGTCTGTATGGATGTGTGGTTGTCGGGACCCGTCACCTCTCTGACGTCGTTGAAGGATTACAACGATAGGTGTCAGAGGAGTTCGGAGATGTACCCTTGAACCGGATGTAAATTGATTTAAGAGAGCAGTCTTGCTCAGTCAATTTAATTTGAGGACTTATGGCCATGATTGGGTTAAGTCCAGTTGAAAATGTTTAACCTTTTATTTTCATTTGGCCTATTAGGCCTTTGTTTGGGTCTGCCTCTTTTCTTTAATAATGCAGAGCATTTGTTTTGGTCCATTGGACCTCTTAATTGGGCTTTGCCCTTTAATAATGCGCTGCATTAAATGTTCTGACAGTGCCCCACGTGGCTTGTCAGCCGCTTTGCGCCAATTGAGGAGCGCAAAGCGCAAACTCATGTGGGGGTGACACGTGTCACGCTCTGGTAAGCGCAAGCGCAGTGCGCTGCGCCAGGGCGTTGCGCTGTTGCGCTGTTGACGCGTGGCGCGCTCTGGTGCAGTGCGCCAATTTAAGAGAGCAATGCTCTGTTTTGGAAGCGCATAGCGCAAGTTGTTCTGGAGCTGACACGTGGCGCGCTCTGGTGAGTTGCGCCAATTTCAGAGAGCAATGCTCTATTTTAAAAGCGCATCGCGCAAGTTATTCTGGTGCTGACACGTGGCGCTCTCTGGTGGCTTGCGCCAACCCAGGAGTGCAACAGTGCAGATTTGCAAGTGCAAGGCACTGTTTTAATATTTTGATCCAATTTTGGATTCAAGAAAAGAATCTTTTAAGATTTCAGAACCAGTGGTTCATAAAAAAAAAGGCAATGCCTTTGTTCTTATTATATTTTTATTGAAGATCCTTGATCTTGTTCTTAGATCAATGATCTTTTTTAGAAGAAATTCTTCTTTTCAAAGGTTTATCTTTTCTTTCTTTCTTTTCTTTCTGAATTCTTCTCAAACTTTCTTTTAGGAGTTCTGTGAATTCTCTCTGCTTTCTATGTTTTTGTCTCTCTGTGTTGTTCTTGTTTTAGACTTGGGGTCTAGGGGCCTTTTTATAGTGCCAATTAGATAGTTAAATTAGTTAGAGAGATCTTTCTCTGAGTGATTTGGGGATTTTTCCCCACCGTCGGATCTTTGATCCAAGGGCTTCTGTTTTACAGAAGGCAATCTTCTTGTTTTAACAAGAACAGAAAGATCTTACTGGAATTTTAATTCTGTTTGGCGTAAGCGCACCTACGCTTGACACGTGTCGCGCAGCGCAGCTCTGCTAGCGCAACTGCGCTGACACATGTCACGCAGCGCATCTGAAGAGTTGCTTCTTTTAATTTTGTTTTAAATAGAGCTTTGTTCTGATTGGCTGCGCTGCCTTGGACGCTGCACTGACGTATCAGTTTTTGACACGTGGCGCGTTGCGCGCAGCGCAAGAAATTTGAAACGTTGCTTCAATTTTTGAATTTTTGAAATTCAAACAGAGCTTTGCTCTGATTGGGGGAAACAGCCGACACGTGGCGCGCTCTGGTGCAGTACGCCAATTTAAGAGAGCAATGCTCTGTTTTGGAAGCACATAGCGCGGTTTGTTCTGAGGCCGACACGTGGCGCTCTCTGATGGCATGCGCCAACCCAAGAGCGCAACGGTGCAGATTTACAAGTGCAGGGCACTGTTAATTACCTTGATCCAATTTTGGATCAAAGAATAGAATCTTTCAAAATTTCAGAACCAATGGTTCATCAAAAGGTAATGCCTTTATCGATCGAATGATCTGTGAAGTAATACTTCTTTTTTATCTTTTTTTCTTTTTTAATTGAAGATCTTGATCTGTTCTTTGATTATTGATCTTTATAGAAGAAAATTCTTCTTTTTATTCAAAGGTTTTTACCTTTTTTTTCTTCGAGCTTTTCTCAAAATTCTTTAGAGGAATCCTCTGTTTTTCTCTCTGTGTTCATGTCTTTTAGACTTGGAGTTTGAGGGCCTTTATATAGTGCCAATTTGTTTGTTAGATTGGTTAAAAGAGATCTTTCTCTGAGTGATTTGGGGATATTTCCCCACCGTTGGATCTTTGATCCAAGGGCTTCTGTTTTACAGAAGGCAATCTTCTTGTTTTTAACAAGATTGAGAAAGATCTTTCCAGAATTTTTCTATTTTAGTGCTGGCATAGCTGGCGCAAGCACATTTGCGCTTGACACGTGTCGCGCAGCGCAGAGCGCAGCGCACTGCGCTATCGCAACTGCGCTGTCACGTGTCGCGCAGCGCAGAGCGCGAGTTAGCTGAAGCGTTGCTTCTTTATTTTAAGATTTGATTTTTATTATTTTTTAAAACAGAGATTTGCTCTGATTGGGGGAAACAGAAGCATTGCTTCATTTCCCGCCTTGGGATTTGAACAGAGCTTTGCTCTGAAAGAGAGATTTTCTCTTTTATTATTTATTTATTTATTGTTATTTTATTATTATTATTTTATACGGAGCGGGTTTTGAGCCAAAATTTTGGCGGGAACATGGATCTAAAGCCCTCCTCCCGAGGCCATCGAGTAGCTTCCTGCTCGGTCCATCCGCAGCGGGTAGATTCCTGCCCTACAAAGAAGCGGATCTAAAAACCCTCCTCACGAGGCCACCGAGAAGCTTCCTGCTCGGCCCATCAATCGGTTCATACTCGATGCGTGATCACCACCTCAACTCCGAGGAAAAGGAGGATACCGACCTTCCTACACTTGGCCATCGACCGATTCATACTTGACGCGCGGTCGCCACCTTGACTCTGGAGAAAGGGAGGATACCGACCTTCCTACGCTTGGCCATAGATCGATTCATACTCGATACGCGATCGCTACCTCGACTTCGGGAAAAGGGAGGATGCCGACCTTCCTACGATTGGTCATCGATCAATTCATACTCGATGCGCGATCGCCAGCTCAACTCCGGAGAGAGGGAGGATACCGACCTTTCTACCCTTGGCTACCGCACCTACAAATACTCGCAGAAAAGGTGGAAACCAACCTAACACTCGCAAGAAAAAGAAATCTGCGAGCTAAAAATATTTGCGTAATGAAGATTCAAACAATGAAAAGTATACGAGCTAAAAGTACTTGTGCAGCGAGCAGACATTTGGGCAAAGGAAAAAGAAGTACTTTATTTATAACCAAAAATAAATACAAGGTATTCTGGGCTCCTCAACTTTATAAAAAATGCCCACGCGGCGACCGACCATTGGGGACGTCTCTTCAACTGCAGGAGTCAGAGACAGCCTGTCGCTTCCACAAACCGACGTCCGACACGTGACCCGTATCCCAACTGGCGAATCGACTGAAACAACACCCCCTCTTTAAAGCGCAATTATTTCACTGATCCGCTGACGCCATCGGAGATACGCGCGAAAATTCAGGCATACGACGAGACGACACGTGGGCCCAAAGATCGAAACGACGCCACCGCCAAATGCCATGTCGTTCCCGGGTGATCCACATTCTGATTCTCGGCGCCAAACTGAGCCGAAGAAAAACTGAGCAGGCCACTCTCGACCCGACCCATAAATAGGTCGGAACGAGAGTGGGGGGCTAATGATGATGCTCACAAGTGGTATTTCCTCAGATTACGACACTGTCACGATCCGAAATTGGCACGTGACGACCCTTAAACTACGCAACGTCTACAGGCGTAACGCAATTTAAGTAAGCCGAAAACTCAACAATCTAAACTATCAAAAGTAGTAAATGATAATAGCATTTTCAAAACTTTTGAAATCTCAAACCAAATTTTTTAAAGTCCAACTTTACTTTCTTAAAAATTTTTGCAGCACCTCCTTTGTAAAAACTAACCCTAAAAATGGATACAACATAAATATAAGTAAAGCATCCCCAACCGCAAGTAAATCCATGCCCAAAGACGGAAAACAACCACCAAAACAGATATACGACGCCGTAGCGAAGAAATAAAAGACGATATAAGTAAAACTGCATAAAAGACCTCCAAGTCACAAAATAACATAAATATCGTCCTCACATCAAGTCTCTAAGTCATACATGAAAGTGATAGATGGAGAGTACAGGATACAACGAATATACAATAAGCAATATTGGATAACCGCAAAACCCACCTATAGCAAAACTGCACGCAGTCAGTCGAAACGGTATCCGCCGCAAAAGATGATACGAAAGGTGAAAAGCCCGCCGCGACTGCCCTAAGGGACTACCTGCAAAACACTGTGGCACAACGGGGGTGAGTTGCCAACTCATGAATAGTAAATAATATATGCAGGTAATCGCAAGTATGCACGTACAGCGCGAATCTAATACATGCAAGCGGATAGCAATAAATGGTCATATGTATACAACAGTCATGAAAGGTACTCTAGCAGGTACAACTAATACAGGAAGCAATAATATGACAATATGTATATGCAACAGTCATGAAAGGTACTCTAGCAGGTACTACTAATACATGAAGCAATGCATATAAAATAAATAAGGAGTATGGAATAAAACATGTCATTCTCACGGAATCCTGACCTCGTGACAGGACCAAAGTCCATCAAGACAATCTAAATCCCAAATTTCCTCAATCAGCCCCCAAATTGGCCCTCATATTCTGTAAGTCTCATATATCCTGAGTATCCAATACCAAGTAAATCTCATATAACGAGTATCCAATATCATGTAAATATCATATAACCAGTATCCAATATCAAATAAATCTCATATAACCAGTATCCAATATCAAGTATGTCTCATGAAACCTGAGTGTCCAACATCTACACCCAAAAACATCATGAAAACAAGTGTCTAGTATCGACACAAAATACTCAAAATCTGAGGCGCCGTCACCTGGGACTGGCCCTCCTGTGTCATGTACGTACATCCTATGAACCTGGGCAAGCACCATCCGAAATCTGCAGGGCATGTGCGTATATAACCTCGATCGATATCCCCCAGATATCCGTCGAGTACAAATACTATCACCGGATGGCAAACGCCCCCAACCGGGCTCAACGGCATGGACCTTCGATCTTCTTGCCTCGGGGAACCAACCGGGCTCCACCATGTACCCACACACGGCCCACGACACCTCCTCGCATGGGGTATATATAAGCTCTGAACCGAGAAATCTCATGGTAGAAGCTGAAATATCATAACAAGAGAAACCGGGTTTTTCAAATAATGCATAATTTCATGAAACAACCACGGTCCTCAAATCCAGAAAACATCAAGTAATGAATAAGTATAACTGCATGAATCAATATATATATATATATTAGCGTCCCATTCCACTAATATATATATATATATATATAGATAACAGCGTCCCATTCCACTGTTATATATATTTAGGAGTAAAAATATCAGAGAATATCATATGAAATCCATGAATGTAATATATACAACATGAAACAGTAATATGAGCATATAAAGGAAAAACCACTATTTAACTGCAACAAGTTAATATATATATATATATATATATATATATATATCATGCGGTTCCTAATTTCTCCAAGTCCATATAACATCAAATAAAGGTGAACATGTAGCTATAGCCAGATATATGTGTAAACATGTAGGTATAGCAAGATATATGTATCTACCTATCAGTAATGATGTAATACCCTTCAGGTATAAGTGTAAGTATGTATGCAAGATGTACATGCAGCTATGTCTCATATGTGTATATACCTATCACTAATGGTACAATACCATATAGATATATAGGTAACTAGCATGTAAGCATGTCAAGGCATATGTGTAAGCATGTAGGTATACAGGTATGCTATATGTCATATGCATAAAGAAAATGAGTATCATGTCTCAAGTCCCTAGTCAATACAATATCCTGTATGTATAGGTGTTGTGTGTGTCATGGTAATTATTGACGGTGTGAGTGACATACAATCAGTGCTCGTGCAACATGAACCGTCAATAATGGTGTTGTGTCTCATTAATACTAAGTCCATATACAAGGAAATGAGATAAGCAACAAAGGTGTACATGCACAATCAATATCCGTATATTTCTAACTAATAGTCATGTCATTTGATCTAGCCCAGACGCATAACGCCATGCGGGCGATCCGCCTGTAGATGTTAAATTTACTCACCAACCATCCTGGCTAAGTAAAACCAACTACTCGCTTTTCCTTCTTTGCAGCGCCCGAAGTCCCCGCCTGTTATCCTGAAAGCATATAACAATATAACAAGTATATATATTAGCAATCGACCAATAACACGTACAAACTACGTTTGACCGACGCGCCAACTCCAAGCGTACTCTCAAGTGTTCGTCAAGTGGCTAACGCGCGTAGCGACACTGCGAAACCAACTCGAGAGCAAAAACTACACAAAAACACGAACAACATCGGCATGACCCTAGCTAGAAACGCAAAGCGACACAACTACCAAGCCTAGACCCTGATCGTACCGATCGCGCATTCACAACAAAAGATATAGCGTGGAATCTAATATAAATAACGTCGCAACGTCAAAAGAAAGCCACGCCAAAACTTACCGAAACCTAGTAAGCAACATATATCATTTTAGCTCAAAACTACAAGTTTTTACCAAAACTAGAATTTACAAATATCACAATATAACAAGATTAAACCATACACACCAATACTATAATTTTAATCTCACTTAATTAGAATTTAGTAAAACTTTAGTTTGCTAACTAGCTTAATTTACAATTAGGAAAATATCATTTAACAAACTAGCAACTAGGTTTAGTTTTCGTTTAATTAAAACTTTATACTTAACCATTCACTAAACAAACCTTAACTTAATCTTCACAAACCCTTTTTGTAGAAATTCTAAACATGAAATTAAAAGTTTTAATTAAACATCTAAATAGGCTAGTTTAAAGTATTAAGCAAAAATTAGAGTTTAGGATTAGGGTTTATACCTCCACAAAGATCAAAATCAAGCAACCAGAAATCCAATTTTGCTTCCAAAATGCTAATTTTAAAGAAGATCCAAGGAAGTTTTGTGAAGAAGAATGAAAGGAAATGATTTGTATTTGAGTTTGTATGAATTATTCATGATTTTTGATGAATTTGTGAAGCTGTGAAATGAAGAAATTAGGCAGATGAGGAGATGGGGCAGCAAGCAATGAAGTGGCCGGCCTTGGTGAGAAAGCAAGGGTTTTGTGGAAATGTGGAGAAAATTCTAGAAGAAATTTACCATAATTGCTTAATAAAACAAAAATCTTTTATGTCATCTTTATTCTTTTCTTTAAAAATTCCTTTTTAAACCATAAATATCTAGATATTTAGGTAAGAAGGTTAAAAACATAATCTAGTGATTAACTTAGTATAGATTCTCATTAGAAGTAATTAACCCAAAAAAATGTAATTACCACTAATAAAGTGCATAAATAAAGTATTAAAATAATATTTAATTAGGAAAAATATTAAAATGCACAAAAATTAGCAGTGGCTTACAAAAACCCGCAAACTAGCAATTTCCTAGCTAAACTAGGTGCAGTGCATTCTATACTGCAAAAAGATCGCTTCTAGGTTTTTACGGAAAAAATACAATTTATTTTACCTAAAAACGGAAAATTCGCAAAACGATTTCTAAAACGTTACAGACACGTGGCGGATGACATGTCTCGAAGGCTACGGAGGTGGAATAAATGAGTTGCATTAGGGGCATTCCTCGGAACCCCGTCTCGAAGAAGTGTCCGACCTTTCAGGAGACCTCCCTGAATACTTTCTTCCTTCACCTGGTAAACTACCAACAGCTCGTCTCCGAGCTTTCTCGGCCTCACTGCTCGTATCCGAGCCATCTGACAGGCCGAGCTTTCTCGGCCTCACTGCTCATCTCCGAGCAATCTGATAGGACAAGATTCCTTGGCTTTCTCGATCAACCGAGAGCGTGGAACCCAAGCGTCCCCGTAACGGCTCCGCGTATCTCGTCAGGACGAGATATCCGCCTTCCCACATTCCGCGTCCCACGCTGGCGTGACCCCCATTAATGGGCGTATCCTGCCATTGATGCGAAGATAATGCAGGGGCATAACTGACGGCAACGATCTCGTGTCCGCTCGCTCCACGCGACCACTATATAAACCCCTCTCTCAGACGACTCAGGTAACTCGAACTCATTCCAATTCGCCGCTACTCTGCACTTATATCTCGGCACCAACTTGATCGTCGGAGGGTCCTACGGTGGTCACCCATTCGGGGACTTCTTTGCGGGTAGCTCGACGTCAAACACCAACCTATTGAGATCCACACTTAACAACTTCCAAAACAAATCTCAGCCGTCAAAGACTGTCATCACAAGATCGACGGAGAATAACAACTGAAGGAGATCTCAACCTCCATCAACATCCATTACCAAAACCACCCCTATCATCCTATTCTGTAACACAACTACATCGTAACGGTTAGTTTTCTAATTTTTCGGCTACATAAAGAGTAATGTGACATTTTTATCCACAAAATGTGATTTATAGATGTAAATTAATTAAAAATCAAGCTATTCAGGCAAATGAAACTCAAAACAAAAATAACTATATGAGAAGACATGGCAAATTGATTTTCTAATAATATATTTATTTAAATAATGGGAATTACATATTACATGATACACCACTTGCATCATAAGCTATTTCGGCACGACACGACTATTCAAGAGTCCAAATCGGAAGAAGGGTCAAGAAAATCGGCCAGTTCAATATATCGATCATCATTAGACATATGTATAAATTCCTGCATAGAAAATAACTCACGGTTGAAATTTTCTATAAACAAATATTTGGCTCTCTAAGAAATTTTATAAATTAACAAAGGCAAACTGAATAAACTAATTATATAAACTATTGAATTAGAAATTGATCACAACAAACTTAAATCATCAATGTTTACATCTATAATACTTCAAGAATATATTAATCCTAAGTAAAAAAATTCTTTACTTTTCACATAGTAAATATTAGAATGTCTGCCTTCCTAAAAAGGAAAAAAATCTTTTAAAAAAGAAGAAAATAAAACAGACGATGTTTTCCATGACTGAATGGCTCGTGTTATCCCAAAAAAAAATTCGTCAAAGCAATAAAGTTTGAAATATTTATAAGAAAAAATCATCTGAGTGGCTAATATAATCCAAGCAATGGTTATACTAAATTTTTTATTAAAAAAAAGGTTAAGCATTTTAAAAACAAATTATACTAAATACGTAATGCGCGCGCAGAGGTATTTAACTTACTATTTTCTGACTTATACCTAAGTACTTTTATTAAAAGAATTGCTTTATTTACCTCGAAATCATCGAGCCATTCGAGGCTCGCTGATGGAGGTCCTTCTCGGGTCTCCGTCAGATGTTGTCTTCCGTCGATCTCCCGGTGAATCTTGAAGGTGATCTCTTGTTGCGTGTGAGTCTCAATGGGTTTTGAGGAGCTTGGTGGTTTTGAGGAGTTTGAGCCGAATACCTGCAAGGAAGTCCCGGGGTGGTTTGGTACCACCAAGGACCCTCCGACGATCAAGTTAGCACGAGATCCGAGCAGAGTAACGGCTAAGTGGGGGTGAAAAAAGCTTACTTGATCCCTCTGTGATGGGGGTTTATATAGTGGCGGCAGCGCGCAGTAGCAGGCGCGAGAATCTCGCCGGCAGTTACGCTCCCGACGTCGCGTCCGCGTAATAAGCGAATCGCCCGTTAATGGGGATCGTGATGGCATGGAACGTGGGATGTTGCCGGCGGAGAATCCGCGCATGGCGAGATTTGCGGTGCGACGGTTACGCCTGTGAGTGATGGAGTTGGTCGGTCGGAGGGACCGAGAAAGATGGCCTCGGCGGGGGAGCTTGGGAACGAGCGGGAGGGCCGAGGCATCCTGGTCCTGTGGTAGCTCAGGAGCTGAGAGGCCGAGGAGGCCAATTTGCAGGGGGTCCTGAGGGGAGCCGGCTTGTGCTTGCAGGTCGGATACAGGAGTGGCATGATCGGCCCCTGTGAGCCCTTTCTTCTGAGTTCTGGGACACGTTATCTGCCACGTGTCCTGATCTGGGAGATCGCCAATATAGAGCATCATCACCAGCCCCCCACTCTTGTCCCGACCAGCTGGCGGGTCGGGTCAAGAGTGGACTGCCGGGCCGCCCGGGGTGAGCTTCCTCCTAAGATTTCGTCGGGACGCGTCCCCGGGCTGTCGGTTGTCTTTTCTGCCAGCGAATCATGGCAAGATCTCTGCATTTAAGGAAGGTGTGTCGGTTCATGCATCCTGTCATTGAAGCGACGGTCCGCATGTCAAGCGTCGGTTGGCCGACGCGATGTGTGCAGACCTGCGGCGTCTGATGGGATGCGGCCCAGTGTGGGAACGACAAGTGGATCGATCGGAGCCGTTGGACGCGAGAAGGCACTTTGGCCGGAGATGAAGGGCGCCGTTGGATGAGGGCGATTACGGTGATAAATAGGGGTGGGGCCCACTCCAGGGCCCCATCATATTTCCTCGCTCTAAGTCCTGGTTGCTCGGTGCTCGTCTTCTTTTTTCTGCTTTCGTTTCCCGAGGATCCCTCTTCTCCAGGTTAAATGTCTTCTTTCGCAGAATCTGTAGATGTCGTACGAGTAGGTTCTGGGGACCCTCTAGTTGAGCCTGAGTCTTCCCGGGGAGCAGGGATCAGATCCTCTTCCCGGGATCGTGCGGCGGGGGCAGCCCCCAGGGAGGAAGCGGTAGACGCTGCCCCCGGCGCTTCGTGTTGGGTGAGGCATGAGGATGAGCTTGCCAATGCTCGGGCTCGCTTCCACACCCCTTCACGTTATACGCTTCGTCTGGCCAAGGAAGGAGAGAGGGCAGACCAAGTACGGGGTAAGGAGATCGCCCTGTACTTGGAAGCTTTTTGGGATGGAATGCGCCTGCCCTTCTCTCCCGAGGTCGTCGAAGCGCTGAACTTATTCGGGCTAGCCCCTGACCAGTTAGTGCCGAACTCATGGAGGATTCTCCTCAGGTTCCTGATCCGCCTGAAGGTACAGGCGGTTCCCTTCAGCCACTCTATCCTTGATTCTTCCCTTGTTTTCAAAAAGCATCCTGGGGGTCGAGCGGGCGATCCGAGGTGGGTCTATCTCTCTTTTAGGAAGCGACAGGGGGGCGCCGCCGGGACAGGAGTTGTAGTCCTGCCTTCTTCCATTCACGACTGGAAGAAGAAGTTTTTCTTCGTCACGCCGTCCGAGGGCGAGGACTGGCCCGTGCCCACCAAGTGGTCGAGGAAAAATTGCTTGCCGGGGAACTAGTCCAATGACCCCGCCGCGGTGAGAGTGGCGTCGTGGGAGCCTGTCCCCCGATTTGACGTGCTGCTGTCTGAGAGGGTCCTGAGTTAGGTCGGGCTCAGCCCCATTGAGTTCGTCGGTAAGTTAGGCTTGCTTTTTGGCTTTTATATTGCATGTGTTGCTGACTTCTTTGCATTTGGTTTTGTGCAGGACCCATGGATATGGACGAGCTCCGAGCCTCCATGCGCCAGCCGAGGAAGGTCACGAAGGCTGGAGGCACCAGCTCTTCCCGTTCGAAGCCTGCCCCGGCTCCTTCGGACTCCGTCCCAGTGCCTCCGGTGGCCGCGTCCCTTGAGCGTTCGGGGTCAAATCCCGCCCCGGGGCCTAGCAGAGCGCCGGGCCGGAAGCGGGCTCGAATTCTGGAGGACACGGTCTCGGAGGAGGAGACCGGCTCTCCATCGGAGTCACTCAAGAGGGGTTCCCGGAGGTCTCCTCGGGGCCCGCCCTCACCGATCATGGTGGAGGAGGGGTACCTCCAGTTCGCGGTGCCCTCGGGGCTATCTGTCGCGGATAGCCTGCTGCACGAAATAGAGAAGTCAGCAGGGGGTAGGGTCCCCGGGGGGACCTTCAGGGCCCAGATGGCGTCCATCGCCCAGGAGGCCGTGCAGGTAAGTGCTCGGTTGTTTGTAATATTCGGTACTTCCTTCGTCTTCTTGACCTTTTTCCTATTTTTTAGGTCCCCCGGCACGTCGCCCTTACCTTACGCATGGAGGCCGAGGTGATAGCCCCAGCGATGAAGGCCACGGACCAGCTTACCTCGCTGGAAGAGAGCTCGAAACGGGAGCTGGAGGCGGCGATGGCGAGGGTTGCCGCCCTGGAGGGCGAGGTGGAGGCCGGGAAACGGGAGGTTGCCCGGCACCGCGAGGCTGCCGTGGCCGCCGAGGTCAAGCTTGAGGACACTCAGGCGCTCGCCGGCAACATGAAGAAGACGGTGAGGACCCTCCAGAAAGAGCTGGGGGCGGCGGTCGAGGCGGCGAAGCGGGCCGACCTCTCGGCGGCGAAGGCGGTGGAGAGATACAAGAAGTCGAAGGACTTCTACAATGACTTAGCCGTGGCCACCACCCGCATCTGGCACGAGGCCATTGACGCCTTTAAGGCCCGGATGCCGGAGTTCGCCGATGAAGAGCTCCGGGCCGAATACCGTCTCGTGGACGCCGATGAGCAGGGGGAAGAGATTCCTGACGAGGAGGTAGCCGAGGACCCTGCTCGACTCGTGGAAGATATCGAGGACCCGGTGGTCATGCCTGGCCCCGAGGCCTAAAGCCTCCTTTTTCCTCCTCCTTTTATTTTGCCGCTTCTGGAATTTTTGTAAACCTCCGAGCAGTCTATAAGGCTGGAGAGCCCAAAATACCCATTGTAAAGACTTCGCTTTTGGTAGTAAAACTTTTTGTTTCATCAGTTTGCACTTTATCTTCTGTTTGTGAAGAATGCTCGTAAAATATCCTTGCTTGCACTGTTGGGCTTCCATGTCAGGTCGGCTATCTGTCTAGCGATCGTTCGTCGAGTTGATTTCGATCACTTGCCAAATGTGCCAAGCGCTGCTGAGAAGGAGGCATCTCTATGGCCCCGAAGTCGAGGGGGGATCACTCAGACTTGAACAGACCTGACGGCTCTCAATGGGGTTTCGGGTCTGCGACATTTGATGAGCAGCATACTGCCCGCCGCAGATTTGCCGAGCAGAAGGGAGCTCAGTGGCCTCGTTATGAGGGCTTCAAACCAGCAGCGTCTGGTGGGCAGGAGGATGCCCGCTGGGTATGACCGAGCAGGGAAGCTGCTCGGTTGCCTCTTGGCGAGGGCTTTGATCTCTGGCGTCGTGGGTAGGCAACTACCAGCCTGGGATGACCGAGCGGGGTATCCGCTCAGATGCCTCTTGCGAGGGCTTTGATCCCTGGCGTCATGGGTAGGGAGCTACCAGCCGGAAGTGACCGAGCAGGGTAGCCGCTCGGCTCCCTCTAAGGAGGGTGTTCCCCTCCGAACGGCGGCCGAGATATGGACGTCTTACCTGAGGTTCGGGGCAGATGCTATTTGGTTTTATCCGTCCACCTCTCCGAAGATGCCAAGTTGATTTAGGGCACCGTGTATCGGAGGTTTAGATGGATGCAGCCGATGTAGCAGACTTCGTCAGATTCTCTCTCGCTTGAGAGGTTTTTGATTGTGGGGACGCTCTTCCCTGCAGGCGCAAGCCCCTGCAGTTAATTACGCTACCGTATCGCGGTAACAACTTTCTCCTTCTCCATAATTTCACTTCGTGTCGTGGGTGTTTGTTTTGTTTGTGGTTGCCCGTGGATTGTATACGGAGACTAATTTATGTCGTCGCCCGTAGGACGTGGATTAGTCCAAATCCGTATTTTCTTAGATTTGGGTTTAGGATTTTGGTTTAAGAATACGTTAGCCATATTTAAGGCTAAGATCAACTTAAATGTTTGTTAAGGATACGTTAGTCTAATTTGGGACTAAGATCAACTTAACAAATCGTTTAGATCCGACAAAAGAGCATCTGGGGACTCTATTGTTCCAGTTTAGGGACATAGTGGTCCATTTAATGTATGGCCATCGGGAACCGTCACCTCTCTGACGCCGTTGAAGGATTACAACGATAGGTGTCAGAGGAGTTCCGAGATGTACCCTTGAACCAAAGTTGATTAGGGGATCTATAGTCCGATTTAGGACTAAAGTTTGTTTGAAAGTTTAAGGATACGTTAGCCATTTTTGAGGCGAAGATCAACTTAAACGGGATCGTTTAAATCCGACAAAAGAGCATTTGGGCTCTATTGTTCCAGTTTAGGGACGTAGTGGTCCATAGGTAGTTTAAGGACATTGCGGTCCATTGCCAGTTTAGGGACATGGTGGTCTATGTTCCAGTTTAGGGACATGGTGGTCCAACATTCCTATTTTGGGGACAGATATTAGTTTAAGGAAACGTTAGCCATATTTGAGGCTAAGATCAACTTAAACGGAAAGAGCATTTAGAGGCTCTATTGTTCCAGTTTAGAGACGTAGTGGTCCAGTGGATGTAGGGCCGTCGGGACCCTTCACCTCTCTGACGTCGTTGAAGGATTACAATGATAGGTGTCAGAGGAGTTCAGAGATGTACCCTTGAACCAGGTGTAAATTGATTTAAGAAAGCAGCCGTGCTCAGTCAATTTAATTTGAGGACTTACGACCATGATTGGGCTAAGTCCAGTTGAGAATATTCAACGTTTTTATCTCTGGCATATTAGGCCTGTGCTAGGGCTTTGCCCCTGTTTAATAATGCAATGCATTTTATTTCGGCCTGTAAGGCCTATTTGATTTGGGCTCTGTCCCTTTTTTCATAATGCAGAGCATTTGTTTTGGTCCATTGGGCCTTTTAATTGGGCTCTGCCCTTTAATAATGCGCTGCATTAATTATTCTGACAGAGTGCCACGTGGCTTGTCAGGCGCTTTGCGCCAATTGAGGAGCGCAAGGCGCAAGTCCATGGGGGATGACACGTGTCACGCTCAGGTGAGCGCAAGCGCAGTGCGCTGCGCTGTTGCGCTGCTGACACGTGGCGCGCTCTGGTGAGTTGCGCCAATTTCAGAGAGCAATGGTCTATTTAAAAGCACATAGCGCAAGTGGTCTTGGGGCTGACACGTGGCGCTCTCTGGTGGCTTGCGCCAAATCAGGAGCGCAATAGTGCAGATCTGCAAGTGCAAGGCACTATTTTAATTTCTTGATCCAATTTTGGATTTAAGAAAAGAATCTTGAAGATTCCAGAACCAATGGTTCATAAGAAAGCAATGCTTTTTTTTTATTATTTATTTTTATTGAAGATCCTTGATCTTGTTCTTAAATCAATGATCTTTTTTTAGAAGAAATTCTCCTTTTCAAAGGTTTACCTTTCTTTTTCTTTCTGAATTCTTCTCAAACTTTTTAAGAGTTCTGTGAATTCTCTTTGCTTTTTGTGTTCTCTCTTGTGTTTTGAATTGGGGTCTAGGGGCCTTTATATAGTGCCCATTAATTTGTTAAATTTGTTAAAGAGATCATTCTTTGAGTGATTTGGGGAATTTTCCCCACCGTTGGATCTTTGATCCAAGGGCTTCTGTTTTACAGAAAACAATTTTCTTGTTTTAACAAGAACAGAAAGATCTTAGTGGAATTTTAATTCTGTTTGGCGCAAATGCACCAGCGCTTGACACGTGTCGCGCAGCGCAACTGCGCTGACACATGTCGCGCAGCGCAGAGCGCAGGTCAGCTGAAGTGTTGCTTCTTTATTAAAATTTGAATTTTATTTGAAAACAGAGCCTTGCTCTGATTGGGGAAGCAGAAGCGTTGCTTCATCTCCCGCCTTATAATTTAAACAGAGTTTTGCTCTGATTGGGGTAAACAAATGCCCCTCCCACCGTTGCGCTTACGTGGCTCCAAACGTGAGCGCAACGGTAGCAGAATTCCAACCGTTGCGGCAACTTTTGGAAGTTGGAAGGGCTCTTCAATGCCTATAAATAGGACCTTTGGTCCCTTAGATGATTTTCATCTCTTCATAAGAATCTTGTTCAGAGCCTTGCTCTTTGTTTAAGCACTTTTAAAAGATCAAACTCTAGAGAATTTTAGGTAAAAAATTGGATTAAATTAAATCAATTTTAAGAGCCTTGATCTAAAGAAGACCCATTTAGGGTTTCAATTAGCAGAGCTTTGCTCTAAAGAGGTCTAAAGAGAACTAAGGGGAACTCTATTAGAGTTCCATTAATAAAGTTCTGTTCTTCTGAGAGGATTTTATTTGTAACTTCTTGATTCATTGATGGAGCCTTGCCCCTTTTTAAATCATATAGCAAAACTCTTACGAGTTGCTAATTTCGTCGATTTTCTTTTATATGAGTGATGGACGCCCACATGTACGACCTTGACGAGATCATTTCCTACGGGGATATCCGCCGACTCGGCCGTTCTCAGAACCGAGAATTTACCAACTCCGAGTGTGCCGAAATCATGAGCCGCTTCGACGCATACAACGGCCAACTGCTTCCTCGGCGCTCCCCTCTGCTGAAGCTTATTGTGGGAGCCATCTGGGAAGCGCTTCCCCTATTCTTCACCGGCGTGCCGCTTAGAGTATTGTACGCCGCCGAGGACAAGGTGCACTCGGTGTACCTGATGAACCTGATCTCGAAGAGACGGCGAGACAATCTTGTCGATCTCTTGCACCAGGCCTTTCAACAGTCTGCCGTTCTTGCTGCCTATCGGAGGGTGGAGGACATCAGTGGGGATCTCGACGCCCGTGCTCGCGAAAGGAAGCACACCAGGATGGTTCGCCAAGCTTGGAAAGTCTTGGACAAGATCACTTTCGAGTTCCTCAATCCCTGTCCAGGATCTGAGGTTTTGCCGTTGTAATCATTTGAACAATGTCTTTGTTTATTGTCTTTATTGATGTAAAAACTTTCCAAGTATGAATGACAAATCTTTTGCCTCCTTCATTTTATTTTCTGCTTTGTTACTGGCACATTCTTTAAATAAGCATAGCCTGTAAGCGTTATATAACATTCTGTCTTGAACATCTTGGGGAGTAGTGATGGCTTAGGAAGCAGGTTCAGGTCTGCTACCTAAGGCTTTTCAACTTCATGAGCCGTGAGGGTCTCATAAAGACTTTTCTCCCTACGAGTCGATAGGATCTCGTAGGTGTATTTTCTCCTTAGGAATCGTGAGGATTCCTAAGTGCGTTTCCTCTTATAAGTCGTAAAGATCTTATAAGAGAATTTTCCCTCTTATGAGTCGAGAGGACCCGTAAGCGGTTGTTTCCCTCCTTGTCGAGATTCGACTTTGGAGAGTGAGACCCGTAGATAGTATGCAAGAGACTGTTTTGGGCCGACTTGCAGAGTCCCAGTGCTTAGGAAACAGCTTTTTAATCCCAGCTGCCTAAGGCTTTTCCTCACGAGTTGATACGAATCGAACGGTTCTCGCAAAGACATCAATTTCCTCACAAGTCGAGACGAATCGAGCATTTCTCGCAAGAATATCCTAACGTCACAGTTAACCTCTGCTCTTTACGACAGAAGTCCGTTAGGGTCTATGGTACTTAGGGTTTTGGCCGCCGTACCGTCGCATCAGCTAATGTATTCCTCGATAGGCAATCGTGCTGTTCGAGTAGCCCTGCGACTGCCATGTCTCTGATCCCTTCGGGGGCTGGACAAGACGTCTTCAAGCAATCCTCCTTGGCAGTTTGACCGTTGGAAGAGCAAGCGTTAGGGATTTTGCCATGCCGCTTTTTACTTGAGGTTAGGCTCATTTTGGAGAGCCCCGGTGAGTCATAACCACTCCGCGCTGGTGTGGGATGATCTCCGATAGTCTTTCAGGTTTTATGTGAGTTACCGTCAAGACCCTGAAGCTAGAAATTTGGCTTTCGCTTCGTTTGCTGGCATTGCGTCTGCTGTATCGAGACGAATGTCGCGGTTGTCTCTAGGTTGCTGGTGAACCGTCGAGGTTTGGAACTAGGGATTTTGCCGTGGCTCCGTTAGTTTGATTGTCGCGTCTGAACCCTGCTAGAGGAAGAACGCTGGGGTGACAACTCGTCTGCTGTATCGAGACGAACGTCGCGGTTGTCTCTAGATTGCTGGTGAACCGTCAAGGTTTGGAACTAGGGATTTTTCCATGGCTCCGTTTGCTTGATTGTCGCGTCTGAACCCTGCTGGAGGAAGAACGCTGGGGTGACAACTCGTCTGCTGTATCGAGACGAACGTCGCGGTGGTGACCACTCCGCGCTAGTGTGGGATGATCTCCAGTTGTCTTTCAGGCTTTATATGACTCGTCGTTAAGACCTTGAAGCTAAGAATTTGGCCTTTACTTCGTTTGTTTTGGCGTGTCCGAATCCTGTTGGGGGAAGGACACTGTAGTGACATCTCGTCTGCTGTATCGAGACGAATGCCGAGGTGGAGCTGGGATTTTGCCGTTACTCCGCTTGTTTGACCGTGGGGTCTTTCGTTGGCGTTGTATCTGCATCTTGATGGACTACGAAGGAGCGCCGTTGTTACCATCTCGTCTGCTGTATCGAGACGATTGTTGAGATGAAGCTGGGATTTTGCCGTCGCTTCGCTTTGTTTCGACCGCGAGGTCTTTTGTTGGCGTTGATGGACTGCAAAGGAACGCCTTTGTTAACATCTCATCTGCTGCATCGAGACGATTGTTGAGATGAAGCTGGGACTTTGCCGTCGCTTCGCTTTCTGATGGAGCCTGTTGGGAAGGTATGGTTCCCTCTTTGTTTGTGCCCTTGAATTGTATGCAGGGATCGATGTGATCTCACCTGTAGGGCAAAAGTTTCATTCATTTTTTTTATTTTATTATTTTATTTCCGCGATGCTCTATCATTTCAGCTTTTATATCGCGAAGGTCGCGATTGACCAATCATTTCGGATATTTTTCGCGGTGCCCAATCATTTCGGCTATTTATTTTATTTTCACTCGTTGCTTTTTATTGCGAGTTGCCCAACATTTCGGCTATTTTGCATGCATACATTTTTTTTACTTGCTGATTTTTATTTGCAAGTTGCCCCATCATTTTGGCTATTTCGTATGCATGTATGCCTCGCTGATTTTTTTTTATCGCGAGTGTGGAACTTGGAATCTGACGTCAATCTACAACTAGAATATTGCCAGGAGCGAATCATCATTTGCCATGAAAGAACTTGGAATTTGATACCGGTTTAGGCATCAGCATCGCTACAACTGGAATGTTGCCAGGAGCAAATCATCATTTGCCTCTGTCGATGTCGAACAAAGGTGGCTTAGCGGACAGGGTTAGGATCCCGTCGACTAAGGCTTTTGACTTCATGAGCCGTAAGGGTCTCACAAAGGTATTTCTCCCTACAAGTCGTGAGGATCTCGTAGGTGTGTTTTCTCCTTAGGAATCGTGAGGATTCCTATGTGCATGTTCCCCTGCAAGTCGTAAGGATCTTACAAGAGGGTTTTCTCCTTAAAAGTCGAGAGGACTTACAAGGGTTGTTCACCATATGGACATATCCCTAATCACGGGTGGGAATTTGCTGGGGAAATGTTTATTCACGCCCGTGGATTGTATACAAGGGTCAGTATTGAGCCGCTTGTAGGGCAATATCCAAGGTTGTGGGGGTTGCTTAAGAATAGGTTCAGGTTTCTGTAACTTAAGACTTTCAAATCTTATGAGCCGTGAGGGTCCCATAAGAGAGTTCTCCTTATGAGTCGTGAGGATCTCGCAAGTGTATTTTCTCCTTAGGAATCGTGAGGATCCCTAAGTGTGTTGCTCCCTTGTGAGTCGTAAGGATCTCACGCGGGTGGTTTCTCCTTACAAGATCGAGAGGACCCTGCAAGTGTCTTTTAACGAGCTTGCGCCCTTTCGGGTTTTCACAAACACTCGCCGGTAGCCCTGCTGTTTTTACTCACGGAGCCCTTTCGGGTTTTCATCCGTGCCCATTTTGCTTATGGACATACCGTTTTTTTTTATTCTTCTTATTTCCTTTTTTTTTAACGAGGTCGCACCCTTTCGGCTTTTCATGAACGCTCGCCGGTAGCCCTGCTGTTTTTACTCACGGAGCCCTTTTGGGTTTTCATCCGTGCCCATTTTGCTTATGGACATACCATTTTTTATTATTATTATTTTTTATATTTTTTTTATTCTTTTTCTTTTTATCTCGTCAGCCTGAGGATGCTGCGGTAGTAGTTTAAAGACATTTCGGTCATTAGCTAGTTTTAGGACGTAGTGGTCCGTCATTAGTTTAAAGACGTTTCGGTCCGTCATCGCCGTATTTGAGGCGAATCTCTAGTTTACTGACTTTTCGATCTATGGGGCTTCTTTCCTTACGAGTGAGCATGATGCCCCCAGCGTATCCATCTTTCTCAGAGCGTGCGGTTGTGGCGGGTTCACCCTCCAGTTTCCGGAGATGACGAACTTGCCCTGTTGGTATTGGTCTTCAACCCAGTTTTTGAAGACGTAACAGTTTTCGATCAGATGGCCCAATACTTGGTGGTAAGGGCAATAATTAGAACTGTTGACATCATCAAGTTGTAGTTGGTGTTTCGGCTCCGGTAGAGTGATAAGCCTGTTATGCACCGCCACTTCGAACAGCCTCCTTGTTTCATCCTAGGGAAATGAGTAAGGACGTCTTAGCCTCTCCTCGAGGGATATGCGTGGACGCATATTTTTTTGACGAACAACCGGTCTAGGGACACTCGACTGTTGTTGAGTGTTGGCGACGAAGGTCATTTTCCCCTTTCCTTTATCCTTTTTGCTCGATCCTTTGTTTGCGGGGCCGAGTTTTTTTTTGAGTAGCGGGCGATTGCACGGCTGAATGTTCTCGCAACTCCTCAATTCTTTCATTTTTGAAATGGATTTCTCGAGGAGAGGGTTGAGGGCAACTTCTTCGTCAGAGTCGCTTTCAAAAGTGATAATTTGCGATCCCTTGGAGTTGGCTATATGACAGTCGGCGGCGGCTCTTTTGCGCTCATCTTTCGCATTTTTCCGATGTCTACGAGCTTCACACTTTGTCCTGTTGAAGTGTTGCTTTTGAGCGACATATCCTCGCCACCAACACTTAAAGGAGTCGCAGTCTTCGGTAGGATGTATGATCTTCTGATGATATAAGCAGAAGTTAGGATGCATCTCTGCTCCACCGAGAGTATTTTCTTCAGAGGGCGGTAGCTTCATTCCCACTGATAGGGCTTTGGCGAATCTTTTCCTCGTCTTGAATTTGTTTTTATCCGCAGGATGACTTTTGATTTGACGGAAGTGCCTCGACTCTTTGGTCTAGTAGTCGGTGCTCGGCTCCTTCCAGTATGGCCATCTCAAGCTCTTGATTGGCTTTAACTTTCAGACGAATCTCATTCAGGAAGGCATCGATCAACTCGTCTGACGGCCGCAGAATTTCTGGTTCAGGGTTCGCCCTCGCTTTCTCGGCGTAAGGAGCCTCTTCATCATCCGCCAATGAGTGAGAGATCACATGACAAGTCGCTACGTAGTCTTCGGATTCATCTGATGAGTCTTCTCCATCGTTTTCGTCCTCGACAAAAGAACAAGCTGCCTCCATCGTGTCCGTCTTCTTTGGAGTATGCGGCTGTGGTGGGTTTACCTTCCAGTTTTCAGACAGCGCGAACTTGCCTTGTAGGTACTGATACTCGATCCATCCCTTAAAAATGAAACAATCCTCGATCGGGTGACTTACCGTTTGGTGGTAAGGGCAATAATTGGGATTATTGAGATCGCCTGGCTGCGACAGACATTTTGGACTCGGCAGATTGATGAGTCTGTTGCGCACTGCCAGTTCGAACAGTCTTCTCGTTTTATTTTGAGGAAACGAGTAAGGACGTCCCAGTCTCTCCTCGAGGGATGGGCGTGGACGCACGTTATTTTGGCGAACGACCGGCTTTAAGTTGCTCGGCTGTTGTTGAGCATTGGCGACGACGGTCGCTTTCTCTCTTCCTTTCTCATTTCGAGAATTTGGTTTTGGAGGAGACGGTCCATGACCCCTCTGGTCCATTTGGGCTAATTTTTCGATCAAGGCCTGGAAGGTGGTCGGCCTGAAGAATATCATGAACTGCGAGATGGTCGCTTGCAGATCAAGAGTGCCCACGAACATGCCTACCGCAGGTGCTTCTTCTATGCGTTGTTCGCATTTCGACCATAGGTTCCGCCATCGTGTTGCATATTGGACCCACGTCTCGCCCGGCTTCACCCTGGCATTGATCAACGCCGTGATCGGGGTGCGCTCTCTGGCACTCGCGAATCTTAGTGTAAACAGTAGCTCCATCTCCGCAAATGTTTTGACAGAGTCGTTAGGTAGCTCCGAATACCATTCAAAGGCTATTTTTGCTAAGCTGCCGACGAATTGACGAAGCAACAATTTGTCATTGCCTCAAGTATTGCCACATAAGACCCTGAATTGAGCGACATGCTGATGCGGATTCCCTGTCCCCTTATATACGTGGAACTTAGGGATCGTATATCCCGGCGGGTAACTGATTTGATCATATCAGCTTGGATAGGGTCGTCCGGTTCTAACAAATTGCCCAGCCACTTCATCCGCCAGATGAACCCGTATCTGCTGAGCTATATATTCGTCCAAGTCAGCTTTGGAGATTGTCTCCTCCTTGGATGTTGAAAGGGCTGGAGGAGGATTAGATGTTTCCCCTCCGTCGTTTCCGACAATAATTGGAGGGTCTTCAGCTGGAGGGTCCGGCTGTAACATCATCCCTACCATATCTTGGAAGAGCAGCGCCATCTGTTTTATGTTAGCTGCTTGCTCTGCGGCTTCCTTGTCCTTCTTTTCGAGGACTCTGCATAAGAAATCAGCATCAGTCTCCTGTTCGTGACGCTGTTCTGATGATGCCTCCGAGCTCTCTTTCGGCCTGGTAAGCGCAGCCATTGCAGTCATCATTTCCTGAAGCTTCTGTTGTTGCTCCTGGGCTTTGGACACAGATCGGGTGAGTGGTCGGTGACCCGTCGAAGCACGGCTATCCTCTTTCCCGGATGCCATACAGACAGTATGCACTACTATGTCCCCAGACTTGGGGCGTTTGTGCGTAGCGCTTTTACAATTTGCCATGTTCACAGGGGCATTTTGCAGCCTCCTTTTCTTTTGAGTGATTGGCGTTGAGGGAGCCGTTGCAGCGGGCACCCAAGTAGCCGTTGCTTTTTGTGGCTTGACGGAGCAGTCCTTCACCTGCCGAACCTTCATCCTTTTCTGTCGGCGAAGATAGTCTTGATCAATCATTGACTCCTGGACCTAACGCCAGACCTTATAAATTTTAGAGGACAGCCGTTGAGAGGGCTGCTTCAGCTTCTTCTCTGGAGTATTCTCCACAGGTGAAGGGGTCCTCTTCAGCACCGCAGTAGGAGAGTTTCTGCGCACCTTGTTCAGTAATTCAAAGCTGTTCCCGGTTGGAACAGCAGCATCGATCCCCACCGTTGGAGCTGGCGGAGTTATCCCAGTGGGAGAGTTGCCCCCAGCCTTCTTCACTCGGCGCCAGTGGCGACGTCGAGCGTGTCGTGCGGATGGAGTTGGTTTAGCCGTAGGGGTGACCTCCTCATGCCCCCTGTGTTGGTCAGAATTCGCTGGTATCAGCCTTTTAAAGACCGTCGTCCGTTGAATAGGGACGGCAACCTGTCAAAAGCAGACTTCCGAGTAGGGGAAGCAACCTTGGTGATCTCGCCTGGAACGGGAGCAGGGATGGCTATCCTTTTCGGGATAACGCCTTCTGGTATTACAGGCTTCTTCATGGGCCCGTTGGAGCTCTGGCCTAGTCTGCTAAAAACTGAGGCAGTGGAGTTAGGCGACCCGTTGAGAGGGGCCGCGGCAGCGGTAAGTCGATCAAAGACTGACTTCTTTGGGGCTTCTTGCAACGTCATTGGGGCATTGAAGCTCATCGGTGGGAGCATGGTCCCGAAGAATAATCCAGGATGGCTTGAGTTACCTGCTCCACTGGCATCTTGAAAAGGGAGGCCGCTTGGGGCCCATAAGTCACTCCTCCAGCATGGACGGAGCGAGAGTTGCAGTTGCAGGCAGTGCAGTTTGAAGCCATTGATCTCCTGTTTTCTGCACGGAGCAAGACACCAAATCTTAGTACCTCGAATCCACAGGCAACCAAAGCAAACCGCGATTCGTTCGCGAACACGACACACGAAGTGTGGAGTGGAAAGAGGAAAAGGTCCCACCGGGCGTGCCAGAATCTGTTCCCCTCCGAACGGCGGCCAAGACATGGACGTCTTGCCTGAGGTTCGGGGCAGATGCTATTTGATTTTATCTGTCCACCTCTCCGAAGATGCCAAGTTGATTTATGGCACCGTGTATCGGAGGTTTAGACGGATGCGGCCGATGTAGCAGACTTCGTCAGATTCCCCCTCGCTTAAGGGGTTTTTGATTGTGGGGACGCTCTTCCCTACAGGCGCAAGACCCTGCAGTTAATTACGCTACCGCATCGCGGTAACAACTTTCTCCTTCTCCATAATTTCACTTCGTGTCGTGGGTGTTTGTTTTGTTTGTGGTTGCCCGTGGATTGTATACGGAGACTAATTTATGTCGTCGCTCATAGGACGTGGATTAGTCCAAATCCGTATTTTCTTAGATTTGGGTTTAGAATTTTGGTTTAAGCATACGTTAGCCATATTTGAGGCTAAGATCAATTTAAACGTTTGTTAAGGATACGTTAGTCTAATTTGGGACTAAGATCAACTTAACGAGATCGTTTAGATCCGACAAAAGAGCATCTGGGGACTCTATTGTTCCAGTTTAGGGACATATTGGTCCATTTAATGTATGGCCATCGGGACCCGTCACCTCTCTGACGCCGTTGAAGGATTACAACGATAGGTGTCAGAGGAGTTCCGAGATGTACCCTTGAACCAAAGTTGATTAGGGGATCTATAGTCCGATTTGGGAGTAAAGTTTGTTTGAAAGTGTAAGGATACGTTAGCCATTTTTGAGGCTAAGATCAACTTAAATGGGATCGTTTAGATCCGACAAAAGAGCATTTGGGCTCTATTGTTCCAGTTTAGGGACGTAGTGGTCCATAGGTAGTTTAAGGACATTGCGGTTCATTGCCCGTTTAGGGACATGGTGGTCTATGTTCCAGTTTAGGGACATGGTGGTCCAACATTCCTATTTTGGGGACAGATATTAGTTTAAGGACACGTTAGCCATATTTGAGGCTAGGATCAACTTAAACGGAAAGAGCATTTAGGGGCTCCATTGTTCCAGTTTAGAGACGTAGTGGTCCAGTGGATGTATGGCCATCGGGACCCGTCACCTCTCTGACGTCGTTGAAGGATTATAACGATAGGTGTCAGAGAAGTTCAGAGATGTACTCTTGAACCAGATGTAAATTGATTTAAGAGAGCAGCCGTGCTCAGTTAATTTAATTTGAGGACTTATGGCCATGATTGTGCTAAGTCCAGTTGAGAATATTCAACGTTTTTATCTCTGGCCTATTAGGCCTGTGCTAGGGCTTTGCCCCTGTTTAATAATGCAATGCATTTTATTTCGGCCTGTAAGGCCTATTTGATTTGGGCTCTGTCCCTTTTTTTATAATGTAGAGCATTTGTTTTGGTCCATTGGGCCTTTTAATTGGGCTCTGCCCTTTAATAATGCGCTGCATTAATTATTCTGACAGAGTGCCACGTGGCTTGTCAGGCGCTTTGCGCCAATTGAGGAGCGCAAGGCGCAAGTCCATGGGGGGGTGACACGTGTCACGCTCAGGTGAGCGCAAGCGCAGTGCGCTGTTGCGCAATGCTCTATTTAAAAGCGCATAGCGCAAGTGGTCTTGGGGCTGACACGTGGCGTTCTCTAGTGGCTTGCGCCAAACCAGGAGCGCAACAGTGCAGATCTGCAAGTGCAAGGCACTATTTTAATTTCTTGATCCAATTTTGGATTCAAGAAAAGAATCTTGAAGATTCCAGAACCAATGGTTCATAAGAAAGCAATGTTTTTTTTTTTATTATTTATTTTATTGAAGATCCTTGATCTTGTTCTTAAATCAATGATCTTTTTTTTTAGAAGAAATTCTCCTTTTCAAAGGTTTACCTTTCTTTTTCTTTCTGAATTCTTCTCAAACTTTTTAAGAGTTCTGTGAATTCTCTCTGCTTTTTGTGTTCTCTCTTGTGTTTTGAATTGGGGTCTAGGGGCCTTTATATAGTGCCCATTAATTTGTTAAACTTGTTAAAGAGATCATTCTCTGAGTGATTTAGGGAATTTTCCCCACCGTTGGATCTTTGATATAAGGGCTTCTGTTTTACAGAAAACAATCTTCTTGTTTTAACAAGAACAGAAAGATCTTACTGGAATTTTAATTCTGTTTGGCGCAAATGCACCAGCGCTTGACACGTGTCGCGCAGCGCAACTGCGTTAGCGCAACTGCGCTGACACGTGTCGCGCAGCGCAGAGCGCAGGTCAGCTGAAGCGTTGCTTCTTTATTAAAATTTGAATTTTATTTGAAAACTGAGCCTTGCTCTGATTGGGGAAGCAGAAGCGTTGCTTCATCTCCCTCCTTGGAATTTGAACAGAGCTTTGCTCTGATTGGGATAAACAGAGGGCTTCGATCCTTAGCACGGGAGGGGTTGTAAGAAGCCTACTAAGGATAACCGGGCAGTGAAGCTGCGCGGTTGCCTCTGGGCGAGGGCTTTGATCCTTCAGGACGGGGACCGAGCAGGGTTACTGCCCAGTGCCTCTTGGCGAGGACTTTGATCCCTGTCGGTTGTGGTAGGAAGCTACCAGCCGGGAATAGCCGAGCAAGGGTCGGGCTAGACTGCCTCAAAGGAGGACTTTGGTCCTTAGCGTTGGAGGGGCCGTAGGAGGCCTGCTAAGGATAACCGGGCAGTGAAGCTGCGCGGTTGCCTCTTGGCGAGGGTCTTGATCCCTGGCGTTGCGAGTAGGGAAGCTACCGGCCAGGGATAGCCGAGCAGGGTAGCTGCAGAGCTGCCTCTAAGGAGGACTTTGATCCTTAGCGTTGGAGGGGCCGTTGGAGGCCTGCTAAGGATAACCGGGCAGTAAAGCTGCGCGGTTGCCTCTTGGCGAGGGCTTTGATCCCTAGAGTTGCGAGTAGGGAAGCTACCGGCCAGGGATAGCCGAGCAGGGAAGCCGCTCGGCTACCTCTAAGGAGGACTTTGATCCTTAGCGTTGGAGGGGCCGTAGGAGGCCTGCTAAGGATAGCTGGGCAGTGAAGCTGCGCGGTGGCCTCTTGGCGAAGGCTTTGATCTCTGGCGTCGTGGGTAGGCAACTACCAGCCTGGGATGACCGAGCGAGGTAGCCGCTCAGATGCCTCTTGCGAGGGCTTTGATCCCTGGCGTCATGGGTAGGGAGCTACCAGCCGTAGATGACCGAGCAAGGGTCAGGCTCGGTTGCCTCTTGCGAGGGCTTTAATCCTTCAGGACGGGGACGGAGCAGGGTTACTGCCCAGTGCCTCTTGGCGAGGACTTTGATCCCTGTCGGTTGTAGTAGGAAGCTACCATCCGGGGATAGCCGAGTAAGGGTCGGGCTCGACCGCCTCAAAGGAGGACTTTGGTCCTTAGCGCGGGAGGGGCTGTAAGAAACCTACCTATGGACCCTTAGCCGGGCGGGGTTACTGCCCGGTGCCTCTTGGCGAGGGCTTTTGTCCTGAAGGATAGCCGAGCGAGGGTCGGACTCGACTGTCTCTGGGAGGGCTTTGGATCCCTGTCGGTTGTGGTAGGAAGCTACCAGCCGGGGATAGCCGAGCGAGGGTTGGGCTCGACTGCCTCTGGGAGGACTTTTTGATCCCTGGCGTTGCGAGTAGGGAAGCTACCGGCCAGGGATAGCCGAGCAGGGTAGCTGCTGAGCTACCTCTAAGGAGGACTTTGGTCCTTAGCGTTGGAGGGGCCGTAGGAGGCCTACTAAGGATAACCGGGCAGTGAAGCCGCGCGGCCGCCTCTTGGCGAGGGCTTTGATCTCTGGCGTTGCTAGTAGGGAAGTTATCGGCCAGGGATAGCCGAGCAGGGAAGCTGGTCGGCTGCCTCTAAGGAGGACTTTGATCCTTAGCGTTGGAGGGGCCGTAGGAGGCCTGCTAAGGATAGCCGGGCATTGAAGCTGCGCGGTTTCCTCTTGGCGAGGGATTTGATCCCCGGCGTTGCATGCAGGGAAGCTCATCCCCGCGGTGAAAGCTTCCAAATGGTCTTTCGGGTCGATTTTTCCGTCGAACGGAAAGACCTTCGAGGGATTGTTGCGTGAGGAGACGTGGACAGCGAGCAGTCCCTCGGTAAATGGCTTGGTAAGCGAGTCGGCGACGTACTTAGCCCCGTCGCCCGAGAGGTGACCTTCTCGGCGCATGCCCCCGATCTTCTTCTCGAAGGCGTCGAGTCGGCCGTAGTACCCCGAGAATTCGGCGTCTTGTGATCCCTGGCCTCTATTGTGGGAGATCTGTGTCTGGGCATGGCCCCGGTTCCTCTCGATGAGGTTCCTCAGATCCCCCGGCGAGGTGGCCCTTGAGCCGCCGTGGCGAGCCCCTTCGGTGCGACCCCATCGAGGGAGGGGGTGTCGGTCATGCCTGGGGACAGGCAAGGTGACCGACATCTCCTCAGGGGGGTGAGGGTCGCGAGGAGGCTCGAGGCAAGGTGCTCTGGTGGTGGATCTTGGTGTGGAGCCGTGGGGCGCCCAGCGGGCCTCAGAGAGTATTGGCCCGTGAGATCTGTGGCCGTGGGACGTAGCCTGCCGGTGGTCAGCCGTGCCGGCGAGGGCAGAGTCTTCTGGAGGCGGAGGAGCGGCGATCTGGGGTCCTGGCCCGGTTGTTTGGACGCGGACGAGAGCCTCCACGATGGACTGTAGTCGATCTATTCGGCCGGCGAGGACGTTGATGACGGTCGCCGGAGGAGGTTCATCCACGCTTCCGGTGAGGGGGAGGCGGTGGCTGGTACCTGGATCTTCAGGGTGATCGCACGCCATGTGGATGGAGATCGGAAGGCCAACTTTTGTTTTTGTGGAGTCTTTTTTCCACAGACGGTGCCAACTGATGGAGGTCCTTCTCGGGTCTCCGTCAGATGTTGTCTTCCGTCGATCTCCCGGTGGATCTTGGAGATGATCTCCTGTTGCGTGTGGGTCTCAATGGGTTTTGAGGAGATTGGTGGTTTTGAGGAGTTTGCGCCGAGTATCTGCAAGGAAGTCCCAGGGCGGTTTGGTACCACCGAGGACCCTCCGACGATCAAGTTAGCATGAGATCCGAGCAGAGTAACGGCTAAGTAGGGTGAAAAAAGCTTACTTGACCCCTCTGTGATGGGGGTTTATATAGTGCAGTTACGCTCCCGACGTCATGCCCGCGTAATAAACGGATCGCCCGTTAATGGGGATCGTGATGGCGTGAAACGTGGGATGTTGCCGGCGGATAATCTGCGCATGACGAGATTTGCGGAGCGGCGGTTACGCCTGTGAGTGGTGGAGTTGGTCGGTCGGAGGGACCGAGGAAGATGGCCTCGGCGGGAAGCTCGGGAACGAGCGGGAGGGCCGAGGCATCCTGGTCCTGTGGTAGCTCGGGACGAGCTGAGAGGCCGAGGAGGCCAATTTGCAAGGGCCTCTGAGGGGAGCCAGCTTGTGCTTGCAGGTCGGGTACATGGATGGTCTGGTCGGCCCCTGTGGGCTCTTTCTTCTGAGTCCTGATCTGGGAGATCGCCAATATAGAGCATCATCACTCGCCCTCGCATCCCCATTCTCACTATTGTTGGGATTCTCAATGTTTGGGTTTTCTTCGGACATTTTTACTTTGTGAATTCTCAAAAACCCTCAAGGATTATTTATAGCCTTAGAAGTATTATGAGATATGCGTATATCGTTTAGTATTTATGGGCATATTATTAGTAAAAAATCCCGCAACGCAAGTTATTTAATTCATCCCTCTTCTTTTAAATTGAATATAAAGAAAGTAAAAAATAAAATATGGTGAATTTACTGGACTTGCGCAAAAAAGATCAGGAAAATAAAAGCAGAGGAAGAATCAGACATTTTGACAGCATAATGTATCTCATAATTATACAGATTTGATTTATTTGAAATTCTCTCAATGACTCAATATCTAGCCAATAAAATCTTAAAATTTTTCCCTTTCCATTATAAGATCAGGGATAAGTAAAAATTAGATTAAATCATAAATATAATTATATATTATTAAATTTTTAACTTCTAATAATTGAGCTTGAATACCAAGAGGAAATACTTCATTTTTTATTGAAGTGACAAATAATGATTTGTGTGTCTGTCTGTGTGTCTGTGTAAATGGCAGTTATAGCCTATAAATAACTCACAACTATTAATTATCAAAGGAGGAAAAAAAATTGCATGGTATGTATGTTATCTATGATGAATTCTATCTGTGCACGTGTTAGCATTAAAAAATAGGTGAAATTCATCTCAACATTTAAACATACTATTAAATCTTAATATAGCTTGTTAGATATTACTCATCGTCCGAACCTGAAGATTACCAGTTGGATTTCCTAACGATTCGGCGTCATCATAAAAATTTGAGTTTATCTCTATGGAAGACATCTGGGGCTGAGAGCTCCAGACGTCTGCTGAGGCTCTGGATACGCGAGCGCACTTATGGCAGACGTCTGTCCCGATGAGGGTCAGACGTCTGCGGAGCTCTCTGTTATCATGGTGAAAATATCAGACGTCTGCGATATCCTTGTTCAAACATCTGCATTGCTCGCTGCATTCTCGTGACGGCAAATGCAGACGTCTGCCGATTCCTTCTACAGATGTCCGCCTTTCTAGGCTGGGCAAATATTCACTTAGTTAGGAAATTAGTGTCTTTGGTAAATCTTGTGTATGCTATATATATGATAGCTTATTTTAGACATAGATCCGATGCCTTTTGTTAATTAAATAGGACCCATTGATAATTGTGAGAGATCTAGGGTTAGAGAGGGATTTGTATTTTCCATCGATTTGTACTCCTCCGATATTAGTTTTATAAAGCTTCGCCTTCACCTATTAGTTTTGTGGTTAGTATTCATATTTCTATCTTGCATCTGTTTTGATTTTCTTCCCGCTATTGATTGTATGTTTGCTTTGTGATTGTCTCTGTTAGTGATATATGCCGTAGAGGCCATTATTGTATAGTACTGGATTGTATATTATATTTTGGAAGCTTAGGATATTCACAGATATAATAACAGTCTTACTCAAAATGGTTGTATGCTACTTGGTTTGATTCTACCTCAATATGTGTATATGTTTCTTTTAACATATCGCTAATACATATTGGTAAAGCCCTTAGAATGTTTGCTTGACTACCAGCGTTGTGATGGCAGTCACACCAGTGGAGGCTGGGTAGTCTATAAGCACATCCTTATAAAGGTCCATAGTCGTACGATTATCGAGACGGAGTATCGATATTCCAGAGTAGACTAGTGTATACACTTCTCATCCCAGCAGGGGAGATGGTCTGTCCCATAACCATTGGTATGTCGTACCAGAGATAGTATACAGGTGCTCATTGAGTTATGAGTTACACTGGACGGACTCGTTAGGAACTGCTGGTTGGTATTATACCTATCGTCAGGCAGCAGTTCCCGGGTGGCATGAGTACAGCTTAGTTCGTTGACTTGATATCATTATTCGTCTCGAGTGTGTTCCTATTGTACTTAGATTACTACCCTACCACGGCTCAAAGGAGTCGTGTAAACATGTAGTAGTCGGGTGATGTCCCGAAGCACTTGAAGGCAGTAGCGGTTAGATATGATTCGTCTCTCCCGGTATTGGGGGTTGATATCGCGCTGTGTTCGGAAAGCCATTACACAGAGTCCCTGGCCAGGGCAAGCGAGATTTACTGGTAAATACTCCAGTAGTTTCTCAGGGTGTATTGGGCTCTACCCTGGCATGACTTATTGCGCTATTGGGGGTCTGACGGTTACCATCATTCTAGGCCAGATATGCGAGTATCTTAGACGAACAGACCGGAATGTACGGAGATTGTCATAGATAGGCTTAGTAGGAGTTCGGATGAGTTTGCTCATCGGCCTTCTTATCGACAGATACCTGGGTAGCCGTTACGTGCAGCTAGTACCGCTGACGGACTTGTGGTTAAACCCACTGCCAGCGTACTGTCGAGTCTTTAGAGTGCCACACAGAGGGTTTTCCTGCTTCGGGCGAAACGATGTAGAGGCCGTATGCTTTTACGGCAGGGTTCCGATCATATACGTGTACTGAATACACAGATGTTGTTCGGACGGATAATACTAGTGGGCTTTGGTTTAAGCCGGATTCTAGTATTATATTATTGGATTATCATTATCTCATTGTATTAGTATTTTTTGGAATACGAATACGGGTATGTATATACGGTGAGGACATTCTTGTAATTTCACAAGACATGTTTCTAGAAGGGGAAACCTCATTATTTGGATTTATCTATTTTGAGAAATAGATTAATGAGATGGAAAATGGAGATATTTATGGCATGGTGGAGCATGGCTCATTTGCATTTGTTTATTGGTTTGGACTCACTATTCAAGCATGGTTGATATTTTCAACTGGAAAATATTGCATATTTGAATGAGTTGAGGGAGCCATTCTTCACTTGCTTTCACTTAGTTCATTTGCTCATTTTGTTTCTCTCTCCATTTTTCTCTCCTTCTTTCTCAAGACCCTAATCCTTTACATGAGTTGTGAACCATAGGGTCAAGTGAGATTAAATACTTCATTAGATACTCTATATCTTCTAAACTACCTAGCTTAGCGAACTAGGTACCCTAGTTACCTCGGTTTAAAGGTTGGAACTTGGAGTATAGACTCTCGGATGGATCATCTTCGATACGAGGAGGCCGACGATCAAGCACGATCCGGATCTTCAAGGAGCTCAAGGAGAGGAGGAGGAGAAGACCCGAAGGACTAGAATCAAGAAGGTATAATACTATCATAGTAGTTAGAACCACCTAGTAGAATAGCTAGTTAAGGTTTCCGTAAAGATCCTGGAGTTAAAGTCGGTGTTGTAAAGTAAGAAAAATTGTTTTTTGTAAATTCCGCATCCCCGTGAACCTGCGGAGTGCGCGACATCGACCAACAGTCTCGTATACGCAACAAACTGGTATTAGAGCTATTGTTGCGTTGTTGTGGGATTTTTAGTTGAACCGTTAGGTCTTTAATTTTGTGATCTAGGTTAACGGCGGGTAACGACAACTACATTCTATTCCCCACTTTCTTAGATCGTGATTTTGAAGTTTTAGGGTTCGTTGGTACTCAAGATATTTTGATTTGATCGCATATTATGTCTCCGACAATCATGAAGTTCGATATCGAGAAGTTTGATAGAAATATGAGTTTTAGTTTGTAGCAAGTCCGTATGGTTGCCGTTTTGATTCAAAACAATTTCAAGAAAGCGATTCTTGGAAAGGATAAAAAACTTTCCACTATGACACAGGAAGCTTGGGAGGAGATGGATGAGAAGGCCCTCACGGCTATCCATTTATGTCTGACTAACAAAGTCTGACTAACAAAGTTCTACAAGAAGTTTTAGTGGCGAAGACGGCGGCTGATTTGTGGAATAAATTGGAGGAGCTATATTTAAGGAAATTTCTCACAAATCGACTTCTATTGAAGTGGCGTCTCTATACACTTCGCATGTCAGAAAGCTCTCCAATAAAATTTCACGTTGGTAAGTTTAATGCGATCATTACAGATCTAGGTAAGATCGACATTAAGATTAATGATGAAAATCAAGTTCTTATCTTATTGCGTTCGTTGGCACCTTCTTTTAAGCACTTCTGCACCATGGTTTATGAACGAGACATGATCTCAATCAAGAATGTCAAGGAGAATTTGATGAACAAAGAGAAAATCGACAAGGAGTTGACTTCCACCAAAGCGGATGGTTAATCGTCTGGCTTATTTGTTCGAGGGCGGATGGAAAAGAGAAATTCGGAAGCAAATAGGAAAAAGTCACAGTCAAAATCCAAGGCTAAAAACGTTACCTACAATTATTGACCCTGAAAGTTCATTGAATGGAGCGGAGCGACTGTAAGAAGAAGGGGCACTTTAAGGTCGATTGGTTTAATTTGCAGAACAAGCAAAAGCAGGAAGACAAGTCAAAGAAAGAGTTTTCGGCTGAAGCGAGTATAGCGGAAGAAGAATGAGATCTTCTTGTGGTCCTTGACAACACACAACGATCTAAGGATGAGTGAATCATGGATTCGGGTTGTTCTTACCAAATGTGTCTTAATATGGATTTGCTCACCACATACGAGTCCGTTAATGGTGGAGTAGTTTTGATGGGCAACAATAGCTCATGCCGAGCTATTGGCAAAGAGACAATTCAAATCAAGATGTTCGATGGTGTTGTGAGGACGTTGGGAGAATTCAGGCGTGTACCTGACTTAAAGAAGAACCTCATCTCTTTAAGTGCACTTGATGATAAGGGTAACAAATTTTCCGTTGAAGGTGAAGTTTTGAAGGTAACCAAAAGTGCTCTCGTTGTGATGAAGGGCTTGAAGAGGGGGTCCTTATATAAGTTGCAGGCTTCGACGACTTCCAGTTCGGCGGCTATTTCATCATCCAAATTTATGACGGATTAGGAAACTACCAAATTATGACACATGAGGCTCGGGCATATGAGTGAGAGAGGTTTGGTCGAGTTGTCGAAGCAGGGTCTATTAGGTGAGAAAAGTATGACGAAACTGTAGTTTTGTGAACACTGCGTTTTTGGGAAGCAGAAACGTGTTAGCTTCAATTCGACGATGCACAACACAAAAGGTGCTCTTGATTATATCCATTCGGATTTGTGGAGATCCTCTCCAGTTGCTTCTAAAATAAGTGGTGTCAAATATCTGCTTACCTTCAGTGATGATTTGTTGAGATAGATTTGGTTCTATTTCTTGAAACACAAAAGTGATGTGTTTACTATATTCAATTAACGGAAGCCGTTGCTTGAGAAGAAGACAGGAAAGCAGATCAAGAGACTGAGAACGGACAACGGGTTAGAGTTTCGCGGGGCATGTTGTCCAACGCAGGGCTCGGAAAGGAGTTTTGGGCAAAAGCGGTAAATACGACGTATTATATTTTGAATCGGTAACCTCATACATTGCTAGGTTGTAAGACACCGGATCAGGTAGGGTCGGGAAAACACGCTGATTATTCAACACTTAAAGTGTTTGGTTGCCCCGCTTATACACGTTGCTGTGAAAGCAAATTGAATTCTCAAGCGAAGAAATGTATATTTCTCGGTTATGCTACCGGCGTTGAGGGTTATAGGTTGTGGTGTTCGGATCCAAAGTCGCCTAAATTTATGATCAGCAGAGATGTGACTTTTGATGAATCTGCTATATTGAAGCCGAACAACAATGAATCCTCAGTTGAAGATGATTCGAAGAAGGATGAGCTGAGAGTTGATATTGAGGTCGGTGAGAGCTCGGGTTCGCAGGAGATCTCCCCTTCACTATCATCTGAAAAAGCTCAAGAGGAGCAATCTCGTGATGAGGAGTATTTGCTCGCTCGTGGCCGACAGAGAAGAGATATTAAACCGCTACAGAGGTATGGTTACGATGATCTAGTGGCGTATACAATGTCTGTTGCAGAGACAGTTGATAGTAGCGAGTCGACAAGCTATAAAAAACCATCTCATCCGATGAAACAACTCGTTGGCTAGTCGCTATGAATAAAGAGGCCGAATCTCTTCATAAGAACCAAACTTGGAAGCTCGTGAAGCCCAAAGGAGGAAAGAAGATAGTTGGCTGCAAGTGGGTTTTCAAGAAGAAAGAAGATGACTAAGGGACGCTTGATACGAAATATAAGGCATGATTGGTAGCTAAAAGCTATTCGCAGATGCGGCGAGTTGACTTCACTAAGGTATTTTCTCCGATTAATAAACACACGTCTATACGTGTCTTGCTTGGTTTGGTAGCTATGCAAGATTTGGAGCTTGAGCAGCTCGATGTGAAGACCACATTCTTACACGGTGATTTGGTAAAGAAAATCTACATGCAACAGCCTGAAGGTTTCGAAGTTGAAGGAAAAGAAAACCATGTTTATTTGTTAGAGAAGTTTCTCTATGGTTTGAAGCAGTCATCAAGACTTGGTGTAAGAAGTTCGATTCCTTCATGAAAGAAATAGGTTTACGAGAAGTATGGACGACGGTTATGTATATTCGAAGAAGCTCGCCGATCGTTCTTTCATATATTTGCTACTCTATGTTGATGATATGTTGATAGCAGCAAAATTTATGGTTAATATTATGAATTTGAAGAAACAGCTGAAAGGTAAGTTTGAGATCAAGAATTTGGGAGCGGTCAAGAAAATACTTGGTATGAAGATCAAGCGTGATCGCAAATGAGGAAAGCTATACTTGTCTCAATATCAATATGTTGAGAAAGTTTTGGAGCGTTTCGGCATGACATACGCTAAATTTGTAAGTACTCCGTTGACAACTCATTTCAAACTTTCATCTCGTTCATCACCACAAACAGAGGATGAGATTAGATATGTGTTGAATATTCCATATGCTAGTGCGGTGGGTAGCGTTATGTATGCCTTGGTTTGTACACGACCCGACATTTCACACACCGTTAGTGTTGTTAGTCGCCATATGGCATCTCTTAGTAAAAGCCGTTGGCAGGCGGTGAAATGGATATTACGATACCTATGAGGTACGTCTGACATGGAGTTGGTGTTTGAAAGGAACGTCGATAATTTAGTTTGATTCAGCGACTCCGATTATGCAGGTGATCTTGACAGACGTAGATCGATCACCGGTTACGTATTCTTCTTGGGAGCATATGCCATTAGTTGGCGTGCTTCTTTACAGCCTACGGTAGCGTTTTCTACGACGGAAGCGGAATATATGACCGTTGTTGCGGCCATTAAGGAGGCAATTTGGTTGAAAAGACTATTTTCATAACTTGGTATTCCAAAGGATACCATAATAGTCTACTGTGGTAGCCAAAGCGCTATTCACTTGACGAAAGATCAGATGCATCATGAGAGGACGAAGCACATCGACGTAAGATACTGGTTCGTGCAGGAAGTCATTGAGAAAGAAGAGATTATTGTGAAGAAAGTTGGTACAACGGACAATCCGGTCGACATGTTGACGAAATCTCTTTCAGTTGTTAAGTTCGAGAATTGCTTGAACTTAATTGGAGCGTTTCACACTCATTGAGGCCTTTAGGGGTTTTGTGGTGAAGCTAGAGCTGTTATTATTTTGATGGAGGAGTTTGTGGAATGCGAGGAAAGATGGAGATTTGTTAGATATGCCTCACATTCGATCCAGAAGATTACCGTTTGGATTTCCTAATGATTCGGCGTCATCACAAAGATTTGAGTTTATCTCTAAGGCAGACGTCTGGAGAAGAGAGCTCCAAATATCTGCTGAGTCTCTGGATGCGCGAGCGAACTTATGGCAGACATCTGCCCCGATGAGGGTCAGACGTCTTCGAAACTCTCTGTTATTTTGGTGAAAAAACTAGACATCTGCGATATTCTTGTTCAAACGTCTGGATTGCTCTCTGGATTCTCGTGACGACAAATGCAGACATCTGCCGATTCTGGACCGAGCGAAAATTCACTTAGTTAGGAACTTAGTTTCTTTGATAAATTTTTTGTATGTTATACATATGATAGCTTATTTTAGATCTAGATATGATGTTTTTTGTTAATTAAAGAGAACCCATTGATAATTGTGGGAGATCTAGAATTTGAGAGGGATTTGTATTCTCCATCGATTTGAACTCCTCCGATATTTGATTATTAATAAAGTTTCTTCATCGCCTATTAGTTTTGTGGTTAGTATTCGTATTTCTATCTTACCTGTGGTTTGATTTTTTTCTCGCTATCGATTGTGTATTTGCTTTGTGATAGTCTAGTATATGCAACATAACTTAACATGTCTCATTATGACAAATTATGCCACATATTCTCATAATATCAACCTTACTTGTATATTCTTGGACTTTAAGATATTCGGACTTTAAGGGCCTGCAATGTCCCCGCCTAAAATGCCCTAACCCAAAGAAGGTGAGGCCCATAGATGATTTTGCAATAAAGCCTCTAGACTGCCGGAAAGGACACTGCAGGCCCAGTTTCCTCATATTCTAGAGCCTAGTCAACTATAAAATTTCAATCCGAAAAAGACCAATTAGTATTACTAAGATTAACATTCCAGATATTGTTATTAACATGCTATTTTTTATTTTTATTTTTTGGCGCTATTGTTTGTGTTACACAAATCTCACTCAAACTGCAAGCAATAAATCAAGGACTACACTAATTTTTAACCAACTATATATAACAATGAGCATGCATTTTTCCATACTTGTCATTCCATTATGAACATCAAGGCCTTTTTAACTTTCCAAATTAAGATCAGACCTACAGGTTACAAAATATCATGGCAGATGGAAGAACCCGATATCGGAAAGACACGAAATTTATCCATATTTATTTAAATTTTCCATGCTAAGTCAAAATATTTTTCCTACTCTTTCCGTTTTTTTACATGTCAAGCTCCTCTAGAGCAATATGAAAGCTTAGAGCTTCTGACTTGCATCGTCTTCGGTGAAACTTTTGCTTCTCTGCAGGCTGGGTGAACTCACAAATGCACCAAAACGAAAATAATCAGTTATATGATTAGTATGGTTTTGCAAAATATAAAACAGACTGCAAATTAGAACTTACCCATCAAAATTCTGAGTAAAGATAGGGTCATCCTCCGGATGATGATCGCTGCGTTCCAAAGATGATGATCCTTGCCCTCCGAAATTTAAACTAGCCACTTCGATGGTCTTCATCACATTTTCTTTTAAATAAAAAAAATAACAATTATGTTTAGAAGAATATGAGAAAGAAAGTGAAGGCTATATATATTAGGATAAATAACATAAATCACCATCTAACTTCACCTATGTTCCATAGAATACCAACAACAACAACAACAACAACAACCGCCTTTATACCAAGCATATGGGGTAGGCTACATAAACCAACATGAGAATCAGGCCGGATCGAGCACCGCCCCAACGAAATTCGTATTCTGGTTCATGTCATAGAATGTGACAAAGTTTTATGCCGGTTGTCATAAGCCCTACCACAACCCTCACCATTTCTCATCTGGACTTAGGACCAGCAACGGTGGTTTTGTTCCGTAGAATACCATTAAACTTAATAAATTAAATCAAACACACCCTTATGAAAAACTGCATATAATTAGCATCATTATAAAGTTGCATTAAACATCATGTTAGTGGTTGTATTTTATTTCCTGAAAACAAAAAAGTTACATTAAGTTCTGTGAAAAAATTGTAATACTATGATGGTGTTTTATGTAATTTACCCTTTATGTTAGTTGAATAAGAGAAGTAGCAACCTGACAGGTTTCCTGTAGTCCTCCCTGAATCTAACTGTTGTTGTGATATCATGTCTTCTTTAAACATTTCCTGAAAAACTAAACAAAATTAATAAAATGGTTTATTGTCAAAGCACCTCGTACATGGTATATTTTGAGCTTCCAATTTTTTTCTGAAAGGTTCTGTTTGAATGTCATAATCGTTTGTTTCGATGTCATCGGGCAGTTGCTATACATAATGCTAGGCAAAATTTCAATCTATCCCTTTACGTATGAGTCCTTCAAAATTTTGTAAATTTGGTATAATCGCTTTTAAGGAAAAGCATTACCTCAGCAGGTACTCGCAATTGAAAAGATGCATGATGAGACTTCAGGGGATCGAGACAAAACGAAGGCTCGGGAGCGGAGATGGTTGTTGTAGGCATCACTAGATGAGAGGTTGTGCATTGGCTCGTCAGATCAAATGAGTTGTTCATTGATGAATCTTGATTGAGGGTCAACATTCCTAACGCGCTCATGTTCATCGCTGGTGCGCTGTCTCCAAAGGCCATGCACAGCTGAGATGCTTGCAACGGATGCAAAGATCCTGGCAGATACATGGGATGTGAATTTAGGCCGTTCCTCATCGATAGCATCTGAAAATTTTTACAAGACATTTAGTTAATAAAATTATAGGCGATGAGATCTATCATGTTGATTTAAATGCTTAAAAATGTCGTTATCGAACAATATGAAGTCTCCTAAAACAAAATAGTTTTTTTTTTTGGAGACTTCTAGTTACAGTTTTTATGCATTTTTTGTGATGGTCGGCATCTAATGAAATCACCTACCCAACTTACCAAGTCTTTTTCTGAATCATTTCATCTGGTTGTGGAATCATTTCTTGTCTATTCGAGGATAGTGTTACTTTCAAGCTAATTGCTTCATGTGTATTGATTGTTACTGCCCTATGTTAATGCTTCAAGCACAACTTATACCATAAAGCTATTCAAATTGTGAATCCAAATGAACTAAAGACCACAAAAATAACCTTAATTCATATACAAACTCAGCGTTCTAACCTGTACTTGGAGCTGTAATTGCTTAAGATACTCGATCGCCTCATCAAGCATGGACGCCTTATCGGTCTTCTTGAAATCAAAACAGGTAACCAACACAAAACAAAAACCCAAGTCAAGTTCAATAAATGTGAAGTAAAACGACAAAAGGAGCTCCCCAAATTCACAACCTTGTTAGAATTGGGAATCAAATTCTGCAGGGCCTTCATCTTCTCATTTATTCTACTTCTCCTTCTCTACAACAAATAACATCACAAATGATCAAACTGAACCAAAATTTATCAACTGAAAAATGATTTAGTCACAAAAATATCACCTTTTCGGACATATTATGAACCTCGGCAGCCCGGCTTCTCTTCGAGCCGGACCGATGTGGGCCTGGATTCAGCGGCTCCTCCGGCACATCTAGATCTTCCTGTAAACACTATCAAAAATAACAAATACTACATGTGAATTTTCTAATTCTGACAAATTTTTTTTTGAATGAATTGCATATCAAATCCTACATGCATGAATACGTCATCCAAATTTGTTAAATTTGATATTGTAGACCCATTGTCACCAATCTCAAAGGTCTTAGCTGTATACAAAAATATTTAAGAGGTCAAAAAATTTGTGCTTCTGACCCCAAAATTTTTTTTTGATAGATTGCATATTACACCTTTCATATATATATATATATATATATCATCTAAATTTATAAAATATGATTTTTAGACCCACTGTTACTAATCTCAAGGGACTTACATAAATGAAGAGTGCTACATGCAATTAATCCAAAAACCCATCAAAATAACAAATTCTATATGTAAAAATTGTGATTTTGGCAATTAATCCAATAATATTGAAGGCATCAAAAAGTAAAAGTCAAATAATCAGAAAATTACCTCACCCCCACCACCAGAATCCTCACCATTGTCCATCTCAAGGGGATGATGGTAGTAACAAGAAGGAGAAGAAGTAGAGAAAGGATTCATCTCTTGATTCTGAGACTTGGGTTGATTCCCAACTCCAAATAACAAAGAGATCTGATCCTCTCTTGTGTTGTCACCCATCAAAACACCACCACATCTCATCTAATGATAGAGAAAACACAACAACAAGAACAAGAACAAGAAAGAAAGAAGAAAAAAAACCCACTTCCCTTTCACTCTATAGATAGAGGGGGGTTTAATGCAAAGGGTTTGCAAAGTACATGAAGCAAATCATGACACTATAGCATGATAGGGCGTTTGGCTTTGGGTTTCCATTTTTGTGTGGGTTGAGTTTGGTGAAGGGATTTAAATGAGCTTGAAGACTTGAAGGGGTTTATTGTTAGCGAGCTCAATGGAACAAGTGTAAAAAAGGAGAGAGCAAAGGCAAGGAATGGGGGATATATTTATTGTAGGAGGTTAATGGAGCTGATCTACTTAGAAAAGTTATTTAAGGTACGACGACAGTGAGAGAAGAAAGTGGGCCCATCCAACTACAAAATTATACTTTCTCCGTCTTTTTTTACTTGTCATTTTAAGACGTTGCACACCGATTAAGAAATGTATTATCATTTTCTTAATATCAGCAATTAATCCACTATCACATCACCACTAAAAAATCATACAGTTTTAGCCATCGGCTATTAAGGAAATCATTATCATTTTTTTAATATCACGAATTAATTTTTTGGCTATTTTTGATATTGTATCATTTATTAATATCTTTATCATTAATGATTTTCTCGTTGTTCCAAAAATATAAACTAAAATGAGGCACATTTTTATCTATAAAATGCTAAGTAAAAAGGAAGATTCTTGTTATTGGTATGCACTTGTTTAATGGTGAATGAAGAGAGAGATCTAAAGAGAGAGATTCTTGGGTTCAGTTGCAACGGCCCATTGACACAAACAAGGGTGGAGAAAAAAAAAAGAGAAAACTGATTCTCACTTGAGTCCAAGATTGGGAGCGTAGTGATGATGGCAGCAGAGGAGAGAGAACACAAAGAACTTTGGATTTGAGCTGCTTCTGTATACAAGTTGCTCTCATTTTTTCAAAATTTGGGTTGGGTGCTATTGCTTTAATACTATTTTGATGCTATTTATGAATCTCTTCCTCACATCAAGGTCATAAGAACATGGACCCATGTTTGACCTTATTAGCCATTGTTCGATCAGCCAGCTTGGTTACAAGGTTGTGAATGTCTAGGTCTAGGTCCCGCCTCAACCTAAACCAGGAACTTGTCTGCCCCCTGCGGTTTTCTCCTTTGGTTCGCAGCTAATGAGGCTATGAATATTCACAGCCCGGTTACATTAAGCTCTTTTCTTAAGTTGGATATTAGTTTTGTAATGTGTAATAGATTATGAGTTTTGATCTGCTTGTTGTTTGGCACTGTCATGGACTGTCCGATTTCATGTGTTGATTTTACTGGCGCAGGAGATTGGATACGAAAATCATATGACCGGAGTCACACAAGTTGTTGTAAAATATGCAGTGACACGCTAGAATATATGCATCCTTGTGTGGTAACACAATTAAGTGTTTGTTATTATTCAAATTTAATAGGATTCGTTTTGTTTTTGTATTTTTTGAAACAAGATCTTTTCAAAGTTTTACCTTGTATTGTGGTGAATTGCAAAAACCGTTTCGTTTACAACAATTATCCAAAACACTTTTTTTTCAAGTCTTGGTCATAGAAAATCCTTCTCCCTTCTCAATTCTTCCTTTGCCTGAACGACGAGAAACCTTGATCAAAAAACTGTTTTAGATTTTACCAAAATATCTTTGATCACTTCCCTTCATAAGATCAATTAATAGAAGATTTTCCTACCAATGAGCAGTAGCTCAGTTGGTATGTGCACTTCCGCTCTTGGGGAGAATACGGGATTCGAACCGAAGAACCCCAAGAAGGGAAAGTGGCCACAAATTAACGCTTTCGGGGCAATTCGTGGGTCATCAGTGAGTGAGTGTGTGTGTGTGTGTGTGTGTGTGTGTGTGTGTTGTGTGCTTGTGTATGGTGTGCGTGGGTGTGATGTGTGTGTTGTGTTCTTTAGGTTAGGGCTTACGGGCCATTGCAAAAAAAATATATACAAGCTTTTTAATGAGGCTCATAAGTGGGAATTCCTCAGATCACGACACGTGACAGATGACGTGTCGCCCCGTAGCCCGCTAAATTCCTAGAGGGATACGAAACTAGAGTAAATATGATACCTTGAAGACTTACCACGGTACCTCGTCTCCAAGATTGTACTCAACCTTTTTTGAGAGCTCCCCAGAGTACTTCCCCTGCACGCCTAACAACCAGCCAACAGCTCGTCCCCGAGCAATCCTACAGCTGAGCTTTCACAGCCTCCTTGCTCGTCCCTAAGATATCCACCGAGCTGAGCTTCTTCGGCTTCCATTATCAACCAAGAGCATGAAGCCCGAGCATCCCAGCAACGGCTCTGTGTATCTCGCCAAAGCGAGATTTCCGCCGCTCCAAGTCTCGCGTCCCACGCTGGAGCGTCTCCCAATTAATGAGCGTATCCCGCAATTAATGGACGTGCCCCGCCATCAACGCGAACGTAACGCAAAGGCTTAACGGATGGCAAGAATCTCGCGCCGGTTCGCTCCAAGCGACCGCTATATAAACCCTCTCCTCCAGACGATTCAGGTAACTTGGACTCATTCTAATATGCCGCTGCCCTGCCATTATTCCTGGGTACTTACTTGATCGTTGGAGGGTCCTACGGTGATTTACCACCCCATCCCTTGCAGGTTGCTCGGCGTCAACGGCAACCGACAGCCCATTGAGATCCATACATTCAACCCTTACACCAAATATTAACCGTTCAGCACCGCTAGCAGCACGATCGACGGAAGACAACATCTGAGGGAGATTTCGAGCTCCATCAGTTGGCGCCGTCTATGAGAAGCGAGAGGCTTCCCCACCTAAAAAGTTTATCTTCCGCCTTCGATTCAATGGTAAGCGATAACCGCGACAAGCCCAGCATGAGCCATCCCGTCCTCCACAACGGAGGCAGGAGCGGTCCTACTCCCTCTCCTAACGTCATCAACGCCTTATCCGCTAGGATCGATAGGCTCACCGCGATGGTGGACGTGCTCTCCTGCGTTCAAATGGCCGCCGTACCCGCCAAACCGTAGTTCCCACCCCCCAGAATGACGATGTACACACGAAGCCGGAATGGCACGCTCAGGCCCTCGACCTCACTCACGCTTATCTTGATGTCACCGAACACCGGCGTGCCGATTCCGGCAGTCATGACCCGCATGAAGGGAATGATTCCATGACCCGTTAGGCGCCGGAAAGCTCGACACTCAGATCTCAAAGGAGACCAGGCCATCAGTTCAACGCCCGCCGCTCTCTTTCGCCTCCTAAAGAGGTGTCAGTCAGATCGCCTGATTCTAGGCAAGACCCACGTCGAAGCCACGCATACGGAGAACGTCGAGACTACCCATGAAGGGTCCACCCCGAAGAATCGTCGTCTGAGGAGCCTCTCTGGTGGGATGATGGGGGAGAAATGTGATAGAGCGAAGCCGAAACCGCTCCATCGCGTAAGCCCGGAGCAGAGATAGCAGACACTCCGACTATGAAGAATTCTCGGGATACCAACAACGAATCTGTTCCCCCAATATTTAAACATATTAAAAGAGCAAAGCTCTATTGAAATTTAATGGGGCAGCGCCTCACGTGCTTCTTATGAGGACGCCAGCAGCGCAAAGAACAGAAACACTTTCTAAATAAGAGTTAAATTCTTATATGGCGCCTCACGTGCTCTCCATGAGGACGCCAGCGCCATAGCCAATCTTATAGTATTAAATCCTATGGTGGCGCCTCACACGCTCCTCACGCGGATGCCAGTGTGCAAAGCACAAGAGAATTTATTACATGAGAGTTAAACTCTTATATGGCGCCGTATGTGCTCCTCACGCGAACGCCAATGTGCAAAACACAGAAATACCCATCTTAAGAATTAAATTCTTCATGCACATCACGTGAGCGCCGGCACTGTTCAGTTGAAAATATCGCGTATGTGATATAACATTTTCCTTATTTTTGATAAATATTTAAAAGTGCTTATTATAAATATGACACATATGAGGGTTTATCTGTAAAAATATCTATTGTCATATGTTTATATATTATAATTAATATTATGAAGGAAAATGTATGCATACAATATTTATATAATATTTTTTATTATGCATATCATATCAAATATTCTTAATCAATATTCTTAAAATATAATATCATATAAAATGGTTAGGATAATATCTCAAAAATATTAAATACTACTAACATTATTCATTAAGATATTGTGCAAGTTTTAGCTTACGTCAGGAGATCGAGATATCTGGAATCAAAAATCTGCCGATGAAGTTAATTAAAATCGAAGAATCAATACTGGTAGAGACTCAGAAAAGATATGAAAATTCCAGACATCAAATAAATTTCCATGTGTCACAATGAAGCAGCCTCAGAATTTTTAAGCAATGGTCACACCAATTTTCATATAAAGGTTCCGTGGCCAAAACATGCCATATGCGGCGGACCCGCGGCCGATTCATCGAGGTAGGATTTAGTATCTTTAGGTTTGGATCTGCACAACAAACCTTAATTCTTTGGATCTATAGTTTCTAGCTTTGGGGCTATATAAAGGACCGATGGCTAAACTTAGAAATCATCAATCTTTTACACGAAGCAAATCACCGTTAAAGAACAAGTGATTCACAACAGGTCCGCGATTCGACGTGATAAGACGACGTGAGTTCGACGGAGTATCTACTTCCTACAAGGCAGAGATCGACTTCTTCTTTCTCTTGTAATCTAAACTTGAAGGTTTTGTACTTTTGAAGTTGATTTATAAATGTAGATTATTAGATTAATTAGTTTGCATTTATTTTCTGTATTTACATCATAATCTCTATCCGTTCTTCTATCTCCATCATGCGCGAGTAATTCTCCGCTTTATAGGGTTCGTAGGATTAGGGTAGAATAATGGATGAGAAAATACTTTAACTTCTTTTAAGCCTTATGAAGTTTATAAATTTTAGCAAAAGAATCATTAACATTCTTATCGGGCGCGCTACCAATTTATTGCTAGTCTCGACCGCGATTTAAGATCAGATTAACAATTGTTTTGTTAAGGGCTAGACATGAATAGAGATCAATGAAAGGACAAGGGTCAATAGAGTGGAAACCCTAGTTTCTTCTAAGAACCCTAATCATCATTCATCACTATTTATCTAGGTTTAAATCTATCAATAGATAAAAGGAGTAATCTTTATTAGTCATTCATGGCTACTAAATCCTAACGAACCTTTACAAGCCCTCTTCTTATATATTCTATATCCGTATTTAAATTAGATCTTAAAACTATAAATTTTACATCCGTATTTCGACGTAGATCTAGAAACTATTCTTCACTATTCTCTATTCTCCTTTCTCTAATCAACACGTCTAAAGTAAGATTAAAAAATTCCATATATCCTTGAGGACGACCCGTACTCATCTGGGCTAGCTACACGCGACACCGTTATTGATTGCGATTATTACTACTACACTTTCATAGAATCAATCAAATGTTTTTTTTGTTTTTATTTTTTAATTTTTTTAATTTTTTTATATTTTAAAATAGAGAATTAAATTCTATGATACTCTCTGTTAAACAGAGCCGTTGGATCAAAAATTCAACGGAGATGATAAATCATCAAAATATAGAATCAAATTTTATTAGGAGAAAATATCTCCCAAATCTTTCTAAATAAGAAAGATACTCTAGATTGAATCAATGATCCAATAATAGAATAAAATTCTATTTTGGAAATATATTCTCTCTTTTTAAACAAAAAAAGATTGCTTTCTGTAAAATAAAGAACTCTTGGATTAAAAATCCAATGGTGATTAAAAATCACCACTTAACAGAATAAATTCTGTATATGGGAGAATATTTTCTCAATCTTGTTAAAAACAAGAACAACATTTCTGTAAAACAGAAGTTCTTGGATTAAAAATCCAAAAGTGGGTAAATTCCCCAAATTAATTTTGAGACCAATTAAATCAATTGGAATCTCTTAATGAGAGATTTTCTCAAATTAATTAACAATCTGCATCCACTATATAAAGGACCCGGGACTTCAAGTCTCAGATAACCACAGAGAGACAGAGACGCAGAGAGATAGAGAGAGACCACAGATAGAAGGAACCCCCTATAAGCTTCTGCAAAAATACAGTAAGCTCTCAAAAAGAACAGAGAACTCAATTCTCAAAAAAGAAAATCTTCCTTCTCAAAACCCTAGATAAAGAAAAGATATCAAAATATCTCCTTTACATGTGATATCACATCTAAGAGTTTAACCCTTTTAAAAGAGTTTAGTTCTTTCTCGGGATCTGAGATCCATAAGACAAGTCTCCCATAAATTGAGAATTTAATTCTCATCGGGAATATCTTATTCTTGAGAATCAAAAATTCAGGAAAGAACAAATTTAAAAAGAAAGAAGATGGAGTCTATAATACTCCAGGAACTCAGTTCCTTCAAATCAAGAACTTAGTTCTTTAGAAACTCAACCCGGGATCCTAAAAAAAATAGTGATTTTGGCGAGCGTTAATGGTCAAAATACCTTTGACAGAGGTTTAACCTCTCTGAAAATATCAACAGAGATTAAATCTCCATATAAAAAAAAGACTAGCGCCTCACGTGCTCCCCACGTGGGCGTCCTTTTAACAGCGCCTAGCGCCTCACGTGAAAAACACACGGACGTCCAAAACTGAAGGCCAGTGCCTCACGTAAAACACACATGGGCGCTGAATAAAAGTGCTCAGCACTCCATATACAGCTGAAGACAGCTAAGTGCTTAGCACTGATTGGGCAGCGCCCAACACCTCACGTGGGTGCTATATAAAAAGTGCTTAGCACTTCATATACAGCCAAAACGGCTGAGTGCTTAGCACTAATTGGGCAGCGCCCAGCACTACACGTGCATCTCACGTAGAAGTCATAGGAAGTACTTAGTACTTCACATTTAGTCAAAAAGACTAAAGTGTTCAACATTCATTGGGTAGCGCCCATGACTGAATGCTTCACATGACATATATGTGAGCATTAGAGTTTAAATAAGTGCTTAGCACTTTTACATAAAAAGAAAATGGCTGAACAAACAGAGCCCAAATAAGTGCTTAGTACTTTTGAATGAAAAAGAAAAAGAATAAGCAGACTAAGCCCAAATTGGGTAAGTCTCTGAAGTTCTCTTGCAGCTAAGCCCAAATGCTCTTTTGCTAGATCTTAAGTAAAAATGATCCTAAAAACATTGTTAAGTTGATCTTATCCTCAAATAAGACTAATGTATCCTTAGCAAAAACAAACTGAGCCAAAATGCTCACTTATATATTTAAATTGACCTTAATCTCAAACTAGATTAACGGACTTTAAATAAACCTAAGCCTAAATCTAAAATATACGGATTTAGACTGATCCGCGCCCTACGGGCGACGACATAAATAAGTCTTCCTATACAATTCACGGGAAACCCAAAATAAAACAAACACAACGCGACACGAAATGAACCGCCGGAGCAGGAGAAAGTAGTTATCACAACGCGATAACGTAATTAACTCCAGGGGCTTGCGACTGCAGGGAAGAGCGTCCCCACAATCAAAAAACCCCTCATAAAATAAGGGGGAATCTGATACAGTCACCTACAACGGTCACATCTGTCCAAATCTCCGATATATGGTGTCATAAATCAACTTGGTATTTTCGGAGGGATAAATCCAAATAGTATTTGCTCCCAGATTCAAGCAAGACGATCAATCCTAGTTTGTCTCTGTCTCAGGCGGAAAACAGAATCGAGGCCCTTGAAAAGAAAATTGAAGACATACGACAGGATGCCCGTACGGTCGGCGGGGGGGAGGGCGAAGTACTCCGCTGATTCGCTCACAAGACCCTTTACAGAGAAACTACTAGCTGAGCGGGTCTCGTCCAGGAACAAACTGCCCAAAGTGGCCCTCTACGATGGGAAGTCCGACCCGAAGGACCACTTAGACACGTTTACAGAGGGTATGAGCTTCCAAGACAACTCAGATGCAGCTCATGCAGGGTTCCCTAGGGCGACAGCAAGGTTTCGGGAGGCATCGTCCATGCCATTTTCAAAAAATTGTCATGCCAAACAACCCTAACCTAGAATCTTAACTAGAGATTTAGATGATGCTATAATGTAAACAACTTTACATACAAAGTGAACAAGGAATACAACCTTTGTAGACCGGTCCTTCACTTCAATAGCTCCGTGTAGTAGTCGCTTCGCTCTAAGTAGAGAACTCCCGGACTCTAGAAAGGCTCCACAAGATAAACGGAACAAGCTTGCTAGAAGTCTTCGAGGCCGAAGATGATCTACGTCGAGGAGACACCAACTCAAGCTACCTCTTCACTAATTAGGGTTTAGTGAAGCAAACACACTAAACTAAATGGCTAGTATAGTAGAGGATGATGAAGTAGGAATTTTGCTCGCTTTAAATTTATTTTTCTCACAATATTTCTTCACCTCAAGAAAAGCTAGTGAGCTTTCTTGAGATGAAGAAGAAGAAGAATGGTGAATGAATCTCATCTCATGAGAGTAAGAATGGTAACCATGGGTGTGTTAATATCATATACTAACTCATGTAGAGACTAAACCCTGGCTAATCATAATAGTTGGGTTAATAAATATCTTAAGCAAAACAAAATTAGTGGACTAAGTCAATGGGCTCAACAAGCTTCTCCAAGCTTCTAGCCATGACAAAATTCCAACCAATTTTGAATTTCTTAAATAAATAAAAACCCTAGATTATCATAAGCATGGTGTAAGTCTCACACACCTATGAAGCATGTATCATCTAGCATGACACAAAAATGTACATTAATATATATAACATATATACTAAGTGTACACAAGTGAGAAAAAGAAATGATTAAGTAAGCTAATATTAGTTAATGCAAATTAATATATCAAATATATAATTATACATTAAATTATTAAATCAACACTTGATCTAATAATCCGACTATATCACATACAACCGACTAATATCAAATGTATCAACTTGTCGAATCAACACTTGATTCGACAGCGCGGTTATATCACATATAACCGACCGATATCACATATCGCGAGAATAGAATACGGTATCGGATACGTGTATTAATCTCGGTCCCGAACATATCATATATGTGCTCCTACTTCGTTTCGCTTGAGTCAGGAAACCTCTGTGTAGGACTCTAAAGACTCGTCAATATGCCGGCAGTAGATTGTGATCATATCAGTCATCCACAAGCCGCAAGCGGTCAGCTAAACGTAACGGCCACCAGGGTATTGAGCGATCAGAAGATCAACAAGCAAGCCTGCTCATACTCCTACGAATCCAATTAGTAACACTACCGTACAGTCTGGTCTCTTCGTCTGATATGTCGCATATCTCAGCCTGGGGGTGGTAAACGTCAAACCCCAATAGCCCTGATAAGTTATGCCGATGTGAGGCAAATAACGGTTCGAGAAACTACTGATAACACTTACCAGTAGATCTCAGCAACCCTGGCCAGAGATTTCCTGTTATGGCCAATCAAGCATAGCGCAACATCAACCCCCAATACCGGAGAGACGAAATCCCCTCCTATCGCTCATTGCCTCCATGTGACTCGGGACTGTACCCAAAAACCACCGTTTTGCACGATCTATAGAACGTGGTAAGGTGGAAATCAAAGCACAGTAGGAATCACACAAGACTCTATGTCGATCTCGGATTGACAGACTAACCTGTACCAGTGTCACCAGAGAACTGCTATCTGAAGATAGGTATAATACCATCTAGGAGTTCTCGGCGAGTCCGTTCAGTGTACCCAGTCTCTACTGAGCACCCGTATACCATCTCTGATGTCAAACACCAATGGATGTGGGATCATCCATCACCCATCATATGGGTCGAGAAGCGTATACGCTAGTCTAGTCTGGAATATCGATGCCCCGTCTCGATTCTCCCACGACTAGGAACAATTGAAGGATGTACTTACTGACTAGCTCTGGCCTACTAGTATGATCTGCATCATAATCCTGGTAGTCAAGTACTCATCCTAAGGGCTTTATCAACATGTAATAGAAAGACAATAAGTGTACATGTTAGGATAAAGAGCAACCAGATAGCATACTATCATGTCGAGCAAGAAAGTCCTCTCTATATATGTCCAAGCATCCACTATAATATACATCACATGTATAATATTGGCCTCTAGGGCATACATATAACTAATAATCTTCCACCTGTACTAAGGCCATTTGTTGTAGTATCTCATACTCAACGTCCCATAAAAGTCTCTCTAGGGAAAGGCCTCTGTGCGTGGATCCGCCATGTTATCCTTCGCGTCAACTCTCCTTACCTTGATCCCCTAGAGATCAACCATCTTCCTGATTAGGTGATACTTGCCTCAGAATATGTCCTGGTCGCTGATAGGACCGGTGTTCCTAGGCCAAAACCACAACTCCATTGTTGTCACAATAACAGTTATTGGACGCTCAATGGTAGGAACCATGTTCATCTTATGAACAAGAAATATCCAGACATCCACTTTGGTAGCATCGTTGGTAGCGATGTATTCAGCCTTTATCATCTAGTCTGCCACAGTATATAGCTTGGAACTCTTCCAACATACCGTCCCTCCACTGAGGGTAAAGAAAAATCCCGAGACTGACTTTCAGTCAACCTTATCACTCTGAGAGCTGGAATTGGTAAAGGACTCCCACTGGAGTTCACCGTTACCAAACACCAAGAACATTTCTTTAGTGCTTCTCAAGTACTTAAAAATGTCCTACACAGCTATCCAGTAATTCTCCCAAGATCCGATTGATTTCTTATCACTACACTTAGTGAGTTAGCTACATCTGGTATGGTACATAACATCGCATACATGATAGAGTCTACTGCCGAAGCATAGGGTATCCCTTGCACGTTAGCTCTCTCCAAATCAGTCTAGGGAGACATCATTTTGGAGAGAGTGATTCATGAGTAAGTGGGCGAACCACCTACGCTTAAAATCTTCCATACTAAACCCCTTTAGTACGGTATTAATGTACCTGGATTTTGGACACTCCCAACATCCACTTAGATCTATCACCATAGATCATAATCCACAAGATGTAGTAGGTATCATCCAGATCTTCCATAGAGAATCCACGTGATAAGAGGAGCTTGACCGAGTGTAGCATAGGAAACCATTTCCTATCATGAGTATGTCATCTACGTACAATACGTGGTAGACAACTTTACTCTCTACAACCTTCTTGTATATACAAGGTTCATCTACCTTTTTGATGAAGTCAAACTCTTTGACTGCCACATCAAAACAGATATTCCAACTCCGCGATGCCTGCTTTAATCCTGATGGACTTAAGCATAGTTTTGAAAGTCTCAACTTTTCCATCTACACCAAGAATCTTCTCAAGATCCTTTTGCTCCTAATGTGTTTTACCCCTTTAGGTACAACATTCAAAGTCATACTTTGCTGGTGTACATGGATTCCATCTTTGATTGCAAAGCATCCAGCCATTTCGCAAAGTCTCCACTTGTGATGGCCTGCCAGAACCTAGTTGGGCCATCATCTACCATGATGCAATCCTCGCTCCCACTGTCACCGAGAAGACCGTAGTATCTCTTAAGTGGATGAGGAACCCTACCAGATTCTCGGAGAGACTGAGCTTCTTTGGAGACTATTGAATCGTTTGGTTTCACCAAATCATCAGCTGTTAGTTTATCTAGCCGGAACTCCTTCTAGTTCTATCTCATGACCACAAATTTCTTCACAAGAAATTCCTTTACTAAAAAGGTGGCATGCTGAGAAACAAAACACCTTTTGCTCCTCAGTTTGGTAGAAGATATTCCCTCACAAATGTTTGGGATATCCAACAAATATATACAGATCTGACTTTGCCTCGAGCTTGTCCGGATTCTGCCTTTCAACATAGGCCGGACAACCCCATATCCTAACTCGTTTAAGACATGGTCTTTTCCCATTCCATATCTTATATGGAGTGGTAGGCATTGATTTGGATGGAACCCCATTCAACAGGTATGCAGCATCTCAAGTGCACAACACCAAAAGGAAATAAGTAACTCAGCAGTACTCATCATAGAGCGCACCATATCTCATAGGGTGCGATATCTCCACCCCGATACACCGTTGTGCTGTGGTTTTACGAAGGAGTAAGCTGAGAGAGAATCCTATTCTCTGTTTAGAAAATCCAGGAACACCTTGCCCAAGTATTCGCCTCCTCGATCACATCGAAGGACTTTAATACTTCTACCCGTCTGGTTCTTAACTTCAAACTTATATTCCTTGAATTTCTCAAAAGCGCCATACTTGTGTTTCAATAAGAACACATGTCCGAATCTTGAGAGATCGTTGATGAATGTAATGAAGTACAAAGAACCAACCCTGGCATTTTATAGACATAGGACCGTATACACCATCATGTATCCGTCCCAAGAGTTCAGTAACTCTTTCTCTGTTTCCAGTAAACGGAGTTTTGGTCATTGTACCTTTGAGACAAGACTGGCAAATATCATAAGATGAAAATTCAAATAGATTCTAGATTCAAATATTCATCCTTATGTAACTTATCTAGTCGTGTCGCATTGATATGATCTAGTCTGTAATACCACAAGAAGGATTCGTTCATTTCTAAACTACTCCTCTTGTGTGTATTTGTTCCCGCCAAAATCTTCGGCCAAGAGCTATTTATGCCTGTTCACACCGGTTTAAGTTTTGTTTACAGATATGTGTGAAATCGGGCTCATTCATATACGCACACATCAGAGGAAGAACAGGTGTTCAACGACAAAAAGAAAGCATTTAATTGAACATTTTATTCTACAGGAAATAGATCACCATACGTGGGATCAAAAGTACAGGGATTCACAAAACTACGGATACAATTCTCTAACTCCCTCTCTGCCTTCTCTACCATGGCAAAGCGGCGATCTTCACGAGGAGTAGCTAACCATCGGTCAGCACCGTACCCATCAGCAAAGGCAGACATGACGACCTGCTAAGCCCGTATCTGGCTTAGCAACCGAGCAGAGCGATCCCTCAGAGCTGCGATAATCAAAAGTGTCTCGTGAAGGCACTCGATCTTGTCCTCCGGGGCGTGGAGCATTGCCGGAGTCATCTCCGCCGGATGAGGGGGAATATCATCGATCACGGACAAGAAGACCATCCGGAGCCAAATAGAGCCGATGGGGAGAGGAGATACTCTACGAGTCAAGAGCTCGTGCAGCACAATGTCGCATTGGTCATTCGTAAGAGTAGGGTTCACCAAGCGTGCAGCAAAACGAGAAACAATTTCCTCGATAGGCACCTCCCAAGGCTGCCGGCGATCATGTGGATGATTACAAGCCATAGCGCTTCTCTGTTAAAATGATTCTCTGAAAATGAGAGAGAGGAGAAGCATTGCTTCAGATTATGAAGAGAGATATTTAAGTCTAGGAACGGAAAACGCTGTGCATGATGGAACTATTTTCAAGCTCTGGGAAAGTGAAGTTTGACTCAGGAAAAGTGGAGAAAGAAGGTGAAAAGACACCATCAGTAGTGAGGCAGCGCCTCACGTGCAAAGCACGAGAGCGCCAGTGCCCAGGGTTAAAAACTCTGAAGCAGCGCCAAGAGTTAAAAACTCTGAGGCAGCATCTCACGTGCAAAGCATGAGAGCGCCAGCGCCAGCGCCAGAATAAAAAGTTCTCCACCCTTGGATCAAAGATCCAACGAAGATGATAAATTATCAAATTACAGAATTAAATTCTGTTGAGGAAATATTTCTCGAATCTTCCTAAAACAAGAAAGATTAATCTCTGTAAAACGGAGCACCGTTGGATTAAAGATTCAATGGTGATTAAAAATTACCAAGTTACAGAATAAGCTCTGTACGGGAAAATATTTTCCTAATCTTGTTGAGAACAAGAAAAATATCTTCTGTAAAACAGAAGGCCTAGGATCAAAGATCCAACGGTGGATAAAATCCCCAGATCAATTAGAGATCTCTCAAAGAGAGATTTCCTTAACTAAATCAATAAATCAACCTCCACTATATAAATGACCCAAGACTTCAAGCCTTGTACAGAACAGAACATGAGAAGAAAAGAACCTCTCCATAAACTTCAAACTTCAAGACGAGAGCGATTTCTCCTCAAGGTAAATAAAAGTAAGAGAGATCATAGTATCTTCTTCATATCTAAGAGTTTAACTTTCACCTCAGAAGAATGTAGTTCTTTTTCCAGATCTCAGATCTATAAGACAAAGTCTTTCACAAGTGAGAATATAATTCTCAGAGAATTGAATTGAGCAGAACATAATTGAATTTAGCACTTAACGTTTGGCGTCGAGCGCTCCACGTGCTCCTCACGTGGGCGCTATTTAATAAGAAGTGCTTAGCACTCAAAGTCTGGTGCTCAGCGTCGAGCGCTCCACGTGCTCCTCATGTGGGCGCTATTTAATAAGAAGCGCTTAACGCTCAAAGTCTGGCGCTCAGTGTAACAACTCCATTTTTAGTATACATAAATTTGATTTAAATTTAAAGTATACTTGGAGTATTTAATGTTGCTGTTATCACTTTAAGTATTTATCTCACACCATAATTACAAGAAGGAGTTTGTAGCTCATTGGTAATACCTTGCACTGCTGAACCAAGCCACCGGAGTTCAAATCCCATACCCCACATTATTTTTTAATATTTATTTTGTTTAAATTTTATGGAAGCCCAACAGTCCACATACAATAACTCCTAAACTTTGAACTGAACCTGAAAATCTGAACATACCAGTGCCTACCCTCGGCGACCCCCCACCTCCCAAGACCCCGACTAGGCCTGACTCGGCCGAGTCGGCCGGTGAACCGGCCGACTCGAACCGGCGCCGCCGGCCGGACTCGGCCGGACGGCCGAGTCATCAAGAAGGGAAGTGTACCTTTTGAACTACCCTACACCCCTGCATACTTTAATTCTGCAGACCACCTCCAGAGAGTCCATTAACACCTAATTACTACAATTTTTAATGAATTTCCTATCTTTTTTACATTTTTTTAATTAAAAACCCTACACCTACCCTAACCCTAGCCTAACCCTATAAATACACCCTTACCCCCTACCCTCTCACCCAAAATTCTGAGCCCACTCTCTCAAAATTCCAAGAATCGTGTGTACTTTGAAAACGAGCGAAAGGCGAAGCTCCGGCGAAATCTACGGCGGAACTTCCGGCGATCGTTTTAGGAACTACTGGCGACGACGCAACACATCGGCGATTCTCTACTTCCATTTCACTCTCTTGTGTGACCTAAAACCCGTAAGTCTCTTTTCTATCTCTCTTTTCTATTTTAAAAAAAAATACGAAATTACAAAACCCGACGGAATCGGCACAAATCCGATTTCTGATTCGGTTTTCTTATAAACTTCACTTCTCGTTATTTCAATTATACTTAAACTCTCTCATGTTGACCATTAAACACTAATCAACCAAATTGATCAAGTTTTATTTCATAAAATGATGGCTATTTTAATTTATCGTATTTTTCACTTAAATACCACATTGTTTCAATTCTACATTTAACTCCATTAAACTTGCTATACCTTTAAAGTAGATCACGAGGTAACGACCTACCTCCTCACACACTCATATAAAACCTAACACGATACCCTCGAGAACTCAGAATACGGGAAAACAAACATTTTCATTTAAATACCCTTTACTTAATAAAACCATTTCTAAAAGATTTAGTATTGATACACCTTTTTAAATAAATACCCATTATTATGAAAATAGGATAGGTTGTGGACATCAGTCGTTTATCTAAACCTGACTTTGTGGTGTCTAGGCTAGGCAAGTGAGTAAGGTAACTTTAAAAGGCCCGTCTCACGGTGATTCGTGAGCGGATCCCTCCTTTATTTACTTATACTTACCTAGCCACAATTGGCGGTGAAGAGGCGATTTGAGGTATCTTACAACTTGTCGCTTTGGACCAGTTAGGAGCAGTCTAGTTGACTTGAGAGACCCTAGAACATAGAATACGGAAAACGACACTTTTTCATTTAAATACCGTAATTAATAAAACCGTTTTTCTTAATGATTAGTATTTATACAAATCTTTGCAAAGGCCGCTACAACACATTTGGGGAACCCGTTCGGGATGGTGCGGATTATCGCACATCCTTGGGTTTAGTAGTGCGAGATTCAGACCTCCACAAGGAGCATTCGGTCTCGAAAGATTTAAAATACGACATCTTAAGAAAACGAGATTTCTAGAATATTATAAATATATACAAAAATTATTTTCATATAAATATATGTATATGTAACATAAACATATCTATTTTTGAAGTATTGTAAATATTCCACCTTTTCTACAATATCACAAGAATCAAGTTTACACTAAAATACCATGAATTCCATACAATACCAATATTACAAATAAACACCTTTTATTAAGAAAATAGGATATTTTCACTAGAAATATCACAATATAAAATATACATTTATTACAACTCTAAAGACGAATAATAAATACTTGGGGTGTATTTTGAAAAGTATATAAAAGTATTTTTACGTAAAACCCCCTCAAGTTCTACAAATTACCCTAAGGACTCTAGTAAACATAGGTTTAAGCGGGACCAATCTCTTGAGCCTCAGGGAGCCGGAGAAGTGGGTGCTTGCCAATTTAAGGCAGAAAAATTAATAAAATCAATCAGGACTTCAATTTACTTTGCTGATTGTCTGACTCAGTTTGAGTCTCAGTATAATTTGACTTGAATATGATTTAAATACAATCTACAATCTTCAATATTACAATTTAACATGAATCCATGAATCCAATTATCAATCTATACAACTTGACTGAACCGAACCATGGATATACATTCCATTTACATGGTTCCCCAGTTATTCCATTTACATGATTCTACGGTTACATCCATTTACTGATATCATGGTTTCGGTCAGTCAGTCAATTATACAATCAATACAAGTTACAAGACAAACAATATAATCAAAACACTACGGGGTTTAAGGGGTAGATTGGTACGGAAAGTGTTAAAAGTGGCACGAGACGGTAAGATTAAGACACCTAACCTATATTTCGTTGCTGTTGTACCGTGGCTTAACGGTTCCTTGTACATTCCGTTTGCCCTGGTCCCTAGCATATAGAGACCCCTCTCGTATACACTGGAATCCTTCTGTACCAAGCTACAAACGACAGCGTTAACACAACATTACAACAATATAATACAACTTTAAAAGATACTTTCTTATTCTGTCTATTCTACTTTCCTCTTATCTTTGGGACTTACCGAGCGACCTGTTCGCTGACGATATTCTATTTCTTTCTTCTTTGAATGTCGTCAGGTGATTTGGACCCGTCAGAGATCGAGCCAACTGCAGAAGACTTGGATCAGTACAGCGAAGACCCTGAGCTCTAGACATTGTACATTTTCTATTCAGTACCTTAAATTTCCTGTCATGCCATTGTTTAGGCATCACTTTTATTTCAGTTGTATTTCCTTTTCATGCATTGTACAAAAGAATGTTAATAAATAAAGTTGCTGTTCAGTTTTTATATCTTGCCTCTTGTGTATTTACTTTTATATTGCTTAGTTACGCTTAGCGTATTTACTTCAGAGTAAATACATAGCAGACCAGTCGCGTCTCCTTCGCCGTATACCGGGAAGCGGTGCGTGACAGCTTTTGTTGGTGGCCCATACAGGTCTGAGCTGTATGAAACTCTATCATGCAGTTCTGTTCTGCGTGAACAACCTAAGCAATATAACACAAAAACCAGCAACTAAAACATTCTTTACAATTCATGTTTCTTGAATCTTATCAATTTCATATTTCTTGAATCTTATCATTTCATGTACTTGAATCTGTCCTAACCCAAATTTTTCTTCAAGGTTATGGATTCCCCGAACAACACCAGCACCAATGTCAACAACACACCTCCACCACTACCTTTCACACCTGTTGTTCCTGCGCCACCCACCGAGCAAACGGTTCTACTTGAGGCGATTCGCAGCCTCCTTGAGGGACAGCAACAACTCCTGAACCGTCCCGAGACTGACGCACCTGGGGTAAAGCAATTCAGGGCTTTACATCCCAAACAGTTCTCCGGAAAGGGAAGCCCACTTGAAGTTGAGGAATGGGCACAAAGCATATAGGATGATCTGGCGGCAGCACAAGTGCCAGACATAGCTTGGGTCCGTGTGGCGAAACTGCAACTCATGGACAATACTCGCAACTGGTGGAAGGCGGAAGAAAGCCGTCTTGTACAGCCTATTGAATGGAAGACTTTTCGCGATAATTTCGACGCGAAGTACTTCCCTGTGACTGCCAGATTTGCCATGGAACAACAGTTCATTCATCTACAACAAGGTTCGATGTGGGACAAGTCAGTAGATGAATATGACGCTGAATTCACCATGCTAAGTCGGTAAGATATGTCACAACAGTTCAAATTTTTAAAAATATCACATACTACACAGCTAAAACAATTCTTTAAACAGATTCGCGACACATTTGATACCGATGGACGAGATCAGAGACCGTCGCTTTCAACAAGGCTTGGACACGGAAATTCAAGCTGCTCTAGCCACGGGAAAATTTTGAACTCATGAGGATGCTCTGGAAGCTGCCCGCAGTTATGAGGCAGTGATAAAAGTAAGGGGCAGACCTCAGTCTGCAGGAGTTAAGCGCCCTGCCAACCAGATGGCAGGAGGAGCCTTGTCTAGGTCACCTTTTATGCCAAGGCGACCCGGAGTACCGAACCATCGTCCCAGCCCAGCCTTTTGTACCTACTGCAAGAGAACTGGACATATGATGAAAGACTGCCGGCGAGCCAACCGTCTTTGCTTAGTCTGCGGCTCAGCTGTTCATGATATTGGGTCTTGTCTCCAAAGACAAAACCCAGTTACTGCACCCAGGTTAGCAATTACTTACCCACAGCGCCCAGCCATCCAAGCCCCTACTCCAAGACTTGCACTATCTGCACCAACCAGAGGACCACAAGCTGCACCACCTCCTCGTCAGTTCCATCAAGCTCAAAGGAACATTCCGAGGAATGCTCCTCAGGCCAAGAGGAATGTACCAAGGCGCCAGGCTTTCACTATGACAGTGGAAGAAGCTGAGGCCACTGGCCAAGTCATCACTGGTAAAATTTTCTTCTCAAACTTTTCTTTCAGTCTTGTTTATCTACATACTTTCACTATACCTAAAACATATCCCACATACCTTAGGTACAATCTTAGTAGCCTCACTACCTGCACTAGCACTGTTTGATACTGAAGCATCTTACTGCTTTATGTCGCAACGGTTCGTCCGAACCCATGCGATTCCAGTCTCACCGCTTGTATCCAGCTGGAATGTCAGTTCAGAAAATGGCGTTCTAAAGGCAACCGTGGGATACAACTTGTGTCCAGTAGTCGTCTGCAGCAGAGAATTTTATGTTGACTTCAAAGTGCTGGACATACCGAACTTCGATGTGGTTCTAGGTATGGATTGGTTTGGAACTTTTTATGCTACCATCGACTGTCGTCAAAGGAGGGTAGTATTCGAGATTCCAGACCATCCGGTCTTCTATTTCAGAAGCGGAGACCGTACCCTGGAGCCAAGTACCTACAAAGCGAAGCCAAGGGAAGCAGCAGTTGCAGCAGCTCAAGCGGAGGAAGAATCAAGACCAGATGTGGTTCGAGAGTTCGACGATGTATTTCCTGACGATATATCAGGTTTGCCTCCCGATCGAGCTCTTGAATTCAGTATTGATTTAGTATCAGGAGCACAACCGGTGATCAAAGCACCTTATAGATTAAGTCTGGAAGGTTTGAAGGAAGTCCGAACACAGTTGGACGAATTATTGGCGAAAGGATGGATTCGTCCCAGCACTTCAAGATGGGGAGCACCTGTATTACTTGTGAAGAAGAAGGAAGGATCATACAGAATGTGCATCGATTATAGAGCCTTGAACGAAGTCACTATAAAGAACAAGTATCCACTCCCGCGCATCGATAATTTATTCGATCAGCTAAGTGGATCTTGTGTTTCTCTAAATTGGATCTTCGTTTAGGTTATTATCAGGTGAAGGTCAAGTAAGCTGATATTCACAAAACAGCTTTCAGAACTCGTTATAGACATTATGAATTTCTGGTGATGCCATTTGGAGTGACCAATGCACCAGCAATATTCATGAACCTAATGAATCAAGTTTTTCGGGAGTACTTAGACAGCTTTGTTGTCATCTTCATCGACGACATCCTGGTGTATTCTAAGAGTCGGAAAGAACATGCAGAGCATCTACGAATTGTCCTGGAAACTCTTCGACAACATCAACTCTATGCCAAGTACAGCAAGTGCGAGTTTTGGCTAAAGCAAGTTGGTTTTCTTAGACATATCGCATCAGGAGAAGGAATCTTTGTGGACCCAGCGAAAGTTTCAGCAGTTAGCGAATGGCCTACACCAAAGTTAGTGAAGGACATTCGGAGTTTCTTGGGTTTAGCTGGATATTACAAAAGGTTCATTGAAGGATTTTCGAAGATAGCAACACCTCTAACCAAGCTCACACGTAAAGATGAAGATTTTGTGTGGTCAGAAGCATGTGAACAAGCTTTCGTAGAACTCAAGTCAAGATTGACAACAACGCCTATTCTCGTCATACCGAATCAATCTGGAGGATTCGAAGTACATTGCGATGCATCCGGTAAGGGATTAGGATGTGTTCTATATCAGCACGGTAAGGTTGTGGCTTATGCTTCAAGACAACTGAAGACTCATGAGCGCAATTATCCGACGCATGACCTGGAGTTGGCAGCCGTCATCTTTGCTCTCAAGATTTGGCGCCATTATCTACTTGGTGAACGAGTGAACATCTACACAGATCATAAAGTCTGAAGTACGTGTTTACTCAGAAAGAGTTGAATATGCGGCAGAGAAGATGGTTATAACTCATGGCGTACTTTGACATCAACTTGCAATATCACCCAGGGAAGGTGAATGTAGTACCTGATGCACTTAGTCACCAACCATTAGCAATGATTCTCATCGCTCAGTGGAAGTTTCTGCAAGACTTGCATCAGATGGAGATTGAAGTAGTCATGCCAGGTAATGCTTCAAGTTTGATGAATTTACAAGTTCAATCAACCATTGTTAATCAGATCAAGGCAGCTCAAGCAAGTGATGCTAAGTTGCAAAAGATCAGAGAACAAGTGGAGAATGGACTCAGAACAGACTTCATCATTCATGAAGACGGATCTTTGAGATACGACAACAGATTGTGTGTACCAAAAGGTCCTGTTCGGGAAGAGTTAATGAAAGAAGCTCACAGCTCTCCCTACTCAGTACATCCTGGAGATACCAAAATGTACAAAGATCTACGTCAGAATTATTGGTGGCATGGAATGAAGCGTGAAGTAGCCAGAAGCGTCGCAAAATACTTGGTGTGTCAGCAAGTAAAGGCTGAATATCACAGGACAGCTGAACTACTTCAACCGTTACCAATCCCAGAATGGAAGTGGTAACACATCACGATGGATTTTATGACTGCTCTTCCTCACAGCACAAAAGGTAATGATGCCACATGGGTCATTGTGGATCGACTCACAAAGTCGGCTCACTTCATCCCATTTAGAGTTGGCCAATCAACTGAGACACTAGCAAAGAAGTACATGGAGGTAATAATCTACTTAAAAATCTAAACTCTTCAGAATGTACTATCTCTGATACCCATGAACTCATACAGGAAATTGTGAGACTTCATAGAGTACCGGTCTGCATTGTCTCCGATCGTGACACCAGGTTCCGATCGCAATTTTGGCAGAGTCTGCAAGCAAGTTTGGGAACAAGTCTGAACTTCAGCACGGCTTATCATCCATAAACAGATGGTCAGTCTGAGCGAACTATTCAGATCTTGGAGGATATGCTCAGAGCGTGTATGTTAGACTTCAAAGGATTGTGGGAAGATCACCTGCATCTTGTGGAGTTCACGTACAATAACAGCTACCAAGCAAGCATAGAAATGGCACCTTTTGCAGCATTGTATGGAAGGAAGTGTCGATCACCATTAAGTTGGGACGACATCGGAGATAGGGAACTTCTTGGACCAGAGATGATAGTAGCGACCGTTGATGTGGTTTGTACTATCAGGGAAAGGATGCACATAGCCCAAGATCGACAGAAGCACTGGGCTGATACAAAGAGACGACACTTGGAGTTCCAGCCAGGAGATCACGTATTCTTGAAGATATCTCCGAACCGCGGAGTGATCCGATTTTGAAGACGGGGTAAATTAAGTCCGAGATACATTGGACCGTTCGACATACTCGAACGAGTCGGTGAAGTGGCATACCGCTTAGCGCTTCCGCCCTCATTGGAAGGAGTGCATAATGTGTTCCACATATCCCAACTCAGAAGGTCTGAGAGTGACCCCAGCCATGTTCTTGATCATTCCGAGCTCACTATACAGCCCGACTTATCTTGTGAGCAACAGCCTGTGGAGATCCTGGACAGCAAAGTGAAGACACTTCGGAACAAGAAAGTTAACTTGGTCCGAGTGATGTGGAGGAAAGACACTCCAGGAGAGTCCACTTGGGAAAGGGAAGATGAAATGCGTGCAAGATATCCACACCTCTTTGTAAACTAGTCCTCAAATAAAAGTTGTAAATTTCGAGAACGAAATTTTTGTAAGGAGGGTAGACTGTAACAACTCCATTTTTAGTATACATAAATTTGATTTAAATTTAAAGTATACTTGGAGTATTTAATGTTGTTGTTACCACCTTAAGTATTTATCTCACACCATAATTACAAGAAGGAGCTTGTAGCTCATTGGCAATACTTTGCACTGCTGAACCAAGCCACCAGAGTTCAAATCCCATACCCCACATTATTTTTTAATATTTATTTTGTTTAAATTTTATGGAAGCCCAACAGTCCACACACAATAACTCCCAAACTTTAAACTGAACCTGAAAATCTGAATATACCAGTGCCTACCCCCGGCGACCCCCCACCTCCCAAGACCCCGACTTGGCCTGATTCGGCCGAGTCGGCCGGCGGACAGGCCGACTAGGGCCGGCGCCGCCGGCCGGACTCGGCCGGACGACCGAGTCATCAACAAGGGAAGTGTGCCTTTTGAACTACCCTACACCTCTGCATACTTTAATTCTGCAGACCACCTCCAGAGAGCCCATTAACACCTAATTACTCCAATTTTTAATGAATTTTCTATCTTTTTTACATTTTTTTAATTAAAAACCCTACACCTACCCTAACCCTAGCCTAACCCTATAAATACACCCCTACCCCCTACCCTCTCACCCAAAATTCTGAGCCCACTCTCTCAAAATTCCAAGAATCGTGTGTACTTTGAAAACGAGCGAAAGGCGAAGCTCCGGCGAAATCTACGGCGGAACTTCCGGCGATCGTTTTAGGAACCACCGGCGACGACGCAACACATCGGCGATTCCCTAATTCCATTTCACTCTCTTGTGTGACCTAAAACCCGTAGGTCTTTTTTCTATCTCTCTTTTCTATTTTAAAAAAATACAAAATTACAAAACCCGACAGAATCGGCACAAATCCGATTTCCGATTCGGTTTTCATATAAACTGCACTTCTCGTTATTTCAATTATGCTTAAACTCTCTCATGTTGACCATTAAACACTAATCAACCAAATTAATCAAGTTTTATTTCATAAAATGATGGCTATTTCAATTTATCGTATTTTTCACTTAAATACCACATTGTTTCAATTCTACATTTAACTCCATTAAACTTGCTATACCTTTAAAGTAGATCACAGGGTAACGACCTACCTCCTCACACACTCATATACAACCTAACACGATACCCTCGAGAATTCAGAATATGGGAAAACAAACATTTTCATTTAAATACCCTTTACTTAATAAAACCATTTCTAAAAGATTTAGTATTGATACACCTTTTTAAATAAATACCCCTTATTATGAAAATAGGATAGGTTGTGGACATCAATCGTTTATCTAAACCTGACTTTGTGGTGTCTAGGCTAGGCAAGTGAGAAAGGTAACTTTAAAAGGCCCGTCTCACGGTGATTCATGAGCGGATCCCTCCTTTCTTCACTTGTACTTACCTGGCCACAATTGGCGGTGAAGAGGCGATTTGAGGTATCTCACAACTTGTCGCTTTGGACCAGTTAGGAGCAGTCTAGTTGACTTAGGAGACCCTAGAACATAGAATACGGAAAACGACACTTTTTCATTTAAATACCATAATTAATAAAACCATTTTTCTTAATGATTAGTATTAATACAAATCTTTGCAAAGCGCCGCTACAACCCATTTGGGGAACCCGTTCGGGATGGTGCGGATTATCGCACATACTCGGGCTTAGTAGTGGGAGATTCAAACCTCCGCAAGGAGCATTCGGTCTCGAAAGATTTATAATACGACATCTTAAGAAAACGAGATTTCTAGAATATTATAAATATATACAAAAATTATTTTCATATAAATATATGTATATGTAACATAAACATATCTATTTTTGAAGTATTGTAAATTTTCCACCTTTTCTACAATATCATAAGAATCAAGTTTACACTAAAATACCATGAATTCCATACAATACCAATATTACAAATAAACACCTTTTATTATGAAAATATGATATTTTCACTAGAAATATCACAATATAAAATCTACATTTATTACAACTCTAAAAATGAATAATAAATACTTGGGGTGTATTTTGAAAAGTATATAAAAGTATTTTTACATAAAACCCCCTCAAGTTCTACAAATTACCCTGAGAACCCTAGTAAACATAGGTTTAAGCGGGAACAATTTCTTGAGCCTCAGGGAGCCGGAGAAGTGGGTGCTTGCCTATCTAAGGCAGACAAATTAATAAAAACAATCAGGACTTCAATTTACTTTACTGATTGTCTGACTCAGTTTGAGTCTCAGTATAATTTGACTTGAATATGATTCAAATACAATCTACAATCTTCAATATTACAATTTAATATGAATACATGAATCCAATTATCAATCTATACAACTTGACTGAACCGATCCATGGATATACATTCCATTTATATGGTTCCCCAGTTATTCCATTTACATGATTCTACAGTTATATCCATTTATTGATTTCATGGTTTCGGTCAGTCAATCAATTATACAATCAATACAAGTTACAAGACAAACAATACAATCAAAACACTACGGGGTTTAAGGGTAGATTGGTACGGAAGGTGTTAAAAGTGGCACGAGACAGTAAGATTAAGACACCTAAATTTCCTGTCATGCCATTGTTTAGACATCACTTTTATTTCGGTTGTATTTCCTTTTCATGTATTGTACAAAAGAATGTTAATAAATAAAGTTGCTGTTCAGTTTTTATATCTTTCCTCTTGTGTATTTACTTTTATATTGCTTAGTTACGCTTAGCGTATTTACTTCAGAGTAAATACGCAGCGGACCAGTCGCGTCCCCTTCGCCGTATACCGGGAAGCGGGGCGTGACACTCAGCGCCGAGCGCTCCACATGCTTCTTATGTGGACGCTATTTAATATGAAGCGCTTAACGCTCAAAGTCTGGCGCTCAGCACCGAGCACTCCATGTTCTCCTCACGTGGGCGTTATTTAATAGAAAGGTGCTTAGCACTCAGTGTTTGGCACTCAGCGCCGAGCGCTTCACGTGCTCTGCACGTGGGCACCACAGATTGTTTAATACTCCATATAAAAGAATATAAATAAAAAAAAAAGAAAAAGGGGTGTCAGAACCCAAATCAATGCTCAGTGATGCCGATATAGAAAGGGGATCAAGACCAAATAAGTAATCAAGTGGGTTGAGCCCAAGGTTGGCCAAACCCCAAATTGACCGAGCCCATATGTCTTCTTCTAAATTGTCCTTAGTCCCAAACAGGACTACTAAGTCCCTGATGAACATTCATTGGTTCAAGGGTAGATCTCTCCACACCTCTGATACATGTCGTTATAATTCTTCAACGTCTTCAGAGAGGTGGAGGGTCCCAATAACCAAAAACTCTTGGCGCACCCCCCAACCGATGAGCTAAAACTACATGGACTATGATGTCCTTAAACCCAATGGACCACAACGTCCCTAAACTATACTCTGTAGACTATGATGTCCTTAAATTTTATGGACTATAATGTCCTTAAACCCAATGGACCGCAACGTCTCTAAACTAAACTCTATGGACCATGATGTCCTTAAACTCTATGGACCATGATGTCCTTAAACCCAATGGACCGCAACGCCCCTAAACTAAACTCAATGGACTATGATGTTCTTAAATTCTATGGACTATGATATCCTTAAACCCAATGGACCGCAACGTCCCTAAACTAAACTCTATGGACTATGATGTTCTTAAACTCTATGGACTATGATGTCCTTAAACCCAATGGACCGTAACGTCCTTAAACTAAACTCTATGGACTATGATGACCTTAAACTCTATGGACTATGATGTCCTTAAACCCAATGGACCGCAACGTCCTTAAACTAAACTCTATGGACTATGATGTCCTTAAACTCTATGGACTATGATGTCCTTAAATCCAATGGACCGCAACGTCCCAAAACTAAATTTTATGGACTATGATGTCCTTAAATTTTATGGACTATGATGTCCTTAAACCCAATGTACCATAGCGTCCCTAAACTAAACTCTATGGACCGCAACGTCCTTAAACTAGCTACGGACCGCAACGTCCTTAAACTAGCTACGGACCGCAACGTCCTTAAACTACAACGGGCCGCAACGTCCTTAAACTAGCTATGGACCACAATATCCTTAAAGTAGCCGTGGACCGTAACGTCCTTAAACTAAACCCTCACCCCAAAAAAAATGGTGATCTACGGACCAAAGCGTCCTTAAACTAAAGCAATAGAGCTCAAATGCTCTTTTGTTAGGTCTGAATGATCCCAAAATCCTGTTGAGTAGATCTCAGTCTAAAATTAGACCAATGTATCCTCAACAAATATTTAAGTTGATCTTAATCTTAAACGAGATTAACGATCCTTAAATCAACCCAAACCAAAATCTAAGAATATACAGATTTGGACTAATCCACGCCCTACGGGCGGCAACATAAATTAGTCTCCGTATACAATCCACGGGCAACCAAAAATAAAACAAACACAACACGATACGAAGTGAACATCTAGAGCAGGAGAAAGTGGTTAGCGCCACGCGGTAACGTAATTAACTGCAGAGGCTTACGCTTACAGGGAAGAGCGTCCCCACAATAAAAAACTATCACAACGAGGGGGAATCTGACGAAGTCCGCTACAACGGCCGCATCTGTTTAAACCTTCGATACATGGTGCCATAAATCAACTTGGCATCTTCGGAGAGGTGGACAGATAAAACCGAATAGCATCTGCCCCCAAAATTCAGGCCAGACGTCCTAACGTCCTGGTCGCGTCTTTCGGCGGTAAACAAATTCTGGCATGCCCGGTGGGACATTTTCCTCTTTCCACTCCACACTTCGCGTGTCGTATTTTTCCGCGATCAAATAATCGTGGTATATATGTTTATGGTTGCCCTTGGGTGATGGGATACTGAAGCCGGCGTTGCGTCTTTTCCGAGAATGGCGTTTTCTTTCACTCACTGCAACTCAGGATCTGTCACATCTGGCAGAGTCAAGTATGGGTCACTTGCAGCCTCAAATCTCTGCAATCCGGCTCTTCAAGAAATCAACGGGCTTCTCTTGGGGTTGATACTCCCACGTCTCACCCTCGGTGCCTCAACGCCAATGGAGGAAGCCCAAAGGATGTCTGTCTTCCACAGAATGGCTCCCCAAGCAGCAGCTTTGCCGACGGAATCAGTCATCAAACAACTGGCACCTGCCAAGGACCAAGGTCGACGCAGGGGGCAGAATATTCAAGCTCTCAAAGGATACAGGGGGCAGGCTCGGCAAAATCCTGAAGCTAATCAAATCTCGGTCATAAGAAACGGTCGATGTCGATATCGGCATCATACAAAATGAGCTGGGGGCAGTTCTCCGTATGGTCCCGTTTCAACCCCAGTGGTGAATGTTGTTGTTCTAACCAGGAACAGCTTCAAACTGTTGCGAAGGGTCAGGCAAAATTCTCCTACCGCAATATTGAAGAAATCTCCGTAGCCCATGGAGATCCCACGAGAGCAGAAACCAGTTCGCTCCCTGAGACAACTTTCCTCATCTATATATAAGATGTGGAAGCAGGTGAAGGGGACTCGTCCCAAGACAGATCCTGATACAGCGGTTCATCCCAAGACTAAAGCGGCTTTTCACAAAAAAGAGAGGCCCAATAAAGCTCATGTGCCCGAAGCAAACTCCGAAGGACAAAACTCAAAACACACCAAGCCTGAGGGAATGGTAGTTCACATAGTCTATGTGGTGAATTCCAAAGACGAAATTTGAGCTTCTACTAGTCACCAACCCCAAACTCGGTCATTGACAAAAGTTCAACTGCAACGTGAAAAGCTGCAGGAGATGCTCGCTCAGGCGGCAGCAAGCGGTAATCCATCGCCTAAGGAAAATCCTGAGGACGCACCCGAAGAAAGAATAGAGAAGGAGTCGGATATTGATTTCCTAAAGCGCGCTCTGAAAAAGGGAGATGCAGCAGCGGCAGAAATGTCCACTAAAATGAACCAGATGGCCCTTCTGATTCAGAATATGGTTGGAATGATGGTTCAATCAGAACCACTGGCAGATGAACCGCCGGTAGTCGGTCTTAAATACAAGAGTGACAATTCAAATCCTCTGCAAACCTCATCAACTGCTGAAGAGGAAATGATTCCAAAAGCAAAGCTGAACGAATATATCGCTCAGCAAATCAAAACTCACTACGTCAGTGAAGCCGCAAATAGATCAATCAAGACTGGTCGACCGTATCCGACGTGGTGCAATCAAATACAGTACCCGCCAGAGTACACACTTCTAACGTTCCACATGCATAAAGGAACTGGGAATCCTCGCCAGCGCATTGCGTGATTTAAATCTATGTGCGGTAATTCCGGAGGAAATGACATACTACTACTCCGACAGTTCGTCAGCGGTCTGGCGGGCATCGCCTTCGAATGGTATACAGAACTCCTAAATGATTTCGTGAAGAGCTTCAACGAAATGGATATGCTCTTCAGTTAGGGATTCGCTAATGAGAACGAACATACTACCATGACGGCGCTGGTCAACGAAAGAGTTAGACCGAATGAGACTTTGGTTTAATATGTTACCCGATGGCGAAATCTCTGGTCAAATACGAGCAACGCATCGATGAAGTTGCAGCCATAGGAATGATCATAGCAACCCTTGACCCAAATTCAAAGGAGTTCCCGTATATGGCCCTCTTCAAGCCGACGACCTTCCAAGAACTCATGGATAAAATGGCTTGATTAGATCAAATGGGTCAAGACTCTTTCTCATCCGATGATGACGAGTGAAAAGCGGAGGTAAGATGGCGTTTGTCGCCTATGCTCAACAAAATAAGCGGCTCTGAAGCAACCTGTCACCAAAATAGCGATAGCGTGGGTACTCGTTCCCCCTGAGATATACACAGGAGGCATATTCCTCACTGGCGGAAGAATCTCTATGTAGAATGGTCCTTTCTTCTCAAAAGACGGGAAGGATATTAAGGGCTTACAAACAGGTCCCAAAATCTAGTGGAATGCCCCGCTTAAAAAAAAGACGGTACGTCCACAAGTAAGATGGGCACAGATGAAAATCCGAAAGGGCGCCATGAGTAAAAACAAAAGGACTGCCGGCGAGCTTGTGAAAACCCGGAAGGGCGCAACCTCGTTAAAATAAATACACTTACGAGATCCTCACGACTCGTAAGGAGAATCCCCCTATGATACCCTCACGGCTCATAGGATTCAAAAGTCTTAAGTTACAAGGATCTGGACTTGTTCTTAAGCCATCATATCCCCCAAATTGCCCTACAGGCGGTCCATATTGACCCTTGTATACAATCCAAGGGCACGAATAAATATTTCTTTGCCAAGTTCTTCAAATGGTAAGAAATGTCCCCATATGATGAATAACACTTATTGGTCCTCTTGACTTATAAGGAGAAAACACTCTTGTAAGATCCTTACGACTTGCAAGAGAAAACATCACTTAAGAATCCTCACGATTCTTAAGGAGAAAATACGCCTACGAGATCCTCACGACTCGTAGGGAGAAAACCCTTTATGAGACCCTTACGGTTCATAAAGTCAAAAGTCTTAGTCGACAGGATCCTAACCCTGTCTTCTAAGCCACCTTTGTCCAAATCGACAGGGACAAATGATGATTCGCTCCTGATAATATCCCAGTTGTAGCGATACTGATGCCTAAACATGTGTCAAACTCCAAGCCAACCTCTCTGGCAAATGTCGTTCCTACAACCATCTCATAAAGAAGGGGACCCCGTTCGTCTGGGATCAGAAACGCCAAAGTGCACGGGATGAAATCAAGCAATATCTGCAGAACCCGCCGGTACTGACCGCTCCGGTCAAGAGAAAGCCCCTCATCCTGTACACAATAGCCCTTGAAGGTTTTTTAGGCGCGCTATGGGCACAGGAGAACGACCAAGGGAAAGAGAGAGCCCTCTACTATTTGAGTCGAGTTCTCCTGGGGTAGAAAACAACTACTCCCCTATCGAAAAACACTGCCTGGCGTTAATCTTCGCGATAACGAAGCTTCGGCATTATGCTTTGGCGCATAAGGTCCATCTCATATCAAAAGTGGATCCTCTCAAATATTTGATGTCAAGAGCCACACTAACGGGACGGCTCGCTAAATGGGCCCTACTCTTAATGGAATTCTCGATAACATACCGACCTCTCAAGGCAGTGAAAGGCCAGGCTATCGTTGACTTCCTCGCTGAGCATCCGATACCTGGTGACTCACCCATAAATTGCGAATTTCCAGACGAGCACGCGTTTGACACAATCGACGGGGAGAGAGGAGGGAGCGATACCCGATGGGAACTCTACTTTGATGGGGCATCTTCCATGAAGAAGCGAAAGCACAGCTCCCCCATAATCAAATCTGGGGTTGGCCTCATCTTCTTGACTCCACAAGGAGAGATAATGCGCTTTGCCTTTTCCTTAACAAAGCCGAGGACAAACAATGAAGCGGAATATAAGGCTTTGATAGCAGGTCTTAATATCGCGGTTGACATGGGGATTGAAAATCTCCTTATATACGGAGACTCCCAACTGGTCGTTAGTCAAGTAAACGGCGACTATCAAATGTGCAAACCAGAGTTGGTAAAGTACGGCGAGAGAGTACAACAACTGCTGACTCAAATCCCTTCCTACGCCCTAGAAAGCATACCGCGTACAGAAAATAGCAAAGCGGACGCATTAGCCAAACTCGCTAAAGAACTGGCTGACGAAAACCTCAATGACGTAAGGATCATTGTACAAAGCCGTCGGGTTCTTGCACCAGCAGAAATATCTCTGGAGTCGTTTGAAGAAAAGGAAGCGACCAAGCAAATAGCCCTACAAATAGAGGACCAAGAAAAGGCTAAGGATTGGAGAGAAGTCTTTATAGACTACTTCAAATCCCGTCGAACACCTGAACATGCATCCTCAAGACACCAGCTGATGAAACGAGCTCTGTCTTTCGCCTTCGTCAATGATACTCTATATAAGAGATCGTTTGACTCTCTGTGGCTGAGATGTCTGAGACCGAAAGAAGCAAGGAGAGTCGTCCAAGAAACTCACGACGGACTCTGCGGTTCTCATTAGGCCGGGCCAAAGATGAAGCTGAAAATCAAAAGAATGGGCTATTATTGGCCCAAGATAATTCAGGACTGCCTCAAATACGCGAAGCAGTGCCACTCGTGCCAAATTCATGGAGACTTCATCCACCAGCATCCAAACCCGCTACACCCAACAGTGGCTAGCTGGCCGTTCGAAATGTGAGGAACCGATATAATTGGGCCCATCAAACCAGTATCATTCAAAGGACATCGGTTCATATTGGCGACAACTGATTACTTCTTTAAGTGGGCAGAAGCCATACCGCTAAGAGAAGTGAAGATGGAGAATATCCTCCATTTCTTCAAGACAAACGTCATCTATCGGTTCGGCACTCCGAGACGGATTATCTCCGATAACGGGCTGGCCTACAGAAGCCATAAGATTAGCCGCTTCTGTAACACTCTAGTTCATTTATACCAATTCTAGTTCAAGTATTTACTTATTTATGGTAGTTTCTTGGTTTACTGTGTTTTGGGTGCGAATAGTATTTTGACATTTGTATTTACATTTTACCCGACCCGCTTGGAACCTGTCTTGATTCATGTTTATGATTTATCCTGACCTGTTACATGGATTCGTGCATTTTCATTTTTTTACTGCATACTGGCATTTTATCTGGCATCTGCATTTTTTTAATATAACATTTAAAGTTAAGTAAAATATTTTAAAAATATCTAGTATGGCCTGCATGATACCCCTGACCCTGTCGTAGCATCCGCACATCTTGTTCTCGTCCCGTTCAGTGAAACGGACTTGTTTAGATGGCTACGCGCACGTACGTGCATCCGTTCTTGGGGGTATGCATTTTCGTTACCCGGACATCCAATTTGAGTTTTGGTCGACATGTATATTTTTTTATATTTTTGAAACTGAATTTTAGACCCGACCCGGGCGTATTTTGGACTAAATTTGTATTTACCAGAAAATCCAATTTTAACTCATTTAATATCTTTATTAAAATTTAACAATTTAAAATATTTATAACTTACAAAATCTTTTTAAATTAAAATCTAAACCTTAATAACAACCCATTTCTCTCTCTCTCTCTCCCTCCCTCCTCTACATATATATATTTATATATTTTTTATTTATTTTTTTCTTTCCTTATTTAATACACAGCCTCTTCTTCTTCTTCTTTCTTCCTTCTTTTTCTTGATCTTGTTTCTTGATTCCGGTGACCACCGCCGGAGCCGTGCTCGTCGCTAACGATCCGAGTGATCCAGTGAACGTACCTTGCTTGTGTGATCACCCTCTTGCCTTGCCTGGACCCGTCCCGCGTGCCGCATGTGCGTTGCGACGATTTACCAACGTCGGACGTGCCGTGCATATCCGTCGCGTGATTCGATCGAGGCAAGTTTACAACTTGCTACATGCTATACTTTATGTAATTTATTTATATGTTTCCGTATTATTATTATCATCATCATCATACAGCTATGTCTATATAATTTATACACCTAGTTATTTAACGTTAATCGGTTTTATAATATAAAATGTATGAAGTTTACAACTTGCGACATAAGTGAAATGGGCACGGATGAAAACCCGAAAGGGCTCTGTGAGTAAAAACAGCAGGGTTACTGGCAAGTTTGTGAAAACCCGAAAGGGCGCAGACTCGTTAAAAAAAACGGTTTGTCCATAAGCGAAATGGGCACGGATGAAAACCCGAAAGGGCTCCGTGAGTAAAAACAGTAGAGCTACCGGCGAGTTTGTGAAAACCCGAAAAGGCGTAGACTCGTAAAAAAATTTCCTGTGCACTTGCGGGGTCCTCTCAACCTTGTAAGGAGAAAATACCCGCGTGAGATCCTTACGACTCATAAAGGAGCAAAGCACTTAGGAATCCTCACGATCCCTAAGAAGAAATTACACTTACGAGATCCTCACGACTTGTAAGGAGAATGTCCCCTCCCCTATGAGACCCTCACGGCTCACAGGATTCAAAAGTCTTAAGATACAGGGACCTGAACCCGTTCTTAAGCCATCATATCCCCCAAACTGCCCTACAGGCGGTCAATATTGACCCTTGTATACAATACACGGGCATAAATAAGCGCTCCCTCGCCCAGTTCCAGCAATGGTGTGAAATTTCCCTATCTAGTGAACAACACTTGTAGGTCTTTTCGACTTGCAAAGAGAAAATGCTCTTGTGAGATCCTTACGACTCTCAAGAGAAAACACACTTAGGAGTCCTCATGACCCCTAAGGAGAAATTACACCTACGAGATCCTCACGACTTGTAGGGAGAAATACCTTTATGACGGCTCACGAAGTTAAAAGCCTTAGTCGTCAAGTCCCTAACCCTGTCTACTAAGCCATCTTTGTTCGATAGCGGCGAAAGCAAATGATGATTCGCTCCTGACAATATCCCAGTTGTAGCGATGCGGATGCCCAAATTGGTATCAAATTCCAAGTTATTTCACGGCAAATGATGATTCGCTCCTGCAAATATTCCAGTCACAACGATACTGATGCTAAGATTGGTATCAGATCTCAAGTCCATACTCGCAACAAAGTCAGCGAGCCAAAAATACATATAAAAATAGCCGAAATGATTGGAAAACTTGCAATAAAAAGCAGGGAGTACAAAGAAAAATAGCCGAAATGATTGGGCACCGCGAAAAATAGCCAAAATGATTGGGCAATCGCGACTTTCGCGATATAAAAAGCTGAAATGATAGAGCATCATGGAAGAAAATAAAAAAAAGGAAAGAATGAAACTTTTGCCCTACAGGCGGGTCCATACTGACCCCTATATACAATCCATGGGCATAAACAAAAAGGGAACCACATTTCCCAACTGACCCTGTCAAAGAGAGAGTCAGATCTTGACTGCAACATCTGCATCTCAGAAGATCAATACGGCGTTCCTTCTCGATGCCGCAGAAAGTGGAAACAGGTCAGCCAATGACCTCCCTGCCGGCGCAACGCTCCGTCTCGGAAACAAGTCAGCCAATGACCTCCCCACCGGAGCAACGCTCTGTCTCGGAAACAAGTCAGCCAATGACCTCCCCGCCGGAGCAACGCTCCGTCTCGAAAACAAGTCAGCCAATGACCTCCCCGCCGGAACAATGCTCCATCTCAGAAACAAGTCAGCCAATGCCCTCCCCGCCGGAGCAACGCTCCGTCTCGGAAACAAGTCAGCCAATGCCCTCCCCGCCGGAGCAACGCTCCGTCTCGGAAACAAGTCAGCCAATGACCTCCCCGCCGGAACAACGCTCCGTCTCGGAAACAAGTCAGCCAATGACCTCCCCGCTGGAGCAATGCTCCGTCTCGGAAACAAGTCAGCCAATGACCTCCCCGCCGGAACAACGCTCCGTCTCGGAAACAAGTCAGCCAATAACCTCTCCGCCGGAGCAACGCTCCGTCTCGGAAACAAGTCAGCCAATGAACTCCCCACCGGAACAACGCTCCATTTAGAAAATAAGTCAGCCAATGACTTCCCCACCAAACAAGTCAACCAATGACCTCCCCGCCGGAACAACACTCCGACCCGAAAACAAGTCAACCAATGACCTCCCCGCCGGAACAACGCTCCGTCTCGGAAACAAGTCACCAATGACCTCCCCGCCGGAGCAATGCTCCGTCTCGGAAACAAGTCAACCAATGACCTCCCCGCCGGAACAATGCTCTGTCTCAGAATCAAATCAACCAATAATATCTCGATTCATCTCGACCCCCAGGGAAATCAGTGTCCCTGTGCAAACCTCTCAACCCGTAAAAAGAAAACTCTCTTGTGAGATCCTTACGACTCTCAAGAGAAAACGCACTTAGGATTCCTCACGATCCCTAAGGAGAAATTACACCTACGGGATCCTCTCGACTCGTAGGGAGAAAAGTCTTTATGAGACCCTCACGGCTCGTAAAGTTGAAAAGTCTTAGGCGACAGATCTGAACCTGTTTTCTAAGCCATCGCTGCCCTGCAAAGAGATCAAGTAGACCATCCGGAGACAAATAGAGCCAATGGGGAGAGGAGATCCTCTACGAGTCAAGAGCTCGTGCAGCACCGTGTCGCATTGGTCATTCGTAAGAGTAGGGTTCACCAAGCGTGCGGTAAAACGAGGAACAATTTCCTTGATAGGCACCTCCCATGGCTGCCGACGGGCAATTGGACGATTACAAGCCATAGCTTTTCTCTATTAAAATAATTCTCTGAAAATGAGTGAGAAGAGAAGCATTGCTTCAGATTATGAAGAGAGACATTTAAGTCTAGGCACGGAAAATGATGTGCATGATGGAACTATTTTCAAGCTCTAGGAAAGAGAAGTTTGACTCAGGAAAAGTGGAGAAAGAAGGTGAAAAGACACCTTCAGTAGTGAGGCAGCACCTCACGTGCAAAGCACAAGAGCGCCAGCGCCCAGGGTTAAAAGCTCTGAGGCAGCACCAAGAGTTAAAAACTCTGAGGCAGCGCCTCACGTGCAAAGCACGAGAGCGCCAGCGCCTCACGTGCAAAGCACGAAAGCGCCAGCGCCTCACGTGCAAAGCACGAGAGCCCCAGAACTAAAAGTTCTCCACCTTTGGATCAAAGATCCAACGAAGATAATAAATCATTAAATTAAAGAATTAAATTCTGTTGAGGAAATATTGCTCGAATCTTCCTAAAACAAGAAAGATTGATCTCTGTAAAACGGAGCACCGTTGGATTAAAAATCCAATGGTGATTAAAAATCACCAAGATACAGAATAAGCTCTGTACGGAAAAATATTTTCCCAATCTTGTTGAGAACAAGAAAAATATCTTCTGTAAAACAGAAGGCCTAGGATCAAAGATCCAACGGTGGATAAAATCCCCAAATCAATTAGGGATCTCTCAATAAGAGATTTCCTTAACTAAATCAACAAATCCACCTCCACTATATAAAAGACCCAAGACTTTAAGTCTTGTATAGAACAGGAGAAGAAAAGAACCTCCCCATAAACTTCAAACTTCAAGACGAGAACGATTTCTCCTCAAGGTAAATAAAAGTAAGAGAGATCATAGCATCTCTTTCATATCTAAGAGTTTAACTCCCACCTTAGAAGAACTTAGTTCTTTTTCCATATCTCATATCTATAAGAAAAAGTCTTTCACAAGTGAGAATATAATTCTCAGAGAATTGAATTGAGTAGAACAGAATTCAATTTAGCATAAAACGTCTGGTGCTTAGCGCCGAGCGCTCCAAGTGCTCCTCACGTGGGCGCTATTTAATAAGAAGTGCTTAGCACTCAAAGTCTGGCGCTCAGCACCGAGCACTCCACGTGCTCCTCATGTGGGCGCTATTTAATAAGAAGCGCTTAACGCTCAAAGTCTGGCGCTCAGCGCCGAGCGCTCCACGTGCTCCTCACGTGGGCGTTATTTAATAAAAAGGTGCTTAACACTCAGTGTTTGGCGCTCAACGCCGAGCGCTTTACGTGCTCTGCACGTGGGCGCCATAGATTGTTTTACACTCCATATAAAAGAATATAAACAAAACAAAAGGAAAAAGGGATGTCAGAACCCAAATCAACGCTCAGCGGTGCCGATATAGAAAGGGGATCAAGCCCAAATAAGTAATCAAGTGGGCTGAGCCCAAGGCTGGCTAAACCCCAAATTGACCGAGCCCATATGCCTTCTTCTAAATTGGCCTTAGTACCAAACAGGATGACTAAGTCCCTGATGAGCATTCATTGGTTCAAAGGTACATCTCTCCACACCTCTGATACATGTCGTTGTAATTCTTCAACGTCTTCAGAGAAGTGGAAAGTCCCAATAACCAATAACTCTTGGCGCACCCCCCAAACCTATGAGCCAAAACTACATGGACAATGATGTCCTTAAACCTAATGGACCACAACGTTCCTAAACTAAACTCTATGGACTATGATGTCCTTAAACTCTATGGACTATAATGTCCTTAAACCCAATGGACCGCAACGTCCCTAAATTAAACTCTATGGGCTATAATGTCCTTAACTCTATGGACTATGATGTCCTTAAACCCAATAAACCGCAATGTACCTAAACTAAACTCTATGGACCGCAACGTCTTTAAACTACAACAGACCGCAACGTCCTTAAACTAGCTACGGACTGCAACGTCCTTAAACTAGCTGTGGACCGTAACGTCCTTAAACTAAACCCTAACCCCCAAAAAATGGTGATCTACGGACCGAAGCGTCCTTAAACTAAAACAATAGAGCCCAAATGCTCTTTTGTTGGGTCAGAGATAAATGGCGCTCCTATTCCAAGATATGGTGGGTATGATGATCCAGCCGGACCCTCCAGCCAAAGATCCCCCAATAATTGTAACAACCCTAAATTTCTTATACAAGTTTTTACAAAAAAAATTTCAAAAATCCATAAAAGGGTATTTATTACCCGAGCACAAGATAAGTAATTACTTAGCTATTTAATTACAAGAAGGAGCTTGTAGTGTAAGTCCACGTTACCCACCCCGGTGTTTACGGGGAGGCGGAATAGGTAAAAATCAAATTTTTAACATAAGGTAACATGGACTAAAACTTGAGGATCTTTGCCAAACCATTGCTAACAAACAACAAGAGGTTCTATCTACTATACTTAGGAGATTATACCTCATGCAACAAGTCCTTCGGGTCTTCTTTCCGCTGTCCTCCTCATCCATGTAAGCTCCGAGGATCGATCCGGATCTTGGTCACCTCCGCGGCCTCCTAGAGTCGAAGACGATCCACCCGAGAGTTTGTAGTCCGAGCTCCACCTCAAGCCGAGGTAAATAGGGCAACAAGTTTGCTATTCTTGAAGTCCTAGGTGGTGTAGAAGACGATGGTGGATTTGTTTGTCTATTTTGTTTCTATTTTTCTCAACACATAAGAGCTATAGAAAAATCAAGAGAGGAAGAAGAAGGAGGAACCATGGGAGCTCTCACTTGAAGAGAGAGAATGAGCAAGGGATAATGATCCATAAGCATAATAATTACTAATCAATTATCATGATAAAGTTGATGGCTACCCTTGATTTGACCATTATCATCACAAAAATAAAACCAAAAGCAAAAGAAGGATCTAGTGCTCTCAAGAAAAGTCCAAGTGAACAATGGTCAACTAGGTCAAATGGTCAAGCATGATCAAATGGTCAAAGCAATTAGCCATAACACAATTATCATTAAAAAGATTAGTAAATATTTTCCTCATCTCATAATGGTTTTGACCGAACCAACGGTCAAAACCCTAATGAGGCACTTCCTTCTTCTTCGCTCCTCACAACCGTCCATACATACCCACATCCGCATTCCGTAGAATGCGAATGCACAAAAGACAAAACTAATCCATCCATACAATACTAGGATCCGGTTTAAACCAAAGCCAACTAGCATTGTCTGCCCGAACAGCATACGCGCACAAGTGCACGTAAGTGATCGTAGCCCTGCCGTAAAACTATACGGCCTCTACACCTTTCGTCCAGTGCAGGGAAACTCTCTGTGTGGGACTCTAAAGACTCGACACTACGCTGGCAGTGGGTTTAACCATAGACCGCAAGCGGCACTAGCTGTACGTAACGGTCCCCAGGTAGATGTCGCTAAGAAGGCCGATGAGGTAAACCCATCCGAACTCCTACTGAGCATGAATGTGACAATCTCCGTACGGTCCGGTCTGTTCGTCTATGAGTATCGCATGTCGGGCCTAGGGGGGCGGTAAATGTCAGACCCCTAATAGCGGTACAAGTCATGCCGGAGTGTAGCCCAGAATACCCTGAGAAACTACTGGAAACACTACCAGTAATTCTCGCTTGCCCTGGCCAGGGACTTTGTGTAATGGCTCTCCTAGACACAGCGCGATATCAACCCCCAAGACCGGGAGAGTCGAATCCTATCTAACCGCTACTGCCTCCAAGTGCTTCGGGACTGCACCCAACTACTACCTGTTTGCACGACTCCTTTGAGCCATGGTAGGGTAGTAATCAAAGTACAGTGGGAACACACTCGAGGCGAAGTAGCAGTGTCAAGTCGATGAACTAAGCTGTACTCCTGTCACCTGAGAACTGTTATCTGATGATAGGTATAGTACCAACCAAAAGTTCCCGATGAGTCATGTCCAGTGTACTCGTAACCTAACGAGCACCCACATACTATCTCCAGTATGACGTACTGATGGCTGTGGGACAGACCATCTCCCCTGCTGGGATGAGAAGCGCATACGCTAGTCTACTCCGGAGTATCGATGCCCCGTTTCGATAATCCTATGACTAGGGACCTGTATAAGGATGTGCTTGTAGATTATCCAGCCCCCACAAGTGTGATTGCCATCACAACGCTGGTAATCAAGCAAAGATCCTAAGGGCTCCATTAATATGTATAAGCGATATGCTAAAAGAAACACATGCACATATTAAAGTAGAAACAAACCAAGTAGCATACTACCATTTTGAGCAAGATTGTCTATACAACTGTGAATATCCCAAGCTTCCATTAACTAATATACAAACTAGTATGATACAGTAATGGCCTCTAGGGTATATACACTAACATGTAGCTCATTGGTAATACCTTGCACTGCTGAACCAAGCCACCAGAGTTCAAATCCCATACCCCGCATTATTTTAATATTATTTTGTTTTAAATTTTTTTAGAAGTCCAACAGTCAACACGTGATAACTCCTAAATTTTCTACTACACATGAAAAACTAAATATACCAGAGGCTACATCAGGCGACCCTCCACCTACCCATCCCCCGACTCGGCCCGACTTGGCCGAGTCTGCCGGCGGACCGGCCGATTCGGGCCGGCACCGCCGACCGGACTCGGCCGGACGGCCGAGTCCCCAACAGGAAAATTCTGGCTCTTGGCCTCCCCTACCCTCCTGCACACTCCATTTATTTAGATTGGTTTCAGAGAAGCCATAAAATCCCTTTTATTTCATTTTTAATGCATTTTAACATATTTTTTACATTTTTTAAAATTAAAACCCTTCATCTACCCTAACCCTAGCCTAACCCTATAAATACCAACCCTACACACTACCCCCTCACCCCAAACTCTGAGCCAACTCTCAAGAATTTTCAAGAAAACTTGTGTACTTTGAAAACGAGCAAGAAACGAAGCTACGGCGAATTTTCCGGTAAACTTCCGACGACCATCCTAGGAGCTCCCGGCGATAAAACGACGCACCGACGACTCCTCCCGATCCATCTCCCTCTCCTTGTTGTCCTAAACCCGTAAGTCCCTAAATTCTATCTCTCTATTCTTTTCTAGAAATACGGAATTACAAAACCTGACGGAATCGGAACAAAACCGATTTCCGATTCGGTTTCTTTATAAAACCTCACTTTTCTTTAATACAATCATGCTTAAACCAATTCATGTTGACTATTAAACACTAATCAACTATATTGATCAAGTTTCAAATAAAAAGTAATTGCTATTTCATTTTACCGTATTTTCATTTAAATACCACATAGTTTCATTTCTACATTTAAACCATCAAAACTTTGCTATATCTTTAAGTAGATCACGAGATAATGACCTACCTCCTCACATACTCATATGCAACATAGCACCATACCCTTGGGAACATAGAATACGGAAAAGCGACACATTTTCATTTAAATACCAATTACTTAATAAAACCGTTTTCTAAAGGATTTAGTATTTATATAAATCTTTGCAAAGCGCCGCCACAACCCATTTTGGGGAACCCGTTCGGGATGGTGCGGATTATCGCACATCCTCGGGTTTAGTAGTGCGAGATTCAGACCTCCGCAAAGAGCATTCGGTCTCGAAATATTTAAAATACGACATCTTAAGAAAATGAGATTTTTAGAATATAAAATATATATTAAAATTATTTTTGTATAAATATATGTATATTTATCATTAAAATACCTATTTTGTTATGATATAAATATTCCACCTTTTTCTAAAAAAATCACAAGAATCAATTTTACACTAAAATACCATGAATTCCATACAAAACCAATATTACAAATAAATACCACTTATTATGAAAATAGGATATTTTCAATAGAAATATCACAATATAAAATCTACATTCATTACAACTCTAAAAACGATTAATAAATACTTGGGATGTATTTTGAAAACTATACAAGAGTATTTTTACATAAAACCCCCTCAAGTTCTATAATTTACCCTAAGGACCCTAGTAAATATGGGTTTAAGCGGGACCAATCTCTTGAGCCTCAGGGAGCCGAAGAAGTGGGTGCTTGCCTATTTAAGGTAGATAATTTAACAAACGGTGTTATCAATACGGTAATCGTCTTTGAAAAAGACACAAATCCTGCTGCCCATGTGCAGCGGTTACCGATAACATCTAAATAATCAGGACTTCAATTTACTTCTCTAATTGTCTGACTCAGATTAAGTCTCATTATAATCTGACTTGAATATGATTCAAGTACAATCTACAATCTACAATTTACAATCGACAATATTACAATTCAATATGAATCCATGAATCCATTATTCCATATATTCAATCTATCAACTTGACCGAATCGAACCATGGATATACATCCATTTACATGATTCTATGTTTTTCCATTTACATGATTATACAGTTACATCCGTTTACTGATATCATGGTTTTGGTCAGTCATCCAATTATGCAATCAATACAATTTACAATACAATACAAACAAGACATCTCGGGGTTTAAGGGGTAGATTGGTACGGAAGGTGTTAAAAGTGGCACGAGACAGTAAGATTAAGACACCTAACCTATATTCCGTTGCTGTTGTACCGTGGCTTAACGGTTCCTTGTACATTCTGTTTGCCCTGGTCTCTAGCATATAGAGACCCTTCTCGTATATACTGGCATTCTTCTGTACCAAGCTACAAACAACAGCGTTAACACGACATTACAACAATATAATACAACTTTAAAAGATATCTCTTATTTTGTCTATTTCTCCCTTATCTTTGGGACTTACCGAGCGACATGTTCGCTGACGACACTCTCTTTCTTTCTTTTTTAAATGTCGTCAGATGATCTGGACACTTCAGAGATCGAGCCTACAGCTGAAGACTTGGACCAGTTCAGTGAAGATCCCGAGCTCTAGTCATTATACACTTTCCATTCAGTACTTTTCATTTCTGTTATGCCATTGTTTAGGCATTGTTTTATTTCAGTTGTATTTACTTTCCATGCATTGTACAGAAAGAATGTGAATAAATAAAGTTGTTGTTTTTATTATATCTTGTCTCTTGTGCTTTATTTTTTATATTGCTTAGATACGCTTAGCGTATTTACTTCACAGTAAATACGTAGCGGCCTTGTCGCGTCCTCTGCCCGTATACTGGGAAGCGGGGCGTGACAATAATCATTGAAGACGACAGAGGGGAGACATCAAACCCTCTTCCGGCTTTATCAGCAGCCAGGGTAGAGACAATCTAGAAAGGTGCGCTTGATGACTACATAGCTCAACAAATACAAGCTCATCAGACAAGCGAAACCGCTGGCCAAGTCGTCAGAACTGGACGACCCTATCCAAACTGTTACGATCAAATCAAGTACTCGCCGGGATATACGATCCCTAAATTTCATGTGTATAAGGGGATAGGCAACCCCCATCAGCACGTCGCTCAGTTCAGGACTCTCTGCGGCAATACTGGAGGTGATGACAAATTGCTACTTCGCCAGTTCGTCGGTAGCTTAGCGGAGACGGCATTTGAATGGTACTCGGAGCTTCCGAATGACTCCATCAAAACATTAACAGAAATGGAGTTGCTATTCACCCAGCGTTTCACAAGCGCCAGCGAACACACCCCGATTACGGCATTGATCAATGCCAGGTTGAAGCCAGGAGAGATATGGGTTCAATATGCAATTCGGTGGCGGAACCTATGGTCGAATTGCAAACAGCGCATAGAAGAAGCTCCTGCTGTAGGAATGTTCGTAGGGACCCTTGACCCGCAAGCGACTATATCCCAATTTATGATGTTTTTCAAGCCGACCACTTTCCAGGCCTTGATCGATAAGCTGGCCCAAATGGACCAGATGGGCCATAGACCGTCCTCCTCGAAAACGGAGAATGAAAAGGGTAAAGGGAAAGCGACCTTCGTCGCCGATGCTCAGCAACAGCCGAGTGATCCGAAACAAGCTGCTCGCCAAAACGATAAACAACGATTACTCGGAGAAAAGCTGAGACGTCCTTACTCATTCCCTTGGGATAAACGAGAAGACTGTTTGAGCTTGCGGTGCACAACAGGCTTATCACTCTACCAGATCCGAGACACCCACTGCAACCGGGCGATATCAACAATCCCAATTACTGCCCCTACCACCGAATAGTGGGCCACCCAATCGAACATTGCTTCGTCTTCAAAAACTGGGTTGAGGACCAGTACCAACAAGGCAGGTTCGTGCTGTCTGAAAATTGGAGAGTAAACCCGCCATAACCGCATGCTCCTAAAAAGGTAGACACGCTGGGGGCATCATGCTCATTTATAGAGGAAGCTTCATAGTCCATGGACCGTAATGTCCTTAAACTACTCCTATTGTGTGTGTTCTATATACTTTGAACTGTGGTTTGATTTAAAACATATATGCCATTACATAACGTGCCTGATCCAATCAACCCTTAATTCAGGAAAATGTTCACAACATTATCCTCCAATACAGAATTATATCTTTCTTTAACTTAATAAAGAAAATGATGTAATGTTGTATATCAGGTTTGGCATGTAATAACATTTATTCAGAATCAATGTATTAATATAAGGTGATATATGCCAACTGACTTGGCTGCAATAATTACACCATTCTCTAACACTTAGAGACATATCACCGAATCTCAGTTCTCTACCTTTCTGTAACCCATGCAAAAAATTACATATGTGGGATCCTGATCCGGTATCTCATAATTAGGACGTAGAGGATACTGAGAAACAATTCTTGGTAACGAACACACCCGAAGAATATGCATCAACATGCTTATTTCTCGTTTGGGTCGCGTAGGAATCCAGATATTCCCCTATTTCATGCTTGGACTTATAACAATTATAAGATAGAGCGGAACTAACGTTCCCCAGCTCAGTATAATAAGCAGGTTCGGTCAATGCATCCATAATATTATCTTGATTAAAGCGTGACATGGTTGATACCAGGAGAGAGAGAGAGAAGAAAACACTCAGTGTATGCTCTTGCAAGATCAGATTGGTTATTATTTTATCTAATCAGGATGGCTCCCACTGTTTTTATCAAATCTTCCTTTAAACCCTAAAAGGTAAGACTAGCTGGGATTAATTACACCCTATAAGTTTGTCAATCTTTCGTCCAGGCCAGTGTCAGTACTTTGAGGAAGGTTCCCCGTGCTTTCGCACGGACCTAATTAAAATAAACCTCATTTTCCCAGGGGCGTAACCTGTTAACATCTTTCTAGACACCTACTTGATCGGCTAATTGTAATGTGTAAAACTCTCCCAAGAGTAACTCTTACTCGCAGTGGGTATCGGGATCCAACTATCTCATAGAAGTTATGCAACCTCATTGCAAATTTCAACACTTGAAATTCCCGATAATATTTTACCCCTAACAACTTCTGACCTTAACAAGGTTAACAAATCATAAGCGCTAGCCAAGTTCAACCCTTCATTTCCTGATTGAATTAAATCCACCCGTACGACCCTTAACATAGTCAAAAGGTCGTACGACTACTCTAATCCAATCGCATCATATGCTTAAGCAGATAAGCACTAATTAGCTACTGCACACTACGCCTTAACATAGTCAACAAATGTAGCACGAATACTAAGTAGTACTTATCTGAAATGACGGAGGGCTACGACAGGTTTTAAAGAAAACCTTTTGCGTAATGAACTTGATATCGTTGTAGAATCGAGTGATTTTGAAAATGAGTGTTTTTGAGACTTTTACTAGTTTTGCTAAAGAGGTCACTCCCGGTGAAGGGATCTCGGCTCTTTCCTCATCGAATGAGGTGCTGGATATTTCACAAATACCACTATGCAAAGCATGAACTAAAAAATCAATCAAAAACAAAACCGAGTGGGTTGTAGCATCTGTTGGTTTCGCTAAAGAGGTCACTCCCGCTGAAGGGATCTCGGCTCTTTCCTTATCGAATAAGGTGCTGGATATCCTACAAGGAATACTGCTATGTAAAGCAAGAACTAGAGCTACCAGTTTTTGAAACAAGTTTCTACAATATCTTTAGGTTTCTTTTTCTTTCATTAATCTCATTAATGAAGTCCTATCAATTATGCTTCCTAAGCATCACAGAAGAAACGAAAGCAACAATATTTACTATATATCATATATATAATATAAGCATTCGTCTCAACATATAAAGTGATCACATCACAGAATATCAGCAGCAGAAGAACACATATGAAATATTGGATATACTAGGAATTCCGTGTTTTAATTAAGCCAGTAAAAAACACGGATTCCACGGTCGCGATGAATAGCCAAACCCACATCCCTAGACCCTTACGAGAGTGGCAAACAACCCTACCAATTCTAGAGTTAGGAGACCAGGTCTCGACTCCTCGAGATGGTCTCACACAGGACCCTAGAACCCGGTTACTTATGCTCTCCTCCTTGGGTCTATCATAATAAGGAAAAGTAAATAATATACATCAATGGTGACATCATCCTCAACCCGGAAATGCCCCAATAAAAGAATATTACATACAAGTTTTTACATGAATGAAAATAAAAAACTCTCATCTCACATTAAAAAAACCAGGCTATTCAAAACACGACGATCCAATATAACATATCTCGGCAACACATAACATCACATGTCATCAACATAAGTAAATATGCGTATCCCAATTGTCGTTGACATATAGCAACGCAACCGGCGATACACCACATATTACACTTACGTTCGCAGAAAAAAGTGAAAAATTACAACAATTGGAATCCGCAACCACCTTAGACATCATAAACCCAATGTATCACATACTTTGGATTTCATGCCTTACCAAATGAATTTCTTGGACATCACATGCCTAACAATTATAAACCCCGCATTTTAGTCTCGATATTGAAAACATTTTTCAATAACCAGTCGGGTAATTCAACAAGATTCCCAACAACCTGATCGCATGTTCGTCAGACACTTTAGTAGACGGCTGCATCCCCGATACCGTCGACGAAGTGCACTTAGGCGGAACACCGCGGCCATGAGCACCCGAACGAATACTTTTGGCGACGGGGTTCTCCTACAGTCACTTGGTCGGGGCTATGGGACGTGGCTATCTAGTAAGGTTACCTAGCGAGTATCCGCGTACGCTATGTGATTGCGACGGACTTTTGATTCACATCTAAATCCCATGGCAACCGATCAAATGAGACTGAATTGCTAGATTTATAAAATTCAAATTAATTTTCATAAAACTAAACTTTGTGGATTCTAAGTATTGTATCACAATCATAGATATCTAGATGATATTAAACTTTTTGATCGAATAAACAAACACCCAAAATTTCCCAAAAAGCTCAACACTTGAGCGGGGTTTAAAAAGTATCCAGAACATGCCACAGCACCTATGGACTAACCGTAGAAGGGTCAACCTTTGCCTCACCTATGGCGCCACGAAACTACCGCAAACCCTAGGGTTTGGTGGCGGTTCCGACGGTCACAGATCGAGTTAGGGTTTCATTCTTCTAGAGAGTCCACAGAATCACTTGCATGATTTTCTGAAGATTTTAAACTTGGAAAAATCCAACTCTTGGAAAATTTCCAGTGGGGGAAAATATGGGTTAGTGATATCCGTTTGAACTTTTTAACATCGTCTAAAAAACCCAAAATGATGTTAGAATCACGAATACGAAACACTCTGAATTGCCTTTACAGAAAATTAACATCATATGCAATTTGAGTAAAAACAAGCAACACCTGAAACACCAAAACCCAGAGACTGGAACACACAACAAAAACGAACCCTAGAAGCCTCACCGGGACCGGCCAGGCCGGAAATATTGCTAATGTCGCCGGGTGAAATCCGGCCAAATGAGTTCGTGTTTGTCCATTGTTCATGTTACATCTCATATAACATTCTGCAATCGCTTAAAAAAATTTAGACACTCGGAAAATTTCGACAAAAACTAGATTTTTATTTCGTGTGTTTCGGAGTTGTTTCGGTTTCGTAATTCTACAAATATCGTCTAATTCTCTAGTTTGGCTCTGATACCACTGCAGGGTTCCCTAGGGCGGCAGCAAAGTTTCGGGAGGTATCGTCCATGCCATTTTTAAAAAATTACCATGCCAAACAACCTTAACCTAGAATCTTAACTAAAGATTTAGATGATGCTATAATGTAAACAACTTTACATACAAAGTGAACAAAGAATACAACCTTTGTAGACCGGTCCTTCACTTCAATAGCTCCGTGTAGTACTCCCTTCGCTCCATGTAGGGAACTCCCGGACTCTAGAAAGGCTCTACAAGATGAACAGAACAAGCTTGCTAGAAGTCTTCGAGGCCGAAGATGATCTATGTCGAGGAGACATCAACTCAAGCTACATCTTCACTAATTAGGGTTTGGTGAAGCAAACACCTTAAACTAAATGGCTAGTATAGAAGAATATGATGAAGTATGAATTTTGCTCACTTTAGATTTATTTTTCTCACAATATTTCTTCACCTCAAGAAAAGCTAGTGAGCTTTCTTGAGATGAAGAAGAAGAATGGTGAATGAATCTCATCTCATGAGAGTAAGAATGGCAATCATGGGTGAGTTAATATCATATACTAACTCATGTAGAGACTAAACCATGGCTAATCATAATGGTTGGGTTAATAAATATCTTAAGTAAAACAAAACTAGTGGACTAAGTCAATGGGCTCAACAAGCTTCTCCAAGCTTCTAGCCATGACAAAATTCCAACCAATTTTGAATTTCTTAAATAAATAAAAACCCTAGATTATCATAAGTATGGTGTAAGTCTTACACACCCATGAAGTATGTATCATCTAGTATGACACAAAAATGTACATTAATATATATCACATATATACTAAGTGTACACAAGTGAGAAAAAGAAATGCTTAAGTGAGCTAATATTAGTTAATGTAAATTAATATATCAAATATATAATTATACATTAAATTATTAAATTAACACTTGATCTAATAATCCGAATATATCACATACAACCGACTAATATCAAATGTATCAATTTGTCAAATCAACACTTGATTCGACAGCCCGGTTATATCACATATAACTGACCGATATCACATATCGCGAGAATAGAATATGGTATCACATACGCGTATTAATCTCGGTCTCGAACATATCACATATGTACTCCTACTTCGTTTCACTTGAGCCAGGAAACTTCTGTGTAGGGCTCTAAAGACTCGTCAATACGCCGGCAGTAAGTGGTGATCATATCAGTCACCCACAAGCCGCAAGCGGTCAGCTAAACGTAACGGCCATCCGGGTATTGAGTGATCAGAAGATCAAAAAGCAAGCCTGCTCATACTCTTACGAATCCAATCAGTAACACTACTGTAACATTTCAGAAAAATAAAATATTATTTTTGGGAATTTTCATAATTAAATAATAAATAATTTGAATATTTTAATAATGCGGTATAATTAAATACCGATAAATTGGGAAATATTTGGAAAATTATTGGAATTACTGAAAAGAGAGTGTTTTAAATGATTTAAGCAAATTATAAATTCTTTATGATTAATTATATTCCATTTTAATGCTAATCGCGATTAAAAATCACTGATCGTGCATTAAGCTTGATTTGTGCACATGACATGCTCCATATCATATTTCACATTGTTACTTTTTTCTACCATGGTTTCTTTTCCTTTATCTTGCATGGCTTTGTTTTCTTTAAAAAGAAAAGAGAAGAAAAGAAAAAGAAAAGAAAAATGATAAGATTAAACAAAAGGGTATGCGCAAGAGAAAGAACGGAAAGAGAGGTGAGGGGTCTTTGACCATGGCACTCATTTGTTTATCCTTGATTATTTCATCTTCATCCTCTCCCTCTCAACCCCATGGCAGCCCACTCCCTCCTCCCTTCTCTACCTCCTCAAAACACCTACATCCCCACCTCAAAACTTCATCCCCCCTTCAATAAAAACATGCACAAGATCATCACAAGCACTTTGGACTAATAAATGATGGATTTTGAGCACTTGGGGCAACTCAAGAATATTCTTGAGTTGCCAAATGAGGTAATCCTTTCACATTTAGTATACTATTTGGTTTCCTTTAGCTTCCATTCAAGTTTAAAATCAATTTAGTGTAGTTTTGTGAGATATGAAAATTCCTAGACCAAGTTTAGGAATTCTTGTGTAGTGATGAGGCAATTGAAGTGTAATTGGTGACCTTAAACCCCCATGGTGCTAGAAACCTGGGCCAAACAGAACATGGACTTTGCAATGGGATTTAGACATTGATATGTCGGTTTGTGAATTATTAGTGGGTGCAGGGAATCTGTGATGACTTGAGAAGTTTTCTGGAAAACTAAACAACCCCAGGGACCTAGATTTGATACTAGGAGACCACCCTACCAATACGAACCCAATCTGAGCCCCTTTGGCCGAGCTCGCCGGATTTGGGGATAGAGTGGCCGGCCAAGTGGTGGGAAATGGTGTCCATGTTGCTTCTGTAGCTCATATACCTCCCTTACATCACCCCAGTACTGTTTGTGCATCACTTTTTCACCTGAACCAAAATCTGGGACCATTTTATTGGATTGCTGCTTTGGTTTCCTCGATGTTTATGAATTGAAGTTTTGATATTTGTGTTTTATATCGGTCACTTGACGTTTGTACGTCTATATCGAGTGTTGTTTGGTTGATTTGCATGAGTAGACCATAGGTTTTAACCTATGTACGATTCGTGTGTCGTTTTGGTTTTGAATTAGGTTTTAATGCAACACGATATGTTATGATATGTAGGTACCTCCGCACGAACTCAGGGACGACAAGCAAGAGCATGGCGACATCAATTTCGGCAAGCGAGGATCAAGGTGAGTAGATATATATCTACGGGGGAAGTCGGGTGAATGGCGTATAGCACCCCTGCAGTTCGTAGTGTAGTATACGATATATATGTTGTATATATGTTTAAGTGTTGTGAAACTTGGATGATAGTAAGTAATATTTTAGATGTTCATGGATTAGTTTTAGTGTATTAGAAGTAACTTAGTTATTTTCTTAGTCACGAACCCTAGCATAAGGTTTACATACACGCGCGCACATACACACGCATACATTTTACTTGCTTGTGCGTATATGGGGATATATATATATATATATACACATATATGTATGTGAGTATGTGTGTGTGTGTGTGTATACATGGATAATGAGGATAGTACATGATATTTGGAGATGAGTCGATGAGATTGGGCATGATGCCATGAGATCGGTGATATGACATGGTTCGTATTATGAGATACGACATGATATTATAGCGGGTCTTTAGGCGATGTGTTTTCATACACACTCACATATAAATATATTGATGGTATCAGTATGTACTAGACTTAGATCAGTACCCCTATTCAGGATATGATGATAAGGATACCAGATGAATAATGAGATGATGTGATATTTGACCCGTACCCAGATTTGGGATGTCGTACGATGGATTTACCGTACGTGAGATAATTATGATGATAGATCCGCACTCTTGACTCAAGGATATCATATTATATATATTGTATCATATGTGATACTATTGAGGCAGGATCACCAACTATTATATATATATATATATATCGACTCAGACTTAGGTGGTTTTCCTTACCCTTTCGACTAGTCTGTTAGTTTAGTCCTGTAGTTTACTTGTAGATGATAGACTGGACTCGAGTCATACCTATTTCAAAACTACGAATCATGAGTATTTTAAAGACATGCCAAGGGATTCTACGGATATTTCAAAGGACGTACCTTTTCTTAAAAACACCGTAACCCTATTTTCTAAGCACCACGATTCATATTATTTCAAATGTCGAAACGATATGACTCGTGTGTATATTAATGTAGATTCCTTATTGTTGCGCTTATTATTCATTTTCCACATATTCTTGCTATTTGCATCGCATTGTATGTTTAAATGTGTCTTTATTGTTATATTGAAACCATGTTATCAGGACACCAGCACCATTACCGTTGATGCGTATGTCTACGAACACTTACTTGCCGGTTCACACACATCATCATCGGTAATTGCCATGTCACGCACACTTTAGAGAATATTAATTCATTAAAATCGCTCGTTAGCAGATAGTTCCGATATATTATTAGTGTGCTAGATTAGATATTGCATTTATTTACTATGTTATCTCATGCATGTATATTCATATATTCATTTGCCATGCGATAGTTTGGGCCAGTCTGGATTGCCGGAGCCCAGTATTCATTATTTATTTACATCGTGATTTATGATTTCGGATTTCCATGAGATTTCTGGATTTAGAGAAACCGCAAGATTTTATAAACTTATCATTTTTTTAAAAGATAGAAAATGCGGTTTTCTCATGTTATGATTTGAGATATGTCCACCATGAGTTTTTTCAGCTCTTGAGCGATATCATACACCCGATTCGAGGAGGAGGAGGAACCGTATGTGGGTGCATGGTGGACCCGGTGCGATATCCCGGGACGAGAAGGTCGCAGATGATGGCGTTGAGCTTGAGACGGGAGCACTACTGATCGGTGATTTTATTGTAACGCGCCGGATATCCGGAGTATACTGACGTGGTATTTTATTTGAGGATTTAGGCCAGTCTGGATAGCCGGAGCCCTAGATATTGATATTTGATGATACAGGCCAGTCTGGATAGCCGGAGCCTGAGATATTGAGATTTGATTATATAGGTCAGGCCGGATAACCGGAGCCTGAGATATTGAGATATTGAGATATATAGTTTATGTCGATGCTTGACACTGATTTCCTGTTGATTTCATTGATGATACTCGATTTTATACAGAAATCTCACTAAGATAAAAAAACAGTTTTCACAATTAGATGCATTCTGTTTTCATGCATTCATACATCATACATATGATATGTTGCTACTTGAGGCACTGAAACGAGCACATGGGATTACACTTATGTATAGATGTTTACCCTTACCATTTTATCATGCTTCAGGCCATATTATTTGAGGATATTACTGATCGTATGACCTAGGATTGAGTCATACATACGATTTTTTCTCTGTAATGTTTTCTACTCACGAGTTGGTAACTCATCCCCGTTGTGCCACAGTTTCTTACAGGTTTTGCCGTACAGGTTCGTTGCGGCTTTGCTGGCACACTGCTCCTTTCTGGGTGATTGCTTTGGTAGGTGGGTTCACTCGCATCGTGACCACTATTGTATTTATATTTATTCAGTTGTATCTAGAAAACTCCATCAACCAGATTGTATTATTTATTAGAATTAGAAGACCAGACTTGTATATTCTTTCGACCTTAGAGTCGCGTGTTGTATTATTATGGGGTTTCTTGATGATATTGAGTTTCCTTTTGAGTTTTGATTCTCGTCCTTCGGCGTTGTATATTATATTGCTTGCGTGGTTGTGACCGCCAATTGGCGAAGAGCTAGCTCCCACTTGGGGATGCCCATATTCATATTATACATGTTGTGCCCTTTTTGGGACCAGTATTTACAAAGGAAACTCTGCCGAAATTTTCAGAAAAGACTTGAGATTTTAAAAATACAATACTTCGACTTATGTTATTAAAACCACTCGCTTTAAAACTAAAGTTTTCTTCACTTCTTCCTTAAAATGGTTTAGATTTCTGGGATTTTTTTTTGGCTTACTTGAATTAGATGGGGTCCTATAAACTTCATATGATTCAAGTGCCAGTCACATACCATTTCGGGTCGTGACAACTACCGTACAGTCCGGTCTCTTCGTCTGATATGTCTCATATCTCAGCCTGGGGGTTGGGGTGGCAAACATCAGACCCCAATAGCCCTGATAAGTCATGCCAATGTGAGGCCAATAAAGGTTCGAGAAACTACTGATAACACTTACCAGTAGATCTCAGCAACCCTGGTCAGGGATTTCCTGTTATGGCCAATCAAGCATAGCGCAACATCAACCCCCAATACCGGGAGAGACGAAATCCCCTCCTATCGCTCATTGCCTCCATGTGACTCGGGACTGTACCCAAAAACCACCATTTTGCACGATCTCTTGAACGTGGTAAGGTAGAAATCAAAGTACAGTGGGAATCATACAAGACTCTATGACGATCTCGGGTCGACAGACTAACCTGTACCGGTGTCACCAGAGAACTGCTATCTGACGAAAGGTATAATACCATCTAGGAGTTCTCGGCGATTCCGTTCAGTGTACCCAGTATCCACTAAGCACCCGTATACCATCTCTGATGTCAAACACCAATGGATATGGGATCATCTATCGCCCATCATATGGGTTGAGAAGCGTATACGCTAGTCTACTCTGGAATATCGATGCCCCGTATCGATACTCCCACGACTAGGAACAATTGAAGGATGTACTTACCGACTACCTTTGCCCCACTAATATGATCTGCATCATAATTCTGGTAGTCAAGTACTCATCCTAAGGGCTTTATCAATATATAATAGAGAGACAATAAGTGTACATGTTAAGATAAAGAGCAACCAGATAGCGTACTATCGTGTCGAGCAAGAAAGTCCTCTCTATATATGTTCAAGCATCCACTATAATATACATCACATGTATAGTAATAGCCTCTAGGGCATACATATAACTAACAGCTCAATGTCGAGCTTTCCCCACTACCCTCATCCGGGCCGGCCAGGATTGGTTCCTAGGGCTTGCGCCACACTCGATCTTGACCTTTGACGAGCTGGCGACCCAATTCTTTGGTCATTTCATTGGTAACCGACGACAGAAAAGGACGGTCGACTACCTGTGCACCATCAAGAGCGGAGACAAGGAATCCTTCAAGGGTTACGTTACCCGCTTCTATAATGCCTTCTTAGAAGTCTCTGAGCACCGCGACGAAACGGTTATCACCACCCTGAGCTCGGGTCATAGGCAAAGAGAGTGGCTCCGCTCTTTTGCATTAGCGCAACCTAAGACCATGGCCAAAGTAAAAGCATGGACCGAGTGAGAAATTCAACTCGAGTCGGAGGTGAACGCCAACCTATCCCAGGACGACCAAACAGACCGAAAAAGATGGGACAGAGAGGAGAAAAAGAAAGCTGAACGTCCGAAGTTTTATTCTCCGAGGTTTCATGAGTACACTCCTCTGAACTTCTTCCAGACCGAACTACTAGAGGAGGCTAAGCGCGATAGGTTTTTTAAGCTCCCTCCGGCTACCCAGAGGATGGGCAAGCGACTCCGTGGCCCGTACTGCGCCTACCATAGGTCCCAGGGGCACCTTACCGAGAGTTGCCAACAACTCCGTGACTATATTGAGGAACTAATCTGCTCTGGTCACCTAGAGAAATACCTGCGAGACAATCGACAAGCGGAGCAAGAGCAAAATGACCAACCTTCTCCCGGGGAGTTGACGATCGGGCAGATCATGGTCGTTTCGGTAGGGTCAGCTCTGGACAGCGAGAGGGAACGCCGCCTCTGACCGGTCATCACCATGAGTGATCTGCCCTACAAGAAGGGCAGGAAAGATGATCCGATCACCTTCACCGACGAAGACCATCACGGCATATCACTCCTATATAATAACCCCCTTGTGATAACCCGGGTTCACCGTTACAGGGTCCGGAGGATATTGGTCAACTCGGAAAGCTCAGCGGATATCCTGTTTTACGACTGTTTCCAGTGTATGAGATTAAACCCGTCCGACCTCCACCCGACCTCCCACATCCTCTCTGGGTTCACCAACCATTCTTTTTTGGGCGAGGGATCAGTCACCCTCCTTCTCAACATTGGTGAATCAGGCAGAACGCGAACCATACCGGTGAACTTCCTCGTCGCCAAGATCTAGTCGTCCTATAATATCCTCCTGGGACGCCCCATCCTAAATGCCCTTCGAGCTCAGATCTCAACCTACCACCTCGCACTTAAGTTCCCTTTGGATAACGGAGGGATAAGCTGGGCCTACAGGGACCAGCAAACCGCCAGGATCTGTCTCGTCTCAACATCTCCCGCCAAGGAGCAGGGTTAAAATTTTGGAGACGCACACGGTCCTCAGGGGTCCCTGGACACACGCGACGATCGAAAAGAAATTCGAGGCATCTCGGTAGAAGCTTTAGCAGAAGTCCCCCTCATAGAGGGAGTTGACGTCCGGACTGTCCAGATCGGCTCTCTCTTGACAGGGGGCATTCGCGAAGACCTGATCCGGTTCCTCTGGAATAACTCGGATGTGTTCATTTGGACACCAGCAGACATGCCCGGGATCGATCCCAGGGTGATCTCCCACAAGCTCGAGGTCGACTCAAAAGCCAAGCCAATCCGACAAAAGAAAAGAAGTTTCGCATCAATGAAACGAAAGGCCATAGAGGAGGAAGTAGACCGACTGCTCACGGCCGACTTCATCAGGAACCTGGGCTACTCGGATTGGCTGGCAAACGTGGTCATGGTCAAAAAAGCAAACGGGAAATGGCGCATGTGCGTCGATTTCACTGACCTGAACAAGGCTTGCCCCAAAGACAACTACCCACTTTCTCGGATAGATCAGCTAGTAGACAGCTCGACCGATCATGAATTACTAAGCTTCATTGACGCTTTTTTTGGTTATAATCAGATCCGGATGAACCCGGTCACTGAAGAGTTGACCGCCTTCACCACTGAACGAGGAGTCTACTGCTACAGAGTGATGCCCTTCGGACTCAAGAACGCCGAAGCCATATACCAGCGACTGATTAACAAGCTGGTCAAACCACAAATTTGGAAAAACATGGAAGTCTACGATGACGATATGCTCATAAAATCCGCCTCATCAGCCAGACATACTACAGACATCGGCGAAACATTCGACGTCCTGCGAAAGTACAAGATGAAGCTGAATCCAGCTAAATGTGCGTTCGGTGTCACAAGTGGGAAATTTCTTGGATTCATGGTTACCTACCGAGGAATCGAAGAGAACCCAGAGAAAATCAGGGCCATCATCGACATGGCGACGCCCAAGAGCAATGTTGATATCTTGCGACTCACCAGGAGGGTGACTGCGTTGAGTCGCTTTATGTCCAGATCCCGAGAAAAGTGCCTCCCTTTCTTCAGAGCCCTAAAGAAAATCCCCAGGTTTGAATGGTTCGAGGAGTGCCAAAATGCTTTCAAACAACTCAAGGCACACCTGGCGACCCACCACTTCTTACCGGACTGGTCGGGGGCGACAAGCTGTTACTGTATCTTGCTGTCTCTGATCAAGACACTGGCTCAGTAGTCGTCAGAGAATTTGAAGGTATACAGAGACCGGTCTACTACGTAACCCATGTTTTCAAGGACGCAAAAACCAGATACCCGGCTATAGAAAAATAGTCCTTGCGCTTGTCGTCACCTCCAGGAAACCACGACACTATTTCCAGGCACACACGATCCTCGTCCTCACTAACGACCCTTAAGGAATATCCTCGCCTCCCCCCGAGTCGTCGGGCCGCTTAAAGAAATGGAGGTGCGAGTTGTCCCAATTCGACATCAAATACCGACCCAGACAGGCTATCAAGGCACAGGCCCTAGCCGATTTCGTTTTCGAATGCACCATTTCCACTAAGGAAGGAACAACAGCACAGGGCCCTGACCCATGACCTTCAAATCCAAGGGCAACCATATCAAATCGCGATTTGTTCGTGAACACGACACATGAAATGTGGAGTAGAAAGAGGAAAAGGTCCCACCGGGCGTGCCAGAATCTGTTCTCCGCCGAAAGCCGGGAAAGACAAACGTCTCGCCTGAATTTAGAGGCAGATGCTGTTTGGTTTTATCCGTCCACCTCTCCAAAGATGCCAAGTTGATTTATGGCACCGTATATCGGAGGTTTAGATGGATGCGGCCGTTGTAGCAAACTTCGTCAGATTCCCCCTCGTTTGAGGGGTTTTTGATTGTGGGGACGCTATTCCCTGCAGGCGCAGGCCCCTGCAATTAATTACGCTACCGCATCGTGGTAACAACTTTCTCCTTCTCCAGATGGCCACTTTGTGTCGTGTGTGCTTGTTTTATTCTTTGTTGCTCGTGGATTGTATACAGAAACTAATTCATGTTGTCGCCCGTAGGGTGTGGATTAGTCCAAATCCGTATTTTCTTAGATTTGGGTTTGGGTTGGGTTTAAGGATCGTTAGTCATGTTTTAGACTAAGATCAACTCAAACATTTGTTAAGGATACGTTAGTCTAATTTTAGACTAAGATCTACTCAACAGGATCATTTAAATTGGAGTGCTGAGGCGCTTTTTTAAATTGGAGTGCTGAGGCACTTTTTTAAATTGGAGTGCTAGGAGCGCTGCGGCGCTGTAAGCCAGTCTTGGAGCGCTGAGGCGCTTCTTTAAATTGGAGCGCTGAGGCTCTTTTTAGGCAGTTTTGATCAGTTCTGCGCTCTTAGAATTAAACTCTCGTTTATAAGAGACTTTGTCTCATGGATCTGAGAACTATGTTCTTTTTTTTATGAAATATTATGATCTCTCTGTTTTTGTGAAAGACTTTGTCTTTATCTTATAGATCTATGATCTAAAGAGAACTAAGTTTTTTTCTCCCTCCCTTTTTTATGATGAGATACTCCAATCTCTTCTTTTTTTATGAAAGACTTCTGTCATTATAGATCTATGATCTAGAAAAAGAACTAAGTTCTTTTTCCCTTTATGAGATGCTTTTATCTCTCTGTTTTATTTACCTTGAAGAAATTCTTCTTCCGAGAGCTTGCTCTTCTCTTTGAAAATTTCTTAAAGTTTGTAGGGGGATTCTCTCTATGCAAAACTTGAAGTCTTGGGTCCTTTATATAGGGGAGGCTGATTTGTTGAATCAGTTCAGGAAATCTCTCATTGAGAGATTTCTCAATGATTTGGGGAATGTTTCCCACCGTTGAATCTTTGATCCAAGGTCTTCTGTTTTACAGAAGATAGTTTTCTTGTTATTAACAAGATTGGGAAAATATTTTCCCATACAGAACTTATTCTGTATCCTGATGATTTTTAATCACCATTGGATCTTTGATCCAACGGTGCTCTGATTTATAGAGCACAATCTTTCCTACTTAGAAAAATTTGAGGAGTATTCCCTCAACAGAATTTTATTCTGAATTTTGATGATTTATTCATCTCAGTTGGATCTTTTGATCCAACGGTGGAGAACGTTTAGTTCTAGCGCTTGGCGCTCTCGTGCTTTGCACGTGAGGTGCTGCCTCAGAGTCTTTGACTCTTAGCGCCGGCGCTCCTGGCGCTAGCGCCCTCGTGCTTTGCACGTGAGGTGTTGTCTCAGAGTCTTTGACTCCTTAGCGCTAGCGCTCAACGCTCTCGTGCTTTGTACGTAAGGCGCTTTCCTAGAGTCTTTGACTCTTTAACGCTGGCGCTCTTGACGCTCAGCGCTCTCGTGCTTTGCACGTGAGGCGCTGCCTCAGAGTCTTTGACTCATGGCGCTGGCGCTCTTGGCGCTTTGTACTTGAGGCGCTGCCTCATTACTGAAGGTGTCTTTTCACCTTCCTTCTCCGCTTTTCCTGAGTCAAACTTCTCTTTCCAGAACTTGGAAATAGTTCCATCATGCACAGCATTTTCTGTGGCTAGACTTAAATGTCTCACTTCATAATCTGAAGCAATGCTTCTTTTCTTTCTCATTTTCAGAGAGTCATTTTAACAGAGAATAACTATGGCTTGTAATCGCCCACATGCTCGCCGTCAGCCATAGGAGGTGCCCATTGAGAAAATTGTCCTCGTTTTGCTGTGCACTTGGTGAACCCTACTCTTACGGATGACCAATGCGACACGGTGCTGCACGAGCTCTTGACTCGTATAGGATCTCCTCTCCCCATCGGTTCCATTTGGCTCCGGATGGTTTTCTTGTCTGTGATCAATGATATTCCCCCTCCTCTGGCAGAGATGACTCCGGCAATGCTCGACGCCGCGGAAGACAAGATCGAGTGCTTCCACGAGGCACTTTTGATCACCACAGCTCTGAAGGACCACTCTGTTCGGCTGCTAAGCCAGATACGGGCTCAGCGGGTCGTCATGTTTGCCTTTGCTGATGGGTTTGCTTATGGATACGGTGCTGACCGATGGGTAGCTACTCTTCGTGAAGATCGCCGCTTTGTCATGGTGGAGAAGGCAGAGAGGGAGTTAGATAATTTTATCCATATTTTTATGAATCCCTGTACTTTCGATCCCATGTTTGGTGATCTATTTCCTGTAGAATAAAATGTTCAATTAAATGCTTTGTTTTTGTCGTTGAACACCTATTCTTCCTTTGATGTGTGCATGTGCGTATATGAATGAGCCTGGTTTCACACATATCTGTAAACGAAACTTAAGCCGGCATAAATAGGAACAAATAGCTCTTGGCCAAAGATTTTGGCGGGAACAAATGCCCCCCCACTACTTTGCCCATATAAGTATGTACGTGGGTGAAGTAGTGCTGAGTAATTCATAGCGTATGACCGGTTTCAAGTCGGTATATAACTTTCAGAATCTTGATCTAGGAAGATAGCGAGCGGTCATAAGCATCGTCATTTACCATTGACTCACATCTCAACTCTTAAGGGATATAGTTCCAAACCCTCAGCCCCATGAGCTACACCCTTCGATTTCTTTGTGTCTTAATCTGGCGTGAAGTAATTTACTTGCTCATGAGTAACTCCTCCATTTCAGTGGCATGTAACTTTGGCAAGTGTGGCCTGTAGACGGTAGATAACAGTTCATCTTGACCTCTTTATAGGATGGCGATGGCTTAGAAAGCAGGTTCAGGTCTGCTGCCTAAGACTTTTCAATCTCATGAGCCGTGAGGGTCTCATAAAGACTTTTCTCCCTATGAGTCGAGAGGATCTCGTAGGTGTAATTTTCTCCTTAGGAGTCGTGGGGACTCCTAAGTGCGTTTTCTCTTGAGAGTCGTAAGGATCTCATAAGAGAATTTTCTCCCTTACAAGTCGAGAGGACTCGTAAGTGGCTGTTTCCCCACTTGTCGATATTCGACTTGGGAGAGTATGGCCCGTGGATAGTCCATCTTGACCACCTTGCAGGGCAGTGATGGCTTAGAAGACAGGGTTAGGATCTGCTACCTAAGACTTTTCAACTTTATGAGCCGTGAGGGTCTCATAATGACTTTTCTCCCTACGGGTCGAGAGGATCCCGCAGGTGTATTTTCTCAACAGGAGTCGTGAGGACTCCTAAGTGCGTTTTCTCTTAAAAGTCGTAAGGATCTCACAAGAGAATTTTATTTTCATGCGCAGGGACACCAATTTCCCTGAGGTCAAGACGAATCGAGTGATTCCTGCAAAGACACGGATTTCCTTGCGGGTCGACGCGAATCGAGAGGTTCTCGTCAAGGACACTGCCTGAATCGAGATCTTACCAAGGACACTGATTTTCCTGGATCAAGAGGTCTTGATAAGGACACTGATTTCCCTGGGTCGAGATAAGAAGCGATGGCTTAGGAAACAGGTTCAGATCTGCCGCCTAAGACTTTTCAACTTTATGAGCCGTGAGGGTCTCATAAAGGGTTTTCTTCCTACTAGTCGAGAGGATCCCATAGGTATCTTTTCTCCTTAAGAGTCGTGAGGATTCCTAAGTGTGTTTTCTCTTAAGAGTCGTAAGGATCTCACAAGAGAATTTTTCCCGCTTACAAGTCGAGAGCATTCGTAAGTGGTTGTTTCCCTCCTTGTCGAGATTTGACTTTGGAGAGTGTGGCCCGTGAATGGTATACAATAGTCCATCTTGGACTGACTTGCAGGGCCCCAGTGCTTAGGAAACAGGTCCTTATCCCCATTGCCTAAGGCTTTTCCCTACGATTCGAGACGATTCGAGAAGTTCTCGCAAGAACACTAATATCCTCACGGGTCAAGACGAATCAAGAAGTTCTCGCAAGGTTTTCCTAATGTCACAGTTAACTCCTGCTAATAGAAGTCCGTTAGGGTCTGTGGTACTAGGGTTTTTTACCCGTCGCACCATCGCGTTTGCCGATATATTCCCCGATATGCAATCTGGTTGTTCGGGTAGCCCCGCGACTGTCGTGTCTCTGATCCCTTCGGGGGCTGGACAAGACGTCATCAAGCAATCTTCCAGGTGGTATTACCGTCGAAAGAGCAAGCGTTAGGGATATTCCATGTCGCTTTTTACTTGAGGTTAGGCTCAGTTTGGGAGCCCCGATGAGTCATGACCACTCCGCGCTGGTGTGGGATGATCTCCGATAGACTTTTCAGGTCTCATTTGAGTTGCCGTCAAGACCCTGAAGCGAGCGATTTTCCTTGACTTCGTTTGTTGACATTATGTCTGCAATATTGCGACGAATGTCGAGATTGTCTCTGGGTTGTCTGTGAACCATCGAGGTTTGGAACTAGGAGACTTTGTCGTGGCTCCATTTGTTGATGTCACGTCTGCATCCTGCTGGAGGAAAAACGCTGTTGTTGATCTCTAGGCTGTAGATGTCGCCGTCGAGATTTGAACTGAGGGATTTTCCTTGGCTTCGTTTGTTGACATTGTGTCTGCAATATTACGACGAATGTCGAGGTTGCCTTTGGGTTGTCTGTGAACTGTCAAGGTTTGGAACTAAGGGACTTTGTCATGGTTCCATTTGTTGATGTCGCGTCTGCATCCTGCTGGAGAAAAAACGCTGTTGTTGATCTCTAGGCTGTAGATGTCGCCGTCGAGATTTGGACCTAGGGACTCTGCCATGGTTCCGAGGTAGTCTCTAGGTTGTCTGTGAACCGCCAAGATTTAGAACTAGGGGACTTTGCCGTGGCTCCGTTTGTTGATGTTGTGTCTGCATCCGATTGGAGTACGGAGAAACGCCGATGTTGATCTCTAGGTTGTCGATGTTGATGTCGAGACCCTGAAATTACGGATCTTCCTTTGCTTCATTTGTTGACATTGTGTCTACAATATTGCGACGAATGTCGAGATTGTCTCTAGGTTGTCTATAAACCGTCGGGGTTTGGAACTAGGGGACTTTGCCGTGGCTCCGTTTGTTGATGTCACGTCTACATCCTGCTGGAGGAAAAAACGATGTTGTTAATCTCTAGGCTGTAGATGTCGCCGTCGAGATTTGAAGCGAGGGATTTTCCTTTGCTTCGTTTGTTGACATTGTGTCTGCAATATTGCGACGAATATCGAGGCTGTCTCTAGGTTGTCTATGAACCGTCGAGGTTTGGAAATAGGGGACTTTACCGTGGCTTCGTTTGTTGATGTCGCGTCTGCATTCTGCTGGAGAAAAAACGCTGTTGTTGATCTCTAGGCTGTAGATGTCGCCGTCGAGATTTGAAGTGAGGGATTTTCCTTGGCTTCGTTTGTTGACATTGCGTCTGTAATATTGCGACGAATGTCGAGATTGTCTCTAGGTTGTCGATGTTGACGTCGAGACCCTGAAGCTAGGGATCTTGCTTTGCTTCGTTTGTTGACATTGTGTCTGCAATATTACGACGAATGTTGAGGTTGTCTCTAGGTTGTCTATGAACCGTCGAGATTTGGAACTGGGGGACTCTGCCATGGCTCCATTTGTTGATGTTGCGTCTGTATCCTGCTGGCATGAGGAGGAACGCCGTTGCTGGTCTTCTGGGATGCAGATATTGTTGCTGAGACCTGACTCTCCCTTTGATGGAGTTTGTTGGGACATTTGGTTCCCTTTTCGTTTATACCCATGGATTGTATACAGGGGTCAGTATGGACTTACCTGCAGGGAAAAAAGTTTCATTTCATTTTTTTTATTTCTTTCCGCGATGCTCTATCATTTCAGTTTTTTATATCGCGAAAGTCACGATTGCCCAATCATTTCGGTTGCCTTTTCACGGTGCCCAATCATTTCGGCTATTTTTTTCTTTTTACTCGCTGTTTTTTATTGCTAGTTGTCCAATCATTTCGGCTGTTTTTGTATACATATATTTTACTTGCTGGTTTTGTTGTAAGTTGCCCTATCATTTCGGTTATTTCATATGCATTTTTGGCTCGCCGACTTTTCGCCGCGAGTATGGAACCTGGGATCTGATACCAATCTTAGCATCAGCATCGCTGCGACTGGAATATTGCCAGGAGCGAATCATCATTTGCCGCGAAAGGACTTGGAATTTGTTACCGATTTAGGCATCAGCATCGCTACTGCTGGAACATTGCTAGGAGCGAATCATTATTTGCCTCTGTTGGTTCGAACAAAGGCGGCTTAGCAAACAGGGTTAGGATCCTGTCGACTAAGGCTTTTGACATCATAAGCCGTAAGGGTATCATAAAGGTGTTTCTCCCTACGAGTCGTAAGGATCTCATAGGTGCGTTTTCTCCTTAAGAATCGTGAGAATTCTTAAGTATATGTTCTCTTATAAGTCGTAAGGATCTTGCAAGAGTGTTTTCTCCTTTTAAATCGAGAGGACCTACAAGTTTTTGTTCATCAAATGAGGGCATTCCTCGTCGTTGGTGGGACTCAGCAAGGAAATGATTATTTATGCCCGTGGATTGTATACAAGGGTCAGTATTGAACCGCTGGTAGGACAATCTGGGAAAGGTGATGTCTTAAAACAGGTTCAGATCCCTGTAGCTTAAGGCTTTTGAATCTTATGAGCCGTGAGGGTCTCATAAGAGAGTTTCCCTTATGAGTCGTGAGGATCTCGTAAGTGTAATTTCTCCTTAGGAATCATGGGGATCCCTAAGTGTGTCGCTCCCTTGTGAGTTGTAAGGATCTCACGCAGGTAGTTTTCTCCTTACAAGGTCGAGAGGACCTTGCAAGTGTCTTTTAGCGAGATTGCGCCCTTTCGGGTTTTCACAAACACGCCAGTAGCGCTGCTGTTTTTACTCACGGAGCCCTTTTGGGTTTTCATCCGTGCCCATTTTGCTTGTGGACGTACCCTTTTTTTTTACGAGTTTGCGCCCTTTTGGGTTTTCAAAAACTCACCGGTAGCCCTGCTATTTTTACTTACGGAGCCCTTTCGGGTTTTCATCCGTGCCCGTTTTGCTTGTGGACATACCTTTTTTTTAACGCGTCAGCTCAAGGATGCTGCGGGTTTGCAGTAGTTTAAAGACGTTTCGGTCAGTAGTTAGTTTTAGGACATTTCGGTCCATTGTTGCCATATTTGAGGCAAATGTCTAGTTTACGGACTTTTCGGTCCATAGTAGCTTTGAGGCGAAGTTTCACCGGATGCTCTATGAATAAGTAGGTTTCCACTTGATAGACCTTGTCACATAATCCAAGGATTTTGGCACTGCTCCTGCCCCCAGCTCCTCTACGTTATCTTCTAACGCCGAGTGAGCTTCTTTGTTACTTAGCGACGAATAAGAGATCATGTGGCAACTTGCCATATAATCTTCGGGTTCTTCTGACGAGTCGTCTCCCTCATCATTGTCCTTATCTTCACTTTCAAGGATGTGATTGAGAAACTCTTGAAGTGTGACTGGGGTTCGCGCCTTCTGGTTGTATTCCTCCAGCGCATCAATATGCTTTTATAGATCCGTGCGCTTGTTGTCAGACTACGCAGGCTTTTTGGTCTTCTTCTTTTTCTTTGAAGACTTTGACGGCTGAGCCTGGGTGTTTTGCCCATCGCTACTAACTCCCGATATTGGGCGTGGTTTCAGCGTCCCATCGATGATCTCCGGCTCTTGCGGGCTTTTCCACATGATCGCCGGACATGTTTGAAGATCTTTCAGCATTCTTTTAGTTTTTGCCGAAAGAACAACTTTCCATGGAGCTTCCTCTATGAATGAGCACGATGCCCCCGGCATGTCCATCTTTTTCGGAGCATGTAGTTATGGCGGGTTCACCTTCCAGTTTTCAGACAATGCGAATTTGCCTTGCTGGTATTGGTTTTCAACCCAATTTTTGAAGACGTAGCAATCTTCGAGTGAGTGACCCATTACTCTGTGGTAGGGACAATAGTTAGGATGGTTAACGTCACCAGGTTGCGACGGATGTCTTGGATATGGCAGAGTGATGAGCTCATTGCGCACTTCCAGTTCGAACAGTCTCCTTTTTTTATCCTGGGGAAATGAGTAAGGGGGTCTTAACTTCTCATCGAGGGATCGCCGGTTGTTGCTTTGGCGAGCAGATGGTTTCGGCCTACTCGACTGTTGTTGAGCGTTAGAAACAAAGGTCGCTTTCCCTTTGCCTTTTTCATTTCGAAAATCCGCTTTTGAAGGGAAAGGCCTATAGCCCATCTGGTCCATTTGGGCCAGCTTGTCAATCAAGGCCTGGAAGGTGGTCGGCTTGAAGAACATCATGAATTGGGAGATAGTTGATTAAGGGTCGAGGATCCATATGAACATGCCCATGGCAGGAGCTTCTTCTATGCGTTGTTCGCATCTCGACCATAGGTTCCACCACCGTATCATGTACTAAACCCATATTTCTCCCGACTTCACCCTGGCATTGATCAACGCCGTGATTGGGGTGCGTTCACAGGCGCTTGCGAACCTTTGTGTAAACAGTAGCTCCATTTCTGCAAATGTCTTAACGGGGTCATTCGGGAGCTCAGAGTACCATTCAAACGATGTCTTCGACAAGCTGCCAACAAACTGACGAAGCAGCAGTTTGTCGTCACCCCCAGTATTACCGCATAGGGCTCTGAATTGAGTAACGTGCTGGTGTGGATTACCCGTCCCTTTATACATGTGGAACTCAGGGATCGTGTATCCCGGCGGGTATTTTATTTGGTCATACCAACCCGGATAGGGTCGTCCAGTCTTGACGATTTGGCCAGCCGCTTGGCTCGCCTGATGAGCTCGTATTTGTTGAGCTATATAGTCATCAAGGGAGGATTTGGAGATGGTCTCCTTCTTGGCTGCTGAACAAGCAGGAAGAGGGTTCGATATCTCCCCTCTGTCGTCTTCAAGGGCAATCGGAGGGTCTTCAGCTGGAGAACCCGGCTGTATCATCATTCCGACCATATCTTGGAATAAAAGCTCCATTTGTTTTATATTGGCCGCTTGTTCCGCGGCCTCTTTGTATTTACTCTCGAGCATTCTTCGGTGGAATTCGGCATCAGTTTCCTGTTCCTGACGCTGCTCCAACGATGTCTCCGGGCTTTCTTTTGGCCCAGTGATCATGGCCATCTTCATTAGCATTTCCTGGAGTTTTTGCTATTGCTCCTGGGCTTTTGTCACAGATCGGGTGAGTGGTCGATGACTCTCATAGGCACGGCTCTTCTCCTTCCCCGAAGCCATATAAACAGTATGCACCACCATGCCGCTAGACTAGGAGCGTCTAGGTTCAGTGCCCTTGAGATTCATCGCAGGCATAAAGATCTTCCTCGCTCTCCTCTTTTTATAGATGATTGAAGTTGAGGGGGCTGTTGCAGTAGGCACCTGAGCAGACGATACTCTGCGTAGCATGGCAGAGGGATGGTCCTCTTCCTGTTGAGTCTTCATCTTCTTCTGTTGGCAGGAATAGTCCTTGTCGATCACAGAATCTTGGACTCTCCACCAGACCTTATAGATTTTGGAAGACAGCTGCTGAGGGGGCTGCTCCGGCTTCGACTTTGTAACATTCTCCACAGGTGGAGGAGATTTTTTTAGCATGGCGGTCGAAAAAAATTTGCGCATCCTTCTAAGTGGTTCAAAGCTGTTCCCAGTTGGAACAGCAGCATCAATTTCTACCATTGGAGCTGATGGAGTCAGTCCGGAAGGGGAACTGCCCCCAGCTTTCCTCACTCGGTGCCAGTGGCGACGTCAAGCGCATCTTGCAGATGGGATCACCTCCGTTGTCGGGGTAGCTTCATCATGCCCCATGTTCTGGTGAAGGGCTGCCGTTGGTGCCAGCCTATTGAAAATTGACGTCCGTTGAGTGAGGATGACCAACCTGTCGAAGGCAGACTTTCGAGCAGGGGTAGCGGCTTTGGTGACTTCGCCTAAAGCGGGAGTTGGAGCGGACAGTCTAGCGAAAACCGATCCCTTAGCAGGAGAAGCCTCTCTGATGATTTCGTTTTTTGGAACAGGGATGGATATCCATTTCGGGATAACCCCCTCAGGTATCGCGGGCTTCTTCACGGGCCCATTGGAGTTTCGGCCCAGTCTGTTAATGACTGAGGCATTGGATTTGGGCGACCCGTCAAGAAAGGTCGCGGTAGCTGTAAACCGATCAAAAACCGACTTCTTTGGAGCTTCTTGCGATGTCACTGGGGCGTTAAAGCTCATTGGTGGGAGCATGGTCCCGAAGAAAAGTCCAGTGGTGACCCGGGTCACCTGTTCCACCGGCATCACGAAAATGGAGGCCGCTTGAGACCCGTAGGACACTCCTCCTGCGAGGACAGAGCGGGAGTTGTTGCAATTGTTGCAGCTGGAGCAGTTAGAAACCATTGATCTTCTTTTTCTGCATGGAGCGGGACACCAAATCTTAGTACCTCAAATCCAAGGGCAACCATATCAAACCGCGATTCGTTCGCGAACACGACACATGAAGTGTGGAGTGGAAAGAGGAAAAGGTCCCACCGGGCGTGCCAGAATCTGTTCTCCGCCGAAAGCCGGGAAAGACAAACGTCTCGCCTGAATTTAGGGGCAGATGCTATTTGGTTTTATCCGTCCACCTCTCCGAAGATGCCAAGTTGATTTATGGCACCGTATATCAGAGGTTTAGACAGATGTGGCCGTTGTAGCAGACTTTGTCAGATTCCCCCTCGTTTGAGGGGTTTTTGATTGTGGGGATGCTCTTCCCTGCAGGCGCAAGCCCCTACAGTTAATTACGCTACCGCATCGCAGTAACAACTTTCTCGTTCTCCAGATGGTCATTTCGTGTCGTGTGTGTTTGTTCTATTCTTGGTTGCCCGTGGATTATATACGGAGACTAATTCATGTTGTCGCCCGTAGGGCGTGAATTAGTCCAAATCCGTATTTTCTTAAATTTGGGTTTGGGTTGGGTTTAAGAATCGTTAGTCTTGTTTTAGACTAAGATTAACTCAAACGTTTGTTGAGGATACGTTAGTCTAATTTTAGACTAAGATTACTCAACGGGATCATTTAGATCCAACAAAAGAGCATTTGGGCTCTATTGTTTTAGTTTAGGGACGTTGCGGTCCATAAGTTTAAGGACATCATAGTCCGTAAAGTTGAAACCCCCTAATTGTTTCGGCGAGACCAACATATTTCCCTGGAGAACCGGTAAAGACTTCTGCCACGAAGTCTAGTTTAAGACATCATAGTCTATGAGTTTAAGGACCTCACAGTCCATAAAATTTAAGGACATCATAGTCCAAGAGTTTAAGGACCCCACAGTCCGTAAAGTTTAAGGACATCCTAGTCCAGTTTAAAGACGTCATAGTCTATGTGGTTTTGGTTCAACCATTTGGGGATGCACCAAAAGTTATTGGTTATTGGGACCCTCCATCTCTCTGAAGACGTTGAAAAATTACAATGACATATATCAGAGGTATGAAGAGATGTACCCTTGAACCAATGTTGGTTGGGAGATCTGTAGTCAAGTTTGGGACCAAGATCAGTTAAAAATATTTATGAGCATATGGGCTCAATTAATCTAGATTAGGGGTATGTGGCCAACTTGGGCTCGGCCCACTCAGTTAAAATGTTGGACATTTAATTAGGATCAGTCCTTTTTCATTTAACAATGCTGAGCATTGGTTTGGGTTCTGACAATCTTTTTGTCTTTTATCGAGTGTTGAGCCCTCATTATGGCTCTGAGACTTTATTTAAAGAACAGTTTATGTTCCCTCAGCACACACGTGAGGAGAACATGGTGCGCTTGGCGTTGAGCGCCAGATTTAGAGCGCTAAGGCGCTTCCTATGAGATAGTGCACACGTGAGGAGCACGTGGTGCGCTTGGCGCTGAGCGCCAGTCAATGAGTGCAGAGCGCTCTTTATAAAATAGCGCCCATGTGAGGAGCACGTGGTGCGCTTGGCGCTGAGCGCCAACCTTGGAGCGCTGGGCGCTTCTTTTAAAATAGCGATTAGAGCGCTGGGCGCCGGGCGCCAGACTTGGAGCGCTAAGGCGCTTCTTTAAATTGGAACGCTACGGCGCTGTGCGCCAGCCTTGGAGCGCTAAGGCGCTTCTTTAAATTGGAGCGCTAGGAGCGCTGCGGCGCTGTGCGCCAGTCTTGAAGCGCTGAGGCGCTTATTTAAATTGGAGCGCTAAGACTCTTTTTAGGCAGGTTTGATCAGTTCTGCGCTCTGAGAATTAAACTCTCGTTTATAAGAGACTTTGTCTCATGGATCTGAGAACTATGTTCTTCTTTTTTTTATGAGATATTACGATCTCTCTGTTTTTGTGAAAGACTTTGTCTTTATCTTATAGATCTATGTTCTAAAGAGAACTAAGTTTTTTTCTCCCTCCCTTTTTTATAATGAGATACTCCAATCTCTTCTTTTTTTATGAAAGACTTCTGTCTTTGTAGATCTATGATCTAGAAAAAGAACTAAGTTCTTCTTCCCTTTATGAGATGCTTTTATCTCTATGTTTTATTTACCTTGAAGAAATTCTTCTTCCGAGAGCTTGCTCTTCTCTTTGAAAATTTCTCAAAGTTTGGGGGGGGGGGGCGGGTTCTCTCTATGCAAGACTTGAAGTCTTGGGTCTTTTATATAGGGAAGGCTGATTTGATGAATCGGTTCAGGAAATATCTCATTGAGAGATTTCTCAATGATTTGGGGAATGTTTCCCATCGTTGGATCTTTGATCCAAGGTCTTCTGTTTTACAGAAGATGGTTTTCTTGTTATTAACAAGTTTAGGAAAATATTTTCTCATACAGAACTTATTCTGTATCCTGATGATTTTTAATCACCATTGGATCTTTGATCCAACGGTGCTCTGATTTATAGAGCACAATCTTTCCTATTTGGAAAGATTTGAGGAGTATTTCCTCAACAGAATTTTATTCTGAATTTTGATGATTTATTCATCTCAGTTGGATCTTTTGATCCAACGGTGGAGAACGTTTAGTTCTAGCGCTTGGCGCTCTCGTGCTTTGCACGTGAGGCGCTGCCTCAGAGTTTTTGACTCTTAGCACCGGCGCTCCTGGCGCTAGCACCCTCGTGCTTTGCCCATGAGGTGCTGTCTCAGAGTCTTTGACTCTTTAGCGCTAGCGCTCAGCGCTCTCGTGCTTTGTACGTGAGGCGCTTCCTTAGAGTCTTTAACTCTTTAACGCCGGCGCTCTTGGCGCTCAGCGCTCTCGTGCTTTGCACGTGAGGCGCTGCCTCAGAGTCTTTGACTCATTGCGCTGGCGCTCTTGACGCTTTGTACTTGAGGCGCTGCCTCATTACTGAAAGTGTCTTTTCACCTTCCTTCTCCGTTTTCCTGAGTCAAACTTCTCTTTCCCAGAACTTGGAAATAGTTTCATCATGCACAGCATTTTCTGTAGCTAGACTTAAATGTCTCACTTCATAATCTGAAGCAATGCTTCTTTTCTTTCTCATTTTCAGAGAGTCATTTTAACAGAGAATAGCTATATCTTGTAATCACCCACATGCTCGCCGTCAGCCATGGGAGGTGCCCATTGAGGAAATTGTTCCTCGTTTTGCTGTGCACTTGGTGAACCCTACTCTTACGGATGACCAATGCAACACGATATTGCACGAGCTCTTGACTCGTATAGGATCTCCTCTCCCCATCAGCTCCATTTGGCTCCGGATAGTTTTCTTGTCTGTGATCGATGATATTCCCTCTCCTCCGGCGGAGGTGACTCCAGAAATGCTCGACGCCGCGGAAGACAAGATCGAGTGCTTACACGAGGCACTTTTGATCACCATAGCTCTGAAGGGCCGCTCTGTTCGGCTGCTAAGCCAGATACGGGCTCAGCGGGTCGTCATGTTTGCCTTTGTTGATTGGTGCGGTGCTGACCGATAGGTAGCTACTCTTCATGAAGATCGTCGCTTTGTCATGGTGGAGAAGGCAGAGGGAGGGTTAAATAATTTTATCCATAGTTTTGTGAATCTCTGTACTTTTGATCCCATGTTTAGTGATCTATTTCCTATAGAATAAAATGTTCAATTAAATACTTTGTTTTTGTCGTTGAACACCTGTTCTTCCTTTGATGTGTGCATGTGCGTATATGAATGAGCCTGGTTTCACACATATCTGTAAATGAAACTTAAGCCGGCATAAACAGGAACAAATAGCTCTTGGCCGAAGATTTTGGCGGGAACAGATGCCTTAATGGCCTGGCTACGAATCGCCTTCGGAGTAGGGCAAAAGGCTATCAGGATACGCAGCGATTCCGTGCTAGTCGTCGGCCAAGTGACCGGGTATTTCGAAGCCCGGGAACCACTAATGATGAAGTACCTGGCGGAGTTAAGAACGCGTCGGAGAAATTTCGACGAGGTCCAGGTGGAGCAAATTCCCAGAAACTTGAATACTGAGGCCAATGCCCTGAGCAAAATCGCCTCTTCATATTCGGCCAATCACAAAAGAAATATCCTCTTCGAAGTCCTGCTGCGACCCAGCTTGGAAGATGGAGAAGCAACACTGTAGGTCTACATGACTCGAGGGGATGTCCCGGATTGGAGAAAGCCTATTGTAGAATTTCTAAAAGATGGAGTACTTCCAAAAGACCGGGCCGAGGCTCGCCGGCTTCGAGCTATAGCTCACCATTTTTCATATGGAGCAAAGGAAACCTGTACAAAAAGTCGTACACTCAACCTCTGCTCTGATATGTCGATCCCCACGAAGCAGACTACGTCTTACGAGAAATACACGAAGTGGTCGGAAGGGCACATCAAGAGACCCACATCCTGGTCCAAATGACACAACTCCAAGGATACTATTGGCCAGGAATACACCAAGATGCCGTAACGCTGGTCAAAAGATGCAAGAATTGCCAACTCTTTGGCAGCATCTCTCATCTCCTCGCCACCGAACTAACGCCACTAATCTGCCCTTTAGCCATTTTCACAGTGGGGGGTGGATATGGTGGACCGGCTCTCCACCGGAACGGGCGGACGCAGATACATTCTTATTGCCGTAGATTACTTCACAAAGTGGATAGAGGCCGTGTCGATAAGAAACCGGACGCCGGCTCTACGATAAAATTCTTGCAGAATAATATAATCACCCGATTCGGAATCCCGAGGTGAATCGTCACCGACCCTGGAACCAACTTCGAAAATGACAAAGTCGGGAAATTCTGTAATGACTATTACATATTGATGAAGTTCGCCGCGGTCGCGCATCCCCAATGCAACGGGCAAGTCGAAATAGCGGACCGAGGCGTAATCCGCGGGCTCAGAGCCCGCCTGGAGGGAAGACAAGGCAGCTGGGTCGAGGAACTGCCTCGGATACTGTGGGCGTTGCGGACAACAAAAAAGACACCCACAAGAGAAATTCCGTTTAGCCTCTGCTACGGTACCGAGGCGATGGTCCCCGCAGAAATTGGATTGCCCAGTTATCGGGTCGAGCACTTTGACGACGAGGCTAACACCTTGGCGCTACGAAGCAATTTAGACATCTTGTTGGAAAAAAAAGATCAGGCACAAATCAGAATGGCCGCCTATCAGCAGCAGACCGTCCGCTACTACAACGCCCGAGTTAAATATCGATCCTTCAAGACAGTAGACTTGGTCTTACGACGGAACGGATTCGTGGACCAAGACAAGCTACATAAATTCTTCCCGAAGTGGGACGGGCCATTCCTCATGACCGATGTATTGTCCGGTGGAGCCTACTACCTCCAAGACCCTAGAGGGCGTGATTTTCCTTGGCCATATAACGCCGAAAAGCTTAAATTGTACAGATAAACTTATACCCTTTTTGAATAATACAATTCCCTTCTGTATCGACTAAAATTCCTAAGCTAAGCTCTCACGGAAGTAGGCTTCTGCGCCGACTTAGCGCCCCAACTCTTCCTTCCTTTCCTCAGCTTCGAGGCAAGGGGTAGGGAGAAAGCACAGGTTGACCAACGCAAAAAAGAATAAGGACAATACTCCGTAACGAAAAGAAAATTTATTGAGGATTTATTCGAAGGTATTCTTGGCTCCTCAACCTTACAACTATTACAACAAAGGAGAAAGTGGGTTAAGAAAATATTGACGATGGTACTCGGAGGAGAGTTCCTACAGCCGAGCCCAGGCAATCTCCGCCCGCTCCCTCTATCGGTACCCATGGACCCTAAAAGCTACGGATTCTCCAGGGTCCCCCACCGCCGAGCACGATGCCACGACTAACCTCTGCTAGAAACATTCGAGAAGAATGTTGTTCCCTTCCGAATGGCGGCGCGATGACAGAGACGTCTTGCCTGAGATTCGGGGCAGATGCTATTTGACTTTATCCGTCCACCTTTTCGAAGATGTCAAGTTGATTTATGACACCATGTATCGAAGGTTTAGACGGATGCGGCCGATGTAGCAGACTTTGCCAGATTCCCCCTCGTTCAAGGGGTTTTTTGATTGTGGGGACACTCTTCCCTGCAAGCGCAAGCCCCTGTAGTTAATTACGCTACTGTATCGCGATAACAACTTTCTCCTTCTCCAGATGTTCACTTCATGTCGTGGGTGTTTGTTTTGTTTGTGGCTGCCCGTGGATTGTATACGGAGACTAATTTATGTCGTCGCTCGTAGGACGTGGTTAGTCCAAATCCGTATTTTCTTAGATTTGGGTTTGGGTTTGGAGTTTTGGTTTAAGGATACGTTAGCCATATTTGAGGCTAAGATCAACTTAAACGTTTGTTAAGGATTCGTTAGTCTAGTTTGAGACTAAGATCAACTTAACAGGATCATTTAGATCTGACAAAAGAGCATTTGGGCTCTATTGTCCCGGTTTAGGGACATAGTGGTCTATTGCCAGTTTAAGGACATGGTGGTCCATTGCCAGTTTAGGGACATAGTGGTCCATTGTTCCCATTTTGGAGACGAATATTGGTTTAAGGAGGCATTAATCCATGAGTTTAAGGACCCCACAGTCCGTATTACCAGTTTAGGGACATGGTGGTCCAACATTCCCATTTTGGGGACGAATATTGGTTTAAGGACGCATTAGTCCATGAGTTTAAGGACCCCACAGTCCGTATTACCAGTTTAGGGACATGGTGGTCCAACATTCCCATTTTGGGGACGAATATTGGTTTATGGACGCATTATTCCATGAGTTTAAGCACCCCACAGTCCGTATTACCAGTTTAGGGACATGGTGGTCCAACATTTCCATTTTGGGGACGAATATTGGTTTAAGGACGCATTAGTCCATGAGTTTAAGGACCCCACAGTCCGTATTACCAGTTTAGGGACATGGTGGTCTAACATTCCCATTTTAGGGACGAATATTGGTTTAAGGACGCATTAGTCCATGAGTTTAAGGACCCCACAGTCCGTATTGCCAGTTTAGGGACATGGTGGTCCAACATTCCCATTTTGGGGACGAATATTAGTTTAAGGACGCATTAGTCCATGAGTTTAAGGACCCCACAGTCCGTATTACTAGTTTAGGGACATGGTGGTCCAACATTCCCATTTTGGGGACGAATATTGGTTTAAGGACGCATTAGTCCATGAGTTTAAGGACCCCACAGTCCGTATTAATGTGTGGTTGTCGGGACCCGTCACCTCTCTGACGACGTTGAAGGATTACAACGATAAATATCAGAGGAGTTCAGAGATGTACCCTTGAACCGGGTGTAAATTGATTTAAGAGAGCAGTTGTGCTCGGTTTAATTTAATTCGAGGACTTATGGCCAGTATTGGGTTAAGTCCAGTTAGAAAAATGTCTAACATTTTATTTATATCTGGCCTGTTAGGCCTTTGATTGGGCTCTGCCCTCCTTTAAAATAATGCACAGCATTGGGCTTTTTAATTAAATGCACAGCATTTAGATTAGGCCTGTTAGGCCTTTTAATTGGGTTCTGCCCCTTTTCTTTAATAATGCAGAGCATTTAATGGTCTGACAGCGCGCCACGTGGCCTGTCAGGCGCTCTGCGCCAATTAAAGAGCGCAAGGCGCTAGCGCATGTGGAGGTGACATGTGTCACGCTCTGGTGAGCGCAAGCACAGTGCGCTGCGCCAGTGCGCTGCGCTATTGCGCTGCTGACACGTGGTGCGCTCTGGTGCAGTGCGCCAATCCAAGAGCGCAGCGCTCTGTTTTTGGGAGCGCAAGGCGCAGATTGACACGTGACGCTCTCTGGTGACTTGTGCCAGTTCAAGGAGCGCAACAGCGCAAATCAAGAGTGCAAGGCACTGTTCAGTAGCGCAGAGCGCATCTTGATCTAATTTAGATCAAAGAAAAGAATCGTTTTAGAGGTTTTACCTCAAGATTCAAGAACCGATGGTTCATCAAAAGGCAATGCCTTTATATAGATCAAAAGATCTCATAAAGAAGTAAATTACTTCTTTTTATTATTATATTTTTTTATTGAAGATCTTGATCTTGTTCTTAGATCTTTGATCTTTTTAGAAGAACTTTTTCTTTTTTCCAAAGCTTTACCTTTTTTCTCTTTGAGTTCTTCTCCAAATTTTTAGAGGAGTTCTGTATCTCTATCTCTGTATGTTTTAAACTTGGAGTCTAGGGGCCTTTATATAGTGCCAATTGATTTGTTAAATCAGTTAAAGAGATCTTTCTCTGATTGATTTAGGGATGTCTCTCTACCGTTGGATCTTTGATCCTAGGGTTTCTGTTTTACAGAAGATAATCTTCTTGTTTTAACAAGATTAGAAAGATCTTTCCAAAATTTTATTGTTTAAATTCTGGCACAGTTGGCGTAAGCGCACCTGCGCTTGACACGTGTCGCGCAGCGCAGAGCGCAGCGCAACTGCGCTGACACGTGTCGCGCAGCGCAGAGCGCAAGTCATCTGAAGCGTTGCTTCCTTTATTTTTATTTTAAAACAGAGGCTTGCTCTGATTGGGTGCGCTGTCTTGGGCGCAGCGCTGGTGTATCTGCTTTTGAAACGTGGCGCGTGGCGCATTGCGCGCAGCGCAAGGAATCTGAAGCGTTACTTCAATTTTTGAATTTTTGAAATCCAAACAGAGCTTTGCTCTGATTGGGGGAAACAAATACCCCCCCACCGTTGCGCTCACGTGGTGCACACATGAGTGCAGTGGTGGCAAGATCCCAACCGTCAGATCAACTCAGGAGTTGAAGGGGCGCTTAAGCGACTATAAATAGGACCCTTGGTCCTCCTCAGATGTTTATCATCTTCAAGAATTCTTATTTTCAGAGCTTCAGAGCCTTGCTCTTTATTTTCAGAGTTAGAACTCTAGAAACCTCTTAGGTAAAAATTAATCTAACTTAATTAAATTAATTTTAATTAGTAGAGCCTTGCTCTCATAGGTCTTTGATCTAAAGAAAATCCCTTTGGGGTTTTCACAAATAGAGCTTTGCTCTCAAGAATCTGTTTCAGGGTTTCTTAACCCATGAACAGAGCTTTGCTTTTTGACAAAACATAGATCTTTTGATCTAAAGATGATGAACTCTGAAGAGTTTTTCATGGATCTTTAAGATCCCAAACTTTAATCTTTTAGAAATTAATTTTTCCTTTGATGGATTTTTCCATCATTATTACAGAGCTAGGCTCTTTAAGGAATTTTATTCCCTTGTGACCAGAGTTTGACAAGTGTCACTCTGTGACAGAGCTTTGCTCTGAAAAGAGAGATTTTCTCCTTGTCTTAAGGGATTTCTCATTTAATGAGAATATTCTTTTGAGGATCTCCTCATTAATTGACGGTCTCATCTAATGATGAGGCTGTCTTATTAACTGATGCATTGTCATCTAGATTTTGTGGGCCCTCTTTGGTCCCCTCTCCACTGCATTGCAATGTAGTACAACTTTTAAAGTTCCAAGTGTCAGAAATTAAAAATTATAATACTGACAGTTGATCTCCGTCCCTCTTCTTTTTGCAGGCAACATGTCTTTCGATACCTCGTTCCCATTCGTTCGCTCGGAGGGAGGATTCCCTGGAGCACCCGTAGACCGGGAGGTCCTAGCTTTGATCAGAGACCATGATCCGGAACATAAGAATCTTCACCTTTGGGGGTCGTGGTACAATCAAATTATCAGGGGTCGACAGAGCTTTTCATGCGCAGTACCATCAGAGCCCATCATGGCGATCCATTATGCCAACTCACCCCCGGTGAAGTATGCCGTGGAGATGGTCGATTGGACTTCAGAAGGCCTTCTTCATCCTGCTATAGCTGCAATTCCCATTCAGCCTCCCATGGTTTTAGATATCTTGGGACGCCGTATTTGTCAAGGCGAAGCGCGACCCTGAGGGCAACCATATAATATAGGTCTGATCCCCCGTCATCCGATCGGTTATCTGCCATGGGCTCGCTCCATTTTGTCAGCGAAGAAGTCGCAGTTGATGAGGCTTGGGTTGTACACCGCTGTTTATGCTTCTCTCTTCCTATATCCTACGCTTCCTACCTGGTGGGTTAAGGCTTTTTTTGGAGCAGTGGAATATCCCTACTCACACTTTCCTCACACTGGACTGGGAAGTGTCGATTTCCTTAGAGGAGTTTACAGAAGTTTCCGGCTTACCGGTCATAGGGGAGCATTATGAGGAGCTGCTTCCCACGGACGAATATGTCTTCGGTGTTAAGCCAGTGATAATGGGCCTTACCCCAGAGAATGCTGTTCAACATCAGTTTCCAAGTTTGATCAAAGTGTTGAATATCTACGAGGGCCTCTTTATCGAATCTGGGAGTCGCGGGGTTAATTTCGAGGATTTCATCACTCGCTTCCTTCACCCGAAAGTCCTCTCGGCGGAAGCTGCTAAGTTTGCCACGCTTGATAACCCTTTCGGTTTAGGTTTGGACAACCTACCAGCGACGGAGGTAGATCAGAAGGGTTTCTTCCTTCCTAACTCCCCGGTTGTCCCTTTTGCGGAGGTTGCAGTCCCTGGGATGGATGAGGAAGCATTCTTCTTAGGATTTCTTGGGTTATGGCTGAGCTGGTTTGCGCTCCCGATGCATCTTCGCCGTATGAGGCCATCTGTCTTTTACCCAGCTCACCGGATGACCATTGGGGTAAAAGTGGCCGTCGGGATCGCCGGCTTAGCCCACCTGTATCATGGCCTTAGTCAAGCGGCGGATGCTAATGAACCTGGAGTACCGCACGTGATCTTCTCGATGCATTACTTCATGCATGGCTTGAGCTACATGCACTTGGCGTTTTTGGTATGCACAAAAGGCCTTCGTTCTATGACAGGTGCAGCCTCCCTCGGATCATGCGATTGGTCGGCGCCTCAATTGTAAATCCGTCGCCGCGGCATGCCAGAGGTTTGCTCCTTCGTCCCCGCACAGTTGGAGACGGGATGACCTTCACCGACAAAGTGTTAACCATCAGAAATGCGTCTACTACCACAGTGCGGTCATTGCAAGATATTTTCAAAGACGGGGCCTCGGTTCTGACAGCCCGGGAGACCCTTCATTTGTATTCTATCAGACCGGGTTTCCTGGTGTTTAGGCAAAACGATACAGCGCTTTTCATGAGATACAACCCGCATTATTTTACCCAGCAACTGAGCTATAATCAAGGAGTGCCGTTGGAGGCTTTCTTGCTGGAACCTGCTGCCACTGAAGAAGGGATGCGGAGCGCGCTGCATCACTTCATGCGTCTGAATACGGGCTCTCATTTTTTCATCAGCGAGCCAACTTGCATCCCACAGCTCCTTAATACATATACGGCGTGGTACCTGTAAGTCCATGTTGCCCACCCCGGTGCTTGTGGGGAGGCGGAAACGTTATGAAAAATCGTATTTGTACAACACTAAGCAACATGGACTATGTAAAGGAGGGATCTTTGCTAAACGAAAACTAACTAACAAGCTAAAAGAGTTAGCTACTCGGTTAAGGGGTTATACCTAGATCTTCAAGTCCTTCTCTTCTTGCTCCTTGGAGTGGAAAGAACGGGTTCTCCTTGTCTCCTTCTCTTGCCGAAGAAAGATCCACCCGAGGGCCTCTGCCTTTGGCTCCAACCTCAAACTAGAAGTAACTAAGGTGCTTGGTGTGCTAAACCTAGGACCTTAGAAAGAGTAGAGAGTAATTTTGAAGGTTTTATCTCAAGCTGAAATGGTTCTCAACTCATGAGAGGGGAGAGCTAGAGAGAGAGGAAGAGGATGAGAAAGAATGAGAATGATAAAAGTGAGAAGAATAATGCCAACCTTCTCACATATATGTGAATTATGATAAATAAGTAATTAGCTAAAGATAATTGTGATGGTTAATCAAGAAATGACCATTATCATTTCACATTAAATGCTTTTGCAAGGATCAAAGAGCATCTTTCATATGAAATGATGATGGTCAACTTGTCAACCTAGGTCAACAAGTCAAGCATAGTCAAATGGTCAACAACCCTAACCATACACAATTATAATTAACTAATATTAATAAATCATATTTCACACATAAACATTAGGGTTAAGAAAATGACAATGGTCATCAACCCTAATGAAAGTCCTCTGCCTCTGCCTCAGTCAACTGTGCATACACACCCGTATCCGCGTTCCGAGGAACACGAATACAAAAAGATAAAACCAATCCCAAATCATATACTAGGATCTGGTTTAAACCAAAGCCCGCTAGTATAACCTGTCCGGACACCAAACGTGCACAAGTGCGCGGATGTGAACGAACCCCGTCGCAAAACCATGCGACCTCTACTCATTTTGCCTAAAGGCGAATAACCCTCTATGTGGGACTCTAAAGATTCGACACTACGCTGGCAGTGGGTTTAACCACAGACCGCAAGCGGCACTAGCTGTACGTAACGGTCCCCAGGTAGATGCCGATAAGAAGACTGACGAGGTGAACCCATCTGAACTCCTACTGAGCCTGAATGTGACAGTCTCCGTACAGTCCGGTCTGTTCGTCTGATAACATCGCATGGCGGGCCTAGGGGGTGGTAAACATCAGTCCCCTAATAGCGGTACAGTCGTGTCGGAGTGTAGCCCAGAACACCCTGAGATAACACTGGAAACCTACCAGTATATCTCGTTTGCCCTGGCCAGGGACTACTTGGGTAATGGCTCTCCTAGACACAGCACGATGCCAACCCCCAATACCGGGAGAGACGAATCCTATCTAACCGTCACTGCCTCCAAGTGCTTCGGGACTGCACCCAAAAACTACCTGTTTGCACGGCTCCTTTGAGCCGTGGTAAGGTAGTAATCAAAGTACAGTGGGAACACACTCGAGGCGAAGTGACAGTGTCAAGTCAACGGACTAAGCTGTACTCATGTCACCTGGGAACTGATAACTGACGATAGGTATAATACCAACCAACAGTTCCCGACGAGTCCTGTCCAGTGTACTCGTAACCTAACGAGCACCCGCATACTATCTCAAGTACGACGTACTGACGGCTGTGGGACAGTCCGTCTCCCGTGCTGGGATGAGAAGCGCATACGCTAGTCTACTCCGGAGTATCGATGCCCTGTCTCGATAATCCCACGACCAGGGACGTGTATATATAAGGATGTGCTTGTGGATTACCCAGCCCCCACGAGTGTGACTACCATCACAACGCTGGTAATCAAGCAAAGATCCTAAGGGCTCCACTAATGCGTATAGGTGATATAATAAAAGAAACACATGTACACATTAAAGCAGAGACAAACCAAGTAGCATACTACCATTTCGAGCAAGATTGTCTATACAACTGTGAATATCCCAAGCTTCCATCAAGTAATATGCATACTAGTATGATACAGTAATGGCCTCTAGGGCATATACACTAATAGTACCAGCATTCGACGGGCGCCGTTATTAAGGAAGAAAGGCGATTGTTGGTTGACCGCAAGGGTGTGCCTCTCGGCAGCGACCGCAAAGCTCCCCTGAGGCCAAGGATCCCTGTCGTTCCTCCGCTGAGAGATGCTGGAGCTGAGCCACCGCGCGTGCTGAGCCCTCCGCGCGGATTGCACCGTACTACCACGGACGTGCCCCCAGCGCCCCATGCTCCAGTGGAGACGGTGAATATGGTTTCGCCGGAGTCTGGTGTGGGCACGGACATTGGGACCCGCCGTCCTAAGGTGCCTGCGAAGCGTAAGCTGATTTTGGCGGCGACCGGGGCCCGCAGGCAGAAGAGGAAGAAGAAGTTCGTTCTTTCCCTTGATGCCATCCTCGGCTTAGAGCCTCAGGCCCCTCTCACCGAAGGCCTAAGCGAGTACGGAAGCAACGAGGGTTTCTTGGTAGAGCCAGAAGACACCGACCTGGCGGCCGCGATTGAGACTTCTGAGCGATCGGCTAGGCTCGAAGCGTGGTTGGCTAAACTTGCTCAATCAGGTAATCATTAGTTGCACTCTTCGTCATTTCATCGTACTTTTAGCATTGTCTTTGACTAATGCTTTTCCTTTTTTTTTAAACAGGCGTTTCTACCGAAGAGGCCATCACTGCTTCCCTGAAAACCTTTCAGGAGGAGGAAAGGAAACGCGCTCTATCGGGCGTTGGTACGTCTCGGCTCATTGAGTCTTTATTCTTTTTTCTTATGGCCAATCTAACCTTTTCTTTGTCTCTTTGCAGGGGCCGTGGGATATATTGCGCAAGCCGATGCGGGGACTCTTCCCGGGCCAGCTACCGATGTTCCGGCCTCTTCGGAATTGCCGAAAGAGACCCGGCTCAAAAAGCCGATGATGGATGCCTTGAGGGATTTGGAGGCAACTCTAAACGCGGATGACGACGCCTTGTTGGAAGCTTCAAAGAGGTCCGTCGTGACGGCCCAGGAAGAGAGGAAGCGCCTGAGGCGCGCAGCGAAGGAGCGCAGCGCTGCTTTGGCCGTGGGAGCGGGCCCAAGCGTCGTTCCTCGTGCTGCTACTCCTTCAGAAGAGTCTCCAGTCGCCTTGTCCACTGCTCATAGGCGGGCGGTGCGTGCAGCTCGAGGGGCCAACGATCAATCCACCTCAGGTAATGTGTTTTTCGAGACTTTTGTTGTAAGAATTGTAAACCTATCGGTTCTTATACATCTTGTCCTGCAGGGCCAAGTCTAACTGAAGGAGCGGCGGAAGCCGTCGAGCCTGAGGGGACGGTAGAGAAGGTACTGGCTGAACCCGAGGTGACGGTGGGCGACGTAGCCGGGGTTGCTGGACCCGAGATAGTAGTTGGTGAGACAGTCACGCCTACTACGCCCGAGACGGCCACCAACGCCGAGCGCGAGGTAGCGGCAAATGAGACGGCTGCTATAACCCAGCATAGGGCAGCAGCAGATAGAGCGGCTGAGACCGACGACCCTATGGCAACGGTGGACGAGACGGCCGCGACCGCTGAGCCCGAGGGAGTAGCGGGTGAGACGGGCATGATTCCCGAGGACAAGCCGGCCGCTCTTTCTCAAGAGTCTGGCAATGCTCCGATCATTGCTTTCCCCGCCTACAGTCCTCCACCGTCTCCTAGCCTCGCGAGCACGACGACGGCTCTCGTAGAGTCTGGTGATGAGGCGACGGGAGGTGAACCCGTGTCAATGGAGGAGGGAGACGCTGCCGTTTCGGCTGGTGACTCATCAGGTAAATTTTGGGTTACCGTCCTTTTCTTTATTCTGTAACTTTTCTGACAGTGCTTATTTTGTTTCTAATGCAGGCGCGACCAGTGTTGATGCCCCATTGCTCAAGGGAGCGCCGTCAGCTACTGCCTTGACGGTGGCCACCTTTATACCTTCTTTCGCACCGTCGTAAATGCTGGAAGGTATGGATTCGTGACTCATCAGTCTTATCATTACTGCATAATTTATGTACTGATGTCATACTATTGTGTCTTTGCAGGAGTGCTTTTTGATCACCTTTACCAGGTGCTGCACCCACACTTCTCCTTCCCGTCGGAGCTTGCTTCCTCCAGTGGCGCTGGTGAGTATAGTTTTTAATTAATACTCTTTATTTTTCCAATAATGAACTTGTTTCTGATTCTTCCTTGCCCCGATTGTAGTGCTACAGATCGAAGGGGGAGATGAGAGATCAGTTGCGCCACGGGTCCTCCCGGCTTTGCCGCCTGCTGCAGCTGGTATAGTAAACTCCCTCATTGATGACTTTTTTATATTTCTTGAACCGTCATATGATTGTGTTTTTTTTTCAGCTGTTGTTCCGATTCTGGCCCCCTTCGAGTCTCGCATCACGATGCCGGCAGGCCCATTCTCCAGACGTCCATCCTCAAAGGGTGCTGCGATGAGTTTGAGTATGCTGAGCGGATGCATCGAAGAGCTTGACGCAGAAGCTCCCCCATCTGCCGCAGATTTCATTGCGGAGGTTAATCCGATGCTGGCGACGCTTGCAAATTTTCATAATGAAGGCATCGTCGAGTCTTGGGTTAATCACTGCAGGGAGATCAAGGCCCGCCTGCATCAGCTGGAGCTTATGCGTCCTGCCCCCGAGATCTTGGCCGCGAGCACTCAACGGGCGGCATGGATCGAGCAGATCGCTTCTTACTTCCGCCATCTTGAACAAGAAGTTGCTTTACGGCATAAGGAGCGCGGAGTGACTTCGAGCAAATCTGCCCGACTGCATGCTCAGGTGGATGCAAACGCTGCACAGTTGAAGGTTATCTTTGAAGGCCTTCTGCAATACATCTCCGACGGGTTAACACTGAGGTAGTAGCTTGCCGTCGTCGAGCGGGATGCACCAAATCAGGAGGCAGCCCAGCAGGCAGTTGAGGAGCGACTTTCATCCTTTCTGCAGCAGCGGGCTCAGGTAGAAGCAGAATTGGCGGTGGCAGCCGATCAGGAGAAGGCATTGAAGGAAGTGCGCGAGCAATTGATGGGGCTATTTAAGACGCTCCCTTCTCAATAGCTGTCTTTGTATCAATTATACACTTGTAATCTTTGAATAATATGTATACATTCTTTATTCTTTTATACGTTCGCCTTGTACTGAATTGAATTCATGAATAAAGATACATACATTTTTCTTGCAATGTCTTGTGTAATTTCTCCACTTTCTTCTTTCTTTTATTATCAGCATGTTACCTTAGTAAACATGGTTGACAGATGATAGAGCGAGCCTCTTGTCTTGGCTTCTTCAAGAGGTAGTGATGGCTTAGGAGGCAGGTTTAGATCTGCTGCCTAAGACTTTTCAACTTTATGAGCCGTGAGGGTCTCACAAAGACTTTTCTCCCTACGGATCGAGAAGATCTCGTAGGTGTATTTTCTCCTTAGGAATCGTGAGGATTCCTAAGTGCGTTTTCTCTTATAAGTCGTAAGGATCTTATAAGAGAATTTTCCCTCTTACGAGTCGAGAGGACCCGTAAGCGGTTGTTTCCCTCCTTGTCGAGATTCGACTTTGGAGAGTATGATCCGTGAATAGTATGCAAGAGTCCATTTTTGGACCGACTTGCAGGGTCCCAGTGCTTAGGAAACAGGTTTTTTAATTCCTGCCGCCTAAGGCTTTTCCTCACGAGTCGAAACATATCGAGTAGTTCTCGTAAAGACACTAATTTCCTCATGAGTCGAGACGAATCGAGCGTTTCTCATAAGAATATCCTAACATCATAGTTAACCTCTGCTCTTTACGACAAAGGTCCGTTAGGGTCTGTGGGACCAGGGTTTTGTCCGTCGTACCGTCGCATTGGCTGATGTATTCCTCGATAGGCAATCTTGCTGTTCGAGTAGCCTTGAGATTGTCGTGTCTCTGATCCCTTCGGGGGCTGGACAAGATGTCTTCAAGCAATCATCCTAGGCAGTTTGACCGTCGGAAGAGCAAACGTTAGGAATTTTGCCATGCCGCTTTTTACTTGAGATTAGGCTCATTTTGGAGAGCCCCGATGAGTCATAACCACTCCGCGCTGGTGTGGAATGATCTCCGATAGTCTTTCAGGCTTTATATGACTTGCCGTTAAGACCCTGAAGCTAGGAATTTGGCCTTTGCTTCGTTTGCTGACATTACGTCCTCTATATCGAGACGAATGTCGTAGTTGTCTCTAGGTTGTTGGTGAACCGTCGAGGTTTGGAACTAGGGATTTTGCCGTGGCTCCATTGTTTGATTGGTGCGTCTGCTGTGTCGATACGAATGTCGAGGTGGTGACCACTCCGCACTGGTGCGAGATGATCTCCGATTGTCTTTCAGGCTTTATATGACTTACCGTTAAGACCCTGAAGCTAGGAATTTGGCCTTCGCTTCGTTTGCTTTGTCACGTCCGAATCCTGTTGGAGAAAGAACGCTGTGGTGGCATCTTGTCTGTTGTATTGAGACGGACGTCGAGGTGGTGACCACTCCGCACTGGTGCGAGATGATCTCCGATCGTCTTTCAGGTTTTATATGAGTTACCGTCAAGACTTGGCTTCGTTTTCCGATGGAGCATGGGGAGGGAAGATGTGTTTCCTTCTTTGTTTGTGCCCCTGGATTGTATACAGGGATTGCTGTGATATCGCCTGTAGGGCATGAATTTCATTATATATATTTTTCATTTTATTTCTTTCCGCGATGCTCTATCATTTCAGCTTTTATATCGCGAAAGTTGCGATTGCCCAATCATTTCGGCTATTTTTTGTGGTGCCCAATCATTTCGGCTATTTATTTTATTTTTACTCGCTGCTTTTTATTGCGAGTTGCCCAATCATTTCGGCTATTTTGTATGCATACATTTTTACTTGCTGATTTTTGTTGCAAGTTGCCCCAACATTTCGGCTATTTCGTATGCATGTGTGGCTTGCTGTCTTTTCGCCGCAAGCTTAGGATTAGACACCGATTTCGGCATCAGCACCGCTACAACTGGGATGTTGCCAGGAGCGAATCATCATTTGCCTCTGTCGATGTTGAACAAAGGTGGCTTAGTAAACAGGGTTAGAATCCTGTCGACTAAGGCTTTTGACTTCATGAGCCGTAAGGGTCTCACAAAGGTATTTCTCCCTACAAGTCGTGAGGATCTCGTAGGTGTGTTTTCTCCTTAGGAATCGTGAGGATTCCTAAATGCGTTTTCTCTTATAAGTCGTAAGGATCCTACAAGAGGGTTTTCTCCTTATTAGTCGAGAGGACTTATAAGGGTTGTTCACCATATGGACATATCCCTAGTCACGGGTGGGACTTTGCTGGGGAAATGTTTATTCACGCCCGTGGATTGTATACAAGGGTCAGTATTGAGCCACTTGTAGGGCATTATCGAACGTTGTGGGGGGTTGCTTAAGAACAGGTTCAGGTCTCTGTTGTTCCCCTCCGAAAGACGGCGCGACGGACGTCTTGCCTGAAATTCGGGGCAGATGCTAATTGGTGCTATCCGTCTACCTCTCCGAAGATGCCAAGTTGATTTATGGCCCCATGTATCGAAGGTTTAAACGGATGCATCCGATGTAGCAGACTTCGTCAGATTCCCCCTCGCTTGAGGGTTTTTTGATTGTGGGGACGCTCTTCCCTGCAGGCGCAAGCCCCTGCAGTTAATTACGCTACCGCATTGCGGTAGCAACTTTCTCCTTCTCCAGATGATCACTTCGTGTCGTGTGTGTTTATTTTGTGTTTGGTTGCCCGTGGATTGTATACAGAGACTGAGTTATGTCGTCGCCCGTAGGGCGTGGACTAGTCCAAATCCGTATTATCTTAGATTTGAGTTTGGGGGTTTGGGTTTAAGGATACGTTAGTCTCGTTTGAGACTAAGATCGACTTAAACGTTTGTTAAGGATATGTCAGCCTAGTTTTTAGACTAAGATCAACTTAACGGGATCGTTTAGATCCGAAAAGAGAGCAATTAAGGGAGCCATGTTGTTTAGTTTAGTGACATTGCGGTCAATAGGTAGTTTAAGGACATTGCGGTCCAATGTTAGTTTTAAGACATTGCGGTCAAGGTTAAGGACATCATAGTCCGTGGATTTAAGGACTCCACAGTCCAGCGTTAGTTTTAAGACATCACGGTCAAAGTTAAGGACCTCATAGTCTATGGATTTAAGGACTCCACAGTCCGGCGTTAGTTTTAAGACATCACGGTCAAGGTTAAGGACCTCATAGTCCATGGATTTAAGGACTCCACAGTCCGGCGTTAGTTTTAAGACATCACGGTCAAGGTTAAGGACCTCATAGTCCATGAGTTTAAGGACCCTACAGTCCGTATCAATGTATGGTCATCGGGACCCGCCACCTCTTTGAAGACGTTGAGGAATTACAACGCCAAGTATCAAAGGAGTGAAGAGATGTACCCTTGAACCAAGGTAGATTAAATAGTCTTCGGCCCAATTTGGGACCAAGACCAATTAATTATGTTATCAGCTCATTAGCCTAGTTAAGTTTGAATTGAGGACTTATGGCCAGCTTGGGCTAAGTCCAATCATGTTTAGAATATTGGCTTTCTGTTGGTCCATTGAAGGAGAGGCTTTGCCTCTAGAAACTTAGCCAATTGGGCTAAAGTTAGTGTTAAACACTAAAGACCAACAGTGTTGAACACTGGGAGTGAGATTGACAAGTTAGTGTTTAACACTAAAAGATAGTTAGTGTTAAACACTAGCAAGAGGGCTTTCAAATTAGTGCTTATACACTAAAGCAAATCAGTGTTAAACACTGGCAATGGAGATTTCAAATTAGTGTTTAACACTAAGGCAGATCAGTGTTAAACACTGGAAACAGGGTCTTCAAATTAGTGCTTATACACTAAAGCAAATCAGTGTTAAACACTGGCAATGGAGATTTCAAATTAGCATTTAACACTAAGGCAGATCAGTGTTAAACACTGGAAACAGGGTCTTCCAAGTTGGTGTTCAACACTAAGAAAGTCAGTGTTAAACACTGTAAATAGAGTTTTCTAAATTAGTGTTTAAACACTAAGAAAATCAGCGTTGAACACTGGATATAGAGGTTTCAACTTTAGTGTTAAACACTAAGGCAAGAGGGGTCACGTGGTAGCACGTGAGAGCGCCCTCAATTCATTTTATTCTGCCAAAAGTATTGAATACTTTGGAGCATCACGTGCTGTCACGTGATGGGCATTTAAATGTTTGTCTGTTAGAGCTTCTGCCAAGGGGGCACGTGGGGCACGTGAGGCGTTGCCTCAAAGCCCTTCTCTGTGGAACTTTTCAGGGGTCACGTGGTAGCACGTGACCCTGCTTCTTTGCATGTTTGTTTATCTTTTTTAAGAATTAAATTCTTCATAGGGTTAAACCCTAATAATAACTTTAGAGGAATTAAATTCCCACTTTCTTCTGAAGAATTATATTCTTAGATAGAGTTATACTCTAGTTTCTTTTCTATAAGAATTAAATTCCTCATAGATGTGAAGAACTAAATTCTATCATAGGGTTAAACCCTAATTTCTCTTCTTTTTTTTAAAAGGAATTAAATTCCTGTTATTTTGATAGAATTAAGTTCTTAATTAGGGTTAAACCCTGTTTCTGTCCATTTTGAAGGAATTAAATTCCCATAACATAAGGTTGAACCCTAATTTTATCTCAAAGGAATTGAATTCCTATAGTTCTGTGAGAATTAAATTCTCAAACTTCCATTCCCCTTCTATGCTTTGGATATGCATGGCAGGATCTCAACCCAATGAGAATTAAATTCTCAATTCATGGGGAGATGTGCACTTTGCAGATGCTCTGCTAGAGAAAGAACTAAGTTCTTCTTTTTTACATAAGAGTTAAACTCTTTGAGAATTAAATTCTCTTTTTTAAGCCTCTCCCTTCTTACCTAAGGTTTTCTTTTGCAGAGGATCAAATTCTTCCCAAAATCTCAAGGCTCTATTTCTCTCTCTCTCTGTATGTCTCTGTATGTCTGTATGTATTCTTCTTGGCTCCTATTTATAGGAGAAAGAAGAAAATCAATCAGTTTTAGTGAATCTTTCATTGAAAGATTTGATTTGTTTATTGAGAGATTTGATTTACATTCATCATTCATCTGGACATTTGGATTATTAGGTGAATTTTATTCACCATTGGATTTTAAATCCAAAGATATCCCTTTGTTATTTCAGTTAGATTTTAAGGGGAAATCTTTCCAAGTTCAAGATTTTTCCATAAATAGGTGACATTTAATCACCTTTAGATCTTTAATCCAACGGTTCCAAATAATCATTCTCTTTTGGAAAGATTTGAATGCTCTTCAGAATTTAATTCTGTTAAATAAAGAAGCTTTGTAAGCCGGTCACGTGTGGCCACGTGACCCCTGGTCACGTGTAGGCACTTGACCCTTGGTCACGTGTAGGCACGTAACCCCTGGAACGGGCCTTTCTTCTCCTTTTGCGCTCTGTTCTCTGGCCGCTGCTCAGCCGTCACGTGCCAACACGTGACCCCTGGTCACGTGTGAACACGTGATGCTTTTTCTGGAGCTTTTTTCTTGATTTAATCAGGGAACGAATGTGTCTTGTGCCGCTGCTTTTAAATGTCACGTGTCAATACGTGACCGCTGGTCACGTGCTAGCACGTGATGCCTCCTCCGTAAGTTTTCCTGATTTTAAATCAGGAAACCACTGTAACTTAAGACTTTCAAATCTTATGAGCCGTGAGGGTCCCATAAGAGGATTCTTCTTACGAATCGTGAGGATCTCGCAAGTGTAATTTCTCCTTAGGAATCGTGAGGATCCCTAAGTGTGTTGCTCCCTTGTGAGTCGTAAGGATCTCACGCGGGTGGTTTCTCCTTACCAGGTCGAGAAGACCCTTTTAGTGTCTTTTAACGAGATTGCACCCTTTCGGGTTTTCACAAACACTCGCCGATAGCCCTACTGTTTTTACTCACGGAGCCCTTCCGGGTTTTCATCCGTGCCCATTTTGCTTATGGACATACCGTCTTCTCTTCTTCTTCTTTTTTTATCACGTCAGCCTGGGGATGCCGCGAGTTGGTAGTAGTTTAACGATGTTTCGGTCAAAGGTCAACGTATGATTACGCAGCTAAATTTTGCCGCAAATCTTCACATATTTCGTATCGGTGGTGGATTCCTTGAAGAGAGGGCTGAGGGCGATTTCTTCATCAGAATCGCTTCCAAAGGTGATAACTTGCGATCCCTTAGTGTCGGCTATGTGATAGTTGTCAGCAGCTCTTTCATGCTCGCCTGTCGTACTTTTCCGTTCCCGACGAGCCTTGCGCTTCACTCGTTGAACGTGTCGTCGATGGGCAACATATCCCTGCCATCGGTTTTTAAAGGCTATGCACTCCTCGGTGGGGTGTGCAATCCTCTGATGGTATAAACAGAAGTTAGGATGTATGTCCGCTTCATCAAGACGTATATTGCCAGGGGAATTTCCTTTGAGAGAGGGCAACTTCATTCCTATTGCCAGGGCCCTAGCGAATTGATTCCTTACTTTAAGCTTGCTTTTGCTGGCAATAGGGACGCTTTGCTCCAGTTGGGGTGTCTCGACCTTTTCCTCCAATCGTTGGCGTTTGACCTTTTCAAATATAGCCAGTTCATGCTTTCGATTGGCTTTTCTTTCCTGACGGGCTTTGTTTAGGAATGCATCAATCATTTTGTCTAATGGTCCTAGCAGTTCTGGTTCGGGACCTGCCCCCAGTTTCTCTGTGCAAGAAGCATTTTCATCGTCTGTAAACGAGTGAGAGATCACATGACAACTTGCTACGTAACCCTCAGATTCATCCGACGAGCTTTCTCCATCATCTTCCTCCTGAAAGACGTGGCTGAGGAACTCTTGGAGCGTGATGGGAGTCCGCGCCTTCTGATTATATTCCTCCAGCACGTCGATCTGTTTTTGTAGGCTCGTGCGCTTGTCACCAGGCTTCACGACCTTTTTGGACCTTTTCTTCTTTTTCGAAGATTTTGACGGCTGAGTGTGAGCATTTTGGCTATCACCAAACTTTGGAGTTGGGCGTGGCTTCAGCATCCCCTTGATGATCTCAGGTTCCAACGGGTTCTTCCATCTGATCGCCGGGCATGTCTGGAGATCATTCAGCATCTTTTTGGTTTTGGCGGAAAGCACGACCTCCCATGGAGCTTCTTCAATAAAAGAACAGGTTGCCCCTGGCGTGTCCGTCTTCTTTGGAGTGTGCGGCTGTGGTGGATTTACTTTCCACTTTTCAGACAGCGCAAACTTGCCTTGTAGGTACTGATCCTCGATCCATCCCTTAAAGACGAAGCAATCCTCGATCGGGTGACTTACCGTTTGGTGGTAAGGGCAATAATTGGGATTATTCACCTCGCTGGGTTGCGGTGGTCTTCTTGGATTCGGGAGATAGATAAGCCTATTGCACATCGCCAGCTCGAACAGCCTCTTCGTTTTATCCCGCGGAAATGAGTAAGGGCGCTTCATTTTCTCATTATAATACCGCCGTCTCTCTTCCAGTTGATCCGCTAGCTTTGGGGCACTGGACTGCTGTCGGGTGTTCGCAACGAAGGTCGCCTTCCTTTACCCTTGTCATTTCGGGGTTCCGGCTTCGGAGGAGACGGTCTGTAACCCATTTGATCCATCTGGGCTAGCTTATCAATTAAAGCCTGGAACATGGTTAGTTTAAAGAACATCATGAACTGCGAGATGGTCGCATGAGGATCTAAGGTGCCCACGAACATGCCCACCGCTGGTGCTTCCTCGATGCGCTGTTCGCACTTCGACCACAAGTTCCGCCATCGGATTTCGTATTGAACCCAGGTCTCACCCGGCTTCACCCTTGCATTGATCAAAGCTGTTATTGGAGTACGCTCGCTGGCGCTTGCGAAACGCTGGGTAAACAACAACTCCATTTCAGCGAAAGTTTTGACGGAGTCATTCGGAAGCTCGGAGTACCATTCAAACGCCGTCTCCGATAAGCTGCCGACGAATTGGCGAAGCAGGAGCTTATCATCGCCGCCAGTGTTGCCACATAAGGCCCTAAATTGAGCGACATGCTGATGTGGATTCCTTGTCCCCTTGTACACGTGGAATTTAGGGATCGTATATCCCGGCAGGTAACTGATTTGGTCATACCAGCCCGGATAGGGTCGTCCAGTTCTAACAATTTGCCCAGCCGCTTCATTCGCCTGATGAACTCGTATCTGCTGAGCTATATAGTCGTCTAGTGCTGCTTTGGAAATGGTTTCCTCCTTGGCTGCTGAATGAGCCGTAGGAGGATTAGATGTCTCCTCTTTATCGTCTTCAATAATGATCGGAGGGTCTTCGGCTGGAGGGTCCGGCTGTAACATCATTCCTACCATGTCTTGGAAGAGAAGCGCCATTTGTTTTATGTTAGCCGCTTGCTCTGCGGCTTCTTTGTCCTTCTTCTCAAGGACTCTGCGTAAGAAGTCAGCATCGGCTTCTTGCTCGTGACGCTGTTCTGATGATACCTCCGAGCTTTCTTTTAGCCCGGTAAGTGCGGCCATTGCAGTCATCATTTCCTGAAGCTTCTGTTGTTACTCCTGAGCTTTGGTCACGGATCGAGTGAGCGGTCGGTGACCCGTCGAAGCACAGCTATCCTCTTTCCCGGATGCCATATGAACAGTATGCACTACTATGCCCCCAGACTTGGGGCGTTTGTGCTCAGCGCTTTTACGGTTCGCCGTGTTCACAGGGGCTTTCCTTGGCCTCCTTCTTCTTTGAGTGATTGACGTTGAGGGGGCCGCTGCAGTGGGCACCCAGCCAGCTGTTGCTTTTTCTGGCTTGACAGAGTAGTCCTTCTCCTGTCGAACCTTCATCTTTTTCTGTCGGCAGAGATAGTCTTGATCCATTACGGAATCTTGGACTTGACGCCAGACCTTGTAAATTTTAGAGGATGGCCACTGAGGGGGCTGCTTTATCTTCTCCTTAGTAGCGTTCTCCATGGGTGGAGGAGATCTCTTAAGCATGATAGTTGGAGAGTTTTTGTGCACCCTCCTTAGCGGTTCAAACCAGTTTCCAGTTGGAACAGCAGTATCAACTTCCACCATTGGGGCTGATGGAGTTAGCCCAGAGGGGGAGTTTCCCCCAGCTTTTCTCACTCGGCGCCAATGGCGACGTCGAGCGTGTCGAGCTGTTGGAGTTGGTTCGAGGACGGGGATGGCTTTGTCTTGCCCCCTGTATTGATCAGAATTTGTTGGTATCAGCCTTTTAAAGACTGGCGTCCGTTGAATGGGGACAGCCAACCTATCAAAAGCAGACTTCCGAGTAGAGGAAGCAACCTTGGTGGTTTCGCCTGGAACGGGAGCAGGGATGGCTATCCGCTTCAGGATAACGCCTTCTGGTATTGCAGGCTTCTTCATGGGCCCGTTGGAGCTCTGATCTAGTCTGTTAAAAACTGAAGCATTGGAGTTGGGCGACCCGTTGAGAGGGGCCGTGGTAGTAGTAAGCCGATCGAAGACCGACTTCTTAGGAGCCTCCCGTACAGGCTCAGGGATGGTGAAGCTCACTGGCGGGAGCATGGTCCCGAAAAATAGCCCAGTAGTAGCCTGGGTGATTTGTTCCACCGGCATCGTGAACAGTGATGCCGCCTGAGGTCCATAGGCTACACCTCCAGGTGAGGTGGAGCGTCGGTTGCATTTGCAGTTGGAGCAGTTCGAACAGTTGAACGCCATTGCTATTTGATTTCTGCACCAAGCAAAAGACCAAATCTTAGTACCTTGAAACCCGAGGGCAACTATTAACAAATCACGATTCGTTCGCGAATACGACGCACGAAGTGTGGAGTGGAAAGAGGAAAAGGTCCCACCGGGTGTGTCAGAATCTGTTCCCCTCCGAATGGCGGCGCGACGACAGAGACGTCTTGCCTGAGATTCGGGGCAGATGCTATTTGGCTTTATCCGTCCACCTCTCCTAAGATGTCAAGTTGATTTATGGCACCATGTATTGAAGGTTTAGACGGATGCGGCCGATATAGCAAACTTCGTCAGATTCCCCCTCGTTCGAGGGGTTTTTTGATTGTGGGGACACTCTTCCCTGCAGGCGCAAGCCCTTGCAGTTAATTACACTACCGCATCGCGGTAACAACTTTCTCCTTCTCCAGATGTTCACTTCGTGTCATGGGTGTTTGTTTTGTTTGTGGCTGCCCGTGGATTGTATACAGAGACTAATTTATGTCGTCGTCCGTAGGACGTGGATTAGTCCAAATCCGTATTTTCTTAGATTTGGGTTTGGGGTTTTGGTTTAAGGATACGTTAGCAATATTTGAGGCTAAGATCAACTTAAACGTTTGTTAAGGATTCGTTAGTCTAGTTTGAGACTAAGATCAACTTAACAGGATCGTTTAGATCCGACAAAAGAGCATTTGGGCTCTATTGTTCCAGTTTAGGGACATAGTGGTCCATTGCCAGTTTAAGGACATGGTGGTCCATTACCAGTTTAGGGACATAGTGGTCCATTGTTCCCATTTTAGGGACGAATATTGGTTTAAGGACGCATTAGTCCATGAGTTTAAGGACCCCACAGTCCGTATTACCAGTTTAGGGACATGGTGGTCAAACATTCCCATTTTGGGGACGAATATTAGTTTAAGGACGTATTAGTTCATGAGTTTAAGGACCCCACAGTCCGTATTACCAGTTTAGGGACATGGTGGTCCAACATTCCCATTTTGGGGACGAATATTAGTATAAGGACGCATTAGTCCATGAGTTTAAGGACCCCACAGTCCGTATTACCAGTTTAGGGACATGGTGGTCCAACATTCCCATTTTGGGGACGAATATTGGTTTAAGGACGCATTAGTCCATGAGTTTAAGGACCCCACAGTCCGTATTACCAGTTTAGGGACATGGTGGTCCAACATTCCCATTTTGGGGACGAATATTGGTTTAAGGACGCATTAGTCCATGAGTTTAAGGACCCCACAGTCCGTATTAATGTGTGGTTGTCGGGACCCGTCACCTCTCTGACAACGTTGAAGGATTACAACGACAAATATCAGAGGAATTCAGAGATGTACCCTTGAATCGGGTGTAAATTGATTTAAGAGAGCAGTTGTGCTCGGTTCAATTTAATTTGAGGACTTATGGCCAAAATTGGGTTAAGTCCAGTTAGAAAAATGTCTAACATTTTATTTATATCTGGCATGTTAGGCCTTTGATTGGGCTCTGCCCTCCTTTAAAATAATGCACAGTATTGGGCTTTTTAATTAAATGCAAAGCATTTAGATTAGGCATGTTAGGCCTTTTAATTGGGCTATGCCTATTTTCTTTAATAATGCAGACCATTTAATGGTCTGACAGCACGCCACGTTGCCTGTCAGGCGCTCTGCACCAATTAAAGAGCGCAAGGCGCTAGCGCATGTGGAGGTGACACGTGTCACGCTCTAGTGAGCGCAAGCGCAGTGCGCTGCGCTATTGCGCTGCTGACACGTGGTGCGCTCTGGTGCAATGCGCCAATCCAAGAGCGCAGCGCTCTGTTTTTGGGAGCGCAAGGCGCAGATTGACACGTGGCGCTCTCTGGTGACTTACGCCAGTCCAAGGAGCGCAACAGCGCAAATCAAGAGTGCAAGGCACTGTTCAGTAGCGCAGAGCGCATCTTGATCTAATTTAGATCAAAGAAAAGAATTTTTTTAGAGGTTTTACCTCAAGATTCAAGAACCGATGGTTCATCAAAAGGCAATGCCTTTATATAGATCAAAAGATCTGATAAAGAAGTAAATTACTTCTTTTTATTATTATATTTTTTTATTGAAGATCTTGATCTTGTTCTTAGATCTTTGATCTTTTTAGAAGAATTTCTTCTTTTTTCCAAAGGTTTATCTTTTTTCTCTTTGAGTTCTTCTCCAAATTTTTAGAGGAGTTCTGTATCTCTATCTCTATATGTTTTAGACTTGGAGTCTAGGGGCCTTTATATAATGCCAATTGATTTGTTAAATCAGTTAAAGAGATCTTTCTCTGATTGATTTAGGGATGTCTCTCTACCGTTGGATATTTGATCCTAGGGATTCTGTTTTACAGAAGATAATCTTCTTGTTTTAATAAGATTAGAAAGATCTTTCCAAAATTTTATTGTTTAAATTCTGGCACAGTTGGTGCAAGCGCACCTGAGCTTGACACGTGTCGCGCAGCGCAGAGCGCTGCGCAACTGCGCTAACACGTGTCGCGCAGCGCAGAGCGCAGCGCCACTGAAGCGTTGCTTCCTTTATTTTTATTTTAAAACAGAGCCTTGCTCTGATTGGGTGCGCTGTCTTGGGCGCAGCGCTGGCGTATCTGCTTTTGACACGTGGCGCGTTGCGCGCAACACAAGAAATCTGAAGCGTTGCTTCAATTTTTGAATTTTTGAAATTCAAACAGAGCTTTGCTCTGATTGGGGGAAACAAATGTCCACCGAGCGATCACGTCTGCTCTTCGAGATCAGGCCAAGCCCATAGGCCGTATGCATCTCGTCAAACGCCTCATCCATCGCCTGCGGGGACAGAGCATTATAAAGACCCGGGGAAAACCTCTATATCGCGTAGATTAGCACTTGCAGGAGAGGAGATTGGCGGGAAAGTAGACGCCCGCAGTAGCCCTCCAGACGACCTATCACGGCCTCATCCGTCACCTCTGAACAATCGAGATCATAGAAATACACATCGTCCCGAGATATGATCTCCCTGATGGTGTATGCGTGGCCCGTCATCTAGAAGAAACGAAACGGCTAGAAAGAAATCAATGTGGGTATCCGAAGGTGAGACCATACCTACGATATTTATAGCCTCAACAAAAGTCTTCCAATGGCCGATATCTTCTCATGTCACATCGTGGATCACGGAATATCGCACTTTCCCGATAAGGCGCGGCCATGTGGCATCCGATTACTGGCCCGCTCTCCCTTTGCAGGTCACAGAAGTTTGAACGACATTCCCAGAAAATCCTTAGAATCAAGAGAGCCAAGATACGAAATCCCTCGTCAAGAGGCGACCGAACAGTTCCCTGCTCGGCTCATCCCCTGAGGGCAGCTTCCTGACCGACCACTCTACGGATCTAAAGCCCTCGTCAAGAGGAGACCGAGCAGTTTCCTGCTCGGCTCATCCGCTGAGGGCAGCTTCCTGCCCGACCACTCTATAGATCTAAAGCCCTCATCAAGAGGCGACCGAGCAGTTTCCTGCTTGACTCATCCGCTGAGAGCAGTTTCCTGCCCGCCCACTTTGCGGATCCAAAGCCCTCGCCAAGAGGCGGCCGAGTAGTCTTCTGCTCGGCTCATCCGCTGAAGGCAGCTTCCTGCCTGGCCACTCTGCGGATCCAAAGCCCTCGTTAAGAGGTGGTCGAGTAGTTTCCTACTTGGTTCATCCGCTGAAGGCAGCTTCCTGCCGGGCCACTCTGCGGATCCAAAGCCTTCGCCAAGTGTCGGCCGAGTAACCTGCTGCTCGGCTCATCCTATGAAGGCAGCTTCTTGCCCGGCCACTCTGCGGATCCAAAGCCCTCGCTAAGAGGCGGCCGAGTAACCTGCTGATCGGCTCATCCTCTGAAGGCAGCTTCCTGCCCGCCCACTCTGTGGATCCAAAGCCCTCGTCAAGAGGCGGCCGAGTAGTTTCCTGCTCGGTTCATCCACTGAAGACGGCTTTCTACCCGGCCACTTTGCGGATCCAAGGCCTTCGCCAAGAGGCAACCGAGTAGTTCCTGCTTGGCTCTTCCAAAGTTCAATCCAGAAGCGCCGACCTATCTGTACTTAGCGTTCCCTCGTTCGAACGTGGCACTCCATCGTCACCTCGACTTCGGGGTGAAGAAAGACGCCGATCTATCTATACTTAGCGTTTGCTCGTTCGTACATGGCACTCGATCATCACCTCGACTTCGGGGTGAGAGAAAACGCAGATCTACCTATACTTAGATTTTGCTCATACATCACGCTTGCTCAACACTCGACACTCGACTTTATATATACTTGACATCCGTGAGACACCGACTTATCTACACTTGCAAAAATAGAAACACTGCATGGGTGGGCTAAAAATACTTTATTTATATTCAACACTATGTACAAGGTATTATGGGCTCCACAGCCTTACAAAATACACGAAGGCTTACAAAATTCAATAACAAAAATGGGGGAAGCTAAAGCTACCTTCTCGGCATGCACTTTTCCCTGCCCCGTACTTCCGTCGGGAGCTACGATGACAACCTCCGGCTCAGCGCTTCCACTCGCCACCTCGCCTCCCCTTACTAGCTCCACGATGCCCCCCTGGGGCACTTCCTCCGCAAGTGGATACTTTGCACGAAATTCCTGGTCATCAAAACCGGGCACAACTTCCTTGACAGCTTCAAGAGCGTTGTGCCATCCGACAGCAGCGGAGTCAGCAAGATGATGTAGAATTTATCGGAGCCCTTATACTCCTCCATGCCCTTTTCCACTCTGACCTCGGCAAGCTTCGCAGCCTCAGAGGCTGACCGGACTTCCCTCTTAAAGGAGTCTCTTTGCCTTTTCATGGAATCAAAGAGCCCATTGACCTCCTCCATGTGGTCTTGAATGGCCCGGTTAGAGTCAATCAGGAGTCGATGGAACTTGTCACGCCCCGCTTCCCAGTATACGGCGAAGGGGATGCGACTGGTACGCTACGTATTTACTCTGAAGTAAATACGCTAAGCGTATCTAAGCAATATAAAAGTAAATGCACAAAAGACAAGTTATAATAAAACAGCAACTTTATTCATTCACATTCTTTCTGTACAATACATGGAAAGTAAATACAACTGAAATAAAAAGTAATGCCTAAACAATGGCATAACAGAAAAGAAAAGTACTGAATGGAAAGTGTACAATGACTAGAGCTCAGGATCTTCACTGAACTGGTCTAAGTCTTCAGCAGTGGGCTTGATCTCTGACGGGTCCAAATCACCTGACGACATTCAAAGAAGAAAGAAAGAGAATATCATCAGCGAACAGGTCGCTCGGTAAGTCCCAAAGACAAGGGAAAAATAGAATAGACAGAATAAGAAGGTATCTCTTAAAGTTGTATTATATTGTTGTAATGTTTTGTTAACGCTGTTGTTTGTAGCTTGGTACAGAAGGATGCCAATGTATACGAGAGGAGTCTCGTTAGACCAGAGACTACGGTGAACTGAATATATAGAGTACAAGGCTCCATTAAAAGGTCCGGAATAACGGAAATTAGATTCATGTTAGGTGTCTTAAATCTTGCAGTCTCGTACCGCTTTTAACACCTTCCGTACCAGTCTACCCCTTAAACCCCGTAGTGTTTTGATTGTATTGTATTGTAAACTGTATAGATTGTATAATTGGATGACCGACCGAAACCATGATCTATAACGGATGTAACCGTAGAATCATGTAAATGGATGTAAACTGGAGATCATGTAAATGGAATGTATATCCATGGTTCGGTTCGGTCAAGTTGATAGATTGAATATCTGGAATAATGGATTCATGGATTCATGTTGGATTGTAATATTGTAGATTGTAGATTGTAAATTGTACTTGAATCATATTCAAGTCAGATTATAATGAGACTCAAACCTGAGTCAGACAATTAGAAAAGTAAATTGAAGTCCTGATTGTTTTGATGTTATCGGTAACCGCTGCACATGGGCGGCGGGATTTGTGACTTTTCAAAGACGATTACCGTATTGATAACACCGTTGTTAAGTTGTCTACCTAAGATAGGCAAGCACCCACTTCTCCGGCTCCCTGAGACTCAAGAGATTGGTCCCGCTTAAACCTATATTTACTAGGGTCCTTAGGATAAATTATAGAACTTGAAGGGGTTTTATGTAAAAATACTTTTATATACTTTTCAAATTACACCCCAAGTATTTATTAATCGTCTTTAGAGTTGTAATGAATGTAGATTTTATATTGTGATATTTCTAGTACAAATATCCTAATTTCATAAAGGTATTTATTTGTAATATTGATTTGTATGGAATTCATGGTATTTTAGTGTAAAATGATTCTTGTGATTTTTGAAAAGAGTTGGAATATTTATAATAATTCAAAATAATATTTTAATGTTACATATATATATATTTATATGAAAATAATTTTAATATATATTTTATATTCTAGAAATCTCGTTTTTCTTAAGATGTCATATTTTAAATCTTTCGAGACCGAATGCTCCTTGCGGAGGTCTGCATCTCGCACTACTAAGCCCGAGGATGTGCGATAATCCGCACCATCCTGAACGGGTTCCCCAAAATGGGTTGTAGCGGCGCTTTTCAAAGATTTGTATAAATATTAATTATTAAGGAAAAAACGGATTTATTAATTATGGTATTTATTTGTAAAGATGACGATTTCCCGTATTCTATGTTCTAGGGTCTCCTAAGCCAACTAGACTGCTCTTAACTGGTCCAAAGCGACAAGTTGTGAGATATCTCTCAAATCGCTTCTTCACCGCCAATTGTGGTCAGGTAAGTACAAATGAAGAAAGAAGGGTTCCGCTCACGAATCACCGTGAGACGGGCCTTTTAAAATTACCTTTCTCACTTGTCTAGCCTAGGCACCACAAAGTCAGGTTTAGATAAACGACTGAATGCGCACAACCTTTCTCTATCCTAATGAGCGCGACAGTCCTTAATTGGCTGAGTCTAGATATTTTTTTCATTGGCTCAAAGGTTATTTATTTGTAAAGATGTCGATTTCCAGTATTCTATGTTCCCGAGGGTATCGTGCTATATTGCATATGAGTGTGTGAGGAGGTGGGTCGTTACCTCGTGATCTACTTAAAGGTATAACAAGTTTAATGGTTTAAATGTCGCAAAAGGAACTATGTGGTATTTAAATGAAAAAAATACGGTAAAAGAAACTAGCAATTATTTTGTGATATGAAACTTGATCAATTTGGTTGATTAGTGTTTAATAGTCAACATGAGGGAGTTTAAACATAATTGTATTAACGAGAAGTGAAGTTTTATAAGAAAACCGAATCGGAAATCGGATTTGTTCCGATTCCGTCGGATTTTGTAAATCCGTATTTTTAGAATGGAAAAGAAAGTTAGAAATGGGACTTACGGGTTTTGGACAATAACGAGAGTGAGATGGAAGGAGAGGAATCGCCGGTGCGTCGCTTCGTCGCCGAGAGCTCCTAGAACGATCGTCGGAAGTTCGCCGGGAATTTCGCCGTAGTTTCGCTTCGTGCTCGTTTTCAAAGTAGACAAGTTTCTTGGAAATTTTAGAGAGTTGGCTCAGAGTTTTGGGGTGAGAGGGTAAAGGGTAGAGGTGGTATTTATAGGGTTAGGCTAGGGTTAGGGTAGATGAAAGGTTTTAATTTAAAAAATTGTAAAATATATTAAAAATCATTAAAAATTGGAGTAAATAGGGTATAATGAGCTCTCTGGAAGTGGTCTGCAGATTTAAAGTATGCAGGGGGTAGGGCATGTGAAGAGGCACTTTTCATTTTCAGGCGACTCGGCCGTCCGGCCGAGTCGAGGCATGGATAGGTGGGGGGTCTCCTGGGGTGCTCACTGGTGCATTCAGTTTTGTGGGTGTAGTGGAAAAATCTGGAGTTATCACGTGTTGACTGTTGGGCTTCTATAAAATTTAAAACAAAATAAATATTAAAAATAATGTGGGGTATGGGATTTGAACTCTGGTGGCTTGGTTCAGCAGTGCAAGGTATTACCAATGAGCCACAAGCTCCTTCTTGTAATTAAATTGCTAATTAATTACTTATCTTGTGCTCAGGCAATAAATAACCCTTTATAGATTTTTGAAAAAAAATATTTTAAAAATTTGTATAGGAAAATTAGGGTTGTTACAGAACTCCTTCAATTTGGCGATGGTTAAGCCCTCCGCGACCAACCTCGAGTTAAGGAGTGTCGCCTTTTCCTCCGCCTGTCGCAGTTAGGCGAGAAGCTCCTCCTCTCGCGAGGAAGATTCACCAGCTTTCTTCATCGCCGGGGCCACCTCCTTGGTCTCCATGGCAGCAAGAAGGGAGCAATGCTGCAGAACCTGCAGGAAGTGAGAACCATGTTACGATCTAAAATGGAGGAAAAAACACTCGAAGAAATTCTTGTGCGTTACCGACCTGGACGGCCTCTTGACCTATCGCCGCCGCCTATGCTTTCATAGTGCCTCGGGAAATCTTGGCCCCCGCCGTCTTCTCCATGTCCATCAGTAAGCTGTCGGCCACGGAGAGCCCCGAAGGCACCTCGATGCAGAACTCGCCCTCCTGCACCTGTATCCCGGCCGGGGGTGGCCGGGAAACCACCCTCTTCTGCCTCTTGAGCGGAGATTCGGCAGAAGGCGGAACCTCCGTCCTGGCCCGGGGAGCAGGATCCCGCGCATGCTTCTGCCTTCCCCCGCGGCGTTACTCCGGAACGGGAGGGGCTGCGGAAACCCTGGCCGAAGGCGCTTGTCGAGGAGCCGTGCTCGGAGCAGATCAGGATGAGCTCACGCCATCACCCTTCCTCCCCTGACCCTTAGCGACCAAGGCAGCCATAATTTTCGAGCGATCCATCGGCTCTGCGAGATACACGTATGAAAAAGACCAGCGACCAAAAACAGCAAAATTTTGCTAAGTCTAAATAAATCGGCGAAAGCCCTAACTTACCTACTAAGCGCACGGGACCGAGTCCCGCCCAGCTCAAAACCTGCTCGGAAAGCAAGATATCGGCCCGCTGGATCGGTTCCTACTGAGACACCACCCTTGCCTCTGGGGCATTCGACTGTCTAGCCCTAGGATAATCGGCTCTATGCAACTTGATGGGCACAGGCCAATCCTCACCCTCCGGGAGCTCGACAAAGACAAACTTCCCCTTCCATTCATGGATGGAAGAAGGGACGACCACTACCCCCGATCCGGCCGCCCTACCCTTATGTTTTTTGAACAAAAGGTACACCCAACTCGATTTGTCCTTGCTGGTACCGGGGTTATTTTTATAACAAAGAAAGGAGAGGAGAAGGCTCAAATCAAAAGAGATCCGATCAATCTTCAACCGGACCAGAAACCCGAGGAGGATTCTCCACGAATTCGGCACTAGCTGGCCCGGAGCAAGACGGAAACAATGGAGCACGACGCAAACTTCAGGAGAGAAGGACAGACGCGTCCCTTCCTGGAACGCTTCTAAGTACAGAGCAAACTCATTGCCCTGCACCTAGTCTGCCCGCTCGCCCTCCCTGTCCAGACGGAGTGAATAGCCAGGGGGAATATGAAAACGAGCCCCGATGTCGGAAAGCACATCCAAGCGATTCAAAACTGAGGGCACATCATAGGTATTTCCGATGCGCATCTCAGGGGCCCTTTTCGCCTCCCGACGATGAAGGACAAGGGCATCGTTCCCCCTAGGGGCGAGCCCAACACAGAAGACGAAGATGAAGAGGAAGAAGAACTCTCACGGCTATCGGAAGTCGAGGAGGAAGAAGACCCACTAGACTCGGCTTCATAAGCTGAAGCCTCATCGTCCGACTCGACCCCAACTACATTAATAGTTACGTCGGAAGAAGACATCTAACCTGATTCAAGGAAGGATTTTACGAGGAAAGGTTTTTTTTAAGCTGGAGTTCCGACCTAAGCAGATGTATGCCGGGCAATTTTCAGACGGCAAGAGACAACTAGGGCGAAGTATCTGCCATAGGATGACCCCCTATTTATACACTCAACAAGAAAATATCCAACGGCCCAAATCTGTTCCCGCCGAAACGAAGCGTCACACCCAGCGGCCACCGTGACTCCGCGTGGTGACCGGCCATTGGACACGTCCCCCACACTCGAATTCAGGTGTCAACCCCTTACGTCCCGCCACCCTATGGTGGACACGTGGCACGTAGACCAACAGACCGAGTGAGCGAAGCGGCGCCCCTATTAAAGCACAATCATTTCTCTGATCCGCTGACGTCACCAAAGATACACGCGGGAATAGAGGCACTTCGTGAATCGCCATGTTGACCCAACAGTCCAAGAAGCGTATCCGCCAAACGCCGCATCATCCCCGGCCAACCCATTACGGAGAATCCTCGGCTAAATCATTAAAAACTAAGCAGGCCACTCTCGACCTGATCCATAAATAGGTCAGAGCGAGAGTGGGAGGATAATGATGAGGCTCATAAGTGGGAATTCTCCAGATCACAACATGTGGCAGATGATGTGTCGCCCCCGTAGCCTACTAGATTCCTGGAGGGCTACAAAGCTGGAGTAAGTATGATATCTTAGGGACTTACCTCGGTATCTTGTCTTTGAGATTGTGCCCAACCTTTTTTAAGACCTTCCCGGAGTACCTCCACTGCGCATCTAACAACCAGCCAACATCTCGCCCCCGAGTAATCCTACAGCCGAGCTTTCACGGCCTCCTTGCTCGTCCCTGAGCTATCCACCGAGCTGAGCTTTCTCGGCTTCCATTATCAACCGAGAATACGGAGCCCGAGCGCCCCCGTAATGGCTCCATGTATCTCGCCAAAGCGAGATTTCCGTCTCTCCACGTCCCACGCTAGTGCATTTCCCCATTAATGAGCATATCCCGTTATTAATGGACGTGCCCCGCCATCAACGCGAACGTGACGCAGGGACATAACGGACGGCGAGAATCTCGCGCCGGTTCGCTCCATACGACCGTTATATAAACCCTCTCCTCCAGACGATTCAAGTAACTCGAACTCATTCCAATACGCTGCTGCCCTTCCATTATTCCTCGGTACTTACTTGATCGTCGGAGGAACCTACGGTGGTTTCCCATCCCGGGACTTCCCTTGCAGATAGCTCGGTGTCAACGACAATCGACAACCCATTGAGAACCATACATTCAACACTCACACCAAATCTCAACCATTCAGCACCGCTGGCAGCACGATCGATGGAGGACAACATCTGAGGGAGATTTCAAGCTCTATCAATATTCCTCCAATTATTTCTTGTGGCCTTAGTTAATCAAAATCCGCTTATATTTACAAATATTTGTTGAGTGTCATCGAATGGAGCTGAACGAAGTCTGAAGGGAATTTTTGGAAGAAGAAAAGTAAGCAAATTGTAGCTTTTTTTATTTGAAAGGATGTTTTCTACTCATCCGGCAAAGCTGAGAGACAACAAACACCATTGAACTTTAAAAACTATTTCAAACACCTTACGAAATTGCATTAAAACTTAAATAAAACACCATTTGAAAGATGTCGGCAGGAATTGTATTTTAAAGTCTAATTACATCTTTAAAAGACTAAATAAATAAGTTCAATGATGTTTTATTTAAAAAAAATTACATCATATCTGGGTTCATAAACATCCCAACTATTATAACTCAACTTCAAAAGAGTCAAGTTGTTATTCTCTCTTTATTCTCAGAAAAAGTTCTTCCGCTCGTCCTTCTACCAAGAGATGCTTCCGTTTCTTTTCCTTGATATCAAAAATAGTTCTTCCATTGTCATTCCGTTTATTTTTCAAAAAAAAATATTTACTTTATCTCTTCAATGTATATGCACACGTGTCACAAGTGCATACTTCTAGCACCACTACAGTAATCGCATGCCCCTACGGATTTAGCCGTAGGGACAGTAATCTTATGCCCCTACGGATTTAGCCGTAGGGGCAAACCACTGCCCTCTATGGATATATCCGTAGAAATATAAAATTCCTCCGTAGGTTCAAGACCGTAAGTGTAAGTTTTCGTGCTGAACATGTCCTTACGGAGTAATAATTGCCCCTACGCCTTACTCCATAGGGACATTTATCTCTACAGATTATTCCGCAGGGATATAATCTTTATTTAATTTATCTATTTATAAAATAAAATATGACCCCTACGTATTTATCCGTAGGGCCTGACAAATGCCCCTACGGATTAATTCGTAAGGGCAAGTTTTGCTCTTGTTACTGAGTCCATAGGGACAAAATATCAAATATTCTAATATTTTGTCCCTACGGAGAAATGTGTTGGGGCAACGGATTAATCCGTAGGTGCAACAGTTGTCTCTACGGAGTAATCCGTAGGAACATTATATCGGGGTTTTTTTTAAAAGGGGCTATCCTTTTTTTCCCGTCTTGTGCACAATAATATATATATCATATACCCAAATACAGAAATATTCATAATCAACATCTCATTCATAATATATAAAAGAAATAAACAATCAGAATACGAAATCAATCTAAAACATCGTGAACATACAAACAACCACCAATATCGTCCAAAATATATACAATATGTATCAGATAAGTACATACATCCTCAAAAATATAAATAAAGCTACCCTGCTTCGGTCCAGCTCCTCCACCTCTGAAAATCACCGTAATCTGGCACATCTGCTCCTCGGTGCAATCCTGAGTCGTCAAAAACTCAACTAATGAAGGAGATGACTGTGCGGGAGTTTGAGCAGGCTGTGGAGCTGTAGGAGTGGTCTGCGCAACCGCAGCTGAGATAGTGGCTTGCGGAGTCGCAGCCGAAGTAGCCTGTCGAATCTGTAAAATTTTGTGTGTGTAATAAACGAATAAGAACGGTGTATTAGATTTTAGTCGAATTCGTATCATTATCAGATTATTGCGAAACCCCAATCTCAGAATACCTAGGGACTTAGGCCTAGTTTGGATATCTAGTTTGAAAAACCGTAGTTTACTTTAATTAGATAGTTTTATGTAAGTATGATTAATCAAAACTAAGTCTGCAACCAAACAAGCTTAGGCTGCTAATATTGCATATGTTACTATCTATAATGTGATAAAATATTTTACTATTAAGTAATATACATACCAATATCTCCTTCAACTTCTTGACGGTGGTCTTCAAGACGGCAACATCATACTCCAGACGTCGCTCGTGTGGGGTAGGGAAAGTAACCGCCGGAATGGAGACCAACTTCATATAGACCCTGCTAAGATCCAGTCCTCGGCCTCTCTCCCAACCTCCGTGGTACTCTCCGTGTGCGGCATTTAGGACCGGAGTCAGTAACATCGGATCGGTCTGTCCACTAAAATCGATCCCCGATACTTCTGCCTGCTCCACCACCCACTCTTACACCCACATTAACCATTAAAATATAAGTATATCATTTAAATTTGAATTTATCAAAACAAAAATTTCATTCGAATTAGAATAAATATTAATACTTACGCAATACTCGTGGGTAGCGGTGTTGGGGAATCGAAGCTCGCCCGTGGCGGGATCTGTCAAGGTGCCGTGGACGGTAAGATACGCAGTCAACACGCTCGGTGTACCACCCTGCGCCAGGGTCTGAGCTCTTTCCAATTCGCCAAAAATTTACATATATTATAAAATAACTCTTAATATTGCATTAAATCAAAATAGATCTATTGTAATTTATTGATGCCTCAATGGCACGAGTAATGTTTCTCGAGCCACCTGTGTAAGTGTGGCGGCCCTCTTCTCCGACTTCATATTCTCCTTATTTTGATCGGTATGTTTCTGCACAACACAATCAGATTTAGTTTTCTAATTAAGCAACACGAAAAAATAAATTATATACTAAATAATGAAGTATATTTAAATTACAAACTTGTTTGTGCTCAGAGTCATAATATTGGCATAAGAGACGTCATGTATCTACGTCAATTCTAGCAAAGGCCGGAGTATGTAGAAGAACCGCTCTCTCTGCCTCGGGGGTCGCCAGCCATACCAAATAGCAATCGATATTTAGCTCGTTCCTATTATATCGGACCTTAGATTGCATGTTCTTCATGAGGCCCAGGTAAAGAGCGTGAAGATCGAGCACTCTGTCAGGATGGTCGGAGTCGGGTACAGGCTGAAAGTCATAATTTAACTGCAAATACAAAAAATAATGTATTTAAATTATAAGTGTTAAATAATAATAAATTTATTGGATAAGTCAAATGAAAATATATATTAATACCTGAGCCTGATCCCAGAAGAGGGCAAATGAGTACCGGTACTGATCGCCCCACTCAACGTGAAGTGAATACTTCTTTTGGATGCGGATTTCATCCCTCATATACCGGACGAACCTCTCGGCATAATCGCTAGTATAGCAATAATCGAGGGTAAAAAAGAGAGGGAATGGTGTCTCCCCCTTAGCTCTATCGGGCCTCAGCCTGTGGGACTGATTCGGCCCTCGAGTCCTCCTCTCAGGATGGGGCTGCTCTGCATCTATAAGAAATATCAATACAAGCAATATTAAGACAAAACGGTATTAAGAAATTAAGGATTAACGAAAATTGAAGTGCGATATATATCTCCGACGACAGCAGCACGAGCGGGATGATAGTTCCTCTAGTGAGGAACAGCCGGTAACCCGGACATGGACGCGTCCCCTCCGACTAGAAAATAAATATTGATGATAAAATTACATGAAGTTCATATTTATTCTTAGAGCATATGTAAAATGAATAAATATTTTATATTTAAGAATACTAATCTGCAGGCATAACGGAGGGTACGAAAGTGGCAGGAGTGACCTCTGCGCCAGATGTGGGTGCACCATTTATAATTAGACAATTAAAAATAGATTATATATGTAATTGCAAAAAGAATGTGTATATCTATAATATAACATTCTAAATCAATATGCATGCAATATAGGATATATAAACATACCCGCAGGTGCGGTGGTGGACTCTGCCTGGTATGTGGAGGCACCACCTACAGCTAGACAATCAAAAATTGATTATCTAAGTAAGAGCAAAAAGAATGTGTGTGTATTTATGATATAACATTCTAAATCAATATGCATGCACTATAGGATATATAAACATACCTGCAGGTGCAGTAGTGACCTCTGCCTCTGATGTGAACGCACCACCTACAGCTAGACAATTAAACATTGACTATATAAGTAATTTTAAAATAAATATGCGTGTATATCTATAATATTATATTCAAAATGAATATGCGTGCAATATACCTGGAGGTGTGACAAATTCCATACAGAAGGAGTCATCCGAAGGGGATACGGCTCGGGGTGCAAGACCAGCCCTCTGGAGCTCCCTACGCAGCTCCCCAGGAGGCAGCCTTTGTGTTATGAAAAAGTATCATGCTATCTTCACAGGTATATCGGGTTTCTTATCAGATTCTTTCGGTTTATACCTGGCCTCTTCGCATATTGGACACTCTTTCAAATCTAAATTCTTTTTCTAGTATAACACGCAATTTTAGGGACATACATAAATCTTCTCACACTTCAGACCCAAATCAAATATCATCTTCCGGGCTTCGTACCAGCTGTCGGGCACATTATTTCCTAGGGGTATAGAATATTTCAGGAACTTCAAAAGTATCGTAAATGACTTGTTGCTCCATCTATTTAGGCACTTAATCTAGAAAAGTTGGATGAACCATGATAAGATGGAATACTTTTCATTCTCATAAATTGGTTTTCTAGCATTATTCATGGACTTTTCATATTTATCCGCACGCGGTCCTTAACCGGAAGGAATGTCACCTTCGGTAGGAATACTATCACCGAGGGCAGTATCTACCATTTCCTCCATTTTTTCTCCTGAAAAGAAATTATCGTCTTCTTCTTTTTCTGCCGCATTACCGTATTCTCTTTCTTTTTTGGACACATTACCGTCTTCTTCTTGTCCTTCCCCGTGATATAGTCAAGTTGTATAAAGTCTGGTAAAACCATGTTTAACGATGTGAAACTCTACGATTTCTACCTTCTGCCAGAACTTATTCCCACATTTATCGCACGGACAGAGAATCTTCTCCAACACGATCTTATTATGTGCGCGTGCAAATTCAATGAAAGCAGCAACTCCTGAGACAAACTTAGATTGCATGTGTTGTTGCCAATCCACGTACATCAAGTACCTAACACTGATGTACTCATAGGTCATGTTAGACTGTATGTAGGTTATGGAGACTATATTGAGAAATCTAAGAACGGGATGATTACTGACAAAGAAGAAAATCCGTAAAGACAAGTTTGTCGTTGAAAAAAATAAATTATCAATTAACAAAATTAGATTTGAAGATACCCATATATGAGTTGTATTCTGTGTATGTATGATTCAATTTATGATTTCGCTTAGGTATAGGATTGTTAGTGTGTATGTGCTTTGTGTGTGCGTTTGTTGTGTATTCGTGTTTTATGTGTGTGTTTCAGCTATCGGGGGTAAGGCTTTTATCCCATTAAGAATGTATAGAGCAGACACTCATTCGCTTGTGCTTTCATCCATTTTGAGTACATTTCGGCAGCACCCCCCCGCTGTTCTCCGAGTATACTGTAATAGAATAGATAATCATTTCAATACTGTGAAACAACGTTGAAATGAACATCTAATCTATCTTTGTAAATGGAGAACCAGCGGAAAAGTACCGACGAAATAACTCGAAACGGATGAAAACACAAGTGAATGCAGGTGTTTGCTTTATACATTCCTTATTTGTCCACACTGAACAAATCTATCGGTTATCATACAATTAAATTTTCTCGTCACATAGACTACACGACGGTTGTTAGCACCGAACGATACCGTCCGATATTTAACAACCTTCGTATAGTTCTATATCACGACAAATATCGAACGTATGTTAACCGATAGACGGGGACTAAGTCACGCTTTAATTTTCATATATGACCATCGATGAGAATATGAAAGTTTCATATTATCATCGAGTATCATACATACACTTAGTGTAAGATTTAACTTCAATTGGTTTTACGTTTATTTTCAATTACAAGGGTTCGAAGTTTTCAGATTAAGGTAAAGTTTTTTAAAGTTAAGGGTTTTCTTAATCAAATTTAAGATTTTTGAATTTATTGAAGTTAGGATAGGATTTGACAAGAGTTCAATATAGAGGAAATGATAATGAATTAAGGTTTGACCTTATTTGTATGTGTATGTGTATGTGTATGTGTCTGCGTGTACGTGTACACACACAGACAGACAAACACACATACATGCATACACATACACACACACACACAATTCGCTAAAGTACCCTTAACTATTGTTGGTTTGCTAAATTACACTAAAATACCTTTACTCTAATCCTAATCATTACCCCTACCCCTAATCATTAACTATAACCCTTACCACAACCACAACCCTAAACCTAACCCTAACTATAACACTAACCTTAATCATTAACCCTAACCCTGACCACAGCCCTAACCCTAAATCTAACCCTAACCATTAATCTTAACCCTAATCAACCCTAACCCAACCTTAATTAACCCCTAACCATTAACCCTAATCATAACCCTAACCCTAATTAAGCCAACCCAACCTTAAACCGACCCTAACCCTACAACAAAATTATAATAATTTTTAATGATTATTAGAAATCAACAACACTGCCACCAAAAAATTATTAAAAATTAACAATTAAATCCCTAAAATTGAAGAAATTAATAACAAAATTTTAGGAAAATTAAAATTGCTGAAACTGACCGGCAAATCGAACAAGTTGGAAAGGCGGCGGCGGCGATAAGAAGGAGGTTGGCTGTTGCAACGATGAGAAGGAAGAGGAGGGTGGCTGCTGCGGCGACAACAAGGATGGGGTTGCTGCTGTGGCGGCGAGAAGAAGTCCGGGAAGGAGGATCGACGACAGGAGGTCGAGGAAGGAGGAGGGCGACGGCGATAAGAAGGAGGGCTAAGGCGACGGCGACGAGGTAGAGAAAGGTGATGACGACGAGGTGAAAATTTAGGAGGGGATTGAGACGACGGCGATGAGGATGATGAGATCTAGGACGATGACGACGAGGAGAGCGAGCTCGAGAAGGAGGCGGCGGCGACGGGGAAAATTTGGTGTGGGGGAGGGGGAGATTTTTGGCTAAGGATTTTGGGCTGGAGGTTTTTCTTTTTTATTTTATAAATGCTTGACTTTGCCCCTGCGGTGCCAATTATAGGGGTTTTTTTTGCGGCACCGTAGAGGCAACAAAAGAAAATAAATTTTTTATAGTCTTTGCTCCTACGGTGATAACCGTAGGGACAAACAAAAATTGCCCCTATGTATTTTCCAATGCGCAGGAGCAACCAACATTTGTAGTAGTGTAGTTATTCTAGAACGTCCTCTACGCTGAAGAGCTAATGCGATATTATAGCTTTCTTCTTCAAAATGAAAGCTAGAGACGGGCGACTTGACAAAACACAAGGAAAAGGAAAAACAAAACAAAACTTGCAGCTTTTAAAACTCATCACCACTTGTTTTTATGAGGACGTGCACTGCACGTTCAAAGTTGTGATCAGATGAGGTGAGGTGTGTAAGCTTTTAAGATATATGAAGTGAATGAGCACTAGCTCACTTGGCATTGTCACTTTCTCTTTTGGGAAGAGTACAGCTTTCAGATTTCAGGAACCCCAAAAGGGAAAATGACCACGGATTAACGTTTTTGGGACAAATTCATGGGTTTTCTGGGTCCGTGTGTGTTGCGTGCTTGTGTATGGTGTGCGTAGGTGTGTTGTGTATTTATGATAGAAATTACTGGCCAGTGCCGAAAATAAAAGTAGAGACAAAAAGTGAATGGGCTTTGGTTTTTATATGACGGTGAAAACTGAAAAGAATATGTTGGAAAATAATAGAAAGTGAGGATTCCGCATTAGCGGTATGCCGTAGCTAATTAGTTGCTGCCCGTAGATCCAAATTGGTGCAAATGAAAGTACGGGATACCGCTTGGTTTAAGTTGGACGGGTTCCAACCTGAACCTGCCTCTTTTCCCTGTGTAGCACAAGAAGTGGGCCACGGTGTAAATCCAAGAAGAATGATTCTTCTACCAATTTACGCCAATAATGCTATATGCAAATTGGTTGATATCATCCAAATCTTATACTAATATAACTAGAGCTTCATGACGACGTTTAGATATCATACTCTCGCTTTTCTTAATAAAATTCGAGAGGAAAAAATGAGAAATTATCTTAAAGGTCAAGATGTTTGCGTCATCATCCTTACCATTACAATTATCTCTACTATTATAAACACGGAACCTATGGGTTAAAAGGGAATTGCATGGCAAAATTCAACTAACATTGCTTCGTACAATTCCATATAGAAAAGAAAAATAGAGAAATTATTATGGAAATTAAAAATAAAGAGAAAATCTAACTAAATTCTGGATCCCACTGACTATTAGCTAAAATACTGAATTTCAAAATACCTCGTTAAATTTAACTACCAAGTTCTCTATTTCCTCTTGTTCTCTATTTCCTCTGCCACTATCCTAACAAACTTGACACAAAACCCAAAATTGATAATTTATTTCTCATTTTAGATTTAATTTAAAAATAGATTTTTCATCAAAACCCATTCTTCCATTTTATTTTTGTTACTATAATACATTATAATACATTTATGTTACTCACAATTTAATTCTTCAAATAAATTTAAAACTTTAACACTCACGTGAGACATACTCACGGGCAAATACACTGATGATTAAAAATAAAAATATAAAACTGTGTCAGCCATATCCACACTCTTTTCCTTTCTCTAACTATCCGACTCTTTCTCTTCTTCTTTATCTGCCTCGCACCTGCTTAAAATCTTGTATATATAAGAAGATGATATAGTGCATACATGAGAAAGCAAACCAAGCAAAATAACATTTGATCCTGTCAATACAAATAGGCTAAACATAGGATAATGCTCATCAAATTATCTACATCCAAATACTTAAAACATAGCATGATATCAAAAGCTGGCCAAAATGAAAAACCAAGGACTGAACCAGGTTACTTGGTTCTCTCCGTGAAATAGTGAAATTCGACTACAGCAGCTACATTTCATCAAGGATTCAAAAGAAAAAAACCGTAGATATGGCAGTTGGAGGAAATATGTACAACACTGGGTCCCGGCAAATGCGTCTCAAAATAATATAGCACCAAAATATATCATTTCCCTCGATCATGACTCATGTCTCTCCTAGTCCTCTTGCTCCCCCTGTGAGAGATATGAGAGCATGGGTCCCACGAACTGGAACTTCGACACGCCATAGCCTCCCAAAGCTGCATGAACCAAAATGAATAACCAAGGTAGAATGCTAGCTGCGGTAAGATATAATAAAGGGTTAATTGCATATTTCAACTATACCTCGTCCAGCACTTATAACCCCTCATCACTGGATCGTATTTGGTTATTTAACCGCTCGATCAACTAGTTATAAGGATGTTGGGTGCTAAAAAGTTGGTTGGGGTGTAACAAGCGTTGAATGTGATATACACGGGGAATGCTAAATTAAACTAGATTGCCCTCGACTATAAATGCTTTTCACTAAACAACCTCTTGCATTTAAGGGTATTTTTATGGGAAAGTACCGCCTTGAAACAAAAGTTCAAGGGAGTTTACTATATAAAAACTACAAGGGTAATTTAGCATATATGCAAGTTTTCAGAATAATGAATGCAAACGTACTGCATCATCATGCCTCTTCAGTCTATCGATTTCAGCTCTCGCTTCGGATCGGTGGGACCGAAGGAGTCCTGGCTCGAACCTCGACAAGATCTCTACCGAGCTGCTTACGTGCAGTAACATCTTTGCAAAGATGGTATTGTAAGCCATCTCGCTTGGTCCCCAGATTCTTAATCTTGGCATGAAGCAACTGTAACTGATGTGTCAAAATCTCTTTGCCAGCACCCCGCCATGAGTCGAGCAATTCAAGCTCATAAGATGGCTTTAGCGGATACTTATCCCGGCTCCTTAACAATCCATAGTGGTGGCTCAACCTTTTATAGATGAGGGCTTTCTTCATTATGATATTTCAATATGTTATGGCTTAATGACAAATGAATCAGAGACGAGGGCTAATTTCCTATTTATTTCAACAGTTGATTTTCCTCTTTTAGCAAATGATTATTGTATATATCTAACTTGTATTTTGTGTTTGAAATAATCCTTAGTTTTTATTTTTCAATGATTATTGTATGTATGTAGGGCTAAATTACACCAAACTACCCTTGATTATTAACATTTTTACTTGACTATCTTAAAGTAAGCTCCTTTAAAGTAATGCTTTAAGGTATGTTTGGTTAGCAACAAAAAAGATATTGCATCATGCTTTCATGCAACAAATGTTGCATACGGCATTTGTTGCAAAAAAAATGGCCCAAATCCATTGTTTGGTTATCTTCAAGTTTTGTAATTGGATTTCCAAATCCAAACCATTTTTTTGTGTATGGTTGATTAAAAAACTAAAGAAAATGCATCACTTGTTGCAAATTTGCACATGTGGCATATACAAAGCTTATGTGGCACCCCATAATAATTACTATACTCACCATTCCCAAAGTTACAACTCTTGTTACAACCAAAATGAGTATAACAAATGTTGGAAAAATTTGATGCTTTTTGCATCTCCATTTCCAACTCAAATTTGTTGGTAACCAAACATAGGAAATGGAGATTTTTTGCAACAATTGTTGCATGCATCTCGTAGTGTATTTTGATGTGAAAAAAAAACTTAAACTTGGAGTGTGCTGTAATAAAAAAAAAATAGGTAGTTCAGTGGAAAACAGCAATAGTGAAGGGTGGTGTAGTGTGATTTAGCATATACGTTAATTAATGTTATAATAAATGTTACATACCAGATCCTTGTATGTCTTTACTCTATTGATCTCAGCTTTTGCTCCGGTTAGCTCCGTCTCTAACTGGCTCTGTGGGACAGAGGGAGCACTGACTGGAGCCACCGCAAGATCTCTCTTGAGCTGGCAGAGATGCTTATGTGAAACCACCTCTTTCTCAATACAATGCTGATGTCCATAGTGGCGGACCCAGGATTTTTGGTCGGGACACAAAAAGTTCTAAGATCCAATGAAAACTTAAACTAAGTATCATATAAAAACCATCATGCAAATATGAAATTGGATGATAAACTCGTAAACATTTCCTGTTGCTTTTTATGGTTCATAATAAAAATTTCCTGTTGCTTTTTAAAGTTTGAAAGTGTTTCGTACTAGCTTCATTGTTATATATGGTTTGGAGTCAAAATGTGTTTTATGCGGTCTCCATAGTTAATTTCTCACTATTGAGACAAAGAGCAGAGAGATAAGGTGAGATAAAGGTTAAGGTAGTGGATATCATGTCTCATTTTCTATTCAATTATAAACCCGGTAAGCAATATGGATTCCACTGGCAGAAAAATATTTTTCAGATGTAATGTTGTTCGTGAGACAAATTTGCCAGTTTGGGAAATCGGGTCCTTGTCGGCGGCTGGTGTATGCTCGGGGAGGGGGAGGGGGACACACACACACACACACAGTTTGTGATGTATTATTTATTTGTTATTTGAAGCACATAAGGCATGGTGGACTAATTATACATTAGAGATTAAATTTTTCCCACAAGCTTGAGCTTGGGTCCGCCAGTGGAAGACCATCTCGCTTAGCCTGAAGGAGGCTTTCTTCAGTATGACATACCGATTTGTCGATGGCAAATGGATCAGAAATACGACTATCTTTATGTTTATTTTCATGATTGATTTTCCTTTTTTGAATGTTGTGTGTATATCTCTGACTTGAATAATGCTTCTTATTTTATATTTTCAACTGTTATTGTATGTGTAAGGCTAAATTACATTAAACTACCCTTACATATTAAAAGTCTTTGCTAGTCTATCTTAATTTTTTTTATTACAGTAAGTTCTCTTAACGTGAGGCTTTTAAGGATATTTTATAGGGGGAAACTACCTTGAAACCAAAAGTTTAAGTGATTAAAAAATTAAGTAGTTTAGGAAGAAACAATGATAATTAAGGTTAGTTTGGTGTAATTTAGCCTATATGTAATTCAATGTTATAGTAAATGTAGCATACCATGTCCTTGTCTCTCTTTAGTCTATTGATCTCGGCTCTTGCTTCGGATAGCTCTTTCTCTAACCGACCATGTGGGGCCGAAAGAGCTCCGACTCTAGCCTTGGCAAGATCTCTTTCGAGCTGAATACGTGCAGTAATCTCTTTGTGAAGACGACGCTGCAGGCCATCTCGATTGGCGTGTAGATCCATAATCCGGGTGCTAAGAAAATGTAATTGTCGTGTCGCAATTTCTCGGTCAGCGTCCTGCCATGAGTCGAGCATCACAATATATTATCGGGGTCAACCGTCACAGCCTCTTATAGGAGGAAGCATTCTTCAGTATGATATATCCCAGTTTGTTAATGACAAATGAATCAGATATATAGTAATATTTCAGTTTATTTTCAGTTTGATTTTCCTTTTTGAAAATGATTATTGTAGATCTCACGACTTGTAATTTTTGTTTGCAACGCTTCTTATTCTTATTTTCCAATGACTATTGTATATGTGAAAGGCTAAATCACACTAAACAACCCTTAACTGCTAGCGTTTTTTACTTAAATATCTTAAAGTTTTTTCAAATACAGTAAGCTCCTTAAAGTGGTTACATTTAAGGAAATTTGGGGGGGGGGGGGGGGGGCCTTGAAGCCAAAATTTAAGGGAGTAAACTGTAATAAAAAGCTTTAAGGTAGTTTAGTGAAAAATAGTATACTTAGGTGTAAATTAGCCTAAATGACTTAACCTTATACTGATTATAAATGTACCAGAGCCTCATCTCTCTTTAGTCTATTGATCTCAGCCTTCGCTTCTGATAGATCCGTCTCTAGCTGACTAGCCTTCGCAATCTCTCTCTCGAACTGCCTATGTGCAGCAACCTCTTTGTCAAGACGACGTTGCAAGCCATCTCGCTCGGTCTCTAGATCTTTAATTTGAGTGCGAAGCAAATGCAATTCCCGTGTCACAATATCTGCGTCAGCACCCTGGCAGGAGTTAAGCAACACAACATACTATCACGATCTACCATACAAGCTCATAAGATGGCATTAATTACACAAACCGTAATGGTGGCTCAACCTCTTATAGAAGGAGTAAGTATGATGTTAATGGCTATTAAAATATAAATATATAGCCCTCAAAGCCTATGAGGTTTGGGGTTTTGGTGCAATGATAATGACATGTAACCTAATATCATAGCAACATATGTTCACCTGATACATACTTTAAGTGGATTAAAAATAATTCTATACGGAAGCCTAGGTTTCGGCTCATAAAAGAACAATTAACATATGGAGGTGTGTTAGAATATATAAATATATCCCCCAACACTCATCATAACTTCAAAGCTTTGATGACATCTAAGATGGTATTAGTTGAGGGACGTCTTTTTATAGTCAAGACAAATGATGAAAGCGTGGCAAGTTCTATACATTTCATGCAGTGTTTGAAAGGCGAAGCGACTACCGGCGGAGATGTGTTAGAATATAAAATATATCCACCAGCACTCATCATAACTTCAAAGCTTTGGTGACATCTAAGATGGTATTAGTTGAGGGATATCTTTTTATATTCAAGACAAATGATGGATATGTGGCTATTTCTATATATTTTCATGCAGTGTTTGAAAGGCGAAATGCCTCGGTGCCTCAGGTGCCCAAACGAGGCGATCTGAGCCGTCGTCGCCTCAAGTGTCCAGGTGCTCCCTCAGACACCCAAGGCGACGCGCTGAGGCGAGCGCTTGAGAGATTTTTTAAAATATAAAATGAAATAATTTCCATGCTATTTCAATCTCTTTTTGTTTATGTATGCTCTCTCTCTCTCTCTCTCTCTCTCTCTAATCGAAACAAGTCTTTTATGAGTATAGAATTGAACCAAAATGATGAAAAACTAGGTTCTTTTTAATTGCAAATAAAAATAAGTCTTTTATTTATTTCTTTCGCATACTTTCCCTATTTATTTTGTATTATCGAAGATCAACATGTTTGTTGCCTCGCTTCAATCAAGCGGTCGCCTTTTTAGCGCCTCTCGCCTCAGGCAAGGGGCAGGTTTCGTCACCTTTCACTTTAAAAACATTGTTTTCATGGTAGAAGTTCCTTTTTATATATGATTATTGTATATCTCTAACTTGTATTTTCTATATGCAACACTTCTTTCTTTTATTTTCTACGTATTCGGTACAAATATATGGACTCATCCAGTTTTCTTTTAAAAAAGTGCCTCGGTTAAAAAATCTCACCGCATGAAGGGATCTTGGATAATTCAGTATATTTAATTTTACAGTTCTAATAAAAAAAATTGTAAAACCTAGCTCTTGTGCAATGCATGATCTCAAAACTGTATACGCATAGTTTCCCAACTAATAAAGATCTCAATGTCGCATAAACTCAAGCCAAAATTACATGTATAGATGGAAAACTCTTGATAAATATTTAAGGAATGTACTTGTAAAGTTAATTCTATTGATAAGCACGCTTCAGTTAATAAAGGTTGCTACTACCCTACGTCGATGCTTCAGACTTAAGACGACTTAACCTTCTAGCCAGCTAGTATTCTCAGCAAAAGAATTTGAACATTGTCTTCAAAAGATTGTTGAATTGCTATTATGGATATTTGATGTCCTAGTCATGGAAAATTGCATGGTTTGATAGTGATGGAAACCTTACCCCAAATGCCAAATGAACCAAATAAAGAATAAATAACCTTAAAATTATTCTAACCTGCACTTGCATCTGTAACAGTTTAATATACTCGATCGCCTCAACAAGCATCGACGCCTTATTAGTATTCTTCATATCAAAAAATTCAGCCAACAAATGAACAACCCACGTCAAAATTAATATTTGAAAAACAAAATTACAACACAAACAGAATGCAAAATTCCCCGAGTGAGAACCTTGTTAGAGTTGGGAACCAGATCCTGCAGTTCCTTCATCTTCTCATTGATTCTATTTCTTCTTCTCTACAAATAACACAACGTATCATCAAATTGAACGTTAAACATTCAATAGATATACGATTCAATCATAAAAATGTCACCTTTTCCGACAAATTATGAACTTCAGCGGCTCGGCCGGACCGTTGCGGGCCCGGCTTCAGGGGCTCCTCCAGCACATCAACGCCCTCCTAAATTGAGGAAACTTATCTCATATAGCAAACCCTAAGAACTAAATTTGTGATTGTAATAAAAATTTCGGGCAAAAATGAAAAATTTACCTCGCTTCCAGCACCAGAGTCCTCATCATTGCCCATTTCAAGGGGTTGATTGAGACAACAAGAAGAAGAAGGGGGAAAAAGTCATCAGCTCGTTCTCAAGCAGTGACGTTCACTTCTCTCCCTCTCAACTTTTAGGCCAGAAGAGCAAAGGAATACAACAGAGAGCCAAAATAAGGGTTTTTTTTCGGAACAGAGTGATTAGATATTTAAATTAGTAAAATAATATAATTTAAATTATAATTATAAGAATAGGACGGTTTGGATTGGATACGGTTAGAAGACGGGTTCCAAAACCCCGCTCTTAATATTTAAAAGATGAAGGACGGGTTATGAGAACCCGTCCCGCCCCCCAACCCCTACCATCCCATCCCGCCATGGAGAGCGGGTTCTAGAAACCTATCCTCCCCTCATTGATGGGGAGGGCGGGTTCCCCACCCCCTCTGAAGAGTACGGGTTCTCCTTTTTAAAGGAGAGACCGCCTTCTTAAAATTAAAATCTATAAATTTTTAAATTTTAAATTTTAAATAAAAATATTATTAAATTAAAAAAAATTATTAAATCGGGTTTCAAAAATCGGCAATGCCGGATAGAGCGGATTCTTGGAACCCGATTTCGCACAAATATTGAATAAGATTGTTGTTATTGTTACTGACATGGAAATAAGTGCTATTACTGTTTATATAGAAAGAATTCAATATATAGATCATACTATAAATATGAATTTTGTATACACTTCAGTAACAAAATGAATCCATTAAAAGAATAGACATTTTTGACACGCAAATTAAAATTATACAACTAACTTATCCCAAAATTAAAAGACATCCAAATTAAAAGTATACAATTAACTTATCCTCAATTCTTTTAATGGATTCATTTTGTTACCGAAGTGTATACAAGATTCATATTTATAGTATAATCTAGGTATTGAATTCTTTCTGTATAATCAGTAATAACACTTATCTCCACGTCAGTAACAACAACGGTCTTATCCAATATTTATGCGAAATCAGATTCCAAAACCTCGCTCTATCCGGAATTGCTGGTTTTTGGAACCCGATTTAATAAATTAATTTTTAATTTAATAATATTTTTATTTAAAATTTATAAATTTTAATTTTAAAAGGTCCCAAAACCCGCCGTAGAGGGGTTCAACCCGCCCTCTCCCTTTCAATGGGGAGGGCGGGTTCCTAGAACCCGCCCCCGCCACCCTCTACTTTAGAGGGTGGCGGGGGCGGGTTCTAGGAACCCGCCCTCCCCATTGAAAGGGAGAGGGCGGGTTGAACCCCTCTATGGCGGGGTGGGGGGTGGGTTGGGAGGTGGGGGTAGGACGGGTTCTCATAATCCATCCTTTATCTTTTAAATATTAAGAGCGGGTTTTCGGAACCCGACTTCTAATCGTACCCAATCTAAACCGTACTATTCTTATAATTATAATTTAAATTATATTATTTTACTAATTTTAATATCTAATCATCCTTTTCGGCAAAAAAACCAAAATAAAGGGTAAATTACCCTAAAATTCACTAAAATACCTTTATTACGGTAAAATGTCTTAAACTATGGTTTTCCAAGCATTTGTTTTCACTAAAATACCCTAAAAGCTGCACTTGAGGAATTTTAATGTAAGAACTTTAAGGTATTTTAGTCAAAAGTCGTCATACTTATAAGCATTTTAGTGCAATTTACCGGAAAAACACACAAGTTTTTTTCTGGACGACTAAAACTTAACTAGTTCTAAATAAAACTCTTAAAACTTACTATTTCTAAATTCTACCCGTAACTTATAACTAAACCAATTAAGCGCATATGGTTAATTTTCATCCATCAAACCATTGCTAATGCTAATAGTGATAGGCATTACAGGGTTAAAATGACATACCCCCTCCATACAATGCTCTTTAAATAGTCAAATTGCATGAAGTAGGAAAACATTAATCTAAACATTATGGTTAGCGAATCAAAGGCAAAACATGGAGAATTAACTTAAGAGGAACAATGGAGAAAAAACCTTATATATGATGGTTAGCAAAATCAAAGGAACAAAAATTAGATTGTTTAAATGAGAGGAAATAACCTTAAACATGAACTTAAGTGAAATAAAAAAATAAAAGAAAATTAACGTAAACGCAGTTAATGGGACCATAAAAGAACCACATAATATCAAATATACATTCTATACAGAAACATAACATTAATCCATTGTTAAGGTTAAGGCTGGATATTTTTGAAAGCTTATATAGTGTAAAATCCAACCCTAAGATGTACTCTCTGGTCTCATAATACTTTATTTTTTTCCTCGTGCTCATTTATTAAAAAGAGTATCTTTTCAAAGATCTAAAATGTCTAGTGTGAAAAAGATCCGGTACAACAAAAGGAGTAACGAACATCATGACTCAAAATTGATATATAATCGCAATGTTGTTTAAGATCATGGCACTTAGACTTTTGGTACATGCCATGCACTTAACTAATTTAATAAGAGAAATATCAAAAAATTAAGAGATTTATGAATGATTCAAGTATATATAAATTTTGTTACTTTAATTTGTTCTCAATTCTTCATTTTGTTGTCGATTCATCACTCTAGACGAATATTTGAAGATTTGAAAATAAATTCTCAAAATTATAAGAATATTTCTTGCCCCCCTGAAATTAAAATAGTAGAGATTTGAGCTATGCCAATCGGAGTTTTGTCCATTGACCTAAACTTATCTCCAAACTCCTTGTCGTTAATTATGATTTTGCTAAACAAGTTGTCAATAATTATGATTTTGCAGTTGTTCGCTCATGAATCAAATGTTTTATTTTTTTCATTTAAAAAAACTGACAACTTCGAAATTTCTTGATAAAAGAATTTTTTTAAAAACCCTTGTAGCTAAATAAGCCGTTAATTTTGAAATAAATTGGTTTGCTACACCATGTACGTAATCGTATCTCTAAGTTTCTTTTAATCAAACCCCCCCTAAACATAAAAATAAAAACAAAAAATCATCATAATTTAAGAATTTAGTAGCCACGCTACTTATATTCATCATAAAATGGATTTATGAATATCCAAAGAAACAACATATCTTTCAATATGTCTGGCATAAATATTACCAACAGGAAATTAAATTTTCTACATCCGAATATTTTAGCACCAGGTGCAAATTCATAGAACAGCAGGCAAAATTTTGCGCCGATAAAGGTAATCTTTTTTTTTCCCACCAATATTTTGATTCGCCCTTCACGTGGCTAGAGCAGTCGTTTTGCAAATGGGACACAAGTTCTTCTGCATTAGCCATTGTTTGATGCAGGGGGTGTGAAAGTCATGCCCACAGTCGAGTGCGCCGAGATCCTCGCCTTCTATGTATTCTTCCTGCAATAAATGGACAAAAATGGCTTTTTTTACAAAAGAAAGAAAGAAAAATTTACAGAAAAGAGCATTTGTAATTGTATATATGATAAAGGATGGCAACTAAAGAAAAAAGAGCTCCATTTAAATTTTTTTTCCAGATATATATAATCGCAATCTTAGCAATCAAAGTTCAGATCAGTCGTATGTGAGCGTGTTACAGCAACTCTATCACTGTTCGCTTCTACTAGGTTTTCCCCCGGTCTAGGATAACTTCCTTTCGATCATATATAATTATGGAAAGCCCCTCAATTGTTCACAGTTCTCAATCATGAATTTGACACTAAATATAAATAAATAAATAAATAAAAAGGGTCGACTTTTTCGGTAGCAAAAAGATTGTAAAACTCATATCTTTCATTGGATATTGCTTCATGCACGGCCAATTTTCAAGAGAAAAGGCTTTCATGGTGGCGACGGTTGCGGTGGTGGTGGTGGAAGAAGGATTGCAGAACACCATTGAACTTCGACAATTACAAATACCACCGCAGGAGTGGTGATAAATGCAACTTCTGGATAGTGCTTTTTATAAATTTTTGTGAACTTATTAGACGTGCGCGAGTGATGTAAGCTATGACATAGAGAAAAAAGTTCAATGGCTTTTAATTGATTTACCCTAAAATAAATCCATTAGAAGCGCGTCGGAAGTATGATTAGGATATGCAAGGAGAATGCTTGATTAGGATATGCAAGGAGAAAGAGAAGCAAAAATGAAAACATCATATTAGTGACTTTTACCTGACAGATGCAACACGGTTCAGTCTCAACCATTGTTCTCACTCCAATAGCGAAATGTTTCCGCTGCTTGAGACACTTCGAAATTGTTTCCTCACCTACTCCTGTGCTCACATTTCCAATGCGCTCTTCCAAGGCCAATAATTCCTGCAATCAGTGATAAATTTGAGTTCCCTGATCTGAAGGCACCACTACAATGAACATATTAGCCAATGCATTTCACCTCGTAAGACATGTTATCCACGTCAAGACGCATGTCTCTGTGCCTATCATGCAGGTCTGCTACCCCATGAAATGCATGGTGGTCAAGCATAATTACATCCTGAATAATAGCAACTAGAAGAAGTCAAACTCCATACAACAAAATATCTCAAATGTAGTTATACCTTATAGGCTGCATTACATTAAAATAGCCTTAACTATGGATGTTTTTAACCAACCACCTTTTAATTTTTTTTTAGTTATAGTTTAAAGTGTTACATCTAAAGGGTATATTGGTGGGGAAAATACACTACCTTAAATCAAAAGTTTTCAGGGAGTTTAGTGTAATAAAACCAAAGTTTTCAGTGAAAAACAGGGATGGTTAAGGATATTTTAGTGTAATTTAACCAACTCAGAACTATCAGATAACTATTGAGCCTTAAGGCCTCAAGCATGAAGATCCTTGCCATGCCCGTGCTCATATGTAATAAATTCACAAAATATAATGATCTTTCTAGATTAATCGTATTTTATTTTTTACCAGATAGTTAGCTAGCTAAAATGAAGAGAAAAACAGCGAATACCACCAGCTTTAAGCAGCAACTTAACACCGGCGGTTCATTTCAAAACCTTACATGTATGAAAGCGAAACCAGAACTCTGAGATGTCTCTGCCACTATACCAAAACTATGAAGTAACCATGAGAGTTAAGAGAGATATTTTTCATATTCTACCATGCAACGCAAGGAACGCCCTTTAACGGTATTTATTTTTAAGAACAGCATTTTAAATATGCGCTCGGTGGCAGTTGAACCTAGGATGCTTTCATCCCATCTTAAATGTTGTTGCCACTGTACCAAGGCTTTGGAGTTATGACGAAGGTTGAGAAACATAATTTTATATTCAAACAAGAACAGAACCTAGATACCATCATGTGTGGGCCCCAGGACAGTCCTAATAAGTTTTATTTGGCTAGAAGTAAATCTACAAAACTTCTGGCAATTCTCCCATGCATTGTTGCTTGAGTATTAAAGTCATGAATCATGATTAATTCATGTCAATCTTTTAATGAGAATACTTATTATTATATAACACCCTAATGTTACCGCTTCAATACCAAAATAAAATGTAGCCTTATTACCAAAAAAACTACCAAAAGGTTTGGGCAGTTGGAAACAAACTACCAAAAGGTAAGTAAATAACGAAAAACTACCATGACTATTGGTGCCACTATTAGTTAAGTTGTCATATGACACCCAAAATAAATTTTTTTTAAAAAAATCCGCAAATACACTTTTTCCCATCATCTTCTTCTTCCTCATTCAACTCCCTCGAACCCATGGCCTAGCCATTGCTCCTCCCTTGAAGCCATGCCCTGCGTGATGCCCCATTTTGCTCAGATCCATGCCCAAGCCACTCTACAACACCATCAAAATTCATGCCCCAGCGCTGCTTTTCCTTGCTCAAATCCATGCCCAGGCCGCATGTCCTCGTTCAAAGCCAAGCCCCAACCTCCTCCCTCAAACCAATGCCTTAGCCGCTGCTCCTCCTCGCTCTATCGCATGCTATGAAACACAAATACTTGTATATGCCTCATGAATTGTCCCCGATCGCATATCGGAGTCCAGAACACTCGGAAACTCTTGGATTCTTTTGGATTCGGTCGGACTTGTAAATGTCTCACCAACCTCTCAAATCGACGGCTCTCCTTTTTCTCTCAATGATTAAGGCTCTCGAAATTTTGAAAGTGCATTGAATATCTAAATAATACTATTATTTATTTATATTATTATATATTTATATGAATATCTTAATATATATTTATATTTATCTGATTAAAAATCGATATAAAACCATATCCCATATCTGAACCCGTGCTACATAGATCCCATGGCCATGCCCCCGAACCCAAGCTCTGCCGCCGCTCAAACTTATGGCTCCTTGCTCAAATTCATGATCATACCCTAGCTGCTGCTGCTCCCCTCTCACCAGCCTCCTCCCTCCTCCCCAGCATGATCGCCACTGCCCTCCACCACCGGTGATCCACAAGCAAGGCAGCACACATATCAAACATTAAATTTAATTCAATTTAATATACTTTATTAGCAACTATTAGCTAAATTAATGTTAAAAGGCAAAAAGGCCATTTAAAATTCTCATTTAATATTGTCAATAGTTACCGCTAGCCATGGTAGTTTTCGTATTTTGGAGAACTTTTGACGGTTAGTTGCCAAAAAAACCAAGCCTTTTGATAGTATTCTGGAAATAGGCCTAAAATTTAAGTCCTTAATCCAGACTAACCTCCAGTCGAACAATGAATGGGCCAAGCAAAACATCATGACAAGAAATGGGCATAGAAAAGCCATTTCTTGTACACCCTCCATCCATTCAATCGCATATTTAAAAAGCAGACTTAACAGATGAATCACACTTTAAGTAAGACTAGGAAATTCTGTAACGGTATCTTGCAGAGAGAAATAGCTGGAAAGCTGACCTCAAATCGTAAAGCTTCTCCCCTGCGCATGAGATCCAATGCATTCCTAATCTGCAAAAGACAAGATGCATGAAGTTAAAAAAGAAAAGGCTCTGCGTTCGCGTTACTTCAGCTAACAAGGAAACAAACTAAATGATGGAAGAAACATATAAATGAAAACTTCAATTGTGTACGAACTATTTAGGTTGGACACCAAGATTATACATAATTTGTAACACATATACAAGATGTTTTCGATTCTTTTGGCAAATAAAAATAGCAAAATAAGATAACAGGATAAAAAATAAAAATCAGAGAAAGAAATTGTATATCAATTGGTTGTAAGGAAGATGAGAGACTTATCCTTGGGCAGAATCTATCTATTACTCATTGTTGATCTGCATGTGAAAGTTTCGTGCAATCATATAAACCTTCTGATAAGCACAGATCTATGGCGCAACCGGTCAAGGTGGTAGAACATGTCTCATGTGTCCTAGCAGGACGGCTTGCATTCGCAAGGCATTGTGGGAAAATTTTCAACTGCGGAAAAGGCTAAATTGGGGGCTCTAAAGGGGAGGACAAAGAAATACCTGTAGAGAATTTGGTGACTCTTAAGATGCTAAATTATCATTATCATCATCAGTTCTTGTGTGCAGACAAGTTAAACTAATCATCCTAAAGAACACTTGGCATCATCTTCTAACCTCCCCTAGAATAGAAAAATACAATCTTGATGAAAGAGGGGGGAAAACGATGTGTTCTACAAAAATCTACATGAGGAAGTTAGTAGCAGCCTCACAATCAATTTAATAGTAAATAACTTCACAAGGATTCAAGGTTTTAGTTGGTCGGGCAAGAAGGAATATGACAAAAGATCTATTAGCACACATTTTGCATGGCCTTACAGTGGATCGGTTTGCGGTGGAAGTGGATCTTGAAAGTTTCATATGAGGAAACCTGACACCTCTTGGTCTAGTTCAAAAAGAAGAACAAGAAGTTAGAGAGATCTGGACTTATACCTGACCTAAACCCTCCACGGCTTCAATATCCGATGCCATAAAATGTATAACCTAGATAATGTAGACAAATAACCTTATTCGGGTTGAAGGTGGATTAGTTTTAGGACCAATATATGTAAGTGATTAGTCAATGGTAGGTCAGTAGTTTCCTACAAAGTTATTACAAAGTGACCATTCAATCTTCAAGGCATGTGTGCTTTGCAGCACAAAGGCTTTTGATAACATATTAGTAAATACTTTGGGCACAGCATAACATTCTATAAGTAAGAAATATGATTTGCAAAAAATATCTTTACAAACGAAGATTTTCACATAACATACCTCTGATATCACCCTACTTCTTCCTTCTCTAACAGATAGGTTCCTCATTGACAAGGGAACACCATCACTTTGTCTATCAAGTAAAAGTGCTGACCTTATGTGTGATTGCGGGTTTCCATGGGAAGCAGGTCCAGATTGATGGCCTACCTCTTGTGAGGCGGAAGATTGACCAGACCGCTGCAAGAGAAGATTACTACTTTGACCCCTAGATTCAGATGTAAGTAAAGTCCTACGAACAGCCTCTGCCAAGCCTCGAGAAAATTGGGTACTAGAGTTTTGATGGGGCACCAATGGTGGGCCGCCAGATGGATGAACAACAGAACTTGTGCCTGCTATTGAAGTTGGCGCAGCTACATTCCAATTTGCCGAGTCCTGTGACAAATTCCTGACTTCTGTTGTCAGAGCTAGCAAAGGCGGCACTGAAATATCATTTCTTGGGGTGTTTCTTGCAATTATTTCCTCTCTGATAGCTGTCAATGTCTCCGCTGAATTTACAGAGCTCGATGAACTGCCGTGTCTTGAATTGGGAGCTCCATTCCATGGGTAAAGGCTCCCGGGTCGAGGCAAAGCAGGAATAACTGGTATATAAGACCGAGTTTGCGAGATTGAGTTGGCAGCTACTGGCCTAGGTTCTACTCTCTGATTATTAAATGGAATTAGATTAGGAGAAGGCTCGTTGGGCAGCCAAATGCTAGAATTTCGTGTGGTGTCTCTTGAGGAAGATAAATTAGGAGGGTAGATATCATGTTGGCGTGCAGGATTTATTCGCAGTCGGAAATTTCTTTGAGAACTTTCAGCATTCCGAGCTAAACTTGCTGCAGGATAACTGTTTTGAGACACGCCTCGGGTTATGGTGCTAGCTCTTGGATTCAACTGTACTGCAGAAGAACTTGCCCCAGGCGTATAACTGGATGGGCTGTTAATATATATACCAGCACTAGCATTAGTTCGAACAGAAGCAGGGAAATTTGTGATTCCGCTTGTTGAAGATTGTCCTGGGAGTCCCTCTATGTTCTTTCTCTTGCAGGCTAATCTTCTGCCATCTAATGAACTCCCGGGTCTATCATCGTAATCTCCTGAAATAAACCCAACATGGGGATTTGAAGAAGATGGGCCATGCTCACGTCCTGAGGAACTCGGAACATAAGGATGAGAAAACAACCCCGATGTATTACTCCCTGGATCTTGTGGTGCGTTGTTTAAGTTGGAACTTGCTGGAAATGAAAATGACTGATCCTCGTCAATTTGAGTTGTATTGAGATTGATGCCCACATCTTCAAGAGACAGAATATTATCGGCTTCCATTGATCCGCTACCTAGGGGAGAAGCGGGCCATCCGAGCTCCATTTTGGTTTCATCATTGTTTCCCTGGTCTATTGAATGTTCCACTGAGCTCGGACCACCTGAACTCCATATATTCAAGCTAGAACTGGCTTCGGTAGACATATTTACGAAAGACATGTTGGTATCGTTAGGAGATAGGAGGAAATTTGGTAAATTGTGGTTCTCTTCTTGAGGAAGAAGCATGCTACCCCAATAAAGATCCTGCTCCATACTCGCGGTGCTTGAACTAGACCTGTGGTCAAACTCCAGGGTTTCAGGCAAGGATTCGACGGAACTCCTTTGTCCCTGCATTTGAAACTTCCTCTTCGATTTTTGGAATAGGACACCCAACAATGCTTTAATAAAATTTGTTCATGAGTAAGTTGTCCTTCCGAATTCCCAGCTTGAATCTATACACCATGCACAGAGCAAAAGCAGAAAACCTTAGTCAAGAAACAGGATATATGCTAATCGGCTTTCAAAACTAACAAAAGAACAGTTAAGCTCTTGTTTGTGTTGGCGTTCTACAGTTTGAGGACCTTGTGGTTAGCACAATAAATACCATAGAACAGGCAGCATGACAAATAGAATGACTGAACCGTACATCTATATTCATGTTGAAGATTAACCATCTGGTTCCTCCAATAACAAACCACAAAAAACGAAATCGATCAATCCAATTGATGATAATGGATTGACGAAAGAGTATCATAGCCTCTAAAAAGCAATAGGTTTAACCCAATTTACCAGTAATGCTATTCATCTCTAATAATTAATAAGGCTTCAACCTAATGTGCTAGCAATCGTATCCACCTCAATAAGAGATAACTGATGTGCAACAATATCATCGATTCTAGCGAACAACAGAAAGCCTATTATTAGTTCAGCTTTATCCAAATTAAATATCAAGGGAGTGTGTGGTAGCAAGATAGTGAGCAAAGCAACAGTTAAACTACTTTCATGGAACTAATATAGATTTATACGACAAATTACCATACCACTAGTTTCATTGAACCACGACATGATAGATGATTTAAATTGATGAGCACCCTACTGGCATCTTCGATGATAACAAGATATATTCATGACACACTTGAATAAGAAACACTAACAATGGTGTCAATGTGTCACCAACATATACACTAAAAAGTAGCTAGAATGTTAGAATTTATGCTCCAATCATTAGAAATAAACAAAAAATTTACTAATGAAATAAAAGACAACAGTACAAATATATCTATATTAGAAGGGGAAATTATCTAAATATTAATGAGTGATCGTCTAAGAGTTGTTTGTTTACATGTGATGGAAGATACATATCTCACACGTTTAAAACTCCTATTGGTGGTATGTTTTAGGAAATGCAAAAATGGTGTTTGTTCTTTATGATTCATGTCAGGAACACAATAAGTAAACGCAAATCTATTCCTTGAATTCCTTCCTTGTTTGCATTGATTGAAAGGAAGGAATTGGAAAAAGGAATAATCAGTGGTTGATATAATGTGGTGGCATATGATCTGCGGTTATCAAACTTCTAAATTATTCTTGTCAGGATAAGGCCCAATTTGGAGTATTACCAGTTTTGATAGTGTTTGATGACGAAATCGATTAAAAGCAATACTTTTCTAATTCCTTAAAAACAAATGTTGGAAACTCACTCACCAACAAAATGTGCAATGAATAGTGCCTTGTTAGACCATTTCTTTTTAGTCCCTTCCTTTTCATTTATACTAATCAGACCCTAAGCTAAATTAGGCTGCAAACATGAAAACGTCTACGAGACCAACTAGGTGCCTTAGGTGATTGCTAGTGAAAACAATACATAGCATGAGCACACACATCAATGGTGTGACTAAAGAACGGACAAACGGCAAAAAACAGTTGAGGGTTGAATTTAACTTGCGATCATCTAAACTACATGTCGGTATATTTTCCAACCACCAATTAGTCTTACCGGGTCCTATACCAAACCACTTTTATTTCTATTTCCCTTGATCAGAAATTTTCAATCAAATGCTGATTTGGGTTGACAATCAATAGGAAAAACTCCGACACATACCATGAAACCTTCCTGATCGAAAGCATTGGCGCATAGCTGGCTCCATTGATTAAAATAGGCTTGGATAACGGTAATGCTGTTGTTGCTAAAACATATAATATTTGTCTATGTGAATTGGTTGTGCATGCATATGTGGTGTTTAGGTGGATTGATTTGGGAGTTAGGCCTTGCTTCCCCTACAGAAGAAGATGTCTGGTGCGTTCTACCGCGAGAGCTATGTTCTAGTTCAACAGTTCAACATACAAGTTCATCATTGCTCCTACTTGCATAATGAAGCTTCATTGTCGCTCCCAATTGCAAATAGAGTATTTATGTTTCTCCTAATTGCATGCTAAACCTTCATTACTAAACTAATCATGCTTCCAGTTATTCTTTTGAATCTCAACAAAGCGCACACACATGTTTGGTATTCCTGCACTCAAGGACTTCCAATCTTTAGTGGAGAACTGCGAAATGCACTCATTTTAATGGAATATGACTGCTCAGACAACTTTCGCAAGTCACCTCATCAGCATTTCTCGGGTATGCGGCTGTGAAAAAACAAAAGATACCGGCGCTTGATAAATCATGAAATGTGCATCTACTTATTTATACAGTTTTATCATATAAAAAGAAAAAGGCAAAGTTAAATGCTTTTTAATGTCTAACAAATTAGAGAAACATGAATTCTTATAAATGAGACTCAAACTAATATCATTGGAAGGGATTAGCATCTTTCAAAGTAGCTGAAAATTCCATTAAATAAACTTGCAACATCTCGATCAACACATTGGTTCACTCCACAAAGTTCTCGTCAGTGCTTACACAATCATCTAATTCAATTAAGGAGAAAACAATATTTCCCAAACAGCAAGAGTTGCTGTTGCTACTGCAACTCATCATCATCTGTAATCAGCACTACATATTATCTGAAAAAATTCAGTCAATAGCCTTTCACACACAAAATCAAAGGCATAATTTCGATGGAAACTATAAGAACTGAATACATAACACACAAAAATTGAAAGAGGTCAAAATCTAGACAGTCTGATCCTAATTTACCACTAACAAGTCCTGATTATAAAACTCTCGGCTTCTGATCAAACGAAACAACAAAAAAACGAACATCAAAACCCAAATCCATCACAAACACCGTCGTCAAGACCCAAAAGAACAATCATCAAAGCTCAGATATCACTGACCCTCGAAAATAGACACCAAATTTTCAACAAAAATCACCATATCACCGATCTCAGAGAATAATCACTCAAAAAATTTGAAGGAAAAAACTGTAAAATGGTCAGATTCAGTAGAGGCTCACCTGCAGCCTCAAGGATCCGGAAAAAGGAACGATCGGAGAGCAACTGAAGATTCAAAAACCTCTCTCTTTCTCTCTCTAAAAAATGAGGCAATTTCTCTCAAATTTTGAGCAAAAAAGATGCTTTTTTCCTCAGGGAAAAAAATCTCTAGAGAGCAACATTTCAGAGAGAGAGGGAGAAACAGAAAGGGTTGGGGGATGAATGGAATTGAAGGGCAGAGGAGATGTGGAGAGAATAGTGGGGTGAGGTGGGAATTTTACTTTTTTTTTCTTCCTAAAAATCCCTTTCATTAAGACAAATATAAGAAATTTAAATTTATGCAGTTTTTATGTAATAAAGTCTTGTTGTAATTATGCATTTTTGGGTGACACCCCCAATGTGTTTACCATTTCAAATTGGATGGCCTTGGGTTTTTTTTTAAAATAATAATATTTTAAAATTATATTATTAAAATAGGGAGATAAAAATTAAAATTAGCAATATAGGGTGGTTTGCACCCCACCCCTGCTGGCCCACCCCACCCCCAGAATAGGGGGCGGGTTCCATTTGTTTTTTATAATTATTTAAATAATTAATTATAATTATTAATTATATAATTATCATATTATTATTATTATAATTATAATTATAATTATAATTCTTAATTATATAATTATAATAATATTATTATTATAATTATAATTATAATTATAATTCTTAAAAATAAAATAAAAGTAAATAGAAGAAAAAACATTTAAATTAAATAATAAAATTTCACTATATCAATGTTTTTTAGAGAATGAATCCGTCAAAATTTACAATGCCAAAAAATCCTATCTATTTGTAAAATGTAAATGCTATATCGACGGTCAAATTTATAATAACAAAATGAATCCGTCAAATTTATAATACAAAAAAATCTGAGTGCACTTGTCACGATCCTGAAGGTCCCGCCCCTAATGCATATCCTGGACATCTGGTCCTATAATGGCCTGGTTGTTTGCATAGGCTACATCTGGATTGCCTTTGCTGAGGATCAGCATCCATTGTCATTCGATCTCGACGCACCTTAGGTCTTCCGGGCCTTATATTTTTTTCCGGCGGTAATACAGTCGGTGTTTGTCTGTTGGCAGTATAATAGTGCCAATAGCTACTGTCCGGTATAGGATAAAATTTTGGATCGTATGCACCTTGATAATTAGAAACTGTATAGTAATGGAAAGCAAAATTGTAATGTGAGGTATGCATACTGCTCACAGCAGCAATTGCGTGGGTACAAGGTAAATGTTGTTGCTGGAAAAGACCGCATGTACACGAAGAGAGCCCTTCATCTCTAAAGTTCACGGTTTATTGATTCCCATTACCGCCCGTCACCTGAAACTCCGCCGTGTCAAACCTTTCGGATCTGTAGTATTGTGCTCTGCGCTCTCTTTTCCGAAAGATATCTTCGTAATACGCGGTGAGCGGAGTGTCCATCGCCAAGGACTTTTCTCTTCTGTGCACAAAATAAGTATTCATCCGGAAAAATGTTCGAACAATCAACCTCTATATCGGTAAGCCTCTAACCCCTTTAAGGACACCGTTGAAGCTTTCAGACATATTCGTCGTCATTAGGAGATATCTGCACCCATCATCATGTGCTTGTGACCACATGCGTACTGGATACTCATCTAACCATGCTTTCGCGACTTGACTCATCTCCCCAATTTTCGTCATGTATATGTCATGAACATTAGGGTCAGGCGTTTCACCGGCTCTGTACATAAGTTTATGTAGATCCGAATTTTTAAATTTTCGATCAAAATTTTGCCTGAAGTGTCGTAGGCAAAACCTATGTGGGGTCGTCGGAAATACAGATCTCATTGCAGCTAGTATTCCCGGATGTCTATCAGATATGATGCATAAATCCGTTCTATGAAGAACAGATGGGATATTTTTGAGGTTACGGAAAAACCATGACCAGGATGATGTATTTTCACCCTCGACAATAGAAAATCCCAACGGAAATATACCGTTATTAGCATCAACACCTGTAGCAATTAACATGCAGCCTCTGTACTTACCGTATAGATACGTACCATCAACGCACAATACCGGCCGACAGTGTGTGAAACCAGCCGCACATGGACCAAAGCACCAGAAAATTCTTTGAAACCTGACAGAGCCCTCGACGTCTGTTTCTGTGGTTTTTAACCGGCATACGGTCCCCGGATTTGATGCTTTCATGGCTTCCATAAAAGGGACTAGTGAGTTGTACGAGCTTTCCCAGTCCCCGAATATCTTGCACAAAGCCTTTCTACGAGCATCCCATGCCTTCACATACGAAATCTGAATTTTATGCTCTCCGCTAACCAAGAGCCGTATCTCTCGGGGAGTCATCGCCACATCTGTACGGATCAGGGGCATGATTAGCGAGCAAATGTAAGATGAAGTGCAATTCCGGTGATCCTGTAACATAATAGAATTGATGCAAGTGTGTTCTTGGTTGTATTTCGTGACCTTCCAAGCCTTGGCTCTTTTGGAACAACATGCATGCAATCTCCATTGACATTCAGGAGCTTTCGTACATACCACAGTATAGTACGTCTTATTTGACTCTTCAGTTTTAAATGTAACGTTTTGCTGAATGGACCACGACTTCAGCTTACAAATAAGATCTCCTTTTTCCTGAAACAAATCCCCGACGCTGATGCAATCTTCGCTTGCTGCTGTCGCTTCCAAATAGAGTGCTGTATTTACTTCTGCCACGGCTAAGTCTACCCAACCATCATCTTCCAGCGGATCGAGGCTGGGATCTTCTAGTTCGACAAAATCGTTATTCGCAACCATACCATCAAAGAATACTACCTCATTCAATCCAGCAGCATATTCCACGCTATCCTCCCCCTGATGACCTTCACCGATTTCATCATCATCACTGCCACACATATCAATATCACCCGAAGCAACATAAGGCTCGGGTGCAATATATGATGGTTGTGGTCGGTGTAATGTGGATGGTTCGGGGTGAGAAGACCGGAAAGATGTGGACGGACATGCTTGGAATGCGCTGCTTGGATCGTGTTGGAATGATGCGGAGGTGTGGGGAAATCTGCGTTTAGTATATAAATTGTTGTTATAATATTATTCCTTAATATTTTCGTAACTAAATCATCACTTGTTTCAAATTTATTTACCTGTGGAAGGCTGTGTATGGTAATTCTTGCTGTTCTTCTGGGGTGCATGTAACTGCAGCAGTCGACTGGAAGAACCTGGATTTATGGATTTTATTAAATGTTTGAATATTAGTATATAGTTATTACTAAAATGTTTAAATATGGGTTTATAAAATATTTACCCATGAGTTTGAAGGTTTGAATAATGTTGTGTATAGTCATATCCACCGGCACTGACGGTATCATCGTTGACCATGTGACCGTACCCCCAGGAACTATCTTCAGCATTACCATCAAAATTACCCGTTGGAGGGGCATCTGATACTTCCAATTGCTCCTTCTGAACCAAAAGTTCAAAAGAATGCTGGGTGCTTGAGAGACCGAAATCTATCATCGAAGATATTGATGTATCGTCTATAATTTCAACCAATGCATTTCCACTGAACATAGGCCATATACAACTTAACTTAACCCTACTTTCACGGGGATCGTATTTCGTTATTTTGAACACTTTAGTCTCTAGTTCATCATAAGTCGTTGATGCTTCCAATCGCATGATTCGTGCAGACCCGCCAATATACTCGGGACCTTGTGCACTTGTGATAACCTGGCCATCGTATTTACATATAACAAATATACTTGGGGAGGCCATAATCCTGCACAAAAAACAGTTATATTTTATATGTTGTGTTGAAATTGCAAAAAACTTTCAAACTCGAAAATTGCTTACTTCCAATACTTTATGAACCGTTCTACTGCTCGAAGATTGCTTACTCGCAGACTATGGTATTGAACTTGACCTTCTTCTAAAACTCCACACTTACACAAAATTGATAGCGGAGAAGAATTGATCGAAGTAAATGGATAGTGACCGTTGTAGGATGAAAATTTGACAGAGATGAAATGGGTAGTGAAATGTATAGCAGAGACATATTTATAGGATATGAGGGCGGCAAGATATTGAAGAGGGCGGGTTCTAACAACCCGCCCTCTTAATTGACATGACCGACTCTGGCATACTGGTACAAATAATTATTGAAGAGGGCGGGTTTTAATAACCCGCCCTCTTCAATATGATGTAAAGTGATTTGACAAGAGAAAACAAAATTAATGAAGAGAGCGGGTTCCAAGAACCCGCCCTCTTCAATATGATGTTTTGAACACTTACACATAATTTTAATAAATAAGTATATTAAAATAAATTGATTTGACAAGATAATATAAAAAAACAAAATTAATGAAGAGGGCGGGTTACTTTCTGAATATTGCTGATTTGAAAACTCTCGTAATTAAAGAAGAGGACAAATAGTACTGATGTGACATCTCAATTAATCACATTACTCAAGAGTGCCAGTACTGACATTACTGAAGGACAAATAGTACTGATTTGACTAATTAATGAAGAGGGCGGGTTCCTGGAACCCGCCCTCTTCTTTGTGAATAGGAACTGATTTGACAGCTCTCTGTAATTTTTGAAGAGGGCGGGTTCTCTTACTTTCTGAATATTGCTGATGTGAAAACTCTCGTAATTAAAGAAGAGGACAAATAGTACTGATGTGACATCTCAATTAATCACATTACTCAAGAGTGCTAGTACTGACATTACTGAAGGACAAATAGTACTGATTTGACTAATTAATGAAGAGGGCGGGTTCCTGAAACCCGCCCTCTTCTTTGTGAATAGGAACTGATTTGACAGCTCTCTGTAATTTTTGAAGAGGGCGGGTTCCAGAAACCTGGAACCCGCCCTCTTCATTAATTAGTAATTGATTTGACTAATTATTAAAGAGGGCGGGTTTCAGGAACCCGCCCTCTTTGAGAACAAAGACTGTAGCGGGTTCCTGGAACCCGTTCACCCTCTATAAAACCCGAGCATCCACACTTTCATCAACCACACTTTCTAATCTCTACTTCTAATCTCTTGATAAAACTCTCGACAAATCTCTGCTCCAGTACATTTCAATGGAGAATCAACCACTCGACAAATCTCTGCTTGTGCATCAAAACGAACACAGATCGTTCAATATATTACACGGGGAGGAAATATTCTAAACTTAGTTAATTTTATTTAATTACACCTTTCATTTAATTCTAATAGTTGAAAATAACATTATTTAATTTTGCAGGATGGAGATAATCTCACCGTCGTCACGCATAGCTCAGACAAATGGGTAGTTAGCGACCAACGAATAAACCATCGGCTTAGACGGGCCGGATTTTATGAAGCGTCGTTGATTCGTCATATCCAAATCGACCACGCCCTCGTCACCTCTCTGGTCGAGCGTTGGAGAAAAGAGACCCACGCCTTTCATCTAAGATGGGGTGAGGCCACAATCACACTCCAGGACATTGGCCTCTCACTCGGTTTACGGGTCAATGGGCTTGGGTTGGTCGGAGGAAAAATTGTTGGTCCAGATACCGACCGCCCATACTGGAATACATATGCCGAGTCTGCTCTCGGACAGGTAAACAATTTCATTCTGATTTCCCTATTTAGTGTACCTATTTTATGTTTTACATTATTTCTAGCTTTAATATTTAAAAAAATGCTAATATCAGGCACCAGGAGGCCACAGTAAGGGGTATAAAATCAATTTAAACCGGTTAAGAGATACATTTAGTAATATCCCTGATGAAGCCACCGATGAAGTTTTGGATAGACATGCACGTGCCTACATTCTGTACATGATCGGTTCTTGGTTGATGCCGGACCAATCAGCAACGCATGTCCATCCGTTATACCTTGGCTTCCTAGCGGATTTTGATGTCTGTGGCCAATATGCTTGGGGAGCAGGGGTCCTGGCCTTTTTTTATAAGGAACTCGATAAAGCATGTGCTCCTACGAAGAATAAAATTTGTGGATGCATTACATTACTTCAGGTAAATTCTTTATTTTTCACAGCTAGAATTTTGCAATATTGGTTTTCTCTCTTATAATCTGAAACTTTATTTATAGATCTGGTCGTGGGAGCATATGTATATAGGAAGACCGGAGAATATTAAAATAACTGGCTTAGATATTCCCAGAAAGCCGCTCGGCTGCTGGTGGAATGGGAAGAAAGCGTATAAGGCTCCTCGTCGAGTGCTTGGTACTATAAAGATGAGTTGGATCGCATGGAGGCGGCTCAGGTAATCATAATTTAGGTAATTAAATTTGTTTTACAATTTTGAAATACCTTAATCACAATTTTTCTACTATGTTATTTGCGCAGTTTCTGTGGACGCCTTATACAGCAGATCGTCTACAACACTTACCCGGTATCTGTCTCGAAGGAGAGCCGGTTTGGCGGGCTCGATGCCTACTCCTCTGCATTAATGTCGTTGTTATGCACCTCTCGGATAGGGTATTGCGACAGTTTGATAGATTGCAACATATTCCTGTCCGCCGCCTTCGCCTATGACAGTAGAGGGAGACATGCGAGGAGGAAATACGGAGCGTGATTGGAGGGAGCATCATCATCAGTATTTGCTGAGATGGGAGGATAGGCAGCGTAGTATTGCCTTACAGCAAATAGGTGACCACATAGCCACCGACGCTACCAAAGTATATCTACAGTGGTATAAGCGTGTCACCATAAGATATCTTTCTGCTCCTCCCAAAAACTTCCCAAACATCTCGCGGTACGAGCCTAGAGGCCACATGGAACGAGATTTGGTAGGTTGAATTCTTTATATCATATTACTTTTTAACATCCGGCGGTATGGGTCAATACTTATTTCTTATTTCTAATGTAACGACAGGCTCGTGGGTTGCATCTCGTACAAACAATGGTGCAGGAACCATACCCGACTGATGCTGGTCCGGCATCTCAGGCTCGATTTTCAAATGTCGACCAATTAATTGGTGATGTATTTGGTTCATATGGTATTTCTCAACATTTATCGCCGGCACCGGAGCCACAGTATCAGCCGGCACCGGAGCCGTAGTATGAACCGGCACCGCAGCCGCAGTATGACCCGGCACCAGAGGCGCAGCATCAAGGAGATCCAGCGCAGCAGGATCGGTGGTTTGGATCATCATACCGTCAGCAGCAATCCTGGCATACCGGACATGCGCAACAACACCAGTCTTGGGGATCAGGTTTGCAGAACAGCCGTCTTGGGGGTTAGGTTTTGCGCAACAACAGCACCCTTGGGGGTCAGAATTTGCGCAGCCATGGGGCCAAGGTTTTGTGCAACATCAGCCGCATGAAATCGGGACAGGTTCTTCGCTACAACTGCCCAGTTGGAACACGGATTTAGCGTCGTACGCAAATTTGTTGGGAAGCAACACATATCCGACACCCGTCCCACATTCAGGTTCAGGATTTGTGGATCAACAGCCTGTCCAAGACGCTGCTGAAGACGAAGCTGAAGCAGAAGCAGAACTCGTACCCGAAGCAGCAGAGCAGACGCCGCCGCCGCCGCCGCCATCTATCCAAGAAACAGGTGGTTTCTCCAGTCATTCCAGAAGGCATAGGCTTATATTAAGCCTTCTCGGATTTCATAAGGGAAAAGGAAAATGAAAAAAATAGTATTTAATTTTTACAAACAGATAGTATTTTTTCACATTGGAAATTTGACGGATTAATTTTGATATTATAAATTTGACCGTCGAGATAGAAATCGGATAGGAATTTTTGGCATTGTAAATTTTGACGGATTCATTCTGTAAAAAACATTGATATAATGAAATTTTATTATTTAATTTATATATTTTTTCGTCTATTTATTTTTATTTTATTTTTAAGAATTATAATATAATTTTAAAATAATATTATAATAATAATAATATGATAATTATATAATTAATAATTATAATTAATTATTTAAATAATTAAAAAAAACAAATGGGACGGGTTCTGGGAACCCGCCCCCTATACATTTGTATAGAGGGCGGGTTCCCAGAACCCGTCCCCTATTCTGGGGGTGGGGTGGGGTGGGGTGGGTGCAAACCACCCTATATTGATAATTTTAATTTTTACCCTCCTATTTTAATAATATAATTTTGAAATATTATTATTTTAAAAAAAAACCCGATGGCCTTTAATTCGGATTTAGATTTTTTCTGAAAGAATCCTTTTTGGAATGGTGCGAAATCGTGTATGGTGCAGATGATAAACACTGTCTTGTGGAAAGTAGTGAATCTATAATCAACGATGATACTAAATATGTGTTGCATATGAAGCCTTCAATGAAAAAACCATTCATGAGCATGTCTTGGCGGTCGACAGGCATGAATGAAAACCGGTTTTTGTTGTTGACCAAGATCAATTAAAGTTACATGGAATCAAATCAAAACTAATAAGCCCTGGCTTGATGCAAGATTTTTGAAACCTCGGTTTCGTTAAAGTGAAAACAAAAGTTTGCATGTATGTAAACCACGATTTCGTTAGGGCTGTTTGACAGTTAATCAGTCTTGAAATCATGGTATCTTCTACAATATGGTTTTACAAAATAGACGGTTTGAAACTTTGCGTGGAACTTCAGAAAACTATATTTTAATTACCAAATAAAAAATTTTAAATTATCTGAGAGTTAAAGAGTTTTGATTTTAACCCCAGCACCCAGCTGTCCCATTCCATGCATTCAAAACTCACCGCGCACACACTAACGTGTCGTCCTCCCATTGGCTGCAAATCTGACCCCACATAGCATCCTGTGGACCCCACATGTTTAGATGGCTGTGCCGGAGCTCGCTGACCGGCCGGCATGCCTATTCGTAGCTGCAACGTTTTCCTTCGAAATTTCCGCACTGAAAAAAACGTTTTTTTAAAATTACCATTTTTGTTTATTTTTTTTATAACCGAACTCGATAATAACAGTAATAATAATAATTAATAATAAAATTTTTGGCCCCGGTTGTTTGTAGCTCATCACCACGCTTTGTGCACGCCCAAAAATCTCAACGTCTCTCGTTAAAATGCGCCGCGTGTACAGCTTAAGGCCATGCACCAAATCAAGCATATAATAATTAATTTAATTTTATGTTAATTATTTTAATTTTATGTTACTTTGGAAGGTTGGTTGCATGTAGTCAGAGCTCATGTAGCTTCAATTATACCTTTTTCTAAAACTGAGAGTGTTTGGTTACATATTTTGGCAACTTTTCATGCAGTGGTAAAAGCAAAAGGAGATGAAAATGGTGTAGTTGGAGCAACACTGAAAACTTAATAGCATGATTTTATTATATTTATCTAAAAACAAAAAATTTAATGAACATTAAGCATTATTTAATATTTAATTGGTGTGGTCAAAAAAATAATACAGCCAAACAATGAAATGCAGTACCAACCGCAGTAGTTGGAGAAGTATGCAGTTGAAAATATAATGTAATGCTAACTTGACACAATCAAACACAGCCTAAATGACTATGGTTTCATTGTTATTAAATGATTGACTTGATATGAATCGGGTCAACAATGGACGTTGATTTTCTTGATTTTTTTGGGTTTTTTGTTTGTCTTGGTCTTATCTAATCTAGTCTAACATTGTGATGCTAGGCGTGTGTTGCTTCGTTTTTCTTTCGATTTTTTTTTCAACCAAGATATATTTTTTTGGGCATTTGTTTGTGGTGTTAATCGTGTGGAAGTAGGGATTCACATTTCATGATTATCAAAAAGATATTTTAGAATTCGAAATTTTGCACAATTTTCTATAAATAAATACCCGTCCATGTCCATGTTAAGTACGGTGGTTAGATTCTTCCAGTGATGGACAAGATTATACCGATTACTGGCCAAATTAAAATAAAACACTGCAGTTTTCCTAAGTACAGAATTATGCTCACCGAATACATAAATGTTAAATTTACCACAAAATGTTTCGCTCGAGCCGTCGTGCAGCAATTAGCAATTAAAGCCGGCAATAATTTACGGAAAATTGTTTACGGGCCTAGTTTCGAGAGGTGGCATGTTTTAAACCCGCGTATTTTCAAAAGTACAAAAAAACCCAATACTATTACAAAATAGGGATATTTCAAGACCAAATAGAAACGTGTGTTTTATACTTGGAATGATTTTGCAACAATTTCATATATATCTTCATTCTTTTTTATCACATACACACGATTATGCTCTCAAAAAAATCTATATGTATGGTTTTCTCTCATCAGTGCTATGGTTTGTGTTGGATATAGTGCACTTAAGAAATTATTGTAATTGCAAATATGTGGTTATGATAATTGAAAGACGACCTATACAGATAAAACAGTCTTACTCGAGATGATAGTATACTATCTAGTTTGTCTTTATATTGTGAGTAATATATAATGATAAAATCCGTAGCATCATTGCTTGACTACCAGCAATATGATGGCGATCATATACATGGGAGCCGGATGGTCCATAAGTACATCCTTAAATGTCCCTAGTCGAGAGAGTATCGAGACTGGGTATCGATACTCCGGAATAGACTAGTGTATACGTTTCAAGACCCCGACGAGGAACGGTGGCAAGGTCTCATAAGCCATTGGTGTTGAGTCACCTAAAATAGTATAGAGGTGCTCACTGGAGGTGAGTACACCGGACGGACTCGCCAAGAACTTCTAAAGGGTATTATACCTATCGTCGGATGGAAGTTCTCTTGTGGTATGAGTACAGATTAGTCTTTTGACCAGAGATTTTTATTTGTCTCGTGTGAGCTCCCACCGTACTTAAATTACTATCCTATCACGGCTCAAAAGAGTCATGTAAATAGATTTTAGCTGGGTACAGTCCCGAACCATATGCAGCCAATGAACAATCGTCAGGAATTCGTCTCTCCCGGTATTGGGAGTCAATATCGCGCTGTGTTGGGTTAGCTGTCACCATAAAATCCTTGACCAAGACAGATGGGATTTACTGATGTGATATCAGTAGTTTCTCAGTAGATGATGAGCTTTAGACCGGCACGACTTATCGGGTTAGTAAGGGTCTGACGTTATCCACCCCTTAGACCTGTCATGCGATTATCTCAGACGAAAAGACCGGACTGTACAGAAATTATCACAGACACGCTCAGTAGGGGTACGGATGAGTTTGCTCGTCGGCATTCCTTTCGCTCAATACCTGGGTAGCCGTTACGTTCAGCTAATGTCGTTGACATGATTGTGGTTAAACCCACTGCCAGCGTATTGATGAGTCTTTAGAGTCCCACACAAAGAGTTTTTCCGGTTCAGGCAAAATGATGTAATGGCCGTATATTGATACGTGCAGGATTCCGACTAGGTATGTGTGCCAGCCACACGGACTTTATTCGGGCGGATGATGATACTGGCCGGTTTAGAATTAAGCAGGATTATTAAATCAAGTTTTGATTTAACAATTTACACATATATATTTCGATATTTATATTCTAGTATTATGTTTATTGTATTTTTCTATCTCTTGGGTATTCGTATTTGGATACGAATACGAGCATGTATTTGCGGGGATGTATTCTTGTATTTATATAAGAATACTACTAGAAGGAGGACGTCTCATTTTTAGGAATTTCTTTTTATACAATGAGGTGGAAAAGAGAAATGGTGGAGGGTGTGAACAAATGAATTATATATTCAATTGCTCATACTATTCAAGCATGATTGTAATTTTAAATTGGTAATATTCTTTTGATAAAAGAAAATGAGCATGCTTGAATTTGTGAGGTGATTTTCATTCAACCATTTTAGTTTCTCCCTTCCATGGCTCCTCCTCCTCCTTCTTCTTCATTATCCTCTACCCACTCATGAGTTGAGAATTATGAATATAAAGAGAAAGAAAAATGCTAGAACACTTACACACATCACTAAGTATCCTAAATTAGCCTCCTAGGCTCTGTAGTTACTTCATAGATGAAGTAGAAGCTTGAACTTGGTTTTCTCAGGTGGATCATCTTCGACGAAGAAGGACCGGTTTGCAAGCGCGATCCGGAGCTCTTGAAAACTTGCTAGAGTCCAACCCAATTGGAACAAATGAAACGCTACAAAGGTTGTGATTTCTATCTTGAAGTTTTTCTAGTTTAAGTGTTTGATGTAGATTCTTGGGGTTTAGTTTCTAGTGCCATCAAAATTTTTGTTTTTGGATTCCGCGTTGGCTGCGGGTTAGCGGTGAGGGCATTAGAAACTTTCAATGGTATCAGATCCATCCAAACACTCTTAACTAGATAGATACGACTCCCGAATCCTGCCGGTTTTTGCCCCGCAAAAACTGTCGTAAAACCAGTGAGTAAACTATGCTAATTTGATATTTTGAGTCCCCGTGGGCTTTCGGTTTGGATCGAGAAGACACGGGGAGGTATGCAGGGACCCCAGACATGTCCCGAAAGGAACTAAGGAAGGCCCACCCCTACGAGACCACCCTAAGGTGGTATGGGGGCGGGGACCCGAGCTCTGCCCCAAGTGGGCAAGCTCGGGTCTACCTACCCTAAACGCCACCTTAGGGTGGCCTAGGGGTTTAGTATCCCGCCTAGATGTCTCTGGGTCGAAGTTAATTTTGTGTCGGGTCTCTCCATGAAATTTCGGCTCAATCCGAGCTCACTTCAGACTCCTGGAGTGAGTTTCAGTATGTAATTTTTGTCGGTTTTTAGCACATTTGATTTTCGGTGTTTTGGAAAATTGAAGTGTTGGCTACTAGTGTGCGGTATTCGATTGTCGTAGGCTTAGTGTTGGTTGTGTGTATCATAATATTTGGTAAAACGTCGTATAATTGAAATACGTATCAATTAGTCGGGGTTACAAGATTGATACCCACAAGTTTATATGTTCTGTGATGAATGGTGCTTGTTGATTATGGTTGTGTTGGATTGTCGTGATGGATAGCCCGGTGTAAACAGTATTATATGTAATTCTCTATGATATAATATATATTCATATTGCGTGACGAGCGTCCGACATGTGGACCGCCATCATCGCGGCATGTATTATTCTTTAGGGCACGTCCTGGTTGCAGACGTAGTCACCGTTGTATATTCATGTTTTCATTACATGCACTAAAATTACCTCGCGGATAAGTGCTTGAGTAGCCGGGTTCTAGAGGGCAACGGACCTCCATCTCATGGCGTTGAGACCGAGGTGCCTTACTTTAGAATTGACGGGCTATTCCCCGCACTCGTAGGGGGTATAAGATTGACCCGCGGAGGGGTGCTCAAGTCACTGGATTTTAGAAGAGTTGCGTGGCCTACTCACTTCATTGATTATGGTTGCCTCGCTTCTAAGATTGGCAGGTGGCTTGCCGCACTCATAGGGGTTTAGGGTCTGATACCGCGGGCTATCCACGCGACCGGGAAAATTGCATTTCATATTTAGCCCCATTAAAATGTACTTTTCCTTGATATCCACATTTCCATACTGTGTTTGCTTCTGATGTGATGGTTCTATAATGTTACTTGATATCATGTACGAGATGAATATTTATATATATTTAGTAGACGCTATATATGTTTTGCATCCGCGCTGGTCTTGTCCCCGTACTACCGTAAGTTAAGTAACCTTACGGTGAAGACCTGGGACCCTGTGGCGAATGTGGATGGCATATGTGCGTACCTATTTTCGTTTCTTTCTGGCATGATATGTTTAATTGACGGGACTTCATTAATTCTGATTAATATAAGGAAAACAAACCTAAATGATGTTGTCGAAACCAATTTTAAAACTACTCAGCTTTCTTCAAAACCATAGTTATACTCTTTTGCTTTGCATAGAGCTATTCGGTTAGGAATATCATGCACCTCATTCTATGAGGAAAGAGCCTTGATCCCTTCACGGGGAGTTTGCTCTTAAGCAAAAGTTTATATTAATAGTTTTAAAGCGAAGCCTAAATCACTCCTTTTTTGAAGCCACTCGAGTTCCTTCAACGATATCATGTTCATTACGTTAAAGGTTTTTCGTCAAAAACCAGTTGTAGCCCTCCGTCATTTCAGATAAGTAACGTTTAGTATTCGTATTGTGTTTGTTGACCTCTATCAAGGCGTAGTGCTCGGTAGCTAAGTGTTGTTTTTCTGTTGCATAGAGATGCATTAATTTAGAACAGCCGTATAGCTTTTGTTCACCGTTGGAAGACGGATCGGGACGTTAGGACGTCTGGCCTGAATTCTGCGGGCAGATGCTATTTGGATTTATCCGTCCACCTCTCCGAAGATGCCAAGTTGATTTATGGTATCGTATATCGAAGGTTTGGACGGATGCGACCGTTGTAGCGGACTTCGTCAGATTCCCCCTTGTTTTGCGAGGGGTTTTTGATTGTGGGGACGTTCTTCTCTGCAGGAGCAAGCCCCTGCAGTTATTTACGTTACCGCATCGCGATAACCACTTTCTCCTACTCCGGAAGTTCGCTTCGTGTCGTGTGTTTTGTTTTGGTTTTGCTTGCCCGTGGATTGTATACGGAGACTAATTTATGTCGTCGCCCGTAGGTCGTGGATTAGTCCAAATTCGTATATTTTAGATTTAGATTTTGGTTGATTTAAGGATCGTTAATCTGGTTTGAGATTAAGATCAGCTTAAACATATGAGCATTTTGGCTCGATTATTTTAGTTTAAGGACATCGCGGTCCATTATCGCCATGTTTGAGGCGCATTTTTAGTTTAAGAACGTTTCGATCCTCTATCGCCATTTTGGAGGTGAATATTAGTGTAAAGACATTCGGTCCATTATCGCCATGTTTGAGGCAAAATGTTAATTTAAGGACGTTTCGGTCCTTTATCGCCATTTTGGAGGCAAATATTAGTTTAAGGACATTTCGGTCCATTATCTATCTTGCGCGCACATATATTTGCTACGTGACGAAGTGAACAATAGTGATATGGAATGTGCCCAATTTGGGGTACGAACCGATTTGAGGCGTGCACGTCAATTTGGAAGTGCATCAATGAAAGAAGTTGTTGGTCGTCGGAACCCGCCACTTCTCTGAAGACGTTGAGGAATTACAACGACATGTATCAGAGGTGTGAAGAGATGTACCCTTAAACCAAATCCCTTTATTTGAGGGAAAAGGGGTTGTTGTGGACTTAAGAATTTTTTGTTACATTTGAGACCTTGGAAATCAAGAGCATATGGGCTCGATTGATTTAAAAAAACAAAGGGGTTTGATCTCAAGAAACTTAGTCAATTTTAGGCTGAGATTGAGTTTCCATAATTACCCAACAGTGCTGAGCACCGTGACATACAGCACTCATGCGTGAAACACACGGGGTGCTGGATTAGTGCTAAGCACTAGAGTCCTGTGGTACTCACGTGTGAGGCGCTCAGATGTGAGCGTTTTTAGTCATTTTTTGACTAATCATGGAGTGCTGAGCACTCTGCATGATACTCTCGTAGGAAGCACGTGAGTGCTGGGCTTTATTTATTCGTTTCCCTCTTTTTACAGAAGTGCTAAGCACTTGGATAGAGCTCACGTGCATTTCACGTGACTGCTTCCTTTTGGGGCAGCTGCCTAATTGACAAAGAAGATTTTCTTTGCTCTTTAGGTGCCCGCGTGAGAAACACGTGAGGCAGCTTTGGCTGTTCTTTTTGTTTGTTTTTTTAAGCGCTTCCGGTGGGAAACACGTGAGGCTTCAAAATAGTGCTAAGCACTAATCGAGTCACCAAGTTGTTCTTGTGTTTTCTTAGAGATATTGATCTCTGTTAATGATATTTTTAATCATCGATGATCATAAAGATTTCAGTGTTGAAGATCTTGGACCATCATTATCGTTTGTACCGAAGAACAAAGTTCTTTTCAGTTTTCCAAGAACCAAGTTCTTTATGTAGGGTTAAACCCTAATTTTTTGGAGGAATTAAATTCCCACATGTTCATGTTCTTTCTTTTTAACTTAGTTCTTTTCTTCTAAGTTTTGAATCTGCACAACACAATCTTCTCGATGAGAATTAAATTCTTAACTTGTGAGGAGATTTGCTTATGCAAATCTCAACCAAAGAATGAACTGGGTTGTTATATGAAGGGTTAAACCCTTAGAGAGGCAAATGGGAGATAATATGATCTCTGTATTTTTTTACCTAGGGTTTCAACGAGGCAAGTCTTCTCCTTTGAGAATTAAATTCTCTTTCTTTTTCAAGAGCTCACTGTATATATTTTTTTGTTGCAGAAGCTTGTGGGGAGTTCTGTGTATCTTTAGATTTAATCTCCTTATTCTTATTTATAGGAGAAGGGAAAAAATCAGTATGTTAAGAAAAACTCTCATTGAGAGATCATGAAGATTAATTGGTGAATTTTATTCACCATTGGATTTTCAATCCAAAATCTCTCTGTTTAACAGAGAAGATTTCTTATTTGTTTAATAAGATTAAGAAATATTTTCCTATGAATATCTTACTAATTTAACAAAATTAGGAAAATATTTTCCTAAGATAGAATTTATTCTATCAGATGATCGGAGGATGATTTTATAATTACCGTTGGATTTTTGATCCAAAGGTCCTCTATTTAACAGAGAAGATGTTTCTAGTTTGAGAAAGATCAAGAAAATATTTCCCACATAAAATTTAATTCTATTAGATGGTTTTATTGGTGATATTTTATCACAATTGGATTTTAAATCCAAAATTCTCTGTTAGAGAAGAATATTTCCGTATTAAAAAGATCGGGGAAAATATTTCCTAAATAGAATTTAATTCTATCATATAGAATTTAATTCTATCTTGCTAAAGAGTGCAGCAAGAGAACCCACATCTTTAACACGTGACTCCTAGCATGGGTTTTAGCATACTTTATTTTCAACGCTCATATGTAAATAAACTCCCACGTGTTTAACACGTGAAGCCTGTTGGGCTTGCCAATTATTTGATTGCAGCGCCTATATGCTTTGCATATAGGCGCTCACGTGTTTAACACGTGTGGCTCTTTTAGCCCATTTGTTTTTAACTGCAATGCCTATATGCTTTTGCATATAGGTGCTCACGTGTTTAACACGTGAGACTTAAATAGTGGGGAATTTTCCCCCTTTCTTTTTTTTTATGAGGGAACAGTCTTGTTGACCTCCGTCAAGGATTTATACGGGTGAATCTAAATTAATCAGGACAATGACGGGTGGAACTTGACTTGCGACTTATGATTTGTTGATTTCCATCAAGGTCATAAAACGCTTGGGGTAAAAATCATATTTGGAGTTTCAAATATAAGGGAAACTTGCCAAGTATGTGCATACTTTCTGGAGTGTGGTGATTTTGGTCGACTTCCGTCAAGGTTATCATGCGATGATAGTTGGGTTTCGATTATCACTGATGAGTAGTTTACTCCTCAGGTTATCCCGACTAATTCTCTTTTTAGGCTTTGAAGGAGAATTCGAGAAAACAGTAGTATCCATCCTGATTAGATAAAATGATTAACCAATCTGATCTTGATAGAGTGCACACTGAGTGTTTTCTCTCTCTCTCTCTCTCTATAGCTTGCGACCATGACCCGCCTTAAACTATAACTCAACACCTAGTTGACCGACCTTTTCACCATCCGGTTTTGGATTGTCATGATTCACAACAAAGTCGTATATATTCCTGCTACTCCTACATTTCCTTTGCTTTTCTCCAGAACACTTTGTATCACTACGGAAATCCATATTACTTAGAATGAGCATCTCGTATAGTTACATACGAACTTGAAGAAATTTATTTCAGTTCGAGAATGGCCATGGGTTCTGGAGAAATTGAATTGTATAATTCGGTTGTCTTCCCTTCTTCACATTCTCTCTAGTTGAGAGCTCCTTGTATTAGGAGAGTACACCTGTTACGCTTATTGAATAGTCTTGTTCCAAATCTTAGGCAGGTAAGAAAGGAAGAAAACCAACTAGTCTAAGTATGGTGTACAGAATGTGAGATGTAGAGACATATGATGGGTTGGAGTGAGGGCAAAGGAAATTGCAATTGTGTCGTAAATCAGGATAATGGAAAAGGCATCACTAAGAATACCCGACCACCCCCTTGAAACATTTTTATATTTCAGTTTTTCTGTGTAGTTATTATTGAAAACTGTTTTCCCAATTAATTCTTACTCCAGGATATGTATTTACCGGGTTTCGGTCTCACATCTGTAGGGCATTACAGATGCTGAGAAGGAGTGGAATATTGGGAAATGGGTGTTTTGATCCCCAATATCGGAATTCGTAGCAATTGGTAATATTGGATTAATCACCTGATTTTGCCTTATGGAAAATATTTGGTTTTGAATAACCGTTATTATGCACCAATTTTTAAAGTTTAATATATGTATCTTTATTTTATAAAGTGAGATATAAATTTTGAAAATTATGTTCTAAACATTTACTTTTATCAGTTGAGAATAAGATAAGGTATATTGAATAACGGTATAGACATTCTTAACCAAAATGCAGTTTTTCAATTTATAACACATGGATTATAAGTTAGTATACTCATGGATAATGTGTGTTGTCTGGTGTCCTTTAGGATAAATGTTAGTACTCTTATTTCATTCAGATTTACCTATGTTTTTTTTGGTTTTAGACACGCATTCGTTGTAATGTAAGGTCCAAACATTTTGAGAAGTTATAGGTATAAGAATAAAGTAGAGAACCATATGTTGGAAGTATCAAGATTCTTCGAGGTGATCGAAAATATAGATACTTATGTTAGGTATTCCATCATAGTGATATTTGAGAACTCGCTTCTCTCAGGTTACTCATCCGTGGGTGTGCTCCTTGATGAGTAATGTTGTATGACCTTCTTCCATTTAGGTGATATGCAGTGGAAACGGTTGCATGACAATTGAATATGGTTCATTCTAAATTAGCGCCTTTGATTCTATGTAGACATAGAATAGTTGCATATCTTGAGGATGTTAAGATATGGAGTTATCCGGTTTCTGTTTAAAAGATGAATCCAAACAAAGTCATGGCACGTTTTTGTAACGGCGGTTTGTGGGTTATTCCAGGCTTTTGGCAAGGGTTTAACTTCTACCATTTCAAGATCAAAAGTTGATTTGTTCTTGACTCGTCGTCTTTTTTTATAAAAGGAATCCTTTTGCAAAAGAAACAAGTGGGAGTATGGTAGAACTGGAAGTGATTCCGGAACCATAAATGGTTACTGAAAATTTAGTAGAACCTGGAGATTCAATCACAATCCATTAGCCGCTCCGTAGTTTTAGTGGGTAAACTCAGCCACCCGAAAGATACTTTAGTTTTCTCAAAGACGGTGACATGGAGATTTTGATAATCCAAGTTTATCACTACCGATGTCCTTGACTATGAAATCTGGAAGGTGGATGACTATAACGTCATTCTAAATTGAATTCAGAAGTGCACGAGTATATAATTCTGCCAGAGGTTGTTGTACTCAGTGGGAACAACGGAAGAATTGTGGGCAATTTACTTATGTCTATTTATAGACTAAAGTAAGGAGAACGGAATAAGTCATCTAGTTTTATGTAAAATTTATAGAGTTTGACTTCATCAGAACAACAGATGGACCTGGTAAGAATGCGGTAGGGGGTAATATCCTGGTATAAGGATAAAATACTCCTAATAGAAAGCGATATTCCTATACTACAATCGATCGAACTTTGGTTGTCACAAGGTGTTTCTCTACATAGGATATGGACAATATATCAAGGATTCTGGTAACTAGATCTATGTAGTTAGATCTAGATTTGGGAAGTGTTCCAATTTGGGTATTTGGACACCATTCTAAAGGATTTTGGAATGGAAGACTCCTGGCATGGTGGTGTACCCACAGGTAATGGAGTTACCCTCTCTAAAGTTATGTCTTCTAGACTGATGAGGAGAGAGATTTGCATGAATGACATATCACTTGCTTAGACAATTGAGTCAATCATGCGGCATCATGTACCAGACCATATGTTACGTTTTGCACTTGCTGTAGTAAGCAAATATTAATCCAATTCTGGAGAAACAAAAGGAAATAGTAAAGAACATAAGAGGATGTTCTTGGTGTATGATAATGGCAGCCTCCTGCAAGAGACTGTCACGCCCTACTTCCTAAAAAAAGGTGAAGAGTGGCGTGGAACGGTCCGCAACCTAACTGTATTGAAGGTGGTCTATTCAATACAGTTACGTTAAGCGTAAGAATAATCATAGTATGCAAGGTGTGTACCAAAATTAAACAATAAAAGCGAAAGGCATTTATTTCCATTAACCAACTTTATTACATTCCAAGAGAAGGAGCAAAGCAAACTAATTGGTTTAATTACATCAAAGAAACAAAGCCCTAAACAAGTGGGCGATAAAGAAAACTAATTAATCCTCCAGTGCCAACTCTGCATAATCTTCGTTAGCCAGTTCCACGTCTAGATCTTCATCATAAAACTCATTCCCATCTAATGAACATTCCAAAATGAGAAAAAGAAATCCCGTCAGCGAGTTATACTAAGATAGGACTGCCTCATAAGGAAATAGGAGTATAAAAATGAACAGGTGTATATAAGAGTATGATGTATGCATGCAGACATAAAGTAAGGGGTGTAAATGTTTGAAAAGAACAAACTTAAGATGTTTTGAAGAGAGGTATATATGAGCATGAGTATGTTGTAAGTTATATGTAGATAAGTAGTAGGAAGTATAGGTGAAGGTAAAAGTTCGTATTAGTTTGTTAAATAAGGGTCCGGATACTCGTTATTATTCCGTTGTGGCTACGGAACAACAACTGGGAAAGTGAAATATACCGTTTCACTTCCCGGGATCATGATCGAGTAGTAGGGGAATCCGAGTTCCGAATTTCCTTACCTAATCAAACTACCCATCCCCGTGATTCAGTATAAAGGTTCGGAAGAATTAGAGTTAGTGCGTATACCTCTAGGCATGGAATTTCCACATTGTATAGTCGTCCACATTTTGGACTGGTCATCCGGAATATCGGGATCTTCATATTTGTATAGTCGTCCATATTTTGGACTGGTCACCCGGAATATCGGGATCTTCATATTTGTATAGTCGTCCATATTTTGGACTGGTCACCCAGAATATCGGGATCTTCATATTTATATAGTCGTCCATATTTTGGACTGGTCACTTGGAATATCGGGATCTTCTCAATAAGTATTCCATACCTAGGTCCGCGTATTCTAACCCTAACCGTAACATATGTCAGGTATGTCATAAACTGGAATTTTTTAAAAAGTATTGATCTCGTTTAATATGGCCTTCCACAACCACTCGTTTTATTTTCTAAAGTTCGTAAAGTACTTCGTGTCATCTTAGGGAATGCTTAGTAAAAAGAATAATAGTGTTTAATTATCTTTTATTACTTCTAAGAAAAACCATGAGATTTGGGATATTTATCATTTGGAAGAACATAATGTTTTACGGAAAAATATCCTTTCAATAAAAGGTTGTGGTGTTTATTTGAAAATCTTTTGCAAGGGATTTTTATAAGGACAAGTTGCAAGAGGTTTTTATTTGAAAAACTAGACTGCTCCTAACTGTTCCAAAGGGCAAGTTGTGAGATCCTCAAATCGCCTCTTCACCGCCAATTGTGGCCAGGTAAGCACAAGTAGGGAAATGAGGGATCCGCTCACGAATCACCGTGAGACGAGCCTTTTAAAATTACGTTTCCCACTTGTCTAGCCTAGGCACCACAAAGTCTGGTTTAGATAAACGACCGACGCCTACAACCTTTCCTTTGTCCTAGATTGGTGTTATTTGAAAATTTCCTTTTAATAAGGTGCTAGATATTCCTTTTGAAAAGATATCGTTATACGGATTATGATCCTTGTGGAAAATGGCCCTTCAATAAAGGTCGAGGTATTTAAATGAAATTAATAATTTTATGAAATTATAGTGTTTGAGATTCGGGGTAACGTTTTAGAAAATACGTTCGTTTTGAAAAAACCATGAGCCTTTATTTAACTTTAGTATTTTCTTCTTTAAAAAGGTTGAAGGGGGTTTAACAACATTATAGTAATTGATGAAAAAGTGTAAGTAAAATATATGTATGCTGTATCTAAAACATTTATTCCACGTATCTTATCTCTTATGGATATTTTAAACAAATATAACATTTTAATAAAACAAGGGTATTTTGTGGAAGTAACCTATTTCGAGATCATTTGATAGTATGGGTAAGTATGGGTATATCAGGGGTGAGTTGACAATTCATGGGTTATGACATTAAGCATATCAGATTCCAGGTAGTATGAGAGTGCAATATATTTTTGCGTACAGAGGAAATTAAACACCGTTTTAAATCATGGGTTAACATTATCATCATTAAGGGTACAAGGAATAGGCATGCACGAATATTATAACATCATTTTAATACGGGGGTTGATGATTAGAAGTTGGAACTAAGATTATTGAGAAAAGAAGAAGGCGACAGAATGAGGGGAGAGAGGCGGATCCTACCTTTGATTAGAGTTTAGACGTAGACGGTTGAAGACGTAGGCTTGTGAAAAACTCCTCAAAAGCTCCGCACGCCGATTTTTCCTCGGCGTTTGGGTGGAGCCGTAGCGTCGTCAATACGAAGGCACTAGTATTTTTTTCAGAATTTTTGGAGTTCTGAGGTGTGAGAATTTTTAGTTTGAAGTGCCTATTTATATGGTTTTAGTGGCAACAAAAAAAATCCAAAATTTTCGTTAAAACCCACGAAAATCCGCGCCGGCCCAATGATTGCGAATCATCAGTTGATGATTGCGCCCGCCGCCACGATTCGTGGCCGTTGGATCTGCATCCAACGGCCCACGCCGCACCGTCACACCGCCGCCCCTGCACAGTCAAGCGCCACGTGTCCGCGTGGCTGGGGATCACGCGGTTTCTCGTGGTCCCCACCACGTGGGCGCTTCGGTGGGTTCTGGGTCGTTGGATCAAGCATCCAACGGTCCAGGTTAAATGGGTGTTTTTAAAAAATAAAATAAAAATTAATTAAAATAAAAACTCGACTGGTTATTTAAAATTATTGATTTGGGTTAAAAAATTTGTTAAAAATAGTTAAAATTATGGGAAAATTTCAGAAAATGGGTTTTATTGTTATCTTAAGTATAAAATAATTTTGGGCCAAAATAAATAATATATCCCATATTTACGGTTTTAGCTTAGTTATAATAATTATATAATACCTAGTTTATCCTTGGTATTATTTTTTTTAACGTGTGTATATATATATATATATATATATATATATATATATTGAATTAATTGTTTTAATTAATAATAAAAGTGTGTAGAGTATTTAAGGTATTTATAAAATTTTATTAGCACATTTTTTTAGCCTAGGAAAATATAAATAATTCTTAGAAAATTCCTTTAACCCTATTTTTTGATACCTTGAATATTACTAATACCATTTTTCTTCAAAAACCTTCTTTTACCCACAAAAAACGTAAATAACCACTCGACTCTAGGAATTTAATATAAGAGTTATTTTATTCGAAATCTCGATCGTTACAATCTACCCTCCTTAGAATAATTTCGTCCCCGAAATTCAGAAGGTAGGTCAAAGGAGAGAGAAAAATTACATAAAGGAAGCTTCAAATAGGTGAGGATATCGTTCTCTCATCTCGTCTTCTCTTTCCCACGTGGACTCTTCGGGAGAGTCCTTCCTCCACATGACCCTAACCAATCTGATCGTCTTGTCTCTCAAAATCTTTTCCTTCCGATCTAGGATCTCCACCGGCTGCTGTTCATAGGTTAGGTCAGTCCCCACGGTGATTTCAGAATGATCCAAAACGTGACCGGGGTCGCTGACATATTTCCTTAATTGAGAGATATGAAAAACATTGTGTACGCCTTCCAGAGAAGGGAGCAAGGCTAGACGATACGCAACCTCTCCAACTCGTTCAAGAATATCGAAAGGACCTATGAACCGTGGGCTGAGTTTTCTGCATTCCTAAAACGTATCACTCCCTGGTTAGGTGAAATCTTCAGAAACACGTGTTCTCCTGGTTGGAACTCCAGCAGCCTTCTCTTTGTATCTGCCCAATGCTTCTGCCGATCTTGTGCTATGCGTAATTGTTCCCTGATGGTTCTTATTACCTCCACTATCTCGACAATCATCTCGGGGCCTAGAAGTTCTCGATCCCCAACATCGTCCCAACTTAACGGCGACCTACACTTTCGTCCATACAAAGCGGCGAAAGGCACCATGCCGATACTAGACTGGTAGCTATTGTTGTAAGCAAACTCTACCAAGTGCAGGTGATCTTCCCAAGATCCTTTAAAATCCAACATACAGGCCCGGAGCATGCCTTCGAGAATTTGAATAACCCTTTCTGATTGGCCATCGGTCTGAGGATGGTAGGCGGTACTGAAACTCAGATTCGTGCCCAGACTCTCTTGTAGGCTTTGCCAAAACTGAGATCTGAAACGTGTATCTCGGTCGGACACGATGCAAATTGGTACGCCATGCAATCTGACAATCTCCTCCATATACCTTTTTGCAAGGCTTTCGGTTGATTGACCCGCTCGAAAAGGAATGAAATGCGCCGACTTGGTGAGTTGGTCCACAATCACCCATACAACATCGTTTCCCTTAGAGCTGCGAGGGAGTGCGGTCACAAAATCCATAGTAATATTTTGCCATTTCCATTCGGGTATTGGTAACGATTGTAATAGACCTGCCATCCTGTGGTGTTCGGCTTTTACTTGTTGGCAAACAAGACATTTGGATACACTCTTGGCTATCTCCCGCTTCATCCCATGCCACCAATAGTTTTGCCTGAGGTCCTTGTACATCTTTGTTCCTCCCGGATGAACAGAGTATGGAGAACTATGTGCCTCTTTTAATAATTCCTCTCTCATCTCCCCCTTAGGTATACAGACTCTGCATCCATATCTCAAAGAACCATCTTCGTGGATGATGAAGTCCGTCCGCAGATTTGCGTCCACTTGTTCTCTGATCCTTCGCAACCTCGGGCCCTCCATTTGAGCTGTCTTGATCCGTTCGACTAATGTTGAGTGAATTTGCAAATTCATGAAGGATGTAAGCATTCCAGGCATTATCAACTCGGTCTCTAGTTCATTAAGATCTTGACGATTCCTCCAATGAGCAGTCAGACTCGAAATCATTGGTTGGCGACTCAAAGCGTCTGGGACTACATTCACCTTTCCCGGATGATATTATAAATTTATGTCGAAATCTGCCATTAATTCCAGCCATCTCCTCTGCCTCATATTGAGTTCCTTCTGGGTGAAGATATACTTCAAGCTTTTGTGATCGGTGTAAATATCTACCCTCTCACCCAATAAATAGTGCCTCCAAATCTTGAATGCGAAAATAACTGCGGCAAGTTCTAAATTGTGCGTTGGGTAGTTTCGCTCATGCACCTTTAATTGTCTTGACGCATAGGCCACTACCTTACCATGTTGGTTCAAAACGCATCCCAAGCCTTTTCCCGAGGCGTCGCAATGTATGTCGAATCCTCCAGTCCTGTCGGGAATCGTAAGAATGGGTGCAGAGGTTAAACGAGTCTTCAACTCTGCGAATGCTTCCTCGCAACCCTCGGACCATACATACGGTATATATTTCCGAGTCAAAGTAGTCAGTGGTTCCGCAATCTTGGAGAAGTTCTTGATGAAACGATGGTAATATCCAGCAAGTCCCAAAAAGCTCCTGATCTCGGTAACAGTTCTTGGTATCGGCAATGTCTGAACTGCGACAATCTTGGCTGGATCCACTGATATCCCTTCGCCTGACACCACATGTCCCAGTAATGCTACCTGTTATAACCAAAACTCGCATTTGCTGAGCTTTGCATAAAGTTGGTGTTGTCTCAAGGTTTCGAGTACCGCATGTAAGTGTTCCGCGTGTTCTTCTTGATTCTTAGAATACACTAGAATATCGTCAATGAAGATAACCACAAACTTGTCTAATTGCTCGTAAAACACTTGATTCATCAAGTTCATAAAGATTGCGGGGGCATTGGTTACTCCAAAGGGCATCACTAGGAATTCATAGTGTCCATACCTAGTCTTGAAAGCCGTCTTGGGTATGTCAGACGCTTTCACTTTGAGTTGATGATAGCATGTTCGTAAATCCAACTTGGAGAACACTCGAGCTCTCTCCAGCTGATCGAACAGGTCATCTATCCGCGGCAAAGGATAATTGTTCTTGATTGTTACTTTATTTAATTCCCGATAGTCGATGCACATCCGCTTAGTTCCATCCTTCTTAGGTACCAAAAGAACCGGGGCACCCCAAGGTGACGAGTTGGGTCGAATGAATCCCTTATTGAGATGGTCCTCAACTTGCGCCCGAAGCTCCTTCAATTCTGCTGGCCCCATTCGGTACGGTGTCTTCAATATGGGTTGAGTTCCCGGTACCAAGTCTATGGTGAACTCAATCGCCTGATCCGGCGGTAAACCCGACATTTCTGCAAATACGTCTTCAAATTCTCGTACGACCATCGGCATCCTCTCCTCCCTTTGTACGGTGTACAATATCTCTTCCTTTCTCGGCACAGCTCGGTAGGTTACTGGGTCCAAGGACTTACTTCCACTCTCGAATATGAACAGTGGGTGGTCAGGGATTTTAAACACTGCCCTCCTTTGACGACAGTCGATAGTAGCGTAAAAAGTACTCAACTAGTCCATACCCAAGACCACGTCGAAATTGGGCATATCTATCACCATAAAGTTGGCATAGAAACCTCACCCGTAGATTGCCATGGGGCACAGATCGTATCCTGAAGTGGACTTGATCACACCGTTTCCCGTGTTGACGTTCCACTCGGTGATGAGAGGTGTTACGGGGATGGAGCTGGCGGTCACAAACTTTTGTGCCATGAACCAATGCGGCGCACCAAAGTCAAAAAGTGTGAGTGCAGGTATAGAGGCTACTAGGAGGATACCTATGTTATAGGTGGAAGGAAAAATTAGTGATGAGCCTAACAAGATGTGTATGGAAGATGGGAGTGAACTTGGAAACATGACAGTCAAAACAGCGATACCTGTAATCACTTCCCCAGTTGCTTCAGCCTCTTCTGCGGTCATAATAAAGGCCTGACGCTTCGGTCCATTGCGCTGAGCTTGCCGGAAAACTCGCTTCTTTTGGGGCAGGGGTGGTCCTCTAGCTGCTGTTCCGTGCCCGATTGGTTTATTAGCAGGTGGTGGCCGGGCTCCCTGTTGAGGCGCTCCAAGATTAGCTGGTCAGTTGTCTGGGAGTAGTGGTCGTCTTCTCTGTGGAAAATTCCCTTTGGAATGATCCGGAGACCCACAGACTATACAGAGCTTGTTCAAAATGCGGCAGTCCAAGATGGATTCCAGGACGGTCCTCCCGGTCAGTCTCGGGCGACAGTGGGAAGAGCCGCTGTTATAGTTCGGCTCTATTCTGTTCGTGCCAGCCAACACCATCCTAACTCCTCAAGCTTCGGTAACAGACAAACCGGCCTTGAAAGGCATGAGGCCAAATGTGGTGGTTTCGAGGGTGCCGAACCCAAATGTAAGTTGGTATTCGAACGGCTCTCCTTGTCCCCAGCTAGGGACAAGGCCGTCGGAATGAAAGAAGTCGCCAAACGTCGCGGGCAAGCTTACGTGATGCCTTATGTTTCCCTCAATCAAAGAGCAAAACTCTATTCAAAATTTGAAATTTGAAATGAGACAGCGCTCACGTGCAAAGCACGAGAGCGCTCGCGCCAAGAGCGCCAGCACTAAGAGTCAAAGACTCTGAGGCAGCGCTCACGTGCAAAGCACGAGAGCATTAGAGCCAAGAGCGCCAGCGCTAAAGACTCTGAGGCGACGCCTCACGTGCAAATCATGAGAGCGCTAGCGCCAAGAGTCAAAGACTCTGAGGCAGCGCCTCACGTGCAAAGCACGAGAGCGCCATCGCTAGAACTAAATGTTCTCCACCATTGGATCAAAGATCCAACGAAGATGATAAATCATCAAATTACTAGAATATAATTCTGTTGAGCAAATACTCCTCAAAATCTTTTCAAACAGGAAAGATTGTGCTCTGTAAATCCGAGCACCGTTGGATCAAAAATCCAATGGTGATTAAAAATCACTCAAATACAGAATAAATTCTGTATGGGAAAATATTTTCCCAATTTTGTTAATAACAAGAAAACCATCTTCTGTAAAAAAGAAGCCCTTGGATCAAAAATCCAATGGTGGGAAACATTCCCCAAATCAACAAGAGATCTCTCAATGGGAAATTTCCTTAACTGATTCAACAAATCAGCTCCCCTATATAGAGTACCCAAGACTTAAAGTCTTGTACAGAGGAACCCCCCTCATAAACTTCAAGTTCTCAGAAAAGAAAAAGAGAAGAGCAAGCTCTAAAAAGAAGAACCTTCTTCAAGGTGAGGAAAAAGAAGAGAGATCATAACATCTCCTCCATATTTGAGAGTTTAACTCTCACATCATAAGAACATAGGTCTTTTCTAGATCACAGATCTATAAGACAAATTCTTTCACAAAAAAAAAAACAAAGAGATCGTAGCATTTCTTCATAAAAGAAGAACTCAGTTCTTAGATCCATGAGACAAAGTTTCTTATAAACCGAGAATTTAATTCCCAGAGCACAAAACTGATCAGAGTTGTCAAAGAAGCGTCGTAGCGCTCCAAGTCTGGCGCTCAGCGCCAAACGCTCCACGTGATCCTCACGTGGGCGCCCTTTTATAAGAAGCGCCGTAGCACTCCAAGTCTGGCGCTCAGCGCCAAGCGCTCCACGTGCTCCTCACGTGGGCGCCCTTTTATAAGAAGTGCCATAGCGCTCCAAGTCTAGCGCTCAGTGCCAAGCGCTCCACGCGCTCCTCACGTGGGCGCTATTTTACAAGAAGCGCCTTAGCGCTCCCCAGTATGGCGCTCAGCATCAAGCGCTCCACGTGCTCCTCACGTGGACGCTAAGGAATTACAAAGCGCTCTATAAATAAAGTCCCAACGCCATAAAAAAGTGTTCAACGCTCAGTAAAAGACAAAAAGAAAAAAGGGTGTCAAAACACAAATCAATGCTCAGCATTATTGAATAAAAAAGGCTGAGCCCAAACAAATGTTCAACATTTTATTCAAAATGAGTGGACTGAGTCCAAACAAGTTTTCAAACACTTTATTCAGAACTGAGTGGACTGAGCCCAAGTTGGCCATAAATCCCTAATTCAAACTAACTGAGCCCAAGTTGGCCATAAATCCCTAATTCGTCTAAACCTCCGATACACGGTGCCATAAATCAACTTGGCATCTTCGGAGAGGTGAGCGAATAAAGCCAAATAGCATCTGCCCCAAAATTCAGGCAAGACGTTTGTCTTCCCGGCTTTCAACGGGGAACAGATTCCGGCACGCCCAGTGGGACCTTTTCCTCTTTCCACTCCACACTTCGTGTGTCGTGTTCGCGAACGAATCACGGTTTAATGTGGTTGCCCATGGATTCGAGGTACTAAGATTCGGTGTCTTGCTCCTGTGCAGAGAAAATGGCTTCCAACTGCACCAGCTGCAACAACAACTTCCACTCCGTCCTCGCCGGAGGAGTGACCTATGGGCCCCAAGCGGTCTCCATCTTCGCCATGCCGGTGGAACAGGTGACCCGGGCCACCACTGGACCGTTCTTTGGGACCATGATCCCACCAGCAAGCTTCAGCGTCCCAATGACGTCACAGGAAGCTTCGTAGAAGTCGGTCTTCGATCGGCTTACAACTACCATGGCCCCTCTCAACGGGCCGTCCAATTCCAAGACTATTGCCTCGGTCTTTAACACACTAGGCCAAAACTCAAGTGGGTCCATGAAGAAACCCGCAATACCTGAACGAGTCATCCCGAAGCGGATAGCCATTCCAACTCCGATGGACGAAGTCGTCAAAGGGGCTTCTCCTGCTAAGGGATTAGTCTTCGCGAGACTGGCCATCCCAATTCCTGCTTCGGGTGAGGTCGTCCAAACTACTTCACCTGCCCAAAGGTCAGTGTTCGACAGGTTGGACATTTCTTCTCAGCGGACGTCAGTCTTTGATAGGCTGGCACCAACAGCAGCCCTTCACCAGAACAAGGGGCATGATGAAGCCAGCCCCGCAACTGAGCCAGTACCGTTTGCAAGACATGCTCGACGTCGCCACTGGCGCCGAGTAAGGAAAGCCGGGGGCAGTTCCCCTTCTGGATTGACTCCGCCAGCTCCAATGGTGGAAGTCGATGCTGCTGTTCCAACTGGGAATAGCTTTGAGCTGCTCAGGAGGGTGCGCAATAACTCTCCAACTGCCGTATTGAAAAGGTCTCCTCCACCCGTTGAAAATATCACAAAGGCGAAATCGGAGCAGCCTCCTCGGTGGCTGTCCTCCAAAATCCATAGGGTCTGGCGAAGAGTCCAAGACTCTGTAATCAATAACGACTACTCCCGCCAACCAAAGAAGATAAGGGTTCGGCAAGAGGAGGACCATCCCTCCGCCACGCCACGAAAGGTGTCGTCTGCGCGGGTGCCTACATCAGCAGCCCCCTCAACTTCGACCGTCCATAAAAAGAGGAGGGCGGAGAAGATCCTTATGCCTGCGACGAATCTCAAGAGCACTGAACCCAGACGCTCCAAGTCTGGGGGGATGGTAGTGCATACTGTTTATATGGCTTCTGGGAAAGAGGAGAGCCGCGCTTCCGGGGGTCACCGACCACTCACCCGATCCTTAATAAAGGCCCAGGAGCAACAACAGAAGCTCCAGGAAATATTAACAAAGATGGCCGCACTCACTGGGCCAAAAGAAAGACCGGAGACATCGTCGGAGCAACGCCAGGAGAAAGAAACCGATGCCGAGTTCCTCCGCAGAATGCTCGAGAAGAAAGATAATAAGTCGCGGAACAAGCGTCCAACATTAAACAAATGGCGCTATTGTTCTAGGACATGGTGGGCATGATGGTCCAGCCGGACCCTCTACCGGATGAGCCTCCGGTGATCATTGAAGACGATAGAGAGGGGACATAAAACCCTCTTTCGGTCTTTTCAGCAGCAAAGGAGGAAACAATCTCGAAAGCCACGCTCGATAATTATATAGCTCAACAGATACGAGCCCATCAAGCGAACGAAGCTGCTGGCCAAGTCGTCAGAACGGGGCGAGCATATCCCAGCTGGTATGATCAAATCAAGTACCCGCCAGGATACACAATTCCTAAGTTCTACGTGTACAAGGGGACAGGCAATCCCCATCAATATGTCGCTCAATTTAGGGCAATGTGCGGCAATACTGGAGGGGACGATAAGCTACTGCTTCGCCAATTCGTCGGTAGCCTAGCGGAGACGGCCTTTGAATGGTATTCGGAGCTTCCGAACGACCCCGTCAAAACGTTTACAGAGATGGAGTTGCTATTCACTCAACGTTTCGCAAGCGCTAGCGAACGCACCCCAATCACGGCGTTGATCAATGCCCGAGTGAAGCCAGGGAGACATGGGTTCAGTATGCAATTCGGTGGCGTAACTTATGGTCGAAGTGCAAACAGCGCATGGAAGAGGCTCCTGCAATAGTCATGTTTGTGGGAACCCTCGATCCGCAGGCGACTATATCTCAATTCATGATGTTTTTCAAGCCAACCACCTTCCAGGCCTTGATTGACAAGCTGGCCCAAATGGACCAGATGGACCATAGGCCTTCCTCTTCAAAGACGGAGCCTCAGAATGAAAAGGGAAAAGGGAAAACGACCTTCGTCGCCAATGCTTAGCAACAGCCGAGGGGTCCAAAACCAGCTGATCGCCAAAACGATAGACAGCGATTTATCAACGAAAAGTTAAAATGTCCTTACTCGTTCCCTCGGGATAAAACAAGGAGACTGTTCGAACTGGCGGTGTGCAACAGGCTCATCACTCTGCCAGATCCGAGACGCCCACTGCAGCTAGGTGACGTCAACAATCCCAATTACTTCCCCTATCACCGAGTAGTAGGCCACCCAATTGAAGATTGCTTCGTCTTCTAAAGCTGGATCGAGGACCAATATCAACAAGGCAAATTTGCACTGTCCGAGAACTGGAAGGTAGCCCGCCCCAGCCGCATGCTTTTAAAAAAGTGGACACGCCGGGGGCATCGTGCTCTTTTATAAAAGAAGCTCCATGGGAGGTTGCTCTTTAAGCCAAAACAAAACAAATGCTGAATGATCTTCAAGCATGCCCGGCGATTAGGTGGAGAAGCCCGTTGGAACCCGAGGTCATTGAAGGAATACTGAAATCGCGCCTGACGCCAAGAATTGGTAGCGATGGGAAAAACGCCCAGGCATAGCCGTCAAAATCTTCGAAAAGGAAGAAGAAGACCAAAAAGCCCGTGAAGCCTGATGACAAGCGCATGGACCTGCAAAAGCAGATTGACGCACTGGAAGAATATAATCAGAAGGCGCGAACCCCAGTCACGCTTCAAGAATTTCTCAACAACATCCCTGAGAGCGGAGAAAACGATAATGACGACGGAGATGACTCGTTAGAAGAACCCGAGGATTATGTGGCAAGTTGTTACATGATCTCTCATTCGCCTGTAAGTGACGAAGAAGCTCACATAGAGGAGCTGGGGGCAGGAGCCGTGCCAAAATCCTTTGAACCGTCTGACGAGATGATCGACATGCTGCTGAACGAAGCCCGTCATAAGAGCAAGGCTGATCAACAACGTGAAATGGCCATATTCGAAAGGGCCAGGCGTCGGCTTCAACTTGAAGAAGTCATGGTAGAGATGGATCATGAAACACTCTAACCAGATTAAAGTACACCCGCGGCAAACAAAAGCAAGTTTAAGACAAGGAAACGGTTTGCCAAAACCTTATCCATGGGAATGAAGCTGCCACCACCTAAATAAAATATCCCCGAGGATACGCACCTTGACGAAGCAGACGTACATCCTAACTATTGCTTATACCACCAGAGGATTGCACACCCTACTAAAGAGTGCATGACCTTTAAAAAGTGGTGGCAAGGGTACGTCGCTCACCGGCAACATTTCAAGCGGATAAAGCGCAAAGCTTGTCGGGAACGGAGAATCACGATAGATGAGCATAAAAGAGCTGCCGGCAACTGTCACATGGTTGATACCATAGGATCGCAGGTTCTCACCTTCGAAAGTGATTCTGACGAAGAAGTATCTCTCGGCCCTCTCTTCAAAGAATCCACCTCAGGAAGAGAAGAAGAGATAAAGAACTGTGAGAATATTCAGCTGCGTAACCGCACGTTGCCTGAAAAGAATCTCGGACCCATGAACAAGAGATCGAACAAAAAAGATAAAGGGAAGGAAAAGGTCCCTGAGGATATTGCCCTCGATGATCAAGTCGTCAAAGAGCTTGCAGCCATGGACCTACCTAAGAAGAGCAGAGTGGACTACAATGTCCTGGCCCATCTGAAGAAGATACCCTCGCAATTAAGCATTTTGGATGCCCTTCTCTTATCTAAAGAGGCACGAGATTCTCTAATCAAGGCATTACAAGACCCCAGACAGTTTCAAGCCTTCCTTGCCGAAAAAAGATGAAGGACGAGCTGGAAGAAGTTCACACGGCCGACATTACCTTCAGCGATGAAGACCTCCTTCTCGGGACGTGCGAGCTCAACCGCCCCCTATATGTCACCGGGTACTGCCATGACAATAAGATATGAAAGATTCTAGTTGACAACGGGTTCTCTGTCAACCTCCTAAATGTCAGAGTGCTAAAAGAAATTTGCATGAGCGTTCAGCACCTAGCTCGGGATAAAATTACCATCTCTGGTTTTGACTCCCAGTCATCACAGACGCTCGGGTCCGTAATACTGATGTTACGCTTCAGGTCGCTCGTCACTGACATCAAGTTTCACGTCATTGACGCCAAGACTTGCTACAACACTTTGCTCGGCAGGACGTGGTTACACGAGTACAGTATCATCCCTTCTACACAACATCAGTGTACGAAGTACTTCAAAGATGGTCTCGAGTACACTGTGACGGGGGAACTAACCCCATTCTCCATGAACGAAGTCCGCAAATATGAAGATGCCAAGTACTTCCTGCCAGACTTCGAAGACACAGAAAGATGTCGCAAACTGGAGAGCAAACAAAAAGCTATCACCACTATTCATGTCTTCGGGAGTGATACCAAAGAGGACGAGGAAATAGTCTATTCGGGGCCGCCCCAATGCAGCAAGCTGGGACCCTCTACCCCTGTCCTGGTCTTTGGCAGTGACTCTGAAGACGAAGTCAACGTAGTGTTCTTGGTCCGTCCAGCAGTGCAAGCCCTCACTGGAGATGATCAGAGTTTGCAGATCGCCATGGTCCCGAGAAAGAATTACAAAGAACTCGACACAATAGATACCTATAGTGTACAAGAGCTGCAGACGTTCTACGTCCCTTCCAGGCGAAGAGGTGAAAAGGCGATCCTATTCTATCGCTCCACGGAGACTAAATTCGAAACAGAAGTTTGGCGTGGTATCGAACCTACGCTTGACAGGATCCAACCTATCCGTCTTCCCAGATACTATGCAGAGGGATTGAAAAGGTTATTGAGATGCCAAGGCGTACCTTTAAGCAAACCGCGCGACAGGCCCAATTCTACAACTGGATCTGGAACATCCCCGGAACTCAGGGAAAATTGCCCAACAGAAAAATGGAAATGATCGGGCTTGGATATGTCCGGTCCAAGAAAAGGGAGCAATTCCATGGCTGCCATGTCATAAAGGACCTCGATGAAGAAGAGGATGCTCTTTTAAAAGACGTCGACGTTGAAACAGAATGAGGTCCCGTCATAAAAATACCGAGTCCGTCGTTTGAAAAACAGACGGACAAGCTAGTACGAGAAGCGAGTCAAAAGGTTCGGAACGATTACAGCCGTGAAATGGCCATTTACGAGAAAGCCAAGACGCAACGCCTCCTTCAGCAAGCTACAGAGGACGACGATGCCCTTCACCGTCAGCCCGCCATGCATTCCCAAGACAAGAAAAGGGCCCGATGCAGAGGCAAAAACAAGTCAAAGAACGGAAAAAACGTTCGACAGCGGCAAAACGGACCCAAAAGGCCACGTGATCAAGAAAAGGTCAGCCGGAATCCGTCTTTAACGAAAAAGATGGGTCGAGCATATTCCTTCCCTCAAGACAAGATAAGGAATATCTTCGACTTCGTCGTGAAACATCAAATGATTACGCTCACGGAGTCCAAGCATCCCGAACAAGCAAACGAGGTTCATCGCCCGGATTATTGCTCCTATCACCGAGCGATAGGACATCCTCTTAAAGACTGCTTCACCTTCAAAAACTGGGCCGAAGACTAATATCAACTCGGCAGGTTCGCTCTATCCAACAGTTGGAGGGTAACCCCACCGCAAAAGCATATACCAAAAGCAACGTATATGGCAAGAGTAGAACCAGATCAAAATCGGTCTTGGAAACGATCTCGTACCTGTCACGTAATAACGCTGTCAGAAGAAGGAGTACCCGAGAATATGGATGACCTCTCCTGATGCTTTGAAAACGAGGATGAAGAGGAATTGATCTCAGAATTTCCACCAGCGCCAAAAGAGTTGGAAGATGGAATACATACTACGGCGGACAACCTAAGGAAAATCGACCTGGGGACGACAAACGACCCACGGCCTACGTTCGTCAGTGAGCTACTATCTAAAGAACAGGTGGCTACACTAAAAGACATGCTCATGCAGTATAGGGACTGCTTCGCATAGAACTATTCCGAGATGCCGAGGTTAGATCCAGAAATCGCTGTGCATAAATTGGCGATATCTCCGGACGTCAAGCCAGTCAAACAAGCACCAAGAAGAATGCGGCTCGAGCTTGAGATGAGTATCAACGTCGAGGTCAAGAAGCTAATCAACTCCGGCTTCATCCAAGAAGTTCAATACCCTGACTGGATCGCTAACATTGTTCCAGTGATGAAGAAAAATGGGACGGTGCACATCTATGTGGACTTTCGGGACCTCAACAAAGCTTGCCCGAAGGATGATTTTCCCGTACCGGTTACCAAGCTGATGATAGACAACACGTCCATTCACGAAGTCTTCTCCTTCATGGACGGCTCATCAGGGTACAATCAAATAAAGATGCATCCCAAAGACCAGAAACATACCGCTTTCCAGATTCCTCTGGGAATATTCTGCTACAAAGTGATGCCTTTCGGCCTGAAGAACGCCGGCGCTACCTATCAGAGGGCCATGACGAATATTTTCGATGATCTTATACATGAAATCGTCGAGTGCTATATTGACGACCTCGTGGTGAAAAGCAAATCGCATGAGGAGCATTGGGAGCATCTGAAGATAGTATTCCAGCGTCTTCGAAAATACAATCTGAAGATGAACCCTCTCAAATGCGCGTTCGGAGTTTCCTCGAGCAAATTCCTGGGATTCGTCGTACGGCACAGGGGAATCAAAATAGACACGTCAAAGATCAAGACGATTATGGAAATGCCTCCGCCAAGAACTCTCAAGCAACTGCGGTCTCTCCAAGGAAAGCTCGTGTATATCCGGCGATTCATAGCCAATCTCTCCGGCAAGTGCCGCCTCTATAGCCACTTAATGAAGAAGGGGACACCGTTCATATGGGATCACAAATGCCAAAGAGCACTGGACGAAATCAAGCAATAACTGCAGAATCCGCCGGTACTGACCACTCTGATCAAGGGAAAGCCCCTCATCCTATATACAACAACTCTTGAAGGTTCTTTAGGTGCGTTATGGGCACACGAGAACGACCAAGGGAAAGAGAGAGCCATCTACTATTTGAGTCGAGTTCTCCTGGGGGCAGAAAACAACTACTCCCCCATCGAAAAACACTGCCTGGCGTTAATCTTCGCGATAACGAAGCTCGGACACTATGCGTTGGCGCATGAGGTCCATCTCATATCAAAGGTGGATCCTCTCAAGTATTTGATGTCAAGAGCCATACTAATGGGACGGCTCACTAAATGGGCCCTACTCTTAATGGAATTCTTGATAACATACCGACCTCTCAAGGCAGTGAAAGGCCAGGCCATAGCCGACTTCCTCGCTGAGCATCCGATACCTGCCGACTCACCCCTAAATTGTGAATTGCCAGACGAGCACGCGTTTGACACGATCGACAGGGAGAGAGGAGGGAGTGATACCCGATGGGAACTCTAATTCGATGGGGCATCTTCCATGAAGAAGAGAAAGCACACCATCCCTATAATCAAATCGGCGGTGGGCTTTATCTTCGTGACCCTGCAAGGAGGGATAATGCGCTTTGCCTTTTCCTTAACAAAACCGAGGAAAAACAATGAAGCAGAATATGAGGCTTTGATAGCAGGTCTTGAGATCGCTGTCGACATGGGAATCAAAGACCTCCTCATATACGGAGACTCCCAGTTGGTCGTTAGTCAAGTAAACAATGACTATCAAACATGCAAACCAGAGTTGGTGAAGTACGGCGAGAGAGTGCAGCAATTGCTGACTCAAATCCCTTCCTATGCCCTGGAAAGCATACCGTGAACAGAAATAGCAAGGCGGATGCATTAGCCAAACTCGCCAAAGAACTGGCTGACGAAAACCTCGATGACGTAAGGATTGTTGTACAAAGCCGTAGGGTTCTTGCACCAGCGGAAATATCTCTGGAGTCGTCTGAAGAAAAGGAAACGACCAAGCAAATGGCCCTACAAATAGAGGACCAAGAAAAGGTTAAGGATTGGAGAGAAGTCTTCATTGACTACTTCAAATCCCTTCGAACACCTGAAGATACATCCTCAAGACATCAGCTCATGAAACGAGCTCTGTCTTTCGCCTTCGTCAATGATACTCTGTATAAGAGATCATTCGACTCTCTGTGGCTGAGATGCCTAGGACCGGAAGAAGTAAGGAGAGTCGTCCAAGAAACTCACGACGGACTCTGCGGTTCTCATCAAGCCGGGCCAAAGATGAAGCCGAAGATCAAAAGAATGGGTTACTACAGGCCCACGATGATCCAAGACTGCCTCGAATACGCAAAGCAGTGCCACTCGTTCCAAATTCATGGAGACTTCATCCACCAGCATCCAAACCCGTTACACCCAACAGTGGCTAGCTGGCCATTCGAAATAAGGGGAACCGACATAATTGGGCCCATCGAGCCAGCATCATCCAGAGGACATCGGTTCATATTGGCGACAACCGATTACTTTTCTAAGTAGGCAGAAGCAGTGCCGCTAAGGGAAGTGAAGACGGAGAATATCCTCCATTTCTTCAAGACTCATGTTATCTACCGGTTCGGAACTCCGCGACGGATTATCTCCGATAACGGGCCGGCCTACAGAAGTCACAAAATCAGCCGCTTCGCACAACAACATAATATAGACTGGAGATACTCTTCAGTCTATAGTCCCCGAGCTAACGGTCTAGCCGAGGCTTTCAACAAGACCTTAACGAAGATCATAAAGAAGACGTTGTCCAAAAGTAAAAATGACTGGCACGAGAGACAACATGAAGCTCTCTGGGCTTATCGGACCACATTCAAAACGGCCACTAATACAACGCCGTACGCATTGGTATTCGGCGCTGAAGCAGTACTCCTCTTGAAGATAGAGCTACCCTTTCTACGAGTGGCGGTTCATTATGAGCTAACAGACGAAAAGAATGCTCATCTTCGGCTTGAGGAGCTCGACGCCCTCGATAAAACTCGTCTCATGGCGCAGCAAACCCTAGAAGCTTACAAAGAAAGGATGACGCGCTCATACAAGAGACTGACCAGGCCGAGAATATTTCGCCAAGGCGAACTCGTGCTAGTGGTTAAGAGACCCATGATCCCGAATCGTGTCAAACGGGGAAAATTCGAGCCAAACTATGAGGGCCCGTACATCATAGACAAAGTCTACCAAGGTGGGGCTTACTTGCTCATGGATATGCATGGCAAAAGACCCTTCAGGCCAATAAACGGTCGGTTCCTAAAAAAACACTACGCCTGACGAGCCACAACCTAGGTCAACGATAGATGACGACACCTATGTCCGCTCGCTATCTTCCCAAGCCCAAACTCTATATGTAGTAATCCAGCGAAGCCGTTGTCTCCAAAATGGCAACAATGGACCGAAACGTCCCTAAACTAACAATGGACCGAAACGTCCCTAAACTAACAACGGACCGTAATGTCCTAATACTAGCTATGGACCGCAATGTCCTAAAACTAGCGACGGACTGAAACGTCTCTAAAACTACTACAAAAAGCAGCATCCTTGGGCTGACGCAAAAAAAAAAAAGAAAAAAAGAGAACGGTACGTCCACAAGCGAAATCGTCACGGATGAAAACCCGAAAGGGCTCCGTGAGTAAAAACAGCAGGGCTACCGGCGAGTTTGTGAAAACCCGAAAGGGCGCAAACTTGTAAAAAAATTCATGCACACTTGCAACGTCCTCTCGACCTTGTAAGGAGAAAATACCTGAGTGAGATCCTTATGACTCATAAGGGAGAAAAACACTTAGGGATCCCCACGATTCCTAAGGAGAAATTACACTTACGAGATTCTCACGACTCGTAAGGAGAATCCTCTTATGAGACCCTCACGGCTCATAGGATTCAAAAGCCTTAAGCTACAGGGATCTGAACATGTTCTTAAGCTATCACATTCCACAGTTTTCCCTATAAGCGGTTCAACATTAACCCTTGTATACAATCCACGGGCACGAATAAACGTTTTCCCCACCCAGTTCCACCAATGGCACGAAATAACCTCATATGGTGAGCGACACTTGTTAGTCCTCTCGACTTATAAGGAGAAAACACTTTTGTAAGATCCTTACGACTTACAAGAGAATACAAACTTAATAATCCTCACGATTCTTAAGGAGAAAACGCACCTACGAGATCCTCACGACTCGTAGGGAGAAACACCTTTATGAGACCCTTACGGCTCATGAAGTCAAAAGCCTTAGTCGACAGGATTCTAACCCTGTTTACTAAGCCATCTTTGTTCAAATCGACAAAGGCAAATGATGATTCGTTCCTGGCAATATCCCAGTTGTAGCGATATTGATGCCTAAATTGGTATCAAATTCCAAGTCCTCTCAAGGCAAGTGATGATTCGCTCCTGGCAATATTCCAGTTGCAGCGATGCTGATGCTAAGATTGGCATCTGATTCCAAGTTTCATACTCGCAGCAAAAAGTTAGTGAGCTATAAATGCATATGAAATTGCTGAAATGATTGAACAAATCGCAATAAAAAGCGGCGAGTAAAAAAAAAGAAATAGCCGAAATGATTGGGTACCGCGAAAAACAGCCGAAATGATTGGGCAATCGCGACTTTTGCGATATACTGAAATGATAGAGCATCGCGGAAAGAAATAAAAAAAATGAAAATTTTGCCCTGCAGGTAAGTCTATACTGACCCATGTATACAATCCATGGGTATAAACGAAAAGAGAACCACATATCCCAACAAACTCTGTCAAAGAGAAAGTCAGATCTCGACGGCAACATCATCATTCCAGAAGACCAACAACGGCGTTCCTCCTCATGTCGGCAGGGCACGGACGCGACACCACCAATCAGGGCTACGACAAAGTCCCCAGTTCTAAGACTCTACGGTTCACAGACAACCTAGAGTCAGCCCCGACACCGCAGAAAGCGGAAATACGTCATCCAAAGACCCCGTCTCGGAAACACGTCATCTAATGACCCCGTCTCGGAAACACGTCAGCAAATGACCCCATCGCAGAAACACGTTATCCAATGACCCCGTCTCGGAAACACGTCAGCAAATGACCCCGTCACAGAAATACATCAGCAAATGACCCCGTCTCGGAAATACGTCAGCAAATGACCCCGTCTCGGAAATACGTCATCCAATGACCCCGTCTCGGAAACACATCATCCAATGACCCCGCCGCGGAAATACGTCAGCAAATGTCCCCGTCTCAGAAATACGTCAGCAAATCACCCCGTTGCGGAAATACGTCATCCAATGACCCCGACGCGGAAATACGTCAGCAAATGACCCTGTTGCGGAAAGACATCATCCAATGACCCGTCTCGGAAACACGTCATCCAATGACCCCGTCGCGGAAACACGTCAGCAAATGACCTCGTCGCGGAAATACGTCATCCAATGACCCCGTCTCGGAAACACGTCATCCAATGACCTTGTCACGGAAATACGTTATCCAATGACCTCGTCTCGGAAATACGTCAGCAAATGACCCCGTCGCGGAAATACGTCATCCAATGACCCCGTCTCGGAAACACGTTATCCAATGACCCCATCGCGGAAATACGTCATCCAATGACCCCGTCGCGGAAATACGTCAGCAAATGACCCCATCACGGAAGTACGTCATCCAATGACCCCGTCTCGGAAATACGTCAGCAAATGACCCCATTGCGGAAATACGTCATCCAATGACTCCGTCGCGGAAATACGTCAGCAAATGACCCCGTTGCGGAAATATGTCATCCAATGACCCCGTCTCGGAAACACGTCATCCAATGACCCCATCGCGGAAACACATCATCAAATGACCCCATCGCGGAAATACATCATCCAATGACCCTGTCTCGGAAACACGTCAGCAAATGACCCCGTCGCGGAAACACGTCATCCAATGACCCCGTCTCGGAAACACGTCATCCAATGACCCCGTCGCGGAGACACGTCATCCAATCACCCCGTCTCGGAAATACGTCATCCAATAACCCCATCATGGAAACACGCCATCCAATGACCCGTCTCGGAAATACGTCAGCAAATGACCCCGTCGTGGAAATACGTCATCCAATGACCCCGTCGCGAAAATACGTCATCCAATGACCCCGTCGTGGAAATACATCATCTAATGACCACGTTACGAAAACACGTCATCCAATGACCCCGTCGCGGAAATACATCATCCAATGACCCCGTCTCGGAAACACGTCAGCAAATGACCCCGTTGCGGAAATACGCCATCCAGTGACCCCGTCTCGGAAACACGTCAGCAAATGACCCCGTTGCGGAAATACGTCATCCAATGACTCCGTCGCAGAAATACGTCAGCAAATGACCCCATTGCAGAAATACGTCAGCAAATGACCCCGTTGCGGAAATACGTCATCCAATGACCCCGTCTCGGAAACACGTCATCCAATGACCCCGTCTCGGAAAGACGTCATCCAATGACCTTGTCACGGAAACACGTCAGTAAATGACCCCGTCGCGGAAATACGCCATCCAATGACCCCGTCTCGGAAATACGTTAGCAAATGACCCCGTCGCGGACAAACGTCAGCAGATGACCCCGTTGCGGAAATACGTCATCCAATGACCCCGTCTCGGAAACACGTCATCCAATGACCCCGTTGCGGAAATACGTCATCTAGTGACTCCGTCTCGGAAACACGTCATCTAATGACCCCGTCGCGGAAACACGTCATCCAATGACCCTGTCGCGGAAACACGTGATCAAACGACCTCCCTGTCGGACCAATGCTTCGACTCAGAAACAAGTCAACTCACCAACCACTTACGAGTTCTCTTGACTTGTAAAGGAGAAAATTCTCTTGTGAGATCCTTACGACTCTCAAGAGAAAACGCACTTAGGAATGCTCACGATTCCTAAGGAGAAAATACACCTACGAGATCCTCTCAACTCGCAGGGAGAAAAGTCTTTACGAGACCCTTACGGCTCATAAAGTTGAAAAGTCTTAGGCAGCAGACCTAACTCTGTCTCCTAACCCATCATTGCCCTGTAGGGAGATTAAGATGGACTGCTATCTACTATCCTCAGGCCACACTTGCTAAAGAAACATGCCAACAACACAACAAATAAAAGAAGGCGATAGTAGGAGATAAAAAATGTCTTTTATTCATAAATTCAATTGAGTACAAGATACATCATACAAAAGAATAAAAAATGAATAAAGGAATGTTATTCATAAATTATAAATTTTCAATCGATACAAAGATGGCTACTGAGAAGGAGGCGTTTTTAGCAAATCAGCAAGCAGCTCTCGCACTCCTCTCAATTCCTTTTCACGAACAGCCGCCGCGGCCAGCTCCGCTTCAATTCGAGCCCGTTGCTGTTAACAGGATGAAAGCTTCTCATCGATTTCCTGCTGAGCGGCTTCCTGACTCTGCGTAGCCCGCTCAGTAAAGTCAAGCTTCTTCCTCAGCACTAGCCTATCAGAAATACATCGTTGGAGGTTTTCAAAAATAGCTTTCAGCTGCACAGCATTTGCTTCGACCTGGGCACGCAATTGAACAGACTCGCTGGAGGTCGCCTCACGTTCCTTCCGCCTCAGAGTCGCCTCTTGTTCAAAATGGCGAAGGAAGAGAACACTCTGCTCAACCCATGCGGCCCGTTGGGAGTTCAAAACCGATACTTTCGGAGCAAGATGCTTGAGCCCAATCTCATGCAGGAAGGCCTCGATCTTCCTGCAGTAATTAACCCAAGACTCGACGATGCCTTCATCATAAAATTTCACGAGCGTCGCCAACATGGGATTAACCTCGGAAGCAAAGTTTGCAGCAGATGCGAGGGTCTCAGCGTCAAGATCCTCGACGAACTTGCTCAACATTCGCAGGTTCGTCGCAGCGCCCCTGAAAGATGGACGTCTAGAAAAGGGCCCTGCCGGCATTAAGATGCGAGACTCAAAGGGAGCTAGAGCTGATGCGATTGCTGCAAAACAAGTTATGGTCAAATGTCGGCTCAAGAGATAAAGAAAGGGCACGAGCGATGGAGTCTACTATACCGGCTGCGGCAGGCGGCAAAATTGGGAGTATCGGAGGCTCGGCTATTCTCTCGTCCCCTCTTCCAATCTGTAAAGCTGCAATCAATTCAAAGAAGAATTAATAATGACATGGTTGCCCATAAAAGAAAGGAAAGGATGCCGGTTAAAAACTATACTCACCGACACCTGCAGACAGGACGATTTCTGACTGGAAGGAGAAATGTGGGTTCAACACCTAATACAGATGGTCGAAAAGGACTCCTGTAGAATTGCGACAATCTACTGTCAATACAAGAAAAAGGGTATCCACGGTTTAAATTAAATAAATCGCAAACCCATACCTTCCAGCATTTCGGAGGGCATAGGAGAAGGCGAGGGAACAACAACCGTCATGGTAGTGACCGGAGGTGCTTCAGATGGCACGATCTCAGCATTCGCTGCACCTGCAAAACATTGTCAGAATAAGCTGAGCGAGATTGTGAAATAAAAAGAACAGTGACTCAGGATTTACCTGACGGGTCACCAACCAAAGCCGCGACGGAAGCATCACCGGGCGCTGTAGCTTCCTCGCTCTCCTTCAGAGGAGTAGTCTCGGTGCCCATGGATTCGTCTTCTGATTCGACGAGGGCCGTTGTGGCACTCGCGATGCCCGCCGATAGTAGGGAACCACAATGAGAAAGAGCGGCGGTTTGGGCAGTCCCAGACTCCCGAGAGAGAGTAGTCGCTTCGGGCTCTGTGGTCGCCATCATCTCACCTGCCATCTCATCACCAGGACTTGGCCCTGCAGGTTATGTTATATAAGAATTTGAAGATCAAGTTATAATAAAAAGACCGGGTATTACGTTAGCTTGCGAAAGATTCTCAGCCTCCTCCCAAGCCGCGTGCGCAACCTGTCTATGGGCGGTAGACAGGACAGCTGGAGCACCCTCTGAATGGATAGCGACAGATGGAGTGGTGCTTGAGCTTGCATCTACAGCCAGAGTGGCATCACGCTCCTTCACTACGTGCTTCCTGCGTTTCTTTTCAGTCTGAGCAGTGAGAAACGATCTCCTTAAGACCTCTGTCAAAGGGACATCATCGTCCGAACCAAGAGCTGCCTCTGGAGCCGTTACGGCGTCCGTCATCAGCTGCTTAAGTGAAGCCTCCTGCGGTACTGTCGAGGGGGCTGGGGCCACAATAGCCAGCTCTGGCAACGTCGCTGCATCACCGCTCGGGATCGGCACCGCACTTGGAATTGCCCGAGTCAAGGTAGTCCCTGCAATAAAATAAAGGAGAGGATCAGACCACGAATAAAGAAAAAAAGGAATGAAGGCATAATGAGCCGAAGTATACCAAGGCCCAAAGAAGCACGGAGCCTCTCTTCCTCTTCAAACGTTTTGAGGGAAGCCGCAAGAGCCTCTTCGGCAGAAATAGCTATTAAAGAAGAAAGCGTCGGTAAAAGCATGATAAAAAAATAACCGCAGAAAGATACAACTGAAGTCTACCTGACTGTGCGATAGTGATCAGTGCTGCTTCATCGCGAGCCAGTCGCTCGGAAGCCACAAGGGCAGCTTGAAGATCAGTATCGTCTGCGGGCGCGATAAATAGACCCTCATTGGTCCCATACTCGCACAGACTCTGGCTGTAAGGAGCATGTAGCTCCTGGCTGAGTACCACGTCAGTAGAAAAGAGCGAGTTCTTCTTTTTCTGTGAGCGATCATCGGCAGCCAATGACAGGATCTTGCGCTTGGCAGGCAACTTTGGGCGACGGGTCCCGATCTTCGTACCCACGTCAGACTCAGGAGATGCTGCAGCCACCACTTCTATAGGCACACGAGGCAGAGCCTTATCAGGAAAGGCGTGCGGGACCACAACCGTACCAGCTTCTCTTATGAAAGGACGAATAATGGTCCGTTCCTTAAAGGGAATAGTGGGATTACCAGCAGGGGTTGCACCCTTGCGATCAAGCAGTAATCGCCTTTCTTCCCTAATGACAGCACTCGTCGCATGCGAGTACCAAGCCACGTATGCGTTCGAGATTCTTGGAACGCAGCTCGGCTCGCTGATAAAGAAGTTGGACCCGGTGTTCAGCCGCATGAAATGGTGTAACGCGTTGTGGATACCCTCCTCCGTAGCGATGGGCTCGGCTAAAAAAGCTTCTAATGAGACACCTTGATTGTAACTAGATTGTTGAGCAAAACGGTGCGGGTTGTACCTCATGAACAGAGCCTAGTCATTCTGTCTGAAGACTAAAAAGCCTGGCCTGATCGAGTATGGATGCAGAATCTCCCAAGCCATCAAAGTAGGAGCCCCGTCTTTGAAGGTATCGCACAGCGTCTTCACCGTCTTAGTAGACTCCTTGCCGATAATTAAAACTTTATCGACGAAGGTCATTCTATCTCCAACTGTACGCGGGCGAAGGACCAGCCCCCGAACCTCTCGCTGCGACGGATTTAAAGCGGAAGCGTCGACTAAGTGCATAATCCGAGGGAAATTATAACTGTCGAAGAAGCGGGGCCTTTTGTGAACTCCAAAAGCGCCGAGCACATGCAACTCGATCCAGGATGTGAAATAGTGCAACGGGAGAGTTACGGGCTGTACCCCTGGCTGAGTAGTGTTTGCCACTAAGCTGAGACCATGATATAAGTGAGCCAGCCCAGCAATCCCGACGGCTACTCGTGTTCCCGCAACCATGTGGTGGGCTGGGTAGAAGGCTGTCGGCCTCATATAACGAGAGTGCATCGAAAGCACGAACCAGTTCAAGCACAAGCCAATAAACCCCAGCAAGAACGTCTCTTCATCGACGTCTGAAGCAGCAAGCTCTACGAAATGAACGACCGGGGTATCCGGAATAAAGAAGCTTTTCAAATCTGCTTCCGCCGTTGGTTGGTTATCGATACCAAAACCAAACGGATCGTCAATCTTGGCGAACATCGCAGCTTGATTTGATAAGACCTCCGGACGAAGAAAGCGAACGATGAAGTCTGCGAAGCCGACTCCATGCCTTCTGGACTTTATAAATAAACCTTCGTAGATGTTCAACACCTTGATCAGACTCGGGAATCGGTGTTGAATGACGTTCTTCGGAGTAAGGCCCATTACCACTGATTTGGTGGTAAAGATGTACTCGTAAGGAGGAAGTAGCTCCTCGTAATGTTTTCCCCTGACGGGTAAGCCGGAGATCTCCGCGAATTCCTCCAAAGAGATGGAAACTTCCCGGTCTGACAGAAAGAAGGTGTGAGTTGGAATATTCCATTGCTCCAAAAAAGCTTTAACCCGCCATACAGGGGGCGTAGAATACTGGAAAAGAGACACGTAAACTGCGGGGTACAACCCAAGCTTCAGCAGCAGTGATTTCTTCGCTGATAAGATGTACCGAGCCCACTGCAGATACCCAGCTGAATGGCGAGGATTCCAATCATATACGGTTGTCTCCAGGGGCGCAATTCGCCTTGACATATACGCCGCCCCAGAATATCCAAAGCCATCGGCGACTGTACGGGTATCGAAGCCATAGAAGGCTGAAGGTAACCCTCTGAGGTCCAGTTGACCTTCTCTACAGTGTAGTTCACCGGGGGTGAGTCAGCATAATGAATCGCTGAGATGGGCTCTGAGGGTACTGCATAAGAGAAGCTACGTCGACCCTGGATAATTTGATTATACCACGATCCCCATAGATGAAGAGACTTTTGCTCCGGGTCATGATCTTTGATCAGTGCGAAAACTTCCCGGTCTACGGGCGTGTCGGTAAATGTGCTCTCCGGACGAACAAATAGGAAAGAAGTGTCAAAAGACATAGTACCTGCGCGAAAAAGAACAAGAGTTAGCTGTCAAGGCTACAGTTCAAATTCTGACACTTGGTACTTTAAATTTTGTATCGCACTGCAATGCAATGGAAAAGGACCAGAGGGGACCCACAAAATCAAGATGATGGCTCAACATTGATAAGACAGTCACTCATTAAAGAGAAAATCCTAGAAGGATTCTCATTTAATGAGAGGCCTCTCGGGCCAAGGAGTTAAACTCCCTTGAGAGCAACACTATGCAGACAGGAGTGACATCTGTCAACTCTAATCATGAGAGGAATAAAATTCCCTAAAAAAAGTTTAAGAGCCGCGCTCTGTGAAAATGATGGAATCATCCATCAAAACCCTAAAAAAGCAAAGCTTTTTGTAGAGTAAAAACTCCAAGATCTTCAAGATCTGTGAAAGAACTTTAAGAGTTCTTCATGGAAGATGAACAGTGTTCCAATTCATGGGTTAAAATCACCCTAAAAAAGATTACATCTTGAAGATCTATGATCTGAAGATGAATACGGCTCTGTTAATGGGTAAAACCCTAAAACATTTTTTTAGATCTACGATCTGAGAAGAGCAGAGCTCTGTTAAAAAGTTCAAGCCTTACCAAATTTGGGCAGAGTTTTGACTCTAAGAAGTTCTTAAGGCAGAGAGCTATGCTCTAAAGAGAGAATTCAATTCCCAGAGAAAACAAGAAGATGAACAAGCAGTCATCTCAAGGGCAAAAGGTCCTATTTATAGGCGCTGGAAGTCGATTCAACTTCCAAGTTGATCCAACGGTGGAAAAGCTACCACCGCTGCTCTCACGTGTAAGCCACATGAGAGCAACGGTAGAGGGGCATTTGTTTCCCCCAATCAGAGAGCAAAGCTCTATTCAAAATTTGAAATTTGAAATGAGGCACGAGAGCGCCAGCGCCAAGAGTGCCAGCGCTAAGAGTCAAAGACTCTGAGGCAGCACTCACGTGCAAAGCACGAGAGCCCTCGCGCCAAGAGCGCCAGTGCTAAAGACTCTGAGGCAGCGCCTCACGTGCAAAGCACGAGAGCGCTAGCGTCAAGAGTCAAAGACTCTGAGGCAGCGCCTCACGAGCAAAGCACGAGAGTGCTAGCGCTAAGAGTCAAAGACTCTGAGGCAGCGCCTCACGTGCAAAGCACGAGAGCGCCAGCGCTAGAACTAAATGTTCTCCACCCTTGGATTAAAGATCCAACGAAGATGATAAATTATCAAATTACCAGAATAAAATTCTGTTGAGGAAATACTCCTCAAAATCTTTTCAAACAGGAAAGGTTTTACTCTGTAAATCAGAGCACCGTTGGATCAAAGATCCAATGGTGATTAAAAATCACCCAAATACAGAATAAATTCTGTATGGGAAAATATTTTCCCAATCTTGTTAATAACAAGAAAACCATCTTCTGTAAAAAAGAAGCCCTTGGATCAAAAATCCAATGGTGGGAAACATTCCCCAAATCAACAAGAGATCTCTCAATGGGAAATTTCCTTAACTGATTCAACAAATCAGCTCCCCTATATAAAGTACCCAAGACTTAAAGTCTTGTACAGAGGAACCCCCCTCATAAACTTCAAGTTCTCAGAAAAGAAAAAGAGAAGAGCAAGCTCTAAAAAGAAGAACCTTCTTCAAGGTGAGGAAAAAGAAGAGAGATCATAATATCTCCTCCATATTTGAGAGTTTAACTCTCACATCATAAGAACATAGTTCTTTTCTAGATCACAGATCTATAAAACAGTCTTTCACAAAAAAAACAAAGAGATCGAAGCATTTCTTCATAAAAGAAGAACTCAGTCCTTAGATCCATGAGACAAAATCTCTTATAAACTGAGAATTTAATTCTCAGAGCACAGAACTGATCAGAGTTGTCAAAGAAACGTCGTGGCGCTCCAAGTCTGGCGCTCATCGCTCCACTTGCTCCTCACGTGGGCGCCCTTTATAAGAAGCGCCGTAGCGCTCCAAGTCTGGCGTTCAGCGGTAAGCGCTTCACATGCTCCTCACGTGGGCGTCCTTTTATAAGAAGCGCCGTAGTGCTCCAAGTCTGGTGTTCCCGCCAAAATTTTGGCTGACAACCTGCTCCCTTAAAAAATATATATATAATAAAATAATAATAATAATAATAATAAAAAAAAAATGAAGGGAAAAACTCCACATGCAAAGAATGTAACAAATGCCTCAAAGCCAAGAGTTAAAACATTATGAAGCAACGCTTCAGATACAGCGCCAAGTGAGCTGCGCCCTAAATAGTGCACCACGTGCAAAGCACGTGTGCGCTAGCTCTAGGTGCGCTGCGCTCCAAGCAGCGCACCACGTGTCAAACACGGGTGCACTAGCACAATGTGCGCTGCCTTTTAAGCAGCGCACCACGTGCAAAGCACGGGTGCGCTAGCGCTGGAACCTAAAAGCTCCCCACCGTCAGATCAAAAATCTAATAATAATGATAAATCATTAATTAATCAGAAACTAAATTCTGTTAAGGAAAGATTCCTCAAAATCTTTCCAAATAACAAGATTGTGCTCTGTAAATCAGAGCACCGTTGGATTAATGATCCAATGGTAAATAAAAATTACCAAAAGACAGAATAAGTTCTATTATGGAAAGATTTTCTTAATTTTGTTAAAAATAAGAAGATTTCCTTCTGTAAAACAATAGCCCTAGGATCAAAGATCCAACGGTGAGGAAACATCCCCAAATCAATCAGAGAAAGATCTCTTTAACTGATTTAACAAATCAGCTTGCCCTATATAAAGGCCCCAAGACTTCAAGTCTGAGATAGAGAACCCCCCCATAAACTTTGAGAAAACTCAGAAAAAGAAAAGCAAGCTTTTAGCAAAAGAAGATCATTTCTTCAAGGTAAAGAACATGATTCTTGAACATAGAGATGAAATCATCTTATGAAAAGAAGAACTATCTTCTAAATAAGATCATAGATCTACAAAAGACCAATGTCTTTGATAAAAAAGAGATCAAAAGATCTCATCATAAAAACAAAATGAAGTATTTACTTCATTCACAGATCATTGATCTACAAAGGCAGCGCCATTTTATAAATAAGAACTTTTGCTCTTGAATCTTGAGGCAAAGCCTCCGTTAAAAAGAACATAAACTTGTTCTCCGATCATAAATACACTTTGCGCTATTGAAAAGTGCCTTGCACTCATGAACTGCGCTTTTGCGCTCCTTGGACCGGCGTTCAGCGCCAAAACGTGGCACGTGTCAACCACAGATACAACTTGCGCTTCTAAAACAGCGCACTGCGCTCATGGGCTGGCGCCAAGCGCCAAGCGGGCCACGTGTCATTCACGTGTGCGCCACTAAACTAGCATAACACGCTCATAAATTGAAAGCGCAATGCGCTTATAAACTGGCGCTTAGCGCTAAGCGCGACACGTGTCCTTTTTGTGTGCGCTACTTGGCAAAAGCGTACTGCGCTATTTAATTGGCGCAAAGCGCCTGGCGTGCCACGTGGCGCACTGTCAGAACACACATTGTTCTGATGAATGCTATGCATTCAATACAAGACAAAAAGTAATTTCAGGATCTAATGCTCAGCATTATTAAAAAGGCCAAGCCCAAATAAAGGCTCAATAGCCAGAACAATAAAATGTTAAACATTTATTGGACTTAGCCCAAGATTGGCCGTAAGTCCTCAACTCATATCAACTGAGCCCATATGCTCATAAACCTTTTAACAGACTTTAGTCCCAAATTGGACTATAGATCTCCCAACCAAAATTGGTTCAAGGGTACATCTCTGAACTCCACTGATATTTGTCGTTATAATCCTTCAACGTCTTCAGAGAGGTGACTGGTCCCGACGGCCATACATTCCACAGACTATGATGTCTTTAAACCGGACCGTGGGGTCCTTAAACTCATGGACTACGATGTCCTTAACACGGACTGTGGGGTCCTTAAACTCACGGACTATGATGTCCTTAACCTTGGACCACCGTCCTTAAACTGGTAATTGACTGCGAAGTCCCTAAAATAGAGCAATAGAGCCCAAATGCTCTTTTGTTAGATCTAAATGATCATGTTAAGTTGATCTTAGTCTAAAAATTAGACTAACGTGTCCTTAACAAACGTTGAGTCGATCTTAGTCTAAAATGAGACTAATGTATCCTTAATAAACGTTTAAGTTGATCTTAGTCCCAAATGAGACTAACGTATCCTTAAACCCAAACCAAAACCCAAATCTAAGAAAATACGGATTTGGACTAATCTACGTCCTACGGGCGACAACATAAATTAGTCTCCGTATACAATCCACGGGCAACCAAAAATAAAACAAACACCCACGACACGAAGTGACTATCTGGAGAAGGAGAAAGTTGCTGCTGCGATGCGGTAGCGTAATTAACTACAGGGGCTTGCGCCTGCAGGGAAGAGCGTCCCCACAATCAAAAACCCATCAAATGAGGAGGAATCTGACGAAGTCTGCTACATTGGCCGCATCCGTTTAAACCTTCGATACATGGTGCCATAAATCAACTTGGCATCTTCGGAGAGGTGGACGGATAACACCAATTAGCATCTGCCCCCAGATTCAGGCAAGAAATTTGTCTTCCCAGTTTCCGGCGGTAAACAGATTCTGGCACGCCCGGTGGGACCTTTTCCTCTTTCCACTCCACACTTCGTGTGTCGTGTTCGCGAACGAATCGCGGTTTGATATGGTTGCCCTTGGGTTCGAGATACTAAGATTTGGTTTTGCTCTCATGCAGAAAAAAGAAATGGCCTCTAACTGTTCCAGCTGCAACTGCAACTCCTATTCCACCTCATCTGGATGTGTAACCTACGGGCCTCAAGCGGCCTCCCTTTTCACCATGCCAGTGGAGCAAGTAACTCAGGCCACCATCGGGCTGTTCTTCAGGACCATGATCCCACCGATGAGCTTCAATGCCCTGCTGCTGTCATAAGAAGCCCCAAATAAGTCGGTCTTTAATCGACTTACCACTAACGCGGCCCCTCTCAACGGATCGCCCAACTCCACTGCCTCAGTTTTCAACAGACCGGGCCAGAACGCCAACAAGCCCGCGATACCTGAAGCAGCCATCCCTAAGCGGAATGCCATCCCGGCTCAAGCGGACGAAATTATCAGAGAGGCTTCTTCTGCCAAGAAGTCAGTTTTAACAAGGCTAGCCGTTCCGGCTCCCGTTTCAGGCGAAATCGTCCAGGCTGCTTCACCTACTCGGAAGTCTGCCTTCGACAGACTGGTTATTCCCTCTCAACGGACGCCAGTCTTCAATAGGTCGACAACAATGACTTCAGACCAACACAGGGGGCCATGAGGAAGTCACCCCTACAACTTAGACAATCCCAATGGCTCGACGTCGCCATTGGCGCCGAGTAAGGAAGGCTGGGGGCAACTCTCCTTCTGGACTGACTCCGCCGGCTCCAACAGTGGAAATCGATACTGCTGTTCCAACTGGGAACAACTTTGAACCGCTTAGGAGGGTTCGCAAGAACTTTCCAACTGGCGTGCTGAAAAGGTCTCCTCCACTTGTGGAGATTGCTATAGAAAAGAAGCCGGAGCAGCCCCCTCAGCGGCTGTCTTCCAAGATTTACAAAGTCTGGCGACAGGTCCAGGAATCGATGATTGACCAGGACTACTCTCGTCGGCCAAAGAAGCTTAAAGCTAGGCAAGAAAAGAGCCATCCCGTGGTACCACAGAAGACGTCATCCGTCTGGGTGCCCGCTGCAATGGCTCCCTCAACTTCAACCGCTCACAAGAGAAGGAGGCCGGAGAAAGCCCCCGTGACTGCGCGAACCGGAAGGATGCTGAATCTAAATGCCCCAAGTCTGGGGGCATGCTAACACATACCGTTTATATGGCTTCCGGAAAAGTGGAAAGCCGTGTTTCTACGGGTAATCGACCGCTTACCCGATCGATAACAAAGGCTCAGGAGCAACAACAGCAAAAACTTCAAGAGATGCTGACTGCAATGACCGCACTCACTGGGCCGAAAGAAAATCTAGAGACCTCAGAGCAGCGTCAGGAACAAGAAACTGATGCTAAATTCCTCCGAAGAATGCTCGAGAGGAAAGAAAAAGAGGCCGCGGAGCAGGCAACCAATATAAAACTAATGACTTTTTTGTTCCAAGACATGGCTGGGATGATGTTACAACCGGTTCCTCCAGCTGAAGACCCCCCGATTATCATTGAAGACGACAGAGGAGAGACATCGAACCCTCTTCCGTCTTGTTCAGCTGCCAAAGAGGAGACCATCTCAAAAGCTGCCTTGGATGATTACATCACTCAGCAAATACGAGCTTATCAGGCGAGTGAAACGGCCGGGCAGATCGTTAAGACTGGACGACCCTATCCAGGCTGGTATGACCAAATAAGGTACCCGCCGGGATATACGATCCCTAAATTCCATGTATATAAAGGGAAGGGCAATCCACATCAGCACTTCGCTCAGTTCGGGGCCTTGTGCGGCAACACTGGAGGCGATGACAAACTATTGCTTCGCCAGTTTGTTGGCAGTTTGTCAGAGACAGCATTCGAGTGGTACTCTGAGCTCCCGAACGACTCCGTCAAAACTTTTGCAGAAATGGAGTTACTGTTCACACAAAGGTTCGTAAGCGCCAGCAAATGCACCCCAATCACGGCGTTGATCAATGCCAGGGTGAAACCTGGAGAAACATGGGTTCAGTACGCGATACGGTGGCGGAACTTATGGTCGAAGTGTGAGCAGCGCATCGAAGAAGCGCCTGCGGTAGGCATGTTCGTGGGTACTCTTGACCCTCAAGTGACCATATCCCAATTCATGATGTTCTTCAAGCTGACCACCTTCCAGGCCTTGATTGACAAGCTGGCCCAAATGGACCAGATGGGCCATAGGACTTCCTCTTCAAAGACGGAGCCTTGAAATAAAAAGGGCAAAAGGAAAGCAACTTTCGTTGCCACTACTCAACAACAGCCGAGCAACTTAAAGCCGGTTGTTCGCCAAAACAACGTGCGTCCATGCCCATCCCTCGAGGAAAGACTGGGACGTCCTTACTCGTTTCCCCAGGATAAAACGAGGAGACTGTTCGAGCTAGCGGTGCGCAACAGGCTCATAAATTTGCCGGATCCAAAACGTCCGTTGCAGCCAATCGACGTCAACGATCCCAATTACTGCCCCTATCACTGAGTATTGGGCCATCCGATCGAAGACTGCTACGTCTTCAAAAACTGGATTGAGGACCAATACCAACAAGGCAAATTCGCACTATCGGAAAACTGGAAGGTGAACCCGCCGCAACCTCATACCCCTAAAAAGGTGGACATATCGGGGGCATCGTGCTCTTTTATAGAAGAAGCTCCATGGGAGGTCGCTCTTTCAGCCAATACGAAAAGAATGCTGAAGGATCTTCACACATGCCTGGCAATCAGGTGGAAAAGCCCGCTAGAGCCTGAGATCATTGAGGGAATGCTAAAACCGCGCCCGATGCCGAGAATTGGTAGCAATGGTCAAAACGCTCAGGCCCAGCCGTCAAAGTCTTCAAAGAAGAAGAAAAGCCCGTGAAGCCTGATGACAAACGCACGAATCTGCAAAAGCATATTGATACGTTGAAGGAATATAACCAGAAGGCGCGAACCCCGGTCACACTCCAAGAATTTCTCAACAATATCCTTGAAAGCGGAGATAACGACAATAACGACGGGGGTGACTTTTCAGAAGAATCTGAGGACTATGTGGCAAGTTGCCACATTGTTTCTTATTCGGCGTTAACTAACGAAGAAGCTCACTCGGTGATAGAAGACAACATAAAAGAGCTGGGGGCAGGATCGAAGCCAAAACCCTTGGAACCATCTGACGAGATGATCAACTTGCTACTGAACGAAGAACGTCAGAAAAGAAAAGCCAAAAGAGAGCGCGAACTGGCTATATTCGAAAAAGCCAAACGCCGACGACTGAATGAAAAGGTTGAGGCACCCCAACCGGATCGAAGCATCCCTATCGTCAGCAAAAGCAAGCTTAAAGTAAGGAAACGATTCGCTAGGGCCCTGGAAATAGGAATGAAGTTGCCCTCTTTCAAAGGAAATTCCCCTGGCAATATACGTCTTGATGAAGCGGACATGCATCCTAACTTCTGCCTATACCATCAGAGGATTGCACACCCTACCGAGGAGTGCATAGCCTTTAAAAACTGGTGGCAGGGATATGTTGCCCATCGACGACACGTTCAACAAGTGAAGCGCAAGGCTCGTCGAGAACAGAAAAGCACGACAGATGAGCGCGAAAGAACTGCTGGCAACTGCCACATAGCCGACACCAAGGGATCGCAAGTTATCACCTTTGGAAGCGACTCTGACGAAGAAATCGCCCACGGCCCTCTCTTCAAGGAATCCACCTCCAACACAAAACATGCGAAGATTCGCGGCAAAATCTAGCTGCGTAATCATACGTTGACTTATGACCGAAACATCGTTAAACTACCACCAACCCGCGGAATCCTCAGGCTGACGTGGTAAAAAAAACGGTATGTCCATAAGCAAAATAGGCATGGATGAAAACCCGAAAGGGCTCCGTGAGCAAAAACAGCAGGGCTGCCGGCGAGTTTTGTGAAAACCCGAAAGGGCGCAATCTCGTTAGAAAAAGGAAAAAAACTGTATGGCCATAAGCAAAATGGGCACGGATGAAAACCCGAAAGGGCGCAATCTCGTTAAGAGACACGTGCAAGGTCCTCTTGACCTTGTGAGGAGAAACCACCTGCGTGAGATCCTTACAACTCACAAAGGAGCCACACACTTAGGGATCCCCATGATCCCTAAGGAGAAAACACACCTACGAGATCCCCACGACTCGTAAGGAGAAATTACACTTACGAGATCCTCACGACTCGTAAGGAGAATTCCCCTTTGAGACCCTCACGGCTAATAGGATTCAAAAGCCTTAAGCTACAGGGATCTGAACCTGTTCTTAAGCGGCCACCACAACCTCCAATGTTGTCCTACAATCGGCTCAATGCTGACCCTTGTATACAATCCACGGGTGCTAATAAACATTTCCCTAACAAAGTCTCATCCGTGACTAGGGATATGTCTACACGGTGAACAACCCTTGTAAGTCCTCTCGACTTATAAGGAGAAAACACTTTTGTAAGATCCTTACGACTTATAAGAGAACATGCACTTAGGAATCCTCAAGATTCCTAGGGAGAAAATGCACCTACGAGATCCTCACGACTTGTAGGGAGAAATACCTTTGTGAGACCCTTTCGGCTCAAGAAGTCAAAAGTCTTAGCCGATAGGATCCTAACCCTGTTCGCTAAGCCACCTTTGTTTGACATCGACAGAGGCAAATGATGATTCGCTCCTGGCAATATCCCAGTTGTAGTGGTGCTGATGCCGAAATCGGTGTCTAATTCCAGGCTTGCAGCGAGAAGCTAGCGAGCCACACATGCATATGAAATAGCCGAAATGATGGGGCAACTTGCAACAAAATCAGCAAGTAATAAAATGTATGCATGCAAAATAGCCGAAATGATTGGGCAACTCGCAATAAAAAGCAGCGAGTAAAAACAAAATAAATAGCCGAAATGATTGGGCACCGCGAAAAATAGCCGAAATGATTGTGCAATCGCGACCTTCGCGATATAAAAGCTGAAATGATAGAGCATCGCGGAAAGAAATAAAATAAAATGAAATTTATGCCCTACAGGTGATATCATTTCAATCCCTGTATACAATCCAGGGGTGCAAACAAAGAAGTAATCACACCTTCCCTCCCCAGGCTTCATCAGAAAACGAAGCCAAATCTCGACGGTTCAGGGAAAGCCTAGAGATCATCAACAACGTTCCTCCTCATTCCAGCAGGATTCAGTCGCTGTAATCAACCCTGTAGCAATGGCAAAGCCCCTACTCCAAATCTCGATGGTTCCCAGACAACTTAGAGACCACCTCGACATTCGTCTCGTTACAGCAGATGCAACGTCAGCAAGGCGGAGTGATGGCGAAATCCCAACTCCATCCCAGCATTCGTCTCGTTACACTAGACGCAATGTCAACAACGACGTTCCTTCTCAGTCCAGCAGGATGCAGATGCAACGTCAACGAAAGACCTTACGGTCAAAACAAAGCGGAGTGACGGCAAAATCTCAACTCCATCTCAGCATTCGTCTCGCTACAGCAGGCGCAATGTCAACAACAGCGTTCCTTCGCAGTCCAGCATGGTGCGGGTAGAACGTCAACAAAAGACCTCACGATCAAAACAACGGAGCCATGGCGAAAGTACCTAGTTCCAAGTCCCGACGGCCACATCTACAGCCTGGAGACCCACAACAGCGTCCCTCCTCATTCCAGCAGGACTCAGACGCCACATCACCAAGCGGAGCCATGGCAAAATCCCTAGTTCTAAACCTCGACGGTTCACCAGCAACCTAGAGACAACCGCGACATTCGTCTCGATACAGCAGACGCAATGCCAGCAAACGAAGCAAAGGCCAAATTCCTAGCTTCAGGGTCTTGACGGCAACTCATATAAAACCTGAAAGACTATCGGAGATCATCCCACACCAGCGCGTAGTGGTCACCACCTCGACGTTCATCTTGATAAAGCAAACAAAATGTCACTACAGTGTCCTTCCTCCAACAGGATTCGGACACACCAAAGCAAACGAAACGGAGGCCAAATTCCTAGCTTCAGGGTCTTGACGGCAACTCATATAAAATCTGAAAGACTATCGGAGATCATCCCATACCAGTGCGGAGTGGTCACCTCTTCGACGTTCGTCTCGATACAGCAGACGAAATGTCACCACAGCGTCCTTCCTCTAATAGGATTCGGACACACCAAAGCAAACGAAGCGAAGGCCAAATTTCTAGCTTCAGGGTCTTGATGGTAACTCATATAAAACCTGAGAGACTATCGGAGATCATCCCACACCAGCACGGAGTAATCACCACTTCGACGTTCGTCTCGATACAGCAGACAAGATATCACCACAGCGTTCTTCCTCCAGCAGGACTCAGACGTAACATCACCCAACGGAGCCACGACAGAATCCCTAGTTCCAAACCTCGGCGGTTTACCAGCAACTTAGAGACAACCGCGACATTCGTCTCGATACAGCAGACGCAATGCCAGCAAACGAAGTAAAGGAAATATTCCTAGCTTCACGGCCTTGACGGCAACTCATATAAAGCCTGAAAGACCATTGGAGAACATCTTACACCAGCACAGAGTGATCACCACCTCGACGCTCGTCTTGATACAGCAGACGAGATATCACCACAGCGTTCTTCCTCCAGCAGGATTCAGACATGACAATCAAACAACGGAGCCACGGCAAAATCCCTAGTTCCAAACCTCGACGGTTCACCAGCAACCTAGAGACAACCGCGACATTCGTCTCGATACAACAGATGCAATGCCAGCAAACGAAGCGAAGGCCAAATTATTGGCTTCAGGGTCTTGACGGCAACTCATAATACCTGAAAGACTATCGGAGATCATCCCACACCAGCGCGGAGTGGTTATGATTTATCGAGGCTCTCCAAAATGAGCCTAACCTCAAGTAAAAAGCGGCATGGCAAAATTCCTAACGCTTGCTCTTCCGACGGTCAAACTGCCGAGGAGGATTGCTTGAAGACATCTTGTCCAGCCCCCGAAGGGATCAGAGACACGACAGTCGCGGGGCTACTCGAACAACAAGATTATGTGTCGAGGAATACACCAGCCAACGCGACGGTGCGACGGGTATAAAACCCTAGTACCATAGGCCCTAACGGACCTCTGTTGTAAAGAGCAGAGGTTAACTGTGACGTTAGGATATTCTTGCGAGAACTGCTCGATTCGTCTCGACTTGTGAGGAAATTAGTGTCTTTGTGAGAACTTCTCAATTCGTCTCGACTCGTAGGGAAAAGTCTTAGGCAATAGGGATAAGAACCGGTTTCCTAAGCACTGGGGCCCTGCAAGTCGGTCCAAGATGGACTTTTGCATACTATTCACGGGCCACACTCTCCAAAGTCGAATCTCGACAAGGAGGGAAACAACCGCTTACGGGTCCTCTTGACTTGTAGGAGGAAAAATTCTCTTATGAGATCCTTACGACTCTCAAAAGAAAACGCGCTTAGGAATCCTCACGATTTCTAGGGAGAATTTGCACCCACGAGATCCACTCGACTCGTGGGGAGAAATACCTTTATGAGACCCTTACGGCTCATGAAGACGAAGAAAGTCTTAGGCTACAAGGACCCTAAACTTGTTTCCTAAGCCCTCAATTCTGTGGCCTTGCATAACTCTGCACTACTTCACCCACGTACATACCTATATGGGTAAAGTAGTGGGGGGCATTTGTTCCCGCCAAAATTTTGGCTCACAGCCTGCTCCCTTATAAAAAATATAATAATAATAATAATAATAATAATAATAATAATAATAATAAAAATGAAGGGAAAAACTCCACATGCAAAGAATGTAACAAATGCCTCAAAACCAAGAGTTAAAATATTGTGAAGCAACGCTTCAGATGCAGCGCCAAGTGCGCTGCGCCCTAAACAGTGCACCACTTGCAAAGCACGTGTGCGCTAGCACTAGGTGCGCTGCACTCCAAGCAGCGCACCACGTGTCAAACACAGGTGCGCTAGCACAATGTGCACTGCCTTTTAAGCAGCGCACCATATGCAAAGCATGGGTGCGCTAGCGCTGGAACCTAAAAGCTCCCCATCTTCAGATCAAAGATCTAATAATAATGATAAATTATTAATTAATCAGAAACTAAATTCTGTTAAGGAAAGATTCCTCAAAATCTTTCCAAATAACAAGATTGTGCTCTGTAAATCAGAGCACCGTTGGATCAATGATCCAATGGTAAATAAAAATTACCAAAAGACAGAATAAGTTCTGTTATGGAAAGATTTTCTCAATCTTGTTAAAAACAAGAAGATTGCCTTTTGTAAAACAGTAACCCTAAGATCAAAGATCCAACGGTGGGGAAACATCCCCAAATAAATCAGAGAAAGATCTCTTTAACTGATTTAACAAATCAGCTTGCCCTATATAAAGGCCCCAAGACTTCAAGTCTGAGATAGAGAAACACCCCATAAACTTTGAGAAAACTCAAAGAGAGAAAATCAAGCTTTTAGCAAAAGAAGATCATTTCTTCAAGGTAAAGAACATGATTCTTGAACACAGAGATGAAAGCATCTCATGAAAAGAAGAACTATCTTCTAAATAAGATCATAGATCTACAAAAGACCAAGGCCTTTGATAAAAAAGAGATCAAAAGATCTCATCATAAAAACAAAACGAAGTATTTACTTCATTCACAGATCATTGATCTACAAAGGCAGCGCCTTTTTATAAATAAGAACTTTTGCTCTTGAATCTTGAGGCAAAGCCTCCTTTAAAAAGAACATAAACTTGTTCTCCGATCATAAATGCACTTTGCGCTATTGAAAAGTGCCTTGCACTCATGAACTGCGCTTTTGCGCTCCTTGGACCGGCGTTCAGCGCCAAAACGTGCCACGTGTCAACCACAAATACAACTTGCGCTTTGCGCTTCTAAAACAGTGCACTGCGCTCATGGGCTGGCGCTCAGCGCCAAGTGCGCCACGTGTCATTCACGTGTGCGCCACTAAACTAGCATAACACGCTCATAAATTGAAAGCGCAATGCGCTTATAAACTGGTGCTTAGCGCTAAGCGCGGCACGTGTCCTTTTCGTGTGCGCTACTTAGCAGAAGCGCACTGCGCTCTTTAATTGGCGCAAAGCGCCTGGCGTGCCACGTGGCGCACTGTCAGAACTCACATTGTTCTGATGATTGCTATGCATTCAATACAAGACAAAAAAGTAATGTCAGGATCTAATACTCAGCATTATTAAAAGGGCCAAGCCCAAATAAAGGCTCAATAGCCAGAACAATAAAATGTTAAACATTTATTAGACTTAGCCCAAGATTGGCCGTAAGTCCTCAACTCATATCAATTGAGCCCATATGCTCATAAACCTTTTAACAGATTTTAGTCCCAAATTGGACTATAGATCTCCCAACCAAAATTGGTTCAAGGGTACATCTCTGAACTCCTCTGATATTTGTCGTTGTAATCCTTCAACGTCTTCAGAGAGGTGACGGGTCCCGACGGCCATACATTCCACAGACTATGGTGTCTTTAAACCGGACTGTGGGGTCCTTAAACTCATGGACTATAATGTCCTTAACACGGACTGTGGGGTCCTTAAACTCATGGACTACGATGTCCTTAACCTTGGACTGTGGGGGTCCTTAAATTCATGGACTATGATGTCCTTAACCTTGGACCACCATGTCCTTAAACTGGTAATTGACCGGGAAGTCCCTAAAATAGAGCAATAGATCCCAAATGCTTTTTTGTTGGATCTAAATGATCCTGTTAAGTTGATCTTAGTCTAAAAATTAGACTAACGTGTCCTTAACAAACGTTGATTCGATCTTAGTCAAAAATGAGACTAATGTATCCTTAACAAACGTTTAAGTTGATCTTAGTCCCAAATGAGACTAACATATCCTTAAACCCAAACCAAAACCCAAATCTAAGAAAATACGGATTTGGACTAATCCACGCCCTACGGGCGACAACATAAATTAGTCTCCGTATACAATCCACGGGTAACCAAAAATAAAACAAACACCCACGACACGAAGTGACTATCTAGAGAAGGAGAAAGTTGTTGCCGCGATGCAGTAGCGTAATTAACTGCAGGGGCTTGCGCCTACAGGGAAGAGCGTCCCCACAATCAAAACCCCCTCAAACGAGGGGGAATCTGACGAAGTCTGCTACATCGACCGCATCCGTTTAAACCTTCGATACATGGTGCTATAAATCAACTTGGCATCTTCGGAGAGGTGGACGGATAGAACCAATTAGCATCTGCCCCCAGATTCAGGCAAGACGTTTGTCTTCCCGGTTTTCGGCGGTAAACATCTGGCGCTCAGCGCCAAGCGCTCCACGCGCTCTTCACGTGGGCGCTATTTTACAAGAAGCGCCTTAGCGCTCCACGGTCTGGCGCTCAGCGCCAAGCGCTCCACGTTTTCCTTATGTGGGCGCTAAGGAATTACAGAGCGCTCTATAAACAAGGCCCCAGCGCCATAAAAAAGCGTTCAACACTCAGTAAAAGACAAAAAGAAAAAGGGGTGTCAGAACCCAAATTAATGCTCAGCATTATTGAATAAAAAGGGGATGAGCCCAAATAAATGTTCAACATTTTATTCAAAATGAGTGGACTGAGTCCAAATAAGTTTTCAAACACTTTATTCAGAACTGAGTGGACTGAGCACAAGTTGGCCATATGTCCCTAATTCAAACAAACCAATCCTATGTGCTCACAATCTTTTTAATTGGTCTTAGTCCCAAACTTGACTATAGATTTCCAAACCAACATTGGTTCAAGGGTACATCTCTTCATACCTATGAGACATGTCATTGTAATTCTTCAACGTCTTCAGAGAGATGGAGGATCCCAATAACCAATAACTTTTGGCGCATCCCCAAACGTTTAAACCAAAACCTTACAGATTATGACGTCTTTAAACCAGACTATGATGTCTCTAAACCTTACAGACCATGAGGTCCTTAAACTCATGGACTATGATGTCCTTAAACCCAATGGACCGCAATGTCCCTAAACTAAAACGATAGAGTCCAAATACTCTTTCGTTGGGTCTAAATGATCCCAAATCCTGTTGAGTAGATCTTAGTCTAAAATCATATTAACGTATCCTCAACAAACGATTGAGTTGATCTTAATCTAAAACAAGATTAACGATCCTTAAACCAACCCAAACCCAAATCTAAAGAAATACGGATTTGGACTAATCCACCCTCTACAGGCGAAAACATAAATTAGTCTCCGTATACAATCCATGGGCAACCAAAAATAAAACAAACACACACGACACGAAGTGACCATCTGGAGAAGGAGAAAGTGGTTACCGCAATGCAGTAGCGTAATTAACTGCAGGGGCTTGCGCTTGCAGGGAAGAGCGTCCCCACAATCAAAAACCCAGGGGGAATTTGACGAAGTCTGCTACAACGGCCGCATTCGTCTAAACCTCCGATATACGGTGCCATAAATCAACTTGGCATCTTCGGAGAGGTGGACGGATAAAACCAAATAGTATCTGCCCCCAAATTCAGGCAAGACGTTTGTAACACCCGAGCCCAATAATACTATTTCTGTTACTGGTTGAGTGTTTGACATTGCTCATTTCATTTATCTTGCTTGTTTGGTTCTTGTTGCAAAATTTTAACCGGCTAAGTCATTTTTGCATGTAACAAATTTTAGCACCTAAAATGAAATTAAAAATATTCATATTGGCCTACTCGTCACCCCTAGCCACGTGGTAGCGTCCGCGCGTCGAGTTTTCATCCCGTTCGGTGAAACGAGCGAGTTTGGATGGCTACGCGCGCGTGCAAGTGTCCGACTTGGGGGCATGCTTTTAATCATAAAACATCTAATTTTAAAATTTGGAACCCGCTTAAAATCCTATTATTTAAATTTCAAATATTTGGGCGCAACCCGGGCGCGATTTGGAAACGTTTCATTTAGCGCCAAAATCCCAATTTAATTAAATATACTAAAACTATAATATTTATTCGATACTCTAATCTGTTACATATTTTAACCAGTTAAATATTTAGAAAATCCTTTTTAATCCTTTCTGTTCTCGTCTCAGCCAATCACGAGGCTCAAACCCTCGTGGGCCCCCGCCTTTAACCCTCTCTCTGCCTCTCTATCTCTCCTCTCTCTTTCCTTATCTCTATCTCTCTCTTCCTCTAATCTTTCTCTCTCTCTATCCCTATATATTTTCCCTAACCTCCTTCCTCCAGAAAACCCATCGCGAAACCCTAACCCCGTCACAACCCGAGCCAGCCTTGTCCCCCGTCGCCGCCGCGACCGCGTCGCCGACACCACCATCACCCTCGTCGCAGCCGCTACCCATTCCTTCCTCCTCTCCCTTCTCCCGTGCACCCAACACCGTAGCCACCTGCACCGTCGCTGCTCGCCGTCGCCGCCGTAACCCGTCGCCGACGACGCCAGCGAAATCCCCCTTCGCCCCCTTCCCGACCTCGACACCTTCCTCCTCCCTCCCTTGCGCCGGCGCCGCAACAGAACCCAACCTGCAACCCTATCACCTCTTCAGTTCGCCGGAAAACGCCGCCGTCGACCCTCGTCGTCGTCACCCGCTCCACCGCCGACCACCTCCTCTTCCCCTGCAACCAAAACCCGGCCACTACCTCTCCCTCCTCACCGTATCCCCTGAACCAGCACCTGCAGCCGAGTCGGCCGTCGCTGCCTCCTCGCCGGCGCCCCATCTCCGTCGAGTTGCCATCCTTGCTATCCCAGTAAGTTTCTCCTGACCTCTCCCTTTCCTTTTTCCCTTCGCTGGTTGCTTTTTGTCCGTGCGTAGTTTGCTAACCGTTGTCGCTGTTTTGACATTTCGCCGGAATCCGGCCGTGCCGACTACTTGACCCGACATTCCAGCAAGGTACTCCAGTCCGTGTGGTCCCGCTGTTCGTTGTTTGGTCTCGATCCGTGAACCGTGCGTCCGTCGCGTGCTTTTCCGCCGACGTTACGTCCGTTTTTCCCGGTTCGCGAACCGTCGAGGCAAGTATCACTTGCCACATGCTATGTTACACAAATTAAGTGTGTTTGACTCATTAAACTTGCAAAACTTAACTAAGTAGAGCTATTTTATTATTTGGACGCATTATGACATATATCATGATACTGTAACCTAAAATCACAATTGCCACTTTAACCCTAATAACGAAACTACCAGTTAATCATTTTACTGTTAAAAGGACGATAGCCGTACACATGTAGCTCTATTACTTTATGTTATTGATATTGCACTACCTGGTGATTATTGCACCGCAAGGGTGCTCGAAACTTGTTAATCTGATAATACGACTGCACTATATTGTGATTAAACGAACTGATATTGTCGTTTACTTTATTTCCTGCTGTTATTTCCTTATTCGATTATATACCTGTTGTGAACACACCCTCGATTGCGTTACATATTGACCTGACCTTGCTACACATGACATATATATACATACCGATGCACCGGACATGGTACCCTTTACTATCGACTTAACCTGATGTACCATGACCTGACCTGTTACCTGATCTCATGCCTAATGCCAACAAACCTGACATGGAGTCCTCATGGACCATTCTTGTTGTCTATACAGACAAACCTGCTTTTACCTGATCCTGTGTTGGCATTAGTTCTTGATTACTAAATACCTGACTCGACATACATAACTTGGGGGTATGGGAAAATCAAAGGTGAAACCGACTTGTAACTCAACAGTTCGATACCTATTCTGATCAGTCTTACGGGCCAGGCCAGCCCCGGAGTGATGATGCTGACATCACTCACCCATCCTGCTACTTGTTACTGCCTAGCGGCACGTCTCGGATTCAGCCTCGAGAATCTTGACCGTGGTCCCGGGCACGCACGGGATACTATTGAGTTACATCGACGAGTCATCAATTGATTTCAAAGACTTTAGAATAGAAAACCTGATAGAACAGTTTCGTTACCCACTGCACACTACCCTGCACTGTTGTTTCATATTATTGCTTTATTCATGTTTATTTCTGCATTGCTTATTACCATGTTCATATTATATTATTGGTTGACATGACGCGCTGACGTCTGGGTTTTGCATGGCCCAGATTCTTTACCACTGTCCCCGACCGAGCAGGAGTACTTCAGCCAGCAGGCTGATTTGTGAGTTTTGTAGTGATTAGTTTATTTATTGCATTTTATTTCCAGATGTGAGCCCGCATTATGGGACGTACTTTTCTATTATTGTATTGGATTATTTGCTTCCGCACTTATTTATCATTGACTCTTGTTATTATGGATTTGGACATGTGTTAGATAGTTTATTTATCTTGTTCTTGATATCTCTACAGCCGTAATGTGACTGTGGATGGATACTTCCTACCCACAGGTAGCATGGTTGGCTATGTCACGTGCCCAATCTTGCGTACTCTGGGAAGCGGGGCGTGACAACGTTTGTCTTCCCGGCTTTCGGCGGAGAACACCTTCGACGAGTGTGCAACCGGATTTCTTTTCAAGGCTCTCTACGGGGCGACCCACGGCATCTATCCGAAGAGCCGAAGCCCGCCAGGCACTCAAAATAGAAAAACCAAGGCAATAGCGGCTCAGGTATAGTCCCAACAAAACGGCGCGAACTCCGACCCAGCTAGATTTTATGAAGTTCCAAGAGCCGAGTTATCCCGCAAAGACGACCGTCTAGGCCGTAAAAATCTACAACTCTCTTGAACTTTTGAGACGGGTCAAAAGAAACTCTATGACTGCGAAGATCAAAAGGACGACAATTCATACAGTGCCGCGAAGGGACGTGTCTAAACCCCAATGTAGAAAACCTAACACCGTCTTTTCAAGCGTTTACCAGGCATTCCGTGCAGCGCTAAAGAAGCGGGGCAAGGCCCGAAAAGAAGCGCCAGTGCCACTCAATAACCCTGTCAGGCCGACCGTCTTCAGTCGATTGTCCTTTGCCGAAGCAGAAGGGCCACGACAGTGGTCTGCAAAACCAGTCGCTGGAAGTAAAAAGGTGGCTAGACATGTTACCCATATGGTCTACATGGTGGGTACGCGCCCCAATGACAACCTTCGCAGCAAAAGTAAGGATGGGTTCACCATATCCCAAACCTAATCTGGCTTGAATGTGGCTACCCATTCCTAAGATCAGCCTCCTCCATAGAATGATGAAAATCCTCTTGATGAGGCCGATAGGCAGAAGGACCCCTCAATCCACGTGGAATGAAGCTCGGACAGTGAAGAAGAGCCGACCTTTCGCCCTCGGACTGCAGAACAGGAGCTCCTCCAAGAGCTCCGAAAAAACTTCGAAACAAAGATAATGAGATGGCCAAGCTATACTCCAAAATTGACGACTTGATGAACGTCCTGGTGCAGCTCATGGCTCAAGTTGCTCATGCACCCTCCAATCAAGCATAAGTCTCTATTCACGAGCCGGGCGGTAACATACCGAAGTGACCGATGCATGTCCCTTCAGGTCCAAATATGGGCGAGCTACACGAAAGCCGACCGTATTCCGCTTCTAGGGAAGCCTTGGCCCCAGATGGTGCCATTCCGCTGACGCAAGATCGGATAATGGATTTGGTCACCAACAAAGTTAAAACATTGGTGGCCGAAGCTGAAGCTCAGAAAGACATTGGCAGCAGTGGGAGGCCGTACCCCGCACAGTACGACCTGATCGAGTTCCCTAGCAGTTAGGTCATCACTAAATTCGGGAGATTCGACGGGATGGGAAATTCGAATCAGCATGTTGCCCACTTTAAAGTATCATGTGAGAATACAGGAGGCAATGATGTGCTTCTTCTCTGTCATTTTGTCAACAGCCTAGCAGGTGTCGCTTTCAACTGATACACGAGCATACCAGGCGGTTCCGTCACTACTTTCGCCCGGACAGAGTCTCTATTTCGGTAAAGATTCATGAGTGTCAGTGAAAAATCTCCATTGCTGGCCTTGTGAAGACCAAGCTGGGGAAGAATGAAAGCAATACGGACTTCATTGACCGATGGCGCAATCTCACCGTCAAGTGCGAGCCGCCGTTAGAATATGACCAATCCGTCAGCCTTCTTATTGAGAACCTCAGCAATTGGACGGTCCTGTTCTCATGTACAGCGGGCCTCAAAATGTTCTAGAAGCTGACCAATAAGGTTCAGATGTTGGAGTGTTCGAAACAAGAGTCTACCCAGGACTCTCAAAATGCCAACCTTGGAAGAGCCGAAAGGATGACCATCGTAAAGGTGGGAATTCCAACAATACCAACGTCTTCAATGCGTCTGACAATGAAGACATGAGAAGGGCTGGCGGACAAAAAACCGACCGATCGCAAAAGCCTATACTGGGAGGAGAAGGACCGACTCTGGAAAAGAGAAAAAGCAAGGTCTACTCCTTTAGAAGGGAAAATGTCCGAAAGATATTCAGGGACGCCTTGAGGAATGGTTTACAATTGCCGAACCCAAAGAGGCTGCATGAAGCAAGCATGACCGATAACCCTCTGTTTGCCCATACCACAGAATGCTGGGTCACGTCATCGAGGATTGCTATGTATTCAAAGATTGGGTCGAGAAACAGTACAAAGTGGGAGAAATCTCATTGTCCCCTGGCATGTTGGTAAACGATCAAGTCCCAACCACCAACTTCATACAAATAGAAGCTGAAGCACTTTGGAGGCATGCCGCTGAACCATCTGCCCTAAGAAATGAGGACTGAAAGTGTGTCTTAGCACCTCTACTAGGTTTCCACATGCATCAAATATGCAATTTTAAAAAATCTAGAGGTCTAAGCGACACTAACCTAGAACCGAACTAGAGAATTAAGGTTTGTAAACATCTAAACAAGTTTTACACTAAGTGAATAGAGAATACAACCTTTGTAGACCGGTCCTTCACTTCTAAAGCTCCAAGTAGTAGTCCATTAGCTCCAAGTAGTGATCCCTAGAACTCTTCTTAGGCCCCACTTGGTGAAAGGAACGAGCTTACTTCGTCGTCTTCGAGGCCAAAAATGATCCACCTTGAAATTACTCTAACTCAAGCTACCTCTTCACTAAGCAAGGAATTATAGAAGCAAACAACCTAATCTTATGGGCTAGATAAGAGTAGGTTGATGAAGTAGGAATTGTTCTCACTTTAGAAATCACTTTCTCTTTTTCTTTTCTCACTTCATGAAAAGCTAGAGAGCTCTTGAGAGAAGAAGAAGATCAAATAGTGTGAGGAAATATCTCAAGTGATAATGTAGAGAGTTAACCATGGGCCAAAGATAATGGTTGAATTATAAAATATCTAGAGTAAAACAAAATTAGTGGAATGAGTCATGGCTTCTACATTCTTCTACAAGCATCTTAAACCGTGCTCATTTCCACCTCATTTTTTAATTAACTCTAAATAAATATTCACCCAAATTATCTTTAGTTTTGGTGTTAGTCTCATACACCCATGTCCAATGTATCATCCACCACGACACAATATACATATATATTAATATATATTTCATATATATTAAATGTATTTCAAAGAGAAGAAAATCTTTAAGTGAGCAATAATATTAGTTAATACATAAATATATCAAATATAAATATATATCAAATTATTAAATCAACACTTGATTCAATAATCCGGTCATATCATATATAACTGGCCAATATCAAATATATATACATATAACATATCATTGTATCAACACTTGATTCAACAATCCGGTTATATCACATATAACCTAACCGATATCACATATCGCAAGATTAGAATACAGTATCACATACTCGTATTTAATCAAGCTCCCGTACATATCACCATATGTGCCCTACTTCATTTCGTTTGAGCTAGGAAGCCTCTGTGTGAGACTCTAAAGACTCGTCAATATGCCAGCAGTAGGTAATGATCACATCAGTCACCCACAAGCCGTCAGCGGTACTAGCTGGACGTAACGGCTACCCACGTATTGAGCGAATAGAAGATCAACAAGCAAGTTTGTCCAAACTCTCGCAAAGTCTATAAGCAACACTTACCATACAGTCTGGTCTCTTCGTCTGATATATCACATATCAAGTCTAGGGGTGGAATCGTTAGACCCCAGTAACTAGATAAGTCAGGCCGATGTGTGGCCTGTAACCGTTCGAGAAACTACTGATAACACTTACCAGTAAATCTCATCAGCCCTGGCCAGAGACTTGCTGTTATAGCCAATCGAGCATAATGCAACATCAACTCCCTATACCGGGAGTGACGAAACCCCTCCTATCGCTCATTGCCTCCATGTGACACGAGACTGTACCCAAAATCCACCTGTTTGCACGACTCCTTTGAGCCATGGTAGGGAAGAAATCAAAGCACAGTGGGAACCACATAAGAATCTATGACGATATCGGGTCTACAGACTAACCTGTACAAGTGTCACCAGAGAACTGCTATCTGACGATAGGTATGGTACCAACTAGGAGTTCTCGGCGAGTCATGTTCGTTGTACCCATTCTCTAATAAGCACCTGTGTACAATCTTTGATGTCAAACACCAATGGATGTGTGATCAACCATCGCCCCTGATTGATAGAGTTTTTGCGTGCTTAGTTAATTACCGCAATCAAGACGGTTTCGCTTGTAGCTAGCCGGTTGAGTACGGGTCGTCCGCAGGGAGATGGGAATCTTTTTCTATGTGCTTTAACAAGTTAAGTCCAAATGTCCAGATTTGTTTGAGATTAACTATGTGCTAAAATGTATATAAAGAGAGCTTGTTAGGGTTAGGATTAGGTTAGTTTGAGATAGGAGTCGCTCACTTCTTTCGTTGCCACTCTTAATATCGGTGTTACGGTAATCGGCAACAACGGGGATTAGCACGACTAGGAAAGAACTTGCGAGTATAAGCTAGGCTTTCCAACGTATAGTTCCTTCCTTTTGGTCCTTGTCCGTCCGTTCTTGGCTCTTAGCCTTAACCTCCGGTTAATTCAACCACAACCGGTCTCACGAACGAATCACCGCTATCATGTAGGATAGGGTGCCGTAGAGAGCTGATTGTGGTTCAATTAACGGGAGTCCGAATTAAAATGTTGGGCAAGAAAAGATCGAGAGAGATTTCCTTCTCTCAAACTTTCCTTATCCTACCCTAACAAGTGAGAAAACAACTCACCCATTACAAGAAAAAGGAAACTAAAATAAAAGGAGGAAGATAGAAAGAAAGAGGTTAGAAGATTACAACTAGCTATTTGAGATCTCACCTTGGCAAGGATCAAGCTTAAGCATCATTGTTGTTAAGGATAAAGAAAAATAGAACAAGAAAGAAACAAACAACAAATAACAACAACTAGATTAGCAAATGAAAATTACAAGCAATTATAATTAACAACATCACAAGACAAGCATGATAAAGACAAGAACTCTTTTATTCATCACTTCACTCATAAAAGCTCACTACAAAGTTTTAATGGAGAAAAGATGAAAAGAGGAAGAAGAACAACAACAAATCCTAAAATCTAACACAAGAATTAAGCACACTTCACTTGGCATTGTTCTGGGCTATTTATAGGCAGGAAACTGGAAACCTAGGGTAACAATATGTCACCAAATAAAATTACCAAACAGCCTCCAGAAAATAATCCACTGTCGAGCTAACTAGGCCGCGGATCCGCGGCCTAGACGCCATGTTGGCCGTGGATCCGCGGCCATTTAGGGGAATTAGGTCTTCATTTTTGGTGTGGTTCTCTGTGTTGCTGTACTCTTTAGTGTGGTATGCTTGTTTTCTCAGAAGCTCTTCACATTTCTTCCAGATTTTCAGCAGATCAAAAGGTGATTTGATATGGATCTTTTGCCATGATTTCCTTGAGCTCCGCGTAGATATCTTGGATTTTGTGTTGCCATTGTGCTTTGTGCATGAAAATGACCATCGATGTGTCATTTTGTCCTTTAAACTGGTGTGCAGCAACATACGGATAGAGAGCGGAGACCCGTATTTTATCTGTGGTTGGAAGTAATCCAGAATTTGTCGCGCTTTTCCATGAATTCCACTGTTTAGAGCTGAGAACCTGTAACCTGCAATTATCTAGCAAAACACGGATCAAGAGTACCTACCTATAAGCAATGTGATAAAAAATGGGCGGTATAAAAATGCAAAAATCTGATATGAACAAATACCCCCAAACTTATCATTTGCTCGTCCCGAGCAAAGCCAATCTATTCACAAAAATTCCTAACCTCACATTCGCAGGGAACGCGATTGCACTGAGCATGTGCAACAAGCCGTTAAACCTCTAGGTGTCCCTAGTAGGAAGAGTGTTGTCTCCTGAGGGTTTTCAGCGGATACTACCCACAAAATCCTGTCAACCTAGTTTTGCAAAATAACTATGATTCAAAAACCCTAAGGTTTTGTTTTAAAAATAACAATTCTATAATCCTAATTCTAGACTATCGAACCTTTAGTTTTCACACCTCGCTTCTCATTTAACTTAAGATTTTATATGTCTTTACGTGCAGTGCAAATATTGTCGTTAAGCTTCAGAAGGATCGATTAAAGTCATCATGCCACCAAATAAAGCCCAGATAAAAATTTAAAAAGGATCACATAAGTTTTATAAAGAGTTAAGCATTTTTCAAGTTTCGTTTTCCAGTAAGTTTTCAATTTCAGAATTTCTATCTTTCTTAACAGGAAACTAGGTCTTATTTTTCACTCCACCTTTTTCTTGTTTTCATTTCATACACACCTCTGTGAACGTGCAATAGTCTTTATCATGAATTCTAAGATATCTACGCGGAGCTCAAGGAAATCATGGCAAAAGATCCACATCAAATCACCTTTTGATCTGCTGAAAATCTGGAAGAAATGTGAAGAGCTTCTGAGAAAACAAGTATACCACACTAAAGAGTACAGCAACACAGAGAACCACACCAAAAATGAAGACCTAATTCCCCTAAATGGCCGCGGATCCGCGGCCAACATGGCGTCTAGGCCGCGGATCCGCGGCCTAGTTAGCTCGACAGTGGATTATTTTCTGGGGGCTGTTTGGTAATTTTATTTGGTGACATATTGTTACCCTAGGTTTCCAGTTTCCTGCCTATAAATAGCCCAGAACAATGCCAAGTGAAGTGTGCTTAATTCTTGTGTTAGATTTTAGGATTTGTTGCTGTTCTTCTTCCTCTTTTCATCTTTTCTCCATTAAAACTTTGTAGTGAGCTTTTATGAGTGAAGTGATGAATAAAAGAGTTCTTGTCTTTATCATGCTTGTCTTGTGATGTTGTTAATTATAATTGCTTGTAAGTTTCATTTGCTAATCTAGTTGTTGTTATTTGTTGTTTGTTTCTTTCTTGTTCTATTTTTCTTTATCCTTAACAACAATGATGCTTAAGCTTGATCCTTGCTAAGGTGAGGTCTCAAATAGCTAGTTGTAATCTTCTAACCTCTTTCTTTCTATCTTCTTCCTTTTGTTTTATCTTCCTTTTTCTTGTAATGGGTGAGTAGTTTTCTCACTTGTTAGGGTAGGATAAGGAAAATTTGAGAGAAGAAAATCTCTCTCACTCTTTTCTTGCCCAACATCTTAATTCGGACTCCCGTTAATTGAACCACAATCCGCTCCCTACGACACCCTATCCTACATGATAGCGGTGATTCCTTAGTAAGACCGGTTGTGGTTGAATTAACCGGAGGTTAAGGCTAAGAGCCAAGAACGGACGGACAAGGACCAAAAGGAAGGAACTAAGCGTTGGAAAGCCTAGCTTATACTCATAAGTTCCTTTCTAGTCGTGCTAATCCCCGTTGTTGCCGATTACCGTAACACCGATATTAAGAGTGGCAACGAAAGAAGTGAGCGACTCCTATCTCAAACTAACCTAATCCTAACCCTAAGAAGCTCTCTTTATATACATTTTAGCACATAGTTAATCTCAAACAAACCTGGACATTTGGACTTAACTCGTTAAAGCACATAGAAAAAGATTCCCATCTCCCTGCTGACGACCCGTACTCAACCGGCTAGCTACAAGCGAAACCGTCTTGATTGCGGTAATTAACTAAGCACGCAAAAACTCTATCAATCAAATGGCACCGTTGCCGGGGAGACGGTAGTTTATTTCTTTATGTAATTTCGGGTTAATTTGTGAATATAAATATAACCGAAAAACAAAACAAAAAATATATTGTAAAAACCATCTTGTTATTTTTTTGATTAGTTTTTTTGCAAGTGCGCAGGATAAAAAGAAGGTCGAGTTCAGTGCCAAAGACGTGGGAAGTTAGACCCATAACTCGCGGCTACACCGCGACGGATCAAGACAAGAACCAACGATCTACTGAAAAATTCCGGAGCAAACCCATTGAGCAAAGCCAGATTCAGGGGCTTCAAAACTGAAGAGGACACCCAACCCAGCACCTGCAAGGAATTTGAAGGCCCAAGTCTACCTTCTTGCCGCGGAACCGCGGCATAAACACGTGTTTGGCCGCGAAACCGCGGCCATTTGGTGCCATCAATATCCAAAATTCCCTGTGAGCCTTTCTTCCCTCTTCCCCACTCCTCTGAACTCCACTGAACTGTGTTTTTTGCAGCATTCTTTGCGCAAACTCTCTTCCCTCTTCCAATAAATTCATGGAAAAGAGCATTTGGTTGGAAGTAATCCAGAATTTGTCGCGCTTTTCCATGAATTCCACTGTTTAGAACCGAGAATCTGTAACCTGCAATTATCTAGCAAAACACGGATCAAGAGTATCTACCTATAAGCAATGTGATCAAAAATGGGCGGTATAAAAATGCAAAAATCTGATATGAACAGCCCCATACAGGGTCAAGAAATGTACACACTAGTCTACTCTGGAATATCGATACCCTGTCTCGATACTCTCTCGACTAAGAACAATTAAAGAATGTGCTTGTGGACTACACAAGTCCCAGTAGTATGATCCGCATCATAATCGTGGTAGTCAAGCAAATATCCTAAGGCTTTATCAGCATGTATCAGAGAGACAGTATAATAATACTAGTATACATGTTAAGATAAAGAGCAACCAGATAGCATACTATCATGTTAAGCAAGAAAGTCCTCTATATATATGTCCAAGCATCCACTATATCATACAATAATGGCCTTTAGGGCATACAAATTCCTAACAAGGATGACATGTCGCAACCTTCGTGAGATGTATACATATCCAAGAAGACAGAGAGGATGCTAAAATTGCACCAGAAAGAACTCAGAGTCGGGTGGGAAGGGCAAAAGGAGCCCACTGTCCCGTCCACCAATCCGAGACGGGCATGCTCGAAGTCCAAGAAGCTCAGAAAGAAGAAAAAGAAAAACACGGCTCGACGCGAAGAAGAGTGTGCGAGGAGAACGGCCATTCAAAAATACGTCAATCCTCTCGAAGAATGTGTACAAAAGGAAAGAACTCTTATCCAATTTGTAACAACCCTAAACTTTCTGTACATAATTTTTTTCAAAATACAGAAAGGAACACCTAAGCCTGAGCACAAGTTATAAATTTGATTTGCTTTTGAACAGCAAGAAAGCACTTATAGCTCATTGATAAAGCCTTGCACTGCTGTGACATAGCCCCTGTGTTCGAATCCCCCAGCCACATATTATTTTTATTGATTTTTTCATTTAAACTTTTTTAAGCCCAAAGGTTTACACGTGCACTATACGTAAAATGAAAAGTCACAAATAAAACAAACATGTGGAAAATGTTGTATACACTGAACATGACACGTGGCAAACATCCCAGCCCCCGACCACACCAAACGACCGGTGAGATCGGGCTTGGGGCCGACGCCGCCGGTCCCCCCGGTGGCTAATGCCTCAATTTTTCTACCTTAGCACCCCTTCGTCTACCCCACTACCTACATATTGTTTGTTTACTCTGAAAACATCCAAAGAGTGATAATTCCTCTCTTTAATTCATTTTTAATGCACATTTTAATTCCATTCTTCATTACCCAAAACCTTAATTTTCCCTATAAATACCACACTCCATTTCACCCTTCCTCATTCAGAATGCCATTACAAAAACTCTCTAAAATTTCCAAGTCACAAGTTGTGCAAGTGGAGTTAGCAAAGGGTAAGGTTCCAGTGAAGTTTCGGGAAGAATCCGGCGACGAAATGACTCCCCGGTGATTCCAATAGCTTCCCCTCTCTCTCCTCTTGTTTTACAATCAGTAAGTTTCCACTCCCCTCCTTCATCTCTATTCTAAAACAATCTATTTTCAAAACTCGTCGGAAGCAGAGTTATTCCGACTTCCGATTCGTTTTTCTTTAAAAACTCCATTTTTCTTAAACAATAAAATACCATATTCCCTCATAATGATCAATAAACATAAACTGTCACGACCCACCCCCAATATAGTGAGTATTGTCCGCTCTGGCCGAAGCCGCACGGTTTTATCCTTCGGAGCGAACCGGACCCGACCAGGGGCCACTTCCCAGGAGGTCACCCATCCTAGGACTTCCCTGGCCCGAGCATACTTAACTACAGAGTTCTCAAACTCCTATAGTGCCGGTTCACTTAAAAGGCGCCTCTGTATTGAAGAGTAGTATCATTCCATCTATAGTACAGATTTTTCCTCCTTCGGAATGTATTCCGATGATTCCCCAATTTTTTTACAGTGGGTCCCCATGCTTATCTGATATATATGGGTATACCGGATAATACCTGGGGTATTACATTCTCCCCCACTTAGAATAATAGTTCGTCCTCGAATCACAGACCTACTGTTGAGGAACCAGCTCTATTACCATTCTGTCATGACCCACCCCCAATACAGAGAGTATTGTCCGCTCTGGCCGAAGCCGCGCGGTTTTGTCCTTCGGAGCGAACCGGACCCGACCAGGGGCTACTTCCCAGGAGGTCACCCATCCTAGGACTTCCCTGGCCCGAGCACACTTAACTACGGAGTTCTCAAACTCCTATAGTGCCAGTTCACTTAAAAGACGCCTCTGTATTGAAGAGTGGTATCATTCCATCTATAGTACAGATCTGTCCTCTTTCGGAATGTATTATGAAGATTCCCCATTATTTTACAGTGGGTCCCTATGCTTATATGATATATATGGGTATACTGGATAATACCTGGGGTATTACATAAACAAACACATTAGAACAAGTTTCATCTCAAAAGAATCTATTATGCAACTTTTATCGCATTTTTATGGTTAAATACCATATACTTTACTTTCGACACAATTCAACATATTCCCTTGTATTACCTTTAGAAACTCACGAGGTAATGACCTACCTTATCACAACACACATTTTTGACATAGCACGATAACTCTTGGGACATTACTTTATTGGAAAATATGAGATTACATTTAAATATCATAAACTTTCAAAAACCGTTTTCTTTAAGAAGTGTATTACTTAATTCCTTGCAAATACGCATCTACAACCCATTTTGGAGAACCCCGATCGGGATGGTGCGGGTTATCGCACGTCTTTGGGCCTAGTAGAGCGAGATGCAGACCTCCGGAAGGAGCATTCGATCTTGATGGAATTTTTAATACAATTTTTAAGAAAAATGTGATTTCTATTTAATAAATAAATTCTATTTTTTTTATAAATATTAGATATATATAAATACTATCAAAATATCTACTTTAAGTATATAATATATATATTTCATGTTTTCTAAATAAAAGGAATCACAAATTTCATGAAAACTACCTTTACAATTCAATACCATTCCAAGATTTTACTAAAATACCATATACAATGAAATCTAGATTATATCCACTAGAATATTTCATTTTATAAAAGTTACAATTATGAAAACCCTAAAAAAGATAACTAAATACTTGAGGTGTATTTTGAAAATATATCAAAACTATTTTTCATAAAACCCCCTCAAGTTATATTAATTTACAATAAGGACCCTAGTAAACATAAGTTTAAGCGGGACCAGTTCTCTTGAGCCTCAGGGAGCCGGAGAATATGGGTGCTTGCCTATCTAAGGTAGACAACCTTAAAACGGTGTTATCATACGGTAATTGTCTTGGAAAAAAACACAAATCCTGCCGTCCATGTGCAACAGTTACCGATAACTCCAAAACAATCAGAACTCCAATTCTGTTTAAAAGTCTAACTCAGTCCGAGTCATGGTCAAATCTGAAATCAATCTGACTTGAATTCTTTTCAAGTATAACTACAATACAACATGAATCCATGAATACCAGAATACAATCCATATCAACATGAACATGACTAAACCGAACCATGGATATACTCTGATTACATGACTATCCATTTATATCCATTCCATTTACTGATATCATGGTTTCGGCAAGTCTTCCATTTACTACAAGACAATACAATACAATCAATACAATAAACATTACGGGGTTTATAAAGGGGTAGACTGGTATGGAACATGTTAAAGGTGGCACGAGGTGGTCACTAAAAGACGTTATTACATCCATACCGTTGTTCCGTGGTATTATCGATGACGCCTTGTACTACGGACTACCAAATTCCACGGTGTAAGTTGGACTCCTCTTGTATACACTGGCATATTCTGTACCAAGCTACAACAACTACATTAGTATAACAAATATAACATATCTACTTCACCTGTTCTATTCTCTGTCTATTCTTCTCCTTCTTTCTTTGGGACTTACCGAGCGATTGTTCGCTGACGACATTCCTATTTCTCTTCTTCTTTGGAATGTTGTCAGGAGGACCCAACTTCGAGGAGTTCGAGACTAGCCAGGATCACTTGGAGCAGTTCACAGAAGACCCTGAGCATTGACTTTACTTGTACTCATTTTATTTTCAGTTCATGACATTGTTTAGGCATTGCATTCTAGACTTGTATTTATATTTCCAGTTGTACTTGTAAAAAATGTTAAATTAATAAAAGTTGATGTTCATTTACATATCTTCTTGTGTACATTTTACTTTATATTGATTAGATACGCTTAGCGTATTTACTTCTGAGTAAATACGTCACGTGGCCCGTCGCGTTTCCTTACCCGTGCACTGGGAAGCGGAGCGTGACACAATTGAAGGAGTTCTACCCTATAGATGGGTCCCCTACTGTGACTTTCTACGCAATACATCTCGGCAGCGATTCTGAGGAGGAGCTCTATTTTCCCGAAGAGTACGATGGGCTCGCCACAAAAGCCAACTAAATCCAGCTCTGAAGTGGTAAGTCTCTAGTGCCAAGATAAGGCAACACACTAAAAGAAAAGGAAAATTAGGTGGCTAATGAAGAAGACGGCAGAGATCCGATTCACGGAGATTCGTGCTCTTCCTTGGTAGACTATAACGTCTTGGCTCACCTCCGAAAGCTACAATCCCTCTTAAGTATCTATGATGTTCTGATTCTATCCAAGGAGCTTAGGGACGTCCTTATCTATGCTCTGCAAAAGCCCGAGCGGTACCAGGCGCGCTTCGCGGAGATCAATACGGAAGAGGCCCAGTACGCTCTGCATACGCTATGGTTGCATTTAAAGATGAAGACATGCTATTAGGGACAGCTGAGCATAACTGACAGCTTTACGGTGACCGGGTATATCGACGGAGATCGGATTAATCACATATTGATTGATCCGGGGTCCTCAGTGAACATCATGAAATTGCGGAATCTAAAGAGTTTATCAATAGACATCCAACACCTATCAAAGGAGAGGATTGTCATCTAGGGCTTCAATCAAAACTGCCAGTTCTGGGATTTATAGCTTTGCCAATCAGGTTTGGGGACCTGCGAACCAAAACTAAGATATACTTGATCGACGCCGAAACGTCCTATAAGATTCTCCTGGGACGACCATGTCTTCACGATTATAGTATCGTTCTGTCAACGCCCTATCAATGCATGAAGTATACTAAAAATGGCGAAGAAAGATGCGTTGACAGAGATATATAGCCGTTTGGTGTACATGAAGTCTGATATGAAGATTCTCAGTACTTTATAAAACCCCAAAATGCTAAACAGTAGTCAACTAGAGACCAGAGAGTCCAGAGTCTCAAAAGCAAACCTGAGCCGCGGTCAACTAAAAACAAGAAGGCCCTGAGCCTCAAAAGCCAATCTAAGTCGGCAACCAATATCGCGTTGAGGTAAATTAGTGTCACCCTTAAAAGTAAAAATCCCTAAGTGCGCCCACGTTTCGGTAGTGACACCGATGAGTCCGACACTGGAGGTCCATCCTTCCATAAAAACCGCCTCCATTTCGATAGTGATATGGACGAGTCTAATATTGAGGGCCCATCTGGCAGCAAAGCTCAACCTCATCTCGCCAGCGATACCGAAGAGTCAGAGGAGGACCCGTCTTGCAACAGTTGCACAGGGCGAACTCTCACGCAAAAAGCAAAACTAAGAGAGACCTTTAAAGTCACAGAGAGATCCCTGACCATCACCAAAGTTCCGGAACAGATGTTTAAAGAGCTCAACGTGTTGTTGGTCTCCACTGTGGACCAACTGACAACCTTCTACGTCCCCGGAAGGAACAACGGACAGAAGGGCATCCTGTTTTATGGGTCGAACCCTGTCGTGCACCCGGACGATTTATCCACAACGTGCCTTTCTTATGAGTGAGGTATAAGAGCCATCTTAAACCCCAGATAGTATGCGCCCGGGATGTGTGAATATTTTAAAAGGTGCGGATGTCAATTATACCAGACAGACTCCGAAGCAAAGTTTTACGAGAGGTTATGGCACCCACCTCAGGTCCGATCGCTCATCGAGGGGCGAGTCCCAGATAGATGAGGCCTAGGTTATGTGCAACCCTGTTGGATATAGTGTCCTCAATGCAATTATTGTAATTGCAGGCACGCGATTATGACAACAGAGGGAGGATCTATACAGGTAGAACAATCTTATTCAAAATGATAGTATGCTATCTGGTTTGTCTTTATCAATGATGTGTACACGTTTTACTTGTTATTGTGTGTCGTTAATACATAAAAATGAAGCCCGTAGGATTCTTGCTTGACTACCAGCATTATAATGGTGATCATATACGTGAAAGCTGGGTAGCCTATAAGCACATCCTTAAATGTCCCTAGTCGTGGGAGTATTGAGACTGGGCATCAATATTCCGGAGTATACTAGTGTATATGTTTCGATACCCCGACGAGGGGCGCTGGCCGTTCTCACAAGCCATTGGTGTTATATCACCTAAGATAGTATACAGGTGCTCACTGGAGGTGAGTACACTGGACGGACTCGTCGAGAAATTCTAGATGGTATTATACCTATCGTCAGATAGAAGTTCTCAAGTGGAATGAGTATAGGTTAGTCCCTCGACCTGAAGTCGTCATTTGTCTCTTGTGAGTTTCTACTGTACTTTGATTACTACCCTACAACGGCTCAAAAGAGTCGTGTAAACAGGTTTTAGTTGGGTACAGTCCCGAGCCATATGGAGGCAGTGGTCGACTGTCAGGGATTCGACTCTCCTGGTATTAGGAGTCGATGTCGCGCTGTGTTAGGTTAGCTTGAAGGGTTACGGCAGCGCCCCGGCCATCAAACCGTGGCCAAATGCGGAACAAAAAATTCTAAAACCTGGCGCTACCGTTACCCGATTCCCGGATCGACCTTAAACCCTAATCTAGCAAGCTAAGAAAGAAGTTAGAATGGTTATACCGAGCTGATCCGTGTCCTTCGGTCTTCATTCCAAACTCCTAGTGATTCTTTGATGATGTTTGGTTGCCGGTCTTCCTCCATCTCCGATGATCCATCTTAGGGAAACGGTGCAAGCTCCAGCCTCGACAAACGAGGCAACCGACGGTCCAAAGTTGCTAGCGATGGAGAGTGTGGGTGTATGAAACTGTCACTACAATTTTCTCTCAACTCATGTGCTCATGGGAGCAACCATAGAAGATGAATGAGGTGATGAAACTTTTGCATGAGGCAGCTAAAAATGGCTAAGTCCCTTTTTCTTTTTCTTTAGAGTGAATGAGAAAGTGGGAGTAATGCAAGTGTAATCCTCAACCAAATGAAATCAATCCCCACCATCAAGTGGCCGGCCCCTCCTCTCTCATCCCTCTAAAAATTATCATTTTCTTTTTCCAATTAAACAAAGAAAACCATACCTCAAAGTCCATGCTTTGACCCATGCCCAAAGTCATGTCACCTTTTCCACCTCATTAATAAAACAAATGAATTTCCATAAATGGAAAATCATATAAATGAGGTGGCATCTTCTAGAAGCTATTCCGTATAAAATACGGAATACTTCCCGGTACATGTATCGAAATACATATACGCGTATTCGTACAAAAATATGAATAGCCAAGAGAGAAAATAAATAGCGAACAATAATACTTATGTAAATTATTAAATCAAAACCCGATTTAATAATCCGGCTTAATCCTAAGCCGCTAGTATTATCAACCGTCCGATTAAAGTCTGCGCAGCATGTGCACATATTTAATCGAACACCAGTATGTACCAACATACCTCATGTACACCATATCGCCTGAACCGTGAAAACCCTCTATGTGGGACTCTAAAGACTCGTCAATACGCTGGCAGTGGGTTTAACCACAAGCACGTCAGCGGCACTAGCTGTACGTAACGGCTACCCAGGTATTGAGCGAAAGGGAGGCCGACGAGCAAACTCATCCTGAACCCCTACTGAGCCTGACAGTGACAATATACGTACAGTCCGCTCTGTTCGTCTAAGAGTATCGCATATCGAGTCTAGGGGGTGGATAAAGTCAGACCCCTAACAATGCGATATTTAGTGTCGGCATGATACCCATCACCACCTGAGGAACTATCGATCCTGGATCGATAATTCTTGTTCACCATGGCCATGGATTTCTGGTGATGGCCACCCGTGCACAACGCGACATCAACCCCCAATACCGGGAGAGACGAATCCCCGACGCTCCGATCACTGCCTCTATGTGGCTCGGAACTGTACCCAACTAAAACCTGTTTGCACGACTCCTTTGAGCCGTGGTAGGGTAGTAATCAAAGCACAATGGGAACTCACACGAGACAAATGACGATCTCGGGTCGACAGACTAACCTGTACACATGTCACCTAGGAACTGCTATCTGACAATAGGTATAATACCAACTAGCAGGTTCCCGGTGAGTCCGTCCAGTGTACTTATAACCCAATGAGCACCTGCATACTATCTTAGGTGAACAAACTAACACTAATGGCTTGTGAGACCTGGCCACCGCTCCTCGTCGGGGTCTCGATCAGTACACACTAGTCTACACTGGAGTATCGATGCCCAGTCTCGATACCCCCACGACTAGGGACATTTAAGGATGTTCTTATAGACCCCCAGCTCCCACGAATATGATCGCCATCATAATGCTGGTGGTCAAGCAAGAATCCTATGGGCTCTATCAACATGTACATGATGATAAAGACAAACCAGACAGCATACTATCATCTCAAGTAAGATTGTTTTATCGGTATAGGTCCTCACTCAATCATCATAATCACATGTCCGCGACTATGATAATTTCCTTGAGGGTACTATAGCCAACAATCTCCCACTTGCACTTAAGGCCAATTATTGCGATGTCGCATACTCACAGCCCATGTGATACCGAACACCCAACTTCTCTACTTATCAGTTTCGCAAAGCCCGTTTGCGAAACTAATGCGTTCGAGAAATAGCCTCAGTGAGTGGATCCGCTCCAATGTTTCTTTCTGTATCTCTTTATATCTCAACTCCACGGAGAAAGATATCTCCCGAAGTGAGCAATACATGTCTTAGAATTTGTCTGGATATCTGACGGGACCCAGTTCACAAAAGAACTCCAATTCCAGCAAACTTCTTAGACTGTATCGTCCACTGAATTTAATCAGTATCCTGCACCATGCCTTCCACAGTATCCGCTTGGACCACCTGTCCAACATACTGTCCCTCAAAAGGGGGGAAACTATAACTCTGACAGTCACTTTGTCATCCAGGTCACCTTGGAAGCCTGAAATGATAACCGTCTCCTGAAGAAGGCTGCCGTTGCCATATCCCTAGAACATCCATTTATGTTCAATAACGGCTTCCCAATGTTTCTTCAGGATTGGATATGTTTATTGCAGCTAGTGCAAAAACAACATCTGGTGTGGTACTTGACATTTCATGATTGACTCAATTCCTAAGCAAATGATATGCTAATCATGCAGACCCCTCTCCCCTTTAGTCTATAAGACACCTTCAGAGAGGGTGACTCCATCATCTGCAGGTACACCACCATTCCAGGAGTCGTCCATCCTAAAATCCCTTTAGAATAATGTCAAAGTACCCAGATTGGGATACTTCCTAAATCTAGATCTAAAACCATAGATCTAGTAACCAGAAAACCTGATATTATATCCATATCCTATGTGGAGAAACAACTTTGTGACAACCACAGTATAACCGATCGTAGTATAGGAATATCTCTTCCTATCAAGTGCATGTCATCCTAATACCTGGACATCACTCTCTATTACCTTCTTAGCAGATCCATCTCCTATTCTGATGAAGTCAAAGCCTATGACTGTCACATCAAAAATTGATGATCTATTTCCGCTATCCCTGCTTTAGTCTATAAATAGACATAAGCTACTTGCCTACTGTGCTTCCGCTGCTCCCACTGACTACAACAACCCTCTGGCAGAGTCATATATATGTGCACTTCTAAAGCTAGTTTAGAACAACACTATACTCATCCTCTTCCCGGGTCTTATAGTCTAGAACATCAGCAATGGCAAGTCTGGGTAAACAAGAACCTCCCTGTCGCCGTCTCTGAGAAGACCGAAGTACCTCTCGGGTGCCTGAGGTTACCCACCAAAATCTGCGGAGTGGCTAATAGAACGTCGAAACTAATTGAATCCTTAGGTTCTATTAAATCTTCAGTGATCGTTTGTGGTTCTGAAATCACTTCCAGTTCTACCATATTCCCACTTCTGTTTTTCTGAAAAAATCCATTTTACTAAAACTGTGGCGAGTCAAGAACAATATAAATATTGATCTTCCTGATGGTAGAAAGTTAACCCCCGTCAAACCCCGGGATAACCCACAAACAGCCATTACTGAAACGTGCCTTGAGTTTATCCGGATTCTGGTTTTAAGCATCAGCCGGACAACTCCCTATAGCTTAACATCGTTAAGATATAAATTGATTCTATATATATCTAATATAGAATCAAAAGCACAAATTTAATTGGAACCAGATTCAAAATTATGCAGCTGTCTCCAGTGCATTTCAACCAAATGAAAGGAGGCTATTCAGTATTACTCAACTAGGAGTGCATCCATATATGAGTAAACTGAAAAATAAGCAAGTTCTCAAAATCATTACTATCAATGGAATACCAAACACAGTTATCTACATCTTCGACTTGCTCAAAGGATCCTGACACTTCCAACAATTGGTTCTCTACTTTATTCTTGTACCTACAACTTCTCAAAATCTGAACCTTGTATTTCTATGAAATACTTGTCCAGAACTAGAGAAGTTATGAGTAAACAGAATATAGTACGCGTACCAACCCCATTGTTCGAATGGACACTGGACAACATACATTACTTTGTATAAGTCCCCTAAGTTCAAAAACTCAAACCATGTGCGTCGTAGGCTGAAAATTGTACTATGGTTAGGAAGAATTACACCACTGTTGAATACACCTTACCTAATTACCAACTGATATAGGTAAATGTGACAGACATAATATCAAAAAGTTATATCTCACTTTAAAAAATAAACGTACAGATATAACAGTTTGAAATTGGTGCATAACAACGGATATTCAAAACCAAATATTTGCCGTCCGGCAAAAACCAGATGATTTCTTCAAATATCACCAAGTCTAACGAATTCTTATATAATGTGGATCTAATCACCTAATTCCCAATATCTTACTCCCACTCACCATCTGTAATAACATACATATGTGAGAAACCAATCTGGTAAATACATACTCTGGAGTTAGATTCCAATTGGGAAAACAGTTTTCAATTAATATCGTACAGTGAAACTGAAACATGAAAATGTTTCAAAAGGGTTAACTAGTATTCCTAGTAACGCCTCTTCCACTATCCTGATTCATGACAGTAACCATATATTTACCTGCCCTCACTCCAATCCCTTTATTATGTCTTTACTTATTACATTCTGTACACCTTTTTTAGGCTAATTGGTTTTCTTTCTTCCCTACCCTTCGGCACCAGCCTAAGGTTTGGAAGAAGACTATCCAATAAGCGAAATAGGTGTACTCTCCTAATCCTAGGAGCCCCCGCAACCTAAGAGAAGGTAAAGGGAAAAGACATCTGAATAATCGTATTCTATTTCTCCTGAACCGGAAACCATCCTCGAATCTGGAACGTATTCCTTCGAGTTCGTATGTAACTATACGATGGCATATCCAATGGAAGTGGATATCTGTAGTGATACGGAGTGTTCCAGAGAAATCTAAAGTGGATGTGGGAGTGGCAGGGGTATACACGGTTTTGTCGTGAATGATAACAGTCGCAATTTACTTTGCCGTTATTCTAATCCCTTTATTTGTCTTTACTTATTACCTTATGTACACCACCTTTAAGCTAATTAAGTTTCTTCCTTCCCTACCCTTCGGCACCAGCCTAAGGTTTGGAGGAAGACTATCCAATAAGCTTAATAGGTGTACCATCTCCTAATCCTAGGAGCCCTCACAGCCTGAGAGAAGGTAAAAGGAAAAGACAACTGAATAGTCCTATTCATTCTCTCCAGAACCAGAATCCATCCTCGAAAAAGTTCCTTTGAGTTCGTATGTAACTTTATGATAGATTTATCCAATGGAAGTGGATGTTCGTAGTAATACGGGGTGTTCTGTAGAAACTCAAGGGTAAAAGAAGGAGTGTCAATGTTATATGCGACACCGTGACATTCCAAAAGCCAGAGTGTTTTAAGAAGGACCTGTTAACTTGGTTTATGAGTTTTAGTCAAGGGTCGGGTCATAGTCGCAGCCAGAGAGAGAGAGAAAAGAAACACACAGCGTGCACTCTAACCTAGATTAGAATGGTTAATCTCTTTATCTAATCAGGATGGCTCCCACTGTTTCCTTGAATTCTCCTGCAAACCTAAAAGGAGAATTAGTCGGAATCACCCGAGGAGTAATCCTACTTATCAGTGGGAATCGGGATCCAACTATTATCGTATGATAACTTGATGGAAGCCACTCAAGTTACCATACTCTAAAAGGTATGCGCAAGCCTGGTAAGTTTCCTGTATGTTTGAAACTCCCGATATGATTTTTACCCCAAGCGGTTTATGACCTTGACTTTGGCCAACAAATCATAACCCGCAAGTCAAGTTCTACCCTTCATTGTCCTGATTGATTTAGACCCACCCGCACACACCCTTGACTTTGGCCAACAAAGTGGTACGACTATCCTAAACCAATGCATATCCATGCAACAGACAAGCAACACACAGCTACCGCACACGATGCCTTGACTTTGGCCAACAAACACCGCACGAATACTATGCGCTACTTATCCGAAATGACGGAGGGCTACGGTTGGTTTTCGGCGAAAAACCTTTAACGTAATGAACTTGATATCGTTGAAGGAATCCAAGTGGTTTTATAAATATATAGTGGCGAAAACTTTTGCTAAAGAGGTCACTCCCGGTGAAGGGATCTCGGCTCTTTCCCCGTCGAATGGGGTGCAGGATATCCCAAACTGAATACCACGATGCAAAGCAAAAGTAATCAACTATAGTGAAGTTATTACGTTGACGCAAACTTTTACTCAAGAGGTCACTCCCGATGAAGGGATCTCGGACCTTGCCTCGTCGAATGAGGTGCGGGATATTCCAAACTGAATACCACCATGCAAAGCAAAAGAGAACGTCTGTAATGTTAGTTTTAAAAAAATCTTGGTTCCAACAACATCAGAATATGTTTGATTTATCCTTGCATTGATAAGAATCAATGCAGTCCTATTAATTAATCACACCAGAAAAGAACGAAAATATATGATGTACGTATATGCCAGCATTCGTCACTGGGTCCCGTCATCACCCGTTAGGTTACTTAACTAACGACAGAGCGGGGACTGGACTAGGGCGGGTGCAAAACATATATAACATTTACTAGTATATATATCAATATATAATAATCGCTCCAGGCACGATAAATGCAACATCACAGATAGGTAATAAGCATCACAGAACAATACAGATAATCTGAGAGCCCCGGGTTTCCTTTGAGCCGGAAGTGAAACCCGACGTTCCCCTGGTCGTGTGGATAGCCCGTGCAATGAAATCCTAGACTCCTACAAGCGCGGCAAGTTACCCGCCAAAACCAGAAACGAGGCAGCCCCCTTCAGCAAAGTGAATGGACCACCCAGCACTTCACGGAATCCGGTAACTTGAGCACCCCTCATTGGGTCAACCTGTACCCCCTACGAGTGCGGCGAATAGCCCGCCAATTCTAGAGTGAAGCCCTCTCCGTCTCAACTCCATGAGATGCGGGCCCGTTGCCCTCCAGAACCCGGCTATCCGTGCACTCCACCGCGGGGTAATCCTAGTACAGAAAAGAAAATATATACAATGGGTACATCGACCTCAACCCGGTCGTGCCCCAAAAGAATAATATACAAACAGGCAGTGACGGCAGTCCACATGTCGGACGCTCGCCCCGCAATATCAAATGTACAAATATAACCAAACTGCACTACCATTGCATGCAAGCTATCCACCACGACAATCCGCAACATCATAGCACAACACAGAACATCAACGTGAATGTCACGTTCGCAAACTCGTCTAGAAGGACTATAGCGATCAGAAAAGGTTTACCGATTAAATGACATTCACGGTCGTAGATAGTAATGTAATGTACTACTAAATTTAAACAATGTTAGAAAATATCGAGTACGAAATAACCCCGAATATCCCCAAACAAACTGATAAAACCATATCTGAACTGGGCTAAACAAACAATACCACTGCGCTAAGATTCCAGAGACCAAACTGCACCACAAAAACTATGCACAGAAGCCTTCATTAGGTCGTCCTCCTCGGATTTTGGAGCCATGTGCTCGGTCAAAATCCGAGGGGTTGGTGTCTTTTTTGGTGTGCAGGCTATGGGTAAGGTCAGTAGTCATATGCAATTGTTTGCAAATTTTTTTGAAGACTTTAAAATTTCAACAGAAAGTGAAAACTGCAGTGTACTGTTATCGGTTTGTTTCGATTTCGATGCATTAACATTGTCTAAACTAGCTAGCTAAGGGTTTAAAGGGTGGCTCTGATACCATGAAGGGTTACGGCAGCGCACTGGCCATCAAACCGTGGCCAAATGCGGAACAAAAAATTCTAAAACCCCGATTCCCGGATCGACCTTAAACTCTAATCTAGCAAGCTAAGAAAGAAGTTAGAATGGTTATACCGAGATGATCCGTGTCCTTTGGTCTTCATTCCAAGCTCCTAGTGATTCTTTGATGATGTTTGGTTGTCGGTCTTCCTCCATCTCCGATGATCCACCTGAGGGAAACGGTGCAAGCTCCAGCCTCGACAAATGAGGAAACCGACTCTCCAAAGTTGCTAGCGATGGAGAGTGGCGGTGTATGAAAGTGTCACTACAATTTTCTCTCAACTCATGTGCTTATGGTAGCAACCATAGAAGTTGAATGGGGTGATGAAACTTTGGCATGAGGCAACGAAAAATGGCTAAGTCCCCTTTTCTTTTTCTTTAGAGTGAATGATAGAGTGGGAGTAATGCAAGTGTAATCCTCAACCAAATGAAATCAATCCCTACCATCAAGTGGCCGGCTCCCCCTCTCTCATCCCCCCAAAAATTATCATTTTCTTTTTCCAATTAAACAAAGAAAACCATACCTCAAAGTCCATGCTTTGACCCGTGCCCAAAGTCATGTCACCTTTTCCACCTCATTAATAAAACAAATGAATTTCCATAAATGGAAAATCATATAAATGAGGTGGCATCTTCTAGAAGCTATTCCGTATAAAATACGGAATACTTACCGGTACATGTATCGAAATACATATACGCGTATTCGTATAAAAATACGAATAGCCAAGAGAGAAAATAAATAGCGAACAATAATACTAGAATACATATATATAAATACATATGTAAATTATTAAATCAAAACCTGATTTAATAATCCGGCTTAATCCTAACCCGCTAGTATTATCAACCTTCCGATTAAAGTCTGCGCAGTATGTGCACATATTTAATCGGACAACAGTATGTACCAACATACCTCATGTACACCATATCGCCTGAACCGTGAAAACCCTCTATGTGGGACTTTAAAGACTCGTCAATACGCTGGCAGTGCGTTTAACCACAAGCACGTCAGCGGCACTAGCTGTACGTAACGGCTACCCAGGTATTGAGCGAAAGGGAGGCCGACGAGCAAACTCATCCTGAACCCCTACTGAGCCTGACAGTGACAATATGCGTACAGTCCGCTCTGTTTGTCTAAGAGTATCGCATATCGAGTCTAGGGGGGTGGATAAAGTCAGACCCCTAACAACACGATATTTAGTGTCGGCATGATACCCATCACCACCTGAGGAACTATCGATCCTGGATCGATAATTCTTGTTCACCATGGCCATGGATTTCTAGTGATGACCACCCGTGCACAACACGACATCAACCCCCAATACCGGGAGAGACGAATCCCCGACGATCCGATCACCGCCTCCATGTGGCTCGGGACTGTACCCAACTAAAACCTGTTTGCACGACTCCTTTGAGCCGTGGTAGGGTAGTAATCAAAGCACGGTGGGAACTCACACGAGACAAATAACGATCTCAGGTCGACAGACTAACCTGTACACATGTCACCTAGGAACTGCTATCTGACAATAGGTATAATACCAACTAGCAGGTTCCCGGCGAGTCCGTCCAGTGTACTCATAACCCAATGAGCACCTGCATACTATCTTAGGTGAACAAACTAACACCAATGGCTTGTGAGACCTGGCCACCGCCCCTCGTCGGGGTCTCGATCAGTACACACTAGTCTACACTGGAGTATTGATGCCCAGTCTCTATACTCCCATGACTAGGGACATTTAAGGATGTGCTTATAGACCCCCACCTCCTACGAATATGATCGTCATCATAATGCTGGTAGTCAAGCAAGAATCCTATGGGCTCTATCAACATGTACATGATGATAAAGGCAAACCAGACAGCATACTATCATCTCAAGTAAGACTGTTCTATCGGTATAGGTCCTCACTCAAATCATCATAGTCACATGTCCGCGACTATGATAATTGCCTTGAGGGCACTATAGCCAACATAGCTATCACCAGAAATCCATGACCACGGTAGTGAAGATTTACTGATAGTTGATCAGTAGTATCTCAGTTGGTGATGAGCTTGACTTAGACACGACTTATCGGGTCTGACGTTATCCACCCCTAAACCCGATATGCGATACTCTTTGACGAAGAGACCAGACTGTACGGAGATTGTCACATTCAGGCTCAGTAGGGTAAGGACGCACTTGATTGTCGATCCCCCTTTTCGACAACTACTTAGATAGTCATTACGTGCAGCTAGTGTCGGTGACGTGCTTATGGTTAATCCCACTGCCATTGTATTGTCGAGTCTTTAGAGTCCCACATAGAAGATTTTCCCCGGTTCAGGCGACAGATGTAGGAGCTGTACGGTGGTACGTGCAGGGGGTCGGATTAAATACGTGTACGCGATACACGGACTTTAATCGGACGATTGATAATACTAACCGTCTTAGGATTAAGCCGGATTATTAGATCGGATTTTGATTTAATAATTTATATATGTATTTTGATACATGTATTTTAGTATTATTGTTCATTATTCATTTCTTTTTTTTGTGTTATCCGTATTTTTATACGGATACGCGTATATATAGCGATACATATACCAGGTGAAGTATTCTGTACTTGTACGGTAATGTTTCTAGAAGAAGAAGACCTCATATTTATTTCTCTATTTTAGAAAAATTAAAAGGGATATGAGGTGGAAAGTAAAAGACAATGAAGCATGGCTTCATGATTAGAGTGGTATGGCTTGATTCTTTTTAAAATGAGATATTCATTTGGGTGCACTATTCATGTATGGTTGATAAAGAGCAATCCATGCCTATTCTCATCACTGGATGATTTTTCTCACATGCTCCATGCTTCCTCTTCTCCTTCTCCTTCTTCTTCTTGCTCCCATTTTTTGAGTAAGATTCAAAAGAGAAAAAATTAGTGGAGTTTTCCTACATCACCGACCATCCAAACCTAGCAAATTTGGGTCGTCGGTTAGAGCTTCCTCCACGTTCCCTCGGGTGGATCGTCTTCGGCAAAGGGTGGTCGATTCTCAAGCGCGATCCCGCCGGCTATGAGCTTGGAGGGGTCTTCCACAATTGGGTGACACGCGACAAAAGTTGTATTTCTCAAACTTTACATGTTTTAGATTTCTAGTTTAGGGTGTTTGGATCGAATTCTTGGGTTTGCGCGTCCGGTGCCCGCAAAAAGTTTTGTTTTCGCTTCCGCCCCGTCCGCGGCCTCCGCGGCATGGGTGCCGGATCCCAACATTGTATCAGAGCCACCCAAACACCATAAACTAGTGTTTGATGATGCTTCTAGTTTCAAAACCGAAAACTCCATTTTAATAACCTAGTTTCTGTTTGAAATTTTTTTGTTCTTTAAATTTTTTTTAAACAAGTGCAGAATCTTACTCTCGAATAGATAGTGACACACAATGAAAATGAGCGGATTTCATCATCATTGGTCTGGCGAGAATGTTGTTTGGACCGGCCTCACTTTTTTACTATTCACTTCAGGAGCTCGTTTTCATGCTGTGTGCTGGGTTTTGTAAATTGGTATTTTTAGTGTTGTTTGATTTGTCCCGGATTTCTATTTGCATTATCTTAGCTTTGGGACAACTTGGGAGTTTTAAAAACTTGAAACTTTTGCATCATCGGTATCTGTGTTGCTGAACTTCTTATAATTGCTATATGTTTATTTAGACGGGGTTGCACACATTCTGGTGTTGCTTGCTTCTGCGGTTATATATATATATATATATATATATATATATATATATATATATATATATGGTTATGGTTTGTGCGGGTTGTCGTGATGGATAGCCTTGTGTGCAATGTTAGATGTACAATTCAGATTCATTTGTATATTGATTTTTGCGGGGTGAGCGTCCGACATGTGGACTGTCGTCACTACCAGTTTGTATATTCTTTTATTGGGGCACGACCGGGTTGAGGTCGATGTCGCCGTTGTATATATATTTTCTTTTCTGTACTAGAATTACCCCGCGAAGGAGTGATCGAATAGCCGGGTTCTAGAGGGCAATGGGCCCGCATCTCATGACGTTGAGACCAGAGAGGGCTTTACTCTAGAATTGGCGGGCTATTTGCCACACTCCTAGGGGGTATAGGTTGACCCACGGAGGGGTGCTCAAGTTACCGTATTACGTGAAGTGCTGGGTGGCCCAATCACTTTGTTGATTAGGGTTGCCTCACTTTGGTGATTGGCGGGTAACATGCTGCACTCGTAAGGGTCTAGGATCTTCATTGCACTGGCTATCCACACGACCGGGGAACGTCGCGTCTCATATATGGCTCAAATGAAATGCGGGGCTCCTAGATTATCTGCTATTCCATATTGTTGTTCGCATGCTTGTGATGATTTTTTATCTGTCTGTGATGACCATTATCTGCCTGCAATGTTGATATATATATATATATATATATATATATATATATTATAGTAGATTCTTCTATATATTTTGCATCCGCGCTAGTCCATCTCCTACTCTGCCATTAGTTAAGTAACCTAACGGTGCATGATGGGGCCCCGTGGCGAATACGGATGGCATATAAAAGCATGTTATTTTGGTTATTTCTTTTATAAATTGGAAACATAAAATGATGGGAACACATTATCTAAATAATGCAAGGAAAAATAAACCTAAAACATGTTGTCGGAACCAATTTTAAAACTACCCGGTTTTCTTCAAAACTTTTAGTCGTATTCTTTAAAATAACCGAGTGGTTTCTTTTAAATTGTTCCAACGATTCAACTTTGGTTTATTTTATTTGCATTAATATAATATATCCCATCAATTAACCTATCATTGCAGAAAACAACGAAAATACAACGTCCTCTTATGCCATCTGCATTTGCTACTGGATCCCGTCATTCACCCGTTAGGTTACTTAACTAACGACAGAGCGGGGGCTGGGCTAGCGCGGGTGTAAAACATAAATGACGCCTAATAGCTATCATATATAGATATTGTACATTCGTCAGACGCAATAATAGGCATTCCCGATCACAGATGAACATATTGGATTTTCTACGAATCCGCATTCCTTTTGAGCCTGCAAAGAAAGACGGATTACACAGTTGCGATGAATAGCCAAAACCCCACCCTAGACCCCTACGGGTACTGCAAACTACCCGCCAAGTACCCGAAGTGAAGCAGTCTCCCTCAACAATGTGAGTAGGCCACTAAACACTTCAAAGTACCCGGTAGTTTGTGCACCCCATCTTGGGTCTATCCTAGGAGCAGAAAACAGTAAATGAAATAATACAACGGAGGCTACAACCTCAACCCGGATGTTCCCCGCAAAAGAATATTACAACAATTTAAAAATTACATTTGAATGAAAGAAACACTCGTCTCACATCCCCGGCTATCCATTCACGACAATCCAACAAGTCCACAAACACAAACCTGTAAAAACCATTACAGAAATGTGCAACCCCCTGCTAACCGACATACTAGCAGTTAGGGGAGGTTTACGAACACATTAAACAAATCACAGATATAATCAAGTTAGCAAAATATCTTAGAATTTCGATCAAGCAAACACAAATGATTCTACTCTAAATAATTCTCTGTGTACCTGAAACCTGAGCAGAAACAAAACATTCCAGAAAAAACAAAATCAACACAGAAGAGTTACTGGGCAAATTTGGGCTGACTCGGCTCCAACTCGGCCATGGATCCGCGGCGGATCGCTTTGGATCGGCCGCGGTTCCGCGGCGGATCGCTTTGGATCGGCCTCGGTTCCGCGGCGGTTTAGCTGAGTTACGATCCCAAATTTCTCCAGTAATCTTATAATTCCATGCTTGTATTTTTAAGGGTCCTTGAAAAAATTTTAGACCCCGTTTTAAAATCGGCAGAAACTAGGTCAAAATGATGTTTTTCCAGGTTCGTTTTGCGATCGAATTTCTAATGACTTTGGTAACAAGTTAGTTATGGTTTAGCGAGGCTCTGATACCACTGTAAGTCGACGTTAGACACCCCACAAGATGCGGGGAGGCGGAATAGGTAAAACAATCATTTTGTTTAAACCAGCATCGACTAACTTTACAGATCTTTGCTAAACCCTAACTAATAACAACATAGAAGTGATTAGCTACTATGAAAGATGATTATACCTAATGAATCAAGTCCTTCTTGTTCTCGTAGACCACCTCCTCATCGGCCTCCTCGCTGTGATAGAAGATCCACCCGAAAACTACTTCTCTAAGCTTAACCTCTCACTTGAGGTAACTAGGTTGCTAAGAGTGCTAATCAAAGTAATCTAGAGGATATAGAATAGGATTAGGGATCTATTAGTCTTGCTAACCCTTGGATCTCAACACATGAGAGGTTAGGGTTAGTTCTTTGAAGAGAGAGAGGGCTTGAGGAGAGAGAAGGTGAGAGTGAGAATGAATATGAATTATGTCTCTTTTGTTATATATAATGAAGCATAAAGAATATCAAATAAATCATTATTTGATATTAACAACGATGCTTCATTTAATACATATAATGAATCATCTCATGAGTCATTAAGCAATAAATGCTTCATTAACTCACTTGGATGATTCATCTCATGAGTCACTAATCCAATTAATGCAAATGCCACCTAAGCCTCCAACTCATCAATCTTCTAGAAGCTTCTCGACTAATTACGAGAGTGCCCCTCCCATCCGTGAAAACACGCAAATACTGAGACTGTATAAATCCAATAATCCAATACTAGAATCTGGCTTAAACCAAAGCCTGCTAGTATAAACTGTCCGAACATCGTACGCGTAAAAACACGTATGTGTCCGAACCCTGTCGTAAAACCATACGACCTCTATATCGTTTAGCCCGAAGCAGGAAAACTCTCTGTGTAGGACTCTAAAAACTCGACACTACGCCGGCAGTGGGTTTAACCACAGACCGCAAGCGGCACTAGCTGTACGTAACGGTCCCCAGGTAGATGTCGATAAGAAGGCCGATGAGAAAACCCATCCGAACTCCTACTGAGCCTGATGTGACAATCTCCATACAGTCCGGTCTGTTCGTCTATGACTATCGCATATAGGGCCTAGGGGGCGGCAAGCGTCAGTCCCCTATAAGCGGTATAAGTCATGTCGGAGTGAAGCCCATTACATCTTGAGAAGCTACTGGAAATCCTACCAGTAAATCTCGCTTGCCCTGGCCAGGGACTTTGCGTAATGGCTCTCCATACACAACGCGATATCAACTCCCAATACCGGGAGAGATGAATCTTATCTAACCGCCACTGCCTCCAAGTGCTTCAGGACTGCACCCAACTGCTACTTGTTTGCACGACTCCTTTGAGCCGTGGTAGGGTAGCAATCTAAGAACGGTGGGAACACACTCGAGGTGAAGCAACAGTGTCAAGTCTGCGGAATATGCTGTACTCATGTCACCTGGGAACTGTTAACCGACGACAGGTATAATACCAACCAACAGTTCCCTGCGAGTCCTGTCCGGTGTACCCGTAACCCAACGAGCACCTGTATACTATCTCCAGTACAATGTACTAATGGCTGTGGGACAGACCATTTCCCCTGCTGGGATGAGAAGCGTACACACTAGTCTACTCTGGAATATCGATGCCCTGTCTCGATAATCCTACGACTAGGGACCTGAAAAAGGATGCACTTGTAGACTACCCAGCCTCCACTAGTGTGACTGCCATCACAACGCTGGTAGTCAAGCAAGATCCTAAGGGCTCTATCAATATGTATTCTCGATATGCTAACATATACACTTATTAAGATAGATATAAACCAAGTAGCATACTACCATGTTTAGCAAGACTGTTAATATAACTGTGAATATCCCAAGCTTCCATTAAGTAATATACAAGCTAGTATGATACAATAATGGCCCCTAGGGCATATACACTAACAATCTCCCACTTGCACTTGGGCCATGTACTGTCGTATCGATGACCTATCATCTCGAGTAGCCTCTCGAACTGAATCTGAGGTAAGGCCTTAGTGAATGGACTGCAGTGTTCTCCTCTGTAGGAACTCTCCGGACCTCGATCTTCTGTCGATCTATGATCTCCCTGATCAGGTGATACCGCCTCAAGATGTGTCTGGACTTCTGATGGGACCTGGGTTCCTTCGCTAAAGCTATAGCTCCGTTGTTGTCATAATACAGCAGTATTGGATCAGCAATGGTAGGAACCACCTGAAGTTCTGTTATGAACTTCTTTATCCAGACTGCTTCTTTTACGGCATCGCAAGCAGCGATATACTCCGCTTCCATCGTCGAGTCAGCAACGGTGTCCTTCTTGGAACTCTTCCAGCACACTGCCCCTCTATTGAGGGTAAAGACATAACCTGACATGGGCTTGGAGTCATCCTTGTCACTCTGGAAGCTGGAGTCGGCAAAAGCCTCGATTTGGAGGTCTTTTCTGCCGTAAACCAAGAACATATCCTTAGTCCTTCTCAGGTACTTGAGAATGTTCTTTACTGCTATCCAGTGCTTCTCCCCTGGGTCTGACTGATACCTGCTTACCACGCTCACTGCGTAAGCTACATCTGGTCTGGTGCACAACATCGCATACATTATAGAGCCTACTGCAGAAGCGTAGGGTATAATTGACATGCGATCCCTTTCCAAATCAGTCTTGGGAGACATCTCTTTGGATAGGGTGATTCCGTGACAAGCCGGTAAATTACCGCGCTTAGAATCTTCCATACTGAATCTTTTCAGTACAGTGTTAATATACCTGGACTGCGAAAATCCCAACATCCTCTTAGATCTATCACGATAGATCTGGATCCCCAGAATGTAAGAGGCATCACCCAGGTCTTTCATGGAGAACCTGTGTGACAAGAATCCTTTGACAGATTGTAGCATAGGAATGTCATTTCCTATCAAGAGAATGTCATCCACGTACAAGATGAGGAATACGACAGTTCGTGCTTCAATTTTACTATATATACATGGTTCATCTGGATTTTTGATAAAGTCATGTTCTTTGACCGTTTCATCAAAACAGATGTTCCAATTCCGCGATGCCTGCTTTAGTCCATAAATGGACTTAAGCAACTTGCACACTTTCCCGCTGCTCCCACTCTGATTGAAGCCTTCTGGCTGATCCATATAGACGCTTCTAAACTACCATTTAGAAAAGCCGCCTTTACGTCCATCTGCCAGATCTCATAATCATGGAAGGCGGCAATGGCAAGAAGGATCCGAATGGATTTGAGCATAGCCACTGGAAAAAAAGTTTCGTCATAGTCTAAACCAGGTCTTTGACGAAAACCCTTTGCAACAAGTCTAACCTTATATTTTCCATCTGTCCATCTACACCAATCTTTTTCTTGAAGATCCATTTTCATCCTATGGGTTTTACCCCACCTGGAGTAAAGTCCAAAGTCCATACTTTGTTGGTGTACATGGACTCCATCTCGGTCCGCATTGCATCCAGACATCTTACCGAGTCACAGCTCTGGATGGCCTGCTGGAAGCTAGTAGGTTCATCATTATCAATGACGCAATCCTCTCTATCCCTATTTATGAGAAAACCGTAGTATCTTTCAGGCGGATGAGACGGCCTACTACTCCTGTGGAGGGGTGCGGGAATGTCCTGTTCTTCTTGAACTACTGGTTCTACCAAACTTTCAGTAGTAGTTTGTGGTTCTGGAATTTCTTCCAGTTCTATTGCGCTCCCACTTGTTTCCTTTTCTAAAAACTGCTGTTCTAGAAAATGGGCATTACGAGAAACAAAAACCTTTTGTTCCTCTGTGTAATAGAAGAAATACCCCTTGGAGTTCTTTGGATATCCCACAAATTTACACTGTACTGATCGTGCCTCGAGTTTGTCCGCATGCTGCTTTTTAACAAAAGCTGGACATCCCTATATCTTCAGATACTGAAGATAGGGTTTCTTCCCACTCCACATCTGATATGGGGTGGTAGGCACAGTCTTGGTAGGAGCCCTGTTCAAAAGATATGCTGCTGATTTTAGCGCATAACCCCAGAAAGATCACGGTAACTCAGCATTACTCATCATGGAACGTACCATATTTAATAGGGTTCTGTTCCGTCTTTCCGATACACCGTTATGCTGTGGAGTGTATGGAGGAGTAAGCTGAGAGAGAATTCCTTTCTCTTTTAGGTAACCTAGGAACTCGGCACTTAAGTATTCACCACCTCGATCAGATCTCAGTGTCTTGATAATTTTGCCGGTTTGGTTTTCTACTTCATTCTTATATTCTTGGAATTTCTCAAAGGCCTCGGATTTATATTTCATTAAGAAAATGAATCTGTACCTAGAGTAATCGTCCGTAAAAGTAATGAAATATGAAAAACCATCTCTTGCATGCGTAGACATTAGACCACATACATCGCTGTGTATGAGTCCTAAGAGCTCGCTCGCTCTTACTCCATGTCCAGTGAATGGTGTCTTTGTCATCTTTCCTTTGAGACATGATTGACAGGTTGCATAAGATTGATATTCGAATGAATCCAAATATCCTTCTCTATGTAACTTAGTTAACCTTGTCTCATTGATGTGACCCAGTCTATAATGCCATAAGAAAGCCTGATTTATATCTTGAGACTTTTTTTTAGTGTGTTCTGGACATTGAAATCTGTAATTGGTTTAATACATATATACCGTTATCTAGTGTACCGGACCTAATCAAACCATGATTAAGGTGGATGTTAGTAACATCGCTTACAAACGTGAAATCATAACCTTCTTTTGATAACAACGATATTGATATGATATTACACGTTAAACTAGATACACAAAAACAGTTGCGTAAAACCAAAATATGTCCACTCGTCAATCCTAGGTGATAATCCCCAATGGACACAGCACCCACGCTAGCTCCGTTAGCAACCTGGAGGGTCATATCACCAACCTTCAACACTCTACGGTCTCTCAGTGCCTGCAATGAATTGCATATATGAGATCCTGATCCGGTATCCAATACCCAGAAAGTAGAGTTGATTGACAGACAATTTTTAATTACAAACACACCTGAAGTCGAAGCCACAGCTTGCTTCGGGTCCTGGTTCTTGGCAATCCAAGCTTTGCAATCTTTCTTCCAATGGCCTTTCCTACGACAGTGGAAGCACTCGTCCTTTGCCACTACTGGCACCGCAACCTTTGCCTTTCTCTTAACTCCCACCTTACCAACACCACCTCTTGGTTTGGTAGCGGCCTTCATCTTCCTTCCTTTGGCCCTTGCCTTGGACCTAGAAGAGGAAGCACCGCGAACAAACATAGTGGGTATTTCCCTTGCATTCTGCAAGGTGCCCTCTACACTCTTCAATATGTTAAGGAGTTCTGGAAGTTCAACTTCTTTTCCTTGAATGTTGAAATTCAGAATAAACTGGGCGTAGGTGGAAGGAAGGGACTGAAGAACCAAGTCTGTATAGAGCCCGTTCTCTAAAGTCGTCCCGAGGTCCGCGAGCTCTTCTATATAGCCAATCATCTTTAGGACATATTCTCCTACAAATGATCCGACGGCCAGCCTCGACTGAAACAAGTTCTTCGAGGTCTCGTATCTACCTATACGAGATTGCTCTCCATACAGATCTTTTGTGTGGAGAAATATGGATTCAGGATCCATATCCTCGTACCTCCTCTGATGTTCATTATTCATAGAGGCAAGCACGATGCATTTGGGTTTCGTGCAATCTAACTCCCAGGTCTTGTGGATTTCCTTATCCGCAATACTGGAATCTGGACCAGGGACAGCAGGTGCCTTAGCAGTAAGGACATACCCCAATTTGTTATAAGTCAAAGCCATCTTAACATTCCGGAACCAATCTTTATAGTTTGGCCTTGTCAAAATATTTTTTTTCTAATAGTAACTTAAGGCCTGTCATGTTTTGGGTCACTGCATTGAGAGAGAGAGGGAACACTTTAGCATGATGCTCTTGCAATTTTAGAGTGGTTTTTAGTTTATCTAAACAGGATGGCTCCCACTGTTTCTCGAATCGCTCCTCAAACCAAAAAGGAAGAACTAGTCAGGACTATTCCCACCGTACAATACTTGCTTAACCGTTCAGCCAGGCCGGTGTCGGTACTTCGAGTGAGGTTTTACGACGCTTTCGCGAAGTTCCTTAATTAAATAACCTCTTTTCTCTGGGGGTGTAGCCCCGCTGACACCTTTCTCGACACCTACTTGGTTTATAGCATTGATCGTTAAGTGACGAATCTCTTGATGAGTAGCGGATACTCACTGTAGGATCGGGATCCAAATATCATCGTGTGATAAAGCTGAAGGAATCCTACCAAAATTATCACACTCCAAATGGTATGCAACTCTTTGCAAATTTCAGTTTCTTTAGAAATTCCCGATATAAATTTCTGCCTCATGCTCTTATGACCTTGGCGTTGGTCAAAATGTCATTAGTCACATGTCAAGTTCTACCCATCATTATCTTGTTAATTTGAACCCGTCCGTACATACCCTTGACGTTGGCCAAATGATAATACGACTGTCCTAAACTAACTCATCTATCTATGCAACAAATGAATACCCAGCAGTACCAAACACTATGCCTTGGCGTTGGTCAAAATACATTGCTTGAACATTACTGAATACCCAAATGAAATGACGGAGGGCTACGAATGGTTTTGGCGAAATCGTGAACGTAGTGAACTTGATATGATCGAAGGAGCCTGATAGCTTTTAAAAGGAGTGGTTAAAGCTCCGCAATTTAAAAAATATCTTCTGTTTTAAAATAACCGAGTGGTTTCTTTTAAACTGTTCCAACGATTCAACTTTGGTTTATTTTCTTTGCATTAATATAATGTGTCCCATCAATTAACCTATCATTGCAGAAAACAACGAAAATACAACGTCCTCTTATGCCATCCGCATTTGCCACTGGGTCCCGTCATTCACCCGTTAGGTTACTTAACTAACGACAGAGCGGGGGCTGGGCTAGCGCGGGTGTAAAACATAAGTGATGCCTAATAGCTATCATATATAGATATTGTACATTCGTCAGACGCAATAATAGGCATTCCAGATCACAGATGAACATATTGGATTTTCTACGAATCCGCATTCCTTTTGAGCCTGCAAAGAAAGACGGATTACACAGTCGCGATGAATAGCAAAAACCCCACCATAGAACCCTACGGGTACTGCAAACTACCCGCCAAGTACCCGAAGTGAAGCGGTCTCCCTCAACAACGTGAGTAGGCCACTAAACACTTCAAAGTACCCGGTAGTTTGTGCACCCCATCTTGGGTCTATCCTAGGAGCAGAAAACAGTAAATGAAATAATACAATGGTGGCTACAACCTCAGCCCGGATGTGCCCTGCAAAAGAATATTACAACAATTTACAAATTACATTTGAATGAAAGAAACACTCGTCTCACATCCCCGACTATCCATTCATGACAATCCAACAAGTCCACAAACACAAACCAGTAAAAACCTTTACAGAAATGTGCAACCCCCTGCTAACCGACATACTAGCAGTTAGGGGAGGTTTACGAACACATTAAACAAATCACAGATATAATCAAGTTAGCCAAACATCTTAGAATTTCGATCAAGCAAACACAAATGATTCTACTCCAAATAATTCTCTGTATACCTGAAATCTGAGCAGAATCATAACATTCCAGAAAAAACAAAATCAACACAGAAGAGTTACTGGGCAAATTTGGGTTGACTCGGCTCCAACTCGGCCGCGGATCCACGGCGGATCGCTTTGGATCGGCCGCAGTTCCGCGGCGGTTTGGCCGTGTTACGATCCCAAATTTCTCCAGTAATCTTATAATTCCCTGCTTGTATTTTTAAGGGTCCCTGAAAAATTTTTAGACCCCGTTTTAAAATCGGCAGAAACTGGGTCAAAATGATGTTTTTTCGGGTTCGCTTTGCGATCGAATTTCTAACGACTTTGGACAGGAGGAGAGCATCCAATATGCTTAAGTATCTTCCTCAGGTGTGCCAGGACATTGTAATCCACCTTATTTTTCTTAGGCGGGTCTTTGGCTGTAAGCTCCTTGACGACTCCATCATCGAGGGCAATATCCTCAGGGACTTTTTCCTTCCCTTTGTCTCTTTTGCTTGAACCTTTGTTTGCAGGCCCAAGGTTCTTTTCAGGCAACGTACAATTACGCAGCTGAATGTTCTTGCAGTTCTTCACCTCTTCTTCTTTTCCAGAGGTGGATTCTTTGAAGAGAGGGCCAAGGGCTATTTCTTCGTCAGAATCACTCCCGAAGGTAAGAACTTGAGATTTTCCTTTTGTCGAAATGGCATCAACCATATGACAGTTACCGGCTGTTCCTTTACGCTCATCTGTCATGCTTTTCTATTCCTGGCGAGCTTTGCGCTTCATTGGCTTGAAGTGTTGTCGGTGGGTAACGTATCCCTACCACCACTTCTTGAAAGCATTGCACTCTTCGGTAAGGTGTATGACCCTCCGATGGTATAAGAAGTATTTCGGATGTACATCTACTTCATCAAGGCACGTACTCCCGGGATTATTTTCTTCGAAAGGTGGCAGCTTCATTCCCATTGACAGGGTTTTGGTGAACCGTTTTCCCATCTTAAACTTGCTTTTGTCTGTCGCGGGTGTGTTTCGATCCAGTTGGAGTACTTCGTGACTCTTCCTTGCCGCAGCTTCCTCATCCTGACACCGACGCTTTGCCTTTTCATATATGGTCGTTTCATGTTCTCGGTCGGTTTTGCTCTTTTGAAAGGCTTCGTTTAGCAGCCTGTCAATCTAGTTGTCTGACGGCTCCAGGGATTCTGACGCCGGTCCTGCTCCCAGCTTCTCTACGTTGTTTTCTAACGCCGAGGGAGCTTCTTTGCCTTTCACTGACGAATGAGGGATCATGTGGCAACTCGCCACATAATCCTCGGGTTCTTATGACGAGTTGTCTCCCTCGTCATTGTTTCCGTTCTCAAGTATGTGGTTGAGAAACTATTCTAGTATGATTGGGGTTCGCGCCTTCTGGTTGTATTCCTCCAGCGAGTCAATATAGTTCTGCAGGTCTGTGCGTTTGTCGTCAAGCTACCCAGGCTTCTTGGTCTTCTTCTTTTTCTTCGAAGACTTTAAAGGCCTGACCTGGGTGTTTTGCCCATCGTTATCAACTTTCGGTATAGGGCGCGGTTTCAGCATCCCGTCAATGATCTCAGGCTCTAGCAGGTTTTTCCACCTGATTGCCGGGCATGCTTGAAGATACTTCAGCATTCTTTTAGTTTTAGCCGAAAGGACAACTTTCCACGGAGCTTCTTCTATAAATGAGCATGATGCCCCCGGCGTATCCACCTTTTTAGGAGCGTGCTGCTGTGGCGGGTTTACTTTCCAGTTTTCGGATAGCGCGGATTTGCCTTGTTAGTACTGGTCCTCAACCCAGTTTTTTAAGACGTAGCAATTTTCGATTGGGTGGCCCATTACTCTATGATAGGGGCAGTAGTTTGGACTGTTAACGTCACCAGGCTGCAGGGGACGTCTCAGATCCGGCAGAGTGATGAGCCTGTTGCGCATCTCCAGTTCGAACCGTCTCATTGTTTTATCCCGGGGAAACGAGTAAGGACGTCTCAACTTCTCTTCGAGGGATCGTGGTTTGTTGCTTTGGTGAGCAACCGGTTTAGGGTCACTCGGTTGTTGTTGAGCGTTGGCAACGAAGGTCGCTTTCCCTTTGCCTTTTTCATTCCTGGGATCCGTTTTCGAAGAGGACGGCCTATGGCCCATCTGGTCCATTTGGACCAGCTTGTCAATCAAGGCCTGGAAGGTAGTTGGGTTGAAGACCATCATAAATTAGGGTATAGTTGCCTGAGGATCAAGGGTCCCTACGAACATGACCACGGCAGGAGCTTCTTCTATGCGTTGTTCGCATTTTGACCATAGGTTCCGCAACCGAATTGCGTATTGAACCCAGGTTTCTCCTGGCTTCACCCAGGAATTTATTAATGCCATGATTGGGGTGCACTCGCTTGCGCTTGCGAACCACTGTGTGAATAGTAATTCCATCACCGTGAATGTTTTGATAGAATTATTTGGGAGCTCGGAGTACCATTCAAATGCGTCTCCGACAAGCTGCCAACAAACAGACGAAGCAGCAATTTGTCGCCGCCTTCGGTATTACCGCATAGAGCTCTGAATTGAGCAATATACTGGTGTGGATTGCACGTCCCCTTATAAACATGGAACTTAGGGTTCGTATATCCTGACGGGTACTTGATTTGAACGTACCATCCTGGATAAGGTCGCTCAGTTCTGACGAATTGGCCTGCCACTTCACTCGCTTGATGAGCTCATATTTGTTGAGCTATGTAATCATCAAGTGCAGACTTAGAAATTGTCTCTTCTTGGGCTGATGAGACAGCCGGAGGAGGGTTGGACGTTTCTCCTCTGTCATCTTCGATGATTATCGGAGGGTCTTCGGCTGGAGGGTCCGACTGGATCATCATTCCAACCATGTCTTGGAACAGGAGCGTCGTCTGCTTCAAATTAGCGGCTTGTTCCGCGGCCTCTTTATCCTTTCTCTCCAGCACCCTTCGCAGGAACTCGGTGTCGGTCTCCTGATCTTGGCGTTGTTCGGACGATACTTTCGGGCTTTCTTTCTGCCCAGTGAGTGCGGCCATTTTCATTAGCATCTCTTGGAGCTTTTGTTGCTGCTCCTGAGCTTTTGTCAACGACCGAGTAATTGGTCGATGACCCGTGGAAGCACGACTTTCCTCTTTCCTTGAAGCCATGTACACCATGTGTACGATCATGCCCCCAGACTTGGGGCGTTTGGATCCATCACCCTTAGGATTTTCCACCGGCGGTGGGAGATTATCCAGCCTTCTCTTTTTGTGAGAAGTCGAAGTCGAAGTCGAAGGAGCTATTGTAACAGGCGCCCGAGAAGTCCCTCGCTGCATGCTAGAGGGATGACTTCCCTCTTGTCGAACCATCATTTTCTCCGGTCGACGAGAATAATCCTTGTTGATCACGGAATCCTGAACTTTCCGCCAGACTCTGTGGATTCAGGAGGACAGCCGCTGAGGGGGCTGTTCCAGCTTTGCTTGTACTATGTTTTCAACATGTGGATTATTCAGTACAGCGGTTGGAGAGTTCTTTCGCACCCTTCTGAGCGGATCAAAGTTGTTCCCGGTTGGAACAACAGCGTTAATTTCCACCATTGGAGCAGGTGGGATAAGTCCAGAAGGGGAGTTTCCCCCAGCTCTTCTCACCCAGCGCTAGTGGCGACATTGAGCATTTCGTGCAGATGGGATTGCTTCCGTTATGGAAATGGCTTCGTCATGCCCCCTGCTCTGATGAAGGGCTACTGCCGGTGCCAGCCTATTGAAGACTGACGTCCGTTGAGAGGGGACGATCAATCTTTCGAAGGCCGACCTTTTGGTAAAGGGAGCAGTCTTGATGACTTCGCCGGAAGCAGGAGTTGAAACGGCCAGTCTTGTGAAGACCGATCCTTTAGTAGGAGAATCCCCTTCGAAGACTTTATCTGCCGAAACTGGAATGGCTATCCGCTTCGGGATAACCCTTTCATGTGAGGCGCTTAGCGCTGAGCGCCAACCATTGAGTGCTAAGCACTCTTTATTGAACAGCGCCCACATGAGGGACACGTGAGGCGCTTGGCGGTGAGCGCCAACCATTGAGTGCTAAGCACTCTTTATTGAGCAGCACCCATATGAGGGGCACGTGAGGCGCTCGGTGCTGAATTTTCTTCATATATTATGTTCTGAAGAGTTCAATTCTCTGTTCTTTTCTGAATCTTTGATCCCCAAGAACGAGTTCATCCCTATGAGAATTAAATTTCCATTTGTGGGAGATTTGTCTCATGGATCTCAGATCCAGAGAAAGAACTAAGTTCTTTTATGAGGGTTAAACCCTCGGATATGCAGATGAGATGCTCTGATCTCTATTATTTTTATTTACCTCGAAGAGAGGTGTTCTTCTTTCTTCCCTCTTAACGCTTTCTTCTTGCTTGCTCTCCTTTTTTTAAAGTTTGAAGCTTATGGGGGGGGTTCCTCTGTATAAGACTTGAAGTCTTGGGTCCTTTATATAGTAGAGGCTAGTCTGCTGATTTAGTTAAAGAAATCTCTAGTTGAGAGATCCTGATTGATTTGGGGACTTTATCCATCGTTGGATGTTTGATCCAAGGACTTCTGTTTTACAGAAGATATTTTTCTTGTTTTAAACAAGATTAGGGAAATATTTTCCCATACAGAATTTTTCTATATATAGGTGATTTTTAATCACCATTGGATTTTTTAATCCAACGGTACTCTGTTTTACAGAGAGTAATCTTTCTTGTTTAGAAATATTTGAGGAATATTTCATTGACAGAATTTAATTCCGTATTTTGATGATTTATCATCTCCGTTAGATCTTTGATCCAATGGCACTGTTTAACAGAGAGATTTTCATTCTGGCGTTGGCGCCCTTGCGTGAGGCACATGGGCACGTGAGGCACTGCCTAAGAGTTTTTAACTCTTGGCGCCGGCGCCCTCGTGCAAGGCATGTGAGGCGCTGCCTCAGAGTTTTTAACTCTTGGCGTCACCTTTCAAATTTTGAACAAAGCTTTGCTCTTTTGTTGGGGAAACAAGTACGTATTACTTCTCGGGAGATTTTTCACTTAAATGATCCCGACTAGTTCTCCTTTTAGGGTTTGAAGGAGGATTCGAGGATACACTGGGAGCCATCCTGATTAGATAAAATGAAAACCGATAAGGTGCACGCTGGGTGTTTCTTTTCTCTCTCTCTGGTACAGCGACCCATGACTTACCTTAAAAACTCATGAACCAATTTGACCGAACCTTCTTACACCCTTTGGTTTTGGCTTATCTTGATTCGCGACAAACTCGCATATATTCCTGCCACTCTTACTTTACCTTTTGCATTTCTTCAGAATACGTCGTATCATTACAATGATCCATATTGCTTGGAACGGCCATCGTATAGTTATATACGATCTCGAAGAAGTTACTTCAATCGAGGATGGCCACAGGTTCTGAAGAAATTGAATAGGATTATTCGGTTGTCTCTTCCTTTTACCTTCTCTCAGGTTGTGAGAGCTCCTTAATTAGGAGAGTATACATGTTACACTTATTGGATAGTCTTCTTTCAAACCTTAGGCTGATACCGAAAGGTAGGGAAGGAAGAAAACCAATTAGCCTAAGGACGGTGTATAGACGGTAAGAAATAGAGACGTATAAAGGGACTGAAGTTAGGACAGAGGAAATTGCGACTACTATCATGAATCTGAATAATGAGAAAGGCATTACTTGGAATACCTGTCCATCTACTATGAAACATTTTCATGTTTCAGTTTTTCTGTGTACATGTAAAAGAGAACTGTTTCCCAATTAATTCTGACTCCTGGGTAAATATTTACCCGATTTGGATCTCACATATGTACGGTGTTACAGATGATGAGTAGGAGTACAATATTGGAAAATGGGCGATTTAATCCTTAATATCGGAATTCGTTGCAATTGGTGATATTGGATTAAATCGTTTGGCTTTTGCCTGACGGCAAACATTTGGTTTTGAATAACCGTTGTTATGCACTAGATTTTAAAATGAAATATCCGTACCTTTATTTTTATAAAGTGAGATATATATTTTGAAAATTGTGTTGTAAACATTTACCTTTATCAGTTGAGAATAAGATAAGGTGCATTGAATAACGGTGTAAGACATTCTTAGCCAAGATACAGTTTTCAATTTACAAAACATAGAATTTGAGTTGGTAAACTCTTGGGACTTATACATGAAAGTGTATACTGTCCAGTGTCCTTTGGGGTAAGGGGTTGGTAATCTTATTTCATTTAGATTTACCTATGAATTCTCTGGTTTTAGACACGCAATCGTAGTAATGCAAGTTCCAAAGATTTTGAGAAGTTTGTAGGTATAAGAATAAAATAGAGAACCATGCGTTGGAAGTATCGGGATTCTTCGAGATGATCGAAAATATAGATACTTATACTAGGTATTCCATTATAGTAATATCGAGAATTTGATTCTCTCACAGGTTACTCATCGGTGGACGCGCTCCATGATAAGTAATGTTGTATTGGCCTTTTTCCATTAGGTAAGATGCACTGGAAACAACTGCATGAATTTTGAATCTGGTTCCATCTAAATTAGTGCCTTGATTCTATATGAATATAGAATGGTTACATATCTTCAGGTTGTTAAGATATGAAGTTATCTGGTTTCTGTCTAAAAGCAAAATCCAGACAAACTCAAGGCACACTTCGGTAATGGCGGTTTGTGGATTATCCCAAGCATTAGCTAGGATTTTGTTTTTACCATTTTCAAGATCAATAGTTATATTGTTCTTGACTCGCCACATATTTATAAAAGGATCATTTTGCAAAAGAAACTTATGGGAATATGGTAGAATTGGATGTGATTCCAGAAGCACCAACGGTTACCGAAAATTTAGTAAAACCTAAGGATTCAATTGGACTTGACAAACCGTTGGCTACTCCGCAGATTTTAGTAGGTGACCTCAGACATCCGAGAGACACTTCGGTTTTCTCCTAGACGGTGACAGGGAGGTCGACATCATGGTGATGATGATCCTACTAGTTATCAGTAAGTCATAGGAAGTGGTAACTTCCAGGTGACCATGTATTTCATACCCAAGATGGACTCCACGCACTTCAGCAAATCATGGATTTTAGACTTTACCGGGTGCTCCTTAAGGGGTAAAACCCATTAGGAGAAATTAGATTTTTCGAGATCTGTGCAGGTGGAAAGATGCTAACCTAATAAGGGTAGACTTGTTGTAAAGAGTTTTCATCAAATACCCATTGTGGATTGTGATGTGACGTTTACGTCAATATCTATGCTGAAGTCCATATGGATATATTTTGGCACTGATGCAGTTCATGGTTATGATATTTGGCAGGTAGATAACTATAACGTCTTTTCAAATGGGGTTTTAGAAGTGCATGTGTATATGACTCTGCCAGAGAGTTATCGTAGTCAGTGAGAGCAGCGGAAGGTGTGCAAATTGCTTATATCTATTCATAGACTAAAGAAAGGATAGCGGAGACGGATTATATTTTATTGATGTGACAGTCAAGGTGATTGATTTCGTCAAAACAAAGGTGAACTTAGTAAGAAGGATATAGGGAGCACTGTCCATGTTTTAGATGACATACTCCGGATAAGAAGTAATGTTCCTATACTACAATCGGTCAAATTTTGGTTGTCACACATTGTTTTCTCCACGTTTGATACGGATATTATATCAGGAGTTCTGATGATTAGATCTAGATTTGAGAAGTTTCCCATGTCCCCTCATAAAAAAGGGGAAGGAAAAAAAGTGAAGAAGGAAAAAAGGGGGAAATTCCCCACTATTAAAGTCTCACGTATTAAACACGTGAGCACCTATATGCAAAAGCATATAGGCGCTGCAGTTAAAAACAAATTGGCTAGAAGAGTCTTACGTGTTAAATACGTGAGCACCTATATGCAAAAGCATATAGGCGCTACAGTTAAAAACAAATGGGCTAAAGGAGACACACGTGTTAAACACGTGAGCGCCTATATGCAAAGCATATAAGCGCTGCAATCAAATGATTGGCAAGCCAAACATGCCTCATGTGTCAAACATGTGAGAGCTTATATGCACTGAAAGTAAAGCATACTGAAACCCATGCTAGGGGTCACGTGTTAAACACGTGAGTTCTTTGCTACACTCTTTAGCGAGATAGAATTAAATTCTATGTAGGAAATATTTCTTTGATCTTTCTCAAACTAGAAAGATCTTCTATGTTAAATAGAGGACCCTTGGATCAAAGATCCAACGGTGATTATCAAATCACCCACCGATCATCTGATAGAAAAAAATTCTAATTTTGAAAAGATATTTCCTAATCTTGTTAAATAAACAAGAAAATTTCTCTGTTAAACAGAGAGCCTTTGGATTAAAAATCCAATGGTGAATAAAATTCACCAAGTGATCCGAGAGATCATTTTGGATTGATCATGATCTCTCAATCAGAGATTTTCCTAACAAATTGATCTTTTCTCTTATTCTATAAATAGAAGGGAAAACAAGAAAGAAAAAAGGTGAATTTTCCCCAGAAGCTTCTGCAAAAAAGAGCAGTGAGATCTTAAGAGAACAAGAGAATTTAATTATCAAAGAAGAAGACTTTCCTCATTGAAACCAGAGGTAAAAAAAACAGAGATCATATTGTCTCTTCTTTACCTATCTAAGTGTTTAACCCTTCATTTAAGAACTGAATTCTTTCCCCGGTTGAGATTTGCAAAAGCAAATCTCCCCACAAGTTGAGAATTTAATTCTCATCGGGGAGATTTTGCTTTGCAGATTCAAAACCTAGAGGAAAAGAATTAAGTTATAAAAAAAGGAGGAGAGAAGAAGAACGAGAACATATAGGAATTTAATTCCTCTAAAAATTAGGGTTTAACCCTATATATAAAGAACTTAGTTTTTCCATAAAAAAACAGTGATGATGATCCAAGATCTTCAAAACCAGAATCGTTAGTGCTTAGCACTATTCTGAAGTCTCACGTGTTTTCCACGTGAGTGCTTCAAACGAACAAAGAGAGCAACTGAAACTGCCTCGCGTGTTTCCCACATGAGTGTTAAAGCACCCCATATCAAAAAGAAAAAGGGCAGTCACGTGTTTTCCACGGGAACGTAAGGCAAGTGCTTAGCACTTCTGTAAAAAGAAGAAGGGGAGATAAAACACAATGAATGGTGTTTATATTTGGTGCTTCACGCGTGTCATGTGAGCACCACAAAACTCTAGTGTTTAACACTAATCCAGTGCTCACGTGAAACGCACGTGAGCACTGTATTCCTCAGTGCTTAGCGCTGTTGGATATTTATGGAAACCCAATCTCAGCCCAAATTGGCTAAGTTTCCTGAGGTTAAAACTCTTTGATTCTAAAATAACCGAGCCCATATTGCTCGTGTTTTCCCAAACTGACCTTAATCTAAAAAATAACAAGTGGTCTCCCATTGATGATATCCCAAACGATATTCATCTTATATCTCCTAAGATAATTTTTAGTCTCAAACATGACTAACATTTCTTAGGTCTACAACAGCCTTTTCTCCACTCAAATATGAGATTTGGTTCAAGGGCACATCACTCCACACCTCTGATATAGTCGTTGTAATTCTTCAACGTCTTCAGAGAGGTGGCGGGTCCCGACAACCAACAGCTCTTTGGTGCACTTCCAAATTGACGTGCACAACTCAAATCGGATCGTATCCCAAATTAGGTGCATTCCATATTACCATTGTTCGCTTTATCACGTAACAAATACACATGTGTGTAAGATGGATAAAAGACCGAAATGTCCATAACTAACACTCGCCTCTAAAACGGTGATAATGGACCGAAACGTGCTTAAGTTAAAATAATAGAGCCCAAATGCTCTTTTGTTGGATCCTAAATAAAAAATGATCCTGAAACCTTGTTAAGTGGATCTTAGTCTCAGATTGGACTAATGTATCCTTAACAAAAACAAATCGAGCCCCAAATGCTCACATACATTTAAGTCGATCCTAATCTCAAAATAGATTAACGGTCCTTAAAGAAAAAACCCAAATCTAAAATATATGGATTTGGACTAATCCACGTCCTACAGGCGACGACATAAATTTGTCTCCGTATACAATCCATGGGCAACCAAAATAAAACAAACATACACACGACACGAAGTAAACCTCCGGAGCAGGAGAAAGTGGTTATCGCGATGCGGTAATATAATTAACTGCAAGGGCTTGCGCCTGCAGGGAAGAGCATCCCCACAATCAAAACCCCTCACAAACGAGGGGGAATCTGACGTAGTCCGCTACAACGGCCGCATCCATCCAAACCTCCGATACACGGTGCCATAAATCAATTTGGCATCTTCAGAAAGGTGTACAGATAAATCCAAATAGTATCTGCCTCCAGAACTCAGGAAAGACGACTCATCCCAGTTCGTCTCCGTCTCCGGCGGTAAACACCCCAATCAGGTACTTGGACATCATTCTAAAAGTATTTTAGAATGGACGACTTATGCCGTGGTAGTGTGCCCGCAGGTGATGAAGCCACCCTCTCTAAAAGGATTTCTTTTTGGGCTGATGAGGAGAGGGACTAGCATGAATGGCATATCATTTGCTTAGGTAGCAGAGTCAATCATGCAATGTTTTATACAACACCAGATATTGCTTTTGCACTAGTTGCAATAAGCATATATTAATCCAATTCTCGAGAAACAAAGGGATGCAGTAAAGAACATAAGAGGATATTCTTGGTATAAGATAACGGCAGCCTCCTATAGGAGGCGGTTATCGGTTATGGTTTCAAAGGTGACCTGGATGATAGAGATGCTGACAAATTTTGAGTTTAGCCTCTTCTGAGGATTAGTATATTGGATAGTGTTCCAATAGAGATACTGAGTCATGGTGCAGGATGCCGGTTATAACTCAATAGAGAATACAGCCCAAGAAGTTTGTTGGATAGGAGTTGTTCATTGATGAACTTGGTCCCATCAGGTATCCAGACAAATTATTTAGGCGGGGTATCGCTCAGATTGGGAGATTGTTCATCTCCGCAAAGTTGAGATAGAGAGAGATGAAGTTGAAACATTATAGTGGATCCACTCACTAAGACTATTTCTCGAACACGGATATTTCTCAAACGAGATTTGAGAAACTGATTAGTAGAGAAGTTGGGTATTCGATAGCACACGAGATGTGGGTATGCGATGCCGCAATAATTAATCTTAAGTGCAAGTGGGAGATTGTTAGATATAGTGCCCTCAAGGCAATTATTGTAATTGCAGGCACGCGATTATGATAATTGAGATAGGACCTATACAAGTAGAACAATCTTACTTAAAATGATAGTATGCTATCTGGTTTGTCTTTACCATTGATGTGTACACATTTTACTTGTTATTGCGTATCGCTAATACATAATGATGAAGCCCGTATGATTCTTTCTTGAATACCAGCATTATGATGGCGATCATATACGTGAGAGCTGGGTAGCCTATAAGCACATCCTTAAATGTCCCTAGTCGTGGAAGTATCGAGACTGGGCATCGATATTCCAGAGTAGACTAGTGTATACATTTCGAGACCCCGACGAGGGGCGGTGGCCGGTCTCACAAGCCATTGGTATTATGTCACCTAAGATAGTATACATGTGCTTACTGGAGGTGAGTACACTGGACGGACTCGCCAAGAACTTCTAGATGGTATTATACCTATCGTCAGATGGAATTTCTCAGGTGGCATGGGTACAGGTTAGTCCCTCGACCTGAAGTCGTTATTTTTCTCATGTGAGTTCCCACTGTACTTTGATTACTACCCTACCATGGCTCAAAGGAGTCGTGCAAACAGGTTTTAGTTGGGTACAGTCCCAAGCCATATGGAGGCAGTGGTCGACTGTCAAGGATTCGTCTCTCCTGGTATTAGGAGTCGATGTCGCGCTGTGTTCGGTTAGCTATCACCAGAAATTCGTGGTCACGGTAAGGGAGATTTACTGATAGGTGATCAATAGTATCTCAGTTGGTGATGAGCTTGACTCATAAATGACTTATCGGGTTGGTAGGGGTCTAACGTTGTCCACCCCCTAGACCCGCTATGCGATACTCTTTGACGAAGAGACCGGACTGTATGAAGATTGTCACATTCAGGCTCAGTATGGTAAGGACGCACTTGATTTTCGACCCCCACTTTTCGACAACTACCTGGGTAGCTGTTACGTACAACTAGTGTCACTGACGTGCTTGTGGTTAAACCCACTGCCAATGTATTGTCGAGTCTGTAGAGTCCCACACAGAAGGTTTTTCCTGGTTCAGGCGACAGATGTAGGAGCCGTACGGTGGTATGTGCAGGGGGTCCGATTAAATACGTGTACACGAAACACGGATTTTAATCGAACGATTAATAATACTAACCGGCTTAGGATTAGGCCGGATTATTAAATCAGGTTTTGATTTAATAATTTATATATGTATTTTGATACATGTATTTTAGTATTATTGTTCACTATTCCATTTCTCTCTTTGGTGCTATCCGTATTTTTATACGGATACGCGTATATATAGCGATACATATACCAGGTGAAGTATTCCGTATTTATACGACAATACTTCTAGAAGAAGAAGGCCTCGTATTTATTTTTCTATTTTAGAAAAATAAAAAGGGATGTGAGGTGGAAAGTAAAAGACAATGAAGCATGGCTGCATGATTAGAGTGGTATGGCTTGATTCTTTTTAAAATGAGATATTCATTTGGGTGCACTATTCATATATGGTTGATAAAGAGAAAGCCATGTCCACTCTCATCACTTGATGATTTTTCTCATATGCTCCATGCTTCCTCTTCTCCTTCTCCTTCTTTTTCTTGCTCCCATTTTTTGAGCAAGATTCTAGAGAGAGAAAATTAGTGGAGTTTTCCTACATCATCGACCATCCAAACCTAGCGAATTTGGGTCGTCGGTTAGAGCCTCCTCCGCGTTCCCTCGGGTGAATCGTCTTCGGCAAAGTGTGGTCGATTCTCAAGCGTGATCCCGGCGGCTATGAACATGGAGGGGTCTTCCACAATTGGGTGGACACGCAACAAAGATTGTATTTCTCAAACCTTGCTTGTTTTAGATTTCTAGTTTAGGGTGTTTGGATCGAATTCTTGGGTTTGCGCGTCTGGTGCCCACAAAAAGTTTTGTTTTCGCTTCCGCCTAGCCCGCGGCCTTCGTGGCGTGGGCGTCGGATCCCAATATACCTAACGCCAAATCATGATACATGATCCACTTTAGCGAAGCCAGTGAAGGGTCAAATGATGATGGCGAGCTAGCCGAGCCAAGAGAAGCCTCTCGAGAGCTCGAAGATGGAGGACATGCAACATTCGACGAGCTAACCGAGATCGATTTGGGGACGCCTGAATATCCAAGTCCGACCTACATCAGCTCGCTCTTGTCAGAGAAAATGAAATAGCAGATAATCAGCTTGCTGCGTGAGTTCATCGACTGCTTCGCGTGGATGTACAAAGAAATGCCTGGCCTCTCCCACAAAGTGGTCGTGCATAAGCTGGCTATTTCTACTAATGCCAAGCCAATCAAACAAGCTCCTCGAAGAATGAGAAAGGAGTTGGAGGAAAAGGTCATTGAGGAAAGTAAGAAACTCATCGATGCCGGCTTCATCAGAGAAGAGAAAAACGCAGACTGGATGGCATGCATCGTCCCAGTAAAGAAGGAAAATGGGCTGATCCGGGTTTGTGTCGATTTTAGGGACCTTAACAAAGTGTGCCATAAGGATGATTTCTCGCTTCTGGTCATAGAATTGATGGTCGATGACACCTCAAATTACGAGCTATTCACTTTCATGGATGGTTCGCCCGGGTACAATCAGATAAAATTGTCGCCTGAGGATGAGAGGCATACAGCATTTCGAACCCCGATAGGCATATACTGTTACAAAGTGATGTCGTTTGGACTGAAGAACGCAGGTGCCACATATCAAAGGGCAATGACCAAGATATTTGATGACTTAATCTATAAAGTCGTCGAATGTTATGTTGATGATTTGGTCGTCAAGACTAAAACCAAGGCCAATCACGTCCAAGATCTCCGAACTGTCTTCACCGGACTGAGAGAGTACAATCTGAAGATGAATCCTCTAAAGTGCACCTTCGGCGTATCATCGGGGAAATTCTTGGGCTTCATAGTCCGGCACCGAGAGATCGAGATCGACCCATCAAAGATAAAAGCAATCGTAGAGGTGCATCCTCCAAAGAATCTGACGCAACTAAGATCCTTCCAAGGCAGGCTTGCGTACATAAGAAGGTTCATCTCAAGCTTATTGGTAAGACATCGACCTTTTTCAAAGATGATGATGAAGGGAGCCCCTTTCGTCTGAGATGTTGAATGTCAAGAAGCCTTCGAAAGCATCAAACAGTATCTGTCGCACCCTCCAGTGCTTGCTGCTCCCATTCCAAATAAACCGTTGATTCTCTATACTGCCGCACTAGATGAGTCACTCGGTGCACTCTTTGCCCAGGACAACAAGGACGAAAAAGAAAATGTCATCTACTACCTCACTCGAACTTTAGTTGGGACGGAACACAACTATTCCTCGATCGAAAATCAATGCCTGGATCTGATATTCGCTGTGAAGAAGCTGAGGCGCTATCTACTCGCTCATTGGGTTATACTGATCTCTAAGGTCAGCCCGCTTAAATACTTAATGATCAAGGCAAGCCTAGCCGGCAAAATGGCAAGATAGACTGTCATGCTGCTTGAATTCGACATAGTCCATACTCCTCAGAAAACAGTAAAAGGGCAAGCCATCGCCGACTTCCTCATGGCTCATCCCATACCAGAAGGGTCACCGCTAAATTGCGAGTTACCCGACGAACAAGTTATGCACCTCGAGAATAACGAGCTATATTGGGAGCTCTACTTCGATGGAGCCTCATCAGTAAGGACCTCCAGCAAATCAAGCATCCCGGAGATAAAAGCGGGTATAGGATTGGTATTCATCATGCAATCGGGAGGAACCCTACGACGTTCTTTCCCTCTCACTGAGCCTCACACAAACAACGAGGCTGGGTACGAAGCTCTAATGGCTGGTCTGGAGCTCGCCATGGAAATGGAAATCCTTCGGCTACAGGTTTACGGTGATTCCCAGCTTGTCGTCAACCAAGTGAGCGGCGACTACAAGATATATAAGCCCGAGTTGGCTCGATACAGAAGCCGGGTAGTGGAACTCATGAAACAGTTTAGCCACATTGAACTGATAAGAGTTCCTAGGGCGTTGAACGGAAAAGCCGACATACTCGCTCGCTTTGCCAGGGAGCTGGTTGATCCAGATATGGATGAAATTTGGATAACAGTCAGAAGACGGAAAGTTCTGCATCCGGTCTCTTTGTGTGAAGAAGAAAGCATAGAACAAGAGAACAATCCTACCGAAAAATATCTGATCATTCAAGACAAACCCGATTGAAGAGAACCCTTCATAGAGTACCTCCGATACGACAAGCTGCCCGAAGAAAAATTTATGAGGGTACAGCTGAAGAAGAGAGCTCTTCGATACATGTTTATAAATAATACGCTATACCGCAGATCATATGACCAACTATGGCTTAGGTGTCTGTCCTCGGCCGAAGCCTAAAAGGTCATGAAAGAAGTTCATTCAGGCGTTTGTGGAGCCCACCAATCTAGCCCCAAAATGCGACTTCAAATCAAACGGCTTGGGTATTATTTGCCCACCATGATAAGGGATTGCGAAGAGCGTGCAAAGAAATGTCATCTCTGCCAAATTCACGGTGACTTCATTCATAAGCACCCCAATCCGTTGCATCCTACGGTGGCGTCATGTCCTATCGAAGTTTGGGGCACCGATATAGTTGGCCCGATCCGTTGCATCCTCCGTCATCCAAAGGCCGCCGGTTCATATTGGCCGCAAGTGAATACTTCTCCAGATGGGCTGAAGCTGTCCCGCTAAAAGAAGTCAGGACAGAAGATATTCTAACATTTTTCCGGCATAACATTCTATACCACTTCGGTACACCAAAAAGAATCATATCTGACAACGTCCCTTCTTTCAAGAGCTTCAAAGTCTCAAGATTTGCTACTCAACACAAGATAGACTAAAGATATTCTTCCATCTATAATCCAATGGCTAATGGGTTAGCCGAAGCCTTCAACAAAACCCTATGCAAGCTCCTGAGGAAAAATGCCCCAGTCAATAAACGAGACCGGGATCTGAAGCTCCACGAGGCATTGTAAGCATATCGTACTACGCACCGCACTCCGACGCATTCTACTCCATAGTCACTGCTCTTCGAAGTGGAGGCGATCCTCCCCCTAGAAGTCGAAATTCCAAGCCTACGGATGGCTGTCCAGCACAATCTAACGAAAGTAGAAAATGCTCTCCTTCGGCTCGAAGAGATCGATGCGCCCGACGAAAAGTGGCTCACAGTACAGCAAAATCTGGAGCTATACTGGGCCCAAATGTCATGTGCCTATGATAAGATGACCCGTCTCCGTGCTTTCAAGAAAGATGAATTGGTGTTGGTCCTCAAAACACTGATCATCCCCAATCGACATGCCAAGGGAAAATTCGAACCAAATTGAGAAGGGTCATATGTCATCGAGAAAGTGTTCGACGGAGAATCCTATCAACTAATAAGTGCCGAGGGAGAAAGTCACATTCCACCAATCAACGGCCGATACCTTAAGAAATACTACGCGTGAATGCTCCAGGTCGCAGATGGATCAAGCACACCGGCCCTACAGTCTGGATCATATATCCTGTAAAACCGTATACAATCCACGGGCGCAAACACCCCTATCTCTCCTAAGTCCTACCAGTGAGACTACATCTGAAGTCCTACCGGCGATGAAACTAAAAAAACGGTATGTTCATAAGCAAAATGGGCATGGATGAAAACCCAAGAAGGCTCCGTGAGTAAAAACAGCAGGACTGCAGGCGAGTTTGTGAAAACCCAAAAGGGGGCATACTCGTGAAAAGAGAGGAAATACACTCGCAAAGTCCTCTCGGCCTTATGAGGAGAAAATCCCCGCGTGAGATCTTTATAACTCACAAACGAGTAACACACTTAGGAATCCTCACAATTCTTAAGGAGAACATACACCTGCGAGATCCTCTTGACTCGTAGGGAGGAAATACTTTTATGAGACCTTTACGACTCATAAAATTGATAAGCCTTAGGTGATAGAGACCTAAACATGTCTCCTGAGCTATCGCTCCCCTAACGGGCAAAGGAAAATGATGAGTCGCTCCTGACATTACACTTCAGTGTTAGCGGTGTTGATACCGACCCAAATCCCAAGTTTTCCCAAAAGGCAAATGATGAGTCGCTCTTGGCATTACGCTTTAGTGTTAGCGGTGCTGATGCCAACCCAAAACCCAAATCCTAAGTTTTCCCAAAAGGTAAATGATGGATCGCTCCTGGCACTACGCTTCAATGTTGGCGATGCTGATGCCGACCCAAAAACCCAATCCTAAGTTCTCCCGGAGTAAATGATGAGTTGCTCCTGTCCAGTGCAGTGAAGCTGATGCCAAAAAAAATCTAAATTCCGAGTTCCTTTCAAATTCAAAAGTCCTGCCAAAGAAGGCAGAAATCAAAAAAATCAAATCAACGTCCCACCCGACAGCACTTCCAAGCTCAAAAGTCTCACTGCACGGGAAGAGAACTCCCAAAACAAATCAAAATACCAGTCAACCAATGTCCTACCTTGCGGAATCAAGATCCACCTCAGAAACAAATCAAACCTTGACATCGCAAAAAGCGGAGCAAGTCAAATCAAATTCTGACACCGCACGAAGCCGGGCAAGTCAAATCAAGCAAAGACCATCCACGTCGCAAAAAAGGCAGCACCGACCGTCCATGTCGCAAAAATGGCAGCACCGACCGTCCACGTCGCTAAAATGGCAGCACCGACCGTCCACGTCGCAAAAATGGCAGCAACGACCGTCCACGTCGCAAAAATGGCAGCAACGACTGGAAGTAACGACCGTCCACGTCGCAAAAATGGCAGCACTGACCGTCCGTGTCGCTAAAATGGCAGCGCCGACCTTCTACGTCGCTAAAATGGCAGCGCCGACCGTCCACGTCACAAAAATGGCACTGCCGACCCTTCGTAGGGAACCAAACCAAATCAATCCCCATATAGAACAAGGTCCATCAATTTCATGCACATAGCCCATACACGCGATGTGCATTTATTGATTGGGGGGCACTTTGTTAGGGTCAAAAATTATACCCCGGTTGACCAGGTCAAAGTCAACCCCAGCTTACCCTAAGTAGGGGGAATTTGTACACGCCTGACAAGCGCGTGTATTCGTATCTCAATAGAGTGACGAAAAACATTCTACAATAGTATACAGATGCTCACTGGAGGTGAGTACACCGTACGGACTCGCCAAGAACTTCTAGATGATATTATACCTATCGTCAAATGGAAGTTCTCTTGTGGCATGAGTACATGTTAGTCCTTTGACCTAAGATTTTCATTTGTCTCGTGCGAGTTCCCACTGTACTTAAATTACTACCCTACCATAGCTCAAAGGAGTCGTGCAAATAGGTTTTAGTTAGGTACAGTCCCGAGCTACATGGAGACAGTGAACAATCATCAGGGATTCGTCTCTTTCGGTATTGGGAGTCGATATCACCCTGTGTTGGGTTAGCTATCACCATAAAAATTTTGGCCAAGGTGGATGAGATTCAGATCGGCACAACTTATCGGGTTAGTAGGGATCTGACGTTATCCACCCCCAAAACCCGGTATGTGATTATCTCAGACGAAGAGATCGGACTATACGGATATTGTCACAGACAGGCTCAGTAGGGGTACATATGAGTTTGCTCGTCGGTCTTTCTTTCACTCAATATCTAAGTAGCCGTTACGTACAGCTAGTGCCGCTGATGTGCTTGTGGTTAAACCCACTGCTAGTGTATTGACGAACCTTTAGATTCCTACACGGAGGGTTTTTCCGGTTCAGGTAAAATGATGTAGTGGTTGTATATTGATACGTACAGGGTTTCGATTAGGTATGTATGCTAGCCACACGGACTTTATTAGGGCGGATGATAATACTAGCCGGCTTAGAATTAAGCCAGATTATTAAATCAAGTTTTGATTTATATATATATATATATATATATATATATATATATATATATATATTCTAGTATTATATTCATTGTATTTTTCTATCTCTTGGGTATTCGTATTTTGATACGAATACGGGCATGTATTTGCAGGAATGGATTCTTGTATTTATACAAGAATACTTCTAGAAGAAGGAGGGCTCATTTTTAGGAATTTCTTTTTATAGAAATGAGGTGGAAAAGAGAAATGGTGGAGAGTATGGGTAAATAAATTATATATTTATTTGCTCACACCATTCAAGTATGGTTGTAATTTTAAATTAGTAATATTCTTTAGATAAAAGAAAATGAGTATGCTTGAATTTGTGACTGATTTTCATTCAACCGTTTTAGTTCCTCACTTCCATGGCTTCTCCTTTTTCTTCTTCATTATCTTCTATCCTCTAATGAGTTAAGAATCATAAAGAGAAAGAGAAAGAGAAAGTAAAATGTTTGAACACTCACACACATCACTAAGCATTTTAGATTAACATTCTAGGATCTTTAGTTATTTCATAGATGAAGTTGAAGCTTGAACTTGGTTCTATCGGGTGGATCATCTTCGGTGAAGGAGCACCGGTTTGCAAGCGCGATCCGGGGCTCTTGAAAGTTTGCTAGAGTCCAACCCAATTGGAGCAAATGGAAACATTACAAAGGTTGTAATTTCTATCTTGTAGTTTTTCTAGTTTAAGTGTTTGGTGTAGATTCTTGGGGTTTAGTTTCTAGTGCAATCAAAAAATTTGTATTTGAATTCCGCATTGGCCGCGGATTAGCTGCGAGGGTACTAGGAACTTTCAGTTTGCTCTTTCTTTCTCAGTGCTTTTCTCCCACTTCCTCGTTTTTCACCTGAATCTCCTCTCCCAAAACATGCATCTCGGTTTTAAAATCCTTCATCTCCAACCTAATCAATCTTACTTCCCGGTCTCTATTTCCAATTTTTGCATTTCCCTTTTCAAATCTTTTCGATCCAATTCCGTCGATTCCTCTATCTCCACTCTTAATTCCCCAATCTTCCTGTTTTGGCATTTTCATTCTCATGACGGCTGAAACTACGATAATCAATGATAAAGAAAGAATAATACATAAGTTGAAACAAGGAAAAACGATAATATAAAGGACAAGTAATAAAAAAAAAAGATGGGTCTAGAAAGAAGATGAGTAAAGAAAAGAAATTATGGCAAACATGATAATGAGAGAATAATAAATAGATCATAGAAGGCTATAGGTGTATAATCAAAAATTTCATTTTCTTATATCCTGATAAATCCAAAAAAAATTAGGGTTTGGGTTTAAAATAACTAGCATCTTGCATATGCGATGCACGTGTCCACGATATGAGTTATTTTGCTCTTATTGAACTCCATTGAACTATATGAAACCTAATTTCCATAATAAATATGTGCTTTCACATATCATGTGTTTCATTTTTTTAACCAACTCTGTTTTGATATCAATAACAAATATCTACATTAACACCGATTTAGATTTTTGCAGAATTGTTGAATTATATATGATAAAACGGATGATGGAAGTCAATATATTTAGGAAAAAATTGTTTTGAATGTAATTGCATAAAATACATATATTCGGTGAAATGTAATATATATATATATATATATATATATATATATATATATATATATATATAAAAGTTATCGTAGAAACAACCATGGCGTCAGTGTCAGCTTATTCAATCTATTTTTCATAAATATGTTTATTGGTGGGGTTCTTTTTGAAAAGTTAATTGGGCAACTTTAAACAACCACCTTTGCATTTGAATAATGAGATGGTAAAACGGTAAATTCATAAGTAGGAGGTATGAATTGGAATGCTCTGAGGTAAGAGTTCTATGATAGAATTTTCTCATTTTTTTGAATTGTCTTATGGAAAAAAGATACCCCTATGAGGTTCTAGTTATAATACCAGAGACATGAAGATATATCTTTTCGTTATTCGACACAGTTCTGAAATTTGGTTTTAAAAGCAAGCCATCTCTCCATACTGGACCGGAAAACAATTTTTCCTAATATTTATCCACCATAAGATAAACTTTTTGAGCAAATTGAATCTCCCAACCCACATAATTAATTTCATAGCCTTAATAAAAAGAAATATCAAGCTTCCCTTTAATAAAAAAAAATTCCACAGAAGTTATACAAACCATATACATATCAACAAAAATTAACGAAATAATAAGTTCGCATGCGATATTTCTCTCTTTCCAAGTATACGATCGATTCCAGCAGTGAACCCAACCAATAAATCATCTAAATGATTAATGAAACCAACAACACTTCAACACTCAGAAAGATACAAAATATGCTAAAGAAGCTTATGTCATTACGAACGTAAATATAAAGCATCTGTCTATCTTTAAGAAAACATATTATAAGAGAGAGAGAGAGAGCATCAAGCTGGCCTTTTCTAAATTTATTTTCCACAAGGTCACATTGTGTGCTGAGACCATTCACATCCCACTCCTCACCAAACTGACCCTACTCTCATTCTCATCCCCTCTCCTTTAATTAATTTCTTCCAAATTTTTTTTCTTTTTGGCTTTTAATAATCATCTTTGTTTTCTTGTGTGTTTATTCTCTTTCTAAGGGTAAACTGTCAAAACCTCTCAAGCAGGATTTTCCGTCGACAAAAAACCCTGGTCTTGAATCGGTTGTTAAAAACCCGCTGAATATTTTCATAAAGTATCTGTATTACTGCTTGCTGTGTCTAAATCGGTCATAAATATCGTATGCAACCGTATGGATATCACATAATAACTAGATACAGCATGCAATATACATATACCGCAGGCATGGGTTATTATGACAACCGAAAACTTTTTCGATTCAGGACCAGGGTTTTTTGTCGGCGGGAAAAGGGCCTTGGTTATTTTTGTGTTTTTTTTTACAACTTTCCCTGTTTTTAATGAAACTCTGTGCCTTTCCATCACCTCTCATGTGTGAACAAGGCTCTATGTTTTGTCAAATTGAGCTGCAGTGCCCAATGTAAGGTGAGTGGCTTTATGTGCATGCATGGTGAAATATAAGTGACTAAATTCTTTTGGTGCAGTTGTTAACTTTGGAGTTGGTGCTGGCTTTGTGTTTTTTTTGTGGGGTTAGTGGGGGTATCTTTGTAGTCCAAAATTTAGGGTCAGGGGCACATGGAGGTGCATTTGCTAAGCTGAGTGTTATGTACCGTGTCTTGTGACATAATGTACCCATCTCCTATTTGTATGGTGAATAGGGCTAATATAATGGTTGGGTTCCATGACCAAGTAACAAAAGATTCTTTTGGTTTGGTTAGATATGGAAATTCAACTAAGATTGTTGTCACATGTAAATAGCGATTTTGCCTGGCAAAAATATGACACATGAGAATGGATTGCCGGAAAATCTCGTCAAGTGTTCCGGAACGAAACATTGAAACATAGGTTCTTCTGTGATATAAGAAATAGAATTTTGCAACCTTGTATATAAAGTAGGGTAAGCCATGGATGCTGGATAAGAGATGTTTATTTTCCCAATCAGGAGACGTCACAAAGACTCGATGCAGAGCAAAAAAGAGAAGAGGGAGCGCGAAGAGAGAAAGTGAGAAGATAAAGGGAATAGTTACCTCTATTTTCTTTTGTTTCTAAGTAGATATGTTTTTACAGGGAAATAGGAGAAATAATTTGTTTGTTGGGTGTGAGATTGTAATTAAAATTGAATCTCAATTTCGAACAGAGGCATCGACGGGCGAGCCGGGTCATCCATCGACGGGTCATTGTGGGGAGTGGGTAAAACGGGCATTAGTAAGAATACCTATAGCTTAATGGGTGCTAAATATCGTGCCCATCATCCGACCTGTTATGGCATGCGGATGTTTACGGTAGGTGGATGTGCGGGTAACTAGTGCATAGATAAACAAATCATCCATGCACGGGTTAAAGGACAGCTTAAAAGTATTTGTTATAAAGATATTGTAGCAATTTTAGAAGAAACAAAATTGCATGTATAGACTTTTGGAGTTATGGGCCATGTTCTCTCAGTTCTTGAAGGCTTCCTTATTGCTTCCATCTTGTATTATGGGCCATGTTCTCTCAGTTTATGGGCCACTGATATAATTTCCTTTTTATTACACATTGTTGACTAACATAAATTGAAACCTTTCCTCTGTTATTTTAAACATGGTTAAAGAAATTTCATCAAAATTATAAGTCAGTAATTATAATATTTATAATTGAAGTTAGCTATTTGATTTGTAGCAAAGCCTCCGTTTGTGCCAAATTTAAGTTACGCTTGCCTTCAAGTCTCATCTCAATTTGTTACTAATCTACAATTTTCTTCGCAATTTCTCTTTTATCGACCCCTTCTAGCTCTGGATATATCACGCATCAAACAATTCGTTATGTCTATCAAGAAAAGAAACATTTTCCGGTTTCGGTAAAACCATACCTTGAGCCGCAGTCAACAAGCACATCACGAAGCAAGCGGCGAGAAAGGCGCGCCATGGCTAGCGACTCGACGAATGCCATCTGATACCAGAGAGAAGCAAGAAATTAAACCGCCTTCTCCATATTTTTCTATGGCTCCTTTATATAGAGATGATGGTATATATAATCTGATGCATGTGCCTATAGAACCCTAACCTGATGACCTGCACGAGGCCTATAATCTCTGAGGACGGTCTCTTAATACGGTGGTTACATATTAGACACCTTAATCCAATCCGACTGCTAGTAGATTAGCATAGATATTAACGGATTATAATTTTCGACGAAATGCATCAAGATAGAGACTTATATATATGATTAGACTAAAGTAGTTGGGAGAATTTGGCTGAATGATCATGCATGCGAGGACGGATCGATTGATTACGTACGATTCTGACATGGGCGATAAAAAGAGCCGGCCCCTATGCATATTTTTCTCCACGAAAAAGGATGGAAGAAGAATGGAAAAAGGTGAAATAGAAACGATGCTCCGTATATTGCAATTCTCATTGCTCAAAATAAATATGGTGACGATCAGTCAAAATAGAAGATCTCGATATTGGCAACCGTACTACAATGTCATAATGAAACGTTCAAAACAACCTTAGAATCAACTATCCGTTGTTCGGGTAGCCGCTATCAATCCTACTCTCATTGCTCAACGGGATGATGACGATATCCATTGATATTGCAGGCGAGCTTCCGCCGATTGTTGTTGTAAATCGTCGACAGTCATTGCCGATCACTGAAAGAAACTACTCTATTGTCGGTCGCTGTCCATCATCGACTTCTTAGTCGTCCTACACTTAGAATCATTATTTATTAATTTCTCGAAATATTGAACTATTGGATTTAGAATGTGTCGCAAATATTTTCTAAGATAGGTGAAGATTGATAAAGTAATTTGTGATGCTCATTTTAAGTGTAAACAATGCATTCTACATGAAAATTGGGATTTTAGTAAGAGAAATAAACCATTTTTCCCTTTCTATTGAATGAAATGAAACGGTGAAGAATTGATTATTTTTAGCATGTGTGGGGCAGAGAATAATTTTCCATATGAAACCCCAGAACTGGCGACAACATAAAGGAGGGGACATAGGATAATTTTCCAACACTTTATCCAGCCTAAGAAGAGCTCGATCTGACCCCACCGCCATGCGCAGTCGATCGATTAAGATTAAAATGCTTCTTGAGGATATTGTGTTACAATCTAGGTTGAATAGCAGCAACCTATGCACGAAAACAAGTACATATAATTTGATCAAAAATATGGTGTGTGTGTATCTAAATCATGATAGAAGTTACTAAAAACAAAATTTGACGACTATATGGCTGAACAAAAATATTTTACATGTGCCCGAATTAAATTTCGATTCAGTTTCATTTTCCAAATATGTTTTTTTTTGCTTTTTAAGAATTATGAGATAAGACATACGGTTATGTATCGAATTCTTTTAAGAGTTCGTTTTTTAGCATAGCAAAGTTGTAGGTTAAGCCACTATTTTGATTGATATAATCAATTAAAAGAATGTCTTTAAACATAACTCAATTTCAATCAAGGAGTTATAGAAAATTATAATCAAATTAAAAATTGTTTTAAGTAAGGATTTCCAAACAGAAAAAGATAATTAGCTATTTTAAATATCGCACAAAACTCTTAAATAGAGCCGTAAATCTGTTGAGAGGTTTCTAATGATTTTGCATGTGACCGGTTGCAATTTCTAGAAAAATCGAAAGTCGAAATTAATCTTCTTTTAGCTTTGTATGGATAAACTTTGTAGGGTCCAAATGCAAATTAATATTGAACATAAGAGGCAAAGATAATTTTTGTCCTAAGCAGAAAAAGGTCTAAATGCAAAATAGCTTAAAACATAAAGGGCTGATAATATTTTTTGCAATAGTGAGAAAGCTTTGCATGATTAAACTTAGTGGGGACTAAATGCAAATATCCTTAAATTCCAAGGGGTGGAGGATAATTTTCCAGCCATAAGACAAAAATTTACTGGATTCTGTGTTGCGATGGCTCTCCCTTTATATACATAAAGGGTGGCGATAGGGTGAGATAGTAAGATGAGATTTTTAAAGTGGGATGGAAAAATCTGACCGTTGAATCGATGATCGGATTTTTGCATTATGTTCTACACGTCAAAATATGTATGTGTACAGAAAATTAGACGTATGAAGGCTTGTAAGTCATGCATCAAGGGCATGCAGCGTATGCAGCTTTTTACGGTGTTTTAACAACCGTCCATTTTGCGATCAAGATATCCATAGCTTAGAACCGTATATACCGTCTAAATTCTTGTACACGTATGTTGATTGACATGTAGAACAAGATGTATGGAGCTGATCGTCGTTTTGATCGATGAACGATGGTCGGATTTTTCCATCTCACTTTAAGAATCACATCTCACTATCTCATCCTATCGCTACCCCAACCTTTCTCCCTCCCCTCTCTATATATAAATAAAGGATCTCGCTACGCCCGCCTCCCTCCCTCCCTCCCTCCCCTCTTTCTATATAAATAAAGGATGGCGATCGCTAACCCCTTCCGTTCCTTCCCCCCCCCCCCTCTCTCTCTCTCTCTCTCTCTCTATATATATATATATATATATATATATATATATATATATATATATATAAAGGATGGCGATACAGCGAAATGGAATTTTCAAGTGAAATGGAAAAATTTGACCGTTGAATCGACGATCGGATTTTTGCAATATGTTCTACACATAAAAATATGTATGCGTATAAAAAATTAGACGATATGGAGGCTTGTAAGTCATGCATCAAGGGTATGCAATGGATGCAACTTTTACGATGTTTTAACAACCATCCATTTTGCGACCGAGATATCCATGGTTTAGAAGCGTCTATAACGTTTAAAATTTTATACACATTTGTTGTTTGACACGTAAAACAAGATGTATGGAACTGATCGTCGTTTTGATTAATGGACGATGGTCGAATTTTTCCATCCCGCTTTAAGAATCCCATCTCACCATATCGCTACCCCCATATCTTTCTCTCTCCCTCTTTCTATATATATATATATAGAGAGAGAGAGAGAGAGAGCAATGGAAGAAAGAGGCCCTAGAAGGTTTTTTGCGTTAGGCGGCAGCAAAAATTATGTCCTCCACCATTTTATTCGATGATCAGCACCTTTCAATTTAATCTCCATCCTTGAATTCGTCGATACACCAAATTTCATACGACTACAACACCATTTCACCGTTGATTTAGCAATGTAAAAAGTTCTATTGTCGGTAAACCGTTAATTTTGCACCCACTAAATCAACGGTGAAAAGTTGTTGGAATCACGTGGAATTTGGTGCATCGACACGTTAGACGATGAAGATCAAGATGGATGGTGTTGATCGTCGAATAAAATGATGGAGAACGTGATTTGTGCCGCCGCCTAACGCGAAAAGCCTCCTAGGTCAATTTTCCTCCGTTATTTTCATATATATATATATATATATGGAGCTGATCCTAAAAGGCCCGGTCTCATTTTCAAAGGAGTTGGAATGGTTATACCGAATAGATCCGTGTCTTTCGGTCTTCAACCATCATCCCAAGCTCCTGGGGGCTTCCTTGATCAAGCTTGATCTCCGGTCTCCCTCCATCGAAGATGAACCCGAGAGTCTATGCAACGAGCTCCAACCTCATATCCGAGATAACTAGGGTACCTAGATCGCTACACTAGATACCGTAGAAGAAGTAGAGAGTGATGAAGGATTAATTTGTCTCAAGACACCCAAGGTTTCTCAACACATGAGAAGCTTTGGGTGGAGGAAAAAGAAGATGCCATGAGGATGAGGTATTGAGAGCAACCCAAGAGAGAGAGAAAGAAAATGAATAGTGGCTTGTGTTTTTGTTTGTTGTGTGTGTGTGATAAGAAATAATAGAGCCATCACATAAATGTCCATGTCTCCAAAATATCTTAGTCAACAAAAAATATCTCAAGTCAACATAATCCTACAACAAACAAAAACCCTAAGTATGCTAGAATAGTAACCATGGGTCACTAATTAGCCATGCCACAAAAATGCAATAAACACCTTATCCTACACCTCAATAACCTTTTAATCCAAAAAGATCTAAACCATGATGAGGTGTAATCTTCTAAAAGTAATCTTATAATAAATTACAAGAATACCTCTCAACCGTATATACATACCCGCATCCGTTTTTCGAAGAATATGAATACAAAGAGACGAAAATAATCCAACAAATATAATACTAGGATCCGGCTTAAATCAAAGCCCACTAGTATTATCCGTCCGAACATCATCCGTGCACAAGTACACGTATGTGATCGAACCCTACTGTAAAACCATACGGCCTCTACATCGTTTCGTCCGAAGCAGGGAAACCTTCTGTGTGGGACTCTAAAGACTCGTCAATACGCTGGCAGTGGGTTTAACCACAAGCACGTCAGCGGCACTAGCTGTACGTAACGGCTATCCAGGTATTGAACGAAAGGGAGGCCGACGAGCAAACTCATCCTGAAACCTTTACTGAGCCTGACAGTGACAATATTCGTACAGTCCGGTCCGTTCGTCTATGAGTATCGCATATCGAGTCTAGGGGTGGATAAAGTCAGACCCCTAATAACTTGACATTCAGTGTCGGTATGTAACACATCACCGCCTGAGAAATTACCGATCCTAGATCAATAATTCTCACTGCCTTCATGTGGTGAGGATTTCTGCTGATGGCCACCCGTGCACAACGTGACATCAACCCCCAATACGGGGAGAGACGAATCCGCTGACGATCCACTCACTGCCTCCATGTGGCTCGGGACTGTACCCAACTAAAACCTGTTTGCACGACTCCTTCGAGCCATGGTAAGGTAGTAATCAAAGCACAGCGGGAACTCACACGAGACAAATGACGATCTCAGGTCGATAGACTAACTTGTACACATGTCACCAAGGAACTGCTATCTAACAATAGGTATAATACCAACTACCATGTTCCCGGCGAGTATATCCGGTGTACTCATAATCCAATGAGCACTTGTATACATCTTAGGTGAACAAACTAACACCAATGGCTTGTGAGACCGGACACGGCCCCTCGTCGGGGTTTCGATCAGTATACACTAGTCTACTCTGGATTATCGATGCTCAGTCTCGAAACTCCCACGACTAGGGACATTTAAGGATGTGCCTATAGACCACCCAGCTCCCACATATATGATCGCCATCATAATACTGGTAGTCAAGAAAGAATCATATGGGCTCTATCAACATGTAATAGTCATCAGTAAAGCCACCTAAAGCAGATACATGATGATAAAGACAAACCAGATAGTATACTATCATCTCGAGTAAGACTGTTCTACCGGTATATGTCCTCCTTCAATCATCGTAATCGCGTGTCTGCGATCCAATAATTGACTTGAGGGCACTATAGCCAACAATCTCCCACCTGCACTTAAGGCTAATTATTGCGGTGTCGCATACTCACAGCCCGTATGATACCGAACACCCAACATCTCTACTAATCAGTTTCACAAAGCTCTATTGTGAAACTATCGCGTTCGAGAAATAGCCTCAGTGAGTGGATCCGCTCCAATGTTTCTTTCTATATCTCTCTTTATCATAAGTTCGTGGAGAAAACTATCTCCCGAAATGAGCAATACCTGTCTTAGAATATGTCTGGATATCTGATGGGACCCAGTTCACAAATGAACTCCAAATCCAGTAAAATTCTTAGACCGTATCGTCCACAGAATTTAATAAGTATCATGTGCCACGCCTTCCTCAGTATCCGCTTGGACCACCTGTCCAAACTGCTGCTCCCTCAAAAGAGGGAAAACTATAACTCTGACAGTCACTCTATCATCCAGGTCACCATGGAAGCCTGGAATGATAACCGTTTCCCGAAAGAGGCCGCCGTTACCATATCCCTAGAACTTCCACTTATGTTCATAAACTGCTTCCGAACGTTTCTCCGGGATTGGATTAATATATAAACTTATTGCAACTAGTGTAAAAACAATATCTGGTGTGGTACTTGACATCTCATGATTGACTCAATTGCCTAAGCAAGTGATATGTCAATCATGCGCATCCCTCTCCCCTTTAGTCTGTAATACACCTTTAGAGAGTGTGACTCCGTCACCTGCAGGTACACCACTATGCCAGTAGTCGCCCATTCTAAAACACCTTTAGAATAGTGTCAAAATACCCAGATTGGAAAACTACCCAAATCTAGATCTAAAACCATAGATCTAGTAACCAGAATGCCTGATATTATATTCATATCCTATGTGGAGAAACTAACTGTGTGACAACCACAGTATAACCGATCGTATTGTAGGAATTTCTCTTCCTACAAAGTGTATGTCATCCAAATAACATGACATCACACCCTACTACCTTCTTAACAGATCCATCTCCTATTCTGATGAACTCAAAGCCTATGACCATCACATCAAAAATAGATGATCTATCTCCGCTATACTTACTTTAGTCTATAAATAGACACAAGCTGTAACAACCTTAAACTTTCTGTACAACTTTCTGTACAAAATTTTCAAAAAAAATACAGAAAGGGGTACTTTTGCCTGAGCACAAGTTATAAGTTTGTTTTGCTTTTTAATAGCAAGAAAGAGCTTGTAGATCATTGGTAAGACCTTGCACTGCTGAACCAAAGCACCAGAGTTCAAATCCCATCCCCCACATTATTTTTAATATTGTTTTGTTTGGAATTTTTAGAAGTCCAAGGGTCTATACGTGGATAACTCGTAAAAACCCCATGTAAAACAAACTGACCCAGGGGCTACACCAAGTGACGAGGGACACGGGGCGGCGAGCCCCGGCCCGACTCGGCCGACTCGGGCCGGCGAATCGTCCGACTCGGCCCGCCACCGCCGGCCGGACTCGGCCGGATCGCTGATTGTCCAACATGAAAGTTCTGCCTCTTGGTCTTCCCTAAACCCCTGTACACTCTAAATTTCCTGCAATTTAACATAGCTCTTTAAAATCTCAATAAATCCAATTTTTAATACAATTTAATACATTTTTTCTTCACACCCTTTCACCTACCCTATCCCTAATCTTTTTCTATAAATATCACCCCTAAACACACCTTTCTCACTCACAAATTCTGTCCAAACTCTCAAGAAAACTCTCTAGAATTTTTGTGTACAAGTGGAGTTAGCGAAGGGCGAAACTCCGACGAACTTCCGACGACGACTCTACGACCTCCCGGCGACGAAACGACGCACCGGCAACTCCTACTTCCTCCTCTTCCTCATCCCTAACCTCTAAGCTAGTAAGTCCCACCTCCCTCTTCTCTAATCTATTCTTAAAACCTCTTTTACTAAAACCCGACGGAAGCGGAGTTAAATCCGACTTCCGATTCGGTTTTCTTTATAAAGTTCAATTTTGCTTAACACAACCATATTAAACTCTTACATCTTGACTATTAATCATTAACAAAACATGTTGAACAAGTTTCATAGCAAAATATTTTATTTTGTAATTTTTACCGCTCTTTTTCAATAAAATACAATGTAGTTTACTTTCTACCTTAAAACATCATTCAATTTGCTATACATTTAATTAGATCACGAGGTAATGACCTACCTCCTCACAACACTCATATGCAACATAGCACAATACCTTTCGGGAACATAGAATACGGGAAAACGAAACTTTACAGATAAATACCACTAGCTATTAAAACCGTTTTCTACAAGATTACGTATTTTTATAAATTTTTGTAAAGCGCCGCTACAACTCATTTTGGGGAACCCGACTGGGATGGTGTGCCGCTACAACCCATTTTCTACAAGCCAGTAAGTCCCAACTCATTTTGCACATCCCTGGGCTTAGTAGTGCGAGATGCAGACCTCCGCAAGGAGCATTCGGTCTCGAGAGATTTAAAATACAAATATCTTAAGAAAATGAGATTTCTAGAAATAAAATATATATTAAATTTTTTTATATAAATATATAAATATATATTATTACAATATATATTTTTATGATAATATAAATATTCCAATTTTTTATAAAATCACAAGAATCACTTTACATTAAAATACCATGAATTCCATACAAGTTCAATATTACAATTAAATACCCTATATTATAAAATTAGGTTATTTTCACTAGAAATATCACAAATATAAAATCTATATCTATGACAACTCTAAAGACGATAATTAAATACTTGGGGTGTATTTTGAAAATTATACAAAAGTATTTTTACATAAGACCCCCTCAAGTTCTATAAATTACCCTAAGGACCCTAGTAAATATAGGTTTATGCGGGACCAATCACTTGAGTCTCAGGGAGCCCGAGAAGTGGGTGCTTGCATATTTAAGGTAGACAACTTAACAACGGTGTTATCAACACGGTAATCGTTTTTGAAAAAGACACAAATTCTGCCGCCCATGTGCAGCGGTTACCGATAATATCAAAACTTAATTCAGGACTTCAAATTTCTTTTCTAATTGTCTGACGCAGACCGAGTCTCATTATAAATAATCTGACTTGAATATGATTCAAGTACAATCTACAATATAACAATTCAATATGAATCCATGAATCCATATATTCAATATATTCAATCTGTATTGACTAAACCGAATCATGGATATACTTCCATTTACATGATTCTCCAGTTACATCCATGATTCTCCAGTTACATCCATTTACTGATATCATGGTTTCGGCAAGTCATCCAATTATACAATCTATATTACAAGACAATACAAGTTGCGATACAATACAAACAAGATATCGCTGGGTTTAAGGGGTAGATTGGTACGGAAGGTGTTAGAAGTGGCACGAGACTGCAAGATTTAAGACACCTAACCTGAATACCACGCCGTTGTTCCGGGCTTTCTAACGGAGCCTTGTACTTCCATTTGCCTCTAGTCTCTGGCATATAGAGACTTCTCTCGTATACACTGGCATCCTTCTGTACCAAGGTACAAACAACAACGTTAACTCTAAATACAACTTTAAAAGCTACACTTTCTCTCTTACTCTCTGTCTATTCTATTTCTCCCTTATGTTTGGGACTTACCGAGCGATTTGTTCGCTGACGACATTCTCTTTCTTTCTTCTTGGAATGTCGTCAGGTGTTCCGAACCTTCCAGAGATCGAGCCCAGCACTGAAGACTTAGACCAGTTTACTGAAGATCCTGAGCTGTAGTTTCACTTGTACATTTTCCATTTCATTTCAGTACATTCCATTTCTGTTAAGCCGTTGTTTAGGCATTACTTTCATTCCGATGTATTTATTTTTCCATGCATTGTACAAAAGAATATTAATAAATAAAGTTGATGTTTCATTACATTTGTCTCTTGTGTATATTCTTTTATATTGCTTAGATACGCTTAGCGTATTTACTTCAGAGTAGATACATAGCGGCCTCGTCACGTCCTCTGCCCGTATACTGGGAAGCGGGGCATGATAGGTTTTGTTGGTGGTCCATGCAGATCTGAGCTGTATGGAACACTACCATGCAGTTCTGTTCTGCGTGAACAACCTAAGCAATATAACACAAGAACCAGCAACTAAAACATTCTTTACAATTCATGTTTCTTGAATCTTATCATTTCATATACTTTGAATCTGTCCTAACCCAAAATTTTTCATTCAAGGTTATGGATTCCCCAAACAACACCAGTACCAACTTCAACAACACTCCACCACCACTACCAATCACACCTGCCGTCTCTGCTCTGCTCAACGAGCAGACGATTCTGCTTGAGGCAATCCACAACCTCCTAGAAAGACAGCAGCAGACTGCACTTTTAATGAACCGTCCAGAGGCAGAAGCACCTGGGGTGAAGCAATTCAGAGTTTTGCATCCCAAATAGTTCTCAGGAAAGGAGATCCCACTGGAAGCTGATGAATGGGCTCAGAGTATCAAAGATGATCTGGCAGCGGCACAAGTGCCAGAGAGAGCTTAGGTCCGTGTTGTGAAACTGAAGCTCACGTACAATGCACGGAATTGGTGGAAAGCGGAAGAAAGCCGTCTTGAACAACCCATCGAATGGAAGATTTTCCGTGACATGTTCGACGCTAAGTACTTCCCTGAGACTGCCAGGTTCGACATGGAACAACAGTTCATCCATCTGCAACAAGGTTCGATGTGGACCAAGTCAGTAGATGAGTATGACGCCGAGTTCACCATGCTTAGTCGGTAAGATATGTCTCAATAATTCGAATTTTTAAAATATCACATACTACACAGCTAACACAATCCTTTAACAGATTTGCGGCACACCTGATACCGACAGATGAGATCAGAGCCCGTCGATTTCAACAAGGTTTGGATTCGGAGATCCAGGCTGCACTGGCCACAGGAGATTTTCCGACTCATTAATCGGCTCTGAAAGCTGCCCGCCGTTATGAGACAATAGTAAAGAGGAAGGGCAGACCTCAATCTGCCGGTTTCAAACGCCCTGCCCCTCAAATGGTAAGAGGAGCCTCTTTCAGGCCATCGTTCGAACCCAGGAGAACTGAAGAAATCAATAACCAGTCGAGTTCAGACTTCTGCAACTATTGCAGGAGAAAGGGACACTTGTGGAAGGACTGTAGGCGCGCAAAAGGTCTATGTATAGTTTGTGGCGCGTCCAATCACGGAATTGGAAACTGCCCTTATAGACGCAACCCAGCTCACACACCCACCAACTACCCGCAGCGGCCAGCAATCTAGGCTCCTGCATCTCGTTTAGCACTCCCAGCTCCACCACATGCACAACCTACTCGCCAATTCCAACAAGCAATGAGGGACATGCCTCGAGGGCAAAAAAACATGCCCCAAGGACAGAATGTGCCTCCAGCTAGGAGGAATGTACCACGGCGACAGACATTCACATTAGCAGCCGTAGAAGCCGAGGCTGTAAGTCAAGGTAACACTAGTTAGTCTCTTTTACATTCTTAAAACCCTTGTATTACTTTGTTATTCATACACTATCAAGTACTTCTATCACCAAACTTTCCTTAAATCTGTTACACTTTCCTTTTATAAATTTCGAGAACGAAATTTTTATAAGGAGGGTAGAATGTAACAACCCTAAACTTTCTGTACAAATTTTTCAAAAAAAATACAGAAAGGGGTACTTTTGCCTGAGCAAAAGTTATAAGTTTGTTTTGCTTTAATAGCAAGAAGGAGATTGCAGCTCATTGGTAAGACCTTACACTGCTGAACCAAAGCACCAGAGTTCAAATCCCATCCCTCACAATATTTTTAATATTGTTTTGTTTTGAATTTTTAGAAGTCCAAAGGTCTACACGTGCATAACTCGTAAAACCCCCACTACACATGTAAAACAAACTGACCCAGGGGCTACACCAAGCGACGAGGGACACGTGGCGGCGAGCCCCGGCCCGACTCGGCCCGCCGTCACCGGCCGGACTCGGCCGGATCGCCGATTTTCCAACAAGAAAGTTCTGCCTCTTGGTCTTCCCTAAACCCCTGTACACTTTAAATTTCCAGCAATTTAACAGAGCTTTTTAAAATCTCAATAAATCCAATTTTTAATACAATTTAATACATTTTTTCTTCGCACCCTTTCACCTACCCTATCCCTAATCTTTTCCTATAAATACCACCCCTAAACACACCCCCTCACTCACAAATTCTGTCCAAACTCTCAAGAAAACTCTCTAGAATTTTTGTGTACAAGTGGAGTTAGCGAAGCGCGAAACTCCGGCGAACTTCCGACGACGACTCTAGGAGCTCCCGGCGACGAAACGACGCACCGGAAACTCCTACTTTCTCCTCTTCCTCATCCTTAACCTCTAAGATAGTAAGTCCCACCTCACTCTTCTCTAATCTATTCTTAGAACCTCTTTTATTAAAACCCGACGGAAGCGGAGTTAAATCCGACTTCCGATTCGGTTTTCTTTATAAAGTTTAATTTTCCTTAACACAACCGTATTAAACTCTTACATCTTAACTATTAATCATTAACAAAACATGTTGAACAAGTTACATAGCAAAATATTTCATTTTGTAATTTTTACTGCTCTTTTTCAATAAAATACCATGTAGTTTACTTTCTACCTTAAAACATCATTAAATTTGCTATACCTTTAATTAGATCATGAGATAATGACCTACCTCCTCACAACACTCATATGCAACATAGCACAATACGTTTCGGGAATATAGAATACGGGAAAACGAAACTTTACATACAAATACCACTAGCTATTAAAACCGTTTTCTACAAGATTATGTATTTTTATAAATCTTTGTAAAGCGCCGCTACAACCCATTTTGGGGAATCCGACTGGGATGGTGCGGATTATCGCACATCTCTGGGCTTAGTAGTGCGAGATGCAGACCTCCGCAAGGAGCATTTGGTCTCGAGGGATTTAAAATACAAATATCTTAAGAAAATAAGATTTCTAGAAATATAATATATATTAAAATTATTTTTATATAAATATATAAATATATATCATTAAAATATCTATTTTTGTGATAATATAAATATTCCAATTTTTTCTAAAATCACAAGAATCACTTTACATTAAAATACCATGAATTCCATACAAGTTCAATATTACAATTAAATACCCTATATTATAAAATTAGATTATTTTCACTAGAAATATCATAAATATAAAATCTACATCTATGACAACTCTAAAGACGATAATTAAATACCTGGGGTGTATTTTGAAAATTATACAAAAGTATTTTTATATAAGACCCCCTCAAGTTCTATAAATTACTCTAAGGGTCCTAGTAAATATAGTTTTAAGCGGGACCAATCTCTTGAGCCTCAGGAAGCCGGAGAAGTGGGTGCTTGCCTATTTAAAATAGACAACTTAACAACGGTGTTATCAATGCCGAAGGGCGAGGATCATATCTCAGAATGAAAGCGAGAAAACTAAGCATCATCAGAAAACCAGAAACAACAATAAATACATAAGCGCGACTCTAAGGCCGAAAAAATAAACAACTGTGGTTTTCTAAGTCTACTAAATATACAAGTCTGGTTGATGGAGCTTACTAGATACAACTGAAATAAATAAAAATACAACGGTGGTCACGATGCAAGTGAACCTACCAACAAAGCAATCACCCGGAAGGAAGTAGTGTGCCAGCGAAGCCGCCATGGAAGTTGTATGGCAAAACCTGCAAGAAACTGTGGCACAACGGGGGTGAGTTGCCAACTTATGAGTAGAAGATATCACCGAGTAGAAACTGAATGTATAACGATCTCCTAGGTCATACCATGCTGTACTCATAATATACTGAAATATCTAGTAGTGGTAAGGGTAATCCTCTGAACATAACTGTTAAACCAAGTACTCGTGTTAGTGGCTCAAGTAGCAACATGTCATATATATGATGTACGAATGCATCAAGAATGAAATCATAATATATCTGTATGAGAAAGCTGTGTTCTTATCTCAGTAAGATTTTAGTGTAAAAACTGGAGTATCATCAATAAAATCAACAGAAATCCGTATCAACGTCGACACCAAATCCTCAATATCCCGGGCTCTGTCAGTCCGGATCGGCCCATATCATACAATCTCAAGACTACGGTCGGTATCCTCCAGATATCCGCCGTGCCAACTATCACCGGTAGGTAATGCTCCTCTGCCGGGCTCAACGCCTTCTCAATACGTCCATCTTGCCATGGGGTACCTCACCGGGTCCACTATGTACCCGCAGACGGTGCATCCCCCTCCTCGGATCGGGTATGTGTACACACGTGGCTCAAGAACTGAGAAATCTCATGGTGGACGCCACACATCATATCACGAGAAAACCGCAAATTGCATTTTAAAAAGATAATGGGTTTATAAAAGACTTGCGGTTTTCCCCCAAATCCAAAATCTCATAGAAAATTCGAAATCCTAAAATCAAGAGTTAATAAGCTGTGAATATCGGCATAAAGCCCACAATATTGCATAATAGAATGGATATATAAATGCATGGGGTATCTAAGCAAGAAATGCAATATCTAAACTAGCATATGAGAGCAAGCATAATAATAATATGCTGGAACTACCAGCTAGCAGGTTATACTAATGAAGTAATGTTTTCTAAAGTGTACGTGACATGGAAATTACTGATGATGATGTGTGTGAGTAGGCAAGCAAGTGTACGTGGAATATACATATCATCGGTAATGGTGCTAGTGTCCTAACAGACGGTGTTCATAATAGCTAAAGAAACACATGTAATAAATATGCAATGCAATGAGAACAACATAATATAACAGGAAGGTGAATAGTAAACGTAATATTAATCAATTTACATGTCGGTGTACGAGTCATACGGTTTTAGTGTTTTGAAATAGCACGAATCGTGGTTTTTAGAAAAGTAGGGGCTACGGTGTTTTTGAGAAAATATATGTCTTTTGAAAAATCTGTAGCATCTCTCGGGTTATCTTTTGAAAATACTTACGATTCGTTAGTTTTGAAAATATGTATGACTCGAGCCTAGTCTAGCATCTATTTAACAATTAAGAGACCAAACTAAGGAACTCGTCGAAAGGATAAGAAAATCTACATATATTCCGAGTCGATATACCTAGTAGTCGGCGATCCAGCCTCATAGCGTCGCATACTGTATAATACATAGTACGGCATTCTCGAGTCAAGAGTGCGGATCAATTATCATATCTATACCTCGTACGGTAAAATCCATCGTACGACATCCTCAAAATCGAGGGTACGGGTCAAAATCATACATAATATCATCATTTGTACAATATCACGATCACGGGTACGATCCTAAAGTCTCGAACCTTCAAATATCACCAATTCATATATTATCACATGTATGAATATATATCGCCCATCGATCCATTATAATATCATATCGTATACAGTATTACGACTCGGTTACATATCAGAAATCTCACGGTATCATGCCCGATCTTATCGGCTCATCTCCACAACACATACTATCCTCATCTCACGTGTCTACACACACACACACACACACAAACATACACTCACACACATATATAAATACACACGCGCGCGCATACACAAACATAGATACCAAGTGTGTGCATGTGTTCGACTAAGTAAACCGATAACTCACGACTAAGAGTAAACTATCCTACAAGTAGGCCAAATCTAATCTATATTCTCCTAGTAACCCTATTTACTAGGTATCCAAGTCTCACATAAACGTAAATAATATATATATAACCTATTCTACGGTTGCAGGGGTGCTATACGCCATCCACCCGAATTCCCCCGTAGATATACATCTACTCACCTTGATCTTCGCTTGCCGAAGTTGATGACGCTCATTTTCCATTGTCATCCTAAAGTCTACGCGAAGTACCTACATATCACAAAATACATCGTATCGCATCAAAATCCGATTCAAAAACCGACACGACACGCGAAGTGCTCATAGGTTAGAACCTATAGCTTACGAATACAAAAACAATCATAAAACCCTCGTCGTTGACGTACAAACTGTTCCCCGCCGAAAGACGCGACCGGGACGTTGGGACGTCAGGCCTGAAATTCGAGAACAGATGCTAATTGGTGCTATCCGTCCACCTCTCCGAAGATGCCAAGTTGATTTATGGCACCGTGTATCGAAGGTTTAAATGGATGCGGCCGATGTAGTAGACTTCGTCAGATTCCCCCTCATTTGAGGGGTTTTTGATTGTGGGGACGCTCTTCCCTGCAGGCGCAAGCCCCTGCAGTTAATTACGCTACCGTATCGCGGTAACAACTTTCTCCTTCTCCAGATGGTCACTTCGTGTCATGGGTATTTGTTTTGTTTTTGGTTGCCCGTGGATTGTATACGGAGACTAATTTATGTTGTCGCCCGTAGGGCATGGATTAGTCCAAATCCTTATCTTCTTAGATTTGGGTTTGGGGGTTGGGTTTAATGATACGTTAGTCTCATTTGAGACTAAGATCAACTTAAACGTTTGTTAAGGACACGTTAGTCTGATTTTTAGACTAAGATCAACTTAACGGGATCGTTTAGATCCAACAAAAGAGCATTCGAGCTTTATTGTTTAGTTTAGGGACATTGCGGTCGATTAGTTTAAGGGCATTACGGTCCAACGTTAGTTTAAGGACATTACGGTCCATTGTTAGTTTAAGAACATCTCGGTCCAATGTTAGTTTAAAGACATCGCGGTCGAGATTAAGGACATCATAGTCCGTGAGCTTAAGGACCTCACAGTCCAGTTTAAAGACGTCATAGTCTATGAAGTGTATGGTTGTCGGGACCCGTCACCTCTCTGAAGACGTTGAAGGATTACAACGACATATATCAGAGGGTTCGGAGATGTACCCTTAAACCAATGTGAGTTGGTTGGAAGATCTGTAGTCCAATTTGGGACTAAGATCTGTTGAAATATTTATGAGCAGGTGGGCTCAATTAATATAAGTTGAGGACTTATGGCCAATATTGGGCTAAGTCCAATAAATGTTTAACATTTTTATTCTGGCTATTGAGCCTTTATTTAGGCTTGGCCCTTCTGACAATATTTTTGTCTTTTATTGAATACTGAGCATTCACCAGAGCTCTGGGCTTATTAAAGAACAATTTATGCTCTGTCAGCGCAACACGTGGCGCGCTAGGCGCTTTGCGCCAATCAAAAAGCGCAGTGCGCCACTGCCAAGTAGCGCACATGTAAGGGACACATGTCGCACTCAGCGCTAGGCGCTAGATGATGAGCGCATGATGCCAGTTTATGAGTGCTGAGCGCTAATCTATGAGCGCATTGCACTTCCAATTTAGGGGCGCATACGTGAATGACACGTGGTGCGCTTGGCGCTGAGCGCCAGCCCATGAGCGCAGTGTGCTATTTCAGAAGCGCAAAGCGCAAGTTGTTAATTGGCGCATACGTAGTTGACACATGGCGCATTTGGCGCTTAGCGCCGGTCTAGAGAGAGCAGAAGCGCTGTTCAAGAGCGTAAGGCGCATTTGATCAATTTTATGATCTGGAAAAACAAGTTTATGTTCTTTTAAAAGAGACTTTGTCTCAAGATTCAAGAACAACAGTTCTTATTTTGCAGGAGAGATTTTCAATCTCTTATTTCGATGAAAGGCTTTGCCTTTATAGATCCATGATCTGTGAGAAGAATTATGTTCTTCTCTTATTTTATGATGAGATCTTTTGATCTTTTTTATGAAAGACTTTTTGTCTTGTAGATCTATGAGCTTTTTTAAAGAAAAGAATTATTCTTTTTATGAGATGATTTCATCTCTGTGTTCATCATCCATCATCTTTACCTTGAAGAAGTATCTTCTTTTGCAGAGAGCTTGCTCTTTATCTTTGAGTTTTTTTCAAAGTTTATGGGGGGGGGGTTCTCTATATCAGACTTGAAGTCTTGGAGCCTTTTTATAGGGCAAGCTGATTTGTTGAATCGGTTAAAGAAATCTTTCTCTGATTGATTTGGGGATGTTTTTGGATCTTTGATCCTAGGGCTTCTGTTTTACAGAAGGCAATCTTCTTGTTTTTAACAAGATTGGAAAATCTTTCCATAACAGAATTTAATTCTGATTAATTAATGATTTATTATTATTATTAGATCTTTTGATCTAACGGTGGGGAGTTTTTTAATTCCAGCGCTAGCGCATCCGTGCTTTGCACTTTGCGCTACCGCACCCGTGTTTGACACGTGGTGCGCTGCTCAGAACGCAGTGCACTCTGCGCTACCGCACCCGTGTTTGACACGTGGCGCGCGGCGCGCCTATCGCTAGCGCACTCATGATGCGCTACCTAGGGCTCAGCGTACTTGGCGCTGCATCTGAAACGTCGCTTCAATTTTTTTTTTTTGAAATTCGAATTTCAAACAGAGCTTTGCTCTGATTGGGAGAAACAAATGCCCCCCCATCGTTGCGCTCACGTGGCCCACATGTGAGTGCAGCGGTGGCAGCATCTGCGCCCTTGGATCAACTCAGAAGTTGAAGAGGCATTTTAATGCATATAAATAGGACCTTTGGTCCTCTAAATGATTCTGTTCATCTTCTTTCTTTGAGAATTTTTATTCAGAACATAGATCTTCATCTTAAGAGATTTTAGGAGTCAAAACTCTGCCAAAACTTAGGTAAAGATTAAATCTTTTAATAATCTAGGGTTTTACTCATTAACAGAGCCTTGCTCTTCATAGATCTTTGATCTAAAGAAAACCCTTTTAGGGTTTCATTAATGGAGCTTTGCTCTGTCGAACCCATAGATCTAAGGAGATCTTGTTTCAGGGTTTCTTAACCCATGAGCAGAGATTTGCTCATAAAGAACTCTTAGAGTTTGTTCATAGATCTTGAAGATCTCAGAATTTTTAATTCTTAAAGATTGAATTTAATTAATTTTTTTTGATGGGTTTTTCCCTCATCTTTACAAAGCCAAGCTTGTCATGCTCCGCTTCCCAGAGTACGCTAGATTGGGCACGTTACATAGCCAACCATGCTACCTGTGGGTAGGAAGCATCCATCCACAGTCACATTACGGCTTTAGAGATATCAAGAACACAATAAAACTATCTAAAACATGTCCATAACCCAGAATAACAGGAGTCAATAATTGCGGAAGCAAATGATCCAATACAAATAACTAGAATGTATGTCCCATAATGCGGGCTCACATCAGGAAATAAATGCAGGAAATAAAACTAACTACTACTGACACCTCACAGCTCAGCCTGCTGGCTGAAGTACTCCTGCTCGGACTGCAACAGCGGTACAGAATCTGGGCAATGCAAAACCCAGACGTCAGCGCGTCATGTCATCAGGTAATATAATATGAACAGTGTAACAGGCAATGCAAAATAAACATGAATACATCAAGAATAACAATAATATGAATCAGATCAGTACAGGGTAGGGTGCAGTGGGTAAACTAAACTGTTCTATCATGTTTCTATTCTAAAGTCTTTGAAATCAATTGATGAATCGTCGATGTAACTCAATAGTATCCCGCGCGTGCCCGGGACCACGGTCAAGATTCTTGGGGCTGAATCCGAGACGTGCCGCTAGGCAGTAACAAGTAGCAGGATGGGCGAGTGATGTCAGCATCATCACTCCGGGGCTGGCCTAGCCCGTAAGACTGATCAGAACAGGTATCGAACTGTTGAGTTACAAGTCGGTTTCACCTTTGATTTCCCCATACCCCCAAGTTATGTATGTCGAGTCAGGTATTCAGTGTAGGGTTCCTACGCACTCTTGTGAAGGTTCTAAAGGCATCAAACATGCCCGGATAAAATTTTAGACGTGCCGAACAACCCAAAGCCGGGATCTTTGCTAGATTATTAGGGTTAAACATGCAATAAGATAACCTTTATCTAAGAGTGAGGGATTACAACCTTTGTAGTCCGCTCCTTCACTTCACAAGCTCCGAGTAGAAGTCCCTTTGCCGCGATCCACGATCTCCCGGACTCATGAGAGGCTCCACGACTCGAACGATCCATTCTAGCTTGTCGTATTCCAAATCTCCGATGATCTACCTTGAAGTTGCTACGGCTCAAGCTTTCTCACTCTTAAAGAAGAGAACACACTAATCCCATGGGCTAGATGAGATGAGGATGAGAGAGTAGTGATTTTGCTTTCTTTTTAAATCATTTTCTCAATTTTATTCATCACTTCAAGAAAAACTAGCAAGGTTTCTTGAAGAAGGAGGAAGATGATAATGAAAGATAATGATAATCCTTTTCCTTTTGTGATGAATAGAAATATAAACATATGATTGAATTATTAACCATGGTCAAGGATGAATGGATGAGAATGTGTAGAGAAACAACTAGGGTTAGGGTTTGGTTAGGTTAGAAATGTGTCATCCAAAATATCCTAAGAATGACAAAAGAAAACATCTTCTAGAAGGTGCATGAATCATCTAACCCTAATCAAACCCTAACCTTAATTAATCATCCTTAAACATGTTTAATAATAAATCATATCATGTCACAATAATATATATCACATATATATTATATATTTGCAACAAAAGAAAATAATACAATTAACATATATCGCATATATATCAATGTATCATCCACTGAGAAAATGAAATAATAAAGCAAGCTAATATTAGTTAATATAATAATATATCATATATATTATTATATATTAAATCATCGAATCAACATTTGATCCGACGATCCGGCTATATCGAATATAACCGACTAATATATCATGTACCGATTCATCGAATCAACACTTGATCCGATGACCCGGTTCATATCCATATATCGCGAGAATATAATACGGTATCCCATATCGCATTATTCACGCTCCTGCGCATATCACATATGTGCCACTACTCCGTTTCGCCTGAGCCAAGAAACCTCTGTGTAGGACTCTAAAGAATCGTCAATACGCCGGTAGCAGGTGATGATCATATCAAACACCCACAAGCTGCAAGCGGTCAGCTAAACGTAACAGCCACCCAGGTATTGAGCGATCAGAAGATCAACAAGCAAGCCTGTGCGTTCTCCTGTGAATCCGATCAGTAACACTCCCGTACAGTCCGGTCTGTTCGTCTGATATGTCGCATATCAAGTCTAGGGGTGGTATACGTCAGACCCCAGTAACCGATAAGTCGTGTCGATGTACGGCTCATAACGGGTCGAGAAACTACTAGTAACACTTACCAGTAAATCTCTATATCAGCCCTGGCCAGGGACTTCCAGTTATAGCCAATCGAACACAGCACAACATCAACTCCCTATACCGGGAGAGACGAATCCCCTCCTATCGCTCATTGCCTCCATGTGATTTGGGACTGTACCCAAAAGCCACCGTTTTGCACGCCCTCTTGGACGTGGTAAGGTGAAAATCAAAGCACAATGGGTATCACACAAGACTCTATGACGATCTCGGGTCTACAGACTACCCTGTACCAGTGTCACCGGAGAACTGCCATCTGACGTGTGGTATATCACCATCTGGGAGTTCTCGGCGAGTCCGTCCAGTGTACCCAGTCTCCACTGAGCACCCGTACACCATCTCTGATGTCTAACACCGATGGATATGGGATCATCCATCGCCCATCATATGGGTCAAGATGCGTATACGCTAGTCTACTCTGGCGTATCGATGCCCTGTCTCGATATACCCTCGACTAGGAACAGTTATAGGATGTACTCATCGACTACCGCGGCCCCACTAGTATGATCTCATCATAGTCCCAGTAGTCGAGTACAGATCCTAAGGGCTTTATCAACATGTGAGAGTAAAACAGTAAACCAATACAAGTCAACATGTTAAGATAAAGTGAAACCAAATAGCATACTATCATGACGAGCAAGAAAGTCATCTCTATATATAACCAAGCATCCATTATAATATACATCATATGTACAACAATGGCCTCTAGGGCATATACATAACTAACAATCTCCCACTTGCACTAAGGCCAGCTGCTGTAGTATCTCATACCTAGCATCCCGAATAATCTCTCAAACTGTATCTGGGGAATAGCCTTCGTGAATGGATCCGCAGTGTTGTCCTTCGTATCTACTCTCCTGACCTCGATCTCCCGGCGATCAACTATCTCCCTGATCAGGTGATACCGCCTCAGAATATGTCTGGACTTCTGATGGGACCTAGGTTTCTTGGCCAAAGCCACAGCTCCATTGTTATCGCAATACAGAGGTATTGGATGCTCAATGGATGGAACCACTCCAAGTTCACTAATGAACTTCTTGATCCAGACAGCCTCTTTGGCAGCATCGTTGGCAGCGATGTATTCAGCCTCCATCGTTGAGTCTGCAACGGTATCCTGTTTGGAACTCTTCCAACATACCGCCCCTCCATTGAGGGTAAAGACAAAACCCGAATGCGACTTAGAGTCGTCCTTATCACTTTGGAAGCTGGAATCGGTAAAGGACTCCACCTGGAGTTCTCCGTTACCATACACCAAGAACATCTCCTTAGTCCTTCGTAAGTACTTGAGAATGTTCTTCACAGCTGTCCAGTGACTCTCTCCAGGATCTGCTTGATACCGACTCACTACACTTAGTGAGTATGCTACATCGGGTCTGGTACATAGCATCGCATATATGATAGAGCCTACTGCCGAAGCATAGGGTATCCCTTGCATGCGAGCTCTCTCCAAATCAGTCTTGGGAGACATCTCTTTGGAGAGAGTGAGTCCAGAGATCGTGGGCTGATTCCCACGTTTGGATTCTTCCATACTAAACCTCTTTAGTATGGTGTCAATGTACCTGGATTGGGACAATCCCAGTATCCGTTTAGATCTATCTCTATAGATCATGATTCCCAATATGCAGGAGGCATCACCTAGATCTTTCATTGAGAATCTCTGTGATAAGAAGAGCTTGACTGATTGCAGCATAGGAATATCATTTCCTATCAAGAGTATGTCATCCACGTACAATACGAGGAAGACAACCTTACCCTCTGCTACCTTCTTATAGATACAAGGTTCATCTATATTTTTGATGAAGTCAAACTCTTTGACTACAACATCAAAACAGATGTTCCAACTCCGCGATGCTTGCTTTAACCCATAAATAGATTTGAGCAGCTTGCACACCTTTCCGCTGCTCCCACTATCTACGAAGCCCTCTGGCTGAGTCATGTACACGCTCTCTTCTAAATCACCATTTAGAAAGGCGGTCTTAACATCCATTTGCCAGATTTCGTAGTCATGGTATGCAGCAATGGCAAGTAAGATCCGGATGGACTTAAGCATAGCCACTGGAGAAAAAGTTTCGTCATAATCCACACCTGGTCGTTGACGAAAACCCTTTGCTACAAGTCTAGCTTTGAAAGTCTCAACTTTTCCATCTACACCAAATTTCTTTTTAAAGATCCACTTGCTCCCAATGGGTTTTACCCCTTCAGGAGCATTTTCCAAAGTCCATACTTTGTTGGTGTACATGGATTCCATCTCAGATCGCATTGCATCCAGCCATTTCACAGAGTCACCACTCGTGATGGCCTGCTCGAAACTAGTCGGTTCATCATCATCCATGATGCAATCCTCACTTCCACCATCAATGAGAAAACCATAGTATCTCTCAGGTGGACGAGAAACCCTACTAGATCGGCGGAGAGGCTGGGGTTCGTCGGGTACTACTGAATCCTCTGGTTCCACTAAATCATCTGTTGTAGTTTGTTCTGCTGGAACTTCTTCCAGTTCTACCTCAGAGCCACTAATCTCTTTTGCAAGAAATTCCTTTTCTAAAAAGGTGGCGTGCCGAGAAACAAACACCTTTTGTTCTTCGGTGTGGTAGAAGATATACCCGCGCGAATGTTTGGGATATCCAATAAACTTGCACAGAATAGACCTTGCGCCGAGTTTGTCCGGATTTTGTGTTTTCACATATGCCGGACAACCCCATATCCTAACATAATTAAGATATGGTCTCTTTCCTTTCCATATCTCATATGGAGTGGTTGGCACAGATTTGGTGGGAACCATATTCAATAGGTCTGCAGCTGTCTCCAGTGCATACCCCCAGAAGGAAATAGGTAACTCAGCTGTACTCATCATAGAGCGCACCATATCTAATAGGGTGCGATTCCTCCGCTCCGATACACCGTTGTGCTGTGGTGTATAAGGAGGAGTACGCTGAGAGAGAATCCCATTCTCTTTTAGATAATCTAGGAACTCACCGCTTAAGTATTCACCTCCTCGATCAAATCGAAGAATCTTAATACTTTTACCCGTTTGATTCTCTACTTCGTGCTTATATTCTCTGAATTTCTCAAAAGCTTCAGACTTGTGTTTCATCAGGAACACATGTCCGAATCTAGAGAGATCGTCAGTGAATGTAATGAAGTAGGAAGAACCGTTCCTGGCATGCGTAGACATGGAACCGCATACATCACTATGTACCAGTCCTAAGAGTTCGGCAACTCTTTCTCCGTGTCCACTAAACGGAGCTTTGGTCATTTTTCCTTTGAGACATGAATGGCAAGTATCATAAGATGATAATTCGAACGGATTCAAATAACCATCCTTATGTAACTTAGCCAGTCGTGTCGCATTGATATGACCAAGTCTACAATGCCACAAGAAGGATTCGTTCATATCTGAACTTTTCCTCTTGTGTGTGTTTTGTATATTCAGGACTGTATTCTGATTTAGAATGAATATGCCATTATGTAACGAGCCTGATGCAATCAACTTTTGATCTAGGAATATGTTCATAACATTATCCTGTACTACAAAATTATATCCCTCTTTACTCAATAAAGAAACTGATATAATGTTGCACATCATGTTCGGTATATAATAGCACTCATTTAGAATCAGTGTATTACTACTTGGCAATACAAGGTGATATTCGCCAACTGTTTTGGCTACAATACTTGCACCGTTCCCTATTTGAACGGAATGATCACCTTTTCCCAGTTCTCTACCTTTACGTAGCCCATGTAACTGTTTACATATGTGGGATCCTGATCCGGTATCTAATACCCAGGACGTAGGGTGAACTGAGAAACAGTTCTCAATAACTAACACACCCGAAGAAGATGCATCAACATGTATGTTCTTTTGGGCGGCGTGAGAATCTAGATATTCTCCTGTTTTCTGTTCAGTCTTATAACTCTTATAAGAAAGAACGGGTCCAACATTCCCTAGCTCAGTACAATAATAAGGTTTAGTCAATACATCAATATTATTATCTTGATTAAGGCCTGAAATGGTTGCTACCTGGAGAGAGAGAGAAGAAAACACTTTAGCGTATGCTCTTACAAGATTAGATTGGTTATTATCTTATCTAATCAGGATGTCTCCCACTGTTTTTATCAAATCTGCCTTCAAACCCTAAAAGGTAAGATTAGCCGGGATTAATTACACCTTACAATTTCGTCAATCTTTCAGCCAGATCAGTGTCGGTACTTTGAGGGAAGTTCCCCGTGCTCTCGCACGGACCTAATTAATGTAAACCTCGTTTTCCCAGAGGCGTAACCTCGTTAACACTTTTCTAGACACCTACTTGAATGACTAATTGTCCTGTGTAAAACTCTCCCAGGAGTAACACTTACTCGCAGTGGGTATCGGGATCCAACTATCTCATAGGAGGTATGCAATCTCATTGCAAATTTCAACACTTGAAATTCCCGATAATGCTTTTACCCCTAGCATTCTATGACCTTGACGCAGGCCAACAAACCATAGTGCGCTAGTCAAGTTCAACCCGTCATTTCTTGATTCAATTAAACCCACCCGCACGACCCTTGACGCAGGCCAACAAAGTCGCACGACTACCCTAATCGAATCTGCATCATATGCATAAACAGATATATACTAGTTAGCTACCGCACACTACGCCTTGACGCAGGCCAACAAGCGTAGCACGAATACTAAATAATATCTATCTGAAATGACGGAGGGCTACGCAGGTTTTTCAGAAAACCCTGAGCGTAATGAACTTGATATCGTCGTAGAATCGAGTGAAGTTTTGAAAAGGAGTGTTTTTGAGGCTTTTCTTAGTTTTGCTAAAGGGGTCACTCCCGGTGAAGGGATCGTCGGCCCTTTCCTCATCGAATAAGGTGCAGGATATATCATATATACCGCTGTGCAAAGCAAAACACTAAAAGCAATCAAAATACAAACCGCGTTTTGTAGCATCTGCCAGTTTTGCTAAAGGAGTCACTCCCGGTGAAGGGATCTCGGTCCTTTCCTCATCGAATAAGGTGCAGGATATATCATATATATCACTGTGCAAAGCAAAACTGTAGCTACCCTTTTTATTAAGTTTTGATTCTACAACATCTTTAGGTTTCTTTTCTTTTATTAATCTCATTAATAAAAATCCCATCAGCTTATGCTTCCTAAGCATCACAGAAGAAACGAAAGCAGTAATATTTATATATCAGCATATATATATAGTATAAGCATTCGTCTCAGGCAGTAATATGATCTCATCACAGAACATTGCAGCAGAAGAACATATATGAAATATTGGATATACTAGGACGTCCGTGTTTTCAATACGAGCCTGTATAAAACACGGATTCCACGGTCGCGACGAATAGCCAAACCCACATCCCAAGACCCCTACGAGAGCGGCAAGTAACACTGCCAATTCTAGGGTTAGGAGACCCGGTCTCGACTCCTCGAGATGGCCTCCCACTGGACCCTAGAACCCGGTTACTTGTGCTCCCCTCCTTGGGTCTACCTAATGCGGAAAAGTAAATAATATACACTGGTGACAGCAACCGCAACCAGGAAGTGCCCCAAATAAAAGAATATTACATTACAAATGAATTTTACATGAATGAAAATAAAAACCCTCATCTCACATAAAACCCCCGGCTATTCAGAACGCGACGATCCAATATAACATATCACAGCAACACATAATATCTCATATCATCAACGTAAGTAAATATGCGCATTCCAATTGTCGTTGAATCATATAGCAACGAAACCGGCGATATCACATATTACACTTACGGTCACAGAAAAGAAAGTGTAAAACTACAATATTTGGAATCCACAATCAGTTTAGACATCGTAAATCCGAAATATCACATACTCCGCATTTCATGCCTAACTCTATGAATTCCACATATTGTATCACATTCCAGATAAATCGACAGTATTAAACTTTTCGAACAGATAATCAAACACCCAAAATTTCCCAAACTGCTCAACACTTGAGCGGGGTTCAAATAATCCCAGAATATGTCACAGTACCGGTGATCCAGCCGTAGAAGGGTCAAGCCAACGCCTCACATGTGGCACGCCGTACTGCCCCAAACCCGAAGGTTCAAAAGGCAGTTCAAGACGGTCACATAATCGAGTTAAGGTTTGTGTCTTCTAGAGGGTCCACCGCTTAACTTGTACAATTTTCCGAAAGATTTAAACCCAAAAAAAATTCAACGCTTGAAAGTTTGCCGTGACGGGAAAAAGTCGGTTAATGATATCCGTTCAACTAGTTTAACAATTTCTAAATATCCGGAAAGAAATACGAATTAAAAATTTCCGATCGAGTCTACAATTACAAAACAAACCCCAGAATTTTAAACACCTGGAACAGATTAAAAATACCCAGAATAGTCAGCAAGAACCTACGGTTATAACCATGAAGCCACATGTCCCAATCCTACAGCGCCGCCGCTGAACCGCCGCGAGAACCCTCTTTCTGCCGCGCTTCCGCGCTACTTTGGTGGAATTGTGGGCACGTGTTTCATAGTAATTCTTAGAATTCCCTGCTGATTTTTTTACATATTTTTAATTCTGAAAAATCCCAAAATTTAAAAAATTTCCAGAGAGGGGTCAAATTTCGTCGTCTCGGGTTCGATCGGAGTTTTAACTTCGTAAACACATCGCCTAATGCTCTAGCTAGGCTCTGATACCACTGTAGGGTTCCTAGGCACTCTTGTGAAGGTTCTAAAGGCATCAAACATGCCCGGATAAAATTTTAGACGTGCCGAACAACCCAAAGCCGGGATCTTTGCTAGATTATTAGGGTTAAACATGCAATAAGATAACCTTTATCTAAGAGTGAGGGATTACAACCTTTGTAGTCCGCTCCTTCACTTCACAAGCTCCGAGTAGAAGTCCCTTTGCCGCGATCCACGATCTCCCGGACTCATGAGAGGCTCCACGACTCGAACGATCCATTCTAGCTTGTCGTATTCCAAATCTCCGATGATCTACCTTGAAGTTGCTACGGCTCAAGCTTTCTCACTCTTAAAGAAGAGAACACACTAATCCCATGGGCTAGATGAGATGAGGATGAGAGAGTAGTGATTTTGCTTTCTTTTTAAATCATTTTCTCAATTTTATTCATCACTTCAAGAAAAACTAGCAAGGTTTCTTGAAGAAGGAGGAAGATGATAATGAAAGATAATGATAATCCTTTTCCTTTTGTGATGAATAGAAATATAAACATATGATTGAATTATTAACCATGGTCAAGGATGAATGGATGAGAATGTGTAGAGAAACAACTAGGGTTAGGGTTTGGTTAGGTTAGAAATGTGTCGTCCAAAATATCCTAAGAATGACAAAAGAAAACATCTTCTAGAAGGTGCATGAATCATCTAACCCTAATCAAACCCTAACCTCAATTAATCATCCTTAAACATGTTTAATAATAAATCATATCATGTCACAATAATATATATCACATATATATTATATATTTGCAACAAAAGAAAATAATACAATTAACATATATCGCATATATATCAATGTATCATCCACTGAGAAAATGAAATAATAAAGCAAGCTAATATTAGTTAATATAATAATATATCATATATATTATTATATATTAAATCATCGAATCAACATTTGATCCGACGATCCGGCTATATCGAATATAACCGACTAATATATCATGTACCGATTCATCGAATCAACACTTGATCCGATGACCCGGTTCATATCCATATATCGCGAGAATATAATACGGTATCCCATATCGCATTATTCACGCTCCTGCGCATATCACATATGTGCCACTACTCCGTTTCGCCTGAGCCAAGAAACCTCTGTGTAGGACTCTAAAGAATCGTCAATACGCCGGTAGCAGGTGATGATCATATCAAACACCCACAAGCTGCAAGCGGTCAGCTAAACGTAACAGCCACCCAGGTATTGAGCGATCAGAAGATCAACAAGCAAGCCTGTGCGTTCTCCTGTGAATCCGATCAGTAACACTCCCGTACAGTCCGGTCTGTTCGTCTGATATGTCGCATATCAAGTCTAGGGGTGGTATACGTCAGACCCCAGTAACCGATAAGTCGTGTCGATGTACGGCTCATAACGGGTCGAGAAACTACTAGTAACACTTACCAGTAAATCTCTATATCAGCCCTGGCCAGGGACTTCCAGTTATAGCCAATCGAACACAGCACAACATCAACTCCCTATACCGGGAGAGACGAATCCCCTCCTATCGCTCATTGCCTCCATGTGATTCGGGACTGTACCCAAAAGCCACCGTTTTGCACGCCCTCTTGGACGTGGTAAGGTGAAAATCAAAGCACAATGGGTATCACACAAGACTCTATGACGATCTCGGGTCTACAGACTACCCTGTACCAGTGTCACCGGAGAACTGCCATCTGACGTGTGGTATATCACCATCTGGGAGTTCTCGGCGAGTCCGTCCAGTGTACCCAGTCTCCACTGAGCACCCGTACACCATCTCTGATGTCTAACACCGATGGATATGGGATCATCCATCGCCCATCATATGGGTCAAGATGCGTATACGCTAGTCTACTCTGGCGTATCGATGCCCTGTCTCGATATACCCTCGACTAGGAACAGTTATAGGATGTACTCATCGACTACCGCGGCCCCACTAGTATGATCTCATCATAGTCCCAGTAGTCGAGTACAGATCCTAAGGGCTTTATCAACATGTGAGAGTAAAACAGTAAACCAATACAAGTCAACATGTTAAGATAAAGTGAAACCAAATAGCATACTATCATGACGAGCAAGAAAGTCATCTCTATATATAACCAAGCATCCATTATAATATACATCATATGTACAACAATGGCCTCTAGGGCATATACATAACTAACATTCAGTAATCAAGAACTAATGCCAACACAGGATCAGGTAAAAGCAAGTTTGTCTGGATAGACAACAGGAACGGTCCATGAGGACTACATGTCAGGTTTGTTGGCATTAGACACAAGATCAGGTAACGGGTCGAGTCATGGTACTGTTAGTTATATGTATGCCCTAGAGGCCATTACTGCACATTGGATGTATATTGTAGTGGATGCTGGGACATATATAGGGAGGACTTTCTTGCTCGACATGATAGTATGCTATCTGGTTGCTCTTTACCTTAACGTGTACATTGATTGTCTCTCTGTTACATGTTGGTAAAGCCCTTAGGATGTGTACTTGACTACCTGGACTATGATGCAGATCATACTAGTGGGGACATGGTAGTCCATAAGTACATCCTTGAAAGTCCCTAGTCGTGGGTGTATCGAGACGGGGCATCGATATACCAGAGTAGACTAGCGTATACCTTCTCGACCCATACAGATGGGCGATGGATGATCCCATATCCATTGGTGTTTGACATCAGATATGATATACGGGTGCTCAGTGGAGACTGGGTGCACTGGACGGACTCGCCGAGAACTCCCAGATGGTATTATACCTTACGTCAGATGGCAGTTCTCTGGTGACACTGGTACAGAGTAGTCTGTTGACCCGAGATCGTCATAGAGTCTTGTGTGGTTCCCACTGTGCTTTGATTTCCATCTTACCACGTCCAAGAGGGCGTGCAAAATGGTGGTTTTTGGGTACAGTCCCGAGTCACATGGAGGCAATGAGCGATAGGAGGGGATTCGTCTCTCCCGGTATAGGGAGTTGATGTTGCGCTGTGTTCGATTGGCTTTAACCGGAAATCCCTGGCCAGGGTTGCTGAGATTTACTAGTAAGTGTTACCTGTAGTTTCTCGAATTGTTATAGACCTCATATCGACACGACTTATCGAGCTATTGGGGTCTGACGTTTACCACCCCTAGGCGAGATATGCGACATATCAGACGATCAGACCGGACTGTACGGTAGTGTTACTGGTTGGATTCACAGGAGTGTGAGCGGGCTTGCTCGTCGATCTTCTGATCGCTCAATACCCGGGTGGCCGTTACGTTTAGCAGACCGCTTGCAGCTTGTGGATGTTAGATATGATCATCATCCGCTGCCGGCGTATTGACGAGTCTTTAGAGTCCTACACAGAGGTTTCCTGGCTCAAGCGAAACGAAATAGGAGCGCATATGTGATATGTGCGGGACCGAGAGTAATGCGTGTATGTGATACCGTATTACATTCTCGCGATAAATGTATCGATTAGGTTATATGCGATATACCCTAATTATCGAATCAAGGATTGATTCGATAAGTCGATACATTAGATACTAGTCGGTTATATGCGATATGACCGGATCGTTAAATCAAGTGTTGATTTAATGATTTAATGTATAATTATATATTTGATACATTACTTTGCATTAACTAGTATTGGTTCACTTTATATGGATTTTCTCACCTGGATTGTGCACATTGTATATGTGATATACATTTGTACATTTGATTGTATCATGTTTGATGATACATGATTGTTTAAGTGTATGTTAAGATTAAACCATGGTTATGTGATGGTTAGGGTTATGATTTTATTTGCTTACTCATTTATTTATTTATTTATTTCATTTTGGCAAAAGAAACGAAATGGTGGCTTGCTTTGTTTTACATTGAAACTTCATGAAGGTTTGAAAAAGTCCACCATTTTTGTTTCATGCCTAACTTAACCATTGACCTAACCCTAGTTTATTCTCTACACTTGACCATGGTTGATTATGATAAGTATTCTTTTATTTTCTATTTTCTAAACAACTTATCATAACAATATTCTTCTTCTTCTTCATTTCTTCATGTGAAGAAAGCTTGCCTCCATCAATGGCAAGTGATGATAAAGAGTGAGAAATCCAATTCTAAAGTGAACCCACATCCTATTTCTTCATCCTCTACCTCTTACCAAGTAGTATAGGGTGTTTTCTTCACAAGTTTCATAACTTGGTGAAGTTGGAGCTTGATCTAGCGATGCCTCGACGTAGATCATCTTCGGCATAGACATCGACGACCTAGCTCGCCATTTCTCCGACGAAGCCGACGCTAGAGCCCGGGAATTCATTTGGACAGCGAGGAGACTTCGTTGCGGAGCTATGGAGGTGGAGCACCGGATCTACAAAGGTTGTATTTCCGTTTAAACTTTAGTTAAGTTGTTAACTAGTTTCTTTTTCGCCTAAACATCTAGCCGACGATCCGTTCTAGGGTTTCTCGGCACCGTTAAAATTTGAAATTGGCATGGTTGATGCCTTGTGAGACCTCATTAGGGTGCCTAGGAACCCTACAGGTACATCAGGTCAAGTTAACAGTATACGGTACCATGTCAGGTATATCAATATATATATATATATGTGTGTGTAGTAATGTCAGGTCAAGATGTAAGCAATATCGTGAGTGTGCTCCCAATCAGAGATATAAACAAACATGGGTATTAACCACTTGAGATAAGAAATGAATTACATAATAAGCAGTTTCATTCAATCACAAGAGTGCAGTAATACAATGTAGCCGTTTAGTCATGTTAACAGGTTTAAGTACCCTTAGCGGTGCAATAATTTATGTAACGGTCCAATACAGTTATTTCAGGTTAATGCATGCGAGTGTCCGAATGTAACAGAACTACAGGGATAATTGCTACCAGCTATTTTAACAGTAAAATGTGATTGAGCAGGTAGATTTGATTATTGGGTTCAAATTGACAAACTGTAAATTCCATGTTTAACAGTAAAATGATATAATGCAATTTTGTAACCGAAATGGAAAACGATTGTACCAAACTAATTTTACAGGTTTAGGGTATCAATACATATATAAATATATTGTATAGCATGTAGCAAGGGGTACTTGCCTCGACGGGTCGCGAACCGGGAAAAATGGAACGTAACGTCGGCGGGGAAACTCGCGACGGAAGCACGGTTCACGAAATGAACCCAAACGACGAACAAAGGAACCACACGGGTCGGGTACCTCGCTGGAACGTCGGGACACATCGCCGTCACGGCCGGATTCCGGCGAGATGCAAAAATAGTGAATAGGGTTTCTACGGGTGTAGATCTAGAGAAAGAAGGAAATGGACAGAGAAAGAAGAAGATGGGGGATACTCACTGGTCTCAGAGGCCACTAGCAACGACGGCGAGATCGACGGCGGTGAGAACGGCGTCTCCGGCGATCTGCAGAACATCCAGCAGTTTGTTTCAGTTTTGAAAGACGAAGAGAGGAAGGGTAAGATGGAGAAACACTTACGAGGTGTTCTGAGATGGTTGGGGTTCGTCGGCGACGGCCAGGGGCGGCGCAGGTGGTCGCCGGTGGCGTCTCAGGCGACGCAGAGGAGATGCAGGAGGTTGTAAAGGGTCGCTGTTCCGGTCGGGGTGCACCGGGAGAAGGAGGATGATAGTGAGGGGACCACGGCGAGGTGTTAGTCGGCGGCGAGGCGTTGGACGTTTTCTGGTGGTCGCGGTGGCGAGCAGGCGGCTGCAGGGAAGACTGCAGGCGGTCGCTGCCGTGCAGGGTGCGCGAGGGAAGAGGACGAGGGTTGAGGTTGAGACGAGGAGGCGCGGGCGAGGGTGACGGTGACGCTGGCGTCGGCGTCGGGGCTGCGGCGGCAAGGATGGAGGTGGCTAGGGTTGCTGCCGTTGGGTTTCGCGAGGGCTCGTGGGTTCTCTGTTCACGTGGTGAAGAAAAAATGAGGGGGAAAATATTTAAAAAGGGAGAGAGAGAAAGATTATGGGGGAGAGAAAGATAGAGAAAGATAGAGATAGAGAAAGATAGAGAGAGAGATAATGGGAAAAGGAGAGGGGCCCACGGGAGAACACAGCCTCGCGATTGGCTGAGGAAGTTGGCTGAGGAATGAATATTAAAGATTTAAATGATTTGATGAACAGTGAGAATATATTATAAGTTAGGAATGATTCGAAGGTTTAAAATATTAAAATTTGGGATTTTGGCGCCAAATGAAACATTTCCAAATCGTGTCCGGGTCGGGTCCAAAAATTTGAATTTGAAATAATAGAATTTTAGGCGGGATCCAAAATTTAAAATGAAGTGTTTTATGATCAAAAAGCATACCCCCAAAACGGACACACGTACGTGCACGTAGCCGTCCAAACTCGCCCGTTTCACTGAACGGGACGAGAACACGATGCACGGACGCTACAACAGGGTTAGGGGTGTCAAGCAGGCCAAGATGAATATTTTTAATTTTATTTTAGATGCTAAAATTTGTTATATGCAGAAATGAATTTACCGGGTAAAATTTACAGTAAGCAACAAACAAGCAAGCTAAATGAAATGAGTACCACATTATGCTCAAACAGTAACTGAAAATAGTAGCATTGGGCTCGGGTGTTACAAAGCTCTTGAGGAATTTTTATTCCTTCATGATCAGAGTTTGACAAGTGTCACTCTGTCATAGAGCATTGCTCTTGAGGGGAGATTTACTCCTCTTCCCGAGGGATCTTTCATTTAATGAGAATTTTCTTGAGAATCTCCTCATTTAAATAACAGTCTCATCAAATGATGAGGCTGTTTTATTAATTGATGCATTGTCGTCAAGATTTTGTAGGTCCCCCTTTTGGTCCCCTTTCCACTGCATTGCAGTGTGGTACAAATTCTAAAGTACCAAGTGTCATAATTTAAATTAAATTATAGCACTGACAGTTATCTTTTGTTCCTTTTCGCGCAGACGACATGTCATTCGACACTTCTTTTCCGTTCATCCGATCAGAAGGCGGATTTCCTGAGGCGCCTGTGGACCGAGAGGTTCTCGCGCCGATCAAAGACCACGACCCGGAATACAAGAATCTTCACCTATGGGGTAGATGGTATGATCAGATTATCAGAGGCCGCTGGAGCTTTTCTTGTGCGACGCCTTCGGAGCCTATCTCGGCGATCCCGTATGCAGATGCACCCCCGGTGAACTATACCGTGGAGGTGGTTAATTGGACTTCAGAGGGTCTCCTTCAGCCTTTGATTGCCGCAGTACCCGTGCAGCTGCTGGCGGCTTTGGACACCCTGGGGCGGCGCATATGTCAGGGCGAGTCGCGCCCTTGGGGACAGGCTTACAACATCGTGCTAACTCCCCGTCATCCGGCCGGGTACTTGCAGTGGGCCCGGTATATCTTATCGGCAAAGAAATCGCAGCTGCTAAAGCTTGGCTTATACCCTGCGGTCTACGCTTCCTTGTTCCAGTATTCTGCACATCCCACATGGTGGATTAAGGCGTTTTTGGAGTAGTGGAACATCCCGACCCATACCTTCCTCCTTTTGGATAGAGTGGTCTCCATTTCCTTGGAAGAATTTGCCGAGCTTTCTGGTTTACCAGTTAGGGGGGAGCACTACGAGGAGCTGCTTCCTCCGGATGAATATGTTTTTGCCACCAAGCCAGTGGTAATGGGCCTTACCCCAGAGAACGCCTTTCAGCACCAGTTCCCAAGTCTGATAAAGGTGTTGAACATATATGAGAGCCTCTTCCTTGAATCCGGAGGCCGGGGGGTCAGCTTTGCGGACTTCATTGACCGTTTTCTTCGCCCAGAAATTTTGTCGTGACAAGGCGAAAAGTTTGCTAAACTTGATGATCCTTTCGGCTTCGGCTTGGACCGTCGGCCAATACTGGAAGCTGATCAAAAGGGTTTCTTTCTTCCTGACGTCGCGATCGTCCCCCTCTCAGAAATCGCCGCTCCGGGCATTAATGAGGAAGCGTTCTTTCTCGGGTTCCTCAGTTTATGGTTAAGCTGGTTCGCGCTTCCTATGCATCCTCGTTACATGAGGCCTTCTGTCTTCTACCCCATGCATCGCATGGTTGCCGGAATACAAGTGGCCATCGGGATTGCCGGGTTAGCCTACCTATATCATGGTCTCAGTTTAGCAGCGGATACTACTGAACCAGGGTGCATCCTGCCAACTTCCCAATGCATTACTTCACTTCATGGATGGAGCTGCACGTGCTTGGGGTCTTTGGCATCCACAAAAGACCTTCTTTTTACGACAGATGCAAGTTCCCTCGGATAATGCGACTGGTTGACTCCTCCATCGTGAGTCCGTCACCGCGGGAAGCTAGGGGCTTGCTCCTTCGTCCGCGCACGGTTAGAGATGGTATGTCTTTCATAGACAAAGTCTTGACCATCGGCCAGGAAACTTCAAAAGCGGTGCTGTCATTGCGAGACATCTTTAAAGACGGGGCCTCTGTGTTGAAACCCCGGGAGATTCTTCATTTATACTCCATCAGGCCGGGCTTTCTTGTATTCAGGCAAAATGATGCGGCGCTATTCATGAGATACAACCCACATCGTTTTGCCCAGCAGCTGGGTTACAATCAGGGCGTCCCACTTGAAGCTTTCTTCGCAGAGCCTACTGCTACCGAAGAGGGAATGCAGAGTGCGCTACATCATTTCATGCGCTTGAAAACAGGGTCCAGCTTCTTCATCAGCGAACCGAGCTGTGTCTCAAAAGTCCTTAATGTGTACGTGGCGTAGTACCAGTATTCAATGGGCGCCGTTATCAGGGAGGAGAAGCGACTGCTGCTCGATCGCGAAGGTGCACCCCCTGCTGGTGATCGAAACGTCCCTTTGAAGTGACGGACCATTGTCCCCCCTCCGCTAAGAGAAGCTGCCATGATCGAAGTCCCACACGACAGGCCCGAGCTACCGATATTCCGGGCTCCTGTAGAAAAGGCGACTGTAGCCTCCCCCGATTCTGGCGTGGGTTCAGATATTGGGACTCGTCGCCTCAAGGTGCCTGCTAAACGTAAACTTGTGCTTGCGGCGACCGGAGCTCGTTCACAGAAGAGGAAGAAGAAGCCGATCCTCTGTAACGCCTTAAATTTCGGTTAGTGTTCGTTTAGACGTTAATGCGGGTTTACTGTAAAAAGTTTACCAATTCGGGTTCCTCACATTTTATAACATTTAATTAATAATTTATTATTATTTGTTATAAGCATGCACGCACATGTGCACGTAAATGCGAGGATTTGTTTGTGCTAATTTTGATCTTAGCAATCTTGACCCTTAACCTAATCCTTGTTTAATCCAATCCTTAACCTAAACCCTAGATCTTTGTGAATGAGAAGATATTTGTTGGATGAGTGATGAGGTGTGTGTGAAGGCATTTATGAGGAGTTAATGCTTTGGTGTTCTTACCTCTTAGCCTCACCTCCCTCTCTCTTTATCATTCTCTTTCTCTCATTTCTTTATCTCTTTAGCATTATTTCCTTACCTCCTCATTCCTCAAACTGAACACTTAGCTTCTCTTCACCATTTCTTCATAAATCCATCACTAAACATCACAAATCTCATCAAAAATTACATCTTTTTCCATCACTTGCCTCTTGGATGCCTTGGAGTGTGCAAAGCTTAGATCTTTGAGTTCTTTTGTGTAGGTATTGATCTCTTTCTGTTCTTTAGATGTTTATTGTGTAGCTTAGCTTTAAAGTTTCAGTTTTTATCGTGTATCGTATCGTTTCGGGTAAATATCGTATTTTTAGTGTTTTGTTTGGGTCTCGGATGATCTGCTGTTAAACCAGGTACTTGTTGCAAAAATTGACTTGACAGTAACCTAGTGTAGTGACCTAGAACCTACCCTCAAAATACGAACCAATTCCATCATGATTGGGCCGCAGATTTATTGCTTCTGGCTGCAAATTGCGGCCAGACTGGGAAGTTGGGGTTTGGATTTTTGGGTAGTGGTCTCTGGGGTTGTTTGTGATCTCATGGTACTTGCAATTTTTACAGATTACTGGTACAAAAAAATCTGGGACCGCTTGTGTGTTTCTAGTGTTTCGTTTCGCGCGATACGTTATCCGATACGGTGTGTGTTCTGTGTTGCTGTTGGTCTGAGTTGGTTTCGTAGTGTCACTATACACGTTAGCTACAATACGAACCCTTTAGAGTACGTTTGTGTTGTCGTGTTGGTCCGTGTAGATTGTATGTATTTTGGGTCTATTATTAATATATACTTGTTTTATCGTATTATGTTGCAGGTTCGCAGGCGGGGACTTCGGACGCTGCTACAAAAGGAAAACAGGTGGTAGACTTCACCTAGCCTGGAGCGTTGGTGAGTAGATTTAACATCTACAGGGGAATCGCCCGCATGGCGTTATGCGTCTGGGCTAGAGATGTTACTTTTGTCGTATATTCTATGTCATATTTAGAATTGCACATTCACCCTACTTCTTAGTTATTGTTGTGCTTGAACTAATATCCTTAGGACACTGCACTATTATTGACGATTCATGTTGCACGAGCACTGATTGTATGCCGCACACATCGTCAATAATTGCCATGTCACGCACAACCCACTTATAGATATGATATTGCTTGGTTAGAGACATTGAGACATTGATTCGTATTTCTTATCGCATATGACATATAGCATATCTGTATATCACATGCTTACACATATGCCTTCATATACTTACATGTTAGATACCTGTATACCTATAGAGTATTGTACCATTAGTGATAGATACATACACACTTTATGACATAGCTACAGGTATACCTTGCATACATATTTGACTTATACCCAGGGGGTATACTACATCATTACTCATAGGTAGATATATATACTTTGCTATACCTCATTGTTTATACATATATCTGGTTATAGCTACATGTTTACCTTTACTTGATGTTATTTAGAATTGGAGAAAATAGGAACCGCATGATATTTTATATTAACTTGTTGCATTAAATTAGCGGCTTTTCCTTTATATGCTTACATTTCAGTTTTATGTTGCATATATTATATTCATGGATTTTCGCATTGCGATATGGATTTTTCATGATGTTTTCTGGATTTGGGGGACCGTGGGAGTTCATGAAATTATGCATTATTTGAAAAACCCGGTTTCCCTTGATATGATATTTCAGCAGCCACCATGAGATTTATCGGTTCTGATATATATTACCCCACGCGAGGAAAGGAGGGGTCCGTGTGCGGGTACATGGTGGGGCCCGGAGGTACCCCGGGGCAAGAAGTTCGTGGATCAGACGATGAGTTAGTGGGGGAACCATACCATCTGGTGACATTACCAATGACTCGGTGGTAATCATGGGGATACCGTTGGGAGTCATGTACGTATAGATACGTGGAAAGACGAGAGTCAGAGCTAGGCACTCGTGCTTTTCGGATAGCGTGTGATACGTACCTGTCAGGGTGCCAGTCTTGGTGACAGCACCTGATAGATCAGTATTTCTGTGTCGATACTTGATACATTGGTTTTATGATATTTCTTTTACTCCTTTGTATATATAACAGTGGAATGGGACGTTGTTATATATGCCTTTACACCAATATTGGTGGAATGGGACGCTAATATATGTGTATCGATATCAATTTATATACATCATCATATTTATTCATGCAAATATATTTTTAGGGTGTTAGAATTTTACTTGATATTGGATTTGGGATATAGGGATTTATTTGAGATTTGATACAGGATATATATGAGATTGCTGATTTTGTACATTCAGGATATATGAGATTTATTCGATATTGTACATTCAGGATTTGTGAGACTTATATGATATAATAGCCAATTTGGGGGCTGATTTGAGGAAATTGGGATTTGGATTATCTTGATGGATTGTGATCCTACCACGATGTCAGGATTCCATGGAAATGACATATTTCATTCCATACTCCACATTTATTGTTTATGCACTGCTTCATGTATTAGTAGTACATGTTAGTGTACCTTTCATGATTGTTGCATTTACATACTTATTTTATATGCATTGCTTCATGTGTTAGTTGTACCTGCTAGAGTACCTTTCATGACTGTTGCATATATATATTTTCATATCATTAGTGCATGATTATTGCATACCGACTGTCATATTATTATTGCTTCATGTATTAGTTGTACCTGCTAGTGTACCTTTCATGATTATTGCATTCATATGACCTTTTATTGCTATTAATTGCATATGTTAGATTCACGCTGTACGTGCATATTTGCGATTACCTGCATATGTTATTTACTATTCATGAGTTGGCAACTCACCCCCGTTGTGCCACAGTTGTTTTGCAGGGTGTTCCCCAGGGTAGTCGAGGCAGGCTATTCATCTATCTATCATCTTTTGCTATGGATACCACATCGGCTCACAGTGTGCTGTTTTGCTTGGGTGGGTTGTGGTTATTCGTGTTGTATTGTATATTCGTTGTATCCTTGTACTTTCCATCTACTACTTTCATGTTTGACTTAGAGACTTGTGTGAGGACGATATTGTATATTATTTTGTGACTTGTTGTCTTTTATACAGTTCCTTTTTATCGTCTTTTATTTCTTCGCTACGGCGTCGTATATTTGTTGTGGTGGTTGTTTTCCGCCTTTGGGCGTGTATTTGCTCCCGTTTGGGGATGCTTTACTTTTATTTATGTTGTACCCATTTTTGGGACTAGTTTTTACAAAGGAGGTGCTGCCAAAATTTTAAAGCAAATAAAGTTGGACTTTTAAAGAATTTGGGTTGTGATTTCAAAGACTTTTAAACAATATTTCTTATCTTTCCTTGTCTTTTAATGGTTTAGATTTCTGGGTTTTGGCTTTCTTTTACTGCGTTACGCCTGTAGACGTTGCGTAGTATTAGGGCCGTCATGTACCAATTTCGGGTCGTGACATCCTCTCTGCCGACGTTGTACTTGGTCAGGAGCTTCACGCTCCTTATGGCGAGGGCCTGAGCGAGTATGGGACAAACGAGGGTCTATTCATGCCGCCAGATGACACTGATCTGGCGGCTGCCATCGCAGAATCTGAGCAATTAGCAAGCCACGAAGCGGGACTGGCTATCCTTGCGCGATCAGGTAACCATCAGCTGTATCTTTTGTCATTACATCATATTTTTATCATCATGTTTTGACCGACACCTTTCCTTCTTTGACAGGCATTTCCACCGAAGAAGCTCTCCCAGCTTCTCTTAAGACTTTTGAGGAAGAGGAGAGGATGCGCGCTTCTGTAATACCCAGTTCTTTTATAGGCCAATAGCCGTATTTTTATTAAATAGGGGTCACTTACAAATTTACCTATTTATACTTATAATTATTTTAAGTATTTAAAAATCCTAATTCCTTTATTCTAATTCCCTTCTTAAATCCTTTTTCCGAAAACTAATTCTATTACTTAAATCCCTTTTATTTTTCCCTTTACTATTTTCTCTTTTCTGTACCCAGTCTCGTATAAATATTTAGCATATCTTGATAAATAAGTCTCCAGATATTTTCCTGAATTTTCTATAAATTTTCCGTATTTTTCCAGAATTTAATCCAGATCTAGTCCGATTTAGATATATATATATATATATTTTGTATAACTTTTATTTAAAGTAGGTTTTCCCTAACCCAAAATTAAATTACTTATTCCTTTTTCCTATTTCCTTTCCTAACCCCCACCCAGAACCCTAACTCCCTTTTCCCTTTATTAGCCGGCCCACTCCTCCATATCTCTTTTTCTATTTTACTTGATTTCCTACCCAACCCAAGCCCAAACAAATAAATTAAAACCAAAACCAAATATATATATAAACAGTCCCCAGCCCAGCCCAATAGAGAAATTAAATAATTCCCTCACCGGCCCAAGCCCGTGCCCAACTCCCAGGCAACCCGACCCATTAACAAATCCTTTCTTCCCCACTTCGTTCAGATTTCCCGCTCCTTTCCTTCAGTTCGCTGAGCTCCCCACGTCGCCGCCCATGACGCGCACGTCCCCGAGCCCCACTCCCCGTCGCGACCACGTCACCGCTCCCTTACCCATGACCACGTGCGCATGCCCACTTACCTCCATCGACCTCGCCCCCTCTCCTTCTCTCGTTTTCTCACATCCCTCCATCTCTCTCGAACTCGACTCCACCACCATCGACAACCATCTTGCCGCCAACGAGCCCCTGACCTCTCTACGATGTCATCACCCTCGTCCTTCTCCCTCTCGAACCTCCATCCTCCAAGCCAGCTCCCAAAGACCCCCTCACTGCAACTAACAACAACCCCACCGTCACAGCTCCCGAGAACTCAGCACCGGCCGTCGCATGAATACCACGGCCAACCTCACCTTCACCGCCGACCACCCCGACATCGAGCCCTCGTCCGCGCCCCTCCAAGCTACAGGCCGAGCACGTACCCCCTCACCTGCACACCGGAACCCATCGCCTTTCCCGAGCACCCTCGCTGACCCCTCGCCGGAGCTACCTCTGCCGACCACCGCCAAGCCCCCTCCCTCACAGGCGACATCTCTTCCCTCTCTCTCTCTCACAGCACTGTTCCCCTCCGAATACAGAGACGAGACCGCGTAGGTCCGTCTTGCCTGAAATTCGGGGCAGATGTTAATTGGTGCTATCCGTCCACCTCTCCGAAGACGCCAAGTTGATTTATAGCACCATGTATCGAAGGTTTAAACGAATGCGGCCGATATAGCAGACTTCATCAGATTCCCTCTCATCTGAGGGGTTTTTGATTGTGGGGATGCTCTTCCCTGCAGGCGCAAGCCTCTGCAGTTAATTACGCTACCGCATCGCGGTAACAACTTTCTCCTTCTCCAGATGGTCACTTCGTATCGTGGGTATTTGTTTTGTGTTTGGTTACCCGTGGATTGTATATGGAGACTAAATTATGTTGTCGCCCGTAGGGCGTGGACTAGTCCAAATCCGTATCTTTCTTAGATTTGGGTTTGGGGGATTTGGGTTTAAGGATACGTTAGCCTCATTTGAGACTAAGATTAAGTTAAACGTTTGTTAAGGATACGTTAGTCTAATTTTTAGACTAAGATCGACTTAACGGGATCGTTTAGATCCGACAAGAGAGCAATTGGGCTCTGTTGTTTAGTTTAGTGACATTGCGGTCAATAATTAGTTTAGGGACATTGCGGTCCATTAGTAGTTTAAGGACATCTCGGTCCAATGTTAGTTTTAAGACATCACGGTCGAGGTTAAGGACATCATAGTCTATGAGTTTAAGGACCCCGCAGTCCGATGTTAGTTTTAAGACATCACGGTCGAGGTTAAGGACATCATAGTCCATGAGTTTAAGGACCCCACAGTCCGTAGTAATGTGTGGTTATCGGGACCCGTCACCTCTCTGACGACGTTGAAGGATTACAACGATAGATATCAGAGGAGTAACGAGATGTACCCTTGAACCAGGGTGGATTGGTTGAAAGAGCAGATGTGCTCAATTCAATATAAGTTGAGGACTTATGTCCAGAATTAGGCTAAGTCCAATTAAAATGTTTTAACATTTTATTCATTTTTTTTATTCTGGCTATCAAGCCTTTATTTGGGCTCGGCCCTTTTAATAATGCTAAGCATTGGGTTCTGACATTTTTTTGTTTTATATTAAATGCATAGCATTTATCAGAAACAAAGTGTGTTCTGACAGTGCGCCACGTGGCGCGTCAGGCGCTTTGCGCCAGTCAAAGAGCGCATTGCGCTCCTGTCAGGTAGCGCACATGAGGAGGACACGTGTCGCGCTTAGCGCTAAGCGCTGGTTTGTTAGCGCATTGCGCTTTTAATTTATGAGCGCATTGCGCTAGTCTGTTGGCTCGCCAGCGAGTGACACGTGGCGCGCTTGGCGCTGAGCGCCAGCCCATAAGCGCAGTGCGCTGTTTCAGAAGTGTAAAGCGCAGATTGTGTGTTTGGTTGACACATAGCAGCTTTTGGCGCCGAGCGCCGGTCCAATGAGCGCAAGAGCGCAGTTCATGAGTGCAAGGCATTTTTCAATAGCGCAAAGCGCATCTGATCAATTTTAAGATCAAAGAACAACTTTTATGTTCTTCTTAAAGGAGGCTTTGCCTAAAGTTTCAAGAACAAAAGTTCTTATTTTCATAAAAGGTTCTGCCTTTATAGATCAAAAGATCTGTGAATGAAATAAAATACTTCTTTTAGTCTTTTTATGATTAGATCTTTTTGATCTTTTTTTTTCAATTAAAGACCTTGGTCTTTTTATAGATCTAAGATCTTTTTTAGAAGACGATTCTTCTTTTTACGAGATGAATTCATCTCTGTTGTTCAAGAACACGGTTCTTTTTACCTTGAAGATGAAGAAAAATCTTCTTCTTCCTAAGAGCTTGATCTTCTTGCAGAGGGTTTCTCTCTCTCTTTTCTTCTCTGCCTTCTGTGTATTCTTTATGTTTTAGACTTGAAGTCTAGGGTCCTTTATACAGGGCCAAATGATTTGTTAAATCAGTTTTGAGAGATCTTTCTCTGATTGATTTGGGAATATTTCCTACCATTGGATCTTTGATCCTAAGGCTTATGCTTTACAGAAGATAATCTTCTTGTTTTAATAAGATTGAAAAATCTTTCCATAACAGAACTTTAGTTCTAATTAATTAATAATTTATTATTAGTAGATCTTTTGATCTGACGGTGGGGAATTTTAAATTACAGCGCTGGCGCACCTTGCGCAGGCGCACCTTGCGCGAGCGCACCTACGTTCGACACATGGCGCGCAGCGCAACTGCGCTAGCGCATCCGTGTTTGACACGTGGCGCGCAGAGCAGAGCACTGGATCTGAAGCGTTGCTTCAACTTTTAAATTTTTAATTTTGAAATAGAGTTTGCTCTGATTGGGGTAAGGAAGCGTCGCTTCATTCCAAATCTTGGAATTTGAACAGAGCTTTGCTCTGATTGGGAGAAGCAGAAGCGTCGATTCATTTTTAAAACAGAGCTTTGCCCTGATTGGGAGAAACAAATGCCCCCTGTTCAGACCAGAATATTGCATTATTATATGCCCCATTCTTATTCTTTTTATAAATAAACAGGTACTTTTGACGCATGTCTGCTACATGTTACAGGTTACAGGTTCTTGGACAGAAAACAGTGCAAACGATGTAAAGACGATGAAAATGTGGACTTTAACCAACAAACAGAGAGTCTTGATCAAGCCTACATAAGGAACAATTCACAAAGCAAGATTCAAGACATCGACTCAAAGCGAACGGTTAAAAAGCCATTGCAAATTGTTCATTGAAGGTCTGAAACCAACCTAGAAGCCCAAATGGAAAAAGACATATAGAAACATGAAGACAAAGTTACCAGGAGCCCACAGCAGAAACTGCAAAGCCCAATCACTCCTTTTGGCCGCGGAACCGCGGCCAAACAGGGCCTCGGGCCGCGGTTCCGCGGCTTGGTAGTGCAGTTAGGAGCGCAAAACTTTACAGTAAATTGTGGCGGCGTTGACTAAGTCTTTCTAGGGCTATTTGTGTAATTTTGGACATGCGAAACAAGTGTAACCCTAGGGTTTCCTATTCTTTATAAATAGGAACTCTAATCATTGTAATTTCTTTATGCCTCCTTTTAATAAAAATTCCAAAATTCTTTATGGAGAGCATCGATGCCTCTCTTCAATTCTGAAATTCAGATCTGACAACCCTGCATGGATGATTGGAGAAATGCATCTGTAAAGTAAATAGATTTGTTTATTTTCTTGCCCTAGATAATTTCAATTCATGCCCTAGATTAAATTTATTTTCCTACCCTAGTATAGATTTTATTTCTCTGCCCTAGTTATAACTTTCAATTAATTGCCCTAGGTAGAATAATTTAGGATTTTAGATTTAATAATCAATCCGAACATCCTTCGGAATTAACTCGTAAGAACGAATACGAAATTCACAAAATCCCTGTGGACCGACCCGTACTCACCGGCTAGCTTCATGCGACGCCGTTCTTGATTGCGGTTTAGAAATAGTTTTTGACATACTCAATCAAATGGCGCCGTTGCCGGGGATGGCGTAGAACTTTCCTTTTCGCAATTTCGGGTTAATCAAAATTTAAAAAAATCATAAAAATCTAAAAAAATCCAAAAAATATATAAAAATATATAATCTGTTATTTTTGGAAGGGATACTTTGTTGTTTGAATTTTGCAGGATATACGAAAATCGGATCTGGAAATCTACAGAGATCAAAACAGGAAAAAACAGATCGGAACAACAGAAGATCACAACAACCGAGGAACAGAAGAAATTTGGAGGACCGAGTCTACAAGTTAACCGCGATGATCTGGTTCAAAAAAAAAAAAAGTTCGCCGAACCGACCAAAGCGCGGCGGAACCGCCGCGCCAGCCCCCTTTGGGCCGCGGAACCGCCGCGGTCTAGTCGAATCAGGGCTTTAAAAAAAGGGGCAGAAGCGCGATAAAAAAAAAACCGTTCTGCCACTGCAAATTTTTGTGAGTTTTCTCTCTCTCCTCCTCTGCAAATCTTGATATATCTTCTGTAAATTTGCCTGCAGGATTTCTTTGCGCTCAAAATCTTTTCCCTTCCAAATAACAATCTTGTGCAGGATTCTTTGCACCGCGCATAAAATAAAAATCTTTGATTGCAAGTGATTTACTGTTTTGCATATCTTTAATCGGACTTTAAGGGGCTTTTTGACCAATTCAGATTGGGTGGGGATTTCATCACCCTTCCCAGGACCCCAGAAATCACATAAGGCATTTGCATTGACCATATCCTAATTAAAATATACTAGACTCAACCCTAAGGACATCGAGCTCAATAGGTTAAGGACTAGTATAGGCATCGACCGTTTATCCTAATTGACTTTGGGGTGTCTAGGCTAGTGGTTTTTAATTAGGCCCACTACTGTGGTTCCTTCCCACTTACCTGGCCGTACTTGTCGGTGAAGAGGCGGTTTGAGGTCCTATTTCTAGCCCTAGTTAGAAGCTGTCTAGCAGACCTAGGTGACCCTAGATCTAGGTCTGATTGTGCATTTCTGGTTGATTACATTTGTGTCTAAGCCCTTTATCGAATTTTTTTTTTCTGCAAACAGTCTCAAATAAAGAGAAAAAGGAAAAAAAGGAAAATATTTTATAGAAACTTGCAAAAAATTTTTAGCTGCAAATAAATCCTTGCACACAATAAACTTTCCTTCTTTCCCCTTTTCTTACAACATGGGTACCCCACATAATAAATCATTAGCCGAACTTTGGTATCCCGAACCTAATTTTGCGTCATATGTCAATTTGTTCAGTCAATTTAAAAACGATCCCTCCATGCCTAAAACATCTTTGAAAGATCACATAGAGGCGTCTAGGAGAAACAGTTTGACTTTTCAACCCACTTTGTGTCAACCAAGTCAACCTTCACCATCTTCGTATGTTGACACCACTTTTTCAAGTTCAGCTGTAACTCCTAAGCCGATGTCCATTGCTGAGCATATTGCTCAATCTCGCAGTCGATCTTTCACCCCTCTCCACTCATCTAGTTCTAGGGATCCGCATGACTATTCACCTTGTTATCCATATGTTGACCCTACCCTTGTCCTACCACCCACTTCCTACCAGTCCAACCCGATCTTACCACCCTCACTAGACACTGTTTCCACACAGACATTAGGGAGTTTTGCATATCCACACGATTTCGAATCTTTTACCGAAACCCCCTCACCACCTAAGTCTAGTTTGGAAGAGTCGTTGGAAGCTTATATTGCTGCAACAAATAAAATGACTAGGAATGTGGAAGCGTCCGTAGCCGCCCTTATGCAACCTAGTGAACCGGTAGCTAGTTTCCCGCTAGCTCAAAAAATTTCAATGTATAAGGAGGCGGTTGGACAGAGCGAGAATGAGAGAGGATTTTCAAATCAAACCTACCCGTATCCAATTGAAGCCCACAACTCCTGTTTTCCATTGATTGCCCTAAATAGTTCACCTGTTCAAAATAAAAACGAGTTGTGTGATTTTGTAGTGTTTGACTTGCCAAATTGTGAGGAACCCCTTTCGAGTGAAACCGCACCTAATCATTTCGAACTTTACACCTCCCATCTAGAACCTAAATCGATAGATATCCATGCTTTTGATGAGGTGTCTAAGGAAATTGATTTTCACTTGATTGAGGATATAGACGCCGGGAATATTTCGGATGATGAACCTGTCGATTTAATTGAGATTTTATGTTCAAATCATCATCCCGAGTTATTAAATGTTTCTCCGGAATCTAATATGCGTCTTGAATTTGATGATAATGGCATGGATGAGTTGAATTTTGAGGAAAATTATAAGGATAATATGGAGGAGAGTTTTGAGGATAATATTGAGGTTGAACCATTTTTGTTTAATGTGTCGGATTTTCCAATTCAGCCTCCTGAACCTTTAACTGTTATATCACCCTCCCTCCTTCCTATTGTTCCGACCGTGCAAGTGACCGTTACGCTTACATCTCAAATACCAAGTTCGGCGTACCCATGTTTTCTTGCGAATCTTGAGGGATTTGACCCCATTTCCCGACGGGTTGATAGGTTAGCGCAATCGCTTATAACATATCGATCATCACATATTGCGCTAATTTATTCACTCGATTTACACCTTCAAGTTCGCGCGATCCTTCTTTCTCCTTTCCGCCCTTCTTTCCCCCCACCGAGACCATATTCTACCATTCTTCTTTCCACACGGTCTCGCGTGTTTCTCATTTCTTTCATCTCCATCCTATTCTTGCATCGACTCTACCTCTACCATGATAAGATTTTTGAATGGTTGGTGCTAACATTTGGCTTGTGTAAGGCCAAGCTTAAGTTTGGGGGGGACCTTTGTATATATGTACATATTTTTTTTTGTTTTCTTTTTATAAAAAAAAATGAAAAACATTAAAAAATGAAAAAAAAATTGTAAATAAATAAGCAGGGGAGTATCGGCATTTTGACCCTCTTGGTTTAGCATCACAGTGAGGACACTGTCAAGTTCAAGTTTGGAGGTATGCTCGGTACGTCTTCTTCCTTCGCATTCATTTGTACATATTTTTGCATTTGCATACTTATTTGAAAACCCATAAAAAATTGAAAAATTTCAAAAATTATAAAAATTAATGTATTCAATTTTGGCTAATTGACTTGAGTTTGAAAAATAGGTTAACTGGCTAGGAAAAACTAGATCTTAGACTTAGTAAATTAAAAACCCTAAAAATAACCTTCCTTAAAGTTTAACGGTAGAAAGTATATGCCTTGTAGTTTATTTAGAAATAGGCAAATTTTGGGTTCACTTCTTGGGCTAAGTCAAAATGAGGGAAGAGTATTGATGTTCTTATTAGAGTATAAGTTTGAAAAATAGTTCCTAACTTAAGTCTAGATTCTGAAAACGTATACCCTACAAAATTGCACAATCACGCACCTTAAAACTTGGAATAGTAGAGGAGACCTTGAAATGCTCTTGTCTAAAGTCCTTAGTACGAAGAAAATAAAACAAAAAAATATATAAGTGTGAATAAAGAAAAAAAATGAACACTGGTTTTTGTGATTACCTAAGGCTGTAAAAATAGAAAAATATTTAGCGAGGGTGCTTCATCACCTAGTGCCTTAGACCAACTGGTTTGGGAGTCACTGCTAAAGCCTTAGGTGTTGCAAAACTAGGAAGTACACTTTAATGTGCAAACACATTTTGTAATCGGTCGTTGGTACCTCAAGAAGTATTAACGGTCGCATGAAGGATGTGTAAGCAAATTTCATTTAAAAATTCACTAATTAATAAGTGCTTTGGACAATGGACGAGAGTACGATTGCTTGATTTGAATTTCCAAGTGTAGGGATGATATTTACACACACGTAGGGATATGTGATTGGGATTTAGATGAGAGAAAGGAATGAAAGATAGAACTTGTATCTTTAGTAGAGTTGATAGAAATTCCTGAGTGGAGATGGAACCCTAGAAGGAAAACTTAAGAAATGCCGAAAGCTAAGTAAATCTATAGAACATATATAATCTTAAGTTAAATGATGAGGAAGCGTGAAGAATATGGGTGGATAATTTACAAGTAGAAGATAATAGAATTCCTTGTTAGAAAACCTAATTGGAGAACAAAAGTTAATGGGCCGAATTGATAGGATTTTGTGGGTGTAATCCGCTGAAAACCCTCAGGAGACAACACTCCTCCTACTAGGGACACCTAGAGGTTTAACGGCTTGTTGCACGTGCTCAGTGCAATCGCGTTTCCCTGCGAAAGTGTGGTTATGATTTTAGTGAATAAAAATAAGTTTGCTCGAGGACGAGCAAAAGATAAGTTTGGGGGTATTTATTCAGACCAGAATATTGCATTATTATATGCCCCATTCTTATTCTTTTTATAAATAAACAGGTACTTTTGACGCATGTCTGCTACATGTTACAGGTTACAGGTTCTTGGATAGAAAACAGTGCAAACGATGTAAAGACGATGAAAATGTGGACTTTAACCAACAAACAGAGAGTCTTGATCAAGCCTACATAAGGAACAATTCACAAAGCAAGATTCAAGACATCGACTCAAAGAGAACGGTTAAAAAGCCATTGCAAATTGTTCACTGAAGGTCTGGAACCAACCTAGAAGCCCAAATGGAAAAAGACATAGAAACATGAAGACAAAGTTACCAGGAGCCCACAGCAGAAACTGCAAAGCCCAATCACTCCTTTTGGCCGCGGAACCGCGGCCAAACAGGGCCTCGGGCCGCGGTTCCGCGGCTTGGTAGTGCAGTTAGGAGCGCAAAACTTTACAGTAAATTGTGGCGGCGTTGACTAAGTCTTTCTAGGGCTATTTGTGTAATTTTGGACATGCGAAACAAGTGTAACCCTAGGGTTTCCTATTCTTTATAAATAGGAACTCTAATCATTGTAATTTCTTTATACCTCCTTTTAATAAAAATTCCAAAATTCTTTATGGAGAGCATCGATACCTCTCTTCAATTCTGAAATTCAGATCTGACAACCCTGCATGGATGATTGGAGAAATGCATCTGTAAAGTAAGTAGATTTGTTTATTTTCTTGCCCTAGATAATTTCAATTCATGCCCTAGATTAAATTTATTTTCCTGCCCTAGTATAGATTTTATTTCTCTGCCCTAGTTATAACTTTCAATTAATTGCCCTAGGTAGAATAATTTAGGATTTTAGATTTAATAATCAATCCGAACATCCTTCGAAATTAACTCGTAAGAACAAATCGGAAATTCACAAAATCCCTGTGGACCGACCCGTACTCACCGGCTAGCTTCATGCGACGCCGTTCTTGATTTTGGTTTAGAAATAGTTTTTGACATACGAATCACCCCCCTCCCCCCCACCGTTGCGCTTACGTGGCTCAAACGTGAGCGCAGCGGTGACAACATCTCAGTCGTTGGATCAACTTTTGGAAGTTGAAATGGCTCTCAATGCCTATAAATAGGACCTTTGGTCCCTTAGATGATTTTCATCTCCTCTTTGAAAATTATCTCTTCGTCAGAGCATTGCTCCCCTATTAATAAAAAAACTTTTAAGAGTCAGAAATCTGTTAAAATTTAGGTCAAGTTTAAAACTTTCACTAGATTAGGGTTTTACCCATTAACAGAGCTTTGTTCTTCATAGATCTTTGATCTAAAGAAAACCCTTTTAGGGTTTCATTAATAGAGTTTTGCTCTTTTGAACCCATAGATCTAAAGAGATCTTTTCTTGGGGTTCCTTAACCTATGAATCAAAGTTCTGCTTTTTAGATTTCTTAATCTTCGATGAAGAACTCTTAAGAGGTTTTTTTTTAATGGGCCTTGAAGATTAAAAATGGAATTTTATTTTTGATGAATTAAATCATCTTCTCAGAGCAAGGCTCTCAATGTCCTCGGGGAATTCCCCTCATAATTAATTTTGACAGGTGTCACTCCTGTCTGCAGAGTATTGCTCTCGAGGAGTTTAACACCCTGTGCCTGCCTATTTTTTAATAAGAATTCGCTTAATCGGTCTGTCCGCTAATTTTTGTTGATTTTCTTTTTCAGGAGTAATGGATGCTCACATGTATGCTCTCGACGAGATTATCTCTTACGGAGACATTCGCTCACTCGGCCGTTCTCAGAATTGAGAATTCACAAACGCCGAGTGTTCCGAAATTATGAGTCGCTTCAACGCATACAATGGTCAACTCCTTCCTCGACGCTCCTCTCTCCTGAAGCTTATTGTGGGAGCGATCTGGGAACCGCTTCCCTTATTCTGTACTGGTGTGCCGCTCAGGGCATTGGATGCCGCCGAGGATAAGGTACATTCGGTGTATCTGATGAGCCTAATCTCGAAGAAAAGGCAAGACAATCTTATCGATCTCCTGCATCAGGCTTTTCAACAGTCGGCCATACTTGCTGCCTATCGGAGGGTGGAGGACATCCGTGAGGATCCCGACGCTTGTGATCACGAAAGAAAGCATACTAGGATGGTTCGGAATGCCTGGAAGATTCTGGACAAAGTCACTTTTGAGTTCCTCAATCCATGCCCTGGATCTGAGGTTTTGCCATTGTAATCATCTCGATAATGTTTTTGTTTACTGCTTTTATAATTGTAAGAACTTTTTCGCAGTATGAATGGCAAAATTTTCATTTCAGCGTGTTTTATTTTATGTATTAAATCTTTTGCACATGCCTGAATGAGTATGCCTCGGACGCTTAATTAAATGCAAATCAGATATTCTTTATGTCGCTTTCTTCTCCTTGCTGTGTTGTTGCCATATGATTTTAGCAAGTGCGGTCTATATGCAGTATATCGCTGTCAATCTTGTGCTCTTTGTAAGGTAGTGATGGCTTAGAAAACAGGGTTAGGATCTGTCACCTAAGACTTTTCAACTTTATGAGCCGTGAGGGTCTCATAAAGAATTTTCTCCTTACCGGTCGAGAGGATCCCATAGGTGTAATTTCTCCTTAAGAATCGTGAGGATTCCTAAGTGTGTTTTCTCTTGAAAGTCGTAAGGATCTCACAAGAGAATTTGCTCCCTTACGAGTCGTGAGGACCTACAAGTGATGGGTGAAGTTGCCCTTATCTGCATTTCATGGAGCTAGGGGTTGCTTGTTCATACCAGAATATAGCATTTTATACCGCCCATTCTTACGCTCGTTTATTTATAGGCTGGTGCTTTTAATCAGTGTTTGCTACATATTTGCAGAATACTGGTTCTCAACTCTAAACAGTGAAATTCATGGAAAAGTATGACAAAATCCGGATTACTGCCAACAACAGATAAAACACGGTCTCCGCTCTCTATCCGTGTGTTGCCACATACCAGTTAAGGGACAAAATGGCAAATCGATTGTCATGTTATGCACAAGGCTCAATGGCAACACAAGATCCAAGAAATCTACGCGGAGCTCAAGGAAATCATGGCAAAAGATCCACATCACATCACCTTTTGTTCTACTAAAATTCTGGAAGAATTGTGAAGAGTTTCTGAGAAAATTCATATACCAGACTGAAGAGAACCACAAACCAGGACAACCCACAAAGCCCGAGGAGCTAACTCCTCCATATAGCCGCGGATCCGCGGCCAATAGGGGGTCTAGGCCGCGGATCCGCGGCCGTATAGTACCGTCAGGTTGTCGTGTTTCGGGGGCTGTTTGGTCATTTTATTTATGGGCAGATGGTTGCCCTAGGTTTCCAGTTCCCCTCCTATAAATATTCCAGAACTGAGCTAAGCCAAGGGTCAAATTTTGTGTTCATTCTCATGCCCTCTTTTTGTTAGTTTTAGTTTTCTTCTTCTTCTTCTTCTTCATTCTTCCTCCATGAAAATGTAGTGAGAGCATTGAGTGGATATTAATGAAGATGAGGGTTTTTTTTTATCATTCTTGTTTGTTTAGCTTCCCCTTGAGATTTTTGCTTCCTCTTGATCTTTCAACCTCTTGATTGAGCTTGAAAGGTTAAGGGTTAGTTATTGATCTCAAGGGTCGTATTTTTCTTATGGAATTAGTGCTTCATTTCACATGCGTTCTTTACCCTTCTCTTGATCTTGCAACCTCTTGATTGAGCTTGCAAGTTTAAGGGTTGGCTATTGATCCCATGCTTGTCTTGAATTCTAGTTCTAGTTCTTTTTATTGCTTATTTATTACTTGCTTTTTATTATCTTGCTTTACTTATTTGCAATTTAAATTCATGCACTTACTTACTTGTAATCTTTTCTTTTCTTTGTTCTTTTTGTTCTCTCTTTTTTGTTCTTTTTGTGAATGGTTGTAATTATTGTTGCTGTTAAGAATAAATACGGTATTGTAAGTTAAGATTTTCTTTGCTCTTTTCCTTTTCCCGTTATTTTCCATTGAACTCCGCCCAAACGATACGCAAGCGCTCCGTTAGGCACCCTACCCTAACAAGGTAACGGTGATTCCTAACCGCGACCGGTTGCGTTCGGTTTGGCCGGAGGCGAAAGCAAGAGACAAGAACGGACGGACAAGGATAAATAAGCCGGATTCTACGAATACCACGCTTAAATCCTCTAATCCACGTTGTTGCCGATTGCTCTAGCTTCAATTGGTCAAGACTCGGCTCAAAGGTTTTGAGTACGGATTTCTTTAGCTTACATTATCGTATCTTTTCTTAACAACTTTATACTTGCAAATAATACACATAGGTTAGATTGAACAAACATATACTCATTCTTTACTGACTCGTCTAAAACAAGAAAGGACATACAACCATCTCCCTGTGGATCGACCCGTGCTCAACCGGCTAGCTGCATAGCGACACCGTCCTGATCGCGGTTAAACTTTAGAACTTTGAACATCCGACACGCTTTTAGCGTGCGATCAAATGGCGCCGTTGCCGGGAAGACGGTAGCGTATTTTCTTTCTTGTTATTCGGGTTAATATTCTTTTTGTATATATTTATAAAAAAAAATCTTTTTGTTTTTTTTTGATCATTTTTGTGGGCAAGAGTGCAGATTTTTGCAGATTTGCAAACTGCGATTGTGGGGAGCAAAGTGTACATTCAAGGTTAAGGTGATTGCAAAGTACAGTGCCAAAGATCCGGGTAGTTTGACCCGCGCAAGCGAACTTTTCAAACTTACCGGATTTGATTCAACGGGGGTTTTCTAACCCAAAAACTTAACGGTACGTACTTTACTAACACCTTCTTCTCAAATCCGACGCATCCAATATACTATTCTTTGCAGGATTCTTTGCAAGTTCGCTAGCAAACGCTAAAAATTGACTAACCCGTATTTGTTGCAGTGCCGCGCTTAAACTAAAAAACGATTTTTTGATTCTTTATAGAATTTTTATTGAATTGCGCATTGTATCAATTAATACGGACTTAAGGGCAAGCGAACCCCACAATATACGGTAAAGGATTTCATCACCTTTTCCGTGGCCCACAAATCACGAACTTGAGCATAACGTTTACCCGCACAAAATTTAAAAGAAACTAGACTTTAAGCCTTAAGGACTTCGCGCTCACTAGGAGAAGTCAACTGTGTTTAGAACCTCGCTTAACGGTATATTGTTTACGGGGTGTCTAGGAAAGTGTTAACGGCGAAACCGCCAAAAGAGAAAGGGTTATTTAATTAAGGAACTTCGCGAAAGCGTTGGAAAACCTCCCCTTATCTCTGCACTTACCTGGCCTCGTGATCAGTGTATCTTGAGCCCGTTTCTCGACACAGTTTTACTTCGACAATCAAGTTCTGGAGCAGGTCTAGTTGACCTAGGTGAACCCTAGAACGATCAGGTGTGTGGTATTTTTGTGTCGTGATTGTTTTTGTCCATATTCTTTTTTGTGTGTATATTTCATTCTTTTGTTAATATCTAAAAAAATTTTAAAAAAAATCACATTTCCCCCCCTCCTTTTCTCTGCCTTTCTTTCTTTCTCTCTTCATATCATGGGTACCCCACCTCGCAAAACTCTTGCCGAACTTTGGTACCCACAACCAGACATTACTTCTTACGATTCTTGCTTTGGCCGAACATCGAACGACCCCTCCATGCCCAAAGTTTCACTGAAAGATCGCATAGCAGCGTCTAGGACAAACACTTGCACTCCTCATTCCACGTTATATTATCCTTTTCAACCTCCCGCACCCGCATATGTTGATACCCCTTTTGCAAGTCGTCCTTTGTCCATCGCTGAACATATTGAACAATCCCGTAGCCGATCTTTCACTCCTTTCATCACTTCAAATTCTTGGGATCAACAATCCCATTCACCTTCCTATCCAAATGTTGATCCTGCTCCTGTCCAACCATTCAATTCCTACCAATCCTACCCTACTTTTGCACCTTCCCTAGACATTACTTCAGAACCGCTATTTGGGAGTTTTCAGTATCCAAGCAACTTTGAATCTTTTACTGAAACCCCTTCACAACCCATGTCTAGTCTGGAACAGTCGTTGGAAGACTTTAGGGTAGCGTCATGCCAACAGATGATGGATTTGAATGCGTCCATGGCCGTCCTCATACAACCTAGTGACCCGGTAGCTAGTTTTCAACTAGCTCCTAATTTTCCAATGTATGAAGAGGCGGAAGGAAAAGTTGAGAATTTAAGTGGAGAGAGTGGGCTGTACCCCCTTCCGAATCAAACCTACCCATTTCAACTTGAATCCCACAACTCCAGTTTTGAATGTCTATCTAGTGTTCCCAACGATTCACCTATTGAAGCTAGAACGATTAATGAGTTGTGCGACTTTGTAGTGTTTGATTTACCCGATTGTGAAGGGACCTTGCCAAGTGAAACCACACCCAATCCTTTTGACCTCTACACCTCCACTCTAGAACCTGAATTGATTAAGATCCATGCTTTTGTTGAGGTGTCTGAGAATATAGATTTTCACTTGATTGAGGATATTGACGCTGGGAATATTTTGGATGATGAAACCATAGATTTGGCTGAATTTTTCTATCCAATTCATCATCCCGAGTCATTAAATGTTTTTCCCGAACTTCATATGCGTCTTGATATTGATGATAAAGGCATGGATGAGATAAATCTTGAGGAGAATATTGAGGATAGTACTGAGGATGAAACAGTTTTAATTGATGAGTCGGATTTTCCAATTCATCCTGTTCCTTTCATTGACTGTGTGCACCCTCCCGAAACCTTAACCGATACCCCTCCTCGATCACTTCCCTCCATCCTTCCCATCGTTCCGACCTTGCAAGAAACCGTATCATTTTCACTTCCTGTGTCTGGTTTACCAAGTTCGGCATACTCATGGTTTCTCACGAATCTTGAGGGATTTGACCCCATTTCTCGACGGGTAAATATATTAGCACAATCGCTTTTCACACATCGGTCATCACAAATTGTGCTAATCTATTTACTCCATTTGCACCCTCAAGTTCGTATTCCACTTCTTTTTCCCTTCCGCCATTCTTCTTCTTCTCATATACCGAGACCGTATACCACTTCTATCTCCATACGGTCTCGCGTATTCTCCATCTCTTTTCTCTACGCCTTCTTTCACCAGCCAATGCTTTATCACGATAAGATCTTTGAATGGTTGGTGCTCACCTTTGGCCTGTGTAAGGCCTTGTATAGATAGATATTGTTCTTTCCCCCCTAATCCTGAACTTCAATGCTTAACAGTGGAAACACTGTTTTACTTAAGTTTTGGGGGGACTCCTTTCTTGTATATATTTTTTGTTTTCCTTTTTTGTTTTGTATATAATTTGTTTCTAGGGAGCGCCGACAATTTTTACCCTCTTGGTATAGCCTGACAGTGAGGACACTGTCAAGTTTAAGTTTGGGGGTGTGCTCGGTAAGCTTTCTTCCTTCGCATTCATTTGTATATTTTGCATTTGCATACCCTATTAAAAACCCACAAAAATTGAAAATTTTCCAAAAAATATAAAAAAAACTTTGTCGTCAAGTTAGCTAATAGGGTAACTTAGATCTTTATTCCGAAAGTTTAGTTGATATGATAGAAATAACTAAATTCTAGGCTTAGGATTTGAAAACCCTAAAAATAACCCTCATTCTGTCTAACTTTGGTAAATATACGTCCTTACAGTTTTTTTTGAGAAATAGGTAATCTTGAGTTCAGTTCTTGAGTCAAGTCATGATGAAGGGAAAATATTGAAGCTTTACTGGAGGATAAGTTTGAAAAATAGTTTCTTTTCTCGAGTTCAAATTTAGAAAGTATATACCCTACAAACTGCACTTACACGCACCTTGAAACTTGGGATAGTAGAGGATATCTAGAAATACTCTTACCTGAAAACCTAGTATGAAAGAAAAAACGGTATTTAAAGCTAAACACCAAAAGAGCATATTGAAAAATATATCCGGTCTTGAAAAAGAAAAAGAAAAAAAAAGAAGAAAAAAATAGAATAAAATCAAGACCTGGAAACTGCTATTTACGCTTTAAAGTTCACACATTCAGTAATCGGTCGTTAGTGCCTCAAGAAGTATTAATAGTCGCATGAAAGGTGTGTGAGCAACACCGTCCATCATTAAATGAAAAGAAGTAGTATTAGGTATTAGGGCAAGGGTATTATAGCTTGAATTGAATTCTTGAGTGTAGGGGTGCAAATATACACACACGTAGGGGTATACAATTGATGTTTGGATGAGAGATAGAAATAAAGAATAAGACTTGTGTTTTCTGTAAAGTTGATAAAAATCCCTGATTTGAGGCCGCACTTTAGAAGGAAAACTCAGGAGAACCGACATCTTTCTAAACTTTTTTGGAACGTATATGACCTAAGGTTAAATAGATAGGAGGTGTGAAGCATTAGGGTTGGATATTTCTAACTTAGGATGATAGAGTTTCTAACGTAAATACTAAACTGTAGGAGTAGAATCGACGTTAACTTATGACACTAGCTTGACGGGATTTTGTGGGTAGTATCCGCTGAAAACCCTCAGAAGACAACACTCCTCCTATTAGGGACACCTAGAGGTTTAACGGCTTGTTGCACGTGCTCAGTGCAATCGCGTTCCCTGCGAAAGTGCGGTTAGGATTTTATTTTTGTGAATAATTGGTTTTGCTCGAGACGAGCAAAAGTTAAGTTTGGGGGTATTTGTTCATACCAGAATATTGCATTTTATACCGCCCATTCTTACGCTCGTTTATTTATAGGCAGGTACATTTAATCAGTGTTTGCTACATATTTACAGAATATTGGTTCTCAACTCTAAACAGTGAAATCCATGGAAAAGTACGACAAAATCCGGATTACTGCCAACAACAGATAAAACACGGTCTCCGCTCTCTATCCGTGTGTTGCCACTACCAGTTAAGGGACAAAATGGCAAATCGATTATCATGTCATGCACAAGGCTTAATGGCAACACAAGATCCAAGAAATCTACGCGGAGCTCGAGGAAATCATGGCAAAAGATCCACATCACATCACCTTTTGTTCTACTAAAATTCTGGAAGAATTGTGAAGAGTTTCTGAGAAAAGTCATATACCACACTGAAGAGAACCACAAACCAGGACAACCCACAAAGCCCGAGGAGCTAACTCCTCCATATAGCCGCGGATCCGCGGCCAATAGGGGGTCTAGGCCGCGGATCCGCGGCCGTATAGTGCCGTCAGGTTGTCGTGTTTCGGGAGCTGTTTGGTCATTTTATTTATGGGCAGATGGTTGCCCTAGGTTTCCAGTTCCCCTCCTATAAATACTCCAGAACTGAGCTAAGCCAAGGGTCCAATTTTGTGTTCATTCTCATGCCCTCTTTTTGTTAGTTTTAGTTTTCTTCTTCTTCTTCTTCTTCATTCTTCCTCCATAAAAATGTAGTGAGAGCATTGAGTGGATGTTAATGAAGATGAGGTTTTTTTATCATTCTTGTTTGTTTAGCTTCCCCTTGAGATTTTTGCTTCCTCTTGATCTTTCAACCTCTTGATTGAGCTTGAAAGGTTAAGGGTTAGTTATTGATCTCAAGGGTCGTATTTTTCTTATGGAATTAGTGCTTCATTTCACATGCGTTCTTTACCCTTCTCTTGATCTTGCAACCTCTTGATTGAGCTTGCAAGTTTAAGGGTTGGCTATTGATCCCATGCTTGTCTTGAGTTCTAGTTCTAGTTCTTTTTATTGCTTATTTATTACTTGCTTTTTATTATCTTGCTTTACTTATTTGCAATTTAAATTCATGCACTTACTTACTTGTAATCTTTTCTTTTCTTTGTTCTTTTTGTTCTCTCTTTTTTGTTCTTTTTGTGAATGGTTGTAATTATTGTTGTTGTTAAGAATAAATACGGTATTGTAAGTTAAAATTTTCTTTGCTCTTTTTCTTTTCCCGTTATTTTCCATTGAACTCCGCCCAAACGATACGCAAGCGCTCCGTTAGGCACCCTACCCTAACAAGGTAACGGTGATTCCTAACCGCGACCGGTTGCGTTCGGTTTGGCCGGAGGCGAAAGCAAGAGACAAGAACGGACGGACAAGGGTAAATAAGCCGGATTCCACGAATACCGCGCTTAAATCCTCTAATCCACGTTGTTGCCGATTGCTCTAGCTTCAATTGGTCAAGACTCGGCTCAAACGTTTTGAGTACGGATTTCTTTAGCTTACATTATCGTATCTTTTCTTAACAACTTTATACTTGCAAATAATACACATAGGTTAGATTGAACAAACATATACTCATTCTTTACTGACTCGTCTAAAACAAGAAAGGACATACAACCATCTCCCTGTGGATCGACCCGTGCTCAACCGGCTAGCTGCATAGCGACACCGTCCTGATCGCGGTTAAACTTTAGAACTTTGAACATCCGACACGCTTTTAGCGTGCGATCATTGCTCTGGATGCTTCCCACGGGTTCACTGCCGTGTTCTGCGAGGACCAGACTCCGCTCTGGACGTTTTCCAGGATACCGTAGTTTAAAGACCTTGCGGTCGAGGTTAAGGACATCATAGTCCGTGGATTTAAGGACTCCACGGTCCGTTGTTAGTTTTAAGACATCACGGTCGAGGTTAAGGACATTATAGTCCATGAGTTTTAAGGACCTCACAGTCCAATGTTAGTTTTAAAACATCATGGTCGAGGTTAAGGACATCATAGTCCATAGGTTTAAGGACCCCACAGCCTGATGTTAGTTTAAAGACATCACGGTCGAGGTTAAGGACATCATAGTCCATGAGTTTAAGGACCTCACAGTCCAAAGTTTGCTCTGGATGCTTCCCACGGGTTCACTGCCGTGTTTAGCGAGAACCAGGCTCCGCTCTGGATGCTTCAAACGGGTTCACTGCCGTGCTCTGCGAGGACCAGGATCCGCTCTGGACGTTTTCCACGGGTCAGAAGTGACATAATCCGCGTTCTACGTAGCCAGGAATTTTGCTCTGGATGTTTCCCACGGGTTCACTGCCGTGTTCGGCGAGGACCAGGCTCCGCTCTGGATACTTCACACGGGTTCACTGCCGTGCTCTGCGAGGACCAGGATCCGCTCTGGACATTTTCTACGGGATCATAAGTGACATAATCCGCGTTCCACGTGACCAGGAATTTTGCTCTAGATGCTTCCCACGGATTCACTGCCGTGTTCGGCGAGGACTAGGCTCTGCTCTGGATGCTTCACACGGGTTCAGTGCCGTGCTCTGCGAAGACCAGGATCCGCTCTGAACGTTTTCCACGGGGTCAGAAGTGACATAATCCGCGTTCCACATAACCAGGAATTTTGCTCTGGATGCTTCCTACGGGTTCATTTCCGTGCTTGGCGAGGACCAGGCTCCGCTCTGGATGCTTCACACGGGTTCATTGCCGTGCTCTGCGAAGACCAGGATCCGCTCTGGACGTTTTCCACAGGGTCATTGCTGCATTCCACGTAATCAGGAAGGGTTGACTTTATCCGCATTTCACGGAGTCGGGGTTTAACTCTCAGTTATCTGTGTACCGCTGAGTCATGGAACTGGGGGTTGTCGCTGTTCTGCTTTGCTTGATGTTGTGTCCGTTGTAATAAGACGAATGTTGAGATGATCTCTAGGCTGTCTATGAACCATTGAGATTTGGCCTCTCCTTCTGATGAAGCTTGGGGAGGAAGGGTGTGATTCCCTCTTTGTTTGCGCCCCTGGATCGTATACAGGGATTGACATGATATCACCTGTAGGGCATAAATTTCACTCATCATTTTTTATTTCTTTCCGTGATGCTCTATCATTTCAGCTTTTATATCGCGAAGGTCGCGATTGCCCAATCATTTCGGCTATTTTTTGCGGTGCCCAATCATTTTGGCTATTTTTTTTTCATTTTTACTCGCTGTTTTTTTTATTGTGAGTGGCCCAATCATTTCGGCTATTTTGCATGCATATATTTTTACTTGCTGATTTTGTCTGCAAGTTGCCCCATCATTTCGGCTATTTCGTATGCATGTGTGGCTTGTTGGCTTTTCGCTACAAGTTTGGAATTAGACACCGGTTTTGGCATCAGCACCGCTACAACTGGGATATGGCCAGGAGCGAATCATCATTTGCCTCTGTCGATGTCGGACAAAGGTGGCTTAGCGATCAGGGTTAAGATCCTGTCGACTAAGGCTTTTGACTTCATGAGCCGTAAGAGTCTTATAAAGGTATTTCTCCCTGCGAGTCGTGAGGATCTCGTAGGTGCATTTTCTCCTGAAGAATCGTGAGGACTCCTAAGTGTATGATCTCTTATAAGTCGTAGGGATCTTACAAGAGTGTTTTCTCCTTATAAGTCGAGAGGACTTACAAGGATTTTTCACCATGTAGACATATCCCTAGTCACGGATGGGACTTTGTTAGGGAAATGTTTATTCGCGCCCGTGGATTGTATACAAGGGTCAGTATTGAACCGCTTGTAGGGCAGTATCGGAGATTGTAAGGGCTGCTTAAGAACAGGTTCAGATCTCTGTAGCTTAAGACATTCAAATCGTATGAGCCGTGAGGGTCTCATAAGAGGATTCTCCTTACGAGTCGTGAGGATCTTGCAAGTGTAATTTCTCCTTAGAAATCGTGGGGATCTCTAAGTGTGTTGCTCCCTAGTGAGTCGTAAGGATCTCACGCGGGTGTTTTCTCCTCACAAAGTTGAGAGGACCTTGCAAGTGTCTTTTAACGAGGTTGCGCCTTTTCGGGTTTTTCACAAACACTCGCCGGTAGCCCTGCTGTTTTTACTCACAGAGCCCTTTCGGGTTTTCATCCGTGCCCTTTTTGCTTGTGGACATACCGTTTTTTTTCTCTTCTCTTTTTTTTATTCTAACGAGGTTGCGCCATTTCGGGTTTTCACAAGACTCGCCCGTAGCCCTGCTGTTTTTACTCACGGAGCCCTTTCGGGTTTTCATCCGTGCCCATTTTGCTTATGGACATACCGTTTTCTTTTTTCTTTCTTTTTTTTATTCTTTTTTTTTTGTATCAGTTTTGAGATGCTGCAATCCACCGTAGTTTATCGATATCTTGGTCAACGGCTAGTTTTAGGACATAGTGGTCCGTTATTAGTTTAAGGATGTTTTGGTCCGTTGTCAGTTTAAGGACGTTTCGATCCGTTGTTAGTTTTATGACATCTCGGTCCGCTGTTAAGGAAGCCGTTTACTACTTACAGAGTTTAGGCTTGGGAAGATAGCGAGCGGACATAGTCGTCGTCATCTATCATTGACCTAGGCCGAAACTTGTTAGGCGTAGTATTTCTTCAGGGAGCGACAATTTATTGGCCTAAAGGGCCTTTCGCCATGCATGTCCATGAGTAGATAGGCTCCACCCTGGTAAACTTTGTCTATGATGTACGGGCCTTCATAGTTTGGCTCGAATTTCCCTCGTATAGCACGATTGGGGATCATAGGCCTTTTGACCACTATGTAGCATTCTGAAATTTTAGAAATAAATAAAATTAATTAATTAAATAATAAAGAGCCAAATTAAAAAGTTATTAAAACCAAATTAGATAATTTCATAAGATGTTTGTAAAATAAAGTAAATTAAATTTTTTATATGTAACATAAATAAGTTATAAGGGTTTTAGTGATAATTTTAGCTTCATTTTAAGAAAAAGGGTGTTTTGTAATAACATAAGTTGTGAAGGGTTTCTAAGTAAAGTTTAGGATTTTATGCAAATAGGAAATTGTTAAGGGTATAAGTGAAAAAGGGGTAGAAAATTATTTAGTTCACAATTTTATTGCAAATTAAAACAAAATTAGGAGATAATGCAAGGACACCTCTTCCTTACATGCACTCACACACACCTACACCTCCTCCTTGCATGAAGAGGGCACATCTAATTCCTTGACACCTCCTCCTACCACCTCTTTCTTCCCTTCACCATATATATAAACTTTGTTCAGATCATTTAGCAAGTTTAAATTCTGACAATTGAAAGAATGGAAAGGAAAAACAAGAACAAGCATAGAAGAACAAGAGGAAGAAGAAGAAGGAAGCTAGGTTCTAGGTTTTTTCATCATCAAACTAGGACAAGGGGCTTAACATCTTGGTGGGGTTATTCCAACAAATTGTTGTGGGTAATATTCGTAATCACAGTAGGAGTTTAAGTTCTGTAGCTACTTAATTTAAAATGAACAAATTCTATAATATCGTATTTTAGTCAAATATAGGCTCTGTTGAAATCTACTTTAAATTGGAGAAATGTTTACTCAACTAAACAAGACCTAAATGATGTATGTAGCACCTAGAGCAAACCATAGGAGAACGAACCAGAGGCATCGGATTGTGACCGGTGACAAATAAGGAAATTCCGGCGACGCCGGTTTTGTAGGATGCTAGGTGGTTTTGGATGGTTGGGTGGGTTTCAGTGTATAATTTGGCCATTTTGGTGTTATTTAAACAAGTAAGTTTCACTGAATTTAGAATCCGGAAACTAATATCGGAAAAGATATCTAAAAACACAATATACGACACGGTTAAAACGCATCGCGATTTAAATTCTGTAGCGATGCAGGTTAGGGTTAATATCCAGTAAGGTTAAGTGTTAAATAGCTAGATATAGTCGTATACCATATAACTCGTAAGTGGGAACGGGTGTTTTTCATTTCCGTCATGTCGGAGTAGCCGTTTCCTTATATAAGTTAAATTGTGATGTTAGATTCGAATACGGGATTTTCGGAGGCAGCGATGAAAGGGAAAGGATTGGCAATTCCTGAGTAGATACGACATTTTCCGGTGAGTAGACTAAACATCTACCGGGGAATTTTGTAAAGATGGCGTGTTACGCCCGTAGTTTTATTTAACTTAATGCTTTATTTTGTTATGCTAAATTGACAATATGCATTCACAATTCACATATATTTTGCTTAGTTGCTAGTACACTGCACAAGTATCGACGAGTCATGCCACGTGCACATCTTACATGTTACACACATCTCGTCGATATTGCCATGTCACTTTTACACTTAGTAAATTTCTTGTTAAAAATGATTCATATCATATCTTAAATACCAATAACAGTAGTAAATTGTATCATTAATATCATATTTAGTATTTGAGTATTTTATGTTGATATAAGAGGTAGATGTATTATTGAGGATTTATGGTTTTGAGTTTTGAATACTATTACATAAATCCAGTGATTTCCTGATTGATGTGTCGTGTCCACCATGAGATATTTTATGATTTGGTTTTATTCCGGACCGAGTGGGGGAGATATACGGTCGCGGATTTTACGTTATCCATACTGAGTGGGGGAGATATACAGTTGGATACATAGTGGACCCGGTCGAGACCGAGGGGCAAGATAGCCGCATTTGAGGCGGGGGAGCCTAGCGAGATTACTCGATACCGGAGATAGTGGTAAAAATACGACGTATATTTAGATGATAACGACCGGTATTGTTGATTTCAGGATCATTCAAGGAATGATGCCTTTGAGAAATGGAAGTTTTGTGTCGATGATGGACACGGAGAAAAGAATTTTTATTGGAAATAAATGAAGAGATTTCAGTTTTGATTATGAGATTCGTATTATAGATTCATGATTTCCACAGATAATCATACATTTTACTTGTTCACATTTTAGTTAGTATGATCGTCATATTTACATTATTAACCGTTATATGTTAGTTATATTCACTGAGTTGGCAACTCACCCCCATTGTGCCACAGTTCCTTACAGGGGTAGAGTGGACGGTTAGCAGCGGTCCAGATCTACTCTTTCCGCTTTTATCGCATCTTTTGATAGGTGGGTTACATATGTAGTAACCTTCTCTTTTGGGTATTGTATTTTGTATCTAGAAGATCTCCATCAGACCTGTATTTTGACCTAGAGTGAGAGATGGTTATATGTATATTATTTGACAGTTGAGATCGTTTAGTTCTATAAATTGTTATTTCTTTTCTTTATATCCGGGATTCGTATTGATGTCCTATATACTGAGATATTATTTTCCGCTGTTGATATTGTTAATCCCAACTAGGGATGCAACCAAACTTAACACTTTATACTTGTTTAATATTTTAACTTCATAAACTGTGATTTTTACTTAAACCTAAATTTCTATATAAAGAATTCCACAAAAAGGATTTTGATCTTGGTTTTCGGCTTACTTGGACTGTGTGCATATCTTTAGATATGATACAATCTAAGAGCCGGTCACATCCAAATTTTGGGTCGTGACAAAGTTGGTATCAGAGCGTAGGATTAACCTTACGGAATAGAGTAGTGAATTAAGATAGGTTGACGTGAGTCCGTGATTTAGGATGACTTTTGGTTTGATGGAGTAGGTGAATTAGGATGAGTGCAGTACCGTACGTATGTTCCGCGGCATATTTACGTTACCATGCTCAGCCTAACTAACCTTAGGATGTATATCATGATCTATTCTTCCGTTAACTCTCCGTTATTGATTGTTCCTATTCATAAGCCTTATCAACTCTCGTTTCTTGTTCCAGTTGCTATGGCTATGCGTGCTAGACGAGCCACAGCCAGGGATGCAGCTAGGGCGAGTCCGCCTGTGACGGCGACTGGTACACCGGACGTTCCGGCGGTGCATGAGCATGTTGATCCTCCTCCTCCAGATCGCATGACTAGGATTGAGGAGGGCATGTTGGGATTGCAGTGAGTGGTAGGACAGTTAGCTGAGGCCACTCGAGTACTGAGACAGGATCCGGCACCGACCGTAGCAGAGTCCGAGGTACAGCCTACGCAGACGGTAGCACTTGTAGATACGAGGGTGATGGAGGTATCACTTGCAGAGTTTATGAGATTGAGACCTCCGGTATTTACAGGGACCGATATAGCGGAAGATCCTCAGTCCTTTCTTGATAGGATGGCGAGGATTGGTAGATCATTGTGATGTTCTGATGCGAGATCAGTCGAGCTGACTATCTTTCATTTGGAGGGACTTACACATGAGTGGTGTGAGTCGATGGAGAGAGGGCGAGCTACGGGTCTTCCTCCGATGTCGTGGACCGAGTTTTCCGAGGTCTTTCTTGCCAGATTTCTTCCACAGAGTGTGAGGGACGTTAGAGCTAGCAGTTTTGAAGCATTGCGGAAATCGGCAAGTATGTTGATGGCAGATTATGATTTACGATTCACCCAGCTGTCGTGCTATGCCCCATACTTAGTACCTACGGAGGAGCTTCGGGTGAAGAGGTTCCTAAGGAGTCTGGACACGCAGTTATATCTGGCTATAGGTTCCCAGCATTTTGATACGTATGCGCAGGCCATGGATGCAGCGATACGAGTGGAGGAGCGTTTGAGCGAGGCAGTGGTTGTTCTAGAGCCAAAGAGGAGTAGACCGATCGGGCCAATGACTAGACAGTTTGGCAGAGGTAGAGGCAGATATACTCCAGGCCGCAGTTTCGGACGAGGTTGGACCCAATGCCAGATGTTCAGTTCTTATCCCGGTGATCAGAGGCCCCCATCTACATGTTTTAGTTGTGGACTTCTCGGACACTTTGCGCGGGATTGTAGATCCCAGGGAGGGACCGTTGTTCCATAGGCTGCCTTACCCCTTCCACCTTCTACGCTGATGGCTTTACTTCCTCCCCCAGTTGGCGCTACACGCCAGGCAGTTGCACCACGAGGTCGAGGCTTTGCAAGACGCTCTCAGAGAGGTAGAGGAGATAGAGGTAGAGAACGACAGGATGCAGGCAGGGGCCAGGCACGGGTTTTTGCGCTGACTCCACAGGATGCCCAGACAACAAATGCAGTCGTGACAGGTACTCTTGAAGTATGTTCGTTAGAGGTACATATTTTATTTGATCCCGGTTCTACACATTCTTATGTATCTTCATGATTTGCACTTTCTTTAGGGAGAGAGTCGTCGTTATTATAGTAACCATTAGTGGTGATTACCCCAGTGGGAGATTCTTTTATAGCTCAACACGTATTCAGGTCATGTTCTGTACGTATTGGTGATAGAGATACACTGGTTGATCTGATTCTCCTGGATATGTTAGATTTCGATATACTTCTTGGTATGGATTGGTTGGCCGCTTGTCATGCCTGTGTAGATTGTCGGGGGAAAGCGGTTAGATTTTGTTTTCCAGGTGAACCGGTTTTTGTTGTGCACGGGGACGGTAATATTACTCCTGCCAACATGATTTCTGCTATTTGTGCGGGATGACTCTTGAAGAAGGGTTGTCATGGGTTCTTGGCATTTATTCAGGACTTAGGAGTTGCTGAGATTCCATTAGACCAGGTTCCGATCTCACGAGAATTTCCGGAGGTGTTTCCTGCTGAGTTACCAGGATTACGGCCTGATCGTGACATTGAATTCTGCATTGACTTGATTCCGGGTGCGGGGCCTATTTCTATACCACCCTATCGTATGACACCGACAGAGTTGAAAGAACTCAAAAGTCAGTTGCAAGAGTTGTTAGATAGAGGACTTGTGCGTCCTAGTGTATCGTCGTGGGGAGCTCCTGTTTTATTTGTAAAGAAGAAGGATGGTAGTATGAGACTGTGCATCGGCTACCGATAGCTGAATCGCGTCATTGTGCGAAATAGGTACCCATTACCTCGTATCGATGACTTGTTCGATCAGTTGCAGGGGGCCAGCTACTTCTCCAAGATTGATTTGCCGTCAGGGTATCACCAGATGAAGGTTCGGAAGGATGACATTCCGAAGACTGCGTTTCGCACACGATATGGGCACTATGAATTTCCGGTGATGTCATTCAGACTCACCAACGCCCTAGCAGCTTTTATGAATATGATGAACCGTATCTTCAGGCCCTTTCTTGATCTGTTTATTATAGTATTCATTGATGATATTCTCGTTTATTCCCAGAGCCGAGAGGAGCACGAGCAGCATTTGCGTATCACGTTGCAGACATTGAAGGAGTATCAGCTGTTTGCAAAATTCTCCAAGTGTGCTTTTTGGCTAGACAGTGTGGAGTTCTTGGGTCACGTGGTTACGAGAGAGGGTATACGTGTGGACCCAAAGAAGATCGAAGCAGTGCAGCACTGGCTCAGACCTGTGTCAGTTACAGAGATTCGCAGTTTCTTAGGTCTGGCAGGTTATTACCGACGCTTTGTGCAGGATTTTTCTCGGATAGCTGCACCGTTGACCGGATTGACTAGGAAGGAGGTTCCCTTTCTTTGGACAGATGCCTATGAGCAGAGTTTCCAGCAGTTGAAGACTCGCTTGACGACTGCACCTGTATTATCATTACCTTCTGGGTCAGGTGGTTTTGTTGTGTATTGTGATGTCTCTAGAGTGGGTTTAGGCTGTGTGTTGATGCAGCACGGTAGAGTTGTAGCTTATGCTTCTCGACAGTTGAAGAGGCACGAACAAAACTACCCCACTCATGATCTAGAAATGGCTGCTGTGGTATTCACATTGAAGATTTGGAGACATTACTTGTATGGAGAGTCGTGTCAAATCTTCACAGATCATAAAAGCTTAAAGTATATTTTTCAGCAGAGGGATCTGAATCTAAGGCAGCGTAGATGGATGGAACTGGTGAAAGATTACGACTGTGAGATCTTGTATCATCCAGGTAAGGCGAATGTAGTAGTAGATGCTTTGAGTCGAAGACCTGGGGGTAGCTTATCTCATTTACGCATCTTGCAGAGATAGTCTTCTACAGACTGGCAGATTTTATGCGATAGCCGTATACAGTTTGAGTTCACTTCGGCAGGAGAACAGTTAGCACATGTTCGCACCCGACCTCGGTTATTGGATCGTATTCGAGAGACAGCCCGCAGATGCTCGTATATCAGAGATTATGGGTCAGGTTAGGCAGGGCAGGGGATCGGAGTTTGTGATTGATGATCGTGGAGTATTACGCTTTAGGACTCGTCTTTGTGTACCAGATTCTGACGGATTGAGACGTGAGATCTTAGAGGAGGCTCATAGATCAGCATACGGTATTCATCCTGGTTCCACCAAGATGTATCATGATCTGAAGGATGTTTATTGGTAGGAAGGAATGAAGAGGGATGTTACGGAGTTTGTGTCGAGATGCTTGACTTGTCAGCAAGTCAAGGCAGAACACCAGAGGCCAGCCGGAGAGTTGCAGCCCTTACCCATTCCAGAGTGAAAATGAGAACGGATTTCCATGGATTTCGTGGTGGGTCTACCCAGGACTAGCAGAGGGTATGATTCCATTTGGGTGATTGTAGATAGATTGACAAAGGCAGCTCATTTTCTTCCAGTGAAGACGACGTATGGGTTTGCACAGTATGCTCAGATTTATATCGATGAGATTGTACGTCTGCATGGAGTTCCGACGTGCATAGTTTCAGATAGGGGTACCCAGTTTACTAGCAGGCTATGGCAGAAACTTCAAGAAGCTCTTGGCACACGATTGAGTTTTAGTGCGGCTTTTCACCCACAGAAAGATGGCCAGTCGGAGCGGACCATTCAGACACTAGAGGATATGCTTCGCGCTTGTAGTCTTGATTTTGGTGGTAGTTGGGACCGTCACCTACCTTTGATAGAATTCTCGTACAACAACAGTTTTCAGGAGACGATCCAAATGGCACCCTTTGAAGGTTTGTATGGGAGGAAATGTCGATCACCTGTTTGCTGGACGGAACTGAGCGAGAGTAGCATTTTGGGACCGCAGATAGTACAGGAGACTACAGAGAAGATTCAATTGATACGGGACAGAATGAGGGCGGCCCAGTGCAGACATAAATCCTATGCAGATCGACGACGTTGTAGACTCGAGTTTCAGGTGGGAGATCATGTGTTTCTTCATGTATCTCCGATGAAGGGTATGATGCGTTTCGGGAAGAAGGGGAAGCTCAGCCCCAGATATGTCGGACCTTACGAGATTCTGGAGAGGGTGGGTGCTGTAGCTTATCGTTTAGCACTTCCACCGAGTTTTCCCGACGTGCATCCGGTGTTTCACGTTTCGATGCTTCGCAAGTATCTTCACGATCCTTCTTATGCGATCCAGCATCAGACCTTACAGCTTGAGCCGGATTTATCCTACACAGTGCAGCCAGTCGCTATTCTTGACAGGAAGGCAAAGAGACTACGATCAAGGATACTTCTATCTGTAAAGGTTCTTTGGCAAGGAAAGAATCGCGAGGAAATTACTTGGGAGACCGAGGATGCGAAAGAAAGAAATTTTCACATCTTTTTGAAGGTATGTCTAGTTAAATTTAAATTCGGGGACCGAATTTTCTTAAGAGGGGAATATTGTAGCATTCTGAAATTTTAGAAATAAATAAAATTAATTAATTAAATAATAAAGAGCCAAATTAAAAAGTTATTAAAACCAAATTAGATAATTTCATAAGATGTTTGTAAAATAAAGTAAATTAAAATTTTTATATGTAACATAAATAAGTTATAAGGGTTTTAGTGATAATTTTAGCTTCATTTTAAGAAAAATGGTGTTTTGTAATAACATAAGTTGTGAAGGGTTTCTAGGTAAAGTTTAGGATTTTATGCAAATAGGAAATTGTTAAGGGTATAAATGAAAAAGGGGTAGAAAATTATTTAGTTCAGAATTTTATTGCAAATTAAATCAAAATTAAGAGATAATGCAAGGACACCTCTTCCTTACATGCACTCACACACACCTACACCTCCTCCTTGCATGAAGAGGGCACATCTAATTCCTTGACAGCTCCTCCCACCACCTCCTTCTTCCCTTCACCATATATATAAATTTTGTTCAGATCATTTAGCAAGTTTAAATTCTGAAAATTGAAAGAAAGGAAAGGAAAAACAAGAACAAACATAGAAGAACAAGAGGAAGAAGAAGAAGGAAGCTAGGTTCTAGGTTTTCTCATCATCAAGTTAGGACAAGGGGCTTAGCATCTTGGAGGGGTTATTCCAACAAATTGTTGTGGGTAATATTCTTAATCACAATAGGAGTTTAAGTTCTGTAGCTACTTAATTTAAAATGAACAAGTTCTATAATATCCTATTTTAGTCAAATATAGGCTCTGTTGAAATCTACTTTAAATTGGAGAAATGTTTACTCAACTAAACAAGACCTAAATGATGTATGTAGCACCTAGAGCAAACCATAGGAGAACGAACCAGAGGCATCGGATTGTGGCCGGCGACCAATAAGGAAATTCCGGCGACGCCGGTTTTGTAGGATGCTAGGTGGTTTTGGATGGTTGGGTGGGTTTCAGTGTATAATTTTGGCCATTTTAGTGTTATTTAAACAAGTTAGTTTCACTGAATTTAGAATCCGGATACTAATATCGGAAAAGATATCTAAAAACACAATATACGACACGGTTAAAACGCATCGCGATTTAAATTCTGTAGCGATGCAGGTTAGGGTTAATATCCAGTAAGGTTAAGTGTTAAATAACTAGATATAGTCGTATACCATATAACTCGTACATGGGAATGGGTGTTTTTCATTTCCGTCATGTCGGAGTAGCCGTTTCCTTATATAAGTTAAATTGTGATGTTAGATTCGAATACGGGATTTTCGGAGGCAGCGAGGAAAGGGAAAGGATTGGCAATTCCTGAGTAGATACGACGTTTTCCGGTGAGTAGACTAAACATCTACCGGGGAATTTTGTAAAGATGGCGTGTTACGCCCGTAGTTTTATTTAACTTAATACTTTATTTTGTTATGCTAAATTGACAATATGTATTCACAATTCACATATATTTTGCTTAGTTGCTAGTACACTGCACAAGTATCGACGAGTCATGCCACGTGCACATCTTACATGTTACACACACTTCGTCGATATTGCCATGTCACTTTTACACTTAGTAAATTTCTTGTTAAAAATGATTCATATCATATCTTAAATACCAATAACAGTAGTAAATTGCATCATTAATATCATGTTTAGTATTTGAGTATTTTATGTTGATATAAGAGGTAGATGTATTATTGAGGATTTATGTTTTTGAGTTTTGGATACTATTACATATATCCAGTGATTTCCTGATTGACGTGTCGTGTCCACCATGAGATATTTTATGATTTGGTTTTATTCTGGACCGAGTGGGGGAGATATACGGTCGCGGATTTTACTTTATCCATACTGAGTAGGGGAGATATACAGTTGGATACATGGTGGACCCGGTCGAGACCGATGGGCAGGATAGCCGCATTTGAGGCGGGGGAGCCTAGCGAGGTTACTCGATACCGGAGATAGTTGTAAAAATACGACCTATATCTAGATGATAACGACCGGTATTGTTGATTTCAGGATCATTCGAGGAATGATGCCCATGAGAAATGGAAGTTTTGTGTCGATGATGGACACGGAGAAAAGAATTTTTATTGGAAATAAATGAAAAGATTTCAGTTTTGATTATGAGATTCGTATTATAGATTCATGATTTCCACAGATAATCATACATTTTACTTGTTCACATTTTAGTTAGTATGATCGTCATATTTACATTATTAACCGTTATATGTTAGTTTCATTCACTGAGTTGGCAACTCACCCCCGTTGTGCCACAGTTCCTTGCAGGGGTAGAGTGGACGGTTAGCAGTGGTGCAGATCTACTCTTTCCGCTTTTATCGCATCTTTTGATAGGTGGGTTACATATGTAGTAACCTTCTCTTTTGGGTATTGTATTTTGTATCTTGAAGATCTCCATCAGTCATGTATTTTGACCTAAAGTGAGAGATGGTTATATGTATATTATTTGACAGTTGAGATCGTTTAGTTCTATAAATTGTTATTTCTTTTCTTTATGTCTGGGATTTGTATTGATGTCCTATATACTGAGATGTTATTTTCCGCTGTTGATATTGTTGATCCCAATTAGGGATGCAACCAAATTTAACACTTTATACTTGTTTAATATTTTAACTTCATAAACTGTGATTTTTACTTAAACCTAAATTTCTATATAAAGAATTCCGCAAAAAGGATTTTGATCTTGGTTTTCGGCTTACTTGGACTGTGTGCATATCTTTAGATATGATACAATCTAAGTGCCGGTCACATCCAAACTTTGGGTCGTGACACACTAGCACGCGTTCGCCTTGGCGGAATGTCCTCGGCCTGGTCAATCTTTCATATGAGCGTGTCATCTTAGCTTTATAAGCCTTTAGATTTTGTTGTGCTATGAACCGGGTTTCATCAAGGGCATCGAGCTCCTCAAGCCGAAGGTGAGCATTCTCTTCATCCATTAGCTCGTAATGAACTGCCACTCGTAGAGAGGGTAGCTCTATCTCGAGGGGGAGTACTGCTTTTGTGCCGAATGCCAATACGTATGGAGTTGATTCGGCGGGAGTGTCTCGACTCTTTCGTCCAGTCACCGGCATTTGGACTTTTCAAATATGGCCATCTCACGCTCCTGATCAGCTTTACTTTTCAAAAGAGCTTTGTTTAGGAATGCGTCGATCATCTCGTCTGATGGCCCTGGAAGTTCTGGTTTAGGCCCTGCCCCCAGTCTCTTGGTGCAAGGAGCCTCTTCATCGTCTATCAATGACTGAGAGATCACATGACAACTTGCTACATAATCCTCAGATCCATCTGACGAGTCTTCTCCATCATCTCCGTTTTCAAGGACGTGGCCGAGGAATTCTTGGAGCGTGATCGGAATCCGCACCTTCTGGTTGTACTCTTCTAGCGCGTTGATCTGTTTCTGCAGGTCCGTGCTTTTGTCGTCAGGCTTCACGGGCTTCTTGGATTTCTTGTTCTTCCTTGAAGATTTCGACGGTTGGGCATGCGAGTTTTGGCTGTCACTACTGATCTTTGAAGTTGGGCGCGGCTTCAGCATCCCTTCGATGATCTGAGGTTCCAGCGGATTCTTCCATCTAATCGCTGGGCACGTCTGGGGATCATTCAGCATCCTTTTGGTTTTGGCCGAAAGAGCCACCTCCCATGGAGCTTCCTCAACAAAAGAGCACGTTGCCCCCGGTGTGTCCGTCTTCTTAGGAGTGTGCGGTTGTGGTGGGCTTACTTTCCACTTCTCCGACAGCGCAAACTTACCTTGTAGGTACTGATCCTCGATCCATCCCTTAAAGACGAAGCAATCTTCGATCGGATGACTTACTGTTTTGTGGTAAGGGCAATAATTGGGATTATTCACTTCGTTGGGTTGCGATGGTTGCCTTGGTTTCGGCAAATTGATAAGCCTGTTGCGCATCGCTGGTTTGAACAGCCTCTTCGTTTTATCCCTCGGCAATGAGTAAGGGCGCTTCATTTTCTTATTATAATAGCGCTATCTCTCCTCCAATTGATCCGTTTGTCTTGGAGCACTGGGCTGCTGTTGAGTATTTGCAACGAAGGTCGCCTTCCCCTTACCTTTTTCGTTCCGCGGCTCCGGCTTCGGAGGAGATGGTCTATGACCCATTTGATCCATCTGGGCTAGCTTGTCGATTAAAGCCTGGAATGTAGTTGGCTTGAAGAACATCATGAAATATGAAATAGTTGCATGAGGGTCTAGGGTGCCCACAAACATGCCCACCGCTGGTGCTTCTTCGATGCGCTGTTCGCACTTAGACCACAGATTCCGCCATCGGATTGCGTACTGAACCCATGTCTCGCCCTGCTTCACCCTGGCATTGATCAATGCCGTTATTGGGGTGCGTTCACTAGCACTTGCGAATCGCTGGGTGAACAACAATTCCATTTCCGTGAAAGTTTTGACGGAGTCATTTGGAAGTTCGGAGTACCACTCGAACGCCGTCTCCGATAAGCTGCCGACGAATTGGCGAAGCAAGAGCTTATCATCGCCACCAGTATTGCCACAGAGGGCCCTGAACTGAGCAACATGCTGATGGGGATTGCCTGTCCCTTTGTACACATGGAATTTCGGGATCGTGTAACCCGGCGGGTACTTTATTTGATCATACCAGCCAGGATACGGTCGCCCAGTTCTAACAAGTTGGCCGGCCGCTTCATTTGCCTGGTGAACTCTTATTTGCTGAGCGATGTAGTCATCCAGGGCAGCTTTGGAGATTGTCTCCTCCTTGGCTGTTGACAGAGCCGGCAGAAGATTCGATGTTTCTCCTCTGTCATCTTCAATTATTACTGGAGGATCTTCGGCTGGAAGGTCCGGCTGGATCATCATGCCCACCATATCCTGGAATAGAAAGGCCATTTTCTTTATATTGGCCGCTTGTTCCGCAGCCTCCTTGTCCTTCTTTTCGAGCATTCTCCGAAGGAATTCAGCATCAGTCTTGTGCTCGTGACGTTGTTCCGATAACGCCTCCGGGCTTTCTTTTGGCCCGGTAAGTGCGACCATTGCAGTCAGCATCTCTTGAAGCTTCTGCTGTTGTTGTTCCTGAGCCCTTGTTATTGATCGGGTGAGCGGTCGGTGGCCCGTCGAAGTGCGGCTTTCCTCTTTTCCGGAAGCCATGTAAACAGTATGTACCACCATACCCCCAGACTTAGGGTATTTGGGCTCAGCGTCTTTGTGATATGCCGTAGTCATAGGGGCTTTCTCTGGCCTCCTTTTCTTTTGAGCAGTTGATGTTGAGGGGGTCGTTGCAGCGGGCACCCAGGTAGCTGTCGTCCTTTGTGGCTTGCTAGGATGGTTCTCTTCCTGCTGAACCTTCAGCTTTTTCTGTCGGCGAAGATAGTCCTGATCGATCACTGACTCCTGGACCCGTCGCCAGACTTTGTAAACTTTGGAAGAAAGCCGCTGAGAGGATTGATCCAGCTTTGCTTCCGTGACAGTCTCCATCGGTGGGGGAGATCTTTTCAATACTGCGGTAGGCGAGTTCCTACGCACCTTGTTCAGCAGCTCAAAACTATTCCCGGTTGGAACAACAGCATTAACTTCCACCGTTGGAGCTGGTGGAGTTAGCCCAGAGGGGGAGTTGCCCCCGGCCTTCTTTACTCGGCGCCAGTGGCGACGTCGAGCGTGTCGAGCCGTTGGTGTTGGTTCAGCGATAGGAATGGCTTTGTCTTGCCCCCTATCCAGGTGGGGGGTTGTTGCTGGCGTCAGCCTCTTGAAGGCTGATGTCCGTTGAGAAGTGGTATCCAATCTGTCAAAGACAGACCTTCGAGCAGGAACGGGAGCCGGATTAGTCAGTCTTGTAAAGACCGACTCTTTGGCAGGAGAAGCCGCCTTGACGACTTCAGGAGCAGGGATGACTATCTTCTTTGGGATGGCCACTTCAGGTGTCATGGGCTTCTTGGCAGGCCCATCGGAGTTCAGGCTCAGTCTGGCGAAGACCGAGGAGTTGGAGCTGGACGACCCGTTGAGAGGGGCCGTGGTAGTAGCAAGCCGATCGAAGACTGACTTCTTGGGAGCTTCCGGTGCTGGTACAGGGGTGCCGAAGCTCATCGGGGGGAGCATAGTCCCAAAAAACAATCCAGTAGTAGCCTGGGTGACCTGTTCTACCGGCATCGTGAACATGGACGCCGCTTGAGGTCCGTAAGCTACACCTCCAGGCGAGGCGGAGCATAGGTTGCAGTTGCAGTTGGAACATCTTGCATAAGTGGACGCCATTGATTCTTTGCTTTCTGCAGCAAGCAAAACGCTAAATCTTAGTATCTCGAAACCCAAGGGAAACCATTAGCGAACCGCGATTGGTTCGCGAACACGACACACGAAGTGTGGAGTGGAAAGAGAAAAATGTCCCACCGGGCGTACCAGAATCTGTTCCCCTCTGAATACAGAGACGAGACCGCGTAGGTCCGTCTTGCCTGAAATTCGGGACAGATGCTAATCGGTGCTATCCGTCCACCTCTTCGAAGATGCCAAGTTGATTTGTGGCACAATACAGAGATTTAGCAGACTTCGTCAGATTCCCCTTCATCTGAGGGGTTTTTGATTGTGGGGACGCTCTTCCCTGCAGGCGCAAGCCCCTACAGTTAATTACGCTACCGCGTCGCGGTAACAACTTTCTCCTTCTCCAGATGGTCACTTCGTGTCGTGGGTGTTTGTTTTGTGTTTGGTTACCCGTGGATTGTATACGGATACTAAGTTATGTTGTCATCCGTAGGGCGTGGACTAGTCCAAATCCGTATCTTTCTTAGATTTGGGTTTGGGGGGTTTGGGTTTAAGGATACGTTAGCCTCATTTGAGACAAAGATCAACTTAAACGTTTGTTAAGGATACGTTAGTCTAATTTTTAGACTAAGATCGACTTAACGGGATCGTTTAGATCCGACAAGAGAGCAATTGGGCTCTGTTGTTTTGTTTAGTGACATTGCGGTCGATAATTAGTTTAGGGACATTGCGGTCCATTGGTAGTTTAAGGACATCTCGGTCCAATGTTAGTTTTAAGACATCACGGTCGAGGTTAAGGACATCATAGTCCATGAGTTTAAGGACCCCACAGTCCAATGTTAGTTTTAAGACATCATGGTCGAGGTTAAGGACATCATAGTCCATGAGTTTAAGGACCCCACAGTCCGATGTTAGTTTTAAGACATCACGGTCGAGGTTAAGGACATCATAGTCCATGAGTTTAAGGACCCCACAGTCTGTAGTAATGTGTAGTTATCGGGACCCGTCACCTCTCTGATGATGTTGAAGGATTACAACGATAGATATCAGAGGAGTAACGAGATGTACCCTTGAACCAGGGTGGATTAGTTGAAAGAGCAGATGTGCTCAGTTCAATATAAGTTGAGGACTTATGGCCAGAATTGGGCTAAGTCCAATTAAAATGTTTTAACATTTTATTCATTTTTTTATTCTGGCTATCAAGCCTTTATTTGGGCTCGGCCCTGTTAATAATGCTAAGCATTGGGCTCTGACATTTTTTTGTCTTGTATTAAATGCATAGTATTTATCAGAAACAAAGTGTGTTCTGACAGTGCGCCACGTGGCGCGTCAAGCGCTTTGCGCCAGTCAAAGAGCGCATTGCACTTTTATCAGGTAGCGCACATGAGGAGGACACGTGTCGCGCTTAGCGCTAAGCGCTAGTTTCTTAGCGCATTGCGCTTTCAATTTATGAGCGCATTGCGCTAGTCTGTTGGCTCGCCAGCGAGTGACACGTGACGCGCTTGGCGCTGAGCGCCAGCCCATAAGCGCAGTGTAACAACTCCATTTTTAATGTACAAAGAATTGATTTAAATTCAAAATATACTTGGAGTATTTAATGTTGCTGATATCTCTTTAAGTATTTATTTCACACCATAATTACAAGAAAGAGCTTGTAGCTCACTGGTAAGACCTTGCACTGCTGAACTAAGCCACCAGAGTTCAAATCCCCTGCCCCACATTCTTTTTAATATTATTTTGTTTTAAAATTTCTGGAATACCAACATCAACACGTGTTTTCTCACAAAAATACTACTACCTATGAAAAGTTAGAAGTACCAGTAGCTACCCCCGGTGACCCCCACCTCCTGCACCCCCGACTCGGCCTGACTCGGCCGAGTCAGCCGGCGGATTCGGGCCGGCCCCGCCGGTCGGACTTGGCCGGACGGCCGAGTCTCCAAAATGAAAAAACTGTCTCTTTGTCTTCCCTACCCCCTGCACACTTTAATTTCTCAGATCGTTTCCATAGAGCACAATAACTCTCATTCAATCCATTTTTAATACATTTTTCCTATTTTTTTTTTACATTTTTTAATTACAAACCCTACACCTATCCTAACCCTAGCCTAACCCTATAAATACACCCCTACCTCATACCCTCTCATCCTAAAATTCTGAGCCCACACTCTCAAAATCTCAAGAAAACTTTGGTACTTTGGAAACGAGCGAAAGGTGAAGCGCTGACGAAATCGACGGCGAACTTCCGGTGATCGTGCTAGGAACTCTCGACGACGAATCGACGCACCGGCGAATCCTTTACTTCTCTCTCACTCTCTAGTGTTGTCCAAACCCGTAAGTCCCATTCTAATCTCTCTCTCTCTTTTTCTAAAATACGAATTTACAAAACCCGACGGAATCGGAACAAATCCGATTTCCGATTCGGTTTTCTATAAAATCTCACTTCTCACCAATACATTCATGCTTAAACATCTTTATGTTGACTATTAATCATTTAACAAATAATTTGAACAAGTTTTATCACATGAAATGATAGCCTTTCCAATTTGTCGTATTTTTTTCACTTAAATACCACCATGTTCCGATTTCACATTTAACCCCCTTAACTTTGCTATACATTAAAGTAGAGCACGAGGTAATGACCTACCTCCACACACACGCAAATACAACTCTAAAATGATATCATCATAAAACTTAGAATACGATAAAACAAAACTTTCATTTAAATACCATAATCTTAATAAAACCATTTCTTAAAGTTTTAGTTTTGATACACTTCAAATAAATACCTATTATTAGGAAAATACGATAAGTTGTGGACATCGGTCGTTTATCTAAACCTGACTTTGTGGTGTCTAGGATAGGCAAGTGAGAAAGGTAATTTTAAAAGGCCCGTCTCACGATGATTCGTGAGCGGATCCCTCCTTTCTTCACTTGTACTTACCTGCCCACAATTGGCGGTGAAGAGGCGATTTAAGGTATCTCACGACTTGTCGTTTAGACCATTTAGAAATAGTATAGTTGACTCAGGAAACCCTAGAACCTAAAATACGGAAAATTGACATTTTACAAATAAATACCTTTTACTTTATAAAACCGTTTTCTAAAGGATTAGTATTTTACAATATTTGCAAAGTACCGCTACAACCCACTTTGGGGAACCCGTTCGGAATAGTACGGTTTATCGTGCACCCTCGGGCTTAGTAGTGCGAGATTCAGACCTCCGCAAAGAGCATTCGGTCTCGGAAGATTTAAAATACGACATCTTAAGAAAATGAGATTTTTAGAATATAAAATATTTATTAAAATTATTTTTGTATAAATATATGTATATTTATCATTAAAATACCTATTTTGTTATGATATAAATATTCCACTTTTTTTTAAAAATCACAAGAATAAATTTTACACTAAACTACCATGAACTTCAAATAAATCAATATTATAGATAAATACCTTTATTTATAAAAACTAGGATATTTTCACTAGAAATGTCACGATATAAAATTTGTAGGGTTCCTAGGCACACTATAGAGGTCTCACAAGGCATCGAACATGCCAATTTAAAATTTTATGGGTGCCGAGAAACCCTAATACAGATCGTCGGCTAGATATCTAGGCGAAACAACAAACTAGTTAACACTTTAACTAAAATTGAGATGCTACAACCTTTGTAGATCCGGATGTCCACTTGCTTAGCTCCATGTGGTCGTCCCCTCGCTGTCCATCACGAACCTCGGACTCTCGCGACGGCTTCATCGGAGAAGTGAGCGGAATAGTTCGTCGGGTTCGTGTCAAAGACGATCTACGTCGAGGTTGCACTAGTTCAAGCTCCGACTTCACCAAGTAGTGAAACTTGTGAAGAAAACACCCAAAACCACTTGGCAAGAGGTAGAGGATGAAGAAATAGGAGGTGGGTTCACATTAGATTTGGATTTCTCTCACTAGATCTCAAGTTGCCATTAAATTAGCAAGCTTTTCTTTTGAAGAAGAAGATGAAGAAGATGATAGAATATGATAAAAACCTTTTTCAAAATAGAAAAGAAAATGATATTTATCATATCCCAACCATGGTCAAGTGTAGAGAATTGACCATGGTTAGTGCGAGTGGTTAGGTTTAAGTATGAAGACAAAATAGCATCATTAGCAAATGCTTCATGAATCTTCACCATTCTTCATGATAAATGAAACCATTTTATTTTCATAAAACCAATTAATAAATAATGAATGGATTAAATAATAAGTGAATAAATCATAAACCCTAACCACTCTCATAACCATGGTTCAATTCTTTTACACATAATCAAGTCAACATGCATCATCAAACATGATACAAAAAAGTGCACAAAAGTATATCACATATACAATGTGTAATCCAAGTGAGAAAAATCCGTTTAAAGTGAACCAATACTAGTTAATGCAAAGTAATATATCAAATATATAATTATACATTAAATCATTAAATCAACACTTGATTCAATGATCCGGTCATGTCGCACATAACCGACTAGTATTCAATGCATCGATTTATCGAATCAATGATTCGATAACTAGGTCATATCGAATATAACCAATCGAAACATTTATCGCGAGAATGAAATGCGGTATCACATACGCGCATTATTCTCGGTCCCGCACATATCTCATATGCGCCCCTATTTCGTTTTGCTTGAGTCAGGAAACCTCTGTGTAGGACTCTAAAGACTCGTCAATACGCCGGTAGCAGATGATGATCATATCAAGCACCCACAAGCCGCAAGCGGTCTGCTAAACGTAACGGCCACCCGGGTATTGAGCGATCAGAAGATCGACGAGCTAGCCCGCTCACACTCCTGCGAATCCGACCAGTAACACTTACCGTACAGTCCGGTCTCTTCGTCTGATATGTCGCATATCAAGTCTGGGGGTGGTAAACGTCAGACCCCAATAACCCGATAAGTCGTGCCGATGTGAGGCTCATAACGGGTCGAGAAACTACTGGTAACACTTACCAGCAAATCTCTGATCAGCCCTGGCCAGGGACTTCCCTGCTACGGCCAATCGAGCACTGCGCAACATCAACCCCAAATACTGGGAGAGACGAAACCCCTCCTATCGCTCATTGCCTCCATGTGACTCGGGACTGTGCCCAAAGACCACCGTTTTGCATGCCCTCATGGACGTGGTAAGGTGGAGATCAAAGCACAGTGGGAATCACACAAGACTCTATGACGATCTCGGGTCTACAGACTAACCTGTACAAGTGTCACCTGAGAACTGCCATCTGACGTGAGGTATAATACCATCTGGGAGTTCTCGGCGAGTCCGTCCAGTGTACCCAGTCACCACTGAGCACCCGTATACCATCTCTGATGTCAAACACCAATGGATATGGGATCATCCATCGCCCATCACATGGGTCGAGAAGCGTATACGCTAGTCTACTCTGGTATATCGATGCCCCGTCTCGATACACCCACGACTAGGGACCTTGAAGGATGTACTTATGGACTACCATGTCCCCACTAGTATGATCTGCATCATAGTCCAGGTAGTCAAGTACACATCCTAAGGGCTTTACCAACATGTAACCATAAAACAGTATAAAGAGACCAGTGTACATGTTAAGATAAAGAGTAACTAGATAGCATACTATCATATCGAGCAAGAAAGTCATCTCTATATACGTCCAAGCATCCAATATAATATATATCATCTGTACAATACTGGCTTCTAGGGCATACATACAACTAACAATCTCCCACTTGCACTAGGGCCAGCTGCTGTAGTATCGCATACCGAGCATCCCGAAGAGTCTCTTAAACTGTATCTGGGGAATGGCCTTCGTGAGTGGATCCGCGGTGTTGTTCTTCGTGTCAACCCTCCTGACCTCGATCTCCCGGCGATCAACTATCTCCCGGATCAGGTGATACCGCCTCAGAATATGCCTGGATCGCTGATGGGACCTGGGTTCCTTGGCTAAAGCTACCGCTCCATTGTTATCGCAATACAAAGGTATTGGACGCTCAATGGATGGAACCACTCCAAGTTCAGAAATGAACTTCTTGATCCAGACAGCTTCTTTAGCAGCATCGTTGGCAGCGATGTATTCAGCCTCCATCGTCGAGTCTGCCACGGTTTCCTGCTTGGAACTCTTCCAGCTAACCGCCCCTCCGTAAAGGGTAAAGACAAAACCCGACTGCGACTTAGAGTCGTCCTTATCACTCTGGAAGCTGGAATCGGTAAAGGACTCCACTTGGAGTTCTCCGTTACCATACACCAAGAACATATCTCTAGTCCTTTGTAAGTACTTGAGAATGCTCTTCACAGCTGTCCAGTGACTCTCTCCAGGATCAGCTTGATACCTGCTCACTACACTTAGTGAGTATGCTACATCGGGTCTGGTACATAGCATCGCATACATGATAGAGCCTACTGCCGAAGCATAGGGTATCCCTTGCATGCGAGCTCTCTCCAAATCAGTCTTGGGAGACATCTCTTTGGAGAGAGTGACTCCAGAGATCGTGGGCAAGTTCCCACGCTTGGACTCTTCCATACTAAACCTCTTTAGTATGGTGTCAATGTACCTGGATTGGGACAATCCCAAAATCCGTTTGGATCTATCTCTATAGATCCTAATTCCCAATATGCAGGAGGCATCACCAAGATCTTTCATTGAGAATCTTTGTGATAAGAAGAGCTTGACCGCTTGCAGCATAGGAATATCATTTCCTATCAAGAGTATGTCGTCCACGTACAATACGAGGAAGACAACCTTACTCTCTGCCACCTTCTTGTAGATACAAGGTTCATCTGGATTTTTGACGAAATCAAACTCTTTGATAACGACGTCAAAGCGGATGTTCCAACTCCGCGATGCTTGCTTTAATCCATAAATGGATTTAAGCAGCTTGCACACCTTCCCGCTGCTCCCACTGTCTACGAAGCCCTCTGGCTGAGTCATGTACACACACTCTTCTAAATCACCATTTAGAAAGGCGGTCTTAACATCCATTTGCCAGATTTCGTAGTCATGAAAGGCAGCAATGGCAAGCATGATTCGGATGGATTTAAGCATAGCCACTGGAGAAAAGGTTTCGTCATAGTCCACACCTGGTCTTTGACGAAAACCCTTTGCTACAAGTCTAGCTTTGAAAGTCTCCACTTTCCCATCTACACCAAGTTTTTTCTTGAAGATCCATTTGCTCCCAATGGGTTTTACCCCTTCAGGAGCAACTTCCAAAGTCCATACTTTGTTGGTGTACATGGATTCCATCTCGGACCGCATAGCATCCAGCCATTTCACTGAGTCCCCACTCGTGATGGCCTGCTCGAAGCTAGTTGGGTCATCATCCTCCATGATGCAATCCTCGCTCCCACCGTCCATGAGAAAACCGTAGTATCTCTCAGGTTGGCGAGGAACCCTACTAGATCGGCGGAGAGGCTGGGGTTCATTGGGAGCTACTGAATCCTCTTGTTCCACTAAATCTTCAGTTTGAGTTTGTGTATCTGGAACCTCTTCCAGCTCTACCACTTTGCCACTAATTTCTTTTTCAAGAAATTCCTTTTCTAAAAAGGTGGCATGTTGAGCAACAAACACTTTTTGTTCCTCACTGTGGTAGAAAAAATACCCATATGAATTCTTTGGATATCCCACAAACTTGCAAAGAACTGACCGTGCCTCGAGCTTGTCCGGATTTTGTTTTTTGACATAAGCTGGACAACCCCATATTTTAACTCGTTTAAAATATGGCCTCTTCCCACTCCATATCTCATATGGTGTGGTAGGTACAGATTTAGATGGAACTTGATTCAATAGGTATGCTGCTGTCTCCAGCGCATAGCCCCAGAAGGAAATAGGTAACTCAGCTGTACTCATCATAGAGCGCACCATATCCAATAGGGTGCGGTTCCTCCGTTCAGATACACCGTTGTGCTGTGGTGTATATGGAGGAGTCAGCTGAGAGAGAATCCCATTCTCTTTTAGGAAGTCCAGGAATTCATTGCTCAAGTATTCCCCTCCTCGATCAGATCGTAGGATTTTAATACTTTTTCCGGTTTGGTTCTCAACTTCTTGTTTATATTCCCTAAATTTCTCAAAAGCTTCTGATTTGTGTTTCATCAGGAACACATACCCGAACCTAGAGAGATCGTCAGTGAATGTAATGAAGTACGAAGAACCATCCCTGGCATGTGTAGACATAGGACCGCATACATCACTATGTATCAGTCCTAAGAGTTCGGTAACTCTTTCTCCGTGTCCCGTAAACGGAGTTTTGGTCATCTTGCCTTTGAGACATGACTGGCAAGTGTCATAAGATGAAAATTCAAACGGATTTAAATATCCATTTTTATGCAACTTAGCCAGTCGTGTCGCATTGATGTGACCCAATCTACAATGCCACAAGAAGGATTCGTTGAGTTCAGAACTCTTCCTCTTGTGTGTGTTTGTTATGCTCAGAACTGTTGATTGATTTAGAACATAAATGCCATTACATAACGTGCCTGATCCAACCAACTTTTGGTTACGGAAAATGTTCATAACATTGTCCTGTAATACAAAATTATATCCCTCTTTACTTAATAAAGAAACCGATATAATGTTGCATATCAGGTTCGGCATGTAATAACATTCGTTCAGAACCAATGTATTACCAGTTGGTAATACAAGGTGATATTCCCCGACAGTCTTGGCTGCAACAATTGCACCATTTCCAACTCTAATGTCTTTATCACCTTCTCCAAGTTTTCTACCTTTCCTAAGCCCATGTAACTGATTACATATATGGGATCCTGACCCGGTATCCAATACTCAGGACGTAGAGCAAATGGAGAAACAGTTCTCAGTAATGAACACACCCGAAGAAAATGCATCATCATGTACTTTCTTCATTCGGGTGGCATGGGAATCCTGGTATTCCCCTATATCCTGTTCATTCCTATAACTCTTATAGGAAAGAACGGAACCAACGTTCCCCAGCACAGTATAACATGCGGGTTCGGTCAATACATCCATATTATTATCTTTATTAAGGCATGAAATGGTCGCTACCTGGAGAGAGAGAGAAGAAAACACTTTAGCGTATGCTCGTGCAAGATCAGATTGGTTATTATCTTATCTAATCAGGATGGCTCCCACTGCTTTTTATCAAATCTTCCTTCAAACCCTAAAAGGAAAGACTAGCCGGGATTAATTACACACTACAAGTTCGCCAATCTTTCAGCCAGGCCAGTGTCGGTACTTTGAGGGAGGTCCCCCGTGCTTTCGCACGAACCTAATTAATGTAAACCTCGTTTTCCCAGAGGCATAACCTCATTAACACCTTTCTAGACACCTACTTGATCGGCTAATTGTAATATGTAGAACTCTCCCAGGAGTAACTCTTACTCGCAGTGGGTATCGGGATCCAACTATCTCATAGAAGGTATGCAATCTCATTGCAAATTTCAACACTTGAAATTCCCGATAATCTTTTGCCCCAAACGATCTATGACCTTGACAAGGTCAACAAACCATAGACCGTAAGTCAAGTTCAACCTGTCATTTCTTGATTGAAAACCCACCCGCACGACCCTTGACAAGGTCAACAAGGCCGTACGACTACCATAACTCAATCTGCATCATATGCATAAGCAGATAAATACTGGTTAGCTACCGCACACTGCGCCTTGACAAGGTCAACAAACGCAGTACGAATACTAAACAGGACTTATCTGAAATGACGGAGGGCTACGACAGGTTTTTCTGAAAACCTATTGCGTAATGAACTTGATATCATTGTAGAATCAAATGAAGTTTTGAAATGGAGTGATTTTGAGGCTTTTCTAGTTTTGCTAAAGGGGTCACTCCCGGTGAAGGGATCGTCGGCCCTTTCCTCGTCGAATGAGGTGCGGGATATATCATATATATCGCTGTGCAAAGCAAAAACACAAAAGCAGTCAAAAGCAAACCGAGTGTGTAGCATCTGCCAGTTATTGCTAAAGGAGTCACTCCCGGTGAAGGGATCTCGGTCCTTTCCTCATCGAATAAGGTGCAGGATATATCACATATACCGCTGTGCAAAGCAAGAACTGTAGCTACCTTTTTTTAGTTTAAAATTCGATTCCACAACATCTTAGGTTTCTTATCTTTCATTAATCACATTAATGAAGTCCCATCATTTAAATACCTAAACATCACAGATAGATATGACGTACGCTTATGCCATCCGCATTCGCCTCGATGTCCCCTCGTGCACCGTTAGGTTAGGTAACTAACGACAGAGCAGGGAAGGGCTAGTGCGGGTGCAAAACATAAGTAACGTCTATATAATATATCATATATACTATATACTATATCCATCACAGAGTCACAACACAGATATCGCAGCAGAATAAACATATGAAATATTGGATATACTAGGACGTCCGTGTTTTCAATACGAGCCAGTATAAAACACGGATTCCACGGTCGTGATGAATAGCCAATCCCACACCCTTAGACCCCTACGAGAGCGGCAAGCAACCCTGCCAATTCTAGGGTTAGGAGACCCGGACTCGACTCCTCGAGTTGGTCTCCCACTGGACCCCAGAACCCGGTTACTTGTGCTCCCCTCCTTGGGTCTATCCTAATGCGGAAAAGTAAATAATATACAAAGGGTGACATCTTCTGCTACCTGGAAGTGCCCCAAATAAAAGAATATTACATACAAGTTTTTACATGAATGAAAATGAAAAACACTCATCTCACATAAAAACCCCCGGCTATTCGAATACGACGATCCAATATAACATATCCAGCAACACATAACATCACATGTCATCAACGTAAGTAAGTATGCATACCCCAATTGTCGTTGACGTATAGTAACGAAACCGGCGATATCTGCATACTACACTTATGGTCACAGAAAAGAAAGTGTAAAACTACAACAATTGGAATCCGCAACTTCTTTAGACATCGCATGCCTAATTAAATGAAATACTTAGACATCACATGCCTAACAGATATAAATCCCGCATTTTAGTCTCATTATCGAAAACTCTTTTCAATATCATATGGGACTAAACTGCTAAATTTACAACATTCATTCAGTTATCACATAACTGTTTGTGAATTCCAATTATTGTATCCCATTCCAGATAAATAGAATATATTAAACTTTCCGATCGAACATTCGAACACCCAAGTTTTCCCGAAACCATCCAACACATGAAATAGGTTCAAAGACATTCGTTTCATGCCTCAGTACCAACGGTCCAGCCGTAGAAGGGTCAAGCCAACGCCTCACATGTGGCACGCTGTACTGCCCCAAACCCGAAGGTTCAAAGGGCAGTTCAAGACGGTCACATAATCGAGTTAAGGTTTGTTGTCTTCTAGAGGGACCATCGCGTTACTTGCACTACTCAGAACGTCCTTAAACCACACAATAATCCAACACTTGGATAATTTTTGGCAGGGGAAAGATTGGGTATTTATATCCGGTCGAACTTTTTAACATATTCAAAAAATATCCGGAAAACAGTTAGACAAAGTTCGATAATCCGATCGAATCGTCGATTCCCTAAACAACCCCAGAACACTCTACTCTGAAGTCAATTTAAAATTCCCAGAAAACTCAGAACAATTTATCAGGAATTACTGTGCAAAGAAATATGGCTGACGTCATCATAGCGCCGCGGAACCGCCGCAGAAGCCATGCTTCTGCCGCGGTTCCGCCGCACAAAACACTGATCATGGGAAACTTTTTACGCAGTAATTCTTAGATTTTATTGCTGAATTTTTTAAGCATTTTTAATTGACAAAAAACCACAAATTCGAAAAATTTCCAGAGAGCTATTTCGGGGTTGGGTTTTCGATTCGTCCGGGTTTCAAACTCCGTCTAGACTTCGCCTAAGGCTCTAGCTAGGCTCTGATACCACTGTAGGGTTCCTAGGCACACTATAGAGGTCTCACAAGGCATCGAACATGCCAATTTAAAATTTTATGGGTGCCGAGAAACCCTAATACGGATCGTCGGCTAGATATCTAGGCGAAACAACAAACTAGTTAACACTTTAACTAAAGTTGAGATGCTACAACCTTTGTAGATCCGGATGTCCACTTGCTTAGCTCCATGTGGTCATCCCCTCGCTGTCCATCACGAACCTCGGACTCTCGCGACGGCTTCATCGGAGAAGTGAGCGGAATAGTTCGTCGGCTTCGTGTCAAAGACGATCTACGTCGAGGTTGCACTAGTTCAAGCTCCGACTTCACCAAGTAGTGAAACTTGTGAAGAAAACACCCAAAACCACTTGGCAAGAGGTAGAGGATGAAGAAATAGGAGGTGGGTTCACATTAGATTTGGATTTCTCTCACTAGATCTCAAGTTGCCATTAAAGTAGCAAGCTTTTCTTTTGAAGAAGAAGATGAAGAAGATGATAGAATATGATAAAAACCTTTTTCAAAATAGAAAAGAAAATGATATTTATCATATCCTAACCATGGTCAAGTGTAGAGAATTGACCATGGTTAGTGGGAGTGGTTAGGTTTAAGTATGAAGACAAAATAGCATCATTAGCAAATGCTTCATGAATCTTCACCATTCTTCATGATAAATGAAACCATTTTATTTTCATAAAACCAATTAATAAATAATGAATGGATTAAATAATAAGTGAATAAATCATAAACCCTAACCACTCTCATAACCATGGTTCAATTCTTTTACACATAATCAAGTCAACATGCATCATCAAACATGATACAAAAAAGTGCACAAAAGTATATCACATATACAATGTGTAATCCAAGTGAGAAAAATCCGTTTAAAGTGAACCAATACTAGTTAATGCAAAGTAATATATCAAATATATAATTATACATTAAATCATTAAATCAACACTTGATTCAATGATCCGGTCATGTCGCACATAACCGACTAGTATTCAATGCATCGATTTATCGAATCAATGATTCGATAACTAGGTCATATCGAATATAACCAATCGAAACATTTATCGCGAGAATGAAATGCGGTATCACATACGCGCATTATTCTCGGTCCCGCACATATCTCATATGCGCCCCTATTTCGTTTTGCTTGAGTCAGGAAACCTCTGTGTAGGACTCTAAAGACTCGTCAATACGCCGGTAGCAGATGATGATCATATCAAGCACCCACAAGCCGCAAGCGGTCTGCTAAACGTAACGGCCACCCGGGTATTGAGCGATCAGAAGATCGACGAGCTAGCCCGCTCACACTCCTGCGAATCCGACCAGTAACACTTACCGTACAGTCCGGTCTCTTCGTCTGATATGTCGCATATCAAGTCTGGGGGTGGTAAACGTCAGACCCCAATAACCCGATAAGTCGTGCCGATGTGAGGCTCATAACGGGTCGAGAAACTACTGGTAACACTTACCAGCAAATCTCTTATCAGCCCTGGCCAGGGACTTCCCTGCTACGGCCAATCGAGCACTGCGCAACATCAACCCCAAATACCGGGAGAGACGAAACCCCTCCTATCGCTCATTGCCTCCATGTGACTCGGGACTGTGCCCAAAGACCACCGTTTTGCACGCCCTCATGGACGTGGTAAGGTGGAGATCAAAGCACAGTGGGAATCACACAAGACTCTATGACGATCTCGGGTCTACAGACTAACCTGTACAAGTGTCACCTGAGAACTGCCATCTGACGTGAGGTATAATACCATCTGGGAGTTCTCGGCGAGTCCGTCCAGTGTACCCAGTCTCCACTGAGCACCCGTATACCATCTCTGATGTCAAACACCAATGGATATGGGATCATCCATCGCCCATCACATGGGTCGAGAAGCGTATACGCTAGTCTACCCTGGTATATCGATGCCCCGTCTCGATACACCCACGACTAGGGACCTTGAAGGATGTACTTATGGACTACCATGTCCCCACTAGTATGATCTGCATCATAGTCCAGGTAGTCAAGTACACATCCTAAGGGCTTTACCAACATGTAACCATAAAACAGTATAAAGAGACCAGTGTACATGTTAAGATAAAGAGTAACCAGATAGCATACTATCATATCGAGCAAGAAAGTCATCTCTATATATGTCCAAGCATCCAATATAATATACATCATCTGTACAATACTGGCCTCTAGGGCATACATACAACTAACAAAATTCACCCTCATTACAACCATAAAGACAAATAATAAATACTTGGGGTGTATCTTGAAAACTATACAAAAGTATTTTTACATAAAAAACCCTCTAGTTTTATAAATTACCCTAAGGACCCTAGCAATTATAGGACTTCGATTTACATTTCTAATGTCCGACTCAGGTTTGTGTCTGATTACTCTGACTTGAATATGATTCAAGTCAATCTCTAAATCTATAATATTACAATTCAACATGAACACACGAATCCATGAAACCAGTTATCAATCTATTCAACTTGACTGAACCAAACCATGGATATACTTTCCATTTACATGATTCCAGTTTACATCCATTACATCCGTTACTGATATCATGGTTTCGGTCAGTCATCCAACTATACAACTTATACAATACAATATAACAATACAATCAAAACACTACGGGGTTTAAGGGGTAGATTGGTACGGAAGGTGTTAAAAGTGGCACGAGACAGTAAGATTAAGACACCTAACATGAATCCTGTTGCTGTTGTACCGTGGCATAACGGTTCCTCGTACTTTCAGTTTGCCCTGGTCTCTAGCATATAGAGACCCCTCTCGTATACACTGGCATCCTTCTGTACCAAGCTACAAACAACAGCGTTAACATAATATTCTACAATATTATACAACTTTAAAAGATACATTCTTATTCTGTCTTTTCTATTTCTCCCTTAACTTTGGGACTTACCGAGCGACCTATTCGCTGACGACATTCTATTTCTTTCTTCTTTGAATGTCGTCACGTGATCTGGACACAGCGGAGATCGAGCCCACCAGTGAAGACTTGGATCAGTTTCTCGAAGACCCTGAGCTCTAGACATTGTACTTTTTTTCTATTCAGTATTTCTTTTCATTTCCTGTTATGCCATTGTTTAGGCATCGCTTTTTATTTCAGTTGTAATTACTTTTCATGCATTGTACAAAGAATGTTAATAAATAAAGTTGCTGTTATTTTTATCTCTTGTCTCTTGTGATTATCTTTATATTTTTTAGATACGCTTAGCGTATGTACTTCTGAGTATATACGTAGTGGACCTCGTCGCGTCCCCTTCGCCGTATACCGAGAAGCGGGGTGTGACAGGTTTTGTTGGTGGCCCATGCAGGTCAGATCTGTATAGAATCATACTATGCATTTCTGTTCTGCGTGAACAAACTAAGCATTATAACACAAGAACCAGCAACTAAAACATTCTTTACAATTCATGTTCCTTGAATCTTACAATTTCATATTCATTGAATCTTATCATTTCAAATATTTTGAATCTGTCATAACCCAAATTTTTCTTCAAGATTATGGATTTCCCGAACAACACCAGCACCAATGTCAACAACACACCTCCAGCCCTACCACTCACACCTGTCGTCCCTGCTCCGATCAACGAGCAGACGGTTCTGCTTGAGGCAATCCGAAGCCTCCTAGAAAGACAGCAGCAGCAGACTGCTCTTTTAATGAACCGTCCCGAGGCAGATGCACCTGGGGTAAAGCAATTTAGGGCTTTCCACCCCAAACAGTTCTCCGGAAAAGGAAGCCCACTTGAAGCTGAGGAATGGGCACAGAGCATAGAGGATGATCTGGCGGCAGCACAAGTGCCAGACATAGCTTGGGTTCGTGTGGCGAAACTGCAGCTCACGGACAATGCTCACAACTGGTGGAAGGCGGAAGAAAGCCGTCTTGAACAGCCTATCGAATGGAAGAATTTCCGCGACATGTTCGACGCTAAATACTTCTTTGAGACTGCCGGGTTCGATATGGAACAGCAGTTCATCCATCTACAACAAGATTCGATGTTGACCAGGTCAGTAGATGAGTATGACGCTGAGTTCACCATGTTCAGTCGGTAAGATATGTCTCAATAATTCGAATTTTTTTATCACATATTACACAGCTAACACAATATTTTTAACAGATTTGTGGCACACCTTATACCGACGGATGAGATCAGAGCCCGTCACTTTCAACAAGGTTTGGATTCGGAAATCCAGGCTGCACTGGCCACAGGAAATTTTCCGACTCATGAATCGGCTCTGAAGCTGCCCGCCGTTATGAGGCAGTGGTAAAGGTGAGGGGAAGACCTCAATCTGCTGGATTTAAGCGTCCTGCCAACCAGATGGCAGGAGAAGCCTCGTCCAGGCCATCTTTTGTGCCAAGGCGACCCGGAGTACAGAACAACCGTCCCAGCCCAGCCTTTTGTACCTACTGCAAGAGAACTGGACATATGATGAAAGACAGCCGGCGAGCCAACCATCTTTGTTTGATCTGCGGCTCAGCTGCTCATGATATTGGGTCTTGTCCCCAAAAGCAAAACCCAGTTGCTGCACCCAGGCCAGCGGTTACCTATCCGCAGCGACCAGCTCTTCAAGCACCCGCTCCCAGACTTGCACTACCTGCACCACCCAGAGGACCACAAGCTGCACCACCTCCTCGTCAGTTCTATCAATCTCAAAGGAACGTTCCAAGGAATGCTCCTCAGGCCAGGAGGAATGTACCAAGACGCCAGGCTTTCACTATGTCAGTGGAAGAAGCTGAGGCCACTGGCCAAGTCATCACTGGTAAACTTTTCTCCTCAAACTTTTCTTTCAGTCTTGTTTATCTACATGCTTTCCCTAAAACATACCCCACATACCTTAGGTATAATCTTAGTAGCCTCACTACCGGCACTAGCACTGTTTGATACTGGAGTATCGCACTGTTTTATGTCGCAACGGTTTGTCCGAACCCATGAGATTCCAGTCTCACCGCTTGTATCCAGCTGGAATGTCAGTTCAGGAAATGGCGTTCTAAAGGCAACCATGGGATACCGTTTGTGTCCAGTCGTCGTCTGCAGCAGAGAGTTTTATGCTGACTTCAAAGTGCTGGACATACCGAACTTTGATGTGGTTCTAGGAATGGATTGGCTTGGAACTTTTTATGCTATCATTGACTGTCGTCAAAGGAGGGTGGTATTCGAGATTCCAGACCATCCGGTCTTCTATTTCAAAAGCGGAGACCGTACACTGGAGCCAAGTACCTACAAAGCGAAGCCAAGAGAAGCAGTAGTTGCAGCAGCTCAAGCGGAGGAAGAATCAAGACCAGATATGGTTCGAGAGTTCGACGATATATTTCCTGACGATATATCAGGTTTTCCTCCCGATCGAGCTCTTGAATTCAGTATTGATTTAATACCAGGAGCACAACCGGTGATCAAAGCACCCTGTCGTTTAAGTCCGGAAGGTTTGAAGGAAGTCCGAACACAATTGAACGAATTACTGGCGAAATGATGGATTTGTCCCAGCACTTCAAGTTGGGAATCACCTGTACTACTTGTGAAGAAGAACGAAGGTTCATACAGAATGTGCATCGATTTGAACGAAGTCACTATAAAGAACAAGTATCCACTCCCGCGCATCGACGATTTATTCGATCAGCTAAGTGGATCTTGTGTTTTCTCTAAATTAGATCTTCGTTCAGGTTATCATCAGCTGAAGGTCAAGGAAACTGATATTCACAAAACAGCTTTCAGAACTCGCTATGGACATTACGAATTTCTCGTGATGCCATTTGGAGTGACAAACACACTCGCAATATTCATGAACCTAATGAATCAAGTTTTCCGGGAGTACTTAGACAGGTTTTTTGTCATCTTCATCGACGACATCTTGGTGTATTCTAAGAATCGGAAAGAGCATGCAAAACATCTACGAATTGTCCTGGAAACTCTTCGACAACATCAGCTCTATGCTAAGTATAGCAAGTGTGAGTTTTGGCTAAACCAAGTTGGTTTTCTTGGACACATCGTATCAGGAGAAGGAATCTCGGTGGATCCAGCAAAAATTTCAGCAGTTAGCGAATGGCCTACACCAAAGTCAGTGAAGGACATTCGGAGTTTCTTAGGTTTAGCTGGATATTACAGAAGATTCATTGAAGGATTTTCGAAGATAGCAACACCCCTGACCAAGCTCACACGTAAAGATGAAGAATTTGTGTGGTCAGAAGCATGCGAACAAGCTTTCGTAGAACTCAAGTCAAGGTTGACATCAGCACCTATTCTCGTTATACCGGATCAATCTGGAGGATTCGAAGTGCATTGCGATGCATCCGGTAAGGGATTAGGATGTGTTCTACATCAGCACGGTAAAGTTGTGGCTTATGCTTCAAGACGGCTGAAGATTCATGAGCGCAATTATCCGACGCATGATTTGGAATTGGCAGCCGTCATCTTTGCTCTCAAGATTTGGCGCTATCATCTACTTGGTGAACGAGTGAACATCTACACAGATCATAAGAGCCTGAAGTATGTGTTTACTCAGAAGGAGTTGAATATGCGGCAGAGAAGATGGTTAGAACTCATGGCGGACTTTGACATCAACTTGCAATATCACCCAGGGAAGGTGAATGTGGTACCTGATGCGCTTAGTCGCCAACCATTAACAATGAATCTCACCGCTCAGTGGAAGCTTCAACAAGACTTGCATCAGATGGAGATTGAAGTAGTCATGCCAGGTAATACTTCAAGTTTGATGAATTTACAAGTTCAATCAACCATCGTCAATCAGATTAAAGCAGCCCAAGCAAGTGATGCTAAGTTGCGAAAGATCAGAGAATAAGTGGAGAATGGACTCAGAACAGACTTCATCATCCATAAAGACGGATCTTTGAGATACGGCAGCAGATTGTGTGTACCAAAAGGCCCTGTTCGGGAAGAGTTAATGAAAGAAGCTCACAGCTCTCCCTACTCAGTACACCCTGGAGGTACCAAAATGTACAAAGATCTATGTCAGAATTATTTGTGGCATGGAATGAAGCGTGAAGTAGCCATAAGCGTCGCAAAATGCTTAGTGTGTCAGCAAGTAAAGGCTGAACATCACAGGACTGCTGGATTACTTCAACCATTACCAATTCCAGAATGGAAGTGGCAACACATCATGATGGATTTTGTGACTGCTCTTCCTCACAGCACGAAGGGTAACGATGCCGTATGGGTCATTGTGGATCGACTCACAAAGTCGGCTCACTTCATCCCATTTCGAGTTGGCCAATCTACTGAGACACTAGCAAAGAAGTACATGGAGGTAATAATCTATTTAAAGATTTAAACTCTTCATAATGTACTATCTCTGATACCCATGAACTCATACAGGAAATTATGAGACTTCATGGAGTACCGGTCTGCATTGTCTCCGATCGTGACACCAGGTTTCGATCGCAATTTTGGCAGAGTCTGCAAGTAAGCTTGGGAACAAGTCTGAACTTCAGCATGGCTTATCATCCACAAACAGATGGTCAGTCGGAACGAACTATTCAGATCTTGGAGGATATGCTTAGAGCATGTATGTTAGACTTCAAAGGATCGTGGGAAGATCACCTACATCTTGTGGAGTTTTCGTACAACAACAGCTACCAAGCAAGCATAGGAATGGCACCTTTTGCAGCATTGTATGAAAGGAAGTGTCGATCGCCATTAAGTTGGGACGACATCGGAGATAGGGAACTTCTTGGACCAGAGATGATAGTAGCGACTGTTGATGTGGTCCGTACTATCAGGGAAAAGATGCGCATAGCCCAAGATCGACAGAAGCACTGGGCTGATGCAAAGAGACGTCATCTGGAGTTCCAACCAGGAGATCATGTGTTCTTGAAGATATCTCCGAACCGCGGAGTGATCCGATTTGGAAGACGGGGTAAGCTAAGTCCGAGATATATTGGACCGTTCGACATACTCGAACGAGTCGGTGAAGTGGCATACCGCTTAGCGCTTCCACCATCATTGGAAGGAGTGCATAACGTGTTCCACATATCCCAACTCAGAAGGTATGTGAGTGACCCCAGTCATGTTCTCGATCGTTCCGAGCTCACGATACAGCCCGATTTGTCTTGTGAGCAACAGACTGTGGAGATCCTGGACAGGAAAGTGAAGACACTTCGGAACAAGGAAGTTAACTTGGTCCGAGTGATGTGGAGGAAAGACACTCCAGGAGAGTCCACTTGGGAAAGGGAGGATGAAATGCGTGCTAGATATCTACACCTCTTTGTAAACTAGTCCTTAAATAAAAGTTGTAAATTTTGAGGACGAAATTTTTGTAAGGAGGGTAGACTGTAACAACTCCATTTTTAATGTACAAAGAATTGATTTAAATTCAAAGTATACTTGGAGTATTTAATGTTGCTGATATCTCTTTAAGTATTTATTTCACACCATAATTACAAGAAGGAGCTTGTAGCTCACTGGTAAGACCTTACACTGCGGAACCAAGCCACCAGAGTTCAAATACCCTGCCCCACATTATTTTTAATATTATTTTGTTTTAAAATTTCTGGAATACCAACATCAACACGTATTTTCTCACAAAAACCCCACTATCTATAAAAAGTTAGAAGTACCAGTTGCTACCCCCGGCGACCCCCCACCTCCTGCACCCCCGACTCAGCCTGACTCGGCCGAGTCGGCCGGCGGACTCGGGCCGGCGCCGCCAGCCGGACTCGACCGGACGGCCGAGTCTCCAAAATGAAAAAACTGTCTCTTGGTCTTCTCTACCCCCTGCACACTTTAATTTCTCAGATCGTTTCCAGAGAGCACAATAAATCTCATTCAATCCATTTTTAATACATTTTTCCTATTTATTTTACATTTTTAAATTAAAAACCCTACACCTACCCTAACCCTAGCCTAACCCTATAAATACACCCTTACCTCCTACCCTCTCATCCTAAAATTCTGAGCCCACTCTCTCAAAATCTCAAGAAAACTTTGGTACTTTGGAAACGAGCGAAAGGCGAAGCGCTGACGAAATCGACGGTGAACTTCCGGTGATCGTGCTAGGAACTCTCGACGACGAATCGACGCACCGGCGAATCCTCTACTTCTCTCTCACTCTCTAGTGTTTTCCAAACCTGTAAGTCCCATTCTAATCTCTCTCTCTTTTTCTAAAATACGAATTTACAAAACCCGACAGAATCGGAACAAATCCGATTTCCGATTCGGTTTTCTATAAAATCTCACTTCTCACCATTACATTCATGCTTAAACATCTTTATGTTGACTATTAATCATTTAACAAATAATTTGAACAAGTTTTATCACATGAAATGATAGCCTTTCCAATTTGTCGTATTTTTCACTTAAATACCACCATGTTCCGATTTCACATTTAACCCCCTTAACTTTGCTATACATTAAAGTAGAGCACGAGGTAATGACCTACCTCCACACACACGCAAATACAACTCGAAAACGATATCATCATAAAACTTAGAATACGATAAAACAAAACTTTCATTTAAATACCATAATCTTAATAAAACCATTTCTTAAAGTTTTAGTTTTGATACACTTCAAATAAATACCTATTATTAGGAAAATACGATAAGTTGTGGACACCGGTCGTTTATCTAAACCTGACTTTGTGGTGTCTAGGATAGGCAAGTGAGAAATGTAATTTTAAAAGGCCCGTCTCACGATGATTCGTGAGCGGATCCCTCCTTTCTTCACTTGTACTTACCTGGCCACAATTGGCGGTGAAGAGGCGATTTGAGGCATATCACGACTTGTCGTTTAGACCATTTAGAAATAGTCTAGTTGACTCAGGAAACCCTAGAACCTAAAATACGGAAAATTGACATTTTACAAATAAATACCTTTTACTTTATAAAACCGTTTTCTAAAGGATTAGTATTTTACAATCTTTGGAAAGTGCCGCTACAACCCACTTTGGGGAACCCGTTCGGGATAGTACAGTTTATCGTGCACCCTCGGGCTTAGTAGTGCGAGATTCAGACCTCCGCAAGGAGCATTCGATCTCGAAAAATTTAAAATACGACATCTTAAGAAAATGAGATTTTTAGAATATAAAATATTTATTAAAATTATTTTTGTATAAATATATGTATATTTATCATTAAAATACCTATTTTTTTATGATATAAATATTCCACCTTTTTTAAAAAATCACAAGAATAAATTTTATACTAAACTACCATGAACTTCAAATAAATCAATATTATAGATAAATACCTTTATTTATAAAAACTAAGATATTTTCACTAGAAATGTCACGATATAAAACCCACCCTCATTACAACCATAAAGACGAATAATAAATACTTAGGGTGTATCTTGAAAACTATACAAAAGTATTTTTACATAAAACCCCCTCGAGTTTTATAAATTACCCTAATGACCCTAGAAATTATAGGACTTCGATTTACATTTCTACAGTCCGACTCAGATTTGAGTCTGATTACTCTGACTTGAATATGATTCAAGTCAATCTCTAAATCTATAATATTACAATTCAACATGAACACACGAATCCATGAATCCAGTTATCAATCTATTCAACTTGACTGAACCAAACCATGGATATACTTTCCATTTACATGATTCCAGTTTACATCCATTACATCCGTTACTGATATCATGGTTTCGGTCAGTCATCCAACTATACAACTTATACAATACGATATAACAATACAATCAAAACACTACGGGGTTTAAGGGGTAGATTGGTACGGAAGGTGTTAAAAGTGGCACGAGACAGTAAGATTAAGACACCTAACATGAATCCTGTTGCTGTTGTACCATGGCATAACGGTTCCTCGTATTTTCAGTTTGCCCTGGTCTCTAGCATATAGAGACCCCTCTCGTATACACTGGCATCCTTCTGTACCAAGCTACAAACAACAGCGTTAACACAATATTCTACAATATTATACAACTTTAAAAGATACATTCTTATTCTGTCTTTTTTATTTCTCCCTTAACTTTGGGACTTACCGAGCGACCTGTTCGCTGACGACATTCTATTTCTTTCTTCTTTGAATGTCGTCAGGTGATCTGGACACAGCGAAGATCGAGCCCACCAGTGAAGACTTGGATCAGGTTCTCGAAGACCCTGAGCTCTAGACATTGTACTTTTTTTCTATTCAGTATTTCTCTTCATTTCCTGTTATACCATTGTTTAGGCATCGCTTTTTATTCCAGTTGTATTTACTTTTCATGCATTGTACAAAGAATGTTAATAAATAAAGTTGTTGTTATTTTTATCTCTTATCTCTTGTGATTATCTTTATATTGCTTAGATACGCTTAGCGTATGTACTTCTGAGTATATACGTAGCGGACCTCATCACGTCCCTTTCGCCGTATACCGGGAAGCGGGGCGTGACACGCAGTGCGCTGTTTCAGAAGCGCAAAGCGCAGAATGTGTCTTTGGTTGACACGTAGCAGCTTTTGGCGCTGAGCGCCGGTCCAATGAGCGCAAGAGCACAGTTCATGAGTGCAAGGCACTTTTCAATAGCGCAAAATACATCTGATCAATTTTAAGATCAAAGGACAACTTTTATGTTCTTCTTAAAGGAGGTTTTGCCTCAAGATTCAAGAACAAAAGTTCTTGTTTTCATAAAAGGCTCTGCCTTTATAGATCAAAAGATCTGTGAATGAAGTAAAATATTTCTTTTAGTCTTTTTATGATCAGATTTTTTTGATCTTTTCTTTTAAATTAAAGACCTTGGTCTTTTTATAGATCTAAGATCTTTTTTAGAAGATGATTCTTCTTTTTACGAGATGAATTCATCTCTGTTGTTCAAGACACAGTTCTTTTTATCTTGAAGATGAAGAAAAATCTTCTTCTTTCTAAGAGCTTGCTCTTCTTGCAGAGGATTTCTCTCTCTCTTTTCTTCTCTGCCTTCTGTGTATTCTCTATGTTTTAGACTTGAAGTCTAGGGTCTTTTATATAGGGCTAAATGATTTGTCAAATCAGTTTTGAGAGATCTTTCTCTGATTGATTTGGGAATATTTCCCACCGTTGGATCTTTGATCCTAAGGCTTCTGCTTTACAGAAGATAATTTTCTTGTTTTAATAAGATTGAAAAATCTTTTCATAACAGAACTTTAGTTCTAATTAATTAATAATTTATTATCAGTAAATCTTTTGATCTGACAGTGAGGGATTTTTAATTCCAGCGCTGGCGCACCTTGCGCTGGCGCACCTACGTTCGACACGTGGCGTGCAGCGCAGAGCGCAGCACAACTGCGCTAGCGCACCCGTGTTTGACACGTGGCGCACAGTGCAGAGCGCTGGATCTGAAGCGTTGCTTCAACTTTTAAATTTTCAATTTTGAAATAGAGCTTTGCTCTGATTGGGGTAAGGAAGCGTCGCTTCATTCCAAATCTTGGAATTTGAATAGAGCTTTACTCTGATTTCAAAATTGTTACTGTTCATTTTTAAAACAGAGCTTTGCTCTGATTGGGAGAAACAAGCACCTCTCTCTCCATCTCAGCACCCCGACACCATCTTCATCGCTACCAGGCTCACCTTGAGCTCGCTGCCGTCGCCACTGCTGGTGCCGTGCCGGGCTTCTCATCGTCACGGCCTTGACCCCCACCTCCAGTTACCGTCGCCTCCAAGCTCCATCTCCTTCACCGAGGCTAAACTCGAATCCCAGACGTGTGTAGCCGTGTGCATGTCGCTGTGCTAACCATGCCGTCGCTGTAGGCTGTCGTCATCATCGCCTTCATGACCATCGAACGTTTTCAGGCAAGTTTAATACTTGCTTCATCCTACTTTTTATATTACAATTCTAGTTACCAAAAATTCCCGCATATGCTTTTCGTGTAAATTGTTATGAGTTAAGTGTTCGATATAAACCATGACCTACAAACCCAGTTAAATTGACGGCAACATATAGAATGTGATGGCCTAAGTTGTAAGGAATGTCCCTTGAGACTTTGGTTCCAATACTATGTCGTTTGCTCACATAAAATGATGTCCCAAATTCTGTCGTAAAACCTGAAAACTTCGTACATGCTACCCCGTGAAATTTATAATTAATTGTGTATAAACCGGATTTTAGCGTTCGATGGCTCGTATCGAAGCTAACTGTTTAACCTACTGTATTATATAATTGATCACTGAATTTTAATAAACTATGATAGATATAACTACGGTGGATTACGTTTCTGGACTGCAGTCCAGAACGGAAATCCCAGTTAACCCCTGGTTCTAAACCCCTGTATACTCTTGTTAAATTATGAGATTGTGCAGAACCCCATATCGTTACGTGGAGAACTGAATTATCTTTCTTCCCCCACTAGTCTCACTAGATTCCTCAACCGTTTGATATTTTTAACTCATTTTATAATGTTGATACATCGTGCTGAATTCGGCAGAGGCAGATTTACACACCGAACATAACCTGTCCATAACTCCCTGTTGCCATAATATATTACTGATCCGCCAATTGCGGGGGAAAACTAAGTGATAGCCCTAAATATGGTTCGACTATAGAATCACCTAATTACGATCCCAACTGGGATTAAAATGCGTTACGAAACGGACTTCCGATTCTGAAACCGGATTTCCAACAGTGAACGCTTAAAATGAAATGGCCATAGCTAATGATCCTGAAACCCGATTAATGTGAAACCAATTTTGATTGATAGATAATTAAACACACTATTTACCCCTTTTCATTGTTCCGCTAAATTTTGCATGTATGATTTATGATAAATTATGCAAGTGGTAGGATACCGACCGATGATATCTTAATCATGCCTTAATTACTGTATTCTCATCACATTACATATGTGTCATTACATTGGTAACCTAGTGATCATGTGTATTACCCAGTGTTAGGTATTGGTGTTTGATTGTGGCAGGTACGTTAGTGTTTAAGCATGAATGGATAAGTGAAAGTGACACGTGCTTGTACACAATCAGTAGACCCTATTGATTTATTGTATTGTCGACGTCTGTGGGACGTGTATAAGTGTGACTATAATTGGTATGGGACAATTATGGAAGCACTTGTACGGGTGTCACAGGTAAGGCACCAAACACTGTCCATTTATCTTGGGTATTAGTCGAGACGTGCTTGATGGAGACCCTGTCTTCAGTTCTCGCGTAGACTTGTCATGGACCGACTGGTATTTGAGTTTATGGTTGGCGTTTGATGTAGACCACAGGGTGTGGGGTAGTTTGTGTGTGAGTTCAACAGAATCTCGGGAGTCCCATTTCCGGCTTATATCGTGATTTTGGGAGTTGTATGGATGGAGTTACTAATTATTAGCGTGCGTGTTTCGGGCCCGTGTTCCCTTACCCTTGGGTGAGGGATACTCCTGCGTGGTTGACTCTCACACTTGGACTGACGATAGGTTTAGCGACCTGTACAGTGAGACTTAGAGACTGATAGGGTTAGTGACATTGACATGCATTGCTTACTGATTCCACATACCTGCCATACTGTTTACTGCTTCACTGTTTGCCTGCTCTATTAGCTACCTGCATTGGCCACTTCATGTTCACGTCTTTATTCCATGATTACTGTTCCATGTTCATTATTATTGCATGAGTTACCATTTGCATCTATATGTATATTGCTATCGTGTCGCTCTGACGACCTGAGTATGCATGCTCAGAGTGAGAAGTGGATCTAGCTTGGACCAGGACCTGACGTACCTCGAGAACATCGCGGACTTCTTGATCAGCGACCCAGAGCAATACTTTCTTGATCTCCATCTGGTTAGTTCTTTTGTATATGTTTTGATTTAGTGACTGCATTTCTCATTGCCTGTGCATTGATTACTGATTACCACGTAAAGCTAGAAGCCGAAGTGTGACTACGGCAGGATATTTTCTCGACCGTAGGAGCATGGCTGGCCTTGTCAACCCCTCGTATTCCGTATTTTGGGAAGCGGGGAGTGACATGGTTTTGTTGGTATCAGAGCCAGGTTTTGCTTCAACTGGGATTGCAGTTCCGTGTAGTGCTTGACAATCTAAGACATCCTTCGGTATAGATTGTAAACTTGTTATTCTTGATCTTGATTCACATAAGTGTGTTCTGCTATGCATTTTGATCCATTCGCTAGGGTTTTGGGTGACTTAATAGAGTTACGTGGTTGTAATTGTGAACTGCAGCATAGTTACAATACTGTACTCTGTTTGAGTGACTTGGAGTTCTACAGTTGATTCCCACTTGTTTGATTGTCACCGGACCCGATATTCTTGATTCCTAGCCTAATCCATATTGTATTTTAATTCTTCTAGCTTGTGCCTTATATCGTCCTCAAAATTGTTGTTTCAGGACCATGTCTTCCAACGACTCTTCTTCGATCTCCACTTCCCAGAATCAGACCGTAGAGATTCTGAATGTACTGCAAAGTCTAAAGGAAGCCCAGGAGCGAACAAACGACCTGTTAGCTGAAGGATTAAGAAGGCAGGTGACTCAGGCACCAGCGGAAATCTCAAATCGTAAAGGGATCCCTGTTAGACAAGGAAAAGAGGTGAAGATGAAGCGCCCACTTGTTCCCCAGCAACGGAAGCAGCGGAAGACCCAACATTGTGAGTACTGCAAGAAGCCAGGACACCTTCAGTGAGATTGTCGCGGCGTCAAAAGGCAATGCCTGATTTGCGGATCCAGCGAACATCTTGTCAATGGTTGCCCAAAAAGGAAAGAGCTACAAGGAGAAGGTTCGTCCACGCTCTCCACTCCTGCTAAGTGATGGTTATTCCATAGTTCGAGTTTCGAGGATAGTACGGACCCGGCGCAGAATTCAACTCGCATGACGAGAATGCAGCGGTCTAAATGTAAAAGAAGAATCATCATTTTCTGCTTTCAAAAAAAAATGTTGTCACTCTTTTGTAAATATTTCTTTTCGTTTGAGATCTTGTATCCATTGAACTTTTAGTTGAATGTAATAAAATTCTGAGTTGTAATGTATGTATCGTCCCCTTGTCTCTCACTTTATTTATACCATTCATTGCATCAGCATTCTAGATTGTGATATTCTGTCCTTACCTACCGCGTATTTCCCTTGTACTCCGTATCCTTGACTATTTTCTTAACGTGTTCCACTGTCTAATCATGACTCTTTCTTTCAGGCCATGGCCCACCCTGGAGCAGCGCCGCATCTAGATGAGGACACACAGTTATGTGTTTCCTCATACCGCATGCTGGGGAGTTCGGATGACGAGATCAACGGCCCACAGGTTATTTTCGGCAACAGCGATTCCGAGAGTGAGGGATTTGCAGCCCCAGAAGTCGACATGATCAGCGACTCTGACGACGAAGAAGACCCAATAGAGGAGGACCCAATAGAGGAAGATCCCGAGGAGGACCCGATAGAAGAAAATCCAGGGGGGAAACCCAGTGGAAGAAAACCCTATGGAAGAGGATCCAGAAGAAGAGAATCACATGGAAGTAGATCTCGATGAAGAAGCTCCAGCCGAGGAAGAAGGACCAGAAGAACAAGACCCCGCGGCAGAAGAACCTCCAGTGGCGATTCCTGCGAGGCGCTATGGAAGTGGACGCCCTTATCTGAGCGCGCGAACCTACCGTAACCTACTGAACTCCCACAACCGCGACTGACGTGATTTAGCTTTTGTCTCCTCTGGCCAAATAAATCTATGTATAGTCTAGGGCCATCTTTTACTTTTCGAGAATGCCTTGTTGGAAATTTTCTGGAATGAAATAAAATTTCTGAGTTTGCTAATCTTTTAATTTTTGGTTCACATGATGCTTTGACTGTTTCCCCTATACATTTCTTTTCCTCCTGAGATTCATTACTGTCCTTCACTCCTGCACCTTGTCCTTTCTTGTCCCTCGCTTAGTTTAGAGAGTACCGCACCCCGATCTTTTGAATGGGCCATATTCTATTGTAATCCCTACCATGGCCAGCACTATATACTTTTACTATCTCCTATTACCATAATTACATTCTGTGACATCGTATTCGAATCTAGCTTCCACTACCTCGTATTTACAAAAAAAAATCATGTTGTTAACTACTTCCGTTTTACCCGTTTTAAATGCTTTACTACTCTTCACATTTTCAATAGCACAAACATATATCGCGCATATTATCTTGTTCCAGGTCTCTTATTTTCACCACATGAGTTTTCTAAGTTATTTAAAAATTGTTTTATCGATACATTTGTTTTAAAATATCTTGGCCTATCGGCAAACATTTCACTGTTGATTGTTATTGCTATTTTACCCTCTTGTACATATAGTTTACCCTTATAGATGGGTTTACCCTGTGCTTACTTAAACCTATCTTTTAGTTGCGTTAATTTTATACATATATAGACCTTCGATTTTTACCTAGATGTTTTAGGTAAATCACTATGTGTTAGTATTCGATGTGGTAGCTTTTCTCTTATTATTTTATAAGTTATTGTTCATTTTAAATTTCGAGGACGAAATTTTTGTAAGGGTGGTATGATATAATACCCAGTTCTTTTATAGGCCAATAGCCATATTTTTATTAAATAGGGATCACTTACAAATTTACCTATTTATACTTATAATTATTTTAAGTATTTAAAAATCCTAATTCCTTTATTCTAATTCCCTTCTTAAATCCTTTTTCCGAAAACTAATTCTATTACTTAAATCCCTTTTATTTTTCCCTTTACTATTTTCTCTTTTCTATACCATGTCCCATATAAATATTTAGCATATCTTGATAAATAAGTCTCCAGATATTTCCTGAATTTTCTACAAATTTTCCGTATTTTTCCAGAATTTAATCCAGATCTGGTCCGATTTAGATATATATATATTTTGTATAACTTTTATTTAAATTAGGTTTTCCCTAACCCAAAACTAAATTACTTATTCCTTTTTCCTATTTCCTTTCCTAACCCCCACCTAGAACCCTAACTCCCTTTTCCCTTCATTATTTCCCGACCCTTTTCCCTTTATTAGCCGGCCCACTCCTCCATATCTTTTTTTCTATTTTACTTGATTTCCTATCCAACCCAAGCCTAAACAAATAAATTAAAACCAAAACTAAATATATATATAAACACTCCCCAGCCCAGTCCAACAGAGAAATTAAATAATTCCCTCACCGGCCCAAGCCCGCGCCCAACTCCCAGGCAACCCGACCCGACCCGTTAACAAATCCTTTCTTCCCCACTTCGTTCAGATTTCCCGCTCCTTTCCTTCAGTTCGCTGAGCTCCCCACATCGCCGCCCACAACGCGCACGTCTTCGATCCCCACTCCCCATCGCGACCACGTCACCGCTCCCTTGCCCACGACCGCGCGCGCATGCCCACTTACCTCCATCGACCTCGCCCCCTCTCGTTCTCTCGTTTTCTCACATCCCTCCATCTCTTTCGAACTCGACTCCACCACCATCGACAACCATCTTGCCGCGAACGAGCCCCTGACCCCTCCACGATGCTATCGCCCTCGTCCTTCTCCCTTTCGAACCTCCATCCTCCAAGCCAGCTCCCAAAGACCCCCTCGTTGCAACTAACAACAACCCCACCGTCACAGCTCCCGAGAACTCAGCACCGGCCGCCGCCTGAATACCGCGGCCGACCTCCCCTTCACCGCCGACCACCCTGACATCGAGACCTTGTCTGCGCCCCTCCAAGCTACAGGCCGAGCGCGTACCCCCTCACCTGCACACCGGAACCCACCGCCTTTCCCGGGCACCCTCGCTGACCCCTCGCCGGATCTACCTCCGCCGACCACCGCCAAGCCCCCTCCCTCACAGGCGACATCTCTTCCCTCTCTCTCTCACAACACCTCTCTCTCCATCTCAGCACCCCGACACCATCTTCATCGCTACCAGGCTCATCCTGAGCTCGCTGCCGTCGCCACTGCTAGTGCCGTGCCGGGCTTCTCATCGTCGCGGCCTTGACCCTCACCTCCGGTTACCGTCGCCTCCAAGCTCCATCTCCTTCACCGAGGCTAAACTCGAATCCCAGACGTGTGTAGCCGTGTGCATGTCGTTGTGCAAACCGTGCCGTCGCTGCAGGCTGCCGTCATCATCGCCTTCGTGACCATCGAACGTCTTCAGACAAGTTTAATACTTCATGCTACTTTTTATATTACAATTCTAGTTACCAAAAATTCCCGTATATGCTTTTCGTGTAAATTGTTATGAGTTAAGTGTTCGATGTAAACCATGACCTACAAACCCAGTTAAATTGACGGCAACATATAGAATGTGATGGCCCGAGTTGTAAGGAATGTCCCTTGAGACTTTGGTTCCAATACTATGTCGTTTGCTCACATAAAATGATGTCCCAAATTCTGTCGTAAAACCTGAAAACTTCATACATGCTACCCCGTGAAATTTATGATTAATTGTGTATAAACCGGATTTTAGCGTTCGATGGCTCGTATCAAATCTAACTGTTTAACCTACTGTATTATATAATTGATCACTGAATTTTAATAAACTATGATAGAGATAACTGCGGTGGATTACGTTTCTGGACTGCAGTCCAGAACGGAAATCCCAGTTAACCCCTGGTTCTAAACCCCTGTATACTCCTATTAATTTATGATATTGCGTGGAACCCCATATCGTTACGTGGATAATTGAATTATCTTTCTTCCCCCACTGGTCTCGATGGATTCCTCAACCGTTTGATATTTTTAACTCATTTTATAATGTTGATACATCGTGCTGAATTCGGCAGAGGCAGATTTTACACACCGAACATAACCTGTTCATAACTCCCTGTTGCCATAATATATTACTGATCCGCCAATTGCGGGGGAAAACTAACCAACAGCCCTAAATATGGTTCAACTGTAGCGTCACCTAATTACGATCCCAACTGGGATTAAAATGCGTTACGAAACGGACTTCCGATTCTGAAACCGGATTTTCAGCAGTGAACGCTTAAAATGAAATGGCCATAGCTAGTGATCCTGAAACCCGATTAACGTGAAACCAATTTTGATTGATAGATAATTAAACACACTGTTTACCCCTTTTCATTATTCTGCTAAATTTTGCATGTACAATTTATGATAAATTATGCAAGTGGTAGGATACCGACTGATGATATCTTAATCATGCCTTAATTACTGTATTCTCATCACATTACATATGTGTCATTACATTGGTAACCTAGTGATCATGTGCATTACCCAGTGTTAGGTATTAGTGTTTGATTGTGGCAAGTACGTTAGTGTTTAAGTGTGAATGGATAAGTGAAAGTGACACGTGCTTGTACACAATCAGTGGACCCTATTGATTTATTGCATTGTCGACATCTGTGGGACATGTATAAGTGTGACTATAATTGGTATGGGACAATTATGGAAGCACTTGTACGGGTGTCACAGGTAAGGCACCAAACACTGTCCATTTATCTTGGGTATTAGTCGAGACGTGCTTGATGGAGACCCTGTCTTCAGTTCTCGCGTAGACTTGTCATGGACCGACTGGTATTTGAGTTTATGGTTGGCGTTTGATGTAGACCACGGGGTGTGGGGTAGTTTGAGTGTGTGTTCAACAGAATCTCGGGAGTCCCATTTCCGGCTTATATCGTGATTTTGGGAGTTTTATGGATGGAGTTACTGATTATTATCGTGCGTGTTTCGGGCCCTTGTTCCCTTGCCCTTGGGTCCTACCCTTGGGTGGGGGATACTCCTGCGTGGTTGACTCTCACACTTGGACTGACGATAGGTTTAGCGACCTGTACAGTGAGACTTAGAGTGTGATAGGGTTAGTGACATTGACATGCATTGCTTACTGATTCCTTATACCTGTCATACTGTTTACTGCTTCACTGTTTGCCTGCTCTATTAGCTACCTGCATTGGTTACTTCATGTTCACGTCTTTATTCCATGATTACTGTTCCATGTTCATTATTATTGCACGAGTTACCATTTGCATCTATATATATATATTGCTATCGTGTCGCTCTGACGACCTGAGTATGCATGCTCAGAGTGAGAAGTGGATCTAGCTTGGACCAGGACCTGACGTACCTCGAGGACATCGCGGACTTCTTGATCAGCGACCCAGAGCTATACTTCCTTGATCTCCATCTGGTTAGTTCTTTTGTATATGTTTTGATTAGTGACTGCATTTCTCATTGCCTGTGCATTGATTACTGATTATCACGTAAAACTAGAAGCCGACGTGTGACTACGGCAGGATATTTTCTCGACCGTAGGAGCATGGCTGGCCTTGTCAACCCCTCGTATTCCATATTTTGGGTAGCGGGGCATGACAGCTTCGCTGGGCATTGGTATATTTCGGCTCACCGCGTCTCTGCTCCCATATCTTATGGGTAATCTGACCCTCTCTTTATCTTATCGCAGGGACTACATTGCCAATCCCGCAAGGTGATGCGGAGATGCTTCCTGGGCCAGCCATCGAAGTCCCGGCCTGCTCAGGACTGCCAAAAGAGGCCTTACTTAAACGACCGATGACGGATGTCATAACGGCTTCAGAGGTAACCCTTGGCGCAGACAATGACGTCCTATTGATGGAGGCTTCTAGAAGATACGCTCTCACGGCCCGAGCGGAAAGGAAGCGCAGAATGCGCGCGGCAAGGGAGCGTAGTGCCGCCTTGGCCGCTGGTGCAGGTTCGAGTACCGCTACCCCTGCCCTTACTCCTTCAGAGGACGCTCCGGCTGCCTTGTCCACCGCCCACAGACAGGCAGCACGTGCCGCTTGGGAAGCAATCGGAAAATCGACTCAAGGTAACATGACATTAAGTTGTTCTTTCAAAGTTTTAACTTTCAGGTTCTCATATATCCTATCTTGCAGGGCCGAGTCTTTCCGAGGAGGTGGTGGGTGTTGTGGCGGCAACCACCGAGCCTGAGGTTGCGGCAGGTGAGACAGCCATGATCGCCGAGCCCGAGGTGGCGGTATGTGAGATGGCTATAATTGACGAGCCCGAGGTAGCGGTGGGTGAGATGGCTACAGTCGTCGAGCCTGAGATAGCCACTCTTTCTCAAGAGTCAGGCACTGCTCCAATCCTCGCTCTTTCTTCTTGCGGATCCTTGCAATCTCTTGGCGTCATGAGCATTACGACGGCTCTGGTAGAGTCGGGGGATGAGGCTACGGGTGGCGAGACCATTCCAATGGAGGAGGGTGCAGCATTCGCTGCATCCAGTGACACTCTTGTCGCGGTCTCGACCGGCGACTCACTAGGTAGATTTTGGGTCATCGCTTTCCCCTTTATTCTGCAATCCCCTTTTAATCTCTCCTGACAGTATTTCTCTCGCTTCTAATGCAGGTGTGGAGAGCGTTGAGGTTGTGCCACCCGAGGAAGCATCGCCAGTTGTTGCTTTGACGGTGGTTGCCCCTCCGTCTTCTCTTATATCTTCTCAAGTGCTGGAAGGTATGGGTTTGTGATAAATTTAAATCGGGGACAGCATCTTTCATGTACTGACCATGTATCATCGTGATCTCGCAGGAGTTCTTTTTGATCATTTGTATCAGGTGCTGAACCCGCACTTCTCTTTCCCGTCGGAGATTAGTCCGCCCGCTGGTGTCGGTGAGTATCTTTTCTAACCGACGTCCTTTCTTTTCTTTAACGGACAGTCACGTTATTGCTAATTCTTCTTTGCCTTGCTCGTAGCCTTACAAATTGAAGGGGGTTCAAGGGTATCGCCGCGCCACCGGAACTCCCAGCTCTGCCCCCTATTGCAGCCGGTATAATAGACTCTTTTGTTTATGTATTTTTTTTATTTCTTAAGCCTACATCTGATTGTGATTTGTTTTGTAGCGGTCACATCGACTCCAGCCCTGTTCGAGTCTCGCGTTATAATGCCGGCATGACCTTTTTCTCGACGTCCATTCTCAAAAGGTGCTGTGACCAGTCTGCGTATGTTGAGCGATTATATTGAAGAGCTTGACGCGGAGGCCCCTATGTTTGCTGTAGATTTTGCTGCCGAAGTTAATCCAATGCTGGCGACGCTTGTGAACTTCCATAATGAAGGCGTCGTTGAGTCTTGGGTTAACCACTGCAGGAAGATTGAGGCCTGCCTGCATGAGCTTGAGCTTATGCGTCCTGCTCCTGAGATTCAGGCTTTGAACTCCCAGCGGGCTGCATGGGTCGAGCAGAGTGTGTCCTTTTTCCGCCATTTCGAACAAGAAGCGACCTTGAGGTGGAAGGAACGCGAGGAGGCTTCGGGTGAATCTGCCTGGCTGCGCGCCCAAGTTAAAGAGAACGCCACGCTAGTGAGAGCTGCTTTTGACACCTTGCAGCAATGTATTTCGGACAAGCTTGTATTGAGGCGGAAGCTCGACTCTATTAAGCGGGTTATGCAGAGTCGCGAAGCCGTCCAACGGGAAATCGATGAGAAGATTTCATCATGCTTGCAGCAAAGGGCTCGAATTGAAGCGAAGCTGGCCGCGGCGGCTGATCACGAGAAGGCGCTGAAAGGAGTGCGAGAGCAGCTTGCGGACTTGTTGAAAACGCTTCCTTCTCAGTAGCTGTTTTGCTTGTAATCTTTGAATAACTTGTATCTATTTTTTATTCTTTCATATGATTCAACTTGTACTACACCGAATTCAGGAATAAAAGATACATATTTTTTTTATTCTATTACTGCTTTCTTCTCTTTTCTTTGTTGCCGGCTTGTTGGCTTAGTAAGCGTAGCCTGTAGATGATAGAGAGCATTCTGTTTTGAATTCTTCGAGAGGTAGTGATGGCTTAGGAAGCAGGTTCAGATCTGCTACCTAAGACTTTTCAACTTCATGAGCCGTGAGGGTCTCATAAAGACTTTTCTCCCTACGTGTCGAGAGGATCTCGTAGGTGTATTTTCTCTTTAGGAATCATGAGGATTCCTAAGTGCGTTTTCCCTTATAAGTCATAAGGATCTTACAAGAGTGTTTTCTTTCTTACGAGTCGAGAGGACCCGTAAGTGTTTAATGAGATTGACGTTATCCGCATTTCACGGCGTCAGAAGTTGCTCCGGGCGTTTCCCACGGGGTCAAGGTTAACTTTGGCCGTGTTCCACGGAGTCGTTGGATGACGTATTTCCGAGGCGGGGTCATGTAGATGACGTGTTTCCGCCATGGGGTCATGTGGATGACGTGTTTCCGCGACGGGGTCATTTGGATGATGAATTTCCGTGACCGGGTCATTTGGGCGACGTATTTCCGAGACGGGGTCATGTGGATGACGTATTTCAGCGACGGGGTCATGTGGATGACGTATTTCCGCGACGGGGTCATATGGATGACGTATTTCCAAGACGGGGTGATTTGGATGACGTATTTCCGCGACGGGGTCATGTGGATGATGTATTTCCGAGACGGGGTCATGTGGATGACGTATTTCCGAGATGGAGTCATGTGGATGACGTATTTCCGAGACGGGGTCATGTGGATGACGTATTTCCGCGACGGGATCATATGGATGACGTATTTCCGAGACGGAGTCATGTGGATGACATATTTCCGAGACGGGGTCATGTGGATGACGTATTTCCGCGACGGGGTCATGTGAATAACTTATTTCTGCGACGGGGTCATTTGGATGACGTATTTCTGCGACGGGGTCATGTGGATGACGTATTTCTGAGACGAGGTCATGTGGATGACGTATTTTTGCGACGGGGTCATGTGGATGACGTATTTCCGAGACAGGGTCATTTGGATGACGTATTTCCGCGACGGGGTCATGTGGATGACGTATTTCCGAGACGGGGTCATGTGGATGACGTATTTCCGCGACAGGGTCATGTGGATGACGTATTTCCTAGATGGGGTCATGTGGATGACGTATTTCCGAGACGGGGTCATTTGGATGACGAATTTCCGCGACGGGGTCATGTAGATGACGTAGCGTCTATTGTAATGAGACGAATATCGAAGCGGTCTCTAGGTTGTCTGTGAACCGTTGAGATTTGGCTTCTTCTGGAGAGGAAAAGTGTGATTCCCCCTTTGTTTGCGCCCCTAGATTGTATACAGGGATCGACGTGATTTCACCTATAGGGCAAAAAATTTCATTTTATAAATTTTTCTTTCCGCGATGCTCTATCATTTCAGCTTTTATATCGCGAAAGTTGCGATTGCCCAATCATTTCGGCTATTTTTCGCGGTGGCCAATCATTTTGGCTGTTTGTTTTATTTTTACTCGCTGCTTTTTATTGCGAGTTGCCCAATCATTTCGGCTATTTTGCATGCATATTTTTTTTACTTGTTGTTCTTTATTTGCAAGTTGCCTCATCATTTCGGCTATTTCGTATGCATGTGTGGCTTGCTGGCTTTTCGCTGCAAGCTTGGAATTAGACACCGATTTCGGCCTCAGCACCGCTACAACTGGGATATTGCCAGGAGCAAATCATCATTTGCCTCTGTCCAACAAAGATGGCTTAGCGAACAAGGTTAGGATCATGTTGACTAAGGCTTTTGACTTCATGAGCTGTAAGGGTCTCATAAAGGTATTTCTCTCTGCGAGTCGTGAGGATCTCGTGGGTGCGTTTTCTCCTTAGGAATCGTAAAGACTCCTAAGTGTATGGCTTCTCATAAGTCGTAAGGATCTTACAAGAGTATTTTCTCCTTTTAAGTCGAGAGGACTTACAAGGGCTGTTCGTTGTGTAAACATATCCCTAGTCACGGATGGGGCTTTGTTAGGGAAATGTTTATTCGTGCCCGTGGATTGTATACAAGGGTCGGCTTTGAGCCACTTGTAGGGCAAAATTGGAGGTTGTGGTGGCCGCTTAAGAACAGGTTCAGATCCCTGTAGCTTAAGACTTTTGAGTCTTATGAGCCGTGAGGGTCTCATAAGAGGGTTCTCCTTACGAGTCGTGAGGATCTCGTAAGTGTAATTTCTCCTTAGGAATCGTGGGGATCCCTAAGTGTGTTGCTCCCTTGTGAGTCGTAAGGATCTCACGCAGGTGGTTTCTCCTCACAAGGTCAAGAGGACCTTGCAAGTGTCTTTTAACGAGATTGCGCCCTTTCGGGTTTTCACAAAAACTCGCCGGTAGCCCTGCTGTTTTTACTCACGGAACCCTTTCGGGTTTTCATTCGTGCCCGTTTTGTCTATGGACATACCGTTTTCTTTTTCTTTCTCTTTTTTTTATTCTTTCTATATTTTTTTTATTCTTTCTATATTTTTTTTGTGTCAGCCTTGGGATGCTGCAGTCCACAGTAGTTTATCGATGCATCGGTCAACAGCTAGTTTTAGGACATAATGGTCCATCGTTAGTTTAAGAACGTTTCAGTCCGACGCCAATTTTAGGACATAGTGGTCCATTGTTAGTTTTAGGACATTTCGGTCCGTCGTTAGTTTAAGGACGTTTCGGTCCATTGTTAGTTTTAGGACATTTTGGTCCGAAAACCGGCTACTACTTATAGAGTTTTGGGCTTAGGAAGATAGCGAGCGGACATAGGCGTTGTCTATCGTTGACCCAGGCCGTGACTCGTCAGGCGTAGTATTTCTTTAGGAAGCGACCATTTATTGGCCTGATAGGTCTTTCACCATGCATGTCCATGAGTAGATAAGCTCCACCCTGGTAGACTTTGTCTATGATATACGAGCCTCCATAATTCGGCTCGAATTTTCCCCACTTGGCACTATTGGGGATCATAGGTCTTTTAACTACTAGCACGAGTTCGCCTTGGCGGAATGTTCTCGGCCTAGTTAATCTCTCATATGAGCGCATCATCTTTGCTTTGTAAGCCTCCGGATTTTGCTGCGCCATGAGTCGGGTTTCATCAAGGGCATCGAGTTCCTCGAGCCGGAGGTGAGCATTTTCTTCGTCTGTTAGCTCGTAGTGAACTGCCACTCGTAGAGAGGGTAACTCTATCTCGAGGGGGAGTACCGCTTCTGTGCCGAATACCGATGCATACGGCGTTGTGTTCGTGGCCGTTTTGAACGTAGTTCGATACGCCCAGAGAGCTTCATGCAGTCTTTCATGCCAGTCCTTCTTATTTCGAGACACCGTCTTTTTTACGATTCTCGTCAAGGTCTTGTTAAAAGCTTCAGCTAGACCGTTAGCTCGGGGATTATAGACTGAAGAGTATCTCCAGTCTATGTTATGCTGTTGTGCGAAGCGGCTGATCTTGTGGCTTCTATAGGCTGGCCCGTTATCGGAGATAATCCGTCATGGAGTTCCAAACCGATAAATGACATGCATCTTGAAGAAATGGAGGATATTCTCCGTCTTCACTTCCCTCAGCGGTATTGCTTCTGCCTATTTGGAGAAGTAATCAGTTGTCACCAAAACGAATCGATGTCCTCTGGACGATGCTGGTTCGATGGGGCCGATTATGTCGGTCCCCCACATTTCGAACGGCCAGCTAGCCACTGTTGGATGTAGTGGATTTGGATGCTGATGGATAAAGTCTCCATGAATCTGGCACGCATGGCACTGCTTCGCGTATTCGAGGCAGTCTGGGATCATCATGGGCCAATAATAACCCATCCGTTTGATCTTCAGATTCATCTTCGGCCCGGCTTGGTGAGAACCGCAGAGTCCGTCGTGAGTTTCTTGGACGAATCTCTTTGCCTCTTCAGCTCCCAGGCATCTTAGCCATAAAGAGTCAAATGATCTCTTATACAGGGTATTATTGATGAAAGCAAAAGACAGAGCTCGTTTCATAAGCTGATGTTTCGAGGACGCATCTTCAGGTGTTCGACGGGATTTGAAGTAGTCTATGAAGACTTCTCTCCAATCTGTAATCTTGTCCTGGTCTTTTATTTGCAGAGTCATTTGCTCGGTCATCCCCTTTTCTTTGGACGACTCTGGAGATATTTCTGCCGGTGCAAGAACCCGACGGCTTTGCACGACGATTCTCACGTCATCGAGGTTTTCGTCAGCCAGTTCTTTAGCAAGCTTGGATAATGCATCCACTTTGCTATTTTCCGCACACGGTATGCTTTCCAAGGTGTAGGAAGGGATTTGAGTCAGCAACTGTTGTACTCTTTCACCGTACTTTACCAGCTCCGTTTTGCACGTTTGATAGTCGCCGTTTACTTGACTAACGACCAGTTGGGAGTCTCCGTATATGAGGAGGTTTTCAATTCCCATATCGATAGCGATCTCGAGACCTGCTATCAAAGTTTCATACTCAGCTTCATTATTCGTCCTTGGCTCTGTTAAGGAGAAGGCAAAGCGCATTAACCCTCCTTGTGGAGTCACGAAGATGAGGCTTACCCCTGATTTGATTATGGGGGTGCTTTGTTTGCGCTTTTTCATGGAAGATGCTCCATCGAAGTAAAGTTACCAGCGGGTATCATTATCTCTTCTCTCTTCGTCAATCGTGTCAAATGCGTATTCGTCCGGCAATTCGCAGTTCAAAGGAGAATCGGCGGGTATCAGATGACCAGCGAGGAAGTCGGCGATGGCCTGGCCTTTCACTTCCTTGAGGGGGCGATAAGTTATCGAGAACTCCATCAATAGGATGGCCCATTCAGCGAGTCGTCCTGTTAATATGGCCTTTGACATCAAATATTTGAGGGGATCCATCTTTGATATGAGCATGTGCCAATGCATAGTGTCTGAGTTTCGTTATTGCGAAGATCAACGCCAGGCAGTGTTTTTCAATGGGAGAGTAATTGCTTTCTGCCCCCAGGAGAACTCGGCTCAGATAGTAAAGAGCTCTTTCTTTCCCTTAGTCGTTCTCTTGTGCCCACAGCGTGCCTAAAGAACATTCGAGGGCTGTTGTATACAGGACGAGAGGTTTTCCTTTGACGGGAGCGGTCAGCACTGGCGGATTCTGCAGGTATTGCTTGATTTCGTCCAGTGCGCTTTGGCATTTGTGATCCCAGACGAACGGAGTTCCCTTTTTCATCAAGTGACTGTAGGGGCGGCACTTGCCGAAGAGATTGGCTATGAATCTCCGGATATATGCGAGCTTTCCTTGAAGAGATCGCAGCTGCTTGAGAGTCTTTGGCGGGGGCATTTCCATAATCACCTTGATCTTTGACGGATCTATCTCGATGCCTCGGTGTCGGACGATGAATCCTAGGAATTTGCCCGAGGAAACCCCGAACGCGCATTTGAGAGGGTTCATCTTCAAGTTGTATTGCCGAAGGCGCTAAAACACGATCTTCAGATGCTCTAAATGTTCCTCGTATGATTTGCTTTTAACTACGAGGTCATCGATATAGCATTCGACGATTTCATGTATGAGGTCGTCGAAAATTTTCGTCATGGCCCTCTGATAGGTGGCGCCGGCGTTCTTTAGACCGAAGGGCATCACCTTGTAGCAGAATATGCCCAAAGGGGTCCGGAAAGCGGTGTGCTTCTGGTCCTCGGGATGCATCTTTATCTGATTGTATCCTGACGAGCCGTCTATGAAGGAGAAGACTTTGTGAGTGGATGTGTTATCTATCATCAGCTCAGTGACTGGTACTGAAAAGTCATCCTTTGGGCAGGCTTTATTGAGATCCCGAAAGTCCACGCATATGCGCACCGTCCCATTTTTCTTTATCACCGGGACAATATTGGCGATCCAGTCAGGATACTGAACCTCTTGGATGAAGCTGGAGTCGATTAGTTTCTTGACCTCGGCGTTGATGCTCATTTCAAGCTCGAGCCGCATTCTTCTTGGCGCTTGTTTGATCGGTTTGACGTCTGGAGAAATTGCCAATTTGTGGACAGCAATCTCTGGATCGAGTACTGGCATCTCGGAATAGTTCCATATGAAGCAATCTTTATGCTGCATGAGCACGTCCTTTAGCGTAGCCACCCTTTTTCAAACAACAGCTCACTGACGAACGTCGGCCTCGGGTCACTTGCCGTCCCCAAATCAATTCTCTTGAGGTTATCTGCAGTAGTATGTATCCCATCTTCCAGCTCTTTTGGCGCCGGTGGAAACTCTAAGATTACCTCGTCATCATCGTTGTCGAAGCACCGGGGGAGGTCATCCATACTCTCGGGCTCTTCTTCTGACAACATTATCATATGACAAGTACGAGATCGCTTCCAAGACCGATGTTGATCTGGTTCTACTCTTGCGGCTTTGGGTTCATGCTTCTACAGCGGGGTTACCTTCCAGCTGTTGGATAGAGCGAACCTGCCTTGCTGATACCGGTCTTCTACCCAGTCTTTAAATATGAAGCAGTCTTCGAGAGGATGTCCTATTGCCCTGTGATAAGGGCAATAGTCTGGGTGAGAGACTTTGCCTGCTTGCTCGGGGTGCTTGGACTCCGAGAGTGTCATCATCTGATGTTTTATGACAAGATCGAATATCTTCCTTATCTTGTCTTGGGGAAAAGAATATGCCCGACCCATCTTTTTTATAAGAGACGAATCCGAGTTGCTCGATTCCTGATCGCGTGGCTTCTTGGACCCGCTTTGTTGCTGTCGAATGCCTTTCCCGTTCCTTGGTTTGTTTCTGCCTCTACGTCGGGCCTTTTGTACAACGGGTTGACAAGGAGGAGCATTTTCATTTCTCACAGCCTGTTGAAGGAGGCGTTGCGACCTGGATTTCTCGTAGATGTCCATTTCGCGATTATGGTCGTCTCGAACCTTTTAACCTGCTTCCCTTATAAGCTTGTCCATCTGTTCTTCGAACGATGAACTTGGCATTTTCACGGCGGGAGCTCGTTCTGGTTCAGGGTTAGTGTCTTCCCACGGAACATCTCCTTCTTCATCAAAGTCGTGTATGACGTAGCAGTCGCGGAATAGCTCCTGTTTCTTGGATTGAACATATCCAAGCCCGATCGTTTCCATTCTCCCGTTGGGCAACTTTTGTTGAGTTCCGGGAACGATCCAGATCCTGTTATAGAACCGTGCTTGTCGCGCAGTTTGCTTAAGGGGTATACCTTGGCGTCTCAAAAGTCTCTTTAGTCCGTTCGTGTAATATCTGGGCAAACGGATGGGCTGGAGAATATCAAGTGTAGAATCCGCGCCATGCCAGATTTCTTTCTCCACTTTGGTTTCCCCGGATCGGTAGAATAGGATCGCCTTTTCACCTTTTCGCATGGGAGGGACGTAAAATGTCTGCAGTTCTTCCACACTGTAGGTATCTAGCGCGTCTAGTTCTTTATGATGCTTAGGCGGAACCATGGCAACTTGCAAACTTTGATCTTCATCAGCGAAGGTTTGTATTGATGGCCGAGCAGAGAATACGGCATTGACCTTATCTTCCGAGTCGCTGCCGAAGATCAACATAGGAGCGGACGGTCCCGGCTTGTTGCACTGGGGCGGACCTGAGTAAACTATCTCTTCTTCCTCCTCGGTATCACTCCCGAAGACCGGAATAGTAGTGATAGCTTTATTCTTCAGTTTGTTACATCTTTCCGTGTCCTCGAAATCTGGTAAGGAGTATTTTGCATCTTCGTACTTTCGGACTTCGTTCACGGAGAATGGGTTCAGCTCTCCTGTTACGGTATACTCGAGACCATCTTTGAAATACTTCATACACTGATGTTGTGTAGAAGGGATGATGTTGTACTCGTGTAACCAGGGCCGGCCGAGCAAAGCATTGTAGCATGTCTTAGCGTCAATGACGTGAAACTTAATGTTCGTGACAAGCAGTCCAAAGCGTAGTGTCAATATTACAGACCCAAGCGTCCGTGATGACTGGGAGTCAAATCCGGAGATGGTGATTTTATCACGAGCGAGATGCTGAACGCTCATGCATATCTCCTTCAATACTCTTACATTGAGGAGGTTGACGGAAGACCCATTGTCAACCAGGATTTTGCCTATCTTGATATCATGACAGTATCCGGAGACATATAGGGGACGGTTGTGCTTGCATGTCCCAAGGAGGAGATCTTCATCGCCGAAGGTGATATCGGCTGTGTGTACTTCTTCCAGCTCGTCCTTCATCTTTTCTTCGGTAAGGAAAGCTTGGAATTGCTCGGGCTCTTGTAATGCCTTAATCAAAGAATCTCTTGCTTCTTTGGATAACAGATGGGCGTCGAGAATGCTTAACTGCGAAGGTAGCTTTCTCAAGTGTGCCAGAACGTTGTAGTCCACCTTACTTTTCTTTGGCGGGTCCTTGGCTGTCAGCTTTTCGACGGCTTGGTCATCAAGGATGATATCCTCAGGGACTTTTATTTTCCCTTATCTCTTTTATTTGACCCACTGTTCGGGGGCCTAAGATTCTTTTCGGACAGCGTGCGATTACGCAGCTGAATGTTCTCGCAGTTCTTCGGTTCTTCCTCTTTTCCCGACGTGGATTCTTTGAAGAGAGGGCCAAGAGTCATTTCTTCGTCAGAGTCGCTCCCGAAGGTGAGAACTTGCGATCCCCCAGCGCCGATCATGTGACAGTTGCCGGTAGTTCTTTTACGCTCCTCGGTCGTATTTCTTTGCTCCCAACGAGTTTTGCATTTCATCCGTTGAAATGTTGTCGGTGAGCAACATATCCCTACCACCATCTTTAAAAGCGTTGCACTCTTCGGTGGGGTGCACAATCTTTCGATAATATAAGCAGTAGCTAGGATGTGTTTCCGCTTCACCAAGAATATTTCCTTCGGAGGGTGGCAGCTTCATTCCCATCGATATGGCTTTAGCGAACCTTTTCCTCGTCTTGAATCTGTCTTTATTTGTGACGGATGTACTTTGATTTGGCGGGAGTGTTTCAACTCCTTCGTCCAGTCGCCGGTGTTTGGCATTTTCAAATATGGCCATCTCACGCTCTCGAGCAGCTTTGCTTTTAAGAAGAGCCTCGTTCAAGAATGCATCAATCATTACGTCTGATGGCCCTAGAAGTTCCGGCTTGGGATCTGCCTCCAGTTTCTTTGTGTAAGGAGCTTCTTCATCGTCTATCAACGAGTGAGAGATCACATGGCAGCTTGCTACATAACCTTCGGATTCATCCGACGAGTCTTCTCCATTGTCATCATCTCCGTCCTCAAGGACGTGGCTGAGAAATTCTTGGAGTGTGACTGGAGTCCGCACTTTTTGATTATATTCTTCCAACGCGTCAATCTGTTTTTGCAGATCCGTGCGCTTGTCACCAGGCTTCACGGGCCTTTTGGTCTTCTTCTTCTTCTTCAAAGACTTTGACGGCTGGGTGTGAAAGCTTTGGCTATCACCACCAATTTTTGGAGTTGGACGCGGCTTCAGCATCCCCTCGATGATCTCAGGTTCCAGTGGGTTCTTCCACCTAATTGCCGGACATGTGTGGAGATCCTTCAGCATTCTTTTAGTTTTGGCTGAAAGAGCGACCTTCCACGGAGCTTCTTCTACGAAAGAACACGATACCCCCGGTGTATCCGTCTTCTTGAGAGCGTGCGGCTGAGGTGGGTTCACCTTCCAATTCTCGGATAATACGAATTTGCCCTGTTGGTACTGATCTTCTATCCAACTTTTGAAGATGTAACAATCTTCGATCGGATGGCCCAACATTCGGTGATAAGGGCAATAGTTAGGATTGCTAATGTCGCCTGGTTGCGCTGGGTATCTTGGCTCCGACAGAGTGATGAGCCTGTTGCGAAGTGCTAGCTCGAATAACCTCTTCGTCTTGTCTCGAGGGAACGAGTAAGGGCGTCTCATTTTATCTCCAAGAGATCGAGTTCTATCATTTTGGCGATCAACTGGTCTTAGACCACTGGGCTGCTATTGAGCATTAGCAATGACGGTTGTCTTCCTATTTCCCTTCTCGTTCCGCGGCTCCGGCTTTGGAGGAGACGGTCTATGACCCATCTAGTCCATTTGGGCCAGCTTATCAATCAAGGCCTGGAAAGTAGTCAGCTTGAAAAACATCATGAACTGGGAGATGGTCGCCTGCGGATCAAGAGTGCCCACGAACATGCCCACCGCCGGCGCTTTTTCGATGCGTTTTCGCATTTCGACCACAGATTCCGCCATCGTATTGCGTATTGAACCCATGTCTCGCCTGGCTTTACCCTGGCGTTAATCAATGCTGTGATTGGGGTGCGCTCGCTAGCTCTTGCGAATCTTTGCGTAAATAACAGCTCCATCTCCGCAAATGTCTTGACAGAGTCGTTCGGGAGTTCAGAGTACCACTCGAATGCCGTTTATGACAAGCTATCGACAAATTGGCGAAGTAGCAATTTATCATCACCTCCGGTGTTACCACATAGAGCCCTGAACTGGACGACATGCTGGTGAGGATTGCCTGTCCCTTTATATACATGAAATTTAGGGATCGTATATCCCGGCGGGTACTTTATTTGGTCATACCAGCCAGGATATGGTCGCCCAGTTTTAACAACTTGGCCAGCCGCTTCATTCGCCTGGTGAGCTCGTATTTGCTGAGCAATGTAGTCATCCAGAGCGGCCTTGGAAATGGTTTCCTCTTTGGCTGCTGAAAGAGCCGGAGGAGGGTTCGATGTCTCCCCTCTGTCGGCTTCAATGATGATCGGGGGGTCTTTAGCTGGAGGTTCTGGCTGTAACATCATCCCAGCCATGTCTTAGAACAAGAGAGCCATTCGTTTTATATTGGCTGCCTGTTCCGCAGCCTATTTTTCTTTCCTCTCGAGTATTCTTCGGAGGAACTCGGTGTCAGTTTCTTGTTCCCGACGCTACTCCGAGGTCTCTGGATTTTCTTTTGGCCCAGTGAGTGTGGCCATTGTAGTCAGCATCTCCTGAAGCTTCTACTATTGTTGTTCCTGAGCCTTCGTTATTGACCGGGTAAGCGGTCAATGACCCGTAGAAGCACGGCTTTCCTCTTTTCCGGAAGCCATATAAACGGTATGTACCATCATGCTCCCGACTTGGGGCGTTTAGATTCAGCGCTTTTACGGTTTGCCACGTTCACAGGGGCTTTCTCTGGCCTCCTTCCTTTTTGAGCAGCCGAAGTCGAGGGGACCGTTGCAGCGGGCACCCAGGTAGCTGTCGTCTTTTGTGGATTGACAGGATGGTCTTTTTCTTGCCGAACTTTTATCTTTTTCTGTCGGCGAGAGTAATCTTGATCAATTACTGAGTCCTGAACTTGTTGCCAGACTTTGTAAATTTTGGAAGAAAGCCGCTGAGGGGGTTGTTCTGGCTTCGCCTTCAGTGCATTCTCCACGGGTGGAGGAGATCTCTTCAGCACTGCAGTAGGAGAGTTCCTGCGCACCTTGTTAAGCAATTCAAAGTTGTTCCCGGTTGGAACAGCAGCATCGATCTCCACCGTTGGAGCTGGTGGAGTAAATACAGACGGAGAGCTGCCCCCAGCCTTCCTTACTCGGCGCCAGTGACGACGGCAAGCATGTCGCGCAGATGGTGTTGGTTCAGCTATGGGGATGGCTTCGTCATGCCCCCTGTTCTGGTGAGGCGCTGCCGGTACCAGCCTCTTAAAGACCGACATCCGTTGAGCAGCAGTATCCAATCTGTCAAAGACAGACCTTTGAGCAAGAACGGGAGCCGGAGTGGCCAGCCACGTAAAGACTGATCCATTGACGGGAGAAGCTTCTTTAGTGACCTCGAGAGCAGGAATGGCTATCTGTTTTGGGATGGCCGCTTCAGGTATCGTGGGCTTCTTGACGGGCTCACGGGAGTTCAGGCTCAGCCTATCGAAAACTGATGCTGTTGGTTTGGCATTAGATGACCAGTTGAGAGGGGCCGTGATAGTAGTGAGCCGATCAAAGACCGACTTCTTCTGCGCTTCTTGTGGCAGCAGGATGTTAACGCTCACTGGTGGGAGCATGGTCCCGAAGAACAACCCGGTAGTAGCCTGCGTCACCTGCTCTACCGGCATTGTGAACAGGGAGGCCGCCTGGGGCCCGTAAGTTACACCTCCAGATGAGGTGGAACGGAAGTTGCAGTTGCAGCTGGAACATTTCGTGCAAGTAGACGCCATTGATCTTTCGTTTTCTGCACCGAGCAAGACACCAAATCTTAGTACCTCGAATCCAAGGGCAACCATATCAAACCGCGATTCGTTCGCGAACACGACACATGAAGTGTGGAGTGGAAAGAGGAAAAGGTCCCACCGGGCGTGCCAGAATCCGTTCCCCGCCGAAAGACGCGACCGGGACGTTGGGACGTCAGGCCTGAAATTCGAGGGCAGATGCTAATTGGTGCTATCCATCCACCTCCCCAAAGATACTAAGTTGATTTATGGCACCGTATATCGAAGGTTTAAACGGATGCGGCCGATGTAGCAGACTTCGTCAGATTCCCCCTCATTTGAGGGGTTTTTTATTGTGGGGAAGCTCTTCCCTGCAGGCGCAAGCCCCTGCAGTTAATTACGCTACCGCATCGCGGTAACAACTTTCTCCTTCTCCAGATGGTCACTTCGTGTCATGGGTATTTGTTTTGTTTTTTGGTTGCCCGTGGATTGTATACGGAGACTAATTTATGTTGTCGCCCGTAGGGCGTGGATTAGTCCAAATCTGTATCTTCTTAGATTTGGGTTTGGAGGTTGGGTTTAAGGATACGTTAGTCTTATTTGAGACTAAGATCAACTTAAACGTTTGTTAAGGATACGTTACTCTGATTTTTAGACTAAGATCAACTTAACGGGATCGTTTAGATCCAACAAAAGAGCATTCGGGCTTTATTGTTTAGTTTAGGGACATCGCGGTCGATTAGTTTAAGGACATTACGGTCCAACGTTAGTTTAAGGACATTACGGTCCATTGTTAGTTTAAGGACATTTCGTTCCAATGTTAGTTTAAAGACATCGCGGTCGAGATTAAGGACATCATAGTCCGTGAGTTTAAGGACCTCACAGTCCAGTTTAAAAACGTCATGGTCTATGAAGTGTATGGTTGTCGGGACCCGTCACCTCTCTGAAGACGTTGAAGGATTACAACGACATATATCAGAGGGGTTCAGAGACGTACCCTTAAACCGATGTGAGTTGGTTGGAAGATCTGTAGTCCAATTTGGGACTAAGATCTGTTGAAATATTTATAAGCAGGTGGGCTCAATTAATATAAGTTGAGGACTTATAGCCAATATTGTGCTAAGTCCAATAAATGTTTAACATTTTTATTCTGGCTATTGAGCCTTTATTTGGGCTTGGCCCTTCTGACAATATTTTTGTCTTTTATTGAATACTGAGCATTCACCAGAGCTCTGGGCTTATTAAAAAACAATTTATGTTCTGTCAGCGCAACACGTGGCGCGCTAGGCGCTTTGCGCCAATCAAAAAGCGCAGTGCGCTACTGCCAAGTAACGCAGTGCGCTACTGCCAAGTAGCGCACATGTAAGGGACACGTGTCGCACTCAGCGCTAGGCGCTAGATGATGAGCGCATGATGCCAGTTTATGAGCGTTGAGCGTTAATCCATGAGCGCATTGCGCTTCCAATTTAGGGGCGCACACGTGAATGACACGTGGTGCGCTTGGCGCTGCGCGCCAGCCCATGAGCGCAGTGCGCTATTTCAGAAGCACAAATCGCAAGTTATTAATTGGCGCATACGTGGTTGACACGTGGCGCATTTAGCGCTTAGCGCCGGTCCAGAGAGCGCAGAAGCGCTGTTCAAGAGCGCAAGGCGCATTTGATCAATTTTATGATCTGGAAAAACAAGTTTATGTTCTTTTAAAAGAGATTTTGTCTTAAGATTCAAGAACAACAGTTCTTATTTTGCAGGAGAGATTTTCAATCTCTTATTTCGATGAAAGGCTTTGCCTTTATAGATCTATGATCTGTGAGAAGAATTATGTTCTTCTCTTATTTTATGATGAGTTCTTTTGACCTCTTTTATGAAAGGCTTTTTTTCCTGTAGATCTATGATCTTTTTTAAATAAAAGAATTCTTCTTTTTATGAGATGATTTCATCTCTGTGTTCATCATCCATCATCTTTACCTTGAAGAAGTATCTTCTTTTGCTGAGAGCTTGCTCTTTATCTTTGAGTTTTTTTCAAAGTTTATGGGGGTTTCACTATATCAGACTTGAAGTCTTGGGGCCTTTTTATAGGGCAAGCAGATTTGTTGAATCAGTTAAAGAGATCTTTCTCTGATTGATTTGGGGATGTTTCCCCACCATTAGATCTTTGATCCTAGGGCTTCTGTTTTACAGAAGGCAATCTTCTTGTTTTTAACAAGATTGGAAAATCTTTCCATAACAGAATTTAATTCTGATTAATTAATGATTTATCATTATTATTAGATCTTTTGATCTAACGGTGGGGGGTTTTCTAATTCCAGCGCTAGCGCACCCCTGCTTTGCACGTGGTGTGCTGCTCAGAGCGCAGCGCACTTTGCGCTACCGCACCTGTGTTTGATACGTGGTGCACTGCTCAGAGCGCAGCGCGCCCTGCGCCAGCACATCCGTGTTTGACACGTTGGGCGCAGCGCGCCTAGCGCTAGCGCACTCATGATGCGCTGCCTAGGGCGCAGCGCACTTGGCGCTGCATCTGAAGCGTCGCTTCAAATTTTTTTTTTGAAATTCGAATTTCAAACAGAGCTTTGCTCTGATTGGGGGAAACACAAACGTCTAACGACCAAATCCACAATCAAATGCCAAAATCCATGTTTTAGAAATCGGAAAACCATTGCTATTATTTACTCAAACGCTCCCAGATTTTGCCTCAGATAATTTAGGACAAAAAGAACAATACAGTGGTTAAGTTATGAGGAGTGTGAGCTATAGGCCAAAACCCAATATCAGAATCCAAAATCTGGACGGCTGATAGTGCTACAGCAACCGCCCCCGCCGGCCCTACTTTTGAATTTTGGTCTCGTCGTTTGGTGGTGGTCTCCTATTGGTCTAACTAGGTCTTTGGGTTTGTTTGATTTTCTTCAAAGGTTCCTAAGTTGCTCCAGATTCCCTGTAGACCTCAAAAAAATCACAAAACCGATGTGGGAAAAATCTAGGATAGTGTTTTGGGTTCAAGTCTCGGTTTTGGTCCAGAAAAGAAATCTCTAAGGTCATGTAAAAATCACTGCATCTCAAATACACCTTCACAAACCAAATCATACCCTAAACTACATCTTGGAAATTTCCAAGATCACTAAACCTTATTCAATCAACTCAAAAATACTATATGAATTTAGAAAACTAAAACTCTAAACAAGGGTGCAGGGTTATACCTCATTTGGCAACTCAAGAATTATCTTGAGTTGCCCTAGGTGCTCAAAATCTTGACTTGTTTGGTCCACCATGCTTGTAGTGAGCTTGTGCACAATTTTAGTGAAGGCGATATAAGGTTTTGGTGTGGATTTGGGATGGTTGTGAGGGTGGTAAAAGGTGAAGGAAGAGGAGGAGAATGAGATGAAGAAGATGATGAAGAACATATGAGAACAAGAAAGAAGCATGGGAAAATATAGAGCCTTCTCACTCTCTCGCTCTCACATCAACCATGATACATGTCCCATCACTCTTTTCTCTCATCTATTTCTTTTCTTTTCTTTTCTTTTTGTTTTAAACTCAAACAAATCATTCAAAAAAAGAACCATGTTGCATTTAATAAAATGTAGCAAGTATTTGTAACACGCTTTGTCTCATGCCATGCACATAAACCAGATCAATGCAAAGATTTAGTGAAATACTAATCGAGTTTAGTAAATAACCCATATACAAATAATTATATAAATTTTCCAAGCTATCAGTATACAGTTATACTCTTTCATTAAAACTAATTCTTGTACATAATAATATTTATAGAAATTATTATTTCAATTATTTAAATTCACAAAAAAATAATATTTTATTTTTCTGAAATGTTACATCTGCGGAGTAGCTAATGGAATGTCAAACCCGATTGAATCTTTATGTCTATTAAATTTTCAGTAAACATTTGTGGTTCTGGAATCACTTCCAGTTCTACCATACTCCCACCACTGTTTTATGAAAAAGTCCATTTTACTAAAATTGTGGCGAGTCAAGAACAATATCACTATTGATCTTCCAGATGGTAGACTCGTCATAGCCCGGGATAACCCACAAACTGTCATTACAGAAACGTGCCTTGAGTTATCCAGAGTCTGGTTTTAAGCATAAGCCGAACAACTCCATATACCTTAATATTGTTAAAATATGAACCATTCTATATACAATATAGAAACAGAGGAACTAATTTAATTGGAACCAGATTCAAATCATGTAGCTGTCTCCAGTGCATGTCAACTAAATGGAGAGAGGCCGATCAGCATTACTCAACTAGGAGTGCATCCAGATATGAGTAATCTGAAAGAGAAGCAAGTTCTCAAAACCATTACTATCAACTGAATACCAAACGCAAGTATCTACATTTTCGATCAACTTGAAGAATCCTGATACTTGCAACACATGGTTCTCTACTTTATTCTTATACCTATAACTTCTCAAAACTTGGACTTTGTATTTCTACGAAATACTTGTCTAAAACTGGAGAAATCATAAGTAAACAGAATATAGTACGAGTACCAACCCCTTTGTCCTAATGGACACTGGACAACATACAATACTTTGTATAAGTCCCCTGAGTTAAATAACTAAAACCCTGTGCGTCGTAAGTTGAAAACTGTACTATGATTAAGAAGAATTACACCGCCGTTGAATGCTCCTTACCTAACCATCAACCGATATAGGTAAATATCATGGAAATAATCTCAAAAAGTTATATCTCACTTTATAAATAAATGTATAGATATATCGTTTGAAATTGGTGCACAACAACGGATATTCAAAACCAAATATTTACCGTCAGGCCAAAACCCAGGTGATTTTCTCAAATATCACCAATTACAATGAATTCTGATATAATGAGGATATAATCACCTAATTTCCAATAATTTACTCCCACTCATCATCTGTAAAACAATACAGATGTGAGAATCAAACCTGGTAAATACATACCCTGGAGTAAGGATCTAATTGGGAAATCAGTTTTCAATTAACAACGCACAGTGAAACTGAAACATGAAAATGTTTCGAAAGGATAGACGGGTATTCCTAGTAATGCCACTTCCATTATCCAGATTCATGACTGTAACTGTATATATTCTTGTCATCTTTCCAATCCCTTTATTTGTCTTTACTCATTATCTTTTGTACACCACTCTTAGGCTAAATGGTTTTCTTCCTTTCCTACCGTTCAGCACCAGCCTATGGTTTGGAAGAAGACTATCCAATAAGCGTAATAAGTGTACTCTCCTAATCCTAGGAGCCCTCGCAATCTGAGAGAAGGTAAACATAAAAGAAAACTGAATAATCTTTATTCTATTTCTCCCTAACCAGAATCCATTCTCGAACTGGAACAAGTTCCTTCGAGTTTGTATGTAACTATACGATAGATTATCCAATAAATACGGATTTTCGTAGTGATACGGGGTGTTCTGGATAAAATCAAAGGTGAAGTAGGAGTGGCGATGGTATACGTGGTTTCGTCATGAATGATAGCAGTCGCAATTTACTTTGCCCTCTTTCTAATCCCTTTATTTGTCTTTACTTCTTACTTTCTGTACACCATACTTAGGCTAATTGGTTTTCTTTCTTCCCCACCTTTCGGCACCTGCCTATAGTTTGGAAGAAGACTATCTAATAAACGTAATAGGTGTACCCTCTCCTAATCCTAAGAGCCCTCACAATCTGAGAGAAGGTAAAAGAAAAAGACAACTGAATAGTCCTATTCAATTTCTCCAGAACCGGAAACCATTCTCGAATCTGAAACAAGTTTCTTCGAGTTTGTATGTAACTATACGATAGATTATCCAATAAATGTATATCTTCGTAGTGATATGGAATGTTCCGGAGAAAAGCAAAAGGTAAAAGTAGAAGTGACAATGAAGTATGCAACTCTGACAATCCAAAAGTCATTGTGTTTTAAGAAGGTTCGGTTAACTTGGTTTATGAGTTCTAGTCTACGGTCAGGTCATGGTCCCTGCCAGAGAGAGAGAGAGAGAGAGAGAAAAGAAACCCTCAGCGTGCACTCTAACCTAAATCAGAATGGTTAATCATTTTATCTAATCAGGATGTCTCCCACTGTATCCTCAAATTCTCCTCTAAACCCAAAAGAAGAATTAGTCGGGATCATTTAAAATCACCCGAGAAGTAAACTAACTCATCAGTGTGAATCGGGATCCAACTATCATCGCATGATAACCTGATGGAATCCACTCAAATTATCACACTCCAGAAGGTATGCGCATGCCCGGCAAGTTTCCTGTATGTTTGAAACTCCCGATGTGATTTCTGCCCCATGCTCTTATGATCTTGACGAAGGCCAAAATATTATAAGTCACATGTCAAGTTCTACCCGTCATTGTCCAGGTTAATTTGAACCTACCCGTACATATCCTTGACGAAGGCCAACATAGTAGTACGACTGTCCCAAACCAAAGCATCTATCTATGTAACAGAAAAGTAACAAATAACTACCATACACTATGCCTTGACGAAGGCCAACAAACATAGCATGAATACTAAGTGCTACCCGTCTGAAATGACGGAGAGATACGAATGGTTTTTGGCGAAAAACCTTTAACGTAATGAACTTGATATCGTTGAAGGAACCGGATAGCTTTACAAATATATAGTGGCAAAAACCTTTGCTAAAGAGGTCAATCCCCGTGAAGGGATCTCGGCACATTCCTCGTCGAATGAGGTGCAGGATATTCCCAACTGAATATCTCGATGCAAAGCAAAAAAGTAATCGACTATATTGAAGTTATTACCCTGACGCAAACTTCTGCTCAAGAGGTCACTCCCGGTGAAGGGATTTCGGCTCTTCCCTCGTCGAATGAGGTGTTGGATATTCATAACCGAATATCGCTGTGCAAAACAAAAGAAAACATCCTTGTAATAACAGCTTTTGAAAATTGTTCCAACAACATCATATAGGTATGTTTTCCTTGCATTGATCAAAATCAATGCAATCCCATTAATTAATCACACCAGAAAAGAACGAAAATATGATGTACGTATATGCCATCCGCATTCGCCACTAGGCCCCATCATCACCCGTTAGGTTACTTAACTAACGACAAAGCGGGGGCTGGACTAGCGCGGGTGCAAAACATATACAACATCTACTAGTATATATATAAGAATATATAGTAATCGTTCCAGGCATGATATATGCAACATCACAGATAAGCGATAAGCATCACAGAACAATACTGATAATCTGGGAGTCCCAGGTTTCCTTTGAGCCGCAAGTGAAACCCGACATCCCCCTGGTCGTGTGGATAGCCTGTGCAATGAAAACCTAGACCCCAACAAGCGCGGCAAGTTACCCGCCAATCCCAGAAGTGAGGCAACCCCAATCAACAACGTGAATGGGCCACCCGGCACTTCACGGAATCCGGTAACTTGAGCACCCCTCCTTGGGTCAACCTGTACCCCCTATGAGTGCAGCGAATAGCCCGCCAATTCTAGAGTGAGCCCCCCTCGGTCTCACCACCATGAGATACGGGCCCGTTGCCCTCTAGAACTCGGCTGACCGTGCACTCCACCGCGGGGTAATCCTAGCACAGAAAAGAAAAGAATATGTACAACGGTGACACCGGCCTCAACCCGGTCGTGCCCCAAACAAATAATATACAAACTGGCAGTGACGGCAGTCCACATGTCGGACGCTCGCCCCGCAATATCAAATGTACAAATAAACCCAAACTGTACTACCATTGCACCCAAGCTATCCACGCGACGATTCCGCCACAACCACAGCACAACACAGAACATCAACGTGAATGTCACATTCGCAAACCCGTCTAAAAGTCATATAGAAATTAGACGAGTTGTACCACTCTAATGACATTCACAGTCACAGATGTATGTACTGAAAACTACGACATTAGAATTTCGCATGCAATTAGCAAACTAAACCAATTTCCAAAACCATGAAAAAGCAGTGAGCTAAAGTTCCAAAAACCGACCGTTTAAAGCCAATTCGGAAGTCCAAATCAAAGGGAAACGCGTCCGAACCTTCGCGGGGAGTTAGAGCACGAAATTAACTTTGAGTTGGGGGCCTAGAGGGGGTACCCCACCCTTGAGGCCACCACTAGGTGGCCAAGGGGCGAGGCAGACACAAAACTGCCCAAGGTGGGGCAGTTTCGGGTCCCCACCGCCAAGACCACCTTGTGGTGGTCTTGGGGAGTGGGCCCAGCCGTTCGGCCCCCCCAAAGATTTCCCGGGGTGCCCATGCACCTCCCCGCGGCTTCTCAGTTCAAACCGTGAGCCCAGGAATGTGCAAACATCTCAAACTTTCAGTTTTTGGAACTGTTTTTGTCGGCAGTTTTTGCACGACAAAAACTGCGGATTTCTATTGTCGCGATGAGTTAACTAAGGCTTATGCAGTGGCTCTGATACCATGTTGGGTTATGCAAGCGCCCCAGCGCGTGGCCAAATGCGGAACAAAAATTTTCAAAAACCGGCGCTAACACAACCCTATAACCCAGATCGACCCATAAGCCCTAGATAACAAAACATGCATGTTCCCCTCCGAACGGCGGCCGAGACATGGACGCCTCGCCTGAGGTTCGGGGCAGATGCTAATTGGTGCTATCCGTCCAGCTCTCCGAAGATGCCAAGTTGATTTATGGCACCGTATATCGAAGGTTTAAACGGATGCGTCCGATGTAGCAGACTTCGTCAGATTCCCCCTCGCACGAGGGGTTTTTGATTGTGGGGACGCTCTTCCCTGCAGGCGCAAGCCCCTGCAGTTAATTACGCTACCGCTTCACGGCAACAACTTTCTCCTTCTCCAGAATTTCACTTCGTGTCGTGGATGTTTGTTTTGTTTGTGATTGCCCGTGGATTGTATACGGAGACTGAGTTATGTCGTCGCCCGTAGGGCGTAGACTAGTCCAAATCCGTATTATCTTAGATTTAGGTTTGGGGGTTTGGGTTTAAGGATACGTTAGCCTCATTCGAGACTAAGATCAACTTAAACATTCGTTAAGGATACGTTAGTCCGATTTGAGACTAAGATCAACTTAACGGGATCGTTTAGATCCGACAAAAGAGCGTCTGGAGGCTCGATTGTTCCAGTTCAGGGACATGGTGGTCCATTGAATGTATGGCCGTCGGGACCCATCACCTCTCTGACGACGTTGAAGGATTACAACGACAAATGTCAAAGGAGTTCAGAGATGTACCCTTGAGCCAGAGTTAATTGGGGGGATCTATAGTCCAGTTTGAGACTAAAGTCTGTTTGAAAGGTTTAAGGATACGTTATTTAAGGCTAATATCAACTTAAACGGGATCGTTTAGATCCAACAAAAGAGCGATTGGCTCTATTGTTCCAGTTTAGGGACATAGTGGTCCATCGCTAGTTTAAGGACATTGCGGTCCATGGGTAGTTTAAGGACATTGCGGTCCATTGTTAGTTTTAAGATATCTCGGTCAAGGTTAAGGACGTCGTAGTCCATGGGTTTAAGGACCCCACAGTCCATTGTTAGTTTTAAGACATCTCAGTCAAGGTTAAGGACGTCGTAGTCCATGGGTTTAAGGACCCCACAGTCCATTGTTAGTTTTAAGACATCTCGGTCAAGGTTAAGGACGTCGTAGTCCATGGGTTTAAGGACCCCACAGTCCGTATCTTGATTTAAGGACGCATTAGTCCATGAGTTTAAGGACCCCACAGTCCGTATTAATGTGTGGTTGTCGGAACCCGTCACCTCTCTGACGACGTTGAAGGATTACAACGACAGATATCAGAGGAGTTCAGAGATGTACCCTTGAACCAATGAGTTTGTTGAAAGAGCAAGTGTGCTCAGTTTAAGATGATTTGAGGACTTATGGCCAATTTGGGCTAAGTCCAATTATGTTTGAAACATTGACCCTCTGCTGGTCCATTGAAGGAGAGGCTTTGCCTCTGAAACTTAGCCAATTGGGCTAAAGCTAGTGTTAAACACTAGAAACCAACAGTGTTGAACACTGGGAATAAGATTAGCAAGTTAGTGTTAAGCACTAAAAGATAATCAGTGTTAAACACTGGGAGCAGAGTTTTCGCATTAGTGTTAAACACTAAGCAAATCAGTGTTAAACACTGCAAATAGAGTTTTCCAAATTAGTGTTAAACACTAAGAAAATCAGTGTTAAACACTGAGGACAAAGTCTTCAGATTAGTGTTAAACACTAAGGAGAGAGGGGTCACATGTGGACACGTGAGAGCGCCCTGATTCCCCTTATTTTATTCTGCAGGTAAGTGTTTAACACTTTAGTTCTGGTGGCCATCACGTGCGAGCACGTGATGAAAGCCCATGCTCTGTGCGTTATAATGCTCACTAGGGGTCACGTGGTGACACGTGAGGGCGCCCTAGAGCTCTTTTCTATTCCTTGTGCTTCAGAGGTCACGTGGGTCACGTGAGGCACTGCCTCAAAGGGCTTTCTGTAGATCTTTGGGGGGGTCGCGTGGTGACACGTGACCCTACTTTTCTGTAGTTGTTTAGAAGATCTGTTAATCCCTTTCAGGAATTAAATTCCTCGTAGGGTTGAACCCTGATAATAATTTCAGAGGAATTAAATTCCTAGTTCCTTTTGAAGAGTTGAACTCTGAATCTTCTATAGGAATTAAATTCCTCATATATGTGAAAAAACTGAATAGGGTTAAACCCTAATAAAAACTTTAAGGAATTAAACCCACACTCTCTGTTAGAGAATTATTCTGGGGAATAAGATTAAGGGAATTAAATTCTTATTATTTTAACAGAACTAAGTTCTTAACTAGGGTTAAACCCTGATTCTTTTCGTTCTGAAGGAATTAAATTCCCATAACACAGGGTCAAACCCTAATTTTATTTTGAAGGAATTAAATTCCTATAGTTCTGTGAGAATTAAATTCTCGTGCTTCCATTCCCTCTCTATGCTTTGGATCTGCATGGCAGGATCTCAACCCATTGAGAATTAAATTCTCAACTCAAGAGGAGATGCGCACTTTACAGATCCTCCACCAAAGAGAGAAGAAATATGTCCTTCTGTTTTACATCAGAGTTAAACTCTGTTGAGAATTAAATTCTCTCTTTCAATGAAACCTTCCCTTTCTTACCTAGGGTTTTCTTTTGCAGAAAATCCAAATTCCTCTCAAGTATCAAGGCTCTCTCTCTTTTCTTCCCCCTGCGTATATATCTTTTGCGTGTCTCTTGGCTCCTATTTATAGGAGAAGCAACCGAATCAATTGGTTTTTGGTGAATCTTTCATTGAGAGATTTGATTTGCATCTATCATTCATCTGGACCTTTGGATTATTAGGTGAATTTTATCCACCGTTGGATTTTAAACCCAGAGATCCTCCTTTGTTATTTCGGTTGGATTTTAAGGGGAAATCTTTCCAAGTTCAGGATTTTCCCATAGGTAGATGATATTCAATCATCTTTAAATTTTTAATTTGGTTGGTTCCAGATAATCGCTTTCCTTTGGAAAGATTTGAATCTCTTTCAGAATTTAATTCTGTTAACAAAATGGGCTTTGAAAGCCGGTCACGTGTGACCACGTGACCCATGGTCACGTGGGGGCACGTGACCCTCTTTGGAATGATCCCTCTTCTTTCTTTTGCGCTTTACCTTTGCCGCTGCTTGGTCATCACGTGCCAACACGTGACCACTGGTCACGTGTGAGCACGTGACCCTTGTCTGAAGCCTCTTTCCTTGATTTCACTGGAGAACAAGTCTGCTGCTTTTGAGTATCAAGTGCCAACACGTGACCCTGGTCACGTGGGAGCACGTGACCTCTTTTGGAGCCCTTTTCCTTGATGTACGGGAAGCTGAATCTGCCTTGCCGATGCTTTTAAATGTCACGTGCCAACACGTGACTGCTGGTCACGTGGGAGCACGCGACCCTTCTTCGTAACCTTTCCTGATTTTAAATCAGGAAACAAATGCCCCCACAGCGTTGTTCTCACGTGTTTGCACGTGAGTGCAACGCTGTCACTCTTTGTGACCGTTGGATTCCTCTAGGGATTTTGGGAGATGAAGCGTCTCCATCACATCCTATAAATACCCATGTCTCTTCAGAAGAGCCTTCACTTTGCTCATCTTCTTCTTTTGAGAACTTTCTTCTTTTGAGAATTTAATTCCCTTTTCCCGGAGCTTAGTTCTCTGCCTTGAAAATCTTCCATAGTTTAACTCTGTTCGAAGAGACTTTTCTCTTTAGGTAATGCTCTCGAATGAACGATGAACTCTCATATTCCTCTGGATTTAAACCCAAAACAAGGGTTTTTACCCCCTTAACATGAACCCATGAAATCAATTAATCTTCAGTAGTAAATCTCTTTTAGGGTTCATCTGATCTCCCAAGGAGATGGTGATGATGGTTTAAATACATGGAGTTTAACTCCATTCACAAAAAAAAGTTTCTGCGGGTTTAATTCCTCTTTCCAAAAGGAATTCAATTCTTGTGAAGAACTAAGTTCTTCCCCATAGAGGCTTCTTGGGGTTTCCTTCGCCCGAGGTTGTCCTTCTGCAATTAATGGAACAGAAGTTTGTAATAATTCTCATGATCTTTATTTCAGGTATCATGGATGCCCATTTGTATGGTCTTGACGAAATCATCTCCTATGGGAATATTCGCGCATTGGGTCGCAGTCAAAACCAGGAGTTCACCAACGCTCAATGCGCCGAGATCATGAGCCACTTCGGCGAGTATAACATCGACTACTCCCCCATCGCTCTTCTCTTCTGAGACTGATCGTGCTGGCTATCTGGGAGGCACTCCCTCTCTTTTGCGCCGGAGTACCGCTCAGGGCATTGGACGCTGTTGAGGACAAGATACATTCGGTGTATCTGATGAGTCTAATCTCGAAGAGAAGGCGCGACAACCTCATTGATCTCTTGCACCAGGCATTTCAGCAGTCGGCCGTACTTGCCGCCTATCGGAGGGTGGAGGACATTCGCGAAGACCCCGACGCTTGTGATCGTGAGAGAAAACATACTCGGGAGGTTCGAAAGGCTTGGAGGATTTTGGACAAAGTTAAGCTTGAGTTTCTCAATCCGTGCCCCGCGTCTAAAGTCTTACCATTGTAAACGTCTCCTCTTTATTTTGTGTGAACTTCTTGAAGTATGAATGACAAGTTTTATTATGTCTTTCCATGTTTACATGCCTTTCTCTGAGATTTTATCATTTTACTACTGTTGTTGTTGATGCTTTTAATATGCAGGGTGCTACTCCATTTTTTTTAGTGCACATCAAGTTTAGGCCTCACGTGTTCTGCACGTGGGGTCCCTTGATGGGGCTGTTCACAAAATTCTCCCTGATTTTCGATGCCTTTCCTTTTTTGGGCCTTGGAAATAGCTTCATCATGCAGGATTTTCCGCGCACAACACTTAATGCACCCCTTTATATCTGAGGCAATGGCTTTCCTTTTCTCTTCACAGAGAACTTTTATTCCCATTTTAACGCGATTTAATTCGAGGACAACTAAGTGCCATGGCCTGCAACCGTCCACACGCTCGTCGACAGCCATGGGAAGTTCCTATCGAGGAGATGATCCCCCGTTTTGCTGCCCGGTTGGTGGATCCACTCCTTACCGATGATGAATGCGACTCGGCGATGTATGAACTTTCGATCCGTAGGGGTTCTCCTCTCCCAATGGGTTCCCTCTGGCTCCGGATGATCCTCACAGCCGTGCTTGCCGACATTCCTCCTCACCCGGCAGAGATGACCCTAGCGATGCTTGATGCGGCTGAAGAGAAGCTCGAGGGCTTTCACGAAGCATGCCTGATTACTCAGGCTTTGAAGGACTGCTCGATTCACCTGCTGAGCCAAATAAGGGCCCGGCGAGCTATTATGTTTGCTTTCGCGAACGAACATGGCACCAATCGATGGGGAGCGACTCCTCGCGAGAACCGTCGCTTTGACGTGCTGGAGAGAGCGGGGAGAAAGATGGAGAATTTTGTTCGTTGCTTTGTTAACCCTTGTGCTACTGATCCCGTGTTTGGTGACCTTTTCCCGCTAGCGTAGAATATTTAAATTAGTCCCTTTTTTTGTATGCTTCATGCTGAACCTCCATGTAGGCCTCACATTCCTCTCGTATGTATGTTTTCGCTTGCATAAATAAACTTTGTGTTCTTCTCATGAAGACTTTATTTAGTCACCAATATTATCATCACGTCGCATGCACATCGGAGCTTCGCATATTATTTCATCTTTTTTTATAATTGCGAACGCATGCTTGACAGGATAACGTCAGAAATTTTCTTATTGCTTCCCATACCCGATGATGTACGCGTGTTTTAGTTCGACTACTGCTATCAACCGGAGCTTATTTATACAGTCCAGAGCATTCATATCCTGTCTCAGAGGCTGCGGTCGTGACAGTGGGTTTAAATGGCCTGATAAGGTGACACGTGGCGAACACATTGTTGTGCGAGGAAAGAGGTAGGTCGTAAATTCTCGGAGAGGGAGTTGGCTTCTAAGGCGCTGAGTGAGCTTCAAGCTAATCTCACCGCCAAAGACAACAAAGCGTACGAACTCTGGCGGGTGCTTCAGGAGTCCATAAAAGAGGTGGTGGCTCTCGATAAAGCTGCCACGTTTACTCGTGAGAGGGTCGAGGCTCATAAAGCCACCGAGAAAGAGCTCGAGGCTCGGCTTGCTTCGTATCAGGCTCAGCAAGCTCAGGCGGAGGCTCGTCTTTTGGAGATCTTGCGTCACGAAGCCGTGGCTCAGCAACAGAATGATGAGCTGGTAAAATTATTGCACCGCCCGCCGGCTTGAGGACTTGTATCTTTTCCCCCTTTTTGTACGTACTCATGGATGAGAGTATCTTTCTTTTTTGTTTCTTTCATGAATTGTACTTTGTATCCATTTTGGTTTATGAATAAAAGATACATTTTTCTTCTCAATGGTGTGTCCCCTTTCATTGAATGCATTTGCGGACAATTTATCTTGATCTCCTTGCAGGGCAGCGATAGCTTAGGATTCAGGGTTAAGATCTGCTTCCTAAGACTTTTGCATTTTAAGAGCCACAAGGGTCTCATAAAGAGCTTTTCTCCATACAGGTCGAGAGGATCCCATAGGTGTAAGTCCTTCTTAAGAATCGTGAAGGTTCTTAAGTGGGTTTTCCCTTGAAAGTCGTAAGGATTTCACAAGAGAGTTTTTCTTCCTCGCAGGTCGTGAGGACCTGCAAGTGTTGGATGTGGTCGCCCTTATCCGTGTTTCACGGGGTCAGGGGTCGCTCAAGGTATCGTAGTTTAAAGACATCACGGTCAAGGTTAAGGACCTCATAGTCCGTGGATTTAAGGACTCCACAGTCCGATGTTAGTTTTAAGACATCACGGTCAAGGTTAAGGACCTCATAGTCCGTGGATTTAGGGACTCCACAGTCCGATGTTTGGTCGCAGGGACCCGTCACCTCTTTGAAGACGTTGAGGAATTACAACGCCGAGTATCAAAGGAGTGAAGAGATGTACCCTTTAACCAAGGGAGAATCTGTAGGGAATCGGGGTGGTTGATCGTTAGTTTTAAGACATTGCGGTCGAGGTTAAGGACGTCATAGTCCGTGGATTTTAAGGACTCCACAGTCCGGTATTTGCTCTGGATGCTTCACACGGGTTCACTGCCGTGCTTGGCGAGGACCAGGCTCCGCTCTGGACGTTTTCCACGGGGTCAAAGAGTGACATTATCCGCGTTCCACGTGACCAGGAATTTTGCACTAGATACTTCACACGGGTTCACTGCCGCGCTCGGCGAGGACTAGGCTCCGCTCTGGATGCTTCACACGGGTTCACTGCCGTGCTCTGCGAGGACCAGGATCCGCTCTGGACGTTTTCCACGGGGTCAAAGAATGACATTATCCGCGTTCCACGTAACCAGGAATTTTTCACTAGATGCTTTACACGGGTTCGCTGCCGTGCTCGGCGAGGACTAGACTCCGCTCTGGATGCTTCACACGGGGTCAAAGAGTGACATTATCCGCGTTCCACGTAACCAGGAATTTTGCACTAGATGCTTCACACTGGTTCACTGCCGTGCTCGGCGAGGACTAGGCTCCACTCTGGATGCTTCACACGGGTTCACTGCCGTGCTCTGCGAGGACCAGGATCCGCTCTGGACGTTTTCCACGGGGTCAAAGAGTGACGTTATCCACGTTCCACGTAACCAGGAATTTTGCACTAGATGCTTCACACGGGTTCACTGCCGTGCTCGGCGAGAACTAGGCTCCGCTCTGGATGCTTCACACGGGTTCACTGCCGTGCTCTGCGAGGACCAGGATCCGCTCTGGACGTTTTCCACGGGGTCAAAGAGTGACGTTATCCGCGTTCCACGTAACCAGGAATTTTGCACTAGATGCTTTACACGGGTTCACTGCCGCGCTCGGCGAGGACTAGGCTCCGCTCTGGATGCTTCACACGGGTTCACTGTCATGCTCTGCGAGGACCAGGATCCGCTCTGGACGTTTTCCACGGGGTCAAAGAGTGACGTTATCCGTGTTCCACGTAACCAGAAATTTTGCACTAGATGCTTCACACGGGTTCACTGCCGCGCTCGGCGAGGACTAGGCTCCGCTCTGGATGCTTCACACGGGTTCACTGCCGTGCTCTGCGAGGACCAGGATCCGCTCTGGACGTTTTCCACGGGGTCAAAGAGTGACGTTATCCGCGTTCCACGTAACCAGGAATTTTGCACTAGATGCTTCACACGGGTTCACTGCCGTGCTCGGCGAGTACTAGGCTCCGCTCTGGATGCTTCACACGGGTTCACTGCCGTGCTCTCCGAGGACCAGGATCCGCTCTGGACGTTTTCCACGGGGTCAAAGAGTGACGTTATCCGCGTTCCACGTAACCAGGAATTTTGCACTAGATGCTTCACACGGGTTCACTGCCGCGCTCGGCGAGGACTAGGCTCCGCTCTGGATGCTTCACACGGGTTCACTGCCGTGCTCTGCGAGGACCAGGATCCGCTCTGGACGTTTTCCACGGGGTCAAAGAGTGACGTTATCCGCGTTCCACGTAACCAGGAATTTTGCACTAGATGCTTCACACGGGTTCACTGCCGCGCTCGGCGAGGACTAGGCTCCGCTCTGGATGCTTCACACGGGTTCACTGCCGTGCTCTACGAGGACCAGGATCCGCTCTGGACGTTTTCCACGGGGTCAAAGAGTGACGTTATCCGCGTTCCACGTAACCAGGAATTTTGTCGATTGTATCCGCATTTCACGGGATGGAGGTTTGACTGTTGGCGATATGTATACCGCCGAGCCATGGAACTGGGAGTTGCCGCTGTTCCGTTTAGCTTGAAGTTGTGTCCGTCGTTACGAGACAAGTGCTGGGATGATCTTTAGGTCGCTTGCAGCCCGTCAAGATTTTGCTTCTTCTTATGATGAAACCTGGGGGGAGGTATGTTCCCTTTCTTTCTTTTTTGTTCGTGCCCCTGGATTGTATACAGGGGTTGATGTAACATCACCTGTAGGGCATAAATTTTATTCTTATTTTATTTCTTTGTCCGCGATGCTCTATCATTTCAGTTTTTATATCGCGAAGGTCGCGATTGCCCTATCATTTCAGCTATTTTTTTCGCGGTGCCCAATCATTTCGGCTATTTATTTCATTTTTACTCGCTGCTTTTTATTGCGAGTTGCCCCATCATTTCGGCTATTTTTCATGCATACATTTTTACTTGCTGTTTTTTTTTTATTGCAAGCTGCCCCATCATTTCGGCTATTTCATATGCATTTTTGGCTCGCTGATTTTTTATATATCGCGAGTGTGGAACTTGGGATCTGATACCAATCTTAGCATCAGCATCGATGCGACTGGAATATTGCCAGGAGCGAATCATCATTTGCCATGAAAGAACTTGGGATTTGATACCGGTTTAGGCATCAGCATCGCTGCAACTGGAATATTGCCAGGAGCGAATCATCATTTGCCTCTGTCGATGTTGAACAAAGGTGGCTTAGCAAACAGGGTTAAGGTCCTGTCGACTAAGGCTTTTGACTTCATGAGCCGTAAGGGTCTCACAAAGGTATTTCTCCCTACAAGTCGTGAGGATCTTATAGGTGTATTTTCTCCTTAGGAATCGTGAGGGTTCCTAAGTATATTGTTCCTCTGTAAGTCGTAAGGATCCTACAGGAGGGTTTTCTCCTTGTAAGTCGAGAGGATTTACAAGGGTTGTTTACCATGCAAACATATCCCTAGTCTCGGATGGGACTTAGTTAGGGAAATGTTTATTCGCGCCCGTGGATTGTATACAAGGGTCAATATTGGACTACTTGTAGGGCATTATCGAAGGTTGTGGGGGATTTGTTAAGAACAGGTTTAGGTTTCTGTAACTTAAGACTTTCAAGTCTCATGAGCCGTGAGGGTCCCATAAGAGAATTCTCCTTACGAGTCGTGAGGATCTCGCAAGTGCATTTTCTCCTTAGGAATCGTGGGGATCCCTAAGTGTGTTGCTCCTTTATGAGTCGTAAGGATCTCACACGGGTGTTTTCTCCTTACAAGGTCGAGAGGACCCTGTAAGTGTCTTTTAACGAGGTTGCGCCCTTTCGGGTTTTCACAAACACTCGCCGGTAGTCCTGCTGTTTTTACTCACGGAGCCCTTTCGGGTTTTCATCCGTGCCCATTTCGCTTATGGACATACCGTTTTTTTTTTATCATCATCATTTTTTTTATATATATTTTTCTTTTTCTCCCTTTTTGTGTCAGCCTAAGGATGCTGCGGTAGTAGTTTAGGGACGTTTCGGTCCGTCGTTAGTTTAAGGACGTCTCGGTCCGTCGTTAGTTTAAGGACGTTTCGGTCCGTCGTTAGTTTAAGGACATTTCGGTCCGTTATTAGTTTAAGGACATTTCGGTCCGGCATGGAGAAGGCCGGCTACCGCTTATAAAGCTCGAGCTTAGGAAGATGGCGAGCGGACATAGTCGTCGTCATCTATCATTGACCTAGGCCGTGGCTCGTTAAGCGTAGTATCTCTTTAGGAAGCGACCGTTTATCGGCCTGAAAGTCCTTTCACTGTGCATGTCCATGAGTAGATAGGCCCCACCCTGGTAGACCTTATCTATGATGTATGGGCCTTCATAGTTTGGCTCGAATTTTCCCCGCTTGGCTCGGTTGGGGATCATAGGCCTTTTGACCACTAACACGAGTTCGCCTTGGCGGAATGTCCTCGGTCGGGTCAATCTTTCATATGAGCGCGTCATCTTTGCTTTATAAGCTTCCAAATTTTGTTGCGCTATGAGTCGGGTTTCGTCGAGGGCATCGAGCTCCTCAAGCCGAAGGTGAGCATTTTCTTCGTCTGTCAGCTCGTGGTGGACTGCCACTCGTAGAGAGGGTAACTCTATCTCGAGGGGGAGCACTGCTTCCGTCCCAAATACCAACGCGTACGGCGTTGTGTTCGTGGCCATCTTGAATGTAGTTCGATAGGCCCAAAGGGCCTCTTGCAGCCTCTCGTGCCAGTCTTTCTTATTTCGGGACACCGTCTTTTTTATGATCTTCGTCAAGGTCTTATTGAAGGCCTCGGCCAGACCGTTAGCTCGTGGATTGTAAACTGAAGAATATCTCCAGTCTATATTGTGCTGCTGCGCGAAGCGGCTAATCTTATGGCTTCTGTAGGCTGGCCCATTATCGGAGATAATCCGCCGTGGGGTTCCAAACCGATAGATGACGTGCGTCTTGAAGAAGTGGAGGATATTCTCTGTCTTCACTTCCCTCAGCGGTACTGCTTCTGCCCATTTGGAGAAGTAATCAGTTGTCGCCAGGATGAAACGATGTCCCCGGGACGATGCTGGCTCGATGGGGCCAACTATGTCAGTCCCCCACATTTCGAATGGCCAGCTAGCCACCGTTGGGTGTAGTGGGTTCGGATGTTGGTGGATAAAGTCTCCATGAATCTGGCACGAGTGGCATTGCTTCGCATACTCGAGACAGTCTTGGACCATCGTGGGCCAATAATAGCCCATCTGTTTGATCTTCAATTTCATTTTCGGGCCTGCCTGGTGAGAACCGCAGAGTCCGTCGTGAACTTCCTAAACGACTCTTTCTGCTTCGTCAGGTCCTAAGCATCTCAGCCACAGAGAATCAAACGATCTTTTGTATAGAGTGTCATTAACAAAAGCAAAAAATAGAGCTCGTTTCATGAGCTGATGTCTTGAGGACGCTTCTTCGGGCATTCGGTGGGACTTGAAGTAGTCTATGAAGACCTCTCTCCAATCCTCAACCTTCTCATAGTCTTTTATTTGTAAGGTCGCTTGCTCAGTCACTCCCTCCTCTTCGGGTGATCCCGGAGGTATTTCTGCGGGGGCGAGCACCCGACGACTTCGTACCATGATTCTAACCTCATCGAGGTTCTCGTCAGCCAGTTCTTTAGCAAGCTTAGCTAACGCGTCCGCTTTGCTATTTTCTGCGCGTGGTATACTTTCCAAAGTATAGGAGGGAATTTGGGTCAGCAATTGTTGGACCTTTTCTCCGTATTTTACCAATTCCGGTTTGCATGTTTGGTAATCGTCGTTCACTTGACTAACGACTAGTTGAGAGTCCCCATATATGAGAAGGCTTTCAATTCCCATGTCAATGGCGATCTCGAGACCTGCTATCAAAGCTTCATATTCAGCTTCATTATTCGTTCTCGGCTCTGTCAAGGAGAAAGCGAAGCGCATTATTCCTCCTTGTGGGGTCACGAAGATAAGGCCTACTCCCGATTTGATCATTGGCGTACTTTGTTTGTGCTTTTTTATGGAAGATGCTCCATCGAAATAAAGCTCCCAACGGGTATCACCACTATCGATTGCGTCGAACGCATGTTTGTCTGGCAAATCGCACTTTAGAGGAGAATCGGCAGGTATCGGGTGCTCAGCAAGGAAGTCGGCGATGGCCTGGCCTTTCACTGCCTTGAGAGGTCGGTACGTTATCGAGAACTCCATTAAGAGCAGGGCCCATGTAGCGAGTCGTCCCGTCAATATGGCCTTTGACATTAGGTATTTGAGAGGGTCCACCTTTGAAATGAGATGGACTTCATGTGCTAATGCGTAATGCCTAAGTTTTGTTATCGCAAAGATTAACGCCAGGCAGTGTTTTTCAATGGGCGAGTAATTGTTTTCTGCCCCCAGCAGAACTCGACTTAAGTAGTAGAGTGCTCTCTCTTTCCCTTGATCGTTCTCTTGTACCCATAATGCGCCTAAGGAACCTTCGAGGGCGGTTGTATAAAGAATGAGGGGTTTTCCCTTGACCGGCGCAGCCAACACCGGAGGGTTCTGCAGGTACTGCTTGATCTCGTCTAGTGCACCTTGGCATTTGTGATTCCAAATGAATGGAGTTCCCTTCTTCATCAGGTGGCTGTAAGGACGACATTTGCCTGAAAGATTGGCGATAAATCGCCGGATGTATGCGAGCTTCCCTTGGAGAGACCGCAACTGTTTGAGGGTTCTTGGCGGAGGCATTTTCATGATCGCCTTGATCTTAGATGGATCTATTTCGATACTTCGGTGTCGGATGATGAATCCCAGGAATTTACCCGAGGAGACTCCAAACGCGCATTTAAGGGGATTCATCTTCAGATTATATTGCCGAAGGCGTTGAAATACAGTCTCCAGATACTTTAAATGCTCTTCGTATGACATGCTCTTTACTACAAGGTCATCGATATAGCACTCGACGATGTCATGTATGAGGTCGTCGAAGATCTTTGTCATGGCCCTTTGATAGGTAGCGCCAGCGTTCTTTAGACCAAAGGGCATAACCCTGTAGCAGAATATACCCAAAGGGGTTCGGAAAGTGGTATGCTTCTGGTCTTCGGGATGCATCTTTATCTGATTGTATCCTGACGAGCCGTCCATAAAGGAGAAAACCTCGTGAGTGGACGTGTTATCTATCATTAGCTCGGTGACCGGTACTGGGAAGTCGTCCTTCAGGCAGGCTTTATTGAGATCCCGGAAGTCCACACATATGCGCACTGTCCCATTCTTCGTCATTACCGGGACGATATTGGCGATCCAGTCGGGATACTGGACTTCTTGGATAAATCCAGAATCGATCAGCTTCTTGACTTCGGCGTTGATGCTCATTTCAAGCTCGAGTCGCATCCTTCTTGGCGCCTGCTTGACTGGCTTGATATCTGGGGATATCGCTAATTTATGCACAGCAATCTCCGGATCTAATCCTGGCATCTCGGAATAGTTCCACGCGAAGCAGTCTTTATGCTGTAGAAGCACGTTCTTTAATGTGGCCACCCTTTCTTTAGATAGCAGCTCGCTGACGAATGTCGGTCGCGGATCATCTGCCGATCCCAGCTCAATCTTCCTGAGGTTATCTGCAGTTGTATGTATGCCATCTTCCAGTTCTTTCGGAGCTGGCGGAAATTCTGAGACCACCTCATCATCGCTGTTCTCAAAGCACCAGGGAAGGTCATTCATGTTCTCGGGCTCTTCTTTTAATGTTGTAATCGTATAACAGGTGCGAATTCGCTTCCAGGACCGAGGTGGATCCGGTCCTGCTCTTGCGGCTTTGGGTTCGTGCTTTTGTGGCGGCGTTACCCTCCAGCCGTTGGACAAAGCAAATCTGCCCTGTTGGTACTGGTCCTCGACCCAGTTCTTGAAGGTGAAGCAGTCTTCGGTAGGATGTCCTATGGCTCGGTGATAAGAGCAATAGCTCAGATGAGAAGCCCTGTTAGCTTGCTCAGGGTGTCTAGATTCTGGAAGCGTGATCATTTGATGTTTTATAATGAGCTCGAGTAACTTCTCCGTCTTGTCTCGAGGGAAGGAATACGCTCGACTCATCTTCTTCGCGAGGGACAAATCCGCACCGCGTAATGCCCGCTCACGTGACTCTCTAATCCTGCGTCGTTGTTGTCGGCTCCTCTTTCCGCTTCTTGATTTATTTCTGCCTCTGCGTCGGGCCTTTCGTACAACGGGTTGACAAGGATGAGCATCTTTGTCTTTTGCAGCCTGTTGAAACAGACGTTGCGTCCTGGCCTTCTCGTAAATGGCCATCTCGCGGTTGTGGTCTTCCCGAGCTTTTTGACCCACTTTCCTGATAAGCTTGTCCACTCGTTCTTCAAACGACGGACTCGGCACTTCAATCGCGGGATTTAGTTTTGATGAGGGGTTGGCATTTCCTGATAGGGCGTCTTCCTCTTCATCAAAGGTATATATAGCATAGCTACTGTGGGCCCATTCCCGTTTTCCGGCTCTCACGTATCCAAGCCCAAGTGTTTCCACTTTCCCGTTGGGCAATTTGCGTTGAGTCCCAGGGACATCCCAAATCCTGTTGTAGAACCGAGCTTGTCGAACAGTCTGTTCTAAGGGTTCAGCTTCTTGTGCTGGCGGGAGAAGTTTGGATCGATCATCGAATCTCGGGCCTGCCGCCAAACCTTATAGATTTTGAAAGACAGCCGTTGAGGGGATTGGAGCTGCTCTGGCTTCACTTCTATAGCCCTTTTTGGCGGAGGGGGAGACCTCTTTAGCACCGCGGTAGGAGAATTCCTTCGCACCTTATTTAGCATCTCGAAACTGTTCCCAGTTGGAACAGCAGCATCAACCTCTGTTGTCGGGGCTGCTGGAGTTAGCCCAGAGGGGGAGTTGCCCCCAGCCTTCCTTACTCGGCGCCAATGGCGACGTCGAGCGTGTCGAGCGGACGGCACTGGTTCAGCGGTGAGAACGGCTTCGTCTTGCCCCTTGTGCAGGTGGGGGGTTTCTGCTGGTGTCAGCCTGTCAAAGACCGATGTCCTTTGGGTAACAGAAGCGGGAGCTGGAACAGTCAATCTCATAAAGACCGACTTTTTGGCAGAGGGGGCCGCCTTGATGACTTCGGGAGCAGGACTGGTCATTTTCTTAGAAGCAGCCTTCTCTGGGATTGTAGGTCCCATTGTGGATCCACAGGAGTCTTGGCTTAATCTAGAGAAGACCGAGGCGCTGGTGTTGGGCGACCCGTTGAGAGGGTCCATGGCAGGGGTAAGAAGATCAAAGACTGACTTCTTGGGAGCTTTTTTTGTCAGCATCGGAGCGGTGAAGCTTGTCGGCGGGAACATGGTCCCAAAGAACAATCCTGTGGTAGCTCGAGTGACCTGTTCCACGGGCATAGTAAACAATGAAGCAGCTTGGGGTCCGTAGGCTATACCTCCTGGCGAGGCAGAGCGTTGGTCGCAATTGCAGTCAGAGCAGTTGGAGCATTTCGCAGAAGTAGAAGCCATCGATCCTTTGCTTTCTGCAATGAGCAAGACGCCGAATCTTCGTACCTTGAAACCCAAGGGCAACTATTAGCAAACCGTGTTTGGTTCGCGAATCACGACACACGAAGTGTGGAGTGGAAAGAGGAAGAGGTCCCACCGGGCGTACCAGAATCTATTCCCCTCCGAACGGCGGCCGAGACATGGACGCCTCGCCTGAGGTTCGGGACAGATGCTAATTGGTGCTATCCGTCCACCTCTCCGAAGATGCCAAGTTGATTTATGGCACCGTATATCGAAGGTTTAAACGGATGCGTCCGATGTAGCAGACTTCGTCAGATTCCCCCTCGCACGAGGGGTTTTTGATTGTGGGGACGCTCTTCTCTGCAGGCGCAAGCCCCTGCAGTTAATTACTCTACCGCTTCACGGCAACAACTTTCTCCTTCTCCAGAATTTCACTTCGTGTCGTGGATGTTTGTTTTGTTTGTGATTGCCCGTGGATTGTATATGGAGACTGAGTTATGTCGTCGCCCGTAGGGCGTAGACTAGTCCAAATCCGTATTATCTTAGATTTAGGTTTGGGGGTTTGGGTTTAAGGATACGTTAGCCTCATTCGAGACTAAGATCAACTTAAACATTCGTTAAGGATACGTTAGTCCGATTTGAGACTAAGATCAACTTAACGGGATCGTTTAGATCCGACAAAAGAGCGTCTGGAGGCTCGATTGTTCCAGTTCAGGGACATGGTGGTCCATTGAATGTATGGCCGTCGGGACCCATCACCTCTCTGACGACGTTGAAGGATTACAACGACAAATGTCAGAGGAGTTCAGAGATGTACCCTTGAGCCAGAGTTAATTGGGGGGATCTATAGTCCAGTTTGAGACTAAAGTCTGTTTGAAAGGTTTAAGGATACGTTAGCCATATTTAAAGCTAAGATCAACTTAAACGGGATCGTTTATATCCAACAAAAGAGCGATTGGCTCTATTGTTCCAGTTTAGGGACATAGTGGTCCATCGCTAGTTTAAGGACATTGCGGTCCATGGGTAGTTTAAGGACATTGCGGTCCATTGTTAGTTTAAGGACATCTCGGTCAAGGTTAAGGACGTCGTAGTCCATGGGTTTAAGGACCCCATAGTTCATTGTTAGTTTTAAGACATCTCGGTCAAGGTTAAGGACGTCGTAGTCCATGGGTTTAAGGACCCCACAGTCCATTGTTAGTTTTAAGACATCTCGGTCAAGGTTAAGGACGTCGTAGTCCATGGGTTTAAGGACCCCACAGTCCATTGTTAGTTTTAAGACATCTCGGTCAAGGTTAAGGACGTCGTAGTCCATGGGTTTAAGGACCCCGCAGTCCATATCTTGATTTAAGGACGCATTAGTCCATGAGTTTAAGGACCCCACAGTCCGTATTAATGTGTGGTTGTCGGGACCCGTCACCTCTCTGACGACGTTGAAGGATTACAACGACAGATGTCAGAGGAGTTCAGAGATGTACCCTTGAACCAATGAGTTTGTTGAAAGAGCAAGTGTGCTCAGTTTAAGATGATTTGAGGACTTATGGCCAATTTGAGCTAAGTCCAATTATGTTTGAAACATTGACCCTCTGCTGGTCCATTGAAGGAGAGGCTTTGCCTCTGAAACTTAGCCAATTGGGCTAAAGCTAGTGTTAAACACTAGAAACCAACAGTGTTGAACACTGGGAATAAGATTAGCAAGTTAGTGTTAAGCACTAAAAGATAATCAGTGTTAAACACTGGGAGCAGAGTTTTCACATTAGTGTTAAACACTAAGCAAATCAGTGTTAAACACTGCAAATAGAGTTTTCCAAATTAGTGTTAAACACTAAGAAAATCAGTGTTAAACACTGAGGACAAAGTCTTCAGATTAGTGTTAAACACTAAGGAGAGAGGGGTCACATGTGGACACGTGAGAGCGCCCTGATTCCCCTTATTTTATTCTGCAGGTAAGTGTTTAACACTTTAGTTCTGGTGGCCATCACGTGCGAGCACGTGATGAAAGCCCATGCTCTGTGCGTTATAATGCTCACTAGGGGTCACGTGGTGACACGTGAGGGCGCCCTAGAGCTCTTTTCTATTCCTTGTGCTTCAGAGGTCACGTGGGTCACATGAGGCACTGCTTCAAAGGGCTTTCTGTAGATCTTTGGGGGGGTCGCGTGGTGACACGTGACCCTGCTTTTCTGTAGTTGTTTAGAAGATCTGTTAATCCCTTTCAGGAATTAAATTCCTCGTAGGGTTGAACCCTGACAATAATTTCAGAGGAATTAAATTCCTAGTTCCTTTTGAAGAGTTGAACTCTGAATCTTCTATAGGAATTAAATTCCTCATATATGTGAAAAAACTGAATAGGGTTAAACCCTAATAAAAGCTTTAAAGAATTAAACCCACACTCTCTGTTAGAGAATTATTCTGGGGAATAAGATTAAGGGAATTAAATTCTTGTTGTTTTAACAGAACTAAGTTCTTAACTAGGGTTAAACCCTGATTCTTTTCGTTCTGAAGGAATTAAATTCCCATAACATAGGGTCAAACCCTAATTTTATTTTGAAGGAATTAAATTCCTATAGTTCTGTGAGAATTAAATTCCCGTGCTTCCATTCCCTCTCTATGCTTTGGATCTGCATGGCAGGATCTCAACCTATTGAGAATTAAATTCTCAACTCAAGGGGAGATGTGCACTTTACAGATCCTCCACCAAAGAGAGAAGAAATATGTCCTTCTGTTTTACATCAGAGTTAAACTCTGTTGAGAATTAAATTCTCTCTTTCAATGAAACCTTCCCTTTCTTACCTAGGGTTTTCTTTTGCAGAAAATCCAAATTCCTCTCAAGTATCAAGGCTCTCTCTCTTTTCTTCCCCATGCGTATATATCTTTTGCGTGTCTCTTGGCTCCTATTTATAGGAGAAGCAACCGAATCAATTGGTTTTTGGTGAATCTTTCATTTAGAGATTTGATTTGCATCCATCATTCATCTGGACCTTTGGATTATTAGGTGAATTTTATCCACCGTTGGATTTTAAACCCAGAGATCCTCCTTTGTTATTTCGGTTGGATTTTAAGGGGAAATCTTTCCAAGTTCAGGATTTTCCCATAGGTAGATGATATTCAATCATCTTTAAATCTTTAATTTGGTTGGTTCCAGATAATCGCTTTCCTTTGGAAAGATTTGAATCTCTTTCAGAATTTAATTCTGTTAACAAAATGGGCTTTGAAAGCCGGTCACGTGTGACCATGTGACCCATGGTCACGTGGGGGCACGTGACCCTCTTTGGAATGAGCCCTCTTCTTTCTTTTGCGCTTTACCTTTGCCGCTGCTTGGTCATCACGTGCCAACACGTGACCACTGGTCACGTGTGAGCACGTGACCCTTGTCTGAAGCCTCTTTCCTTGATTTCACTGGAGAACAAGTCTGCTGCTTTTGAGTATCACGTGCCAACACATGACCCTGGTCACGTGGGAGCACGTGACCTCTTTTGGAGCCCTTTTCCTTGATGTACGGGAAGCTGAATCTGCCTTGCCGATACTTTTAAATATCATGTGCCAACACGTGACTGCTGGTCACGTGGGAGCACGCGACCCTTCTTCATAACCTTTCCTGATTTTAAATCAGGAAACAATGCAAATGAGTTAGAATGGTTATACCGAATAGATTCGTGTCTTCCGGTTTTCAACCATCATCCCAAGCTCCTAGGGGCTTCCTTGATCAAGCTTGATCTCCGGTCTCCCTCCATTGAAGATGATCTACCAGAGAGTCTATGCAACGAGCTCCAACCTCATATACGAGGTAACTAGGGTATCTAGATCGCTACACTAGATACCGTAGAAAAAGTAGAGAGTGATGAAGGATTAATTTGTTTCAAGACACCCAAGGTTTCTCAACACATGAGAGAGTTTGGGTGGAGGAAGAAGAAGATGCCATGAGGATGAGGTGTTGAGAGCGACTCAAGAGAGAGAGAAAGAAAATGAATAATGGCTTGTGTTTTTGTTTGTTTTGTGTGTGTGATAAGAAATAATGGAGCCATCACATAAATGTCCATGTCTCTAAAATATCTTAGTCAACAAAATATATCTCAAGTCAACATAATCTCACAACAAACAAAAACCCTAAGCATTCTAGAATAGTAACCATGGATCACTAATTTGCCATGCCATAAAAATGCAATAAACACCTCATCCTACTCCTCAATAACCTTTTAATCCAAAAAGGTCTAAATCATGATGAGGTGTAATTGTAACAACTTCAATTCTTGTGTACATAAATTTGATTTAAAGTTAATATATACATGGGGTATTTACATTTCCTGTGAGTGCTATAAGTATTTGTTTTGCTTTTTAATAGCAAGAAGGAGCTTGTAGCTTATTGCTAAAACATTGTACTGCTGAACCAAAACACCAGAGTTCAAATCTCATTAGCCACATTATTTTGTAACAACCATAATTTTTATACACTTTTTCCACACAAATTTTTAAATTGTTTTTTTCAAAATCCTTAAAGGGGTATTTATTGCCTAAGCACATGACTTAAGTAATTAATTAGTAATTTAATTACAAGAAGGAGCTTGTAGTTTATTGGTAATACCTTACACTGCTGAACCAAGCCACCAGAGTTCAAATTCCCTACCCCACATTATTTTTTAATATTATTTTATTTTAAATTTTATGGAAGCCCAACTGTCCACACAAGATAACTTCAGATTTTCCCACTACACTTTAAAAACTAAATATACCAGAGGTTACACTAGACGACCCCTCACCTCCCCATGCCCTGACTTGGCCCGACTCGGGCCGGCGCCGCCGGCCGGACGGCCGAGTTCCCTTCTTCAATGTTGTGTCTTTTCACCTCCTTAACCCCCCTGCACACTCCAATTTATGAGATCGGTTCCAGAAACCTTTGAAATACCCTATTTACTCCGATTTTTAATGATTTTATACATTTTTACATTTTTTTAATTTAAAAACCCTTCATCTACCCTAATTCTAACCTAACCCTATAAATACCACCCTACCCTCTACCCTCTCACTCACATTTCTGAGCCAACTCTCAAGAAAAATCCTTAGAACCCTAGTGTGCAATCGAAACGAGCTCGAGGCGAAGCTACGGCGTATTTCCCGGCTAACTTCCGGCGATCGTCCTAGAAACTCCCGACGACGACGCAACACATCGGTGATTCCCCTACTTCCCTCTCACTCTCTTGTGTGATCTAAAACCTATAAGTCCCTTTTCTATCTCTCTTTCCTATTCTAAAAATACGAAATTACTAAACCCGACAAAATCGGAACAAATCCGATTTCCGGTTAGGTTTTCTATAAAATTCCATTTCTCACTAATACAATCATATTTAAACTTGCTCATGTTGACTATTAAACACTAATCAAACAATTTGATCAAGTTTCATCACATGAAATGATAGCTATTTCAATTTATCGTATTTTTTCACTTAAATACCACATTATTTTAATTCTACATTTAACTCCATTAAACTTGCTATACCTTTAAAGTAGAGCACGAGGTAACGACCTACCTCCTCACACACTCATGTACGACCTAACATGATACCATCGAAAACTTAGAATACTAGAAAACAAACATTTTCATTTAAATACCCTTAATAAAACTATTTCTAAAAGATTTAGTGTCGATACACTTTTAAATAAATACCATTTATTAGGAAAATACGATAAGTTGTGGACATCAGTCGTTTATCTAAACCTGACTTTGTGGTGTCTAGGCTAGGCAAGTGAGAAAGGTAACTTTAAAAGGCCCGTCTCACGATAATTCGTGAGCGGATCTCTCCTTTCTTCATTTGTACTTACCTGGCCACAATTGGCGGTGAAAAGGCGATTTGAGGCATCTCACAACTTGTCGTCTGGACCAGTTAGGAATAGATTAGTTAACTTAGGAAAATCTAGAATATACAATACGGAAAAATATTCATCTTTACAAATAAATACCATTTACTTCATAAAACCGTTTTCTAAAGGATTTAGTATTTTACAATCTTTGCAAAGCGCCGCTACAACCCATTTTGGGGAACCCGTTCGGGATGGTGCGGTTTATCGCACATCCTCGGGCTCAGTAGTGCGAGATTCAGACCTCCGCAAGAAGCATTCGGTCTCGAAAGATTTAAAATACGACATCTTAAGAAAATGAGATTTTTAGAATATAAAAAAATATATTAAAATTATTTTTGTATAAATATATGTATATTTATCATTAAAATATCTATTTTGTTATGATATAAATATTCCACCTTTTTCTAAAAATCACAAGAATCAATTTTACACTAAAATACCATGAATATTACAAACAAACACCTTTATTTATGAAATTAGGATATTTTCTCTAGAAATATCACAATATAAGATCCACATTCATTACAACTCTAAAAACGTATAATAAATACTTGAGGTGTATTTTGAAAAGTATATAAAAGTATTTTTACAGAAAACCCCCTCAAGTTCTATAAATTACCCTAAGGATCCTAGTAAATATAGGTTTAAAAAATAATCAGGACTTCGATTTACCTTGCTAATTGTCTGACTCAGTTTGAGTCTCTGTATAATCTGACTTGAATATGATTCAAGTACAATCTACAATCTACACTTTACAGTTTACAATCTATAATCTACAAGCTTCAATATTACAATTCAACATGAATACATGAATCCAATTATCAATCTATACAACTTGACTGAACCAAACCATGGATATACATTCCATTTACATGGTTCTCCAGTTATTCCATTTACATGATTCTACGGTTACATCTGTTTACTGATATCATGGTTTCGGTCAGTCGTCCAATTATACAATCTATTCAGTTTACAATACAATACAACAATACAATCAAAATACTACGGGGTTTAAGGGGTAGATTGGTACGGAAGGTGTTAAGAGTGGCACGAGACGGTAAGATTAAGACACCTAATATGAATCCAATTGCCGTTGTTCCGGGCCTTCCAACGGAGCCTTGTACCTACATTTACCTTAGTCTTCGGGGCAAGTGAGACTCCTCTCGTATACATTGGCATCCTTCTGTACCAAGCTACAAACAACAGTGTTAATACAACATTACAACAATATAATACAATATTAAAAGCTACTCTCTCTCTCTCTCTTACTCTCTGTCTATTTCTCCCTTATCTTTGGGACTTACCGAGCGATCTGTTCGCTGATGACATTCTCTTTCTTTCTTCTTTGAATATCGTCAGGAGATTTGGAACCGTCGGAGATCGAGCCAACTGCAGAAGACTTGGATCAGTACAGCGAAGACCCTGAGCTCTAGACATTGTACATTCTCCATTCAGTACTTTTCATTTCCTGTTATGCCATTGTTTAGGCATCGCTTTTGTTTCAGTTGTATTTCCTTTCCATGCATTGTACAAAAGAATGTTAATAAATAAAAGTTGATGTTTTTATTATATCTTGTCTCTTGTGTATTTACTTTTTATATTGCTTAGTTACGCTTAGCGTATTTGCTTCTGAGTAAATACGTAGCGGACCAGTCGCGTCCCCTTCGCCGTATACTGGGAAGCGGGGCGTGACAATTTTTTTAATTAATTTTCTTTTAAATTTTTAGAAGCCTAAGAGCCTACACGTGCATAACTCGTAAAAACCAAAATTCGCAAATAAAACAAACTGGCCCAGGAGATAGACCAAACGACGGGGGACACGTGGCGACCGAACTCGGACGGCGATTCGATCGAATCGACCGCCGCCGCCGGTCGAATCGGCCGCCGCCGCCGGCCGAGTCAACCCAAATCCGATTCTTCTCTTCTTGACTCTTGTGTCATTTTGCCTCCCCATAACCCCTGTATAGTTTAAAAACCCTGCACAGTTAAAGAGACCATAAAATCTATCTAATCTCCATTTTAATGCAATTTAAATGCAATTTTTTCTATCAAACCCTAACCCTAATCTTTTCCTATAATTACCACTCCATCTCATACCCTCTCACTCACAATTTCTGTCCAAACTCTCAAGAAAAATCCCTAGAACTTTTGTGTACAAGTGGAGTTAGCGAAGGGCGAAGCTCCGACGAACTTCCGACGACGACCCTAGGAGCTCCCGGCGACGAAACGATTCACCGGCACCTCCTACCACTCCTTCTTCTTCTCCTCTAATCTAAAATCCAGTAAGTGCCTCCTCCCTCTTCTCTTTTCTAATCTAAAAACTTGTATTTCTAAGACCTGACGGAAGCGGAGTTAATCCGACTTCCGATTCGGTTTTCTTTAAAAAATTCCAATTTTCTTACATACAACAATACCAAACTTGCACATCATGACCATTAAACATTAACAAAACATATTGAACAAATTTCATAGCAAAAGAATTCATATTGTAATTTTTATAGCACTTTTACAGAAAAATACCATGTAGTTTAGTTTCGACATAAAATATCATTACTCCTTACTATACCTTTAGATAGAGGTTGTAGGGTGTTTTTCGTCACCCCATTAAGATAGGAATACGCGTGCGCTTGTCAGCCGCATTACAGATCCCCCCTGCCTAGGGCAAGCTGGGGTTTATTAATTGTGGGGATCCGAATCTCCGGCAGCCGCGGACTAAGCTGCCATTAATTACTCTTCGTCTTTGAAGCGAGAGAACCTCCGATTGACGGGTCAAACAGGCCATGCGAACTCAATATGAAGTGTTGTGTTTTGAAGGGGTTTTGGATATATCGGGGGCCCCGTAGAGTTTTTACGAGGGTCCCACTACCCGGATAGCGGACTGGGGGTCAAGAGGGCTGGCGGCCCCTTTGCGGGGTGTGGGGCAGCGTCCCTTTAGAAAATTTTTCTAACAGGAACAGTGTGGTGGAGTATGTGTGTATGCGCATATATATATATATATATATATATATATATATATAAGGAAAAAGCATCCATAGGATGCGTGGGAGAAAGCGCCAGCGCCTCACGTGAGCGGCATGTGAGCGCTTAGGCGCTGGCGCTGCGCTTTGGGTGCTAGCGCCCCCACGTGCCCAACACGTGGGCGCTCGGGCGTTGGCGCTAGCGCTTTGGGCGCTCGGATGCTGGCGCTAGCACCCTACGTGCCCGGCACGTGGGCGCCCGTGCGCTAGCGCTTTGGGCGCTTGGGCGCTAGCGCTTTGGGCGCTTGGGCGCTGGGCGGCAAAAAGGGACTTGGTCCCTGCATTGGGAGTTGTACTCCCAAAAAGAATTACTTATTATTTTTTTTTTTTTGTGTGTGTGTATATATATATATATATATATTTGAGGAGTTAAACTCCTAAGATATTTTTGGAGCTGATGAAGGGGCTTCTCCCTTAAGCCCTGGATCTCCTCCAAAGTGGGATTTTCGAAGATGGGTCTCCTTCTTCCTCCTCTGTTGGCCGGATCTTGAAGAACAAGAGGTATGGGATTTAAAAATCTCCCCTTTTTGAGATCTAATGGAAGATCCGGGCTCCCCTTTATAGGTTTTGTGGTGAAAAACTATTTAGTTTTGGAAAAGGAAGAGTAAAACTCTTGATTTAATTCAAATGAAGGGAAGAAGGTTTTAGAACCTTTTGGAAGGAGAAGGAGGCACATGAACCCTAGTTTTTTGGGAGAATGAAAAGTGTATCCTTTATTCATCATCATGTTGCCTGATATAGGCTTACACATTTACATATAGCCCCTTGGGCTTTACAAAATGGCATTTTGCCCATCCCATGACTCATGTGCTCATTTCTTTTGCACATAAGCCATGGGCTTTACAAAAATTTGGTTTTATGCCCATTTTGCTTACATTCATGCATAAAAAATTATATCAAAATTATTTATTATATGATTTTTATTTCGTCATGGGGAAGGACGGCCGCGGGGCTCGACTTGGGCATGGGCCCGCTTACTTGGGGTTGACCTTGACTTTGACTTGGTCAACTGGGGTGCAAATTTTGACCTCAACAGAGGTAATGACCTACCTCCTCACAACACTCATATGCAATATAGCACGATGACATTTGGGGAATATAGATTTGGAAAATACGGTTTTACACAAAACTACCTCAAACTTATAAAAACCATTTTCTACAAGATTATGTATTTTAAACAAATCTTTACAAAGCGCCGCTACAACCCATTTGGGGAACCCGTTCGGGATGGTGCGGATTATCGCACATCCTCGGACTTAGTAGTGCGAGATGCAGACCTCCGCAAGGAGCATACGGTCTCGAAAGATTTAAAAATACAAATATCTTAAGAAAATGAGATTTCTAGAAAAAATAATAAATTTAATTATTTTATAAATATATATATGTATCATCAAAATATCTAATTTTTTTTATATAGTATAATAATCCAACTTCTCTAAATAAAAAAGAATCACTTTACATGAAAATACCATACAATTCTATACAAGTTCAATACATTACAAATAAATACCATATATTATGAAAAATAGGTTTTATTCACTAGAAATGTCAGAATGATAAAATATACATCAATGAAAACTCTGATGACAATAATAAAATACTTGAGGTGTATTTTGAAAATTATACAAAATTATTTTTACATAAAACCCCATCAAATAATACTAAATTACAATAAGGACCCTAGTAAATATAGGTATAAGTGGGACCAGTCTCTTGAGCCTCAGGGAGCTGGAGATATAGATACTTACCTATTTAAGGTAGACAACTTAACAAACGGTGTTATCAACACGGTAATCGTCTTTGAAAAAGACACAAATCCTGCCATTCATGTGCAGCGGTTACCGATAACACCAAAACCTAATTCAGGACTTCAATTTCTTTTCTAATTGTTCTGACTCAAACGGAGTCTCATTCTAAATAATCTGACTTGAATATGATTCAAGTACAAACTACAATTCAATATGAATCCATGAATTCATATAATCAATATGTTCAATCTATTCAATCTGTATTGACTGAACCGAATCATGGATATACTTCCATCTACATGATTCTCTAGTTACATCCATTTACTGATATCATGGTTTCGGCAAGTCATCCATCTGTACAATTTATATACAAGACAATACAATTTACAATACAATACAAACAATACAATCAAGATATCGCAGGTTTTAAGGGGTAGATTGGTACGGAAGGTGTTAGAAGTGGCATGAGACAGCAACATTTAAGACACCTAACCTGTATTCCATTACTGTTGTACCGTGGCATAAACGGTTCCTTGTACTTTCCGTTCACCTTAGTCTCTGGTCTAATGAGACTCCTCTCGTATACATTGGCCTCTTCTGTACCAAACTACAAACAATGGCGTTAACAATATAATACAACTTTAAAAGTTACACACACTCTCTCTCTCTGTCTATTCTATTTCTCCCTCATCTTTGGGACTTACCGAGCGATTGTTCGCTAACGACATTCCTTCTTTTTCTTCTTTGGAATGTTGTCAGGTGATTCAGACCTTCAGGAGATCGAGCCCACCAGCGAGAACTTGGATCGGCTAGCTTACGACCCAGATCTTTAAATTATTATACACATTTACATTCTGTATTTTCCATTTCTGTCATGCCACTGTTTAGGCATTTCTTTCCATTCCATGTATTTACTTTTCAGATGCATTGTACAAAAGAATGTTAATAAATAAAGTTGTTGTTCATTACATTTGTCTTTTGTATATATTTCTTTTATATTGCTTAGTTACGCTTAGCGTATTTACTTCTGAGTAAATACGTAGCGGCCAGTCGCGTCTGTTCTTCGCCGAAAGACGCGACCGGGACATTGGTGTTCCCCTCCGAACGGCGGCCAAGACATGGACGTCTTGCCTGAGATTCGAGGCAGATACTATTTGGTTTTATCCGTCCACCTCTCCGAAGATACCAAGTTGATTTATGGCACCGTGTATCGGAGGTTTAGACGGATGCGGCCGATGTAGCAGACTTCGTCAGATTCCCCCTCGCTTGAGGGGTTTTTGATTGTGGGGACGCTCTTCCCTGCAGGCGCGAGCCCCTGCAGTTAATTACGCTACAGCATCGCGGTAACAACTTTCTCCTTCTCCAGAATTTCACTTCGTGTCGTGGGTGTTTATTTTGTTTGTGGTTGCCCGTGGATTGTATACGGGGACAAATTTATGTCGTCGCCCGTAAGACGTGGATTAGTCCAAATCCGTATTTTCTTAGATTTGGGTTTGGGGTTTTGGTTTAAGGATACGTTAGCCGTATTTGAGGCTAAGATTAACTTAAACGTTTGTTAAGGATACGTTAGTCCAGTTTGAGACTAAGATCAACTTAACGGGATCGTTTAGATCCGACAAAAGAGCGTTTGGGCTCTATTGTTCCAGTTTAGGGACATAGTGGTCCATTTCCAGTTTAGGGACATGGTGGTCCATCATTCCCCTTTGGGGACGAACATTAGTTTAAGGACATTTCGGTCCAACGTTCCCATTTTGGGACGAATATTAGTTTAAGGACGTTTCGGTCCACGAGTTAAAGGACCCCGCAGTCCGTATCAATGTGTAGTTGTCGGGACCCGTCACCTCTCTGAAGACGTTGAAGGATTACAACGACAAATATCAGAGGAGTTCGGAGATGTACCCTTGAACCGGGTGTAAATTGGTTTAAGAGAGCAGTTGTGCTCAGCTCAATTTAATTTGAGGACTTACGGCCAGTATTGGGCTAAGTCCAGTTGAGAATATTCAACAATTTTTTATTTGTCTGTCCTGTTAGGCCTTTGATTGGGCTCTGCCCTTGTTTAATAATGCATGGCATTTTGTTTGGTCTATTAGACCTTTATTTGGGCCCTGCCCTTTTTAAATGATGCACAACATCTGTTTTGGTCTGACAGACCTTTGTTTGTGCTCTGCATTGCATTTTATTCTAGCCTGTTAGGCCTTTTAAATGGGGCTCTGTTCCCTTTTTTTATAATGCAGAGCATTTGTTTTGGTCCATTGGGCCTCTTAATTGGGCCCTGCCCTTTAATAATGCATTGCATTAATTAGTCTGACGGAACGCCACGTGGCTTGTCAGGCGCTTTGCACCAATTGAGGAGCGCAAGGCGCAAGTCCATGTGGAGGTGACACATGTCACGCTCTAGTGAGCGCAAGTCTGCTAGCGCAGTACGCTGAGACAGTGCGCTGCGCTGTTGTGCTGCTAACACGTGGCGCGCTCTGGTGACTTACGCCAATTTAAGAGAGCAGTGCTCTGTTTTAGAAGCGCATAGCGCAGTCTGTTCTGGGGCTGACACATGGCGCTCTCTGGTGGCTTGCGCCAACCCGAGAGTGCAACAGTGCAATTTTTTCAAGTGCAGGGCACTGTTCAATATCTTGATCCGATTTTGGATCAAAGAAGAGAATCTTCTAAGATCCCAGAACCAATGGTTCATCAAAAGGCAATGCCTTTATTTAGATCAGAAAGATCTAAAGAAGAAGTAAATTACTTCTTTTTATTAATATTATCATTTTTTATTGAAGATCTTTGATCTTGTTTTTAGATCATTGATCTTTTCAGAAGAAAATTATTCTTTTTCTAAAGGTTTTACCTTTTTCTTTTTTTCTTTCTGAATTCTTCTCAAAGTTCTTAGAAGAGCTCTGTGAATTCTCTGTGTGCTAATAATTCTCTCTTAGACTTGGAGTGTAGGGGGCTTTTTATAATGCCATTTGATTTGTTAAATCAGTTAAAGAGATCTTTCTCTGAGTGATTTAGGGATTTTTCCCCACCGTTGGATCTTTGATCCAAGAGCTTCTGTTTTACAGAAAATAATCTTCTTGTTTAATAAGATCAGAAAGATCTTTCCAGAATTTTAATTCTGTTTTAGTGCTGGCACAGTTGGCGCAAGCGCACCTGCGCTTGACACGTGTCACGCAGCGCAGAGCGCAGCGCAACTGTGCTAGCGCAACTGCGCTGCCACGTGTCGCGCAGCGCAGAGCGCAGCGCAACTGCGCTGCCACGTGTCGCGCAGCGCAGAGCGCAGGTCAGCTGAAGCGTTGCTTCCTTTATTATTATTTGAATTTCTTTTAAAACAGAGCCTTACTCTGATTGGGGGAAACAGAAGCGTTGCTTCATTTCCCGTCTTGGAATTTAAACAGAGCTTTGCTCTGATTGGGGTAAACAAATTCCCCCCACCGTTGCGCTTACGTGGCCCCAAACGTGAGCGCAGCCGTTGCGGCAACTTTTGAAAGTTGAAAGGGCTCTCAATGCCTATAAATAGGACCTTTGGTCCCTTAGATGATTTTCATCTCTTTTGTTAAGAATTTTTATTCAGAGTCTTGCTCTCTTGTTTAAACATTTTTAAGAGTTCAGATTCTAGAGAATCTTTAGGTAAAAATTAAAGTAGATTAAATTAATTTTTTAAGAGCCTTGCCCTCAATAGATCCCTGATCTAAAGAAAATTCATTTAGGGTTTCACTTAGCAGAGCTTTGCTCTAAAGGAATCCAGAGAGAACTAAAGAGAACTCTATTAGAGTTCCGTTAATAGAGTTCTGATCTTCCGAAAGGATTTTATTTATAATTTCTTGATTCATTAATGGAGCTTTGCTCCTTCTAAATCATATAACAGAATTCTTAAGAGTTGCTAATTTTGTCGATTTTCTTTTATAGGAGTGATGGACGCCTACATGTACGATCTCGACGAGATCATCTCTTACGGGGACATCCGCCGACTCGGCCGTTCTCAAAATCGAGAATTCACAAACGCGGAGTGTGCCGAAATCATGAGCCGCTTCGACGCATATAACGATCAACTGCTTCCCCGACGTTCCTCCCTCCTGAAGCTTATCGTGGGAGCCATCTGGGAAGCGCTTCCCTTATTCTGTTCCGGTGTGCCGCTTAGGGCGTTGGATGCCGCCGAGGATAAGGTGCACTCGGTGTACCTGATAAACTTAATCTCGAAAAGACGGCGAGACAATCTTGTCGATCTCCTGCACCAGGCCTTCCAACAGTCCGCCATACTCGCTGCTTATTGGAGGGAAGAGGACATCGGTGGAGACCCCGACGCTTGTGCTCGCGAGAGAAAGCATACTAGAATGGTTCGCCAGGCTTGGAAAGTCTTAGATAAGGTTACTTTCGAGTTCTTCAATCCATGTCCTGGGTCCGAGGTCATACCGTTGTAAACCTTTCAATATTTTTGTTTTTGTTTATTGTTTTTATTGATGTAAGAATTTCTCGAGTATGAATGACAAATCCTTTGCCTCCTTCCTTTTATTTTCTGCTTTGTTACTATTGGCATGTTCCTTAAGCAAGCGCAGCCTGTAATCGATGTAGAACATACTGTCTTGAACACCTTGGGGAGTAGTGATGGCTTAAGAAGCAGGTTCAGGTCTGCTACCTAAGGCTTTTCAACTTTATGAGCCGTGAGGGTCCCACAAAGACTTTTCTCCCTACGGATCGAGAGGATCTCGTAGGTGTATTTTCTCCTTAGGAATCGTGAGGATTTCTAAGTGCGTTTTCTCTTATAAGTCGTAAGGATCCTATAAGAGAATTTTTCCCTCTTACGAGTCGAGAGGACCCGTAAGCGGTTGTTTCCCTCCTTATCAAGATTTGACTTTGGAGAGTGTGACCCGTGAATAATATGCAAGAGTCCGTTTTGGACCGACTTGCAGGGTCCCAGTGCTTATGAAACAGGTTTTTCAGTCCCCACTGCCTAAGGCTTTTTCTCACGAGTCGAGCCGAATCGAGCACTCCTCGCAAGAATATCCTAACGTCACAGTTAACCTCTGCTCTTTACGACAGAGGTCCATTAGGGTCTGTGGTACTTAGGGTTTTGGCCGCCATACCGTCGCGTTGGCTGATATATTCCTCGATATGCAATCTTGCTGTTCGAGTAGCCTTGCGATTGTCGTATCTCTGATCCCTTCGGGGGCTGGACAAGACGTCTTCAAGTAATCTTCCAGGTAATCTTACCGTTGAAAGAGAAAGCATAGGGATATTCCATGTCACTTTTCACTTGAGGTTAAGCTCATTTTGGAGAGCCCCAATGAGTCATAACCACTCCGCGCTGGTGTGGGATGATCTCCGATAGTCTTTCAGGCTTTATATGACTTGCCGTCAAGACCCTGAAGCTAGGAATTTGGCCTTTGCTTCGTTTGCTGGCATTGTGTCCTCTATATCGAGACGAATGTCGCGGTTGTCTCTAGGTTGTTGGTGAACCGTCGAGGTTTGGAACTAGGGACTTTGCCGTGGCTCCGCTGTTTGATGATGTTGCGTCTACTGTGTCGAGACGAACGTCGAGGTGGTGACCATTCCGCACTGGTGTGAGATTATCTCCGGTTGTCTTTCAGGCTTTATATGACTTGCCGTTAAGACCTTGAAGCTAGGAATTTAGCCTTTGCTTCGTTTGCTGGCATTGCGTCCTCTATATCGAGACGAATGTCGCTGTTGTCTCTAGGTTGTTGGTGAACCGTCGAGGTTTGGAACTAAAGACTTTGCCGTGGCTCCGCTGTTTGATGATGTTGCGTCTGCTGTGTCGAGACGAATGTCGAGGTGGTGACCATTCCGCACTGGTGTGAGATGATCTCCGGTTGTCTTTCAGGCTTTATATAACTTGCCGTTAAGACCTTGAAGTTAGGAATTTGGCCTTCACTTCGTTTGCTGGCATTGCGTCTGTTGTATTGAGACGAATGTCGCGGTTGTCTCTAGGTTGTTGGTGAACCGTAGAGGTTTGGAACTAGGGACTTTGCCATGGCTCCGCTGTTTGATGATGCTGCGCCTGCTGTGTCGAGACGAACGTCAAGATGGTGACCATTTCGCACTGGTGTGAGATGATCTCCGGTTGTCTTTCAGGCTTTATATGACTTGCCGTTAAGACTCTGAAGCTAGGAATTTGGCCTTCGCTTCGTTTGCTGGCATTGCGTCCTCTATATCGAGACGAATGTCGCGGTTGTCTCTAGGTTGTTAGTGAACCGTAGAGGTTTGGAACTAGGGACTTTGTCGTGCCTCCGCTGTTTGATGATGTTGCATCTGCTGTGTCGAGACGAACGTCGAGGTGGTGACCATTCCGCACTGGTGTGAGATGATCTCCGGTTGTCTTTCAGGCTTTATATGACTTGCCGTTAAGACTCTGAAGCTAGGTATTTGGCCTTCGCTTCGTTTGTTTTGTCATATCCAAATCCTGTTGGAGGAAGGACATTGTTGTTGACATTGCGTCTGCTGTAACGAGACGCATGCTGAGGTGGAGCTGGGATTTTGCCATCACTCCGCTTTATTGACCATGGGGTCTTTTGTTGACACTGCATCTACATCCTGCTGGACTGCGAAGGAACGCCGTTGTTGACATCTCATCTGCTGTATCGAGACGAATGTTGAGGTGAAGCTGGGATTTTGCCGTCACTTCGCTTTGTTTCGACCGCGAGGTCTTTTGTTGGCGTTGTATCTGCATCTTGCTGGACTGCGAAGGAACACCTTTGTTGATTCTTAGGCTGTAGATATTGCCATCAATATTTGGAACTAGGGACTATGTCGTGGCTCCGTTTCATTGCGACTCTGAGGTCGGTTGTTGACGTCATGTCTGCATCTGGTTGGAGTGAGGAGAAACGCCGTTAGCAATCTCTAAGTTGTCGATATCAACGTCGAGACCCTGAAGCTAGGGATCTTCTTTTGCTCCGTTTGTTGATATCGTGTCTGCAATATTGCGACAAATGTCGAGATTGTCTCTAGGTTGTCTATGAACCGTCGATATTTGGCTTCGCTTTCTGATGGAGCCTGTTGGGAAGGTATGGTTCCCTCTTTGTTTGTGCCCCTGGATTGTATACAGGGATCGATGTAATCTCACCTGTAGGGCATTGGTTTCATTCATTTTTTTTATACTATTATTTTATTTCCGCGATACTCTATCATTTCAGCTTTTATATCGCGAAGATTGCGATTGCCCAATCATTTCGGCTATTTTTTCGCGGTGCCCAATCATTTCGGCTATTTATTTTGTTTTTACTCGCTGCTTTTTATTGCGAGTTGCCCAATCATTTCGGCTATTTATTTGATTTTTACTCGCTGCTTTTTACTGCGAGTTGCCCCATCATTTCGGCTATTTATTTCATTTTTACTCGCTGCTTTTTACTGCGAGTTGCCCCATCATTTCGGCTATTTCGTATGCATACATTTTTACTTGCTGCTTTTTATTGCAAGTTGCCCCATCATTTCGGCTATTTCGTATGCACGTATGGCTCGCTGATTTTTTTATCGCGAGTGTGGAACTTGGAATCTGATGCCAATCTCAGCATCAGTATCGCTACAATTGGAATACTGCCAGGAGCGAATCATCATTTGCCATGAAAGGACTCGGAATTTGATACCGGTTTAGGCATCAGCATCGCTACAACTGGGATATTGCCAGGAGCGAATCATCATTTGCCTCTGTCGATGTCGAACAAAGGTGGCTTAGCGAACAGGGTTAGGATGCTGTCGACTAAGGCTTTTGACTTCATGAGCCGTAAGGGTCCCACAAAGGTATTTCTATCTACAAGTCTTGAGGATCTCGTAGGTGTGTTTTCTCCTTAGGGATCGTGAGGATTCCTAAGTGTATGTTCCCCTGTAAGTCGTAAGGCTCTTACAAAAGGGTTTTCTCCTTATAAGTCAAGAGGACTTACAAAGGTTGTTCACCATATGGACATATCCCTAGTCACGGGTGGGACTTGGTTAGGGAAATGTTTATTCGCGCCCGTGGATTGTATACAAAGGTCAGTATTGAGCCACTTGTAGGGCAATATCGAAGATTGTGGGGGTTGCTTAAGAACAGGTTTAGGTTTCTGTAACTTAAGACTTTGAAATCTTATGAGCCGTGAGGGTCTCATAAGAGAGTTCTCCTTACGAGTCGTGAGGATCTCGCAAGTGTAATTTCTCCTTAGGAATCGTGAGGATCCCTAAGTGTGTTGCTCTCTTGTGAGTCGTAAAGATCTCACACGGGTGGTTTCTCCTTACAAGGTCGAGAGGACCCTGTAAGTGTCTTTTAACGAGGTTGCGCCCTTTCGGGTTTTCACAAACACTCGCCGGTAACCCTGCTGTTTTTACTCACGGAGCCCTTTCGGGTTTTCATCCGTACCCATTTTGCTTATGGACACACCGTCTTTTTTTTATTCTTTTTATTCTTTTTTCTAACGAGGTCGCGCCCTTTCGGGTTTTCACGAACACTCGCCGGTAGCCCTGCTGTTTTTACTCACGGAGCCCTTTCGGATTTTCATCCGTGCCCATTTCGCTTATGGACATACCGTCTTTATTATTTTTTTTATTATTTTTTTTTATCTCGTCAGCCTGAGGATGCTGCGGTAGTAGTTTAAAGACGTTTCGGTCGTCAGCTAGTTGTAGGACGTAGTAGTCCGTCATTAGTTTAAGGACGTTTCGGTCCGTCGTTGCCGCATTTGAGACGAATATCTAGTTTACTGACTTTTCGGTCTATGGGGCTTTCCCTATGAATGAGCATGATGCCCCCAGCATATCCACCTTTCTCGGAGCATGTGGTTGTGGCGGGCTCACTTTCCAGTTTTCGGACAACGCGAACTTGCCCTGTAGGTATTGATCTTCGATCTATCCTTTAAAGACGAAGCAATCTTCGATTGGGTGACTTACCGTTTGGTGGTAAGGGCAATAATTGGGATTGTTGACATCGCCTGGCTGCAACGGACGTTTTGGACTCGGCAGATTGATGAGTCTGTTGCGCACTGCCAGCTTGAACAGTTTCCTTGTTTTATTCTGAGGAAACGAGTAAGGACGTCTTGTCTTTCCTCAAGGGATGGGCGTGGACGCATATTGTTTTGAAGGACAACCGGATTTAAGTTGCTCGACTGTTATTGAGTATTGGCGACGATGGTCGCCTTTCCTTTCCTCTTATCATTTCGAGAGTCCAGCTTTAGAGAGAACGGTCTATGGCCCATTTGATCCATTTGGGCCAGTTTGTTGATCAAGGCCTGGAAAGTAGTTGGCTTGAAGAACATCATGAACTGCGAGATGGTCACTTGCGGATCAAGAGTGCCCACGAACATGCCTACCGTAGGTGCTTCTTCGATCCGCTGTTCACATTTCGACCACAGATTCCGCCATCGTGTTGCGTATTGAACCCACGTCTCGCCTAGCCTTATCCTGGCGTTGATCAGTGCTGTTATCGGGGTATGCTCGCTGGCGCTTGCAAATCTTTGTGTAAACAGTAGCTCCATCTCCGCAAATGTTTTGACAGAGTCGTTAGGTAGCTCCGAATACCACTCGAAGGCCGTTTCTGCTAAGCTGCCGACGAATTGGCGAAGCAACAATTCGCCATCGCCTCCAGTGTTACCGCATAAGGCCCTGAATTGAGCGACATGCTGATGGGGATTCCCTGTCCCTTTATATACGTGGAACTTAGGGATCGTATATCCCGGCGGGTAACTGATCTGGTCATTCCAGCTCGGATAGGGTCGTCCGGTCTTGACAATTTGGCCAGCCGCTTCATTCACCTGATGAGCTCGTATTTGCTGAGCTATATAGTCATCCAGTGCGGCCTTGGAAATGGTTTCTTCCTTGGCTGCTGAAAGAGCCGGAGGAGGATTATATATCTCCCATCTATCATCTCCAACAATGATTAGAGGGTCATCAGCTGGAAGGTCCGGCTGTAACATCATCCCAACCATGTCTTGGAAGAGAAGTGCCATTCGCTTTATGTTAGCCGCTTGCTCTGCGACTTCTTTGTCCTTCTTTTCAAGGACTCTGCGTAAGAAGTCAGCGTCAGTTTCCTGTTCGTGCCGCTGTTCTGATGATGCCTCCGAGCTTTCTTTTGGCCCGGTAAGTGCAGCCATTGCAGTCATCATTTCCTGAAGCTTCTGTTGCTGCTCCTGGGCTTTTGTCACGGATCGGGTGAGCGGTCGGTGACCCGTCGAAGCACGGCTTTCCTCCTTTCCGAAAGCCATATAAACAGTGTGCACCACCATGCCCCCAGACTTGGGGCGTTTGTGTTCAGCGCTTTCACGGTTCGCCATGTTCACAGGGGCTTTTTGCGGCCTCCTTTTCTTTTGAGTGATTGACGTTGAGGGAGCCGTTGCAGTGGGCACCCAGCCAGCTGTTGCTTTTTCCGGCTTGACAAAGTAGTCCTTCTCCTGCCGATCCTTCATCTTTTTCTGTCGGCGGAGGTAGTCTTGATCAACAACCGAGTCTTGGACTTGACGCCAGACTTTATAAATTTTAGAGGACAGCTGTTGAGGAGTTTGCTCCGGCTTCTTCTCTGTAGCATTCTTCACAGGTGAAGGAATTCTCTTTAGCACTGCAGTAGGAGAGTTTCTGCGCACCTGGTTGAGCAGTTCAAAGCTGTTCTCGTTTGGAACAGCAGCATCGATCCCCACCGCTGGAGTTGGTAGAGTGAATCCAGAGGGGGAGTTGCCCCCAGCCTTCCTTACTCGACGCCAATGGCGATGTCGAGCGTGTCGTGTGGATGGAGTTGTTTTAGCTATAAGGGTGACTTCATCATGCCCCATGTTTTGAGGAGAGACCGTTATTGGTGCAAGCCTGTCGAAGACTGACACCCGTTGAGAAGCCATGTTTAATCTGTCAAAGACAGACCTCTGGGCAGGGGAAGCAGCTTTGAGGACCTCGTCTGGAGCAGAAACCGGAATGGCTAGCCTTGTAAAAACTGACTCCTTGGAAGGAGGAGCATTTCCAATGATTTCGTCCGCTTGAGCCGGGATGGCTATCTGTTCTGGGATGGCAGCTTCGGGTATCGCGGGCTTGTAGACGTTTTGGCCCAGTCTGTTGAAAACTGAGGTATTGAAGTTGGGCGACCCGTTAAGAGGGATCGCGGCAGTGGTAAGTCGATCAAAAATCGGCTTCTTTGGAGCTTCTTGCGATGTCATTGGGGCATTGAAGCTCATCGGTGGGAGCATGGTCCCGAAGAATAGTCCAGCGGTGGCTTGAGTTACCTGCTCCACTGGCATCTTGAAAAAGGAGGCCGCTTGGGGCCCATAAGTCACTCCTCCGGCAAGGACGAAGCGAGAGTTGCAGTTGCAAGTAGTGCAGTTTGAAGCCATTGATCTTCTGCTCTCTGTACGGAGCAAGACACCAAATCTAAGTACCTCGAATCCACGGGTAACCACAGCAAACCGCGATTCGTTCGCGAACACGACACACGAATTGTGGAGTGGAAAGAGGAAGAGGTCCCACCGGGCATGCCAGAATCTGTTCCCCTTCGAACGGCGGCCAAGACATGGACGTCTTGCCTGAGATTCGGGGCAGATACTATTTGGTTTTATCCGTCCACCTCTCCGAAGATACCAAGTTGATTTATGGCACCGTGTATCGGAGGTTTAGACGGATGCGGCCGATGTAGCAGACTTCGTCAGATTCCCCCTCGCTTGAGAGGTTTTTGATTATGGGGACGCTCTTCCCTGTAGGCGCGAGCCCCTGTAGTTAATTACGCTACCGCATCGCGGTAACAACTTTCTCCTTCTCCAGAATTTCACTTCGTGTCGTGGGTGTTTATTTTGTTTGTGGTTGCCCATGGATTGTATACGGGGACTAATTTATGTCGTCGCCCGTAGGACGTGGATTAGTCCAAATCCGTATTTTCTTAGATTTGGGTTTGGGATTTTGGTTTAAGAATACGTTAGCCGTATTTGAGGCTAAGATCAACTTAAACGTTTGTTAAGGATACGTTAGTCCAGTTTGAGACTAAGATCAACTTAACGGGATCGTTTAGATCCGACAAAAGAGCGTTTGGGCTCTATTGTTCCAGTTTAGAGACATAGTGGTCCATTTCCAGTTTAGGAATGTTCCCCTCCGAACACAGAGACGCGACCGCGTAGGCTCGTCTTGCCTGAGATTCGGGGAAGATGCTATTTGTTTTTATCCATCCACCTTTCCGAAGATGCCAAGTTGATTTATGGCACCGTGCATCGGAGGTTTAGACGGATGCGGCCGATGTAGCAGACTTCGTCAGATTCCCCCTCGCTTGAGGGGTTTTTAATTGTGGAGACGCTCTTCCCTGCAGGCGCAAGCCCCTGCAGTTAATTACGCTACCGCATTGCGGTAACAACTTTCTCCTTCTCCAGAATTTCACTTCGTGTCGTGTGTGTTTGTTTTGTTTGTGCTTGCCCGTGGATTGTATACAGAGACTAAGTTATGCCGTCGCCCGTAGGACGTGGATTAGTCCAAATCCGTATTTACTTAAATTTGGGTTTGGTGTTTTGGTTTAAGGATACGTTAGCCTGTTTAAGACTAAGATCAACTTAAACTTTTGTTAAGGATACGTTAGCCTAATCTCCAGACTAAGATCAACTTAACGGGATCGTTTGGATCCGACAAGAGAGCAATTGGCTCTGTTGTTTAGTTTAATGACATTGCGGTCGATTTTCAGTTTAGGGACATGGTGGTCCATCATTCCCATTTGGGGACGAACATTAGTTTAAGGACATTTCGATCCAACGTTCCCATTTTGGGACGAATATTAGTTTAAGGACGTTTCGGTCCACGAGTTTAAGGACCCCGCAGTCCGTATCGATGTGTGGTTGTCGGGACCCGTCACCTCTCTAACGTCGTTGAAGGATTACAACGATAGGTGTCAGAGGAGTTCAGAGATGTACCCTTGAACCGGATGTAAATTGATTTAAGAGAGCAGTCTTGCTCAGTCAATTTAATTTGAGGACTTACTGCCATGATTAGGCTAAGTCCAGTTGAGAATATTCAACGTTTTTATCTTTGGCCTATTAGGCCTGTGCTAGGGCTTTGCCCCTGTTTAATAATGCACTGCATTTTCTTTTGGCCTGCCAGGCCTTTTTGATTTGGGCTTTGTCCCTTTATTTACGATGCAGAGCATCTATCTTTGTTTGGGTTCTGCCCTTTTTAAAATAATGCATTGCATTTTATTAGGCCTGTTAGGCCTTTTTTAATTGGGCTTGGCCCTTCTGTAAGTAATGCAGTGGATTAATCAAACTGACAGTGGCCATGTGGCCTGTCAGGCGCTTTGCGCCAATTATGGAGCGCAAGCGCATATGGAGGTGACACGTGTCACACTCTGGTGAGCGCAAGCGCAGTGCGCTGCGCTGTTGCGCTGCTGACACGTGGCGCGCTCTGGTGGGTTGCGCCAACTTTAAAGAGCAATGCTCTACTTTTAAAAGCGCACAGTGCAAGTTGTCATGGTGTTGACACGTGGCGCTCTCTGGTGGCTTGCACCAACCCAGGAGCGCAACAGTGCAGTTTTGCAAGTGCAAGGCACTGTTTTAATAACTTAATCCAATTTTGGATTTAAGAGAGGAATCTTTAAGATTCCAGAACCAAAAAAGTGCAAGGCACTGTTATTATTTATTATTTATATTTTTTTTATTGAAGATCATTGATCTTGTTCTTAGATCAATGATCTATTCAGAAGAAATTCTTCTTTTATAGAGGTTTTTACCTTTTTTCTTTTCTTGAGTTCTTCTCACAATTCTTCATAGTTCTCTCTGTTTCTGAGTTTTTGTTTCCCTCTGTTGTTTTTGAATTGGGGTCTAGGGGCCTTTATATAGTACCCATTAATTTGTTAAATTTGGTAAAGAGATACTTCTCTGAGTGATTTGGGGAATTTTCCCCACCGTTGGATCTTTGATCCAAGGGCTTCTGTTTTACAGAAAACAATCTTCTTGTTTTAACAAGAACAGAAAAGATCTTACTGGAATTTTAATTCTGTTTGGCGCAGATGCACCAGCGCTTGCGCAACTGCGCTGACACGTGCCGCGCAGCACAGCGCTTGCGCAACTGCGCTGACACGTGCCGTGCCGCGCAGCGCAGCGCAACTGTGCTGACACGTGCCGCGCAGCGCAGCGCTTGCGCAACTGCGCTGACACGTGTCACGCAGCGCTTGCGCAATTGAAGCGTTGTTTCCTTTAATTTTGTTTTAAATAGAGCCTTGCTCTGATTGGGCGCGCTGCCTTGAGCGCTGCGCTGACGTATCAGCTTCTGACACGTGGCGCGTTGCGCGAAGCGCAAGGGATTTGAAGCGTTGCTTCAATTTTTCAATTTTTGAAATTCAAACAGAGTTTTGCTCTGATTGGGGGAAACAAGGAACATGGTGGTCCATCATTCCCCTTTGGGGACGAACATTAGTTTAAGGACATTTCGGTCCAACGTTCCCATTTTAGGACGAGTATTAGTTTAAGGACGTTTCGGTCCACGAGTTTAAAGACCCCGCAGTCCGTATCGATGTGTGGTTATCGGGACCCGTCACCTCTCTGAAGACGTTGAAGGATTACAACGACAAATATCAGAGGAGTTCGGAGATGTACCCTTGAACCGGGTGTAAATTGGTTTAAGAGAGCAGTTGTGCTCAGCTCAATTTAATTTGAGGACTTACGGCCAGTATTGGGCTAAGTCCAGTTGAGAATATTCAACAATTTTTTATTTGTCTGTCCTGTTAGGCCTTTGATTGGGCTCTGTCCTTCTTTAATAATGCATGGCATTTTGTTTGGTCTATTAGACCTTTATTTGGGCTCTGCCCTTTTTAAATGATGCACAGCATCTATTTTGGTCTGACAGACCTTTGTTTGTGCTCTGCATTGCATTTTATTCTAGCATGTTAGGCCTTTTAAATGGGGCTTTGTTCCCTTTTTTTTATAATGCAGAGCATTTGTTTTGGTCCATTGGGCCTCTTAATTGGGCCATGCCCTTTAATAATGCGCTGCATTAATTAGTCTGACGGAACGCCACGTGGCTTGTCAGGCGCTTTGCGCCAATTGAGGAGCGCAAGGCGCAAGTCCATGTGGAGGTGACACGTGTCACGCTCTGGTGAGCGCAAGTCTGCTAGCGCAGTGCGCTGTGACAGTACGCTGCGCTGTTGCGCTGCTGACACGTGGCGCGCTCTGGTGACTTGCGCCAATTTAAGAGAGCAGTGCTCTGTTTTAGAAGCGCATAGCGCAGTCTGTTCTGGGGCTGACACGTGGCGCTCTCTGGTGGCTTGCGCCAACCCGAGAGCGCAACAGTGCAATTTTTTCAAGTGCAGGGCACTGTTCAATATCTTGATCCGATTTTGGATCAAAGAAGAGAATCTTCTAAGATCCCAGAACCAATGGTTCATCAAAAGGCAATGCCTTTATTTAGATCAGAAAGATCTAAAGAAGAAGTAAATTACTCCTTTTTATTAATATTATCATTTTTTATTGAAGATTTTTGATCTTGTTCTTTAATCATTGATCTTTTCAGAAGAAAATTCTTCTTTTTCTAAAGATTTTACCTTTTTCTTTTTTTTTTCTTTCTGAATTCTTCTCAAAGTTCTTAGAAGAGCTTTGTGAATTCTCTGTGTGCTAATAATTCTCTCTTAGACTTGGAGTCTAAGGGGCTTTTTATAGTGTCATTTGATTTGTTAAATCAGTTAAAAAGATCTTTCTCTGAGTGATTTAGGGATTTTTCTCCACCGTTGGATCTTTGATCCAAGGGCTTCTGTTTTACAGAAGATAATCTTCTTGTTTTAACAAGATCAGAAAGATCTTTCCAGAATTTTAATTCTTTTTTTGTGCTGGCACAGTTGGCGCAAGCGCACCTACGCTTGACACGTGTCGGGCAGCGCAGAGCGCAGCGCCACTGCGTTGCCACGTGTCGCGCAGCGCAGAGCACAGGTCAGCTGAAGCGTTGCTTCCTTTATTATTATTTGAATTTCTTTTAAAATAGAGCCTTGCTCTGATTGGGGGAAACAGAAGCATTGCTTCATTTCCCGTCTTGGAATTTGAACAGAGCTTTGCTCTGATTGGGGTAAACAGTTGGGACGTCTGGCCTGAATTTTGGGGGAAGATGCTATTTGGATTTATCCGTCCACCTCTCCGAAAATGCCAAGTTGATTTATGGCACCATGTATCGAAGGTTTAGACGGATGCGGTCGATGTAGCAGACTTCATCAGATTCCCCCTCGTTTGAGGGGTTTTTGATTGTGGGGACGCTCTTCCCTGCAGGCGCAAGCCCCTGCAGTTAATTACGCTACCGTATCATGGTAACAACTTTCTCCTTCTCCAGATGGTCACTTCATGTCGTGTGTGTTTGTTTCATTTTTGGTTACCCGTGGATTGTATACGGAGACTAATTTATGTTGTCACCCTAGGGCGTGGATTAGTCCAAATCCGTATTTTCTTGGATTTGGGTTTGGGTTGGGTTTAAGGATTGTTAATCTTATTTGAGACTAAGATCAACTTAAACGTTTGTTAAGGATACGTTAGTCTAATTTTAGACTAAGATCAACTTAACAATTTGTTAAGGATATGTTAGTCTAATTTTAGACTAAGATCTACTTAACAGGATCATTTAGATCCAACAAATGAGTATTTGGGCTCTATTGTTTTAGTTTAGGGACTTTGCGGTCCATAGAGTTTAAGGACATCATAGTCCATGAGTTTAAGGACCTCATGGTCCGATTTAAAGACATCATACTCTGGTTTAAAGATATCGTAGCCTATGAGTTTAAGGACCTCACAGCCCATGGAATGTCTGGTTGTCGGGACCCGTCACCTCTCTGAAGACGTTGAAGGATTACAACGACAAATATCACGGGTGAAGAGATGTACCCTTGAACCAATGTTGGTTGGAAGGGTCTGGGAATCACTTTGAATGCCATATGAGATGATCAGTTTTGGAAGATAAGAATATAATTGAGTTCAGTTTCAAGGGATCTTGCCTCTGGAAGACTTAGCTAATTTGGGCTAAGATTGGCTCGAATATAGTGTTAAACACTAGAGTACATTCGGCGCTCACGTGCTCCCATGTGAGGCGCTTAAAGAAGTGTTAAATACTAAAACTGAAGCGCTCACGTGGGGTCACGTGAGGCGCCTGAGGATTGGGCCTTACTTCTTTTATTTTACTCTAAGAATATGCATATAAGTGTTAAACACTTGACCTTTATGACCATCACGTGTGGGCACGTGATGGGTATCCGTGCGTTGGATATTAATCCTTCAGTTTTACTCCATTTTCTCTTTAAAATGGTGTTTGTCAGGGGTCACGTGGGGACACGTGAGGCATCCTTTAGGCGGGAATTGTCTTTGGGTAGAATCCTCTTTTGTTTGATAATTGCCAAGGGTCACGTGGGAACACGTGAGACGCCCAAAATCTGTTCTGCCTTGGCTTTACTTCCTTTTGATTTTGAGAAGTTTGTTCAAGGGTCACGTCGGAGCACGTGACCTAATTTCATTCGTTCTCTTTTGATCATTGAGGGGGGAGTTACGCGGACACACGTGATCATGTTGGGCACTGATCTCTTTTATGTGCATGGAGAGTTAAATCCCTTGTTTAAGAATTAAATTCTCTTGATAGGGTTAAACCCTAATTTTATTTAGAGGAATTAAATTCCTATATGTTAGAAAGAATTAAATTCTTTAACCCCAATTCTCCCTCTAAGTTTTGGATCTGCATGGCAGAATCTCCCCAATGAGAATTAAATTCTCAACTTATGCGGAGATCTGTTTCTGCAGATTTTCAACCAAAGGAAGAACTAAGTTCTTTTTAGAAAAGTTAAACTCTTGATTTGAGAATTAAATTCTCTTTTGTTTTGTGGAAGCTTATAGAATGATCTCCTTCCTTCTCTTACCTAGAGTTTTTTCTTTGAAGAGATCTTTTTTTCTCTCTGGAGAATTAAATTCTCTTCTTCTTTTTTCTCTTCTATCTTCTCTCTCTGTTATTGTATCCCCCCTTTCTCTTCTCTTCTTGGCTCCTATTTATAGGAGAAAGAAAAGATTCAGTTTTTTCAGCCGATCTCTCATTGAGAGATTTTGATTGATTTTATAACCAACATGATCTTTTAGATCACTCGGTGAATTTTATTCACTATTGGATTTTTTAATCCAAAAGATATTTTATTTGTTGTTCCTGGCAAATTTTAGGAAAATATTTCTTTGTACAGAATCTTTCTATAAATTGGCGATTTTTAATCACCCTTGGATTTTTAATCCAACGGTGCTCCCTTTTACAGAGTGCAATATTTTTTGTTTGGAAAGATCTAGGGAAATATTTTTCCAATTATGGTTTTCAATTCCTTTTAATTAGAATTTAATTCTATTAGTTCAGAGGGTTTAAGAGTCTATCACGTGTTGGCACGTGACTTCACTGATTAAGCAATTAATTAAAATTTATTCTATTGGTTCAGAGAGTTTAAGAGTCTATCACGTGTTGGCATGTGACCCCACTGATTAATCATTTAATTAGAATTTAATTCTATTGGTCCAGAGGGCTCAGGAACCCATTACGTGTTGGCACGTGACCCCATTGATTAATCATTTAATTAGAATTTAATTCTATTAGTTCAGAGGGCTCAGAAACCCATCACGTGTTAGCACGTGACCCCACTGATTAAGCATTTCCAATTGTTTATTTTATTCAGCGCATATAGGCTTTGCCTGTAAAAGGTCACGTGTCTGCACGTGAGACCTGGTCACGTGTGGGCACGTGATCCCCCCTTTGGGGGTTTTCCTTGCTGCTTTATTTGTATTTTATTCAATTCCCATGAGGGAATAAGTGCTTTTAATTCCTTTTAATTAAAATTTAATTCTATTAATTCAGTGGGTTCAAGAGCCCATCACGTGTGGGCACGTGACTTTATCAATTAGGCATTCAAGCGTAGATAGAATCTGCCCATAAAAAGGTCACGTGTTTGCACGTGAGGCCTGGTCACGTGTGAGCACGTGATACCCCATTTGGGGGTTTTCCTTACTGCTTTATTTGTATTTTATTCAGTTCTCATGAGGGAACAGCGTACTCTGTCCGTACACTGGGAAGCGGGGCGTGACAGGTTTTGTGGTGGCCCATTCAGATCCGAGCTGTATGGAACCCTACCATGTAGTTCAACTCTGCGTGGACAACCTAAGCAATATAACACAAGAACCAACAACTGAAAACATTCCTTACAATTCATATTTCTTGAATCTTATCATTTCATATATTTTGAATCTGTCATAACCCAAAAATTTTCATTCAAGATTATGGATTCCCTGAACCACACCAGCACCAATGTCAACAACACACCTCCACCACTACCACTCACACCTGCCGTCCCTGCTCCGATCAACGAGCAGACGGTTCTGCTTGAGGCGATCCGCAGCCTCCTGGAAGGACAGCAGTAGCAGACTGCTATCCTAATGAACCGACCAGAGGCAGAAGCACCTGGGGTGAAGCAATTCAGAGCTTTGCACCCCAAACAGTTTGCAGGAAAAGAGAGCCCTCTAGAAACTGAAGAATGGGTTCAGAGCATCGAAGATGATCTGGCAGCGGCACAAGTGCCAGAAATAGCTTGGGTTCGTGTTGCGAAATTACAGCTTACGGACAATGCACGAGTTTGGTGGAAGGCAGAAGAAAGCCGTCTTGATCAACCCATCGAATGAAAGACTTTCCGCGACATGTTCGACACAAAGTACTTCCCTAAGACTGCCAGGTTCGACATGGAACAGCAATTCATCCATCTGCAACAGGGTTCAATGCGGACCAAGTTAGTAGATGAATATGACGCTGGGTTCACCATGCTCAATCGGTAAGATATGTCTCACTAATTCGATTTTTCAATATATCACATACTACATAGCTAACACAATACTTTAACAGATTTGTGGCACACCTGATACCGATGGATGAGATCAGAGCCCGTCGATTCCAACAAGGGTTAGATTTGGAGATCCAGGCTGCACTAGCCACAGGAGATTTTCCGACTCATGAATCGGCTCTGAAAGCTGCCCGCCGTTATAAGTCAATGGTAAAGATGAGGGGCAAATCTTAAACTGCTGGAGTTAAGCGCCCTGCCAACCAGATGGCAGGAGGAGCCTCATCAAGGCCACCTTTTGTGCCAAGGCGACCGGGAGTACCGAACAACCGTCCCAGCCCAGCTTTTTGTAACTACTGCAAGAGAGATGGGCATCTGATGAAAGACTGCCGGAGAGCCAACCGTCTTTGCTTAGTCTGCGGCTCAGCTACTCATGAAATTGGGTCTTGTCCCAGAATACACATCCCAAATGCTGCACCCAGGCCAGCAATCACTTACCAGCAGAGACCGGCCCTTCAGGCACCTGCTCCAAGACTCGCTCTCCCTGCTCCACCACCTAGAGGAACACCGACTGCACCTCCTCCTCGTCAGTTCCATCAAGCTCAATGGAATGTTCCGAGGAATGCTCCTCAGGCCAGGAGAAATGTACTACGGCGACAGGCTTTCACGATGACCGTAGAAGAAACTGAGGCCACTGGCCAAGTCATCACTGGTAACTCTTTCTTCTCAATCTTTTTCTTTCAGTCTTAATACCTACCCACATATTTTTCATATACCTAAAACATATCCTACATACCTTAGGTACAATCTTAGCAGCCTCACTTTCTGCACTGGCACTCTTCGATACTGGAGCATCTCATTGCTTTATGTCGCAACGGTTCGTCCGAACTCATGCGATTCCAGTCACACCGCTTGTATCCAACTGGAATGTCAGTTCAAGAAATGGCATTCTAAAGGCAACAATGGGATACAGCTTGTGTCTAGTAGTCATCTGCAGCAGATAATTCTATGCTGACTTCAAGGTGTTGGACATACCTGTTGGGGTAAAAATTTACACCCCGGTTGACCGAGTCAAAGTCAAGGTCAACCCCAAGCCAGGTGGGCCCAAGCCCGGGTCAAGTGGGCCCATGCCCAGGTCGAGTCCGAAACATGAAGCGGCCGACCCTCCCCATGCTAAAATATAAATCATGTCATAAATAATTTTTTATGTAATTTTTTATGCATGAATGTAAACAAAATGGGCATAAAGCCAATATTTTGTAAGCCCATGGCTTATGTGCAAAAATGAAATGGCACATGAGCCATGGGACGGCAAAATGCCATTTTGTGAAGCCCAAGGGGCTATGTGTAAAATGTATGGCCTATAAAGGCAAAGATAATGAAAATATCTAACAACTTTTTCTCTCTCTAAAAAAAAAGTTTCCAGATCTGAGATCTATTCTTCTTCTTCAAGGTTCCAAAACCTTCTTCTTTCTCTTGAATTAAATCAAGAGTTTTACTCCTCTTTTTATAAAACAAATTAGTTTTTCACAACAAAACCCACAAAGGGGAACTTGGATCTGTCATCAGACCTTAAAAAGGAGAGATTTTGAGATTTCACATCTCTTGATCTTCAAGATCCAGCAAGCAACAGGAGGAAGAAGAAGAACCACTTCCATTAAACCCAAAACACGTTCAGGAGCCCGACTCCTCTCTGATTTCTCTTTTGAGAAATCTTTTTTCAGGCTAAAAGCCTCTTGTCCTCTCCGGCGCGCAGCGCTCTTGCGCAAAGCGCCCGCGTGCCGACACGTGGCGCGCGCGCTTGCGCACCTGCGCGCAGCGCGTATTGCGCAAAGCGCCCGCGTGCCGACACGTGGCGCGCGCGCTTGCGCACCTGCGCGCAGCGCTCATGCGCAAAGCGCCCGCGTGCCGACACGTGGCGCGCTAGCGCCTGAGCGCACAGCGCCCAAGGTGCTGCCCCACGCATCCTTTGGATGCCTTTTCCCCTTTATTTATATATATATGTATATATATACATTTGTATACAAATGTACACATACACATACTCCGCAACATTCTCCCTCTCTAAAAAATTTTCGGGCCAGGGCGCTGCCCCGAACCCCGCAAGGGGGCTGCTAGCCCCCTTGACCCCCAGCCCGCTATCCGGGTAGCGGGACCCCCGTAAAAACTCTGCGTGGCTCCCGATATATCCAAAACCCCCCTTCAGAACAGAACACACGCACACCGCACATTGGGTTCGCATGACCAGTTTAACCCGTTAATCGGAGGTTCCCTCGCCCCAAAGGCGAGGGGTAATTAACGGCAGCTTAGTCCGCGGCTGCCGGAGATTCGGATCCCCACAATCATTAAACCCCGGCCTACCCTAGGCAGGGGGAATCTGTAGTATGCCTGACAAGCGCGCGCGTATTCCTATCTCACTGGGGTGACGAAAAACACCCTACAGATTCTGGCACGCCCGGTGGGACCAATCTCTCCTCCCATATTTCGGGTTAGCGAACTCAATCAATATACATACCTATATTTATACTAAAATAATACTTTTTCATGCAGATTTTCAAGCAATCACCTTTCAACAATGTCTCCGAAGATGAACTCAGCTTCCGTCCCCTACACAATGAAGATAGACTCTAGGACAGTCCTCCCGGCCAGTCTCGGGCGACAATGGGAGGAGCCGCTGCTACCATTCGGCTCTATTATGTTCATGCCATTTGGCGCCATCCCAGCTCCTCAAGCCCCGGTGGCAGACAAACCGGTCTCGAAAGGCAGGAGACCAAATGTGGTGATCTCAAGGGCGCCCTAACCCAAACGCAAGTCGGTGTCTGAACGAATTTCCTTGGCCCCAGCTGGGGGCAAGGCCATCAACACCAATAAAGCTACAACGCGTCCTGAGCAAGCTCCAGCGGTGCCCTTGACCACTGCTCGATCGGGTGTCTTCTCTAAGCTCCCCCCTGATCAACTCACAATGGCTTCCCGGGTAGCAGATGCCGGCCAAGCCTTCAAAATCGAGAAGCTGAGGGAGAAAAGGCTCAGATATAGAGCCAACAAAAGGGCTAGGGCTACTGTCAGGCTAAACCTCATGAGGTTCGAAGAACAGGGTTACCCCGCCAAAGATGAGGGGATGGCTGAATGTGTTATCCACACTGTCTACGTGGTGGGTACGCGCAGCAAGAGCAAGGACGGGGCTACCACATCTCAAATCCAATCTGGCTTTAATGTGGTTGCCACTTCCCAAGAACAGCCGCCTCCGCTGGATGATGAAAACCCTCTCGATGAGGCTGATAGGCAGAGAGAGCCCTCAATTCATGAGGAGTCAGGCTCGGAAAGCGAAGATGAGCCAACTTTCCGTCCTAAGACCACAGAGCAGCAACTTCTCCAAGAGCTCCGAAAACAGCTCAGAAGCAAAGATAAGGAGATGGCCAAGCTCTACTCAAAGATCAACGACTTGACAAATGTCGTCTTACGGCTTACGGCCCAACTTGCCTCTCAGCCGCCCAATCAAGCACAGGGCTCAGCTCATGAACCGGGAAACGGTGTCCCAAAGCAACCGACGCCTATTCCCTCAAATCCAAAAGTGGGCGGACCTCATGAAAGTCAATCGCATCCTATCTCAGGAAATGTCTTGGCTACCGATGACAGTAGCCCGCTAACTCAAGATCAAATCATGGATTTGGTTGACAGCAAAGTCAAAACATTGGTGGCCGAAGCCGAAGCGCAAAAAGATATCAGCAGTAGTGGGAGACCATATCCTGCTCAGTATGATCTGGTGGAATTTCCTAGCGGCTATGTCATCCCTAAATTCGGAAGATTCGATGGGACGGGAAATGCGAATCAACACATCGCCCACTTCAAAGCCTCTTGCGGGAATACTGAGGGCAATGATGCGCTTCTCCTCCGCCAGTTCGTTAATAGCCTGACCGATGTTGCTTTCGACTGGTACGCGAGCATATCAGATGGCTCCGTTACTACTTTCGTCCAAATGGAATCTTTGTTTCGACAAAGGTTCATGAGCGTCAGCGATAAGATCACCATTGCCGAGCTCGTAAGGACCAAGCCCAAGAACAACGAAAGCAACACGGATTTTATAACCCGATGGCGAAATCTCTCCGTCAAATGTGAACCACCGATAGAGCAGGACCAATCTGTCAGTCTCCTCGTCGGAAATCTCAACAATTGGATGGCCCCGTTTCTATGCACCGCGGGTCTCAAAACATTCCAAGAGCTGACCAGGAAAGTTCAGATGCTGGAGCGCTCAAAGCAGGAGTCCTCCTCGGATTCCCAAAATAACAATAGGTCATGGAGAAACCGAAAGGACAATAATCGCAAAGGCGGAGATCCCGACGATTCTGAATCTTTCAATGCTTCGGCTAACCGAAATAAGCAAGGGTTGAGCGGGCCTAATGCCAACCAGCTTCGGAAGCCAATGTTCGGAGAGGGGGGAGAATCTCCACTGAAAGAGAAGCTGGATAAGGTCTATTCCTTCAGAAGGGACAAAATCCGTAAAATATTCAAAGACGCCCTGAAGAACGGTCTACAACTGCCAGAGTCAAAAAGACCGCAGGAAGCGAATAGGACCGACGACCCCAAATACTGCCCCTATCACAGAGTGATAGGCCATGCCATTGAGGACTGCTTCGTCTTCAAAGATTGGGTCGAAAAGCAATACAAGGCAGGAGAGATAGAACTGTCCAAAGGCGTGTTAACAAACAGTCAAGCTGCAACCGCCAATTTCATACAAACGGAGACCGAAGTTCTTCGTGAAACCGATTCTCTCAGGCATCTGCCTTTCTCTGAAAACAATCGACCTCTAAGTCGTTAAACTGGGAATGTAAAAAAATGTAAATAAAAAAAATGTGTAAATAAAAGAAAAATAAAGAAAACCCGAAATGATGGGGCAACTCGCAATAAAAATCAGCGAGTAAAAATAAAAATGAAAATAAAGCCGAAATGATGGGGCAACAGCGAATAAATAGCCGAAATGATAGGGCGATCGCGACCTTCGCGATAAGAAAAGCTGAAATGATAGAGCAATCGCGGTAAAATAAAAAAAAACAAAAAAAACAAAAAAAAAAACAAGGGCGGATGATAAGTTGCTCCTGGTATTATTCCAGTGCAGCAATGCAGACGCCAAACAAAATCCAATTTCCCAAAATTCTTTCAGCCCTACGGCCAGTCCCCAAATTGACTACCGTATACAATCCACGGGCTCAAATAATTCTCAGCATACCCATGCCCCACCGCAACCACCAGTTACGCGGCTGGTCTCCGCCTTTGGAATTATGTTTCATTGGAAAGACCCACTCATGTGTCCTCACGATGCATGAGGAGAACAAACCTTCGTGAGATCCTTACGACTCACCAAGGAAAAACACACTTAGGAGTCATCACGACTCTTAAGGAGAAAATACACCTGCGGGATCCTTACGACTCGTAGGGAGAAAATGCTTTTATGGGACCCTCACGGCCCATAAAATTGAAAAGTCTTAGGTGATAGGGATCCAAACCTGTCTCCTAAGCCATCGCTCCCCAATCCCCAAGTGGCGAATGATGAGTCGCTCCTAGTACCATATTCCAGTGCAGCGATGCAGACGCCAACCAAATTCCAAATCCCAATCCCCGACGGCGAATGATGAGTCGCTCCTGGTACCATATTCCAGTGTAGCGATGCAGACGCCAACCAAATTCCAAATCTCATACCAACGGCGAATGATGAGTCGCTCCTGGTACCATATTCCAGTGCAGCGATGCAGACGCCAACAAAGCCCCAAAAATTTTTTACGGCCCTACGGTCTGGATCATACATCCTGCAAAACCGTATACAATCCACGGGCATAAAACGATCCCAATCTCTCCCAAGTCCTACCAGCGAGACCACATTCAAAGTCCCACCGGCAGGGAAGATTCCAAAAAAAAAATGAAAAAAAAAATAAAATAAAATAATAAAATAATAAAAAGAAGAGAGATATAAAAAAAAAAGAAGAACGGTATGTCCACAAGCAAAATGGGCACGGATGAAAACCCGAAAGGGCTCCGTGAGTAAAAACAGCAGGACTGCCGGCGAGTTTGTGAAAACCCGAAAGGGCGCAAACTCGGAAAAAAAAAAAAAAGAAATGAAATGCACTCGCAAAGTCCTCTCGACTTTGTGAGGAGAAAATTCCCGCGCGAGATCTTTACGACTCACAAAGGAGCAATACACTTAGGAGTCCCCACGACTCCTAAGGAGAAAATACACCTACGAGATCCTTTCGACCCGTAGGGAGAAAATGCTTTGTGAGACCCTTACGGTTCACAAAATGGAAAAGTCTTAGGTGACAGGGATCTAAACCTGTCTCCTAAGCCACCAATTCCCAAATCCTCTCGGGGCACATGATGAGTTGCTCCTGGCATTATTCCAGTGCAGCAATGCAGATGCCAAACAAAAAAAAAACCAAATCCAAATCCTCCCGGGACAAATGATGAGTTGCCCCTGGTATTATTCCAGTGCAGCAATGCAGATGCCAAACAAAAAAAAAACCAAATCCAAATCCTCCCGGGGCAAATGATGAGTTGCTCCTGGCATTATTCCAGTGCAGCAATGCAGATGCCAACCAAAACCAATCCCAAAATCCTCTCAGGACAAATGATGATTCGCTCCTGGTACCATATTCCAGTGTAGCGATGCTGATGTCAACCCAAATCAAATCAATCCAACAATCTCTACGGTGGAATCATGCTCCGTCTCAAAATTTACCCCGTGTCGAAATCAAGCTCCGCCTCGGTGTATCTGCCTTCCCTGTTTAATTATGCTTCGGCTCGGAATCAACCAACGACCTTCTCGTCGGAATTATGCTCCGCCTCGGAATCAAGTCAACCAGCAAGCTCTGCGTTGGAATTATGCTTCGTCTCAGAATGCACCCCGTGTCGAAATGATGCTTCGCCTCGGGATATCTACCTTCCCTGCCGGAATTATGCTCCGCCTCGGAATCAAATCAACCAACCAGCTCTACGTCGGAATCATGCTTCGTCTCAAAATGTTCACCCCGTGTCGAAACGATATTTCGCCTCGGAGTATTTGCCTTCTCTGTCGGAATTATGCTTCGCCTGGGAATCAACCTCCGCATCGAAATCATGCTTCGGTTAGAATGTCTGTCACCCTTCGGAATGATGCTCCGAATCCTGGAATTATACTCCGCTCATCGGAATGATGCTCCGACCCTTGGAATTATGCTCCGCTCTTCGGAAAGATGCTCCGAACCCTGGAATCATGCTCCGATCATCGGAATGATGCTCCGATCTCTGGAATTATGCTCCGCCCATCGGAATGATGCTCCGATCCCCTGGAATCATGCTCCGCCCTTCGGAATTATGCTTCGGATCCTGGAATTATGCTCCGCTCTTCGAAATGATGCTCCGATATCTCTGGAACTATGCTCCGCTCTTCGGAAAGATGCTCCGAACTCTGAAATCATGCTCCGCCCTTCGGAATGATGCTCCGAATCCTGGAAGTATGCTCCGCTCTTCGGAATGATACTCCGAATCTCTGGAACTATGCTCCGCTCTTCGGAAAGATGCTCCGAACTCTGGAATCATGCTCCGCCCTTCGGAATGATGCTCCGAACTCTGGAATTATACTCCGCCCTTCGGAATGATGCTCCGAATCCTGGAATTATGCTCCGCCCTTCGGAATGATGCTCCGATCCTTGGAATTATGCAACGCTCATCAGAATGATGCTCCGATCCTTGGAATTATACTCCGCAAATTGGAATGATGCTCCGATCCTTGGAATTATGCTCCGTGAATCAGAATGATGCTCCGATCCCCGGGAATCATGCTCCCCGGGATGATGCTTCGCCTCTGGAATGATGTTCCACCTCGAAGTTCAGCTTCAAGATCCATCAATTTCATGCACAAAACTCAAATGTGCGGTGTGCATTTATTGATGGGGGGCACTTTGTTGGGGTAAAAATTTACACCCCTGTTGACCGAGTCAAAGTCAAGGTCAACCCCAAGCCAGGTGGGCCCAAGCCCGGGTCAAGTGGGCCCATGCCCAGGTCGAGTCCAAAACATGAAGCGGCCGACCCTCCTCATGCTAAAATATAAATCATGTCATAAATAATTTTTTATGTAATTTTTTATGCATGAATGTAAACAAAATGGGCATAAAGCCAATATTTTGTAAGCCCATGGCTTATGTGCAAAAATGAAATGGCACATGAGCCATGGGATGGCAAAATGCCATTTTGTGAAGCCCAAGGGGCTATGTGTAAAATGTATGGCCTATAAAGGCAAAGATAATGAAAATATCTAACAACTTTTTCTCTCTCTAAAAAAAAAGTTTCCAGATCTGAGATCTATTCTTCTTCTTCAAGGTTCCAAAACCTTCTTCTTTCTCTTGAATTAAATCAAGAGTTTTACTCCTCTTTTTATAAAACAAATTAGTTTTTCACAACAAAACCCACAAAGGGGAACTTGGATCTGTCATCAGACCTTAAAAAGGAGAGATTTTGAGATTTCACATCTCTTGATCTTCAAGATCCAGCAAGCAACAGGAGGAAGGAGAAGAACCACTTCCATTAAACCCAAAACACGTTCAGGAGCCCGACTCCTCTCTGATTTCTCTTTTGAGAAATCTTTTTTCAGGCTAAAAGCCTCTTGTCCTCTCCGGCGCGCAGCGCTCTTGCGCAAAGCGCCCGCGTGCCGACACGTGGCGCGCGCGCTTGCGCTCCTGCGCAAGTGCGCAAAGCGCCCGCGTGCCGACACGTGGCGCGCGCGCTTGCGCACCTGCGCGCAGCGCGTATTGCGTAAAGCGCCCGCGTGCCGACACGTGGCGCGCGCGCTTGCGCACCTGCGCGCAGCGCTCATGCGCAAAGCGCCCGCGTGCCGACACGTGGCGCGCTAGCGCCTGAGCGCACAGCACCTAAGCGCACAGCGCCCAAGGTGCTGCCCCACGCATCCTTTGGATGCCTTTTTCCCTTTATTTATATATATATGTATATATATACATTTGTATACAAATGTACACATACACATACTCCGCAACATTCTCCCCCTCTAAAAAATTTTCGGGCCAGGGCGCTGCCCCGAACCCCGCAAGGGGGCTGCTAGCCCCCTTGACCCCCAGCCCGCTATCCGGGTAGCGGGACCCCCGTAAAAACTCTGCGTGGCTCCCGATATATCCAAAACCCCCCTTCAGAACAGAACACACGCACACCGCACATTGGGTTCGCATGACCAGTTTAACCCGTTAATCGGAGGTTTCCTCGCCCCAAAGGCGAGGGGTAATTAACGGCAGCTTAGTCCGCGGCTGCCGGAGATTCGGATCCCCACAATCATTAAACCCCGGCCTACCCTAGGCAGGGGGAATCTGTAGTATGCCTGACAAGCGCGCGCGTATTCCCATCTCACTGGGGTGACGAAAAACACCCTACAGATTCTGGCACGCCCGGTGGGACCAATCTCTCCTCCCATATTTCGGGTTAGCGAACTCAATCAATATACATACCTATATTTATACTAAAATAATACTTTTTCATGCAGATTTTCAAGCAATCACCTTTCAACAATGTCTCCGAAGATGAACTCAGCTTCCGTCCCCTACACAATGAAGATAGACTCTAGGACAGTCCTCCCGGCCAGTCTCGGGCGACAATGGGAGGAGCCGCTGCTACCATTCGGCTCTATTATGTTCATGCCATTTGGCGCCATCCCAGCTCCTCAAGCCCCGGTGGCAGACAAACCGGTCTCGAAAGGCAGAAGACCAAATGTGGTGATCTCAAGGGCGCCCTAACCCAAACGCAAGTCGGTGTCTGAACGAATTTCCTTGGCCCCAGCTGGGGGCAAGGCCATCAACACCAATAAAGCTACAACGCGTCCTGAGCAAGCTCCAGCGGTGCCCTTGACCACTGCTCGATCGGGTGTCTTCTCTAAGCTCCCCCCTGATCAACTCACAATGGCTTCCCGGGTAGCAGATGCCGGCCAAGCCTTCAAAATCGAGAAGCTGAGGGAAAAAAGGCTCAGATATAGAGCCAACAAAAGGGCTAGGGCTACTGTCAGGCTAAACCTCATGAGGTTCGAAGAACAGGGTTACCCCGCCAAAGATGAGGGGATGGCTGAATGTGTTATCCACACTGTCTACGTGGTGGGCACGCGCAGCAAGAGCAAGGACGGGGCTACCACATCTCAAATCCAATCTGGCTTTAATGTGGTTGCCACTTCCCAAGAACAGCCGCCTCCGCTGGATGATGAAAACCCTCTCGATGAGGCTGATAGGCAGAGAGAGCCCTCAATTCATGAGGAGTCAGGCTCGGAAAGCGAAGATGAGCCAACTTTCCGTCCTAAGACCACAGAGCAGCAACTTCTCCAAGAGCTCCGAAAACAGCTCAGAAGCAAAGATAAGGAGATGGCCAAGCTCTACTCAAAGATCGACGACTTGACAAATGTCGTCTTACGGCTTACGGCCCAACTTGCCTCTCAGCCGCCCAATCAAGCACAGGGCTCAGCTCATGAACCGGGAAACGGTGTCCCAAAGCAACCGACGCCTATTCCCTCAAATCCAAAAGTGAGCGGACCTCATGAAAGTCAATCTCATCCTATCTCAGAAAATGTCTTGGCTACCGATGACAGTAGCCCGCTAACTCAAGATCAAATCATGGATTTGGTTGACAGCAAAGTCAAAACATTGGTGGCCGAAGCCGAAGCGCAAAAAGATATCAGCAGTATTGGGAGACCATATCCTGCTCAGTATGATCTGGTGGAATTTCTTAGCGGCTATGTCATCCCTAAATTCGGAAGATTCGATGGGACGGGAAATGCGAATCAATACATCGCCCACTTCAAAGCCTCTTGCGGGAATACTGAGGGCAATGATGCGCTTCTCCTCCGCCAGTTCGTTAATAGCCTGACCGATGTTGCTTTCGACTGGTACGCGAGCATATCAGATGGCTCCGTTACTACTTTCGTCCAAATGGAATCTTTGTTTCGACAAAGGTTCATGAGCGTCAGCGATAAGATCACCATTGCCGAGCTCGTAAGGACCAAGCCCAAGAACAACGAAAGCAACACGGATTTTATAACCCGATGGCGAAATCTCTCCGTCAAATGTGAACCACCGATAGAGCAGGACCAATCTGTCAGTCTCCTCGTCGGAAATCTCAACAATTGGATGGCCCCGTTTCTATGCACCGCGGGTCTCAAAACATTCCAAGAGCTGACCAGGAAAGTTCAGATGCTGGAGCGCTCAAAGCAGGAGTCCTCCTCGGATTCCCAAAATAACAATAGGTCATGGAGAAACCGAAAGGACGATAATCGCAAAGGCGGAGATCCCGACAATTCTGAATCTTTCAATGCTTCGGCTAACCGAAATAAGCAAGGGTTGAGCGGGCCTAATGCCAACCAGCTTCGGAAGCCAATGTTCGGAGATGGGGGAGAATCTCCACTGAAAGAGAAGCTGGATAAAGTCTATTCCTTCAGAAGGGACAAAATCCGTAAAATATTCAAAGACGCCCTGAAGAACGGTCTACAACTGCCAGAGTCAAAAAGACCGCAGGAAGCGAATAGGACCGACGACCCCAAATACTGCCCCTATCACAGAGTGATAGGCCATGCCATTGAGGACTGCTTCGTCTTCAAAGATTGGGTCGAAAAGCAATACAAGGCAGGAGAGATAGAACTGTCCAAAGGCGTGTTAACAAACAGTCAAGCTGCAACCGCCAATTTCATACAAACGGAGACCGAAGTTCTTCGTGAAACCGATTCTCTCAGGCATCTGCCTTTCTCTGAAAACAATCGACCTCTAAGTCGTTAAACTGGGAATGTAAAAAAATGTAAATAAAAAAAATGTGTAAATAAAAGAAAAATAAAGAAAACCCGAAATGATGGGGCAACTCGCAATAAAAATCAGCGAGTAAAAATAAAAATGAAAATAAAGCCGAAATGATGGGGCAACCGCGAATAAATAGCCGAAATGATAGGGCGATCGCGACCTTCGCGATAAGAAAAGCTGAAATGATAGAGCAATTGCGGTAAAATAAAAAAAACAAAAAAAACAAAAAAAAAAACAAGGGCGGATGATAAGTTGCTCCTGGCATTATTCCAGTGCAGCAATGCAGACGCCAAACAAAATCCAATTTCCCAAAATTCTTTCAGCCCTACGGCCAGTCCCCAAATTGACTACCGTATACAATCCACGGGCTCAAATAATTCTCAGCATACCCATGCCCCACCGCAAGCACCAGTTACGAGGCTGGTCTCCGCCTTTGGAATTATGTTTCATTGGAAAGACCCACTCATGTGTCCTCACGATGCATGAGGAGAACAAACCTTCGTGAGATCCTTACGACTCACCAAAGAAAAACACACTTAGGAGTCCTCACGACTCTTAAGGAGAAAATACACCTGCGGGATCCTTACGACTCGTAGGGAGAAAATGCTTTTATGGGACCCTCACGGCCCATAAAATTGAAAAGTCTTAGGTGATAGGGATCCAAACCTGTCTCCTAAGCCATCGCTCCCCAATCCCCAAGTGGCGAATGATGAGTCGCTCCTAGTACCATATTCCAGTGCAGCGATGCAGACGCCAACCAAATTCCAAATCCCAATCCCCGACGGCGAATGATGAGTCGCTCCTGGTACCATATTCCAGTGTAGCGATGCAGACGCCAACCAAATTCCAAATCTCATACCAACGGCGAATGATGAGTCGCTCCTGGTACCATATTCCAGTGCAGCGATGCAGACGCCAACAAAGCCCCAAAATTTTTTTACGGCCCTACGGTCTGGATCATACATCCTGCAAAACCGTATACAATCCACGGGCGTAAAACGATCCCAATCTCTCCCAAGTCCTACCAGCGAGACCACATTCAAAGTCCCACCGGCAGGGAAGATTCCAAAAAAAAAAATGAAAAAAAAAATAAAATAAAATAATAAAATAATAAAATAATAAAATAATAAAAAGAAGAGAGAGATATAAAAAAAAAAAAGAACGGCATGTCCACAAGCAAAATGGGCACGGATGAAAACCCGAAAGGGCTCCGTGAGTAAAAACAGCAGGACTGCCGGCGAGTTTGTGAAAACCCGAAAGGGCGCAAACTCGGAAAAAAAAAAAAAAGAAATGAAATGCACTCGCAAAGTCCTCTCGACTTTGTAAGGAGAAAATTCCCGCGCGAGATCTTTACGACTCACAAAGGAGCAATACACTTAGGAGTCCCCACGACTCCTAAGGAGAAAATACACCTACGAGATCCTTTCGACCCGTAGGGAGAAAATGCTTTGTGAGACCCTTACGATTCACAAAATGGAAAAGCCTTAGGTGACAGGGATCTAAACCTGTCTCCTAAGCCACCAATTCCCAAATCCTCTCGGGGCACATGATGAGTTGCTCCTGGCATTATTCCAGTGCAACAATGCAGATGCCAAACAAAAAAAAAACAAATCCAAATCCTCCCGGGACAAATGATGAGTTGTTCCTGACATTATTCCAGTGCAGCAATGCAGATGCCAAACAAAAAAAAACCAAATCCAAATCCTCCCGGGGCAAATGATGAGTTGCTCCTGGCATTATTCCAGTGCAGCAATGCAGATACCAACCAAAACCAATCCCAAAATCCTCTCAGGACAAATGATGATTCGCTCCTGGTACCATATTCCAGTGTAGCGATGCTGATGTCAACCCAAATCAAATCAATCCAACAATCTCTACGGTGGAATCATGCTCCGTCCCAGAATTTACCCCGTGTCGAAATCAAGCTCCGCCTCGGTGTATCTGCCTTCCCTGTTTAATTATGCTTCGGCTCGGAATCAACCAACAACCTTCTCGTCGGAATTATGCTCCGCCTCGGAATCAAGTCAACCAGCAAGCTCTGCGTTGGAATTATGCTTCGTCTCAGAATGCACCCCGTGTCGAAATGATGCTTCGCCTCGGGATATCTACCTTCCCTGCCGGAATTATGCTCCGCCTCGGAATCAAATCAACCAACCAGCTCTACGTCGGAATCATGCTTCGTCTCAAAATGTTCACCCCGTGTCGAAATGATGTTTCGCCCCGGAGTATTTGCCTTCTCTGTCGGAATTATGCTTCGCCTGGGAATCAACCTCCGCATCGAAATCATGCTTCGGTTAGAATGTCTGTCACCCTTCGGAATGATGCTCCGAATCCTGGAATTATACTCCGCTCATCGGAATGATGCTCCGACCCTTGGAATTATGCTCCGCTCTTCGAAAAGATGCTCCGAACCCTGGAATCATGCTCCGATCATCGGAATGATGCTCCGATCTCTGGAATTATGCTCCGCCCATCGGAATGATGCTCCGATCCCCTGGAATCATGCTCCGCCCTTCGGAATTATGCTTCGGATCCTGGAATTATGCTCCGCTCTTCGGAATGATGCTCCGATATCTCTGGAACTATGCTCCGCTCTTCGGAAAGATGCTCCGAACTCTGAAATCATGCTCCGCCCTTCGGAATGATGCTCCGAATCCTGGAATTATGCTCCGCTCTTCGGAATGATACTCCGAATCTCTGGAACTATGCTCCGCTCTTCGGAAAGATGCTCCGAACTCTGGAATCATGCTCCGCCCTTCGGAATGATGCTCCGAATCCTAGAATTATACTCCGCCCTTCGGAATGATGCTCCGAATCCTGGAATTATGCTCCGCCCTTCGGAATGATGCTCCGATCCTTGGAATTATGCAACGCTCATCGGAATGATGCTCCGATCCTTGGAATTATACTCCGCAAATTGGAATGATGCTCCGATCCTTGGAATTATGCTCCGCGAATCAGAATGATGCTCCGATCCCCGGGAATCATGCTCCCCGGGATGATGCTTCGCCTCTGGAATGATGTTCCACCTCGAAGTTCAGCTTCAAGATCCATCAATTTCATGCACAAAACTCAAATGTGCGGTGTGCATTTATTGATGGGGGGCACTTTGTTGGGGTAAAAATTTACACCCCGGTTGACCGAGTCAAAGTCAAGGTCAACCCCAAGCCAGGTGGGCCCAAGCCCGGGTCAAGTGGGCCCATGCCCTGGTCGAGTCCGAAACATGAAGCGGCCGACCCTCCCCATGCTAAAATATAAATCATGTCATAAATAATTTTTTATGTAATTTTTTATGCATGAATGTAAACAAAATGGGCATAAAGCCAATATTTTGTAAGCCCATGGCTTATGTGCAAAAATGAAATGGCACATGAGCCATGGGATAGCAAAATGCCATTTTGTGAAGCCCAAGGGGCTATGTGTAAAATGTATGGCCTATAAAGGCAAAGATAATAAAAATATCTAACAACTTTTTCTCTCTCTAAAAAAAAAAGTTTCCAGATCTGAGATCTATTCTTCTTCTTCAAGGTTCCAAAACCTTCTTCTTTCTCTTGAATTAAATCAAGAGTTTTACTCCTCTTTTTATAAAACAAATTAGTTTTTCACCACAAAACCCACAAAGGGGAACTTGGATCTGTCATCAGACCTTAAAAAGGAGAGATTTTGAGATTTCACATCTCTTGATCTTCAAGATCCAGCAAGCAACAGGAGGAAGAAGAAGAACCACTTCCATTAAACCCAAAACACGTTCAGGAGCCCGACTCCTCTCTGATTTCTCTTTTGAGAAATATTTTTTCAGGCTAAAAGCCTCTTGTCCTCTCCGGCGCGCAGCGCTCTTGCGCAAAGCGCCCGCGTGCCGACACGTGGCGCGCGCGCTTGCGCTCCTGCGCGCTGCGCACGTGCGCAAAGCGCCCGCGTGCCGACACGTGGCGCGCGCGCTTGCGCACCTGCGCGCAACGCGCATTCCGCAAAGCGCCCACGTGGCGTGCTTGCGCCTGAGCGCACAGCACCTAAACGCACAGCGCCTAAGGTGCTGCCCCACGCATCCTTTGGATGCCTTTTCCCCTTTATTTATATATATATGTATATATATACATTTGTATACAAATGTACACATACACATACTCCGCAACATTCTCCCCCTCTAAAAAATTTTTGGGCCAGGGCGCTGCCCCGAACCCCGCAAGGGGGCTGCTAGCCCCTTGACCCCCAGCCCGCTATCCGGGTAGCGGGACCCCCGTAAAAACTCTGCGTGGCTCCCGATATATCCAAAACCCCCCTTCAGAACAGAACACACGCACACCGCACATTGGGTTCGCATGACCAGTTTAACCCGTTAATCGGAGGTTCTCTCGCCCCAAAGGCGAGGGGTAATTAACGGCAGCTTAGTCCGCGGCTGCCGGAGATTCGGATCCCCACAATCATTAAACCCCGGCCTACCCTAGGCAGGGGGAATCTGTAGTACGCCTGACAAGCGCGCGCGTATTCCCATCTCACTAGGGTGACGAAAAACACCCTACAATACCGAACTCCGATGTGGTTCTAGGAATGGATTGGCTAGGAACCTTTTACGCTACTATCGACTGTCGTCAAAGGAGGGTAGTGTTTGAGATTCCAGACTATCCGGTCTTTTATTTCAAAAGTGGAGACCGTACCCTGGAGCCAAGTACTTATAAGGCGAAACCGAAGAAGGCAGTGTTTGCAGCAATTCAAGCGGAGGAAGGATCAACGCCAGAAGTGGTTCGAGAGTTCGACAATGTGTTTCTTGACGATATATCAGGTTTGCCTCCCGATCGAGCTCTTGAATTCAGCATTGATTTAGTACCAGGAGCACAACCGGTGATCCAAACACCTTATCGATTAAGTCCGGAAGGTTTGAAGGAAGTCCGAACTCAGTTGGACGAATTATTGGCGAAAGGATGGATTCGTCCCAGCACGTCAAGTTGGGGATCACCAGTACTGCTTATGAAGAAGAAGGAAGGTTCATACAGAATGTGCATCGATTATATAGCCTTGAACGAAGTAACTATAAAGAACAAATATCCGCTACCGCGTATCGACGATTTATTCGGTCAGCTAAGTGGATCTTGTGTTTTCTCTAAATTAGATCTTCGATCAGGTTATCATCAGATGAAGGTCAAGGAATCTGATATCCACAAAACGGCTTTCAGAACTCGCTATGGATATTACGAATTTCTTGTGATACCATTTGGAGTGACCAACGCACCAGCAGTATTCATGAACTTAATGAATCAAGTTTTCTGGGAGTACTGAGACAGGTTCGTTGTCATCTTCATCGACGACATCCTTGTTAGTTATGTATATGCTCTAGAGACCATTATTGTACATATGATATATATTATGGTGGATGCTTGGATATATATAGAGAGGACTTTCTTGCTCGATATGATAGTATGCTATCCGGTTACACTTTGTCTTAACATGTTGACTTGTATTGGTTTATTGTCTTGCTCTCACATGTTGATAAAGCCCTTAGGATATGTACTTGACTACTAGGATTATGATGAGATCATACTAGTGGGGCCAGGGTAGTCAACGAGTACATCCTATAACTGTTCCTAGTCGAGAGTGTATCGAGACAGGGCATCAATACACCGGAGTAGACTAGCGTATACGCATCTTGACCCATATGATGGGCGATGGATGATCCCATATCTATCGGTGTTTGACATCAAACATGGTGTACGGGCGCTCGGTGGAGACTGGGTACACTGAACGGACTCGCCGAGAACTCCTAGATGGATTTATACCTATCGTCAGATAGCAGTTCTCCGGTGACACTGGTACAGGTTGGTCTGTAGACCCGAGATCGTCATAGAGTCTTGTGTGATTCCCACTGTGCTTTGATTTCCACCTTACCACGTCCAAGAAGGCGTGCAAAACGGTGGCTTTTGGATACAGCCCCGAATCACATGGAGGCAATGAGCGATAGGGGGTTTCGTCTCTCTCGGTATAGGGAGTTGATGTTGTGCTGTGTTAGATTGGCTATAACTGGAAGTCCCTGGCCAGGGCTGATATGGAGTGCTACTGGTAAGTGTTATCAGTAGTTTCTCGACCTGTTATGAGCCTCACATTGACACGACTTATCGGTTACTGGGGTCTTATGTTTACCACCCCTAGACTGGATATGCGACATATCAGACGAAGAGACCGGACTGTACGGTAGTGTTACTGATTGGATTCATAGGAGAATATACAGGCTTGCTTGTTGATCTTCTGATTGCCTAATACCTGGGTGGCTGTTACGTTTAGCTGACCGCTTGCAGTTTGTGGGTGTTTGATATGATCATCACCTACTGCCGGAGTATTGACGATTCTTTAAAGTTCTACACAGAGGTTTCCTGGCTCAGACAAAACAGAGTAGGAGCGCATATGTGATATGTGCGGGACCGAGAATAATACGATATGAGATACTGTATTCTATTCTCGCGTTATGAGATATCGGCCGGGTATATGTGATATAGCCGGGTTATCGGATCAAGTGTTGATTCGATGAAATGGTACTTGTTATATTAGTCAGTTATATGCTATATAGCCGGATTGTCGGATCAAGTGTTGATTCGATAATTTAATGTATAATTATATATGTGATATATTACATTACGTTAACTAATATAAACTCGCTTTATTGATTCTTTTTCTCACCGGATAATACATTGATATATATGCGATATATGTTAATTGTATTATTTTATTTTGTTACAAAATATATTATATATGTGATATATAATATTGTAATATGTTAGGGTTACAAATGCAACATGGTTGTTAAGTTTAAACCAAGCTAGGTTTTGGATTTGGGTTCGCTTTTGGATGAGCTTTCATGAAGCTTCATGAAGCTTTGTCTTTTGTCATCTAGCTTGATATTTTGTATAGATATTTGTTAACCCAATCCAAATCTTTACCTATGGTTTATTCTCTACAAGGGTTAAACCTTTCATTCTTAACCTATGGTTGCAATTGTAACCATAACAATAATTCATTATTCATCACAAAAGCTTTCTTCTTCTTCTTCCTCCTTGAAAAAGCTTGCTAGCTTTTTGTGTGTGATGATTTAGTATGAGAAATTAAAAACAAAAGAGAACATAATTCCTACTTCATCATCCTCATCTATTCTAGCCACTTAGATTAGGGTGTTCACTTCTCTAATTACTTCATTAGTGAAGTGTAAGCGTGGGTTAGAGATTCTTCAAGGTAGATCATCTTAGATCAAAAAGACTTCAAGCAAGATGAATCATTCACCTCTTGGAGCCTTACGAGAATCGGAGTTCATGATGATCGCAGCGAAGGGACCTCAACACGGAGCTTATGAAGTGAAGGAACGGACTGCAAAGGTTGTAATCCTTATCTCTTTACTTCTTTGTATGTGATACATATTTTGTTACCCTAGATATTCTAGCATGATTCATGGTTTGCTTGCTTTGCACCTCTTTAATTTTTAAAGTGGCATGAGTGATGCTACCAAACCCTAGACTAGGTGCAAGGGAAGCCCAACAGTGGTATCAGAACCAAACTAGAATTCTAGATACAGTGTTATAACAATTACGAAAATGAAATCCACTCCGAAATACGATATTATGCTAACCCCATTTTGCTCTCTATAAATTTTCCAAAAAGTCCTTTAAAAATTTTCCAAACAAGTGCAGAATGCAGTATGGACCAAAGTAAGAACATGGGAGAAATACGGAAGGAGGGGCTCGGTTTTGGGCCGATTCCCAGGCCTCAAATTCCGGCCAGGCCGGCCATGAGGGCTCCTCTACCCCCCGTATTCCTCTTGTGCTCTTTTGGATTCATTTTGGGTTTCTTAGTATTGTTTGTTTAACCCAATTTTCATGTGATGATTTGTTTGACCCGGGGCTAATTCGTAGTGCTTCGTAGTCGTATAATTTAACATTGTATTGGTAATTTTGACTATTTTTAGCAGTTCGATCGAACTTCGCACACCACATTTTGTACCCCGCTGAAATTTCCAAGTGTTGTAATTTTCCGGAGTTGATTATACTCGTAAAATCGTGCAAATACCCCTATGGACCCCCTAGAAGACTATAATAACCTTAACTCGATTCTATGCCCACGGAACCGCGAACGAACCTTCGGGTTTGCCGTAGTTCCGTGGTGTCATAGGTGAGGCGTTGGTTAACTCCTTCTACGGCTGGTCCATGGACTCTGTGGCATGGTTTTTGAGTATATTAACTTTGCTCAAGTGTTGAGCTCACTGGGGTAATTTGTGAGTGTATGTTGATTCGATCGAAACGTTAAATATCGTCATGATATTCTGTGATTGTGATACAATATGTGGAATTCATATAGTTAGGCATGAAATCTGTAATATGTGATATTTCGGGTTTACGATATCTAAGGAGATTATGGATTCCAAATGTTGTAGTTTTTCACTTTCTTTTCTGCGACCGTAAGTGTAGTATGTGGGGTATTGCCGGCTTCATTGCTATACATCAACGACAATCGGGATACGCATACTTGCTTACGTTGATGATATGAGATATTATGTATTGCTGTAATATGTTATATTGGATCATCGTGTTCTGAATAGCCGGGGGTTTTATGTGAGATGAGGGTTTTTATTTTCATTCATGTAAAATTCTTTGTATGTAATATTCTTTTATTGGGGCACTTCCGGATTGAGGATGATGTCACTATTGTATATTATTTACTTTTCCGCATTAGGATAGACCCGAGGAGGGGAGCACAAGTAACCGGGTTCTAGGGTCCAGTGGGAGGTCATCTCGAGGAGTCGAGACCGGGCTCCTAACCCTAGAATTGGCAGTGTTACTTGCCACTCTCGTGTGGGTCTAGGGATGTGGGTTTGGCTATTCATCGCGACCGTAGAATCCGTGTTTTATACAAGCTCGAAATAAAACACGGACGTCCTAGTATATCCAATATTTCATATGTTATCTTCTGCTGCAATGTTCTGTGATGAGATCATATTACTGCCTGAGACGAATGCTTATATTATATATATATATGATATATAAATATTACAGCTTTCGTTTCTTCTGTGATGCTTAGGAAGCATAATTGATGGGATTTATTAATGAGATTAATAAAAGAAAAGAAACCTAAAAGATGTTGTAGAATCAAATTTTCAAAAAGGGTAGCTACAGTTTTTGCTTTGCATAGTGGTATATATGATATACCCTGCACCTTATTCGATGAGGAAAGAGTCGAGGTCCCTTCACCGAGAGTGACCTCTTTAGCAAAACTGGCAGATGCTATAAACTCGCAGTTTAGTTTTTGATTGCTTCTATAGTTTTTGCTTTGTACAGCGGTATTTATGAAATATCCTGCACCTTATTCGATAAGGAAAGAGCCGAGATCCCTTCACCGGGAGTGACCTCTTTAGCGAAACTAGAAAAGCCTCAAAAACACTCCTTTTCAAAACCACCTGTTTCTACAGCGATATCAAGTTCTTTATGCTCATGGTTTTCTGAAAAACCTGCGTAGCCCTCCGACATTTCAGATAAGTAATACTTAGTATTCGTGCTGCGTTTGTTGGCTTTCGTTAAGGCGTAGTGTGCGGTAGCTAACTATTGCTTATCTGCAGCATATGATGCGATTGGGTTAGGGTAGTCGTACGGCTTTGTTGGCTTTCGTCAAGGGTCGTGCGGGTGGGTTTAATTCAATCAAGAAATGTACGGGTTGAACTTGACTAGCGCACTATGGTTTGTTGGCATTCGTCAAGGTCATAGCACGTTAGGGGTAAAAGCATTATCGGGAATTTCAAGTGTTGAAATTTGCAATGAGATTGCATACTTCCTATGAGATAGTTGGATCCCGATACCCACTGCGAGTAAGAGTTACACCTGGGAGAGTTTTACACATGACAATTAGCCGATCAAGTAGGTGTCTAGAAAGGTGTTAACGGGGTTATGCCTCTGGGAAAAAGATGTTTATTTTAATTAGGTCCGTGCGAAAGCACGGGGAACCTCCCTCAAAGTACCAACACTGGCATGGCTGAAAGATTGGCGAACTTGTAAGGTGTAATTAATCTCGGCTAGTATTTCCTTTTAGGATTTGAAGGAAGATTTGATGAAAACAGTGGGAGCCATCCTGATTAGATAAGATAATAACCAATCTAATCTTGCAAGAGCATACGCTAAAGTGTTTTCTTCTCTCTCTCTCCAGGTAGCGACCCTGTCAGGCCTTAATCAAGATAATAATATAGATGTATTGACTGAACCCGCTTATTATACTGAGCAGGGGAACGTTGGTCCCGTTCTTTCTTATAAGTGTTATAAGACTGAGCAGGAAATAGGAGGATATCTGGATTCTCACACCGCCCAAACGAAGAACAAGCATGCTGATGCATCTTCTTCGGGTGTGTTAGTTATCGAGAACCGTTTCTCAGTTCACTCTACATCCTGGGTATTAGATACCGGATCGGGATCCCACATATGTAATATGTTACGTGGGCTACGTAAATGTAAAGAACTGGGAATGGGTGATCATTCCGTAAGAGTAGGGAATGGTGCAGATGTTGCAGCCAAGGCAGTTGGCGAATATCACCTTGTGTTACCAAATGGTAATACATTGGCTCTGAACGAATGATATTACATTCCGACCCTGATATGCAATCTTATATCAGTTTCTTTATTGAGCAAAGAAGGATATAATTTTGTAATACAGGATAATGTTATGAATATCTTTCTGGATCAAAAGTTGATTGGATCAGGCTCGTTAAATAATGGCATATACGTTCTAAATCAAACTACAGTTCTTAATGTACAGAACACACATAAGAGGAAGAGTTCAGAAATGAATGAATCCTACTTATGGCATTGTAGACTAGGTCATATCAATGCGACACGGCTAGCTAGGTTACATAAGGATGGATATTTGAATCCGTTCAAATTTTCATCTTATGATACTTGCCAGTCATGTCTCAAAGGCAAGATGACCAAAACTCCGTTTAGTGGACACGGAGAAAGAGTTACAGAACTCTTGTGACTGATACATAGTGATTTATGTGGTCCCATGTCTACACATGCCAAGAACGGTTCTTCCTAATTCATTACATTCACTGACGATCTCTCAAGATACGGACATGTGTTCTTGTTGAAACACAAGTCTGAAGCTTTTGAGAAATTCAGGGAATATAAGCACGAAGTAGAGAACCAAACAGGCAAAAGTATTAAGATCCTACGATCTGATCGAGGAGGAGAATACTTGATCGAGGAGAAGAATACTTGAGCAATGAGTTCCTGGACTACCTAAAAGAGAATGGGATTCTCTCTCGGCTTACTCCTTATACACCACAGCACAACGGTGTATCGGAGCGGAGGAATCGCACCCTATTAGATATAGTGCGCTCTATGATGAGCAATGCTGAGTTGCCTATTTCCTTCTGGGGGTATGCGCTTGAGACAGCCATACACCTATTGAATATGGTTTCTACCAAATCAGTGCCTACCACTTTATATGAGATATGGATGGGGAAGAGACCATCTCTTAAGTATGTTAAGATATTGGGTTGTCCGGCCTATATCAAAAGGCACAATCCGGACAAACTTGAGGCAAGGTCTGTCCTATGCAAGTTTGTAGGATATCCCAAGAACTCACAAGGGTATATCTTCTACCACACTGAAGAACAAAAGGTGTTTGTTTCTCGACATGCCACCTTTTTAGAAAAGGAATTTCTTGCAAAGGAAATTTGTGGCGAGGAGGTAGAACTGGAAGAAGTTCCAGCAACACAAACTACGACAGAAGATTTAGTGGAACCAGAGGATTCAGTAGTCCCCGACGAACCCCAGCCTCACCGCCGATCTAACAGGGTTCCTCATCCACCTGAGAGATACTACGGTTTTATCATAGACGGTGGGAGCGAGGATTGCATCATGGAAGATGATGACCCAACTAGCTTCGATCAGGACATCACGAGTGGGGACTCTGTGAAGTGGCTGGATGCAATGCGATCTGAGATGGAATCCATGTACACCAACAAAATATGGACTTTGGAAGTTGCCCCTGAAGGGGTAAAACCCATTGGGAGCAAATGGATCTTTAAGAAGAAACTTGGTGTGGATGGAAAAGTTGAGACTTTCAAAGCTAGACTTGTTGCAAATGGTTTTCGTCAACGACCAGGTGTGGATTATGACGAAACCTTTTCTCCAGTGGCTATGCTTAAGTCCATCCGGATCCTACTTGCCATTGCTGCATACCATGACTACGAAATCTGACAGATGGATGTTAAGACCGCCTTTCTGAAAGGTGATTTAGAAGAGTGCGTGTACATGACTCAGCCAGAGGGCTTCGTAGACAGTGGGAGCAGCGGAAAGGTGTGCAAGCTGTTTAAATCCATCTACGGGTTAAAGCAAGTATCGCGGAGTTAGAACATCTGTTTTGATGTTGTAGTCAAAGAGTTTGACTTCATCAAAAACATAGATGAACCTTGTATATAAAAGAAGGTTGCAGAGAGTAAGGTTGTCTTTCTCGTATTATACGTGGATGACATACTCTTGATAGGAAATGATGTTCCTATGCTGCACTCGGTCAAGCTCTTCTTATCACATAGATTCTCAATGAAAGATCTAGGTGATGCCTCCTGCATTTTGGGAATCAAGATCTATAGAGATAGATCTAAACGGATACTGGGATTGTCCCAATCCAGGTACATTGACACCATACTAAAAAGGTTTAGTATGGAAGAATCCAAGCGTGGGAACCAACCCACGATCTCTGGACTCACTCTCTCCAAAGAGATGTCTCCCAAGACTGATTTGGAAAAAGCTCGCATGCAAGGGATACCCTATGCTTCGGCAGTAGGCTCTATCATGTATGCGATGCTATGTACAAGACCCGATGTAGCATACTCACTAAGTGTAGTGAGTCGGTATCAAGCAGATCCTGGAGAGAGTCACTGGACAGCTGTGAAGAACATTCTCAAGTACTTGAGAAGGACTAAAGAGATGTTCTTGGTGTATGGTAACGGTGAACTCCAGGTGGAGTCCTTTACCGATTCGAGCTTCCAAAGTGATAAGGACGACTCTAAGTCGCACTCGGGATTTGTCTTTACCCTCAATGGAGGGGCGGTGTGTTGGAAGAGTTCCAAACAGGAAACGTTGCAAACTCGACGATGGAGGCTGAATACATCGCTGCCAACGATGCTGCCAAAGAGGCTGTCTGGATGAAGAAGTTCATTACTGAACTTGGTGTGGTTCCGTCCATTGAGCATCCAATACCTTTGTATTATGATAACAATGGAGCCGTGGCTTTGGCCAAGGAACTCAGGTCCCATCAGAAGTCCAGACATATTCTGAGGAGGCATCACCTGATCCGGGAGATAGTTGATCGCCGGGAGATCGAGGTCAGGAGAGTTGATACAAAGGACAACACTGCGGATCCACTCACGAAGGCCATACCCCAAATACAATTTGAGAGACTCTTCGGGATGTTGGGTATGAGATACTACAACAGCTGGTCTTAGTGCAAGTGGGAGAGTGTTAGTTATGTATATGCCCTAGAGGCCATTATTGTACATATGATGTATATTATAGTGGATGCTTGGATATATATAGAGAGGACTTTCTTGCTCGATATGATAGTATGCTATCTGGTTACACTTTGTCTTAACATGTTGACTTATATTGGTTTACTGTCTTTCTCTCACATGTTGATAAAGCCCTTAGGATATGTACTTGACTACTAAGACTATGATGAGATCATACTAGTGGGGCCAGGGTAGTCAACGAGTACATCCTATAACTGTTCCTAGTCGAGGGTGTATCGAGACAGGACATCGATACTGTTTCGCCCAATCAGAGCAAAGCTCTGTTTGAATTCAAAATTTAAATTTTTGAAGCAACGCTTCAGATCCTTTGCGCTGAGCGCAACGCGCCACGTGTCAGGCGCAGATGTATCAGCGCTGCGCCCAAGAAGACGCGCCCAATCAGAGCAGAGCTCTATTTGCCTGAAGCAACGCTTCAGTTGCGCTGCGCTCTGCGCTGCGCGACACGTGTCGGCGCAGATGCGCTAGCGCAGTTGCGCTACGCTCTGCGCTGCGCGACACGTGTCGGCGCAGATGCGCTAGCACAGTTGCGCTGCGCTTTGCGCTACATGACACGCGTCACGCGCTGGGGCATCTGCGCCAAATTAAATTAAGATTCTTAAGAAATCTTTTCTGTTCTTGTTGAAACAAGAAGATTTTCTTCTGCAAAGCAGAAGCCCTTGGATCAAAGATCCAACGGTAGGGAAAATCCCCCAAATCACTCAGAGGATGATCTCTTTAACAAATTTAACTAATTTGTGAGCACTATAAAAATGACCTTAAGCCTCAATTCAAAGGGATGAACATTTTTTTTTGGAGAACTCAAGAACTTTAAACAGAGAGAGAGCTCTAAAGATTTCAAAAAAAAAGGTAAAGAACCTTCATGGATTAGAAGAAATTCCTTCTAATAGACCATTAGTCTAAAAAAAAAAAAAATTATTATAAGATCAATGATCTTTATATAAAAAAGAAAACAGTGCTTTGCACTTCTTGTGAACCTTTGGTTCTTTAAAAACAAGGTAAAAAAAAATAATAATAAAAGAATAGTGCTTTGCACTTTTGTGAACCTCTGGTTCTTCGAATAAAGAAGAAATTTATTTTTCTTTGATCTGATCTAGATCAAGAACTTAAACAGTGCTTCGCACTTCCTTTCTGGAATCTAAAAAGATTTTTAGTGCTTTGCACTTCCAAACTGCGCTGTTGCGCTCCTGAGAGAACGCCACGTGTTAGCTGCAGAACAACTTGCGCTACGCGCCTTGAAATAGAGCTTCGCTCTCTGGAACGGGCGCAACTCACCAGAGCGCGCCACGTGTCAGCTGCAGAACAACTTGCGCTACGCGCCTTGAAATAGAGCTTCGCTCTCTGGAACGGGCGCAACTCACCAGAGCGCGCCACGTGTCAGCTGCAGAACAACTTGCGCTACGCGCCTTGAAATAGAGCTTCGCTCTCTGGAACGGGCGCAACTCACCAGAGCGCGCCACGTGTCAGCAGCGCAACAGCACAGCGCACTAGCGCAGCGCACTGCGCTGTTGCGCTTGCGCTCCCCAGAGCATGACACGTGTCACCACCTTATGAGCTTGCGCTCAGTGATTGGCGCAAAGCGCCTGACAAATGCAATGCATTTCACTTCCTGAAGGGCCAAGCCCAATTAAAAGGCTTAACAAGCCTAATAAATAAAATGCTGTGCATTATTTGGAAGGGCAGAGCCCAATTGAAAGGTCCAATGGACCAAAATAAATGATCTGCATCATAATAAAAAGGGCAGATCCCAATCAAAATGGGCATAAATGGCCTGAAGTAATGCAATGCATTATTTAAGTATGGGCAAAGCCCTAGCACAGGTCTAATAAAAAAAATAAATGGTGGTGTTGAACATTTTCAACTGGACTTAGCCCAATTTTGGCCGTAAGTCCTTAAATTAAATTGACTGAGCAAAATGGCTCTCCTAAATCAATTTACGTCCGGTTCGAGGGTACATCTCCGAACTCCTTTGACATCCATCGTTGTAATTCCTCAACGACGTCAAAGAGGTGACGGGTCCCAACGACCACACATCACTATGGACTGTGGGGTCCTTAAACTCGTGGACCGAGACGTCCTTAAACTAATATTGGACCGAGACGTCCTTAAACTAATATCGGACCGAGACGTCCTTAAACTAATATCGGACCGAAACGTCCTTAAACTAATATTGGACCGAGACGTCCTTAAAACTAATGTTGGACCGAGATGTCCTTAAACTAATATTGGACCGAGACGTCCTTAAACTAATAATGGACCACTACGTCCCTAAACTGACATCGGACCGAAATGTCCCTAAACTAATGACGGACCACTACGTCCTTAAACTGGTATTGGACCGAGACGTCCTTAAACTAATATTGGACCGAGATGTCCCTAAACTAATATTGGACCGAGACGTCCTTAAACTAATATCGGACCGAAACGTCCTTAAACTAATATCGGACCGAAACGTCCTTAAACTAATATTGGACCGAGACGTCCTTAAAACTAATGTTGGACCGAGATGTCCTTAAACTAATATTGGACCGAGACGTCCTTAAACTAATAATGGACCACTACGTCCCTAAACTGGCATCGGACCGAAATGTCCCTAAACTAATGACGGACCACTACGTCCTTAAACTGGTATTGGACCGAAACGTCCCTAAACTAATAATGGACCGAGACGTCCTTAAACTAATATTGGACCGAGATGTCCCTAAACTAATATTGGACCGAGACATCCTTAAACTAATATTGGACCGAGACGTCCTTAAACTAATATCGGACCGAAACGTCCTTAAACTAATATCGGACCGAAACGTCCTTAAACTAATATTGGACCGAGACGTCCTTAAACTAATAATGGACCACTACGTCCCTAAACTGGCATCGGACCGAAATGTCCCTAAACTAATGACGGACCACTACGTCCTTAAACTGGTATTGGACCGAAACGTCCCTAAACTAATAATGGACCGAGACGTCCTTAAACTAATATCGGACCGAGACGTCCCTAAACTAATATCGGACCGAGACGTCCCTAAACTAATATCGGACCGAGACGTCCTTAAACTAATATCGGACCGAGACGTCCTTAAACTAATATTGGACCGAGACGTCCTTAAACTAATAATGGACCACTACGTCCCTAAACTGGCATCGGACCGAAATGTCCCTAAACTAATGACGGACCACTACGTCCTTAAACTGGTATTGGACCGAAACGTCCCTAAACTAATAATGGACCGAGACGTCCTTAAACTAATGATGGACCACTACGTCCCTAAACTAGCATCGGACCGAAATGTCCCTAAACTAATGACGGACCACCACGTCCCTAAACTGGCGATGGACCGAGACGTCCTTAAACTAATATTGGACCGAGACGTCCTTAAACTAATATTGGACCGAAACGTCCCTAAACTAATATCGGACCGAAACGTCCCTAAACTAATATGGACCGAAACGTCCCTAAACTAATATCGGACCACCACGTCCCTAAACTGGAATATGGACCGCTACGTCCCTAAACTGACACGATAGGGCCCAAACGCTCTTTTGTCGGATCTAGACGGTCCTGTCTAAGTTGATCTTAACCCCAAATACGGTCAACGTGTCCTTAGACATCTAAATAAACAATAAAATCCCAAACCAACTTTGGTTCAAGGGTACATCTCGGAACTCCTCAGACGTATGTCGTTGTAATCCTTCAACGACGTCAGAGAGGTGACGAGTCCCGACGGCCGGATAATTAAATCAATCACTACGTCAGGTCGATCTTAGTCCAAAACAGGACTAGCGTATCCTTGATGAATGTTTAAGTTGATCCTAGTCGCAACGCGACTAATGCATCCTTAAACTAAAAACACCAAACCCAAATCTAAGCAAATACGGATTTGGACTAATCCACGCCCTACGGGCGACGGTATTACTCAGTCTCCGTATACAATCCACGGGCAACCACAAACAAAATAAACATACACGACACGAAGTGAAATTCTGGAGAAGGAGAAAGTTGTTATCGCAACGCGATAGCGTAATTAACTGCAGGGGCTTGCGCCTGCAGGGAAGAGCGTCCCCACAATCAAAAACCCCTCACCCTGAGGGGGAATCTGACAAAGTCTGCTACATCGGCCGCATCCGTCTAAACCTCCGATACTCGGTGCCATAAATCAACTTGGCATCTTCGGAGAGATAGACGGATAAAACCAAATAGCATCTGCCCCGAACCTCAGGCACGGACGTGAAGTCCTGGCCGCCGTTCGGAGGGGAACAGATTCTGGCACGCCCGGTGGGACCTTTTCCTCTTTCCACTCCACACTTCGTGTGTCGTCTTCGCGAATCAATCGCGGTTTGTTAAATGGTTGTCCTCGGATTTCAAGTTGCTAAGATTTGGTCTTTTATCTGGCGCAGAATTCGAGATTCAATGGCCTCCAATTGCACCAGCTGCTCGAGATGCCACTGCAACAAACGCTCCACTTCACCAGGAGGGGTGACGTATGGGCCCCAAGCGGCGTCTTTCCTTACTCTGCCAGTAGGCCAGGTGACCCAGGCCACCACCGGCCTGTTTTTCGGGACCATGGTCCCCCCTGCAAGCTTCTCTATGCCGATATCCGCACCAGAAGCGAACAAGAAGTCGGTATTCGACCGGCTCACTGCTACCACGACCCCTGTCAACGGGTCGCCCGCTACTAAGCTGACAGCCTCTGTTTTCACCAGGCTAGGTCAGGATCATAAAGTGGCTGTCCCAAAGAGGGCAACGGCCACAGCTTCGGAAGTCGTTGAAGCGGCTTCTCCTATCAGAAAGTCAGTCTTCACAAGATTGACGGTTCCTACTCCTCCTTCAGCTGGTCAAAAAGCATCAGTCTTTGATAGGCTGACACCGGCAGTTACCCCACACCCAAACAGGGGGCAGCAAGAAACTATCCCGATTTCCGAGCCAGTCCCAATGGCTCGTCGTGCGCGACGTCGTCACTGGAAACGAATAAGGAAAGCAGGGGGCAACTCCCCTTCAGGGCTAACCCCGCCTGCTCCAGTGGCGGAGGTCAATGCTGCTGTTCCAACTGGAAACAGCTTTGAATTACTGAGGAAAGTGAGAAAGAACTCCCCAACCGCCGTATTGAAAAGATCTCCTCCGCCCGTGGAGAAAGCTCCGGAGGCAAAACAAGAACAGCCCTCTCAACGGTTGTCGTCCAAAATTTATAAAGTCTGGCGGAGAGTTCAAGACTCCGTGATTGACTCAGACCACTTCCGTCGCCAGAAAAGGGCGAAGGTGGAAAAAGACAAGAACCACCCCATTAAACGGCAGGGGGCAACAAATGCTAGGAGGCCCACTTCAACGGCTCCTTCAACCTCAAAGGTCCATAAAAGGAAAAGACCAGAGAAGGCTCCCGCGACGATGACAAAATCTAAAAGCGGCGAACCGAAACGCCCCAAGTCAGGGGGCATAACAGTTCATACGGTCTATATGGCTTCAGGAAAAGAAGAAAGTCGTACTTCTACGGGTCACCGACCGCTTACCCGGTCAGTGACCAGGTCTCAGGAGCAGCAACAAAAGCTCCAGGAGATGATGACTACAATGGCTGCACTCACGGGGCCAAAAGAGAATCCTGAGACGTCCTTAGATGAACGCCAAGAGGAAGAGACCGACGCTGAGTTCCTCCGCCGAATACTGGAAAAGAGAGACAAAGAGGCTGCGGAACAGGCAGCCAACATAAAGAAAATGGCCCTCCTATTCCAAGATGTGGTGGGTATGATGATTCAACCAGATCCACCTGCTGGAGATCCCCCGATCATTCTTGAAGATGATAGGGGAGAGACATCGAATCCTCCACCGGCTCTATCCGCAGCTAAAGAGGATACCATATCAAAAGCTGATTTGGATGAATATATTGCTCAACAAATACGGGCGCATCAGGCGGTTGAAGCAGCCGGTCAGATCGTGAAAACGGGGCGGCCATATCCGGGCTGGTATGATCAAATTAAGTACCCGCCAGGTTACACAATTCCTAAGTTTCATGTCTACAAGGGGACCGGCAATCCCCATCAACATGTTGCCCAGTTCAGGGCGCTTTGTGGTAACACTGGAGGCGACGACAAACTCTTGCTGCGCCAATTCGTTGGAAGCTTATCAGACACGGCTTTCGAGTGGTATTCCGAGCTCCCCAACGACTCTATCAAAACCTTTGCGGAGATGGAGCTGCTCTTCACCCAACGTTTTGCAAGTGCCAGCGAGCGTACCCCAATGACGGCACTGATCAATGCCAGGGTAAAACCCGGCGAGACATGGGTTCAGTACGCTATACGGTGGCGTAATCTATGGTCTAAGTGTGAACAGCGCATAGAAGAAGCCCCTGCGGTGGGAATGTTTGTTGGAACACTCGATCCACAAGCAACCATTTCACAATTTATGATGTTCTTCAAGCCGACTTCCTTCCAGGCTTTGATCGACAAATTGGCGCAGATGGACCAGATGGGCCATAAACCCCCTCTCCCGAAGCCGGATTCCCGAAACGACAAAGGAAAGGGAAAAGCAATCGTCGTCGCTAATGCCCAACAACAACCGAACGATTCGAAGCCGGTTGCTCGTCCAAATAATACACGCCCGTACGTACCCCTTGAGGACAGGATGGGACGTGCTTACTCCTTCCCCCGTGATAAAACAAGGAGGTTATTCGAGCTGGCATTGCGCAACAGGCTCATAAATCTGCCAGATCCAAAACGTCCGTCGCAACCAAGTGACGTTAACGATCCTAATTACTGCCCTTATCATAGAGTGTTGGGACATCCAATCGAAGACTGTTACGTCTTCAAAAATTGGTTGGAGAATCAGTACCGTCAGGGCAAATTTGCGCTATCTGACAAATGGAAGGTGAACCCTCCGCAGCCCCACACCTATAAGGGGACGAATACGCCAGGGGCAACGTGCTCCGTCATTGAAGAGGCTCCTTGGGAGGTCGTATTATCAGCCAAAACGAGGAGAATGCTAAACGATCTTCAAACCTGCCCAGCGGTCAAGTGGAAGAACCCCTTGGAACCGCAGGTTATTAAGGGGATGTTGAAGCCACGACCGACTCCGAAGACCGATGGTAGTAGTTCAAGCGTTCATAGCCAGCCGTCAAAATCTTCGAAAAAGAAGAAGAAGAAATCTAAGAAGCCCGTGAAGCCTGGCGACAAGCGCACGGACTTACAAAAGCAAATCGATGCGCTGGATGAATATAACCAAAAGGCGCGAACTCCTATCACGCTCCAAGATTTCCTTGATCACGTCTTCCAAAAAGAAGATGAAGGAGAAAGTTCATCGGATGAATCTGACGAATATGTAACAAGCTGTCATATGATCTCCCATTCGACCACGAACGATGAAGGAACTTCTGGCACTGAAACGCTGGGGGCAAATGCCGAATCAAGAACCCCAGGGTTACCAGTTGAAATGATTAGCGCGTTTCTTAATGAAGCACGGTTGAAAAGCAAGGCTGATCGAGAACGCGAGACGGCTATATTCGAAAGGGCCAAGCGTCAGCGACTTGAGGAAGGAGCTGAAATGATCCCGTTGGAGCAAAATGCCTCCACCACTGACAAAAGCCAATCCAAGATAAAAAAGAAATTTGCTAAGGCCATATCGATGGGCATGAAGCTACCACCCTCTGAAGAAAAAGTTACTGGCGCGGTAGAAATGCACCCCTCTTATTGCTTATACCATCAGAAGGTCTCGCATTCCACCCAAGATTGCAAAGCTTTCAATGGATGGTGGCAAGGATACGTCGCTAATCGACAACGATTTAAACGGGAAAAACGTAAAATTCGCCGAGAGCAAAGAAATACGACTAAAGAACTTGAAAGAACTACCGGCAATTGTCACATGGTTAACATTACCGGGTCACAAGTGCCTACATTTGGGAGCGACTCCGATGAAGAGCTAGAGCTTGGTCCCCTCTTCGAAGAATCCACTTCGGGAAAAGAAAAAGAACTGAAGGCCTGTGAGAATATACAGCTGCGCAATCGAACATTACCCGAAAAGAACCTCGGACCCTTGAATAAGAAAAACAAAGGGAAAGAGAAGGTCTCTGAAGACATCGCTTTGGATGACCAAGTTGCGGAAGAGTTAACCGCCAAGAATCCCCCAAAAAGGAATAAAGTAGATTACAATGTCTTGGCGCATCTGAGAAAGCTACCCTCACAACTCAGCATTCTCGATGCCCTATTGCTATCAAAAGAGGCGAGGGATTCTTTGATTAAGGCCCTACAGGATCCGGACCAGTTCCAAGCCTTCTTAGCCGAACAAAAGATGAAGGATGAATTGGAAGAGGTGCACACAGCCGACGTTGCTTTTGGTGATGAAGACCTTCTCCTCGGGACGTGTGAACACAATCGCCCCCTTTATGTCTCGGGATACTGCCATGACATAAAGATAGGAAAAATCTTGGTCGATAACGGATCGTCTGTCAATTTACTCAATGTGCGAGTGTTAAAGGAGATTTGCATGAGTGTCCAACACCTCGCCCGGGACAAAATCACCATCTCCGGTTTCGACTCTCAATCCTCAAAGACTCTTGGATCTGTGATATTGACGCTACGCTTCGGGGTGCTCGTCACAGACATCAAATTCCATGTTATAGACGCCAAGACGTGCTACAATGCTCTGCTCGGCCGACCATGGCTACACGAATACAATATCATCCCTTCTACACAGCATCAGTGCATGAAGTATTCTAGGGACGGCCTCGAGTACACAGTGGCAGGAGAGTTGAATCCATTTTCCGTGAACGAAGTTCGCAAGTATGAAGATGCCAAATACTTCCTACCGAGTTTCGAAGACACGGAAAGATGTCACAAACCGGAGAACAAAACTAACGCAACCATCCCTGTCTTCGGCAGTGACACCGAGGAGGAGGAGGATATAATTTATTCAGGTCCGTCCCAGTCCACCAGGCCAGGACCATCTGTTCCTTCATTGATCTTCGGTAGTGACTCAGAGGATGAAGTTCATGCTGTATTCCCCGCTCGGCCTTCAATACAGATTTCCACTGATGAAGAGCGAAGTCTGCAGATAACCATGGTGCCGCTTGAACATTACAAAGAACTGGATGCACTCGACACCAACAGCGTAGAAGAATTGCAGACATTCTATATCCCTCCCGGAAGAAAAGGCGAGAAGGCAATCCTATTCTACCGTTCTGAAGAAAACAAGGTGGAAAAAGAAATTTGGCATGGCGCGGATCCCACGCTCGACAAGCTTCAGCCTATCCGTCTTCCCAGATATTATACCGAAGGTTTGAAGAAACTGCTGAAACGCCAAGGGATGTCCTTCACACAGACCATCAGAAAAGCCAAATTCTATGACAAGGTCTGGAACGTTCCCGGAACTCAATGCAAACTGCCTAACGGGAGAACGGAAACAAAAGGGCTCGGGTACATCCGGCCAAAGAAACGGGAGTTAATAAACAGCTGTTATGCCATGTATGACTTTGATGAAGAAGCGGACGCTCAATGGGAGGACGCTAATCCCGAATCAGCAAAAGTTCCTGACACAAAGCCGCCCAGTCCATCGTCTAAAGACCCGGTGAGCAAATTTATAAAGGATGCGAGTCAAAAAGCCCGAGATGATCACGATCGTGAAATGGAAATCTATGAGAAAGCCAAGACACAACGCCTCCTTCGACAGGCAGTAAAGAACGAAGATGTCGCCCCAAGTCAGCCTGCTACAAAAAGGGTTCGACGCGAAAGCAAAAACAAGTCGAGGGGCCGAAAAGGTGCTCGACAACCGCAAGACAGAGCTAAGAAGCCACGCATACGAGAGTCAAGCGTTATTGACCTAGCCCTTATGAAGAAAATGGGTCGAGCATACTCGTTTCCTCGGAACAAAACAAGGAAAATACTTGATCTTGCTCTAAAACATCAAATGCTTACTCTGCCAGAGTCTAAACACCCTGAGCAAGCAGGCGAAGTCTCCAACCCAAATTATTGCTCTTACCATCGAGTAGTAGGGCATCCGCTTGAAGATTGTTTTACCTTTAAGAATTGGGTTGAGGACCAATATCAGTTAGGCAAATTCGCGCTTTCTGACAACTGGAGGGTAGCACCACCACAGAAGCACGAACCCGAGGCTGCAAAAGAAAAACCAACTCCGCATTGGGATTGGCAGAAAATTCGCACTTGCCACGTGGTAACAATATTAAAAGAAGAATCCGAGGACATGAACGACTTCCCTTGGTGCTTTGAAAACAGCAGCGATGAGGTAATCTCAGAATTTCCCCCAGCTCCGAAAGAACTGGAGGATGGAATCCACACCACTGCAGATAATCTCAAGAAAATTGAGTTGGGGACGGAAAATGACCCGCGACCAACATTCATCAGCGAGCTGTTATCTGAAGAAAGGGTGACTGCGTTGAAGGATGTGCTTCTACAACACAAAGATTGCTTCGCGTGGAACTATTCCGAAATGCCGGGACTGGATCCAGAAATTGCTGTACATAAATTGGCGATATCTCCGGACATCAAGCCCGTCAAACAAGCGCCGAGGAGAATGCGACTCGAGCTTGAGATGAGCATCAACGCCGAAGTCAAAAGGCTTATAGACTCTGGCTTCATCCAGGAAGTTCAATACCCTGAATGGATTGCCAACATTGTCCCGGTGATGAAGAAAAATGGGACGGTGCGTATATGCGTAGATTTCCGGGATCTTAATAAAGCCTGCCCAAAAGATGATTTCCCAGTACCAGTCACCGAGCTGATGATAGACAACACGTCTACTCATGAAGTTTTCTCCTTCATGGACGGCTCATCGGGGTATAATCAAATAAAAATGCATCCTGAAGATCAGAAACACACAGCTTTCAGGACCCCTCTTGGGATATTTTGTTATAAAGTGATGCCCTTCGGTTTGAAGAACGCCGGTGCTACTTATCAGAGAGCCATGACAAAAATCTTCGACGACCTCATACATGAAATCGTTGAATGCTATATCGACGATCTTGTGGTTAAAAGCAAATCATACGAGGAACATCTCGAGCATTTGAAGATCGCGTTTCAACGCCTTCGGCAATACAACTTGAAGATGAATCCTCTTAAATGTGCGTTCGGGGTTTCCTCGGGTAAATTCCTAGGATTCGTCGTTCGACACCGAGGTATTGAAATAGATCCGTCAAAGATCAAAGCGATCATGGAAATGCCTCCGCCAAGGACTCTCAAACAGTTGCGGTCTCTCCAAGGGAAACTCGCGTACATACGGCGATTTATAGCCAACCTTTCAGGAAAGTGCCGCCCTTATAGTCACCTGATGAAGAAGGGAACCTCATTCGTTTGGGATCAAAAATGCCAAGGCGCACTGGATGAGATCAAGCAATACCTGCAGAACCCGCCGGTGTTGGCTGCTTCGGTTAAGGGGAAGCCTCTTATTCTTTATACAACCGCCCTCGAAGGTTCCTTAGGCGCATTATGGGCACAAGAAAACGATCAAGGGAAAGAGAGGGCGCTCTACTACTTAAGTCGAGTGCTGCTGGGGGCAGAAAGCAACTATTCTCCCATTGAAAAACACTGCTTGGCATTGATCTTCGCAATAACAAAGCTTAGGCACTATGCGTTGGCGCACGAGGTCCGTCTGATTTCAAAAGTGGACCCTCTCAAATATTTAATGTCAAAAGCCATATTGACAGGACGACTCGCTAAATGGGCCCTGCTCTTGATGGAATTTTCCATAACATATCAACCTCTCAAGGCAGTAAAAGGCCAGGCCATCGCTGACTTCCTTGCTGAGCATCCCATACCTGCCGACTCTCCTTTAAACTGCGATTTGCCAGACAGACATGCATTTGACGCAATCGACAGTGGTGATACCCGTTGGGAGCTTTACTTCGATGGAGCGTCCTCTATGAAAAAGCACAAACAAAGTATGCCAACGATCAAATCGGGGGTGGGACTCATCTTTGTGACTCCCCAAGGAGGAATAATGCGCTTCGCCTTCTCCTTAACGGAGCCGAGAACGAATAATGAAGCTGAATATGAAGCTTTGATAGCAGGCCTCGAGATCGCCATCGATATGGGAATTGAGAGCCTCCTCATATACGGGGACTCCCAACTGGTCGTCAGTCAAGTGAACGGCGATTACCAAACATGCAAACCGGAATTGGTAAAATACGGTGAAAAAGTGCAACAACTGCTAATCCAAATTCCCTCCTACACGTTGGAAAGCATACCGCGCGCGGAAAACAGCAAAGCAGACGCACTAGCCAAACTTGCTAAAGAACTGGCTGACGAGAACCTCGACGACGTTAGAATCGTAGTACAAAGCCGTCGAGTGCTCGCCCCAACAAAAATATCTCCGGAATCGTCCGAAGAAAAAGGAACGACTGAGCAGTCGACCTTACAAATAAAAGACCATGAGAAGGTTGAGGATTGGAGGGAAGTCTTTATAGACTACTTCAAGTCCCACCGAATGCCCGAAGATGCGTCCGCAAGACATCAGCTCATGAAACGAGCTCTGTCTTTCGCCTTCGTCAATGATACTCTGTACAAGAGGTCATTCGATTCTCTGTGGTTGAGATGCTTAGGACCTGACGAAGCGAGAAGGGTCGTCCAAGAAGTTCACGACGGACTCTGCGGTTCCCACCAAGCAGGCCCTAAGATGAAGTTAAAGATAAAGCGGATGGGCTACTACTGGCCCACGATGATGCAGGATTGCCTAGAATACGCGAGGCAATGTCATTCATGCCAAATTCATGGAGACTTCATCCATCAGCATCCCAATCCACTGCATCCAACAATGGCTAGTTGGCCATTTGAAATGTGGGGAACTGACATAGTCGGTCCCATCGAACCAGCATCGTCAAAGGGACATCGTTTCATCTTGGCAACGACTGATTACTTCTCCAAATGGGCAGAAGCGGTACCGTTGAGGGAAGTAAAAACGGAGAACATCCTCCATTTCTTCAAAACGCATGTCATATACCGGTTTGGAACCCCAAGAAGGATCATCTCTGACAATGGGCCAGCCTACCGAAGTCATAAGATTAGCCGCTTCGCACAACAGCACAATATAGACTGGAGATATTCCTCAGTTTATAACCCCCGAGCTAACGGTCTAGCTGAGGCCTTCAACAAGACCTTGACGAAAATCATGAAGAAAACGGTGTCACGAAATAAGAGAGATTGGCACGAAAGATTGCAAGAGGCTCTTTGGGCGTATCGAACTACATTTAAAACGGCCACAAACACAACGCCGTACGTGTTGGTATTTGGGACGGAAGCAGTACTCCCCCTCGAGATAGAATTACCCTCTTTACGAGTGGCAGTTCACTACGAGCTGACGGATGAAGAAAATGCTCACCTCCGGCTTGAGGAGCTTGACGCCCTTGAAGGAACACGGCTCATAGCGCAACAAAATCTGGAGGCTTATAAAGCAAAGATGACGCGCTCGTATGAAAGATTGAGCCGCCCGAGGACATTCCACCAAGGCGAACTCGTGCTAGTCGTCAAAAGGCCCATGATCCCCAATCGCGCCAAGCGGGGAAAGTTTGAGCCAAACTATGAAGGACCGTACATCATTGATAAGGTCTACCAGGGCAGAGCCTATCTACTCATGGACATGCACGGTGAAAGACCTTTCAGGCCAATAAAACGGTCGCTTCCTAAAGAAATACTACGCTTAACGAGCCTTAGTTCAGGTCAATGATAGATGACGACGACTATGTCCGCTCGCTATCTTCCTAAGCTCAGGCTTTATAAGCAGTAGCCAGCCCTCTCAACGGCGGACCGAAATGTCCTTAAACTAATAGCAGACCGAAACGTCTTTAAAACTACTACCGCAGCATCTTTAGGCTGACGAGATATTAAAAAAAAAAAAAAACGGTATGTCCATAAGCAAAAAGGGCACGGATGAAAACCCGAAAGGGCTCCGTGAGTAAAAACAGCAGGGCTACCGGCGAGTGTTCGTGAAAACCCGAAAGGGCGCGACCTCGTTAAAAAAAAAACAAATAAAACAAAAAAAAAAAAACAAAAAAAAACGGTATGTCCATAAGCAAAATGGGCACGGATGAAAACCCGAAAGGGCTCCGTGAGTAAAAACAGCAGGGCTACCGGCGAGTGTTTGTGAAAACCCGAAAGGGCGCAACCTCGTTAAAAGACACTTATAGGGTCCTCTCGACCCTGTAAGGAGAAACTACCCGCGTGAGATCCTTACGACTCACAAGGGAGCAACACACTTAGGGATCCCCACGATTCCTAAGGAGAAAATACGCTTGCGAGATCCTCACGACTCGTAGGGAGAACTCTCTTATGGGACCCTCACGGCTCATGAGATTTGAAAGTCTTAAGTTACAGAAACCTAAACCTGTGCTTAAGCAAGCCCCCACAAACTTCCAATATTGCCCTACAAGTGGCTCAATATTGACCCTTGTATACAATCCACGGGCGCGAATAAACATTTCCCTAATCAAGTCTCATCCGAGACTGGGGATATGTTCGCATGATGAACAACCCTTATAAGTCCTCTCGACTTACAAGGAGAAAACCCTCCTGTAGGATCCTTACGACTCACAGAAGAACAAAACACTTAGGAACCCTCACGGTTCCTAAGGAGAAAATACACCTACAAGATCCTCACGACTTGTAGGGAGAAATACCTTCACGAGACCCTTACGGCTCATGGAGTCCAAAGCCTTAGCCGACAAGATCTTAACCCTGGTCGCTAAGCCTCCTTTGTTCGACAACGACAGAGGCAAATGATGATTCGCTCCTGGTAGTATCTCAGTTGCAGCGGTGCTGATGCCGAAATCGGTGTCCAATCTTAGGTCTACGGAGAAAGCCAATAGACCGCACATGCATACAAAATAGCCGAAATGATAGGGCAACTTGCAATAAAAAAATAGCAAGTATAAAAAAATGTACGCATGGAAAATAGCCGAAATGATTGGGCAACTCGCAATAAAAAGCAGCGAGTAAAAATAAAATAAATAGCCGAAATGATTGGGCACCGCGAAAAATAGCCGAAATGTTTCGGCAATCGCGACCTTCGCGATATAAAAGCTGAAATGATAGAGCATCGCGGAAATACAACAAAAAAAATTAATAATAATAATGATAAAATTCTGTCCCTACAGTTAAGATCACATCGATCCCTGTATACAATCCAAGGGCGCAAACAAAGAAGAAACCATACTTCCCCAGCGGATTCCGTCGAACGACGAAGCCAAACCTCAACGGTTCATTTCAACCGAAGAAGCCGGCAAACCTCTCAACTCACGGATACAAACACTCCTTGACGAGAGCCTTCTGATCCGCGTCGACTCGCAGAGCCACCAGCGCCTCCGTGGGAACCATCGACTCGTTTCAAACCCCAAGGACACAAATAATCCTTGGCGCTTGGGAAACAAATAATCCCTCGCAAAACTTCTCAACTCACGGATACAAACACTCCTTGACGAGAGCCTTCTGATCCGCGTCGACTCGCAGAGCCACCAGCGCCTCCGTGGGAACCATCGACTCGTTTCAAACCCCAAGGACACAAATAATCCTTGGCGCTTGGGAAACAAATAATCCCTCGCAAAACTTCTCAACTCACGGATACAAACACTCCTTGACGAGAGCCTTCTGATCCGCGTCGACTCGCAGAGCCACCAGCGCCTCCGTGGGAACCATCGACTCGTTTCAAACCCCAAGGACACAAATAATCCTTGGCGCTTGGGAAACAAATAATCCCTCGCAAAACTTCTCAACTCAAGGATACAAACACTCCTTGACGAGAGCCTTCTGATCCGCGTCGACTCGCAGAGCCACCAGCGCCTCCGTGGGAACCATCGACTCGTTTCAAACCCCAAGGACACAAATGATCCTTGGCGCTTAGGAACAAATAATCCCTCGCAAAACTTCTCAACTCACGGATACAAACACTCCTTGACGAGAGCCTTCTGATCCGCGTCGACTCGCAGAGCCACCAGCGCCTCCGTGGGAACCATCGACTCGTTTCAAACCCCAAGGACACAAATAATCCTTGGCGCTTGGGAAACAAATAATCCCTCGCAAAACTTCTCAACTCGCGGATACAAACACTCCGTGACGAGATCTTCTTTGACTCACATTTCGGGCAGTAAGGATTCAAAAACCTGCTTCCTGAACAATGGGATCCTACAAGTCAATCCTAAATGGTCTCTTGCATACTATTCACGGATCTCACTCTCTGAAGTCGATTCTCGACAAAGAGGGAAACAACCGCTTACGAGTCCTCTCGATTCGTAAGAGGGAGAAATGCTCTTATAGGATCCTTACGACTTATAAGAGAAAACCACACTTAGGAATCCTCACGATTCCTAAGGAGAAAATCCACCTATGAGATCCTCTCGATCCGTAGGGAGAAAAATCTCTATGAGACCCTTACGGCTCATAGAATTGAAAAGTCTTAGGCGGCAGATCTGAACCTGCGGCCTAAGCCATCGTTGCCTCTTGGAGAAATTAAGTTGTATGCCAATCAAGTTCATCGACAACATCATGGTGTAAAGGCAGAAAACAAAAGAACGTACAAGATATTGCAAAAGAAAGTGTGTATCTTTATTCATTGACCTCAATCAAATACATGGTGAATCATACAAAAGAGCGAAGAGAGGGTACACGTTACTCAGAAAAGAAAATTTTTACAAATACATTGATACAAAGGCAGCTATTGGGAAGGAAGCGTCTTAAATAGCTCTATCAGTTGTTCGTACACCTCCTTCCATGCCTTTTCCCGATTGGATGCGATTATCAGCTCCGCCTCCACCTGGGCCCGTTGCTGTGCGACGGAGGCAAGCTGATCCCTAACGGCTTGATAAGCAGCTTCACGGCCTGGAGTGTCATGCTCGGCGACATCAAGTGCCCGCTTTAGTCTCAGCCCATTCGACATGCGCTCCAGAAGACCCTCGAACACGGTCTTTACCTCAGCAGCGTTCGCCTCAACTTCGACACGCAAGCGAGCAGTTCTGCTCGAAGAATCTTGGCACTCCTTCAGCCTCAAAGCCACTTCTTGTTCCAGATGACGGAAACGAGAAGCGCTTTGCTCGAGCCATGCTCCCCATTGAGTACTCAAGGCCAAAGTCTCGGGGGACGGGCGCATTGACTCCAGCTGATAAAGGCGAGCCTCGACCTCCCGACAATAGTTAACCCAGGAGGCAACAATACTCTCGTCATGGAAAGTGGCGAATATCGCCAACATTGGGTTAACCGTCGTGGCGAAGTCCTCAGCAGATACAGGAGCCTCGATGTCGAGTTCCTCAATATAGTCGCTCAACATGCGCAAACTATTCGCGGCACCTTTTGAGGACGGACGCCGCTGGGAAGGGCCGCCCGGTATTGTAATGCGAGACTCGAAAGGCACCGAGACTGGAACGACGGCTGGAAAAAGACGAAACGCGATTAGATGATGATTCAATAGATATGAAGGAAGTCATTGATAAGATGGTTTACTATACCAGTGGAGACAGGTGGCAAGTCCGGAAGGGCTGGTGGCACAGCCAATCTTCCTGCTCCCCCTTCGATTTGCAACGCTGCAGTCACAACAAGAGAGAGTTGGAAATAATTCTACCGCTAAAAAGACAAAGCTACCAATCGGGAACAAGTACTCACCAGCGCCACCAGACGGGGAGGCGAATTCAGATGGGAAGGAGAAGTGTGGGAGCAACACTTGATAGAGATGATCAAAAAGCACTCCTGAAAGATACAACAGTGTGACTTCAGTACATAAACTGTATATCTCAAAAATAGGATTAATAAGTTATAAGCCCATACCTTCCAACATCTTTGACGGCGTAAGAGAAGGCTGAGGGGTAACCATCGCCAAGGCAGTCGTGGAAGGAGCTCCCTCAAGTAGTGGGACATCAACACTAGCTGCACCTGCATTACGAAAAATGAACTTGTCAGAAAAGATTGTAGAGCAAATAAAAAAAAAAAAACAACTTAAGGTGTACCTGAGGAGCTCCCGGCGGAAACAGAGACGACTCCCTCCTCTATCGACATGAGACCACCGCCTGTGGCCTCATCGCCCGATTCAATAGGGACCGTCGTCGTGCTCGCAAGCCCGGGAGACGGCGGAGGACCGTAGACGGGAAGAGCTATGACTGGAGTATTGCCAGATTCCAGAGAAGGAGCGGTTGGCTCGTCTTCAGGAATCATGGCCACCTCGCCCACTACCATATCAGGCTCAATAGTGGCGGTTGTATCGTCCACCATCGCCGGAGGATCACCGATCTCGAGCGCCTCATTCACCGCCACTCTGGGCTCAGTTATAATGATCACGTCATCTGCCACCACTTCGGGTTCGGCATCCGTGACCTTATCGGCTGCAGGCCCCTCAACCTCTACCCCAAGCTCCAAAGCCACAACGACGTTGCCCACCGTCGGCTCGAGTTCGGCAGGTACTGCCCCCTCTGTCCCTTCGAGATTGACGGTTTCCGCCTCCCCTTCGATCGGACTTGGTCCTGCAAGATGAGAGATGTAAGGACAAACGACATTAAGATACTTATAACAAAAACTCCAAGAGAAACATTACCTGAGGCGGATTTACCGTTCGCGCTCCGAGCTGCACGTGCCACCCCTCTGCGGGCAGTGGACAGGGCGACAGGGGCCTCTTCAGAGGGAGTATCGGCTCGAGGAACGGTGCTAGGGCCCGCTCCCATAGCCAAGGCAGCCCTACGCGCCTTCGCCTCACGCCTCAACCGTTTCCTCTCCTCCCGAGCGGTCATGAGGGACCTCCGTGATGCCTCCTTCAAAGCATCATCATCTTCATTCAGGGATGCCTCCAAAGCCTTTAAGGCATCTCTCATCGGTTCTCCGAGATGAGCCTCCTGCGGTGTCCCAGAGGAAACAGGAACATCGGCTGCTGGTAGAACATCTACGTCACTAGGAGGGAGCGGCATTGAAGTCCCTGCAAGTAAGATGGAAAGGTTAGATCGACCATAACGCAAGGAAAATGAAAAATTCGATGAATCGAAACTTACTCAGACCCATAGATTCTCTGAGACGTTCCTCCTCCTGGAAAGTCTTCAGAGAAGCGGCAATGGCTTCTTCATCGGTAATGCCTGTTGAAAGAAAAGAAAGAAAAAGCGTTAGTTAAAAAGTAAATATATATATAATGAAATGACGAAGAAAATACGTTGCAATAAAGAAAAAGTGACTACTAGTTACCTGATTGCGCAAGCTTAGCCAGCCACGCATCACGCTTCACCAGCCATGCTGAAGCTCTGAGAGCAGCTTCCAAGTCTGTATCGTCCGGCAGCGGCATCAATAATCCCGTGTTAGTCCCATATTCGAGCAGACCCTCGGAATAAGGAGCGTGGGGTTCCTGGCCGAACGCAGCGTCCGCTGCAAAGAGCGACTTCTTTTTCTTTTGCCCTCCGACCCTGGGCCCGCGAGGGATCGACTTCCGTTTAGCAGCTGCTCTGGGACGACGAGTCCCGATGTCCGCACCCATGCCAGACTCCGGTGAGGGTACAACCACTGCTTCCACCTGAGCACAGGGTGCAGGAGGTACTTCCGCGATATCAGGAGGTGATAGTTCACGTGGAGGACTTTGCGCGCGTGATGGTCTGCCCCCGGCATCTTTTAAGGGAGCGATTACTGGGGTCCTAGGAACCAAGGGAGCGTTGCGATCGGTACCTGGAGGTGCACCCTTACGATCAACCAACAGTCGCCTTTCCTCCTTTATGACTGCCCCTGTCGCATGATTGTACCAGTCTTTGTACACATTGAGGAGTCTCGGAGCGTAAGTCGGCGCATTAATAAAAAAACGAGAGGTCGTATTCACGCGCATGAAATGGTGCAAGGCGTTCTCCATCCCCTCTTCAGTGGCAACTGGTTCCACCAAAAAGGCTTCCAAGGGGACCCCTTGATCGTAGCCCAGTTGTTGAGCAAAACGATATGGGTTATACCTCATAAAAATTGCCACATCATTCTGCCTAAAAACTAAAAAGCCCGGTCTAATGGAATATAGGTGGAGGGTCTCCCGGGCCGTTAAAACAGAAGCTCCGTCCTTAAAGATATCCTGTAATGGCCGCGTCACGGTGGTAGACACCTTTCCGACGGTCAACACCTTATCGACAAAGGACATCCCGGCTTCGACGGTATGGGGGCGAAGGAGCAAGCCCCTAGCGTTCCGTTGTGAAGGGTTTACAATTGATGCACCGATCAGTTGTATAATGCGAGGAAAACCGCTCTTGTCAAAGAACGAGGGCCTCTTATGCATCCCGAAGACACCCGCTGTGTGTAACTCGAGCCACGACGCGAAGTAATGCATCGGGAAGACCACATGCAAAACCCCGGGCTCACTGGCATCCGCCGCTCGACTGAGACCGTGGTATAAGTGTGCCAGGCCGGCGATCCCAACAGCTACCTTCACGCCGATGACCATCCGATGTGCTGGATAAAAAACAGAGGGTCGCATTCGATGAGAGTGCATCGGGATAGCGAACCAACTCAACCATAACCCGAGAAACCCCAAGAAAAAGGTCTCCTCATCCATCCCAGGGGCCGCTACTTCTGCAAGAGACACGGTTGGAAAGTTAGGAAGAAAAAAATCCTTTTGACCTATTTCGCTCGCCGGCAGGTTATCCAAACCTAAACCGAAAGGATCCTCAAGGGTGGCAGACTTGGCAGTGGCCGCAGAGAGGGCGTTGGGATGAAGGAACCGAGCAATGAAATCCTCAAAGTTAACTCCTCGACTCCCATGTTCAACGAAGAGAGACTCATATATGTTCAACACGTTAATTAAGCTTGGGAACTGGTGTTGAACAGCAGTATCCGGAGTGACCCCCCTTACCATTGGCCTAGCTCCGAAAACGTACACGTCTGTTGGGAGCAGCTCCTCATAATGTTCCCCCATCACCGGTAAGCCGGATACCTCCGCAAATTCCTCCAGAGAAATTGACACTTCCCGATCCATGGCAAGGAAAGTGTGGGTGGGAATATTCCATTGCTCCAAGAAGGCCTTGAGCCACCAGGTGGGGAGCGTAGGATATTGGAAGAGAGAGACGTAGACTGCGGTGTACAATCCTAGTCTTATCAACTGCGACTTCTTCGTCGACAGGATATACCGGGCCCACGGCAGATAGCCAATCGGGTGGCGGGGAATCAGACCAAGGTTATACGATTGCCCCCAAGGCCGCGCTTCACCTTGACAGATACGACGTCCTAGGATGTCCAAAACCATAGGACGCTGAACCGGTATCGCATCTATAGCGGGATGTAGAAAACCTTTTGATGTCCAGTCGGCCAGCTCCACGGCATACTGCACCGAGGGTGGGGTAGCATAATGAATCGCCGTTATGGGTTCCGACGGCACCGCGCATGTAAAGCTCCGTCGGCCCATAATGATCTGATTGTACCACGACCCCCAAAGGTGGAGACTCTTATGCTCAGGGTCGTATGCCTTGATCATGGTCAGGACCTCACGGTCCAAAGGCGCCTCTGGGAATCCTTCCTCCGAGCGGACAAACGGGAATGAAGTGTCTTCAGACATGATCGCTGCAAAAAGAGCAATGTAGCCGTCAGTATTATAATCCCAACGTTTCACATTAAAAAAAAAAAAAAAGAAGAAAATGCATTAATTAGATTAAAATCAAAATTAATTACACCGCACCCCAGTGCAGTGAGTAGGGGACTAAAGAGGGACCCACAAAATCTAAATGATAATACGTCAATTAAGGAGACAAACTCATCATTGGATGAGATTGTCAGTTGGCCCTTAGGGGGAACATTCCCATAATAAAAAGGGGGAAAGAATCCCTAGAGACAAGGAGAGAATCTCCTCTTTCAGAGCAAAGCTCTGTCACAGAGTGACACTTGTCAAAATCTGGTCTCAAAAGAATTAAAATTCCTTAAGAAAGAGCTTAGCTCTATAATATTCCATCAAAAAGAAAGTCTTTGAAAAGAAATTTAAAATTAAAATTTCTGAAATAAAAAAGAAAGAAGATCCATGAAAGCTTATAGAAAAATTCTTCATTTGTTTCAGATCTAAAAGATCTACATTTGATTCAAAGAGCAAAGCTCTGTTCATGGGTTAGAACCCATGAATAAGATCTCTGTAGATCTATGAATTTGTGAGAGCAAAGCTCTGTTAATGAAACCCTAAAGGGAATTTCTTCAGATCAAAAGATCCATGAGAGCAGAGCTCTATTGGTTAAAATTAATTTAAATTAACTTAACTTAATTTTAAAATTAATTATTACCTAAAGTTTTCTAAACTTTGGGAAATAAGAGCAAAGCTCTAGAGTTCTGAAAACAAGAGCAAAGCTCTGAAATTCTTAAGCAAAGAGCAGAGCTCTGAAAATCTAAACCCAAGAGAAATGGTGAGATTTTCTAAGGGTTAAAAGGCCCTATTTATAAGGCGCTTGCGCCTCTTGGAATTCCCCCTCAATCCAACGGTCAGGAGGGGTTGCCACCGTTGCACTCACGTGTGCGCCACGTGAGCGCAACGGCGGGGGGGCATTTGTTTCGCCCAATCAGAGCAAAGCTCTGTTTGAATTCAAAATTTAAATTTTTGAAGCAACGCTTCAGATCCTTTGCGCTGAGCGCAACGCGCCACGTGTCAGGCGCAGATGTATCAGCGCTGCGCCCAAGAAGACGCGCCCAATCAGAGCAGAGCTCTATTTGCCTGAAGCAACGCTTCAGTTGCGCTGCGCTCTGCGCTGCGCGACACGTGTCAGCGCAGATGCGCTAGCGCAGTTGCGCTACGCTCTGCGCTGCGCGACACGTGTCGGCGCAGATGCGCTAGCACAGTTGCGCTGCGCTTTGCGCTACATGACACGCGTCACGCGCTGGGGCATCTGCGCCAAATTAAATTAAGATTCTTAAGAAATCTTTTCTGTTCTTGTTGAAACAAGAAGATTTTCTTCTGCAAAGCAGAAGCCCTTGGATCAAAGATCCAACGGTAGGGAAAATCCCCCAAATCACTCAGAGGATGATCTCTTTAACAAATTTAACTAATTTGTGAGCACTATAAAAATGACCTTAAGCCTCAATTCAAAGGGATGAACATTTTTTTTTGGAGAACTCAAGAACTTTAAACATAGAGAGAGCTCTAAAGATTTCAAAAAAAAAGGTAAAGAACCTTCATGGATTAGAAGAAATTCCTTCTAATAGACCATTAGTCTAAAAAAAAAAAATTATTATAAGATCAATGATCTTTATATAAAAAAGAAAACAGTGCTTTGCACTTCTTGTGAACCTTTGGTTCTTTAAAAACAAGGTAAAAAAAAATAATAATAAAAGAATAGTGCTTTGCACTTTTGTGAACCTCTGGTTCTTCGAATAAAGAAGAAATTTATTTTTCTTTGATCTGATCTAGATCAAGAACTTAAACAGTGCTTCGCACTTCCTTTCTGGAATCTAAAAAGATTTTTAGTGCTTTGCACTTCCAAACTGCGCTGTTGCGCTCCTGAGAGAACGCCACGTGTTAGCTGCAGAACAACTTGCGCTACGCGCCTTGAAATAGAGCTTCGCTCTCTGGAACGGGCGCAACTCACCAGAGCGCGCCACGTGTCAGCTGCAGAACAACTTGCGCTACGCGCCTTGAAATAGAGCTTCGCTCTCTGGAACGGGCGCAACTCACCAGAGCGCGCCACGTGTCAGCTGCAGAACAACTTGCGCTACGCGCCTTGAAATAGAGCTTCGCTCTCTGGAACGGGCGCAACTCACCAGAGCGCGCCACGTGTCAGCAGCGCAACAGCACAGCGCACTAGCGCAGCGCACTGCGCTGTTGCGCTTGCGCTCCCCAGAGCATGACACGTGTCACCACCTTATGAGCTTGCGCTCAGTGATTGGCGCAAAGCGCCTGACAAATGCAATGCATTTCACTTCCTGAAGGGCCAAGCCCAATTAAAAGGCTTAACAAGCCTAATAAATAAAATGCTGTGCATTATTTGGAAGGGCAGAGCCCAATTGAAAGGTCCAATGGACCAAAATAAATGATCTGCATCATAATAAAAAGGGCAGATCCCAATCAAAATGGGCATAAATGGCCTGAAGTAATGCAATGCATTATTTAAGTATGGGCAAAGCCCTAGCACAGGTCTAATAAAAAAAATAAATGGTGGTGTTGAACATTTTCAACTGGACTTAGCCCAATTTTGGCCGTAAGTCCTTAAATTAAATTGACTGAGCAAAATGGCTCTCCTAAATCAATTTACGTCCGGTTCGAGGGTACATCTCCGAACTCCTTTGACATCCATCGTTGTAATTCCTCAACGACGTCAAAGAGGTGACGGGTCCCAACGACCACACATCACTATGGACTGTGGGGTCCTTAAACTCGTGGACCGAGACGTCCTTAAACTAATATTGGACCGAGACGTCCTTAAACTAATATTGGACCGAGACGTCCTTAAACTAATATCGGACCGAAACGTCCTTAAACTAATATCGGACCGAAACGTCCTTAAACTAATATTGGACCGAGACGTCCTTAAAACTAATGTTGGACCGAGATGTCCTTAAACTAATATTGGACCGATACGTCCTTAAACTAATAATGGACCACTACGTCCCTAAACTGGCATCGGACCGAAATGTCCCTAAACTAATGACGGACCACTACGTCCTTAAACTGGTATTGGACCGAGACGTCCTTAAACTAATATTGGACCGAGACGTCCCTAAACTAATATTGGACCGAGACGTCCCTAAACTAATATTGGACCGAGACGTCCTTAAACTAATATCGGACCGAAACGTCCTTAAACTAATATCGGACCGAAACGTCCTTAAACTAATATTGGACCGAGACGTCCTTAAAACTAATGTTGGACCGAGATGTCCTTAAACTAATATTGGACCGAGACGTCCTTAAACTAATAATGGACCACTACGTCCCTAAACTGGTATCGGACCGAAATGTCCCTAAACTAATGACGGACCACTACGTCCTTAAACTGGTATTGGACCGAAACGTCCCTAAACTAATAATGGACCGAGACGTCCTTAAACTAATATTGGACCGAGATGTCCCTAAACTAATATTGAACCAAGACGTCCTTAAACTAATATCGGACCGAGACGTCCTTAAACTAATATCGGACCGAGACGTCCTTAAACTAATATCGGACCGAGACGTCCTTAAACTAATATCGGACCGAGACGTCCTTAAAACTAATGTTGGACCGAGATGTCCTTAAACTAATATTGGACCGAGACGTCCTTAAACTAATAATGGACCACTACGTCCCTAAACTGGCATCGGACCGAAATGTCCCTAAACTAATGACGGACCACTACATCCTTAAACTGGTATTGGACCGAAACGTCCCTAAACTAATAATGGACCGAGACGTCCTTAAACTAATATTGGACCGAGATGTCCCTAAACTAATATTGGACCGAGACGTCCTTAAACTAATATTGGACCGAGATGTCCCTAAACTAATATCGGACCGAGACGTCCTTAAACTAATATCGGACCGAAACGTCCTTAAACTAATGTTGGACCGAGACGTCCTTAAACTAATAATGGACCACTACGTCCCTAAACTGGCATCGGACCGAAATGTCCCTAAACTAATGACGGACCACTACGTCCTTAAACTGGTATTGGACTGAAACGTCCCTAAACTAATAATGGACCGAGACGTCCTTAAACTAATGATGGACCACTACGTCCCTAAACTGGCATCGGACCGAAATGTCCCTAAACTAATGACGGACCACCACGTCCCTAAACTGGCGATGGACCGAGACGTCCTTAAACTAATATTGGACCGAGACGTCCTTAAACTAATATCGGACTGAAACGTCCCTAAACTAATATGGACCGAAACGTCCTTAAACTAATATCGGACCACCACGTCCCTAAACTGGAATATGGACCGCTACGTCCCTAAACTGACACGATAGGGCCCAAACGCTCTTTTGTCGGATCTAGACGGTCCTGTCTAAGTTGATCTTAACCCCAAATACGGTCAACGTGTCCTTAGACATCTAAATAAACAATAAAATCCCAAACCAACTTTGGTTCAAGGGTACATCTCGGAACTCCTCAGACGTATGTCGTTGTAATCCTTCAACGATGTCAGAGAGGTGACGAGTCCCGACTGCCGGATAATTAAATCAATCACTACGTCAGGTCGATCTTAGTCCAAAACAGGACTAGCGTATCCTTGATGAATGTTTAAGTTGATCCTAGTCGCAACGCGACTAATGCATCCTTAAACTAAAAACACCAAACCTAAATCTAAGCAAATACGGATTTGGACTAATCCACGCCCTACGGGCGACGGTATTACTCAGTCTCCGTATACAATCCACGGGCAACCACAAACAAAATAAACATACACGACACGAAGTGAAATTCTGGAGAAGGAGAAAGTTGTTATCGCAACGCGATAGCGTAATTAACTGCAGGGGCTTGCGCCTGCAGGGAAGAGCGTCCCCACAATCAAAAACCCCTCACCCTGAGGGGGAATCTGACAAAGTCTGCTACATCGGCCGCATCCGTCTAAACCTCCGATACTCGGTGCCATAAATCAACTTGGCATCTTCGGAGAGATAGACGGATAAAACCAAATAGCATCTGCCCCGAACCTCAGGCACGGACGTGAAGTCCTGGCCGCCGTTCGGAGGGGAACAGATACACCGGAGTAGACTAGCGTATACGGATCTTGACCCATATGATGGGCGATGGATGATCCCATATCCATCGGTGTTTGACATCAAACATGGTGTACGGGTGCTCAGTGGAGACTGGGTACACTGAACGGACTCGCCGAGAACTTCTAGATGGATTTATACCCATCGTCATATAGCAGTTCTCCGGTGACACTGGTACAGGTTAGTCTGTAGACCCGAGATCATCATAGAGTCTTGTGTGATTCCCACTGTGCTTTGATTTCCACCTTACCACGTCCAAGTGGGCATGCAAAACGGTGGCTTTTGGGTACAGCCCCGAATCACATGGAGGCAATGAGCGATAGGAGGGGTTTCGTCTCTCCCGGTATAGGGAGTTGATGTTGTGCTGTGTTCGATTGGCTATAACTGGAAGTCCCTGGCCAGGGCTGATATGGAGTGCTACTGGTAAGTGTTATCAGTAGTTTCTCGACCTGATATGAGCCTCACATCGACACGACTTATCGATTACTGGGGTCTTACGTTTACCACCCCTAGACTGGATATGCGACATATCAGACGAAGCGACCGGACTGTACGGTAGTGTTACTGATTGGATTCACAGGAGAATATACAGGCTTGCTTGTTGATCTTCTGATCGCTCAATCCTGGGTAGCTGTTACGTTTAGCTGACCGCTTGCAGCTTGTGGGTGTTTGATATGATCATCACCTACTGCCGGAGTATTGACGATTCTTTAAAGTCCTATACAGAGGTTTCCTGGCTCAGGCAAAACGAAGTAGGAGCACATATGTGATATGTGCGGGACCGAGAATAATACAATATGAGATACCGTATTCTATTCTCGCGATATGAGATATCGGCCGGGTATATGTGATATAGCCGGGTCATCGAATCAAGTGTTGATTCGATGAAATGGTACTTGTTATATTAATCGGTTATATGCTATATAGCCGGATTGTCGGATCAAGTGTTGATTCGATAATTTAATGTATAATTATATATGTTATATATTACATTACGTTAACTAGTATAAGCTCGCTTTATTGATTCTTTTTCTCACCGGATAATACATTGATATATATGCGATATATGTTAATTGTATTATTTTATTTTGTTGCAAAATATATTATATATGTGATATATAATATTGTAACATGTTAGGCTTACAAATGCAACATGGTTGTTAAGTTTAAACCAAGTTAGGTTTTGGATTTGGGTTGGCTTTTGGGTTAGCTTTTGGATGAGCTTTCATGAAGCTTTATGAAGCTTTGTCCTTTGTCATCTAGCTTGATATTTTGTGTAGATATTTGTTAACCCAACTCAAACCCTTTACCTATGGTTTATTCTCTACAAGGGGTTAAGCCTTTCATTCTTAACCTATGGTTGCAATTGTAACCACAACAATAATTCATTATTCATCACAAAAGCTTTCTTCTTCTTCCTCCTCCTTGAGAAAACTTGCTAGCTTTTTGTGTGTGATGATTTAATGTGAGAAATTGAAAACAAAAGAGAGCATAATTCCTACTTCATCATCCTCATCTATTCTAGCCACTTAGATTAGGGTGTTCACTTCTCTAATTACTTCATTAGTGAAGTGTAAGCTTGGGTTAGAGATTCTTCAAGGTAGATCATCTTAGATCAAGAAGACTTCAAGCAAGATGAATCATTCACCTCTTGGAGCCTTACGAGAGTCGGAGTTCATGATGATCGCAGCGAAGGGACCTCAACACGGAGCTTATGAAGTGAAGAAACGGACTACAAAGGTTGTAATCCTTATCTCTTTACTTCTTTGTATGTGATACAAATTTTGTTACCCTAGATATTCTAGCATGATTCATGGTTTGCTTACTTTGCACCTCTCTAATTTTTAAAGTGGTATGAGTGATACTACCAAACCCTAGACTAGGTGCAAGGTAAGCCCAACAATCCTGGTGTATTCTAAGAGTCGGAAAGAACACGCCGAACACCTACGAATTGTCTTGGAAACTCTACGACAACATCAACTCTACGCCAAGTACAGCAAATGCGAGTTTTGGTTAGATCAAGTTGGTTTTCTTGGACATATCGTATCAGGCGAAGGAATCTCTGTGGATCCAGTGAAATTTTTAGCAGTAAGCGAATGGCCGACACCAAAGTCAGTAAAGGACATTTGAAGCTTCTTGGGTTTAGCTGGATATTACAGAACGTTCATTGAAGGCTTTTCGAAGATAGCAACACCCGTGACCAAGCTCACATGTAAAGATGAAGAATTTGTGTGGTCAAAAGCATGCGAACAAGCTTTCGTAGAACTCAAGTCAAGGTTGACATCAGCGCCTATTCTCGTTATACCGGACCAATCTGGAGGTTTCGAAGTGCATTGTGATGCATCCGGTAAGGGATCAGGATGTGTTCTACATCAGCACGGAAAGGTTGTGGCTTATGCTTCAAGACAGCTGAAGATTCATGAGCGCAATTACCGGACGCATGATTTGGAGTTGGCAACCGTTATCTTTGCTCTTAAGATTTGGCGCCATTATCTACTTGGTAAGCGAGTGAACAAATACACAGATCACAAGAGTCTGAAATATGCGTTTACTCAGAAGGAGCTTAATATACGGCAGAGACGATAGTTAGAACTCATAGCGGATTTTGACATCAACCTGTAATATCACCCAGGGAAAGTGAATGTGGTACCTGATGTCCTTAGTCGCCAACCATTAGCAATGAATCTCACCGCTGAGTGGAAGCTTCAACAAGACTTGCATCAGATAGAGATTGAAGTGATCATGCCAGGTAACACTTCAAGTTTGATGAATTTACAAGTTCCATCTACCATTATCAATCAGATCAAAGCAGTTCAAGCAAGTGATGCTGAATTGCAAAATATCAGAGAACAAGTGGAAAATGGACTCAGAATAGACTTCATCATCCATGAAGACGGATCTTTGAGATACGGCAGCAGATTATGTGTACCAAAAGGTTCTGTTCGGGAAGAGTTAATAAAAGAAGCTCACAGCTCTCCCTACTCAGTACACCCTGGAAGTACAAAGATGTACAAAGATCTACATCAAAATTACTGGTGGTATGGAATGAAGCGTGAAGTAGCCATAAGCGTCGCTAAATGTTTGGTGTGTCAGCAAGTAAAGGCTGAAAATCACAGGACTGCTGGATTACTTCAACCGTTACCGTTCCCAGAATAGAAGTGGCAACACATCACAATGGATTTTGTGACTGCACTCCCTCGCAGCACAAAGGGTAACGATGCTATATGGGTCATTGTGGACCGACTCACAAAGTCGGCTCACTTCATCCCATTTCGGGTTGGCCAATCAACTGAGACATTGGCAAAGAAGTACATAGAGTTAAGAATCTACTTAAGATTTTAAATCTTCAAATATGTACTATCTCTGATACCCATGAACTCATACAGGAAATAGTGAGACTTCATGAAGTACCGGTCTGCATTGTCTCCGATCGTGACACCAGATTCCGATCGCAATTTTGGCAGAGTCTGCAAGCAAGCTTGGGAACAAGTCTGAACTTCAGCACGGCCTATCATCCATAAATAGATGGTCAGTCTGAGCGAACTATTCAGATCTTAGAGGATATGCTCAGAGCGTGTATGTTAGACTTCAAATGATCATGGGAAGATCACCTACATCTTGTGGAGTTTTCATACAACAACAGTTACCAAGCAAACATACGAATGGCACCTTTTGTAGCGCTATATGGAAGAAGGTATCGATCGCCATTAAATTGGGACGACATCGGAGATAGGGAACTTCTTGGACCTGAGATGATAGTAGCAACTGTTGATGTGATTCGTACTATCAAAGAAAAGATACGCATAGCCCAAGATCGACAGAAACACTAGGCTGATGCAAAGCGACGTCACTTGGAGTTCCAGCCGGGAGATCACGTATTCTTAAAGATATCTCCAAACCGCGGAGTGATTCGATTTGGAAGACGGGGTAAGCTAAGTCCAAGGTACATTGGACCGTTCGACATACTCGAACGAGTCAGTGAAGTGACTTATCGCTTAGCACTTCCCCCTTCATTGGAAAAAGTGCATAATGTGTTCCACATATCCCAACCCAGAAGGTATGTGAGTGATCCCAGATATATTCTCGATCATTCTGAGCTCACTGTACAGCTCGACTTATCTTGTGAGCAATAACATGTGGAGATCCTGGACAGGAAAGTGAAGTCACTTCGGAACAAGGAAGTCAACTTGGTTCGAGTGATGTGGAAAAAAGACACTCCAAGAGAATCGACATGGGAAAGGGAAGATGAGATGCGTGCAAGATATCCCCACTTATTTGTAAATTAGTTCTTAAAATAAATTGTAAATTTCGAGAACGAAATTTTTGTAAGGAGGGTAGACTGTAACAACTCCAATTCTTGTGTACATAAATTTGATTTAAAGTTAATATATACTTAGGGTATTTACATTTCCTGTGAGTACTATAAGTATTTGTTTTGCTTTTTAATAGTAAGAAGGAGCTTGTAGCTCATTGCTAAAACATGGCACTGCTGAACCAAAGCACCAGAGTTCAAATCCCATTAGCCACATTATTTTTTTAATTAGTTTTCTTTTAAATTTTTAGAAGTCCAAGAGCCCACACGTGCATAACTCGTAAAAACCAAAAGTCACATATAAAACAAACTGGTCCAGAAGATAGACCAAACGACGGGGGACACGTGGCGACCGAACTCGGCCTGACTCGGTCGAATCGGCCGCCGCCGCTGGCCGAGTCAGCCCAAATCCGATTCTTCTTTTCTTGACTCTTGTGTCGTTTTGTCTCCCCATAACCCCTGTATAGTTTAAGAACCCTGCACAGTTACAGAGACCATAAAATCCCTTTAATCTCCATTTTATTCCAATTTAAATGCAATTTTTTCTATCAAACCCTAACCCTAATCTTTTCCTATAAATACCACTCCATCTCACACCCCCTCACTCACAATCTCTGTCCAAACTATCAAGAAAAATCCCTAAAACTTTTGTGTACAAGTGGAGTTAGCGAAAGGCGTAGCTCCGACGAACTTCCGACGACGACTCTAGGAGCTCCCGGCGACGAAACGACGCACCGGAACCTCCTACCACTCCCTCTTCCTCTTCTATAATCTAAAATCCAGTAAGTCCCTCCTCCCTCTTCTCTTTTCTAATCTAAAAACTTGTATTTCTAAGACCCGACGGAAGCGGAGTTAATCCGACTTCCTATTCGGTTTTCTTTAAAAATTTCCAATTTTCTTACATACAACAATACCAAACTTGCACATCATGACCATTAAACATTAACAAAACATATTGAACAAGTTTCATAGTAAAAGAATTTATATTGTAATTTTTATAGCACTTTTACAGAAAAATACCATGTAGTTTAGTTTCGACATAAAATATCATTACTCCTTACTATAACTTTAGATAGTTCACGAGGTAATGACCTACCTCCTCAAAATACTCATATGCAACATAGCACGATGACATTTGGGGAACATAGATTTGGAAAATACGTTTTATACAAAACTATCTCAAACTTATAAAAACCCTCTTCTACAAGATTATGTATTTTAAACAAATCTTTGCAAAGCGCCGCTACAACCCATTTGAGGAACCCGTTCGAAATGGTGCGGATTATCGCACATTCTCGGGCTCAGTAGTGTGAGATGCAGACCTCCGCAAAGAGCATACGGTCTCGAAAGATTTAAAAATACAAATATCTTAAGGAAATGAGATTTTTAGAAAAAATAATAAATTTAATTATTTTATAAATATATATATATGTATCATCAAAATATCTAATTTTTTTATATAGTATAAATAATCCAACTTCTCTAAATCAAAAGGAATCACTTTACATGAAAATACCATGCAATTCCATACAAGTTCAATACATCACAAATAAATACCATATATTATGAAAAATATGTTTTATTGACTAGAAATGTCAGAATGATAAAATATACATCAATGAAAACTCTAAAGACGATAATAAAATACTTGAGGTGTATTTTGAAAATTATACAAAATTATTTTTACATAAACCCCCTCAAATTATACTAAATTACAATAAGGACCCTAGTAAATATAGGTTTAAGCGGGATCAGTCTCTTGAGCCTAAGGGAGCCGGAGATATGGGTGCTTGCCTATTTAAAGTAGACAACTTAACAAACGGTGTTATCAACACGGTAATCGTCTTTGAAAAAAACACAAATCCTGCCGTCCATGTGCAGCGGTTACCGATAACACCAAAACCTAATTCAGGACTTCAATTTCTTTTCTAATTGTTCTGACTCAGTCCGAATCTCGTTATAAATGATCTGACTTAAATATGATTCAAGTACAAACTACAATTCAATATGAATCCATGAATCCATATAATCAATCTGTTCAATCTATTTAATCTGTATTGACTGAACCGAATCATGGATATACTTCCATCTATATGATTCTCCAGTTACATCCATTTACTAATATCATGGTTTCGGCAAATCATCCATCTATACAATCTATAATACAAGACAATACAATTTACAATACAATACAAACAATACAATCAAGATATCGCGGGGTTTAAAGGGTAGATTGGTACGGAAGGTGTTAGAAGCGGCACGAGACAGCAACATTTAAGACACCTAACCTGTATTCTATTGCTGTTGTACCGTGGCATAAACGGTTCCTTGTACTTTCCGTTTACCTTAGTCTCTGGTCTACCGAGACTCCTCTCGTATACACCGGCCTCTTCTGTACCAAGTTACAAATAACAGTGTTAACAATATAATACAACTTTAAAAGTTACACACTCTCTCTCTCTGTCTATTCTATTTCTCCCTTTTCTTTGGGACTTACCGAGCGATTGTTCGCTGACGACATTCCTTCTCTTTCTTCTTTGGAATGTTGTCAGGTGATTCGGACCTTCAGGAGATCGAGCCCACCAGTGAGGACTTGGATCAGCTAGCTTACGACCTAGAGCTTTAGATTCTTGTACACCTTTACATTCTGTATTTTCCATTTCCTTCATACCACTGTTTAGGCATTGCTTTCCATTCCATGTATTTACTTTTCAGATGCATTATACAAAAGAATGTTAATAAATAAAGTTGTTGTTCATTACATTTGTCTCTTGTGTATATTTCTTTTATATTGCTTAGTTACGCTTAGTGTATTTACTTCTGAGTAAATACGTAGTGGCCAGTCGCGTCCTTTGCCCGTATACTGGGAAGCGGGGCGTGACAGTAATCTTCTAAAAGTAATTTTGTAATAAATTACAAGAATATCTCTCAACCGTATATACATACCTGCATCCGTATTCCGAAGAATACGATTACAAAGAGACGAAAATAATCCAACAAATATAATACTAGGTTCCGGCTTAAACCAAAACCCACTAGTATTATCCGTCCGAACATCATCCGTGCACAAGTACACGTATGTGATCGAACCCTGCCGTAAAACCATACGGCCTCTACATCGTTTCGCCCGAAGTAGGGAAACCCTCTGTGTGGGACTCTAAAGACTCGTCAATACACCGGCAGTGGGTTTAACCACAATCACGTCAGCGGCACTAGCTGTACGTAACGGCTACCCAGGTATTGAGCGAAAAAGAGGCCGACGAGCAAACTTATCCTGAAACCCCTACTGAGTCTGACAGTGACAATATCCGTACAGTCCGGTCTGTTCGTCTATGAGTATCGCATACCGAGTCTAAGGGGTGGATAAAGTCCGACCCCTAATAACTTGACATTCAGTATCGGTATGTAATCCATCACCGCTTGAGAAACTACCGATCCTAGATCAGTAATTCTCGACTACCTTGGCCAAGAATTTCTGGTGATGGCTACCCGTGCACAACGCGACATCAACCCCCAATACCGGGAGAGACGAATCCCCTGACGATCCGCTCACTGCCTCCATGTGACTCGGGACTGTACCCAACTAAAACCAATTTGCACGACTCTTTTGAGCCATGGTAGGGTAGTAATCAAAACACAGTGGGAACTCACACGAAACAAATGACGATCTCAGGTCGATAGACTAACCTGTACACATGCCACCAGGGAATTGCTACCTGACAATAAGTATAATACCAACTAACATGTTCCCGGCGAGTCCGTCCGGTGACTCATAACCCAATGAGTACATGTATACATCTTAGGTGAATAAACTAACACCAATGGATTGTGAGACCGGCTACCGTCCCTCGTCGGGGTCTCGATCAGTATACACTAGTCTACTCTGGAGTATCGATGTCCAGTCTCAAAACTCCCACGACTATGGACATTTAAGGATGCGCCTATAGACCACCCAGCTCCCACGTATATGATCGCTATCATAATGCTGGTAGTCAAGCAAGAATCTTATGGGCTCTATCAACATGTAATAGTGATCAGTAAAGCCATCTAAAGCAGATATATGATGATAAAGACAAACCAGATAGTATACTATCATCTCGAGTAAGACTGTTCTACTGGTATAGGTCCTCCTTCAATCATCGCAATCGCGTGCCTGCGATCCAATAATTGACTTGAAGGCACTATAGCCAACATGATCTACACATGTTAGATATGTTATGTACCACCGATCCGCAATGGCCATACACAATCGATACACACACACATACCCCTCTTTTCTCCATTATTCTCTCTCTCTCTCTCTCTCTCTCTATATATATATATATATATATATATATGAGGTTAATGGAGGAAAGGTGCCGTAGGAAGGAATTTCCTCCTGTGGCGTCGGAAAAATGTATCATCCATGATTTTTTCCGACGATCGGCATACATCACCTCCATCTTTATCATCTAAGATGTGGATACACCAAATTTCATGTGATTATACCATTTTTTCACCGTTGATTTAGTTGGTGCAAAATGAATGGTTTACCGAAAATAGAATTTTTTACATTGCTAATTCAACGGTTGAAAAGTGGTGGAATCATATGAAATTTGGTGTATGCATATCTTAGATGATGACGATGACGATGATAGATGCCGATCGCCGGAAAAAATGGTAGAAGTTGTATTTTTTCGACACCATGGGAGGAAATCCCCTCCTATGGCCTCTTTCCTCCATTATTCTCTCTCTCTCTCTCTATATATATATATATATAACTAGTATTTTGCACTTGCACGTGCCCGTGCCTGTGTTAGGATGTGTATATCTTTACTATTATAAGCAGAAGTTCTTTGATAATATCGTTAGTCAACAAAATAAAAAATAGAAAAAACGAAAAAAATCTGATTAAAGTTAAGTATTGAAGATGCCCAACTCATTCATCACGAAACACAAAAAAATAATTTGAAAAGTCAATTATCCTCTTCTCTCGCTTTCTCCCATTCATTACACCTCCTCTCTCATACTTCAAAACCCAAAACGGATATGCCTTACAAATTTTGACATAAACCATAAGATATTTGTTATTTTGTACGGCCGATAAATTTCTTAATTCTAATATTAACACTGATAAATTTCTTAATTCTAATATTAACATCAACCACGTTCATTTCATTTAAGTTTAAAACTGTAGATATCTTAAAACATTTTCATGTGATGTCTAGGGCCAAAAAATTCACGCACGCCTACGGCCTACGATATAAATATTTTCAAAATATACATACGCATATCGCACGTGCAAAAATACCTATGAAATATACGCATAAACGTCCATACGCATAATTAATTTTTATTCTTGAAATGAAATATATGAGATTTAATTTCTGTAAGAAATAAGCGTTTTTTTCAATTTTATGACCAATTTTGTTTTTGTTAAATTAACACCTATTTACTTTTTTCGAAAATAATTATTATATCACATATAATGAAACTAATAAAACTGGAAAGAAAGTAACGGTGGAAATGAATATCTTTAGAATTTTTTTATTATGAATGTAACTACTTAAATACAAAAATTTAGTTAAATATAAGATATTTCCAATGCTTCTAAAAATAATTATATGATTCATTTGTAAGTTATACATAAATATATTTTGGTTGATCAACTTGTTTAAACTTTTTTTTGCAAATATGTTAATTATTTGGATTTTTTTTGAAAATAATAATTGGGCCTTATTCGCCAGCTATTATTGCATTTGAATGTTAAAAGAGTAAAAATGTAAATTCATAATGTTGAGTGTATGAGCTGATAAGCATGCTTTGGAGGTAGAGTTTTATGAGGGATTTTCTCGTTTTTTGAATTATCTAATTGGAAAAAACAGAAACCTTTTGTGTTGCCCCATGAGTTTGAATTATAACAGTAGGGATAATTGAGCAACATAAAGCGTCAAGTCTGTGTGGAAAATTAGTTTCGGCCCTTTTCATTTTATAGAAATTTTCATTTCGTCCCTTCCTTCTGATAGGAAAATTTGTATTTGCCCCTTTTATTTTAATGAATGTTAATTAGTGATGAAAATCATTAGTTTATGCCCATTAGTTGGAAAAACGGTTTGGCTTTGATAGACTATAAAATATATTTTCTCAAGTCTCAACATAATTTCGGAATTTTGGTGCAGTGGAAGGTACATTTTACACTGTATTATAGCAATCCATGTTCGCTTTCTATCGGATGTGTATTAAATACGGATTTATTTAAATTAAAACAACCGCTGTCCAAAAGCACGGGTTTCGGCCCAAAGGACCAAGGGAGTTTAGTTGCATCTGAAGGGACATTTCGCTGGTTGGAACCTGGATTTCAAGATCCAAACCCGTTCGGTAAACGGGTACAAATCCAATACTCACCATCAAAAGCAAAGAAAGAAACGAACTTTCAACCAAACCCTTTCCCCTTCCCCAAACTTCCCATTTTCTGGCTGCCGTTTTCGTTTCTTTCTCGCTGTCAACATCCACGCCTTCAAATCCCAAAGCCCTAAACCCTAATCCTTGGCGTCGTCGCTCTAAACCCTAGCAACTCTCCATTGATGGATGTCACCGCCTAATCTCAAAGCCGCCGCCTCTCGAACGAATCAGGTGTCCTTCAACAGCTTGACGCCGATCGAAGGTAATTTTGTTTGGATCCCGTCGATGTTCGTTGAATTGATCGAGTCTCTAGCTTAAAAAAGTCGTTTTGTTGTAGATTCAGCGTGCATCTTTGCCCAATTTTAGTAAAGAACGCAACTTTCTTTGTTTAAATTTTTTCATTACAATTAACATCCTTTACATGAAAAGGGAAAAATGAGACGTTTATGATTTCGAGAGAATTCTGATACTTGTGAAGGCAATGTGTTTGTGTTAAATTTTGTTTGATTTCAAGGGGAAAATGAGACATTTCCAATTCTTAGATCTACATGTGGCCAAGATAAAGTAATATATAGTAGGAGGATATACCAACTACGGAACAGAAAAGCCCACCCCAAGGGGTGAAAGCGGGCCGGTTGGCGGGTTTTTAACAACTTTTATACCCAACCCAAAAATTAAATCCTAAACCCAAAACCGCCCGAACCCGACGGTTTTACAGTGTGTTAAACCCGAACCCAACAACTTTGGTTTCGGACGGGTTTCGGGTTTAGACAGTCGGGTTGGTTTTTGCGGATTTTGGGCTTTGCTTGTTATAAGTAATCAAAGAAATTGAAATTAGAGTACTTGAGATGAATTTTACCAAAAATATATATACAAAATTTATAATTTCATAAAATTATATAATTTATATATGATAGATTTATAGATTACACTTAAAAATTACACTAGTTAGATATCATGCTATAAATTACAATATGCACACTATATTATTTATACTGAAATACATATAGGCGGGTCCGATATAGGAAGCGGGTTTTGTTCGGGCTTTGGTTTATGGTTCGGACGGATGTGTATAACCTATACCCATACCTAACCCGAATTTTTTCTCTTAATCTTCAACCCGCTCAATCGGGTTCAGGCGTGTATGGAATGTTTGAAAACCCCAGAAAAATTGGCTCGGTTTGGGTCAAACCCAACCCAACTTTCATCCCTACCCACGTCACGTGTATATTGAAGTGGAGCGGACCACATGTGGCTGGCTTCATAGAGCAATGAAAACCTCCCGTTCTCAATGGTGTGAAGGACAACGGGCTGCACTCTTCACTCGCTATAAGCCTTATACAATCTTCTAGCAGGCCACCACTTTTAAAATAAAATTTCATCAGAAAAAACGAAACGGAAAAGTAGAACACGTCATAAAAGAATGATCTGACTGGACACAGATTAGTTACATTGTTAAAAAAATCAAAAACCGTCAAGTCTTATGCATTTTGATTAATATTTATCAAGGAACTAGGCAAACCTATGTTTACTGTACACACTACACACTTTGTAGCTACCCAGCAATATGGATTTGGATACGGGTACGGAACACGATACAAGTCGGATATGCGGATTCATAATTTTCAAAAAATTCTTGGATACGACTCATTGGGATATGCCGATATTTTATTGTTTAAATATTTACACATAATAGACAAAAAATATTATTTTAGCAAACCTAAACTAAAAATACAAATAATTTGTTGGTGTTGATGCATAGATTGTTGGTAGCTTAGCCATTGATATATATTCAATGCACGTAAGAGTACAATATAAATTTTAGGATTCTCCAAAAAGAATTCTACAACTATCTCAGCGAATTTGAAAGATTTCGACATGAAAACGAATCCGGTATAAATACGCTGCCTTGAGAGGAATTGTGGAACATAGATATCCAGAAAATAAAGCAAACCTGGAAAGCCATATAGAGTTTTAATAACAAAGTCTCTTGCGCTTCCCAAAAATCTAGGTAATCCCATGTGTTTGTATTAAATATTTAAGAGAATATACAAATTTACAAGTTTCGTTGTCATATTCCCTATTTTTCATAACAACCAATAAGAGATTAAGAAATTGCTCCATGTTTAATCATAAGATGATTGCAGATCAAGACAATTCGTTCATAACATCGTTATTGTATAATTATAGGATTGAAGGCCCCATTTATAGAACTCTGCCTACCCCTTTAGCCAATGATTCCACCGTGTTATTGTTGATCATGGACAATTAGATTTTGAGGAGACGTTATGAACAAGGTTCAAGGTTTCGTCCATATCGGATTGGTTTCGGTTGGAACCGGTCCGAAACCAACTCTGAAACTCGGTGTCGGTCGGTATCGGTCAAGTATCGGCCGATAATGACCAAAATTGATCAATATCTGCTGATATTAGGGAAAAAAAAGGAAGATAGAAAATAAGAAATATCAACTATAATTTTTATATTACATGCCATTTTCTTTCATATATTTTACTAAATAGTCATCCCTTTGATGCTATCTTTTAAGTTTCAAATCCTGTATATATACATGTATACACTACATGAATATCAACCGAAACTTGGACCGAAACTAACGAAACCAAGCGAAACCGATACCGAGTTCTCCAACCTTGGTTATGAACGAACTCTAACCCTAATCAAAACTCTGTCTTTGTACACTAAAGTTGTATTTTCTTATTGAATGTACTTAGAAGAGGTGCATCTTAAAATACAAGAGTATTGGACGACTGACATCAATATGAATCAATTACCGCTTGAGATATGAAACATGTATTCCTATCCTGTGAAGCCGCAGAAGGCCTTTGGCGTGAGACATAGAGTAAAGGCACAAATAAAATCCCTGATATTATGATGTATAGTTGAATAAGTTAATGCACTGAATATTATCTCTATTATGCATTCTCAATCCATGGAAACAGGTACTTGCTAAAGCAACATTTGTTGCATCACTTTCATAGTAAGGTCGAACCTTAATAATGGATATCAGTGACTCAACATTTCTTGTCGTGCTTCACAAAAGTCATTAACCATCTTGCAATAACATATGCTGGAGTTACATTATATCCACATCTTATTATCAATTCATCTCTGTGTCAATTATAATGCAGTAGACCAAGGGAGGGAGAGAGGATATAGATTTGTCAGCTTCTCTGTCTTCAGTGCTTTATTACAGTTTAGGAATGGAGGGTTTGCCTATTTATTTTTCCGCAGTTGCACATTTACCTCCTAATGCAATTGCCAATTGTTGCCTTGAGGGATATATGGCTGATAAGTTGATGTCTTCCTAATAATAACATTTGAGGAGAATGTGTTTTATATGATGGGTGATATGTTTTCCCCTACTAAGAATACAGAGAGAAATTTGTGAAGAATCATTACTTTGTATTTTACCTCCATTATATGGCTGCATATGTATTTTGAGCCAAATTCCATTTTGGACAGTGTTTCAGTGTAGGCTGGCATGCTTTATATTCTGTTGAGCTTTTTTCTAATTTCTTTGAGCCATAACGTGAGGTCTCAATGAGGGCTCTGCCACATGCTTTAGTTGAAGAAGTAATTTTGTTGATTGTAGAAGTAATTTTGTTGGTTGTTATCAAGTGAACTAGTTCTTTTGCAGGAAATTTTGATGTGCAAGTTTGATTTTTCTCCCATCCTATGTCTAGTTTAATTAGCAATAGTCTTATAGCATTAATCTCATTTCCTTGTTGGAAATGACCCGCTGACATCTCAACTATATTCATGATTTATCTTATCCAGCTCACGTCTTCCTCAATTATTTATCGGCTGATTGTTAACTAAACAATATTCATGCCAGATACAAAGTGCCCTCTTACAATTTCAGAATATGGTTCAGTATCCCGAATTCGAAAGAGAGAGACAGATCTCTGTCTGCATGAAGATATGTTTTCTTGTTTCAGTCATGAGGATAATGGCAGACGATATGACCTTGGGAAGGAAGACATGCCTGTTTTATTGTTGCCCAATTCTGAGAGCAAATCATTGAACAGGAAAACTTTGAAAAAACTGAGCAGTTTCCCTTGTTCTAAGCATCTTAGAACAGATCAACGAAATGGTTCTGTGTTCACAGCTGGATCCGACGACCATGATGCTAAGAAGATTGGATCTGATCAAGGAAAATGCATTTATGATGGTAAGAAAAAAAATTCCTGTAATTGTATAATTCATCATTGGAACTAAATGTCTTGTAAAAAGGCTCATGGTGATGGTAGGATGCTAATTATATCATTATTTTGATTGTATGTATACGGAATATCATATTTCACAAAATAATTATAGTCATCTTTTTAATTGGGCAGTATGTATGTGTTTTTCTTGTGGCGGTGGTGGGGCTGGGGCTGTTTAATTTTATAATTTGTGAGTTCTTGTAAAAGTTTGACACTAGCTAACCCAGCTGTGATTTCATTGAAAGAACTCTTCTACCAGACTTTCCAAACTCCTTTGCACTCCCTAAATCCGGTGGAAACCAGCATGTAGAAGTTTCACTCTTCAACTTTGTCAATGAAATTTGACTACCAAACCTCCATAACATGAAAGGTCCGCCGGGCACCAGTGATTGGCAATGCGCACAAACAATTCCTTTTGAAGTCCTATTTATCAAAGTGCTTTAATCGTCTCCATACCAGCAATTATTCTGTCCACAGCATGCATCCGCGTCCTAGTTAAAGGTGAAACTTGGAAGCTGACAATGTGACTAAACTGTTTTCTCCTAAAATTTGATGTTTCCCAAGATCTATACCTTATCGGGAGGAGCACTGGAGCAAGATGAAATCCCAGATTTGAATTTAATGGTCTGTTATTCTACACTTGCAAACCATCTGTTCCCTTGACAGTTGACTGGGGCTGGTGAGGACCAAGGACTAAGGAGACATTTTTTCAATTAATAGAACATTCACAAGATCCCTTGTAACTGGTTTGCTGATTTGAGTTGGTTCCGAGTTCATCTGATTACGTATTTGCGTTTTTGGTTTTTAAAGGGGGTTTTGGTCCTTTGGAGTTCAAAGTTTTTGATAAAGTAGTATACGGGACTCTGTTGAACCATTGTTTTCTCACCTTGGTGGCCCCCGTATATAAATAATTCTAGGAGATAATTAAGTGAAACCTACAGAGAATTTTATGGTTTCATGTCTTGGCCAGGTTTAGATCAGGTCGGATCTTTAAAGGTATTTTGATTCATGCAAAAATTTTAGTTGTTTTTAGTAGTGATTTATTTTGATATCCTTTAAAGCAATTTTTATCGACAGGATGACATTAGATTACGTGGAATCTATGCTATTTGTGTTTTTGGAACTTGTATCTTTTTTTTGTCTAGTCAAGTAATTCTGGGATTATTATTATGTAATAAAAAGCCTCCGTTTATGTTTGCACAGATGAGTTAATAGATAAATTTCTTTGAGGGTAATCCTCTGGTTTATTGAGCCCCATCCTATTTTCGTTATCTCCATGATATTCAAATAGCTTCTGTTCTGCTCTTTTTGGTTCATTGGAGTCTTCCCCTGATTGGGAGACCCACCTAAAATTGCTACATTCTTTCTCATAGTTAACAATAGGACTTCAATTTATTCTATGGTAGGGAAAAGGAAAAGTATACTGGTTATCGAGTATTTCTACGCTGCTTTAGTCATTTCATAAATTCAAGGAGCTCATGCTAGAGTGGTTGATCATTAATGTTGACATCCAAATTACAACAGTTAAGTGACTGGAGCTAGCTTACCAGACTTATTGCACTATGAATTTACCTGCAAGAAGCCGATATTTGCAAGGAAAGTCATTAAAATTGGTATGGACGAACTGTGTATAGTTAGCATTGTTAACTAGAAAAGGAGTATTGATTTAGAGGTGGTTTATCTCCCAAACATATTGTCAGGAGTTGATGTTCATCTTTATATATGGGAATTATTATTGATGATGAAGAATACATACATTGTGAAGGCAGATACAATGTATGTTTTATGGAATAACTCATATACCGGAAAGTGTTGATTCCAAGCATTTGTTCATTTTACGTCAGAACCTCAATTGTTAGGTCCATGGTGCTACTTACCAAACTTACTGCACTACACATTTGCGCAGAAGGAAGGTGACATTTACAAGGAGTATGGAACTGTGTGGTTTGCATTGTTACCAAAAAAAGGAATCTTGATTCATAGGTAGTTTATTTCCTAGATAGATTGTTAGGCATTGATATTCATTTTTATTTAGAAACATTTTCCATTAGAAATGGATAATTCATATCCTGGAGACAGAAATTTATATTTAAGGAAGCAACTTGTATATGGAAAGTCTCCTTTCAAATATTTTGTTATTGTACATGCGCAATTGCAGTTTTTTTTTTAAATCCTTTTTGTAGATGGTTTCTCTGCTTCTGATTGCAAGACTTCTGGATTTTGGTGAACAAAATAATGTTAGAGACATCCTAATACTGAGAACTCGTATCTGGAAAGTCTCCTTTCAAATATATTGTTATTTTACATGCGCAATTGCAGATTTTTTTTTTTAATTTTGAAATCCTTTTTGTAGACGGTTTCTCTGCTTCCGATTGTAAGACTTCTTACAGACATTCTAATGCTTCTTTTTTATTTCTTCCGAAGGAATGATTATCAAGTTTTATCTGCACAAGCTGGGTTAAATTTGAGGCTTCGATGAGTGTATTACTAAGTGAGGGTCTAAAATGTATGTAGCTGGTTGTTTTAGACTTCTAGGAATGCAAGTAACATGGAATCTGAATGATACCCTAATGCTACTTTTGGAAGGAAAGCATACTAACCTTAAATATGTTCTAGTCTACCTGGTATGTGACTAAAGTGATTTATATAGCGTCGATGATAGAAAGATTGTTGAATTGGCTTTTCTAGGTACATAGGCAACATAAGTTCGTGTGGACTCCTAATTATCAAGTTCCAGAGGAGCTTGTTAAACCTTTCAAGCACTCTTCAGATTTTATGTAGTCATGAACATGACTGAATATATATTTTTTAAATCTAAGCTTAGTGGTCATTTACGTCATACTTGAGATCTTGTAGTGCGATTAGAATGCCGCAGTCTGGAATATGAGATTGCGGTTTAGCAAGGTAATCCATGCTTCGGCATTGGAAGTTCAAGTGCATATTGTTCTTGCCATTCTTTACATCATTAAGGGTAACATCCTCATTTCTGTAATTGTACATCAATCTAATCCTCATGGTTTGCATTTTACTTAGAGGCGTTGTCTTCTCAGTCGGAATTTTTATTGACCTACGGGATCTATTGTTATTTTTTTATTCACTTGCTAATTTTGGTTTGAAACTTTTATCATTGGAAAATACTTTAATGAAGGTGAGTTTTCTTATTTTCATTTTTGATGTGAAATACATGGCTTGCAAGATACCATTTAAAGCACTGATAGATAATTTACAAATTGGAGAGTGTTAAATTAGCTAACCAAATATGATGATGACATCTTCTTTCCCTATATGTATTGACTTCCAGAGAAATGCCGAATTGTCAAGCAAAAGCATAGCCAGGATAGCAAGAGGATAGATAAGAGGAGCTTGAAAGCAAGTGTGAAAACAAAATTCGACCCATTTGCATTTAAGGCTGGTTTTATTAGCTCCGACTTAGCTTCTGGAGGAATAAATACGAATGGTATGCTGCTACTATATCTTAAATTGTCCATCTTATTTTTCATAATTTCGGATGTTTTTTGCACCATCTGTAATTTCTATCTTATTGTGGCATCAAACTTTTTATCATGCATATAAATCGAGTCCCACACATCCATTGTAGTACATAAAGCATATATGTGGAAGTTTTTTTGAGCAAGTATAAGTGGTAATGAGACCTTGAATTGCCCATGTGCAAAGGGGAGATATCTGCAGTCTACAAAAAGGTCACACAAACCACTGAGCGACACAATTATTATCTTAAGCTAATGAAAATCATTATATCCCTACGAACATTGCAATGTATGTCTCAGAAGCAGTTTTCTGCAATTTATTTTGCTTTCAATTCTATTCTTGTGAGATAAGTTTACACATTATATGGCTATAACTCACAACTAATTGCAGCTGCAACCCACAGGTTTAAAAAGGATATGAGATTTTAGCCAGATTTGTGTCGGTGTATGTTTAATGCTAAAGATCACTCCTTCGTTTATGTATATTATTTCAGTCTTGACCTTAACTCACATCAAGCTTTCTCTTTGTGATCTACTATATGGTTTCTCCAAGTCAATTAATTTTGCAGGTTCTTTATTCCTTCTGTTGCTCCAAGTTCTTAAGCAACAATTAATAGAAACCTCTTCCATGACCGTACCATAGTCATATATTGCATCTCAAGGATTGGTAGCCTGGTGTCTCTGTGTCATTAAACCATCCTGTATAACTCTTACTTTGGTGCCATGATAAATTGCTAAATTGGAACTCCTTTTTTTAATTAATGAATATGTATCACTGTTATTTCTTCCCTATTGTTTTGTTATTATTTGAACTTTTGGCTATCAAAATGCTATTAAGTTGACCTCATGACAAAATTAACACAGTTTTTCTCCTGCTTTTGCGATGTTGATTTTTATGTTTATTTATTTATTGTTCATAAGATATATTACACTCCTTGAAAGCGGTCTTTCCTACCATCGGCAGTGATGTTTTGTGGGTGTGCTTGACCCTCTTTTTTGTATGATTACTTCGCAAAATCCTTTGGCCGAGGTCTCATTTAAAAATTACTGTCAACAATGTCATTTCAGTTGTTTTTTCTTCTAAATAGCTGTGATGAAAAATGAGTTATAAGTTGTTGGTTTTCCTTTTAAAAATTGATTTCCTTCATTTTATCTTGCTATTATCAAATGATGTGAACTTACCAGTTCTATGTCTGTACCTGAACACTGTGAAAAAAAAAAACACAGGTGCATATGATTTCCATGATGTTACAAAGCATGTGGAAGAGCTTTCACTGAATGAACTTCTTGATGGCAGTTACAAATACACTAATTTATGTCTAGAGAAAGGGAAGAAGGCCTCAAGCGGCAATGAAAATATTCTCCTATCAGTTAGGAAGGCTTGCTCTATCCTTCCACTTAACGGAGCAGGTGGAATCAGAAAAGCTTCAGAAAACATGTTAGATAAGGATGTGAAAGATAAATGCAGTGAAGAGTTATCTAATAAGGTGAGCTTTGAGTTTCCATATTTTCTCTTAGTGTAATTATATAAAATAGGTTTTAAATCTAATTTATAGCAACCCGAAAGTTAGCTATTTTCATATATCCAACATAAACTTCATATTTTCATATAACCCCTAAAACCTTCTAGTTTTTCAAAACCCTCCCTCCAGTTTTGCAAACCATTGATCTGAGAAGATTGTGTAATAGTTGCATTGTAGCCGTTAAAATTGGATAAGTTAATGGTAAAAGGACATTTTCTCCTTCAACAGTCAAACTTGACAATTTATTACATTTTATAATTTTCTGTATCAGAAATACAGAGGAATATGGCACCTATAGGACTTGATTTCTAAAACGGCTGTAAATTTAAGCAATTAAACCAACATTGATTAATATAGTCATGACATCAAGTTAAATTGATTACATTGCGATCGGTAATGTGGGGTTATTTGAATAATGGAAAGCTTTGGGGGCCGATATACGGCAGGATCAGTTTTTGAGGGCGCTGTATGAGAATGTCTAAGTTTTGGGGATGACATATGAGAAAAACCCTACAAAGTACTCATCTGAATATTGTGATTTGCTTTATATTAATTTCTTTTCCTACTATTTTTTGTTCAGGACTCTTCTCAGGTAATGCGGAGCATCTCAACCTTGCATCGGCCTAAAGATATCATGGAGCGCTTGGCACTTCCTTCAGCAGTTAATCTCGAAACTATTACATTGCATTTAAATCCTTCACATTGTGCTACAAACACAAAAGCTAGTAATTCTACAAGCTTGCCAGCTTTTCCTTGGCCATTTTCTCATGGAGGAACCTGTAGAGGTGTAGATTCTTGTAAATTTAATCAGCCTAGGAGTGCAGGTCAAAGTAAATGGGTTAGGATAGGAAGCAAGTTAAGTTCTTGCCTTGAAATGAAGACACTTGACCACAATGATGATATTACAAGCCAGCAAAAGATAAATGAGCTTCTTGAAGATGTAAAGTCACTGAAGGATTCTGTTCCTTCTCCATTTGATGTGCCACAACACACATCAGAACCACATGTTCTTGATCACAGTAATTTAATTAAAGGATCTTCTGTTTTGGATTTGCACAATTCTAGAAAGCTCGAATTACTTGATCGACATGTTAACATCTTAGAAAATGATGCGGAAGATGATTTCAAAGAGCATCCTAGAAAGACAGCAGATGATTGCTCCCAGAGCTGCTTTGGCTATCCATCTAGAAGCTCCACTGGAGGATGTGGCCAAAGCTTATATCACTCGTCTGTGGCAGGGTTATCTAAACCAGGTAATGCCATTATATTTTACATGAATAAACGGAGTTGCTTGCAGCTGTTTTGTTTAACCAATAAAATCTCATTCTTTTTCTTTTTTGAAAAAAAAAACTCAATCTTTTCTGTTGGTAAATTTGTATACATATTAGATGTAGGTGTATATATATCCAATCTAAGTACATTTTGCAACTTAGATACATTAGACAATTGTTCAAGCATTAGTAGGTACTTGTGATGAAAGCTACTTTACTGCTGAAGACATGTATATTGTGTTGGTTTTCATATTAAATTTTGGGGGGTTATATTCCTATTCCATGCTATTTAAGTAAATGTGCTGCACATTGATTGGATAAAATTTGTGTTGCCATGAATATCCCCACTATTTGGCCAAAGCATGGTCAGAAAACATACGGTAATCAAACTAATTATCCGTTCACAAAATTGCAGTAAATAATTTAAATCTTTTGCGACTGTAGTTTTTCTTTATTAGTTTTGAGTAGCGATCCCTGGGCATGGTCTGTAACTCTGTATTGCACCTCTACAAACTCTGACCCAGAGTTCTTCAAAGGTTTTCTGAGTACATCTGTAAAAGCTCTTGAACTCAAGCTCGGAGTTGCATTATCGTCCAAGTGATGAAGCTTCTTTTAAATCTGATTTCTTTCTTTCCTGGACTGGCAAACCTTTCAATTCTTAAGCGATGCCCTCACATATAGTGCAGTGAATTATAAATTTAGCAAACAAATTTGTCTTGATATCTTGATTTCTTACATGCAAATTTAAGCATTAGAAATTTATGTACAATGGCATCGATCTTTTCTTTAATGCTTTTGTATGGTGACACAAATAGTTTACTCAGGGTACTAGGACTTTATGGCTTGTAATTTGGATTGTTAATATTCTCTAAATTGAAGTTGAGAAATCTATGCTGTCTTCTTTGAACTGCCATTTATTCTGTTATCAATTTGGTAAGCTGAAAAATTTTAATGGGTCTGGGTCGCAAGAACATGTCTCTAAGCTAAATTGTAAGAAGCCTCCATCTCTTCTGCCCATATAGCAGGATATTTCCCTCTTTTCAACACTTTGCCCTCTACTTCAACACGCTTGCTACTCTGCTATGAATCATAGACACGGACAGGAGGCGGCAAATTTGTAAAAAGGAGGACCAAGGGCCTAGAGCCTAGCCGTCTAGACGGTTTTTTAATTCTAGTTAAAATTATTTCTAATATATAATATATTGAAATTTGAGCAGTATATTGACACTTCAGCATATAAAACAACATATTGAAATTCCAACTGTAGAAACCGAAATATGTTGATATTTTAGCATAATAACCAGTAAAATATTGATGTTTTAACGGTAAAAGTCAGAAAAAAATAGATTTTGAGCTATATAATTCGAAAAAAATTAAGAAAATGAGACAAAATCGAATAACTTTTATTTCATTAAGTATGGGTTTGGATCATGTATGTTGAAAAGAGAACAAACCCGATCTATGATACTTCAAAAATGACTAAATTACATTCTATTAAGTGGGCTGGGTCCGTTTAGGTGTCGGCTTAGGCGTTTAACCGGTTAGGCGGTTTAAGCGCTTAAACCGCTTAATTAAACCGTCTAGGGCTGAATTGGAGTGGCCTAGCACTACGTCCGTCTACACGGCCGTCTAAACCGCGTTTTAGAACACTGAGGAAGGGACACACACATATATATGGAGGAAAGGTGCCATAGGAAGGAATGAGAATTTCCTCCCATGACGTCGAAAAAATACACCATGATTTTTTTCGACGATCGACATCCATCATTATCATCTTCGTTATCATGTAAGATGTGGATATACCAAATTTCATGTGATTCCACAACTTTTTCACCGTTGATTTAATGGATGCAAAATTAACGGTTTATCGACAATAGAACTTTTTACATTGCTAATTCAATGGTGAAAAAATGGTGGAATCACATGAAATTTGGTGTATCCATATCTTACATGATAACGATGATGATATTGATGGGTGCCGGTCGCGAAAAACACCGTGTAGGATATAGATTTTTGACGCCACCTAACGAAAAACCTCATATGACCTCTTTTCTTCATTATTCTCATTCAATCATATGTATATTTTACAAAATATAAATAAACTACAAGAAGAAAAATGTGCTAGTATACATTAAAAATAAAATCAAGGTATACACTAAAAGTTTCTTTTAGCACAACCAAATATATATAGAAAATTAAAATTATATAACACACAAGAATACAATTGATAATAGTTGATCAAAAGAATTTTTTTACCCTTTTTAATTGGAGCCAACTATTATAAACCCGGCTTTATCTTTTGCATCAATTTGAACCTTTACGTCTAGCTTTAGTCCGACATGAGAGGTTTGAAATATTTAATATTCTTGTATCCTCGATCAAAGTTGTTCATATACATTTTTATTTCTTAACCCTCTATAGTATGTAGAAGTGTTTAACCTGTCCAATTAGGGGGGCCCGGTCCAAGCGTGTAAGACATGGTGTTGGACGAAGTGTCCTGTATGTGTCGGACACGGAGACGACGAGCATAGATGTGTCCATGCTTCCAAGCTTGTCTGTCATCCAAATACACATTGCACATTAAATTCTTCTATCTAAGCGTTTTTTTTTGGGTTGGGTTTTTTTGTTTGGGTGGGATGGGGGAGGGGGTTTACAGAGAATGGTATGCTGTTAAGGTAGGATGCAAAGTGCAACTGTTGAAAAGAAAAGGCAGTATTCTGCTATACATGAAAAAACGAGAGTTTTCTTGCAGTTCAGCTTTTCTGATATGTATAGTTGTAGGTGTAAGCAATGGATCTTTTCTGTACTTTATTCTCCTATCATTGCTTATAAAAAATGTATAGTGAGCTTCTGGCCCTTATTTTCCGTTATCTTGTCTGCTCAGTATATGAAACTCACATTTGTGTTCATGAACAGGTCATTCCTCAGACGCAATGGCTGCTGCTGCAACACTGTGTGAGATGGCCGTCTGCTCCAATGCCATAAGCTCACAGAATAATACATTCATGAGGATCAAACACCCACCTTCACAAAAGATCATTAAGGACCTCAGAGCAACAATCTCTGCTGAGAAAGCACAGAGGTTATTTCTGGCCTCACGACATCAAGATACATTTAAAAGAACAGCCCTGCCATCGACAAAACACAAACCGATCAGTGATGAGAAAATTGAAGTAGGTGGTCTTTCCACGATAAAATTATTAAGGGATAATGTGAGATTTAACAACAGGCTTTTGCAATCACCAACAATAGTTGAAAAGGTTTACGACGATCAAATGAAGCTTGATAAAGGCACATCGAAGGCCTCATCGATTGGCTTTGGGGGAAGTTATATCAAAAGTTGGAACAACGGAAGAAGCAAGAGGTTGTGATTTTACATTATTCTAACAGAGGTAGCATATAAGTTAAAGGTGCGCATGTTAGCTGACAAGTTAATGTACAGAGTGGCAAAATGATCGACTGTTGAAGGAGACGAATGTCTCCAGTTTGCATGTTTTATTGGTTATCAAGGGAGGTGTGAATGCCCAGTATGGCAATTTATTATACTTATTATTGTTATTTGTATGCCGATCAAGTTTTCGTTTGTAGTCATCTTCTTTCGAATTCAAGTGTATATATTTATGAAATTTTATGCCTGGCCATAGGTGAATCCAGTGCACCCCTACAATAAGGGGTTGTCCCTATGGATTAAGTTATACGTAGGGGTAATAAAATGTTGCCTCTACGGATTAATCCGTAGGTCCTTTTAGTTGTCTCTACGGTACTATACGAATTAATTTAGAAATATTAGAACGTAATTTGTTATTTGACCCTACGGAGCCGCAAAAGAAGGACATACGGATTTAATCCGTAGAGGCATATATATGGATTATTAATAAAAATAAAGCATAGAAAATATAATTTATTATTTGGCCCTGCGGATCCTCAAAAGAATGACCTACGGTTTAATCCGTAAGGGCAGATAAAAGGGTTATTAATAAAAAATAAAACACAGAAAAGTCCTCGTTCCCAAAATAATTACTCTCATCTCTCTCCCGCGCGCGCTTCTCGTCGCCACCGCCTGCATCTCGTCGCCATCGCTTTCCCGCGCGTCTCTTCATTTCCGACATCACCGTCGACTTCCTCTTCGCCACCGCCCGCGCCTCATCACCATCGTCTCGTCTTCGCTACAGGTTAGTAAATTTCTTATTTTTATTTTTAATTATTCGTTTGTTTCTGTTTTTGTGGGTTAGAGTTAGAGTTAGAGTTAGAGTTAAAGTTGGTGTTCAGTTTAGTATTTAGGGTTCGGGTCAGTTAGTGTAGTTAGGGTTAGGGTTAGGGTTAATTCGGGTTCGGGTCAGTTCGGGTTCGGGTTCGGGTCAATTAGTGATAAGGTTAGGATTAGTTAGTTGCGGTTAGGGTTAGGGTTATGAGCTAGGGTTAGGGTTATGCCTTCATTATATGGTTAGGGTTAGGGTTAGGGTTTGGTTCAAGTTTAGGGTGGCTAGGGTTGGGTTAATTAGAGGTTAGGGTTAATTTGGGTTAATTAGTGATAATTTGAAAGGGTTAGGATGTTGATTAGGGTTAATTAGGTTAATTTGGGTAAATTGGATTAAGTTTGGGTTAAATAGGGATAATTTGTGTTGGGGTAACGATTATGGTTAATTGTGGTTAATTAGGTTAATTTGGGTTATTTTGGGTTAGGGTTTAGGGCGTACTAGTTCATTCAGTAGGATACTCGATAATAACGTATACGTACAACTTTACCATAAACGCAAGAAAAATTTACCTTAAACTAAAAGCTTCGAACCCTTAATAACGAAACGTAAACGTAAAAGCTATTCAAGTTAAATGTTCAAATTAAAACCAATATATGATACTCAATAATAATATGAAACTTTCATATTCTCATCGATACTAATATATGAAAATCAGAAAGCCACTTTGTAACAACCCTAATTTTCCTATACGTTTTTCTACACAAAATTTTAAATTTTTTTTTTCCAAAGTCATAAAGGGGTATTTTAGACTGAGCACAAGATATAAGTAATTATTTTGTTTTTAATTACAAGTTACAAGAATGTAATAACTCCATTTTAAGTGTACAAGAAATTACTTTAAATTTAATGTATACTTGGAGTATTTACTCTTGCTGCTATCATTTTAAGTAATTAAATAACTCCATAATTACAAGAAGGAGCTTGTGGCTCATTGGTAATTAATACCTAGCACTGCTGAACCAAGCCACCAAAGTTCAAATCCCATACCCCACATTATTTTTAATATTGATTTTTTTTAAAACCTTTAGAATACCAAGAGTTTACACGTCATATCTCACAAAAACCCCACTACACCCAAACATGTAACACTTGCAGGAGTTAAATGAACCGTCGGGAGGGGGGATCCAAGCTACCGGACTCGGCTGGGAATCGGCCAACTCGGCCTTGACTCGGCCGACTCAGTGCTCCGACCGAGTCACCCCCGATTCGGCCGATTCCGGCGATGGTCACAACATGAAAGTTGTGTCTTTTCATATTCCCTATGCACCTGCAAAGTTTCAGCCTCAGACCACTTCCAGAGCTCTTTAAAAACCCCAATTACTCCACTTTTAATACATTTTTATTATATTTTATCACATTTTTATTTTTAACCTTTCATCTACCATAACCCTAGCCTAACTCTATAAATACCAACCCTACATACTACCCGCTCACCCCCAAAATCTTGAGCCACTCTTTCAAAAGTTTTCCAAGAAATGTGTGCTTTGAAAACAAGTTCGCGGCAAAGCTCCGACGAGATTCCGGCGGGAATTCCGGCGACGTTTTTAGAAACAACCGGCGACGAAGTAACGCCTCGACAACTTCTTTAGTCCCCATATACTCTTTAGTATAGATCGAAACCCGTAAGTCCCATTCTATCTCCCTTTCTAGTTCTCAAAAATACGAAATTACGAAACCCGACGAAATCGGAACAAATCCGATTTCCGATTCGGTTTTCTATAAAATTTCACTTCTAATCAATTCAAACATGTCTAAACATCTTTATCATGATTATTAAACTTGTAAAAATCAATTTGAATAAGTTTTCACACATGAAATGATAACCTTTTTAACTTACCGTATTTTTTTCACTTTAATACCATCATATTTCAATTTCACTTTTAACTCGTTAACATTGTTATACCTTAAAATAGATCACGAGATAATGACCTACCTCCTCACACACACATATGCAACCATAATACGCTATCTTGAAAACTCCTAATACGATAAAACAAGATTTTACATTAAAATATCATTTCCTTAATAAAACCTTTTATAAAAGTTTAGCTTTGATACATTTGTTTAAACAATATCTTTAATAGGAAAAATACGATAAGTTGTGGACATCGATCGTTTATCTAAACCTGACTTTGTGGTGTCTAGACAAGTGTGTCTAAGACAAGTGATCACTTAATTAGGGCCACTACTTGTAGTGGAGAGCCTCCCATTTACCTGGCACTTACCTAGCCGCAATTGGCGGTGAAGATGCGATTTGAGGTTTCTAACGACTTATCGTTTAGACCTTTTAGAAATAGACTAGTTGACTTAGGAAACCTTAGAATCTAAAATACGGAAAATTACACTTTGCAAATAAATACCTTTTACTTTATAAAACCGTTTTCTAAAAGATTATTATTTTACAATCTTTGCAAAGCGCCGCTACAACCCATCTTTGGGGTAACCATTCGGGATCGTGCGGTTTATCGCGCACCCTCGGGCTAGTAGTGCGAGATTCAGACCTCCGCAAGGAGCATTCGGTCTCGAAAGGTTTAAAATACGACATCCTAAGAAAATGAGATTTTTGGAATATAAAATATTTATTAAAAATTATTTTTGTATAAACATATGTATATTTATCATTTAAATATCTTTTTTACTATAATATAAATTTTTCCACTTTTTCCTAAAAATCACAATAATAAATTTTACACTAAAATACCATGAACTTCAAAGAATCAATATTACAGATAAATACCTATAACTAGGACATTTTCACTAGAAATGTCACAATATAAAATCCACCCTCATTACAACTCTAAAGACGAACAATAAATACTTGAGGTGTATTTTAAAAAGTATATAAAAGTATTTTTACATAAAACCCCCTCAAGTTTTATAAATTACCCTAAGGACCCTAGCAATTATAAGACTTCAATTCACATCCCTGATTGTCTGACTCGGATTTGAGTCTGATTAATCTGACTTGAATATGATTCAAGTAAATCTATAATCTACAAGTTTCCAATTCAAAATGAACACATGAATTCATGAATACAATTATCAATTTATACAATTTGACTGAACCGAACCATAGATATATATTCCTTTTACATGATTCTCAGTATTCCATTTACATGACTCTATGGTTACAACCGCTTACTGATATCATGGTTTCGGTCAGTCAATCAATTTTACAATCAATACAATTTACAAGATAACAATACAAACAAGATATTGCGGGGTTTAAGGGGTAGACTGGTACGGAATATGTTAAAGGTGGCACGAGGTGGTCACTTAAGACGTAATTACATCCATGCCGTTGTTCCGTGGTATTATCGACGGAGCCTTGTACTACAGGTTACCAAGGTTCCCGGTGTAAGTGGGACTCCCCTCGTATACACTGGCATCTTCTGTATCAAGCTACAAACAACAGCGTTAATACAACATTACAGTATTATAATACAACATTAAAAGCTACTCTCTCTCTCTCTCTCTTACTCTCTGTCTATTTCTCTCTTATCTTTGGGACTTACCGAGCGACATGTTCGCTGACGACATTCTATTTCTTTCTTCTTTGAATGTCGTCAGGTAGTTTGGACCCGGCGGAGATCGAGCCATCTCAAGAAGACTTGGAGCAGTTTACCGAAGACCCTGCACTTTAGTTTCACTGTACACTTTTCCTTTCTGTATTTTTCATTTCCTGTTATGCCACTGTTTAGGTATCTTTTTATTTTAGTTGTATTTCCTTTTCATATATTGTACAAAAGAATGTTAATAAATAAAAGTTGATGTTCCTTTTATATCTTGTCTCTTGTGTATTTATTTTATATTGCTTAGATACGCTTAGCGTATGTACTTCTGAGTATATACGTAGCGGGCCTCGTCGTGTCCCCTTCGTCGTATACCGGGAAGCGGGGCGTGACAGGTTTTGTTGGTGGCCCATGCAGGTCAAAACTGTATGAATCCCTATCATGCAGTTCTGTTCTGCGTGAACAACCTAAGCAATATAACACAAGAACCAGCAATTAAAACATTCTTTACAATTCATGTTCCTTGAATCTTACAATTTCATATTCCTTGAATTTTATCATTTCATTTAAATCTATCCTAACCCAAATTTTTCTTTAGGGTTATGGATTCCCCGAACAACACCAGCACCAATGTCAACAACACACCTCCAGCACTACCTCTCACACCAGTCGTTCCTGCGCCACCTACCGAGCAAACAGTGCTACTTGAGGCGATCCGCAGCCTTCTCGAGGGACAGCAACAACTCCTGAACCGTCCCGAGACTGATACACCGAGGGTAAAGCAATTCAGGGCTTTACATCCGAAGCAGTTCTCTGGAAAAGGAAGCCCTCTTGAAGCTGAAGAATGGACACAAAGCATAGAAGATGATCTGGCAGCAGCTCAAGTGCCAGACATAGCTTGGGTCCGTGTGGCGAAACTACAGCTCACGGACAATGCACGGAACTGGTGGAAGGCGGAAGAAAGCCGTCTTGAACAGCCTATTGAATGGAAGACTTTTCGCGAGAAGTTCGACGCGAAGTACTTCCCTGTGACTGCCAGATTTGCCATGGAACAGCAGTTCATTCATCTACAACAAGGTTCGATGTGGGACAAGTCAGCAGATGAGTATGACGCTGAATTCACCATGCTCAGTCGGTAAGATATGTCACAGTATTTCAAATTTTTAATATCACATACTACACAACTAACACAAGACCATAACAGATTTGCGGCACACCTGATACCGACGGATGAGATCAGAGCCCGTCGATTTCAACAAGGTTTGGACACGGAAATCCAGGCTGCACTAGCCACAGGGAAATTTCCAACTCATGAAAATACTCTGGAAGCTGCCCGCAGTTATAAGACAGTGATAAAGGCAAGGGGCAGACCTCAGTCTGCAGGAGTGAAACGCCCTGCCACTCAAATGGCAGGAGGGGCCTCTTCAAGGCCAGCTGTTGAGCTCAGAAGACTGGAAGAAGCCAAGGATCGGCTAAGACCTGATTTTTGCTTTTATTGCAAGAGGGAAGGACACTTGTGGAAGGACTGTAGGCGCGCAAAAGGCCTATACTTGGTTTGTGGCGCGTCCAATCACGGAATTGGAAACTGTCCTTATAGACGCAACCCAGCATATCCACCCATCAACTACCCGCAGCAGCCAGCTATCCAGGCTCCTGCAACTCGTCCTACACTCCCAGCACCACCTCCACGTGGATTTCCTGCTCAGCCAAATCGGCAATTCCATCAGGCACCGAGAAACATGCCTCGAGTATAGGGGAATATGCCTCCAACTAGGAGGAACGTGCTACGGCGACAGGTTTTCACCTTAGCAGCCATAGAATCTGAAACTGTGAACCAAGGTAACCCAAGTAACTCCCTCACAACTTTGACCAAAACTTCTTTACAATCTTTAGTTCTGTCACCAAACTGTTATACTTTCCTTTTACAAATTTCGAGGACGAAATTTTTATAAGGAGGGTAGAATGTAACAACCCTAATTTTCCTATACACTTTTCTACACAAAATTTTAAATTTTTTTTTTCAAAATCATAAAGGGGTATTTTAGACTGAGCACAAGATATAAGTAATTATTTTGTTTTTAATAACAAGTTACAAGAATATAATAACTCCATTTTAAGTGTACAAGAAATTACTTTAAATTTAATGTATACTTGGAGTATTTACTCTTATTGCTATCATTTTAAGTAATTAAATAACTCCATAATTACAAGAAGGAGCTTGTGGCTCATTGGTAATACCTTGCACTGCTGAACCAAGCCACCAGAGTTCAAATCCCATACCCTACATTATTTTTAATATTGATTTTTTTAAAAACCTTTAGAATACCAAGAGTTTACACGTGCATATCTCACAAAAACCCCACTACACCCAAACATGTAACACTTGCAGGAGTTAGATGAACCGTCGGGGGGGATCCAAGCCACCGGACTCGGCCGGGAATCGGCCAATTCGGCCTTGACTCGGCCGACTCAGTGCTCCGACCGAGTCACGGCCGAGTCACCCCCGATTCCGGCGATGGTCACAACATGAAAGTTGTATCTTTTCATATTCTCTATGCACCTGCAAAGTTTCAGCCTCAGACCACTTCCAGAGCTCTTAAAAAACCCCAATTACTCCACTTTTAATACATTTTTATTACATTTTTATTTTTAACTTTTCATCTACCATAACTCTAGCCTTAACCCTATAAATACCAACCCTACACACTACCCTCTCACCCCCAAAATCTTGAGCCACTCTTTCAAAAGTTTTCCAAGAAGTGTGTGTTTTGAAAACAAGTTCGCGGCGAAGCTCCGACGAGATTCCGGCGGGAATTCCGGCGACGTTTTTAGAAACAACCGGCGACGAAGCAACGCCTCGGCAACTTCTTTAGTCCCCCTATACTCTTTAGTATAGATCGAAACCCGTAAGTCCCATTCTATCTCCCTTTCTAGTTCTCAAAAATACGAAATTACGAAACCCGACGGAATCGGAACAAATCCGATTTCCGATTCGGTTTTCTATAAAATTTCACTTCTGATCAATTCAAACATGTCTAAACATTTTTATCATGATTATTAAACTTGTAAAAATCAATTTGAATAAGTTTTCACACATGAAATGATAACCTTTTTAACTTACCGTATTTTTTTCACTTTAATACCATCATGTTTCAATTTCACTTTTAACCCGTTAACATTGCTATACCTTAAAATAGATCATGAGCTAATGACCTACCTCCTCACACACACATATGCAACCATAATACGCTATCTTGAAAACTCCTAATACGATAAAACAAGATTTTAGATTAAAATACAATTTCCTTAATAAAACCTTTTATAAAAGTTTAGGTTTGATACATTTGTTTAAACAATATCTTTAATAGGAAAAATACGATAAGTTGTGGACATCGATCATTTATCTAAACCTGACTTTGTGGTGTCTAGGCAAGTGTGTCTAAGGCAAGTGGTTACTTAATTAGGGCCACTACTTGTAGTGGAGAGCCTCCCACTTACCCGGCACTTACCTAGCACTTACCTGGCCGCAATTGGCGGTGAAGATGCGATTTGAGGCTTCTAACGACTTGTCGTTTAGATCTTTTAGAAATAAGCTAGTTGGCTTAGGAAACCCTAGAATCTAAAATACGGAAAATTACACTTTGCAAATAAATACCTTTTACTTTATAAAACCGTTTTCTAAAGGATTAGTATTTTACAATCTTTGCAAAGCGCCGCTACAACCCATCTTTGGGGAAATCGTTCGGGATCGTGCGGTTTATCGCGCACCCTCGGGCTAGTAGTGCGAGATTCAGACCTCCGCAAGGAGCATTCGGTCTCGAAAGGTTTAAAATACGACATCTTAAGAAAATGAGATTTTTGGAATATAAAATATTTATTAAAAATTATTTTTGTATAAACATATGTATATTTATCATTTAAATATCTATTTTACTATAATATAAATTTTTCCACTTTTTCCTAAAAATCACAATAATAAATTTTACACTAAAATACCATGAACTTCAAAGAATCAATATTACAGATAAATACCTATAACTAGGACATTTTCACTAGAAATGTCACAACATAAAATCCACCATCATCACAACTATAAAGACGAACAATAAATACTTGAGGTGTATTTTGAAAAGTATATAAAAGTATTTTTACATAAAACCCCCTCAAGTTTTATAAATTACCCTAAGGACCCTAGCAATTATAAGATTTCGATTCACATCCCTGATTGTCTGACTCGGGTTTGAGTCTGATTAATCTGACTTGAATATGATTCAAGTAAATCTATAATCTATAAGTTTCCAATTCAAAATGAACACATGAATCCATGAATACAATTATCAATTTATACAATTTGACTGAACCGAACCATGAATATATATTCCTTTTACATGATTCTCAGTATTCCATTTACATGACTCTATGGTTACAACCGCTTACTGATATCATGGTTTCGGTCAGTCAATCAATCTTACAATCAATACAATTTACAAGATAACAATACAAACAAGATATCGCGGGGTTTAAAGGGTAGACTGGTACGGAATATGTTAAAGGTGGCACGAGGTGGTCACTTAAGACGTAATTACATCCATGCCGTTGTTCCGTGGTATTATCGACGGAGCCTTGTACTACAGGTTACCAAGGTCCCCGGTGTAAGTGGGACTCTCCTCGTATACATTGGCATCTTCTGTATCAGGCTACAAACAACAGCGTTAATACAATATTACAATATTATAATACAACATTAAAAGCTACTCTCTCTCTCTCTCTTACTCTCTGTCTATTTCTCCCTTATCTTTGGGACTTACCGAGCGACATGTTCGCTGACGACATTTTATTTCTTTCTTCTTTGAATGTCGTCGGGTAGTTTGGACCCGGCGGAGATCGAGCCATCTCAAGAAGACTTGGAGCAGTTTACCGAAGACCTTGCATTTTAGTTTCATTGTACACTTTTCCTTTCTGTATTTTTCATTTCCTGTTATGTCACTGTTTAGGCATCTTTTTATTTCAGTTGTATTTCCTTTTCATGTATTGTACAAAAGAATGTTAATAAATAAAAGTTGCTGTTCCTTTTATATCTTGTCTCTTGTATATTTATTTTATATTGCTTAGATACGCTTAGTGTATGTACTTCTAAGTATATATGTAGCGGGCCTCGTCGCGTCCCCTTCGCCGTATACCGGGAAGTGGGCGTGACACACTTAGTCCCCGTCTATCGGTTAACATACGTTCGAATAATATGTCATTGCCACCAGTTTTAATCGAAACTTATATCGTTATGTATTTGTCGTAAAATTTGTGTTGTTAGATCCAGGATCCGAACTTGTCTGCATCATTAGAGAGTGATTCAAGATGCTTAGCTTAGTTTCCTAGCATGGAAATTGCATATTATAAAAGATTCGGTGTCCTTGGATACAAATTCGAAGTTAAGGACATAGAAACATCTAGAACCACTCAGAATAGTGGGATTGCGACGGCAGGATCGGATGGTGTGATTTATTATGGATACTTAAATTGTATACTTGGCATCCAATATCCCGGACGATCAGAACCGTTTTATATATTTCAGTGTACTTGGTACGATATACGAACCGATACGGATAAGTGGAGAAACAATCTCGGGACTTAGAAAAATGAATATGGATTGACCAGTGTGAACACACTTCGATTTCATGGTCAGGACGATCCGTTTATCTTTCCGAACCAAACGTTCCAAGTATACTACTCACAGTATTTGAAGCATCCAGGATAGAGTGTCATATGCCGTTGGAAACCCAGGGATGTTTACGATGTCCCGGAATCCGAGGACAGCGATGAGGATGAAGAAGAGAGAAGACTTAGAGTGCTCCGACCGTCTGTTTCAAAAGACAGGTTGTCTTCGGCTGATCATGAAGTTACGTGGGTTAGAAATGATATCGATGATGAAATCCAAGTAGATATGTCTAATGCGTCCACGAAACGAAAAATGTTATCATGAATGTTATATTATTACTTCACATTTTACGATCTATACACATATAGTCAATGTTTGTAATGATTGTCTAATGCGTCCACGAACTGTTTTATCTAGATTTGATGACGATGACGGGAACAGCGAGGGGCGGCAGGAGCTCCAGCCGCGGCACCGGCAGAGGCAGAGGCAGAGTGGTTCTGCCGCCAGGAAAGTTGCGTAGGGAGCTTCAGAGGGCCGGTCTTGCACCCCGATCGGAGACCCCTTCGGATGGCTCCTTCCGTGTGGACTTTGCCACACCTCCTGGTATATTGCACGCATATTCATTTTGAATTTAATATTATAGATATACATGCATATTTATGTCAAAATTACTTATATATTCAATGTTTGATTGTTTAGCTGTTGGTGGTGCTTCCACATCAGGGACAGAAGCTACTCTCGTACCTCCAGGTATGTTTATATGTCCTATAGTGCATGCATATTGATTCAGAATGCTATATCATAAATATACATACATTCTTTTTGCCCTCACGTACTTAGATAATCCTTTTTTAATTGTCTAGCTGTAGGTGATGCCTCCACATCTCGGGCAGAGGCTACCACCTCACCTGTGTGTGTGTGTGTGTGTGTGTGTGTGTATACATGTTGATTTAGAATGCAATTACTTATATAGTCAATATTTAATTGTCTAATTATAGGTAGTGCGTCTACGTCTGGTGTAGGGGCCACTCCCGCTTCCATACCCTCCGCTCAGTCTACAGGTTAGTATGAATAAATATAAAATATTTATTCATTTTATATGTCCTTTAAGAATAAACATGAACTACATGTAATTTTATCGATATTTATTTTCTAGTTGGAGGGGATGCGTCCACGTCCGTGTCACCGGCTGTTCCTCGCCAGAGGAACTATCGTCCCGCTCATGCTGCTGTCCGGGCCCAGGCTCGTGCTTCTATGCCGGAAGTATATATCACACTTCAATTTTTGTTAAACCTTGATTTCTTAATACCACTTTGTTTTAATATTAATTGTCTTGATATTTCTTGTAGACGCAGGGCATCCCCATCCCGAGCGGGAGACTCGAGGCCCGAATCAGTCCCACAGGCTGATGCCCGACAGAGGTAGGGGGGAGGCAGTATTCCCCCTCTTCTTTACCCCTGATTATCGCTATACCGGCGATTATGCCGAGAGGTTCGGCCGGTATATGGGTGATGAGAGCCGCCTCGTGAAGAAGTATCCACTTCACGTTGAGTGGGGCGACCAGCACCGGCGCTCATTCGCTCTCTTCTGGGATCAGGCTCGGGTATTAATATATATTTTCATTTGATTTATCCAATATATTTATTATTAACACTTGCAATTTAATAACATTGTTTTTTTGTATTTGCAGTTGGATTACGATTTTCAGCCTGTACCCGACCCTGATCACCCTGAGAGGGTGCTCGATTTTCACGCTTTGTACCAGGGCCTGATGAAGAACATGTAATCAAAGGTCCGATACAATAGGAACGAGCTGAAATCGACTGCTATTCCCTGTGGATAGCGACCCCCGAGGTAGAGAGAGCGGCTCTCCTACATACTCCGGCCTTTGCGAGAGTCGATGTAGATTTATGGCATCTCTTGTGCCAATATTCCGACTCTCAGCGCAAATAGGTTTGTATTTTAAATGTAATTCATTGTTTAGTATATAATTTATTTTTTTGTATTGCTTAATTAGAAAACTAAATCTGAATGTATTGTGCAGAAACAGGCGGATCAAAATAAAGAGAATAGAAAGTCGGCGAAGAGGGGTTGCCCCACTTATACAGGTGGCTCGAGGAACATTACTCGTGCCATGGAGGTATCGGTAAATTACAATAGATCTACTGTGATATAATGTAATATTAAGAGTTATTTTATAATATATGTAATTTTTTTGTGAATTGCAGAGATCTCAGACCCTGGCGCAGGGTGGTACACCGGGCGTGTTGACCGCGTATCTTGCCGTCCACGGCACTTCAACAGATCCCGCCACGGGCAAGGTTCGATATCCCGACGCCGCTACCCAAGAGTATTGCGTAAGTGTTAATATTTATTCAACCCCTATTTGAAATTTTTGTTTTGAAAAGTTCAAATTTAAATGATATACTTATATTTTACTGGTTAATGTGGGTGTAGGAGCGGATGGTTGAGCAGGCGTTGGTATCGGGGATCGATTTTACTGGATAGAACGATCCGATGCTGCTGACCCCAGTCCTAGACGCCGCACACGGAGGGAACCACGGAGGTTGGGAGAGAGGCCGGAGACTGGGTCCTGGCAGGGCCCATATGAGGTTGGACTCCACTCCGGCGGTTATTTCCTCTATCTCCCGTGAGCGACGTCTAGAGCAAGATGTTGCCACCTTGAAGGTCACCGTCCAGGAGTTGAAGGAGATGATGGTATGTATACTATTTAATAGTAAAATATTATATCATATTATAGATAGCAACATATCCAATATTAGTACGTAGCCTGAGCTTATTTGGTTGTAGACTTAGTTTTGATTAATCATACATACATAGAGCTGTCTAATTAAAATAAACTACGGTTTTCCAAACTAGATATCCAAACGAGACCTAAGTCCCTAAGTATTCATAGATTGGGGTTTCGCAATAACCTGATAATGATACGAATTCGACTAATACACAGTTCTTACTCGTATATTACACTCAAAATTGGACAGACGCGATAGGGTATTTCGGCTGCGGCTCCACATGCATCTCCTTCGGCTGCAGCTCTGCAAGCCACTACCTCGGCTGCGGTTGCGCAGACCATTCCTATAGCTCCACAGCCCGCACAGTCCATATTGATCGAGTTGTCGACTCAGGGTTTATCCGAGGAGCAGATGCGCCAGATTACGGCGATTATCAGAGGTGGAGCTGGACCGAGCTAGGGTAGCTTTTTGATTTTTATATTTTAAGTATGTATATACTTATATGATACATATTGTATATATTTTGGACGATATTGGTGGTGTTTGCGTGTTCATGATGATTTAGATTTATATCGTATTCTGTTTGTCGATTTCTTTTAAATATTATGCGTGAGATGTTGATTATGAATACTGCGGTATTTGGTTATATGGTGTATATATTATTGTGCACAGGGCGAGAAAAAAACAGACAACCATTTTTAAAAAAAACAACCTGATAATTTGTTCCTACGGATTAATCCGTAGAGACAACAGTTACACTTACAGATTAATCCGTAGGGACAAATTTTGCTTCTATATATTTATCCATAGGGACAAAATATCAGGATAGCTGATATTTTGCCCCTATGGACTCAGTAACAGGTGTTAGACTTGTCCCTACGGATTAATTCGTAGGGGCATAAGGATGGACCTACGGAGGTATAAATCTGGCCCTACGTATTACTCCGTAGGGACATGTATTTTGCCATACGGAGTAATACGCAGGAGCAACTATTTTATTTTATAAACGGATAAATTGAATAAATATTTTGTCCCTACGGCTTACACCGTAGGGAAATAATTACCTACTCATTAAGTTTTAGGGGCAATTATTCAACCGTAGGGGCATGTTTAAGGTAAAGACTTGCACGCGCGGCGTTTGTACCTACGGTGTCTTTTTGTGCCCCTACGAGTACATCCGTAGGGACAGTGGTTTGCTCCTACGGTTTTATCCGTAGGGTAAACCCTATTTGTAGTTGTGGTGGCAGCCATGAGGGATTTTTCCATCTTACTGGAAGCATCAATTTGTTGAGAGGGTAATGATAGCAAGGGGGCAAAGATTGGGATGGTTACTTTGTCTTGGCTGAACATATAATCATGGAATGGCAATTCATCAGTGGATACATAATTTTATAAATGATATTTGCCTTTCTGAGTTTACCAACCTTATTATTAGTGATCCTGTGAGATCTACGCTGATTGGTATAGTTCACCTGTAGGGTACTTTTATGTAAAATATTCATTCACTTGTTGCTCTGCACCTCTTCTATGTAAAATATTCATTTGGTTGGTTGTTGTTCTTACATGGTTTTCTTCCATGAAGAAAGAAAATCCTGGAGTTTGAGATGAATAGTTCTTTGATTTCTCAGTACAAATTATACACTTGCATTGTTTTTTCACTCTTTTAGTCATTAATGCACAGAATGAGCCTTTGACAATTTGTGAAATACAGAAAATTTTCTTTAGTTGTCACTTTTATCCTTTTGACTTTAATAGGGCCCGCGGTTGAATGCATAGTCACATAATTCGTGCATTATTCGTCGAATTCATGAATAATTCACGAATTTTTGATCAGCCGACTTAATTGCCGAATTAATCGGCGAGCCGAATAATTTGCGAATTATTCCCGAATTATGTGAAAAAATATCGAATAATTCAAAAAAAATAGCAAATAATCCACAAAATCAAAACCCGGCGTCTCATATATTAATTTCTTGCTCGAAATACTTCCCAAACATTTTCCGAACACTTACCGAATCTTTCCCGAATACTTGCCGATTTTTTCCGAATAGTTCGCCGAATCCGAATTTTTGACCTCGCCAAATTATTCCCGAACGACGAATTTGTGACTATCGTTTGAATATAGCAAATCTGCTGTGATTGTGAGAGGATCCCTGTAAAACCTTAGGGACCCGTATTTCTCTTGCTTTACCTTTTTGGTGTTGCTTTCGCCATAAACCTTCTTCCCCCTTATTATAATGCAGTGGATGAAATATTTATATTTTTCATTTCGTACTTGGCTTTATTTGCATTTAAAGTGCAACAAAATTCCATATGAATATGTCATTTTTTCATCTGCCTTTGAACTTCTTCATCAAGGATTATAACAAACCTACTACTTGCTATAGATTTTTTGACCAAGATATTGACACTTATGGGAAAAGGGTTGACACCACAGTAGATCATAAAAATTTTTATTAGATTTTTATTGGAGTTCGGGACGTTGAACATAGTCATAAATTCGCCGTTCGGGAATTATTCGGCAAGGTTGAAAATTCGGATTCGGGAAACTATTCGGAAAAAATCGGCTGGTATTCGGGAAAGATTCGACAAGTATTCGAGAAATGTTCGGGAAGGATTTCGAGCAAGAAATTAATATATGAGGCGCTGGGTTTTGATATTGCGAATTATTCGCTGTTTATTTGAATAATTCGAAGTATACGTCGGTGCCGATTAAATCGGAGAATTAATCAGCCGATCAATAATGCACGAATAATTCACGAATTCACCGAATTATCCGTGGGCTCACGAAGAAAGTAACAAATTTTGGAAGAAGTAAATGACAAAACACATGCTTGGCATCACACACAGAACCATTAGACTCGTCAAAAACTTGAGGTGGGATTATTTCAAAACAGCGATGCAAAATAACATTCTTCGAAAATTCCCACATAAATATCCACTCTCATTCTATTTGGCGCTTCCTCGTCTTCTTCAAGATGAAGATTGAAGCTTTACAAAAATCACCCCCCAAAAATATGCCAATTACAAGCTTTTCTGCCGTCCTCGGACGGCTAATTCCCCGCCTTTTCACCCCCGATTCCTCCTCTTTTCCCGCCACCACCAAAACCCTAGATCGCAATGGGCTGCGTGCAGGCGAAGCCCTCGACGACGAGCTCGCCCCCTCGCGGCCTCGCCGAGACGAAGCTGGAGAATGGCTACAAGCGGACCCCACCGAGGAGGCGGCCGGCCAACGCTAGGGCCCCACCGCCGTTGCCGAAGGCGAGGCAAGTAGAGAAAGAGGAGGCTAGGGCTAGGGTTGAGATGGTGAATGGGTGGCCCAAATGGCTGGTGGATAACATACCCATGGAGTTTCTTGCTGGGTTGGTGCCGAGGAGCGCCGATTCTTACTCCAAGCTCGAAAAGGTGCGATCTTTATGTGTAGTTTAGGCTCTTGTGTTGTGATTTATTCATATTTTTAGGTAATTAGTTTGCATTTTGTTCAACATAGCTGTGTAATTGTAGTTAATGCGGCAGCAAGGAGGAAAGATAGTGTCTTTTCTTTTTAGCTCTTTCTTAGTTGAGAAGGATTTTGGAGAGTTGTTTCTTGGATGCAAGAACTTAAAACAACATGACTAGCCAACAAGACGAAATCTTATATTAGGGTGGTGGTCGTGGTGATTATGATGATGAATTCGGATTGAATCCATAACAATTGTGATAAAGTAGAGCTAAAATCACTTGACTCGGTCTTTATTGGTTTATGGTTCATGGTTTTGGTGCCCTGCAGTTTGGTGTTGTCGAAAGTCGCAGCAGCAGTACATGGACATAAATCCCGAGTTTTAGTATGCCTTATCGATATTATGTGCTTTCGGCCTCTTTATCATACTTTAGAGTACCTTAAAATGCCCATATTGTTTCCGGTGACCGTCATTTTGTCCTGAAATTCCAACTTCTTTCTCCTTTCAAATTTTGTTTGTACAGCATTTTCCACAATGCACAAACCTTAATATATAATTGGTTTTGAGCTTGAATGGCACATGCTCTATTGCTCTAGTGCAGGTAGGCCAGGGAACTTATAGCAATGTGTACAAAGCTCGAGATCGTGAGAGTGGAAAGATGGTAGCTTTGAAGAAGGTTCGCCTTGACACCTCGGAATCCGAGAGCATAAAGTTTATGGCAAGAGAGATTATGATATTGCAGAAGCTTGACCATCCAAATGTCATTAAGCTTGAAGGCCTTGCCACTTCAAGAATGCATTGCAGCCTTTACTTAGTCTTTGACTTCATGCCCTCTGACTTGTCAAGAGTCATCTCTCGCCCTCAAACAAGGCTCACTGAACCACAGGTATTAAGGGTTTTGTGCTTGTTTCTCTTGTTTCAGAACATAAATTTATCTTTAATTATTTATATAAATATCATTGGTGCAGGTTAAGTGCTACATGCACCAGTTGTTGTCAGGTCTCAAGCACTGTCATGAGAGGGGTATATTACACCGAGACATTAAGGGATCAAACTTGTTGATCGATAAACAGGGAATGCTGAAAATTGCTGATTTTGGCCTCGCAAATTATTTTAATCCTAATGAACAGCGTCGTCTTACAAGTAAAGTGGTCACACTTTGGTATAGAGCTCCTGAACTGCTGCTGGGTACCACAGATTATGGAGTTGGTATTGATCTTTGGAGTGCAGGGTGCCTTTTGGCTGAAATGTTTGTGGCAAGGCCAATTATGCCTGGACGAACCGAGGTGAGAAATTTATTGAATACTTTTAGTCAGTTTTAGGATGCAAACATGTTACCCGAAAGAAGCGTGTTCGAAGCATACTGGTATATGGGCTTTATTCCCCCCAGCATACAATCCTGATGTGTCGGCTAAAACCGAACGGCATTCTATATTTAATATTATTTTACTATATGTTTATAAGGTTAAGTGCATTTTTAATATATTATATTGTTTTTACTATTAATTATATTGGTATAATGGTCATGCCGGTTGTTATACTGGTAATTACCGGTTCTTCAAACGTTGTAGGAGTCAGGAATCATGTCACAAGTGAATACCTGTTGACATTACATTCATAAAACTTTATGATATTTTTCCTAACAATCTTATGATTGGGTTGTTGACATGGCATTGATGTTTTATGTCATGAAGACGAAGGGAAGCAAAATATGGTTATTAGGATGATGACTAGCCTTTCTACTGCTGCAGTTTTATGCTTAATTCTATTTTTCATCATCTTAACTATATGTGTTTATTTTAAATCATCTGTACGGCTTGTGTAGTTTTAGGGATCATATCATGACGTGCTATTGGTACATTCAGGTCGAGCAACTTCATAGAATATTTAAGCTTTGTGGATCCCCACCAGAAGATTATTGGAAAAAATTAAAGCTTTCTACGAGTTTCCGGCCCCCACAGCCATACAAACCAATTATTACAGAAACTTTCAGCAATTTACCTTCTTCGTCCTTGGGATTGCTGAAGATTCTTCTTTCACTAGATCCTTCATATCGTGGGAGTGCAACTTCTGCTCTACAAAATGAAGTGAGTACAACATGAAACTTTACCTATGTGACGATTATTTCAGTTTTTTTTCAGATGTACCAAGATCAATGCACCGACTAGCATAAAACAGGATCATGTAGATTCGGTGACTAAATCATCTTTCTTTCCCCTTCTACTGGTTTTCATGTTTTGAGCCATTCATGTAACAGTTCCTCTACCTCTTGGGTCTTGTTGATTATTTTTGTAAACTGCAACAGTCTTTGTAAGTTATATATCTATCGCTAGAGCATTTATTCTGATATTTAGTTATGGTGAACTTATTCAGCATCCTCGATTTGTATACAAAATTTGCATGTCTTGAAACCTCACAGTTTCATGCTTCTATCAAGGTGACAAGATAATTTGGATTTGGGACATCTAGATGGAGATTCCACTTGTGATTGATAATATTATTGAGCTATTTCAAAAATAGTTGAGAAAAAATCTCTTATTTTTATATCTATCACGCCTTCTTTTCTCTCTCTGTGCATGCAATTAATTCAAAAAGGAAAAAAAAACAATGTTCTTTTCTTACCTCAATTAACTGAACTACTTAATAAAATAATTAACTAATTTCATGAGCCGGTATGGAAAATGCTATTATCAGAATTAATTAAGACTCATGTAGAAATTTGTAAAATCACCACGGAGACGAAGCCCCCTCTATGCATCAAATTATCTTCCAAAGCTTCTATACTATTTGCACACTACATGTCTGAATTTGCTTGCGATGAATAGTGTGAGATGCTAAAAGAAATCCTTTGCCTGAATCAATATATCTTGTCTTGTAATTGCAGTTCTTTAGCACCACTCCTCTGGCCTGTGACCTTTCCGGTCTGCCTGTTGTTTACAAAGACGAAGAAGACGAATATCTGCAACGCCGTGAGCGAAGGAGGTGTGTTTAACGCCTAATTTCTTTTGCTGAATGAATTAATATTTTTTATAAGGCCTTGTTAAGAGTTTTTAATGTGAGATATATCTGAAGAAATGATGGAAATTAGTAGTCATTATCACGTTGTTATCACATTGTGGAAGTTGGATATAGTTATAGGAATGATCAGTGAGGGATGATTAATGAACCTGACCCAAGACTTGGTATAAATCTTGAAGGTTATTGGTACAAAATTCCCATTTAGTGTAGTACATGAGTTAGCTTTTGAACCTGATTCAAATTTTTGGAATAAAGCTTGATGGCTATGGGATGACGGTTATGCTTAATTGCTCATATGGTTATGAATCCATTATTTCTGGTTTAAACATGGAACTCCCTTCCGGCTAAGTGTATAACTTAGATTTTAACAACAACAATAATTAATTCTAAAAGTGATGGTTTATAACGGTGTTATAATTATTTGATGCCTGCCTATTACACGTGACCTCGAGGGATTTTTTGACCACTTACAGCAAATAATCAAGTATCCTTTTTTCTCTCCTTCCTTCCTTCCTTTCTTTCATTCTTTCTTTCTTTCTTCTTTTTTATGTGTTGGACTGCTCTAGCTTAGCTATTGTTAATTTTCTCTTCTCCTGTCTTTCTTCTTCTCTGATGTCTTTTCTTCAGGAACAAATGTCTTTCTATTTTCTTAAAAAATTTCCTCCTATCATGCTTCATACACACTATTTTTTCCGATTTCATGACTTTTGATAATTTCACACCAAAAAGGGTCCTTTTGTCTTGTATCTACTATCAATCTGAAGCCTCCATCAACTTTTCCTAGAATATTTAGGTTATGCTAAGTGATGGTATTTGCCTGCTATAATAGCTCATTCAACAGTAGCTTTATGTTATCATGATTTATGTATTCTTTTCATTTAGGAGTCTGTCCCAAATATATTAATTGTTGGAACATGTCATTAATGATCGAATGACAATGGATTTTCTGCTATCTTTTTTGTAGGCGGAGATCGGCCAATCCGAAACAACAATCTATGCAAAAGGACGATTCAAGGAATGTACAAGACATCATAAAACCAAAAGCAGGACCTTATGGATTTCCCAAAGAGGTATATATTCTATCAAGATATAAATGTTCTATTGGAAAAATCAGTCATATATTTTAGCCTTTGTTAGATTCTTTTTAGTTACTCATATATGAAGTTGCAATCTTGATCCTATACCCTTTACATTTTCACGGTATGTACTTTTTCATACTAACCTAATCCGCTCAATGATGAATATCAAAGTATTCATAGAATTGTCAATGCTCTTATGTGTTCATCTGAATTTAGATTATTTGGAATAAGGCTTATTTCTCCAAAACTACTGTGGTTTAGGCCTCTCTACATGACTTACCCTATACTAAAAAGCGTTACTCCAGATCCTCCCAAAACCTCATTCCGTTAGCCCCAGACCCTTCTGCCATTAATTTATGCACTAAATGACCAAACCGCCTTTCTTCCTCAACCAAACGCTAACTTGTCCATGCTACCCGCAACACTATGAGAGCATCCATATCCGATGAAGTTGTGGCAAGGGTTAGAATGTTTGTCTCTGATATATCAAAGCTGGTAAACAAATAACAAAAAACTACATCTAAATACGAACCAAGATAATATATGACCCCCCACCCGATCCCCCCCCCCCAAAAAAAAATGAACTGTAATACAAATTGACCTTGAATCCTCGATTTATCCCAAATTTAAGTCTAATTGATCATTAAGGCGGCCTTTATTATTAACTAATATATAACCATAAGATGCTATTGTGATGGAGAGGGTCATGTTACTGGTCAGGTGATCTATATAAGTTGTTTCCAGTCAAAAAGTAACGGCAGGATGGATGCTGGCTAACGGAAGTTAACTATAGGGGGCTGTTGACTAACTACTTTTGTTGGGGTTGGTTTTATAGGACAATCGCCAAAATAAGCATTGGAATATTACATTTTTACCAGATTTGTAGTTTGTGTTCTAAATTTCTAACTTGATGTCATTGTAGAAGGCTGGAGCACGAGCAAGATACAGCCATGAACTGGGTATCAATCCAACTACAGGAAGCGCATCCTCAGGATTGCATCCCCCAAGGCATTCATTGAGCACGCCGCCTCAATCTAGATCGCCATTCAAATCCCCATCTCTTCGTGAGATTGCTGAAGCTCACACAACAGATGCCCATGAACTCGGTAGCTCAACACCATCAGTCAAACCTTCAACGGTCATTGATCAAACGACCGAAGCTCAAACTTTAATGACTAAGAACATTCAAAACAAGCAGCGATTCAGTATGGAGAAGAGGTATGTCTCAAGATCTGATTTTCGCAAGATAGATGAGAAACCAATACCTAGTCGATAAATTGTTACCTGATTAGTTTGGTGGATAGTTGAGATTGTTTTGAAATCGCCCCGCCTGTTTTTCAGTTTATTATGTAGACATGTTTATGAAAAACCTTGCCATTATTTTTGTATTTATATTTGTTTCTTTTATAAGATATGCCTGTTTAAGGGCTAGAATTTGGTCCATTAGGATTGCCATTGGCCCTTTGTATTTCCATCATTGTAATCTTGGAATAGACAATCGCAGAAATTTTATAGGATTTAAAGAAAAATTAACTTAGCAAGAAAACATAATATATTAAATGTAATTGTAGAAAATGTATTGAGGAATGATCATAATGACGGTGAGACGGAGCGGGAAAATGGTTCAAAAAGTTGAAATGAAATGGTTGAGAGCAATCCTGGATTATTATGTGGGCACATAATACTTATGAAATCGAAGAAAAATAATTATAAGATGGTCATACGACCGACAATGCTTATAGATCAAGATGCTAGACGATTAAGAAATAGCATGACTCGAGAAGAAGTGAAAATCTTTAGATGAATGAGGAACAATATGTTCAGAATTAAATGAGAAATGAGAGCACAACAAACAAGAAAAATTTCAGACTTGAGATAGTCCTGAAATATGATGGTTTTATCGATATGTCTTTAACTGAACCGAGCGAAGAAAAAAGAAAAAGATCATACAGCCGACACCAAAGATTGTAGGTCCAAGGCTGTTGCCATCATTTATGTATGGTATCCAAAGCTAATGTCTTTTAGGTACTAACCATTTTTTTTAAGGAAAGAGATGGACTCGAAATGAGTCCGTCCCATGAACTTTATTATAAAAAAAACAGAAAAAGTATAAAAGAATTACAGAAAGTATGCAATGTTTATTATTCTGAAAACATTTATTTGATCTTAGAGATCTAATTGGTATAAATTACAACAACTTAATCTCCAAAACAGGATCACAACACAACAAACCTCATATCAACACACAAACCATAGGAAAACATACATCAACTAGGTTTGTACTTGGATATATATATTATGTATCATATATAATTTATACTTGTAATATCACACACCATAGCGAATATCGTCGAACTTGGTCTTGATCCACTTGAAGCTGTTCTTGACAGAGGACTTGAGCTTGCCTTCCGTCGTTAGAACATTATATGAGGCCACCCTCTTCTTTCTCTTGAGCTCGGGATCGCTCGAACCACTCGGTCCGTTGAAGTTGTAGGACCGGGATCGGTCCTCGTAGCCGAAGGAATAGTATGAGGATGAGTACTCAGGGATTGATCTGCTCTTCTCCATTACACACACAGAGAGAGAGACAGAGAGAGAGAGAGAGATGCTAAGGTTGGAGAGAGAAAATGATGAAGGATTAGAGAGCTGGGGGGGGGGGGAGATAATGGAGAGAGCAATATAGGAAAGTTGGGAGGGAAAATGATGGGCAAGCAATTGGATTGTGGGGGCATTCTTGAGTGGAAGACTCACGTGTGATGTTGGATGCTGGCCTAATTTGCTTTGATGAGTTTTTTTTTAAGGGTGGGGGGGGGGGGGGGGAGGGGGTTTCCTGTATTTATAGTCCCCCCCTTCTTTTTTACAAAATACTTCAAAAAATCAGAATTACAGACCATTTGTGACATCTTATAGAGTTATCAGCTTTTCAATTCTTTTTCCTGACTGTCATTTCTCAAGTAATCTTGGAAATTTAGAGCTTTCGATTAAGCTAACCTATAGGAGAATCGAAATCAACCTGTAACCAAACTTTGATGACTTGTGACTTCAAAACCGCAGGTTGTATATTGCCTGTAGCAGCCGAAAGCCCAACCAATGGAACTACGCGGCCGATAAATCCTTTGTTTATAAATGCTTATGGACAGCTTTAAAATGGTATTAATTAATAAATATTAGCAAGCACAAAATCATAAAAATTGTGGGGTTTCAGCGGCAAGTGGTGTTTTTGCATCAATCATCACATAATACTGGATTGGTACAAAGCTGAAAACAAATTTTATATTTTTCAAATAAATCACGACCTTATGATATTGACCATGATGCAAGGTTTGGATGTAGACCGTCACTTATTAGGAAATTTGTGGCAGACACATCAGCAGATTGATTGGCTATGTGTTTGTTTGTCAGCTGTGAAAATTTGTGGAAGGAGATTAAGTTAATTATTTGATTATGGAATCATTTATAAATTAATTCCTATCTTAAGTGAGGTACAGAAATATCCTATTGTGCAGAACAACTTTAATCTTTTGATAGTGCGCTCAATCATAGCATTGCTAATCACCGGCTCTTGAGATAATCATTGTAACATAACTTTCAATATGGTGGAAATATTATAAGATATTTGATAAATTAAAAGTCAAAGAGATAGCCGCTATGATAATTTTGGATTCCAAACATATATAACAATGATCGTGAAAGATATGACAAAAGGATGCTTGAGTAAAGAATAGAGCAGACAATTCCACCACTGCTTTCTTGTCAGTGCTCGAGTTGTTCCTCGATGATCCGTCTTCTCTCTGAGTCAGAATCTTATTGTTGGATAGGTGTTTGATATATGCTCGCCACAAAAGCCGATACATTGGCAAAATATGTTGGTTTTATCGTGTCACGAGTGGTTCCGGCCAATGTAGACTGAAATTAAAGATATTTGATTCATTGGTTAAAAGACATGGATGAGAAAGCTCTTCTAGCAGGTAAAAAAGCAAACAATCTATCAACCTTTTTGATAACCGACATCGTTGTTTTTTATGGCACGCACACAAAAAACAAAAAAGTTCTGTGATTTTGATACAAAGTTATTAATTTATGGCTACCAAAAAACCTGTAATCTAAATGATCACTTGTTCCTTTTTGCCCTATTCAATGATGGTGTTATTCTTCTCTTACCTGGTGACAAGCATAAATTATGGAAATAAATCAATATAGTCAAAGAAACTGCTCATGAATAACATAATATGTACTAATAAGTGAAAAACTACTAGCACAGTGGGGAGCCACACAACAAGCAGAGAGCACAATTGACCATAACTTTTACAAACAATGAAGCAATGTAACAAAATTATGCTGATTTACATCACTCTTACTGTTCAAAATACATCCAATAATATACAAAAAAAGCATGAAATTTAAACATATGATGCTTAGCAGCCAAATAGATCAGCGCCATCCTCAACATCATCAGTCCTGATGCCTCCACTTTGGGCCATGAGTATCCTGTACACTCTCTTGGAACACATCTCACCCAATCTTCGATCTTCCTTTCCCAACAGCCCCTCGATCATCAGATCCTTGAGCAGAAATTCCTTCTCATGCACCTGCCATGGTGTACAAGGAATGATCAGCCGCGTTTTTGCTTGGAGCATCGAGAACATATTATTTTTCAGAATCAAGCTTTAATTTTGAGGCTTGCATCTAGATCCAAAATCAAACTCAATCCGATACAAAGCGTTTCAAAAATAATACTTCTTTGTTCAAATATCATAAAGTTTATAATTGGCAACCAGTTAAGTTAAGTTATGTATCTCTCTTATTCGATTGCTTTTCATCATATAAAATCTGTAGAGGGTTCTTAAAGAAGCCGATCTTGACCACTATATCTAAAATATATATGACTCATCAAAAAATTATTAACTCCACCCATAGGGCTGCACTCCTTCAGCCCAATTCATGCTATATTTATTTGGAACTAATTAGGATTTACCCATAAATATAAAAAATCTAGCCATATTCAACTACAATATAAATGAGTGTCTATCCAAATTTGTGTCAGGTTTGGACAAATTGCCCCTAAATATAATAAATGTTGTTTTGCGCCACTGACCGATTTGTTTGGATCCATGTACACATTCAAAAGTGACCTCATGGTCGGATATCTCTTCCATATAGCTACGGCATATCTAGGTTGTACTTTAGGAATTGCTACTAGCGCTTTAAGCCTGCATGACAACAAAAAATGGGTCAGTAGAGAGGAATGAATGTTCCAGCATTTTAAGCCATACGTACAAAAAATATTTTACACCGGTAATGGTAAATTATGAATGAGTGTTGCACCTATAATATATAAAGGAAGCTATTGCAAGAGATAATCATATAATAATAAGAAAAAAAACTTGGCAAGGAGAAGGATCATGGGAATGTAACAACTCAATGAATTAATATTTTTCCCATTTATGCAAATGAATTCAGATATTAAAAAGTACTATTTGATGTCAATCATGTTCACATCAACGAATCTTCTGAATACATTTTAAAAAGACGCCACATTATATAGAAACTATGAAGGGCCTAGGACACGACTATATTATTTATCTATATTTAATTATATTATACAGATTATAATTAACTACGAGCATTAATATATACTAGTATAACTTTAAAAACACAAAAAAGATAAAATCAAGATTATAATCATCATCCATAACCACAAGTTTTCAAACAAATACATAGACACACAATGGTACAATCTATAAAACTTACAACAAACAAAATATTAACAGGTTTTTAATTAAAGCCAACTTTTCATCATTTGCATCAATTTGGACCTTTATTCCTTCTAGTTCTGATCCATCATGAGAGATTTAAAATATTTAATATTCTTGTATCCTTGAAGATATCAAAGTTGTCAACACATTTATTCCACATTCTTATATCTCATCCCCTATGCTATGTAAAGTGTCGGACACGTCCAATTTGGACCAACATGGCCCGAGCATGTTAGGAGATGACATGATGTTTGATGGAGTGTATGGGTTCCAATACGTGTTTGACATAGACACGGAGAGTAAATTGCCTAGCAAAGGCAACTGAAGGAATTCAATGTCCAGATGTCATGGGCAAGTCAAGGTTTGGCCAAATCTTAATACCCGACCTAACTTTAACACACCCCCATACCTACCTGCTTTGACCCAAATTTGGTTTGAGTAATCAACCCAAACCAATCTAGCTCGGGTTCGGTCCAGGCTAGATAAAAAAACCTACTTGTATTTATTTGTGCTTGTGAAATCATCTACAAGGAAAGCATATTTTGTCTGAGACAACCAGACAATGAAGATAAAAAATCAAACGGAAACAAAATGCTATAGAATACCAATTTTGAAGACCATAAAAGTTACCAATTTTAAAGACCATAAATGTTACCATTCAATTTGGAAATCTGATCGATTGATAAATTACTTATCATACAAATCACATGCTCATTGCTCCTTAAATTCCCTATTTGCAATTTTTCCCTTTCAAAATGTGTAAGATCCGAAAAGCAATTCAACTAAGATAAAGAATATGAGGGAAGGTGCGCTGGGCAGCGGGGCTATGCACCCTGCTGCGCAACCCAGGTGTGGGGCCTGCACTTATATGCGGGTCCGCACCCTCTTGGTCTGTTGCGCAGTGGGTTGCGTAGCAACCCTTTTGCCATGAAATGTATGGTTGCTGGTGGAAGATATTTAAGTCCTTGGATTCCTTAAGTTGGAGGCAGCATACTAAATCATTTATAGTCAGTAGACAACAATGAGTCTCCTCTATGGCTTAATACTAGTTAGAAAAATCCCCCAAATAAGGGAAAAGCGAGGAAAGAAAAGGGAAACCATGTTTGTAACAATAAATAAACTGAAAAAACAAAACATAAACAATGTGGAATGAACATAGTTATTTAAGTTCTTATCCAAATTGTGCTCAAGGCAATCAGCTTAAATTAAGAATCAAAGAAGATAATTTATTTTAGCGGTTTAAAATATTAAACAGTACTTACCAAACATTCTTCTTAATGAGATTTTTATCAATGAAATCCTTGGGAATGATGGCGCCATTAGCATTTACAGAAAGCTGTGTCAACTTCTTCCTGCAAGTAGATGTTGCAGCAACCAAAATTTCAGTAGCATTTAAAACATGTAGATTGATTGGCAAAATGACACAAGGAATCATACATATTACAGCAATACACCAATTATAATGAACATAGAATATAAATAGAGAAAGCCATGCATCTGAAAAAACAAATGACCTATATGAACATCCAACAAAATCACAATTTACAAATCTACTTTTTCACGAAAGGAATACACAAATGACATTTGAAGTGCTTAAACTGAAAGCTGCATGATGATAGCTTTTGGGTACAATATAAGCTGCTAGATGCAGTCTGATACTTCCGAACTCAGACCGCCAAGACATACAAAAATCCTGATATCAATACAAACAAATGGGACCCAGAACCACCGATACCAAAATTTTAAAACCTTGCCTATAATATACAAGGGCTTGCCGCTTTCTATTAATGTAAAGGTTGGTGACAACTCTAGAATTATATTTTTGTGCAATTCAAGATATAAGTTTATGATATAATATTACAATTACAGGTCTATAATAAACCATCAGCTATATCTCTTGTGATGCTCCAAATTATTTGTTCTACCAAATGCTCCATTGACTAGACAAGACTCGCTTCCATATATATAACTTCAACCATATAAAAAGGAGGGGTGAACGGTACAGACCATGTTAAATAATTAGAGAAAGATCATGGAGAAAAGCATTACAAAATTACTTTCAAGTTCTGATAAGAATATGAGCTACAAGACATGTCAAGTTGAGAGATATGCATGGAAACTTCTAGAGGAGTAAATTCACATATATAGCGAACACCCGTAGATATAAGCTCTTTATTGAAGCAAGTAATGCTACCAGTAAATTACATAGAAAATCATAAAGAAGTCAAATTCAGTCACCTGAATTGGCAATTGGCAAGGCTAGATGTTAAACCAACAACGTGCTCAGCTAATTCAGCTTCATCTATGCATTGCCTCGAATGCACTTTAGTAAAATGAGTTGTTAATTTTGCCAAAACCTACAGTTAATATTCAAATATCAAAAAGGTGCTGACATAATAAACTTCATTTTACATCATAAATATCTCTGAAAGATAATATTTCAGCTAAACACCAACCTCCTCAACCGGAGGCCGTCTCCAAATGCTAACATTAGAATGATTCTTGTATTGATTTTGTTCACTGAACATGAAAATATTCACGCATCAAATGAATTAACAAGAAAATTCATAATGAATTGTGTGCTAATGCATTGTTTTACACAACACAAATTCCTTTAAAAAGGGAGTATTTATAGCTGGTTTTTAGGAAGGGACCCAGACAATACTCGTGCATAATACTTTGTGTCCATGCTATAATCATAAAAAATGAGTGAATACTATATGCACATATACTGCGCATAAAAAAGCTAGAAGGTAATTATTAAGTACACCCCTGAAGCAAATTAGAAGCAGCATCAAGTTGAAAAACAGTCATAGAGGATATGTTTTAACAAGACTCACCATTTATGGATATAACTCATTAGTTTATTCGTAAGGTAGCAAACCGTGAATGATGGATAGAGCCCTTGAACTTTACGAACTTGGTCAATGAGAGACTCATTTCTAACAAGTTCACAAAATTCATCTGCCTGATATACAAGCAACACATATGGAACTTCTGGTCCTGCACTTGAGAGCTGCATCAGAAATGCAACAAAAGTTGGTCATCATCAAATTATTAGCGTGTGAAGACTTGGGGTTTTATAAAGTCTATAAGATGTACAACTGTGATGCAAAGACGGTAGATTATTTCCATAAACCATTTATTACCGGCCATAAAAAGTAAACCTAACTGGGCGCATTATGATAGGATATTGTAATGTTTTCTAGGACTTAGTAATATATTGATAATAAAGAGTACTATGTGAGACCTTTGCCTTCTTGGTAATCCCCTTCCTCAAGTACCAGATGAAGCCACCGATCAGATTCTATTACAAACCAAAACAATTTGACTCCGTCAGGACAGCGAAAGACCACAATTTTAAGCAGAGGAAGGATAAAGAAGATTGGAACCTTTAAAGTTCATTTTTTAGAACCTTGCCATAACATGACAGATTCTTCCGAGCATCGATTTGTTATGAATCACGCCTGCTCATAAAAGAGAGATGAATTGAGGTACTTCTTTTTCAGTAAATGGTATCCCAAAATACAAACACATGAAGGGATTTGTAGTGCAATTTGTTATAAATGGTGGATCACAGGAGTTGACGAAGAATGAACTTTCTGGAGCGGTAGTATCCCCATCCAACGCAAGGTTTAAAAAATGAAATTCAAAGGTTCCAAAAATTGATGCTTTGAAGAATCTCGATCACGTTTTTGCAAGGTTTACAAAATGAAATTCAAAGGGTCCAAAAGTTGATGCTTTGAAGAATCTCGATCACGTTTTTGCAAGGTTTAAAAAATGAAATTCAAAGGTTCCAATCTTCTCATCCTATTTTTGGTTGAAATTGCGGTCTTCTGCTATCGTAATGGAGTCAAATCGTTTTGTTCTACAATAAAAATCTGATCAATGACCTTTCTTTCCCGGAACTGTAAAACATGAACCAGCCCTTTGAGTAATAGGATGGCCCAAGCTGTGGCAATACACTCAACAACGATATTAATTTCTTCTCAACTTATTATGCTATCGAAATTTCGTGAGAGTCCAAATTGACTTGCTACACAATGAGGCTAATACGCCTGTAGTATATATGTAGAGTTGCTTTGGTACATCAGTCATCCTATGCTTATTCTAATTAAAAATTCCAACGCGATAAAACTACGAGACTCAGAGACATCATCTTTGAAATGCACATCTTATTCTAAAACTTTATCAAAAAATGGTCAAGGTAGAAAAAGAATTGCGTGCTTCACAAATTCTGAGAAAATTCTGCCACCTTGCTTTAATGGAAACTTTGTCAAAAGCAGCTCCTGCAATTTGCACTACAACAACATCTCAAACTTTTATCCCAAGCATATGGGGTAGGCTACATGAACGAACATGAGAATCACGCCGGGTCCAGCACATGAATCCTCCACCTCCACTCACTCCTATCGAACAATATACTTTCATTGAGTCCTTTGGCAACCATATCGTTTCGTATCACCTCCATCCATATTTTCTTCGGTCTCCCTTTTGCCCTTTTGCCATTGCCCATATCGAGGGTTGTCCTAGAAAATGCTTCAGCATAGAATCAAGCGTTGTCCTAGTGTATAAGCTTAGGATACAAGTATAAAATGCAAAACACTCAGAGAGATACTGCACAATAAGTTTTAAGACTTTATCTTCTCGGCTCTGAGCTAGTTGCCAACTTCCTCAAACCATAAGATATATTCAACAAAGGTGGAGTCCACGATAAACGAATACCTCAAGCCAGTTTGCTGGCCATTAAAAAAGTCTTGCGCACCTAAATAACTGATCTAATGGAGAGAGAAATATGTACACAGTCATGTAGCAAAGTATACCATCAAAAAGGCCTCATTGAACCCCATGACTTAAGGTTTCGCCAACCTTCAGGGATACCCTAACACTTAAAATCCCTTCCTAACAACCATGGTCCCAATTATTTCGCAACGAAATTCTAGTAATTAAACTTCCAAGCCGAGAAACTAAATTTGCATAGGATTTTAAATATTTCCCGTAAGGAATTAGAATGTTTATGCCAATAAATACCCTTGCAGTTTATACCATTTTAAGGCATATTTGCAATATTTAAGTCGTTATGCAATGAGTTAAACATGATATATTTATTGACTTTAAAAAGCGGCCGCTTAAGCGACCGAGTGTATTTCGCCGCTCTGCTTTATCCCGCTTAAGCGGGTGATATTGCATAACCTATTTTTATTAATATATATATATCTCATAAGTGTTATAAAGGGTATATAAGTAGTGTTATTGGAGTAAGAATAACACAAATATCAATTAATACAACATTATTTCTTTTCTTTTTCCACATTTCTATCCCTCGTGCTCAAGTCGATAAAGGCCAGGGTTGTCGAACTGCTCGACTTCGAAATACTTCAAGATTTGGATTTTGAAAATCCAAAATTTTAGGTTTATCAATTTCAAGAAATCAAGCAGTACTAGAATTTTCTATTTTGTTTTTGAGTGGTTTTTGAATTTCGATTTCGACTCCACCTAGGTGCGGGTTACAATCTTTTAGGTAATTTTTTTAATAATATGTTAAAGTTTTTTTTATTGATTTGAGCTACGATGCTTGATATTGGGCATTGAAAAACTTATAAGCATTATAAGCTAATAAATTCTAAGAAAATTTCGATTTTCCATTAAATTATTTGAGCATATTCTAGCAAATAATATATTGTATAGCAAATTTATAAAATTTAGGTATTTGTTAGCACAAAAGGAACAAAAAAATTGTTAGAATATAATAAGAATCATTATTTATTGACAAGAAAAAGAAAATTAATGAAACGCCACTATTCTGATTTATGAGCGGCCGTTTAAGCGCTTAAGCGTTTTGGCTTCTCGGTCGCTCTGCTTTTCTTTTCAGCTTTTAAAACATTGTGTCCTAGTGTATAAGCTTGGGATATATCTTGCGAAACACCCATAGAGATAGTACATAAAAAGTAGAAGACTTCACCAAACGTAAATGTTAGGCGAGGCTTTTGCACTATCTATCTGGATACACTTTGGCTAAGCTATACACATTTCACACAAGACCTCCCTGTATTTGGTAATCCAAGATACAAACACAAAGGAATTTGTGGAGTAGACGTGATTTGTTATTATTAGAGCATTGGAGGTGTTAATGAACTCTTCTGAGCAACATACACATCACTTTTTTTATGAAAAGGATCTGACAAATGCACTTAAGGAAATCAGATGCATTAGTTATATCTTTTATCCTGAAGAATAGCCTCCAAGTATGTGATATGGATATGTTTATTAGATTAAAGGTTTGTTGCATTCTAGCTCATTTGACTCGGTTTTATCTTTCACTTAATAAATAACTAAATCAATAAATAAATAATGACTTTTGATTTAAAGACAACAAATATATGATCTTTAACTCGTTGCATAACAATTAAACACAAGTGGTGGAAATGGAGAAATAATATGTTAGAAGGTCCTGCAAATTCAATGGCCTTTTCCTTAGTAAATCCCCTTCATCAACTACTGAAAGAAGTCGTTGACTGGAGGAAGTCATTGATCAGATTTATATTGTAGAACAAAACAATTTGACTCCATTACGGCAGCAAAAGACCAGATGTTCTATTTCTTTTGGCCTTGCTGCAATCAGATCGGTATTGTTTGAAATGTGCATAGTTGAATCAAAGCGTAAGACCAGAATGTCTTATAGTTATGATAGATAATCAACCATTATAATCAATTTCTTCATTCAAATAACGATGATAGAAAGGCTCATAAGGAGTATTAGTTCTTCAAGCCCAATTAAAAGCCATGAAGTGGTAAATAAAATGGCAAAAAAAGAAAAAAATAATTAAAAAAGAGGGGCAAAAGATTGTTCATATGCCAGAAACACATGCCAAACCTGCTGGGGCATTTGATTTTATTGAAGGTCAAAACATGCCACTCATATAATAAAGAACTCAAAAGAGAGGAAAACTGTATCAATTAAGTTTTCTTGTTCCCGAAAAGGGATTAGTGTTTTGGATAATCTAAATTGGCTCGAGGCATTCATCAAGCCTTCTCGGACCCTTTAATCAATCACTAGAAAATCGTTGCGAAATAATTGGCCGTCTCATCCTCTCACTTTGGGAAGGGGTCTTTTTAAGTAGCAAGGTATTCTTGAAAGTGGGTGTAACCTCGTGGAACATGGGTTTGGCGAGGAGGAATTTTTGACAACATAATTCACTCCTTGGCTAGGTATGTATGTTTTTCCATTTTAGATCCATTATATGTGAGGCCTGGAACTTTTATAACGGCCAACAGATTTGATCTAGGCTATCGTTGGCTCCACCGTTGTCAAATTGTGAGTTCAACTTAAACTGTATCTCACATTGCTCGGAGGTTTCCTTGGTTCAAACTAAGGGATAATTTACAATAGATTAGTACGCGCATATTGGAGATTCGAACCCTGCATATATAGAATCTTAAAGACATTTTCTAATATTTAGATTATCTGTCTAATGATCCGTCTTTTGCAACTGCTTTATAGTTATAATGAAGCCACATATCCGGTCTCCAACCGATATCCTGCTACTTCCAATTTGAGAAACTAAATATGTATATAATTCATATATTTTTCATATACAATTGGAATGTTTATGCTACTCATACACGTCACCATTAACGTAATTCTCCATCCCAAAAAGCTCCAAAGCAGATAGTTGAATCACTAATCATGCTACTTTTGATAATTTGTTATTACAGCATGGTTGCAGAATTTTCTTAAAACCTATAAGCATATGTACCTTGTTCTGCCTCGACCAGTTCTTACCAAAATCCAACATAAAGATAATGATGGCTTCCTTAGTCCTAATGTGTTGGAGTTTTTAATTAATATAAGAATAGGATAGCTACCATACTGAAGCAACTCTACAAAAGTCATAAAAGCAAATCATACTCATCGTGTAGCAAGTGATGCCAATTAAAGACCGGCGTTTCATAAGAGTATGCCCTAAGCCTTGCATGTCTTAAACTAAGAAAATAAAAACCCAAGCTCTCATGTATATATTGTTGATAAGTGATGCAAATTTATTTGAGCCCAAGCCTAAAAGATTAGCCCAAAAAACCAAGTGCAAGTTGAAGAGAAGTATAGCTATACTTGCCATTAACCTAGAGAGCAAAAGCTCCAGAAGGAAGGGCAAAAAGATTTTTTGGACATGCTACAAAGGTTGTAGCCCCCTCAACCCCTCTCTTGTTTTCTTTATCGTTTGCAAATTCAAGTAGATGAATGATTTTGAAGTGCAATTGGTGCTATGTTCATCGAGAATTTTTGTTCTGTGTTTCCACCGGGTCCGCAATTGTTGCGATCCTAGCACTGATTGCCCAACAGATACAGGATAGTCTTTTGACTTGATATCGCCATGGTGTCTTGTGTGTGTTCCCACTATACTTTGATTACTACCCAACCACGGTTTTAAAGAGCCATGCATACAGGTTTTAGTTGGTATATCCCCGAAGCACATGAAGGCAGTGAGCGATCAAGAGGGGATTCGTCTCTTCCGGTATAGGGAGTCGATATCGCGTTGTGCATGATATGACTAATACCTGAAGTCCCTGGCCAGGACGGTTGAGATAAACTGATAAATGTTATGAGTTGTATCTCAAATGGTTATGAGTTTGATATTAGCATGACTTATTGGGTTATTAGGGGTCTGACAGTTTCCACCCCAGACCCGGTATGCGACACATTTTGACGAAAAGATCGGATTATACGGTAATTGTCACTGATAAGTTTTGTTGGGTTCAGATGAGTTTGCTTGTCTACCTACCTTTTGACATATACCTGGGTAGCCGTTATATACAACTAGTGTCGCTGATGTGCTTGTGGGTTAACCCGTTAAGGGATTGATCTGAAATTGTTTTAGATTCAATCGGATATGATCATATTAACCTACTACCAACGTATTATCAAGTCTTTAGAGTCCCACACCGAAAGTGCATGTTCAGGCGAAACGATGATGTGGATTGGTCTTGTGTGTATAGTTGATACGTGTGGGAGTTCGATTAAATACGTGTATATGATACACGCATATTAATCAGACGTTTGATAATATTAGTCGGTTTATTTATAAGCTGGATTATTTTGTCAAGTGTTGACTTAATATTCATATATGATATGGTTGCTAGTATTGTGTATATGATATACGCACACTCTCTCAAGCATAATGTATATATGTATGTGATACATATACTAGTTTATGTATATGATACATATACTAGGTTTGTCACCTAGTGACAAAGAAGGCATGTGGGCATGTGGGGGCCACTTGAGAAGATATTCCTCATTCCCTCTCTTTTATATGATAGAAGAGATAGAAAAGAAATGGCTAATTCATTCATTTGCCTCTTCATCTTCTCTTTCATGTGTTGAGAAAAATAGAGTAAATTGAGAGAAAAAGATACCTTTCTACATCATCTTCTACCTCTTACTCATTAGCGATGTGTGAGAGCTAGTTGATTCACATTAGAATTGTTCTATAATGAAGTGGGAGCTTGTGGGTGTTGCTTTCAAGGTGGATCATGTTTGACTAGAAGGTCATAGATAAAGCTCGATCCCGCAACCTTAGAGCGGAGCTTGGGTCTTCCACTAAAGGATGGACATGCTACAAAAGTTGCAACATCATTTTTCCTTTAGAATAGCTCTCTTGATCCTTTACAATTGCTAATATTTGGATGATCTTGATTGTAGTCTATAGTGCTATTGTTAGAAATTTTTGTTCTATGTTCCGTCGTTGTCGGCAAGTGTTGTGACCCTAGCACCCTAGTCTTACAGATGGTTTGAACAGTTGGGAAGAACAGAACTTTACGGCTTACGCCTTGATTTTCGAGAGAGTTTCGGACTGGAGCCCTATCTACTGCCGAGTATCTCATCGATCGATCACCATTGACGGCGGTAGATATGAAAATTCCCGAGGAGTTATGGACTGAAGGGGCTAGATATTACTCAGGGCTTCGTGGAATTTGATGCATCGAGGAGCCGAGGGTCGAGAGATGTTCTCTTATCGGCTTAGAAGACGGAGCAAAAAGATACAGATCGTGGTGTTCTGGGACCCAGAGTGAAGTAATCAGCCAAGTAACATTCATTGAGTCTGCGATACTTCGTAGACGACAGACTCGGTCAGATGGTGAACGGAAAACAAGTATGCCGCCAAAGGAAGTGGAGTTCGAAGTTCCAGTCCACGTTACGAGAGAGGAGGTAATCGGTACTCCGATTCAGATGGAGAGTCTAGCAGAGCCAGTGGTGCAGAGGCCGAGGAAAATTTGGCGCACGAGAGAGGCCAGGGACGAGTCTCCAAGGCAATAGGATCGGGAGTTCGACAGAAAGACTGCATGTTTAATTCGTGGCATGAATAGTGTCATGAATGGCGAGTTGCGTCAGTTGCAGCAGAGTACCGAGCAGGTTCTAGATCGGTATGGGATGGAGAAGACTTGACCTGTGTTTTCTCACTTAGAGAGCATTTCAGGCTTTCAGCGATGCTATCACCAGGGTCAGATGCAGACAGAGATGATGTGTCTATAGTGTCATATGCGACTGCAGAGGTTGGTGTGGAATGCACGTGGCCGAATATTGCACAGGAAGTTAGGGCAGTCAGCATATACTTAACTATTCCGAGAGAAGAGCATTGGCAGGCTGTGGAGTGGATGCTGAAATACTTGAGAGATAGTGAAAGGTTCGGCTCGTCATTCAGTAGAGGCAATGTTGATGGTTACATTGTGACGGTGTATGGTGATAGGGGTAGATGAAGGTTAACGACGGGTTACATATTGGGCACGGATGCAGTGCCAGTTAGATCGACGGTTCAGCCAGTTATTGCACAGTCAATAGTAGAAGCAAGATTGTTAACCGTCTTGGAGACGGTTAGGGGATCATGTATTTGCGGAGAATGTTGGGATTGGGAGTTCCAGAGGAAATGAGAGTGCTCTTCTTAAAGGCCGAGAAAGAAATGATTGCACTTACAAAGTTAGGTACCTCAGAGAGTCCGGCAGTTGTAAGTACAGAGATGGTTTCGGAAATCGAGTTCAAGCAGTGCTTGAACTTGATTTTGTCTAGTTGATTGTTAAGGGCAAACCGCGGCGAGAACAGAGTTCCAAGTATTAAGTGACGAGATTTTGTTGAATCTTGCATCAAGGTGGAGTTTGTTGATATGTAATGCAAATTTATTTGAGGCCAAGCCCAAAGAAAACAAGTGCAAGTCCAAGAGAAGCATAGCCGGCCCAAGTCTTGAAACCCACAAGTGAGGCATGCGTGGATTTGCATGCATGAAGAGAAAGAAATAGGATTTAATTAATCCTAGTAATTAAAATGCATGCGTATCTCTAAAGAAGCCTCTCATATATATATATATATATAGAGAGAGAGAGAGAGAGAGAGAGAATAATGGAGGGAAAAATCCCTAAGAGGTTTTTTGCGTTAGGTGGGGGCAAAATGTACGTCCTCCACCATTTTATTCGACGATCGGCACCGGCCATCTTGATCTTCATCGTCTAATATGTCGATACACCAAATTTCATGTGATTCCAACATCTTTTCACCGTTAATTTCGTGGGTGAAAAATTAACGGTTTACTGACAATAGAACTTTTTACATTGCTAAATCAACGGTTAAATGATATTGTAATCATATGAAATTTGGTGTATTGACAAATTCGAGAATGGAGATCAAGTTGAAAGGTGCCGATCGTCGAATAAAATGGTGGACGTACTTTTTGCCGCCACCTAACGCAAAAGGCCTCCTAGGGCCTCTTTCCTCCATTCACACACACACACACTATGATTAATTAATGCCTATGCAATTAAAATAAATCCAACAGAGAGAGGGTTTGTTTGCTGCGGCTAATTGAAAGTAGTGAGGAGAGAGGTTAGCGAGAGAGAGAGAGAGTATTGTAATGGGCGGGAGATCGAGGGTGTAATCTCATGTAATTTCTTGCTCTAGTGGAAAGTTCTCGTTGCGAAGGCAGGATTAGATGCAGCTGCGCCGGACCTGGCTATATTGTTGTGTTCTTTATGTTGTTGGTGTGCTTTTCTATTTGTTTGGTGCGTTGTGATAGCTGTCAGTTATATCTTTTTCATCGTCTTTGTTTGCATGCGATTCTGTATATTTTCTGCTGCGCCGTACCACTTGTCCACACTATCGGCTTGCGTGATCCCTTCGTGGTTCACCGCGCCGTGTTAGAGGAGATTGGGTACAACATATATTTTATTTAAGTATGCAGTGTTAGTGATCCTTCATGCTACACCAGTACAACAATCCGGCTAATTTCATAGGAAAAATGACCTGAGGAATTATCTTAGTACGTATTCCTCAGGCCATTTTTCCCCGCCATGTAGCAAGTCGGTCTGGACTCTAACAAGATGTTCCAATAGCAGAATTGAATAAGAAAACATCGATCGTTATTCTAATGCCACAGCTTGGGCCATCCTATTATAAAATGACTAGCTCACATTTTACGATTCCAGGAAAGTAAATGTTATAATATGGTTGCTTTTGCATCATGTATTTATCATAGTTATAAGGCTTACAGGTATTTCACTGTGACTCAACTGTACACATTTCGGTCTATTTTCCATGTGCCAGAACCACATGGCAAACCTGTCATGGGGCATTTGTAGAAGGTCAAAGCTTGCTGTTTATATAATTAAGAGCTAAAGAGGAAACTGTATTAATTTTTTGTGGTTGATTTTTAAAACGGATTAGTGTTTAATACCACAGATCAACATGCAAACTGCAAAAGGAACAGTGTCTACCATGACAGCACATTCATTTATTAGAATAAGATTGGCACTCTAATAGTCTAATTACATTGAACAAAAACTGACCTAGGCGTATAAAATTACACTAACAAGTAGTGCATGGATAAGCAATATGTATACTGAAAATTTTAAGTGATTTTAATATTAGCACCTGAGCAATTTCATCAGGTACAGTCATTCGCCACAATATCGATCTTTCAATAGGATTCGATGTTATGCGGAAAGAGAGGCCTTTTTCGGCAAATCTGGTTAGAAGATGTCCTAAATTCCACAAAATCGCACATTTGTAAGTTGCAGAAAATTTGCATTCCCTAGGCCTTATAGAGAAGAAATCAAAATATACAAATAGGCATACCTCCAACAGAACCATTTTCCACAACTCTAGCATCAATCTCAGCAACAATAGATTTTATAGCAAATTTCCCCTTTTCCCATTTCTGTTTTTCCTTCTCCAATTTCGTCTTCTCTGCTGCTTTAGCCTTCAAAGCCTCCCTTTCTAACTTATCTTCCTGCACAATAGAATATCTTGCTCCTAAACACAATCAAGAATTTATATCACAATTTCATATTATCGTGAAGAAGAATTCACCTAACCTGCCTTTTACGTTTCCTTTCTTCAGCAATACGAGCCTTTTCTTCTTTCTGTTGTTGCTTTCTGGCAGCTAACTCGTTCTTTTGGTTAACTTTATCAGAACTGGTAACTTTTTTCCCTTTCCGCTTGACAGTGTTATCTACTTGCCCAGGCATACTACATTCCTCATCATTAAGGCTTCCCAACTGCAAAATATAACATATACCAAACAAACCCAATGTAGTGGTTAATTTAAGTAGTAAGATAACATCTCAAGTAAAGGTGACTAGAGATCTTACAGTCTGAATAACTAGTATAGGATAACGAAGTGCTCGAATATTTTACCAACACGTGCACGGAATGACAAGCATATTCCTAGAAGTACCTGTGGAAGGGCATCTTCAGCCATGCAGTCACCGTCATGACAGTATTCTATGCCTCGTAATGTACCACTGCTGCCTGAAACAAAAGATTATTTGTTTGACCAACTTAAGAAGAAAATCATAAAGCAAACTATCATTTCCTTTCACCTCACTACAAGTGAAGGTTGAATTGCATACCACTGCAGCCATCATCGGATCCATTTGTCAAATTTCTAGCAGTTACTTCTGTATGATCCTCATTGTCAGCTTGTTTTAGTGGAGAAGCTGCTTCAGGCTGACTCCCCTTTGGACTCGGGGACATAGAAAACCTAGAGTTCCTCTCGGAACAGCCTACCAATCCAAAATTTACAGGACCGCGTCCCGATATCTTCACACTCCCTCTTTGAGAACCATCTTCAGACTCGTTATCGGATTCCAAACATATACAACCGGCAATTCCTGTAAAACATTGTGATTAATAGAAGTTATTTAACTCAGACATGGTATTGCTTTTCAACAAAGGAAGAAATATAAAAACTATAAAGCCTACAGAGACAAGCTCAATGACCCCTGCTTATCTATTTACGGCCACTGCCACTACAGATAGATATAGTGAGTCCCACTAATAGCATATGGAGCAGTTAAAAATGTCCACAAGCAATGAATTTCAGTGGAAATATATAATGCAACCATCGAGTGGAGCCCAAATCGAAACATAAATTACTTAAGTTAGTGGTATTAGGGTATTAGCCCACCAAACATGTTTGGAGTTATAAATATTAGATGACTATAACAACGTGGACTCAGGTTTTGTAATTAGATCTCAAACTAAAACTCTAAAGTCTGCAACTCACAAAACTTTTTTTTTGTTGGGTGGGGGGAGGGAGGGGGGGATAGTTGTGTAATTAATACAGTTATGATGGTAAGAGTAGATATAAAGCCCGTGGTACATTTTGATATAGCGCTACAAAAGAACCGGTCTTCCAAATTGCCTGTCCCAATTGTCTCTACATTCTCCGCAATTAGGCCAATTCTTCTCTTCTTTCATAGAAAATTTGCAGCTGTCATTCATTCTGCTTCATTGTGATCAACATGCCAGGGTTTACCTAAATTCTCCACAACAAGTCCGATTTCATTGCAACTTTTGATCGTCTTGGGTCTCCGTGATGCCAAAAAGGCAACTTTCTATCTCTTCGCGATTCAAAATCTTAGGGGTTTTCTCCTAGATTCTCAAAACAGACGGCAATTTCTGCCCTAAACAGTCTGCATAAAGAGAAAAGGGCCAAGAACTCACCAGCAAACTTATCGGGAAGAGTCGGGGGGCTATCGCCAGAAGCGCGCGAACTAGGAAACGAGCATTCGACGATGGAGACATCAACGGAGAGAGGGGTATCAGAGACGAACGTAGGGGTGCGATTAGGGTTAGGGTTAGGTTTTTTAGGGGTTGGGTCGTCGTCGATGACGAGAAACGTCGGAGGCGGCGGCGCTGCTCCTGATTTGGGCTTCTTGATGGGGCGGAGCGGCGTGGATGAAAAGGCGGAGATGTCGTCGTCGTCGGAGATGATGTCGACGGCAATCGGAGGAGGGCGGTCCATTTCGGGGGAAGATCGAAATTAGGGTTTCGAAAGAAGAGAGAAAGGTTTTGGCGCTTCGCTTGCGGTTTTCGAAGTGGGTGTCGGGGAATGCGATATGCAACAGAACGTGGCACGTGTAAAGCACGTGACCTCTGGTCTAGGGTAAAGTTTGCAATTTACCCCCTCGGCTCTATGACTTTGTTGGTTATGTTTTCCATTTGGGGAGTTACTGCAGAATTCCCACTGTGTTTACCCACTGTTGATGTTGCGATACATGGAATCTTATGATTTGATGAGAGATAAAGAGAGGCCATAAAACTCGGGTTTACTTTTTGTTGCAATCCCGGTTGTCCGTGTATCACATCGTGGATAGTCGATAACCGGAAATATTCTAAAGGATCCTTACCCGTCTAATTTTTTTTTTTCATACAGACACTCCATTTCAGAGGCACATGCTTTGTTTAAGGTAAATTTATACATATTTATTTTTCAAGTAAACATTTTCATTCCTATCAAGTGCGTTTCTGTTGATTCAAATGAGTTGAACTTTCACACATTTTATCCAAAAGTTCTTTCATTACGGCATTCATGGAAAATCATAAATATCATGTGTTTTTTCTCAGTTGCCAATACACACATGACTGAGGAGGCATGGCTCCCATGGTGGTATACCTTTTGTCTCCAAAACGAGTGGTCGTCGGTGTTGTAATCCATACAGCATGAATTGTTCCTATGGGCCCTCATGCATACTCCCGTCTCAACCCACCCCATGAATCAAGTTAAAGGCCCATGAATAGGAGTAAAAACCAAACTCGGCCTGAATGGGCCCGACATGAAGCCCTAGATAGCTAACGAGATCCTTCTTGATTACATCACAGCCGCAGACGAAACCTATATAAGCTTCTCTAATTGAGACCAATGGTTTGCACTAACCTTTACCCTAAAAACTCTAATCATTCATCAAGACCCCGGAGCAAATCTCCGGGAGTTCTTTGCCTTGCAGGCCGTAAATCCGGCGACGTAGCCCTGCCGCAGCGATCCATGAATACAAATTCATTGGCGGCCAAACCCACTCAACTTTCGTGCCAGCATCAGTAATTGTGCTCGGCCCGGCCCAATAAGTAATTTCAGCGAAAAGAAAATTTATTTTGGAGATAATATAAGGGCGGCCGACTCTTACCATTAAAATCCTCTGTTTTTATCCATCTGCTTCTCTCGAGGGATTGCGAAGAGAGAGAGAGAGAGAGAAGAGAAAGGCGGTGATAGCTCCAAAGTCAAAACCCTAATCTTTCAATCTCGCTCTCTCTGAATCTCTCCTTCAATCGATCTCTTTCTAATTCTTAGGAAATGGCGACGTTATGGTGCCTCTCGCCCTCTCCGATGCTTCCACCGAGGCAAACGGCCACGAAAGCTAGGAGCTTTAGCCCTGGCTTGATTTCGAAGAGGAGCCGCGGAAATTTCCATCAGAGGAGGAGGAGACTGTTCGTTGTGTGCATGGCTCCTGATGAGGAGAAGATGACGCGCCGCTCCCCTCTCGATTTCCCCATTGTATGTATACCCAACACTCTCGATTGCAGCTCATCGTTTCTAATCTCGATCTGAATTGGTCTTTGTTGTTGTTGTAACCTAAGGTTTTGATGAGATTCATTGAAATTAGATTGCAAATTTCAATGGGAATTAAGCAAATCCAACGAAAAAATTAGGCAAGTTGCCATCTTTATCCCAGCCTGAGAGAGGCATAAGGATATAAAACAGAAGGGTCCTGGAAAATTATTCCTCAGAGGGAAAAAAAGGGAATTTGGGAATATTGAGCCAAAACTACTCATCAAGAGAATCTAGAAGTTTGAGAGCCAAGACTTGGCGTTCCAACTGTAAAATAACTGTCTTTGCTAGCTAGCAAAATAATTGAAGAATAATAAGCAAGTTAATGGAGTACAAGCACTTTGAGGGCTACTTATGTAGTTGATTTGTGGAACCATGGAACATTTTTAAGTAGTGATTGAGCAAAGAGATCTGCCAAGGGAGACTTTTTAAATATGCCATCCATCGAGACATTTAGAGAATTAAGAAAAAATTTAACGTGTATTTCCGTTGACTTCAAATGATGTTTGATTAGGGTATGTTTGTGTTTTATGGAAGAACAGTGTTTGAGTACACCTAGTTACGTGAGAATATTGGAGAAACCCTCAATTTCTTTCCGATACGTGCTTGCAGCTTACATCAAGGTTGTCGTTTATTCCTCATGATACATATAGCAACATGTTTAATATGAGCTGAGATTGATTTTGTTCATCTAATGAGTTAAAATATCATTTCATATAACCAATTGCCACAAAAAGAATGATTTCAAGGTTGCAGCGTGTGCCATAAAATTTCCGGAATCAATCAGCTGAACTTTAGCACCATCTCTATGTGAATGGATAAAATAGCTCTAGTTAAGTCTAAGAGATGCCTTAAATATCCACACACAAAAATCCCAATTAGATCGATCATTCTTTATGTGGTTAAGAAAGTTGAAAGAAATAAGAAGAAAATACTTTATTGGCATAATTAGCATAAAAGTTCATGCAATCTATATAAAGAGAGTTATAGATCACCTATCTATCTCAACAAACCAACCAACTCAATAACCAATTATACTCATAACTAATATATAACAACAAATTATATATTCATAACTCCCCGCAAGCTGGAGTATAGATATCAATCATGCCAAGCTTGAATAGAAGACGAGCGAAAGCCGATGGAGGAAAAGCTTTAGTAAGAATATATGTTAGTTGAGTCGCAGAGGAAGCATGCTGAAGTGCAACCACCTATCTGTCAGACTGTCACTATATTACGAATAAAGTGACAATCTATCTCGATATGTTTGGTCCGTTCATGAAAAACTTGATTCTCAGTATTGTGAATTGCAGTCTTGTTATTACAGAAGAGTGTAGTAGGAAGAGAAGAAACTCCAAGATCTGTCAAAATGAAGGTAAGCTATACCAACTCAGCAACTGTATGTGCCATAAATCTATACTCAGCCTTTGCAGAAGAATGAGCAACTATATTTTGTTTTTTACTTTTCCATATAACCAAGTTTCCTTCTAAGAAGACACAATAGCCACTCGTGGAACGTCGATCATCAACGGATCTAGCAAAGTCAGCATCCACAAAGGCTGTGAGCGACAATATAGATGATGGTTAGTAAAGAAGATCGTTCTGGAGAACCTTTGATGTATCTGAGAATATACTCAACTGTCTTAAGGTGGGAGGTCAAAAGATTCTGCATATATTGACTTACTGAGCTAACGACAAAGGCAATGTCTGGCCGAGTGACAGTGAGGTAAATAAGCTTCCCAACCAGACGTCGATATCGTCCTGAGTCGGATAGTGGAGGATTCGAGGAAAGCGTAATCGAGATAGCTTGACTGAGAAATCCATAGGGGTGTTTACTGGTTTACATCTTAGAAATCCTGTCTCAAATAGAACATTAAGTGCATACTTGCGCTGAGAGAGCTGCAATCTACCATAATTTCGTGATATTTCAATTTCAAGAAAATATCTAAGTGGCCTGAGGTTCTTGGTATGAAAGTGTGAAGCCAAATATTCTTTCACCTCAAAGATGCCAACAGAATCATCTCCAGTGATGGTAATATCATCAACATATACCAACACAATTACCCTGCCCTGAGGATGATAATGTATAAAAAGAGACGTGTCGGTGCAACTACGTTTGAATCCAATCTGTCGTAAAACCATGCTAAATTTTTCAAACCAGACACGTGGTGACTGGTTCAGTCCATGTTGTGATTTGTGTAGAAGAGAAATCATACTCTCCTAATCGCTCAAAACCAGGAGACTGCTTCATATAAATAGTCTCTGAAAGATCGTCATTAACAAAGTCATTCTTCAAATCAAGTTGATGAAGAGGCCATGCCTTAGAAAGAGCCAAGAATATATGGCAACGGATGAGAAAGTCTCAATATAATCCAAACCATACTGCTGAGTAAATCTTTTGGCTACCAATCGAGTTTTGAGTCTGTCAATCGTCCTATATGGATTTTGCTTGACAGTAAAGAACTATTGACAGCCAACAACCTTCTTATTTGAAGGCGGAGATATCAATTTTCAAGTTTGATTTGAGCGTAGTGCGGCAATCTCCTCTAATATGCTACATACCAACCTGGGTGTTGAAGTGCTTTCTGAACAAAGAAAAGAAGAGTGATGATAGATAAGAAAGAAACAAACTGGCGAGCAGATGAGATCAGTCTATGATAGGAAACAAAATTAGAAATCGGATATGCAGTAGTACATGAACGCTTATCCTTGCGTAAGTCAATAGGAAGAGAGAGATTTTCGTCGAAAGGCAGCGGTGGTAGAAAGGCAGGAACAGTAGAAAGGATTATAGTACTTGTAGAAGAATTGGAATTGTTAGAAGAATCATTGGGAGAGGTGACTGGACAATTTTCTTACGACGGTGGTACATCTGTAGACAAAGGACTATAGGCTGATCACTAGGGAGCACGGGTTGAACAGATGATTCAAGCTCTGGGGAAGGTATGTGTGGAACCAGAATAGGAGAACTGGGTTTCTTAACATGTGGTGGAAAGGCCGATCTTCTAAGAAGGCCACGTCACATGAAATACAAATTTTGGATATGGCAGGGTCCAAACAAATATACCCTTTTTGGATTGAGAGTAACCTACAAACACCATACGTATAGCTCGAGGATCAAGTTTGTCAATATGAGGACTGAAAACATGAGAATAGCATAGGCAACCAAACATCTTTGGAGGAATAGAAAAAGGTTTGTCCTGTGAAAACAAAATAGAGAAATAAGACTGGTGGTCTAGGACCGAAGAAGGCATGCGATTGATATAGAAGTTGACAGCTAAAACTGCAAAATTCCACAAACGTTTAGGAACATGCATATATAAAAAAAGAGACTGAGCTAGCTCAAGTAAATGTCGGTTCTTTCGTTCAGCAATCCCATTTTGCTGAGAGTATAAGAACACGAAGTTTGGTGCAATATTCTCCGTGCCTTACAAAATACAGGAAAGTCTGTGCCGATATACTTCTTAGAATTATCTGAATGAAGAACCTTAACGAAAATACCAAATTGATTAGAAGTTTCAGCAATAAAAGTTTTAAAAGTAGACAAAAACTCAGACCTATTACGTAGAAGATAAAGCCAAGTCATACGTGAATGATCTTCAATAAATGTAACAAAATATTTATAACCATGCATACTAGGAAATTTAAAGGGTCCCTAAATATCATAGTGAACTAAAGCTAAATGCAAGTCATGTCTCTTATTAACCGGAGAAATAAAAGAACGATTATGCTTCCCAAGAATACAACTCACAACTAAATTCTGAAAAACTAATAGAAGGTATACATTACGTAAAGAAGAAAAAGGATGGTGACCAAGTCTCTAGTTCCGCTGGACAGTAGAGACAGCTGCAGATGTACTGAAAAAGTGATCAACATAATATAGCCCATTCTTTTCATGTCCTCACCAATTCGTTGATTTGCAGAAGATCATGTATCACAAAATAAGATGGATAAAAAGTTACCGAGCAGTTGGAATCATTTATAAGCCGACGAATGGAAAGCAAGTTTTGTTTTAAAGATGGTACAATTAAAGTAATTTAAGGTGTAAAGATGAAGTAAGTGATAAATCAACGGAACCGGAAATAGATGTAGTATTACCATCCGCCATGGAAATAAATTTGTGAGGACTAGAAGCAAAATCAGATGGTCCATCACGAGACATGTGATATGAGACACCAGAATCGGCTATTCACGAATCAGAATGAGAAAGTAAAGATATAGCAAACGGAGTGGAAAAGTTGGCAGGAGCTACAGAAGAGAGAAAGCGACGTAACTGGCCCCACTCATCATTGGATAAAGGTATCTGTCCGGCAGAGGATGAAGGTTGATCAGTAGCTGCCGGTGTGGATGTATGGCGAGCGGTAGGTGTATCATCAGGATAGCCATACTTCTCCCAACACTGGTCGTTCCGATAATTAGTGCCGCCGCAATGTGAACAAGAAAGGCCGGCTCGACTATGACCACATCTACGGAAACTACGATCACGAGCAGTGAATGGGGGACGACCTCGCGATGCCCCACGCCCACCAGAGAAAGAATCAAAGGGATCACGGCCAGACGGAATGTAGGCCCCACGTCCACGTCCTCGAGTAACAAGTGCGGTCGAGACATGCCTAGTGGACGGGGAAGAGACTGTAGGTACAAGATAAATGCTGAACAGAATGCTCGTCAGTGATAGAGAACAACTCTGAGAAAGAATGAGGGAGCGGACACTCCCAAAGCTGGGTGGTAGACAAGCCAAGAGTAATGCGCTAACAAGAGACTCATGTTGTTTGCGGATGACTGCAGGTCAGTGGAGATGGGATGATAGATGTTCCACTGTTCAAGAAATCAACTGAAGAGGGCACCAAAATCTTGAATATCTTACCCTAAATTGGCCGTAGTAAAGGTGCGAAAGATGTCATAGAAGTTCTGCAAGTTATTCTCAGACGAGTACAGAGAACGAAGGTGTGTTCCAAGTTTTCTTAGCAATTTTGAGAGACATAATAGACGTATAGCAGTGAGAATTTATAGAGTTATACAATCAAACAATTACCTTGTTGTCATTCTGGAACCAGGTATCAAAGTGGGGATCTTTGGAGTCGAGAGAGGCATCCGTCAAGTAGCGGTGAAGGCCTTTGCTGTTCAAGGCTCGTTTCACGGCACTGGACCATTGAAATTAGTTCTTTGCGCCGAAAAGAGCGAGAGAGTAGTCAAATGAAGGTCCGTTTTGAAATCAACGGACGACAGAGAGGCCGAAGTAGCTTTATCTTAAGCAGAATCCATGATAAGCGGCGCAGAGGTAGATCTCGAGAGAAAAATAGGTTGTCTAAAACAAAATAAATATAATACACAAGTTGATCTAATAGATCATGTAAATGGGTAGGTTTTTAAGAGTATTTAATCCTTTGGAACAGTGCATCAGCAATGATCGAAAGCTTCTGGAGGCTTCTAGAAAGGATCGATGGCCTCTGGGTCGGGCAATCTGAACGAGGTCGCAAGATTGAGTGATCTGGATATCTGGATCAAGGGCGCTGGATCGAGCTATCGGACGATTTGGACGAGCCCGGGGTGGGTGAAGCACTGGCGAGAGATTGAGCGCAGGGGTGGATCGGTCGGGTGATTTGGATGAGCGCGAGATGGGAGGAGCGTAGGTTAGGGCAGGGAGGCAGGCGAGGGCGCTGGAGGTCGGAAGGGGTTGCTGGAGGGCAGGCGAGTTCACTGGAGGGCAGGCGAGGGATCTGGGTGCTGGAGGTTGTGTCGGGGGGGTTGGCGAGGGATTTAGGAAGGGATCGAGAAGCGTCAAGGGTGCAGGGGGAACGGTTGAGTCGTTGCCGGCTGGGGTGATTCGAGGTGCTGGGAGGGGGGAGTCGACGGCGGCTGAAGGTGCAGGGATGATCGACGGCGGCTGGAGTTGTGATGGAGGGGAGATCGAAATTGGGGGCGGTGGCAGGTAAGAAATAAGATTTTTTCCCTTAATTCTTTTCAGAAAAATTGTAGCCCTGATACCATAAAAGAATTAAGAAGAAAATACTTTATTGGCTTAATTAGCATAAGAGTTCATACAATCTATATATAGAGAGTTATAGATCACCTCTCTATTTCAACAAATCAACTAACACAATAACCAAATATACTCATAACTAATATATAATAACAAATTATATATTCATAACAAAAGTGATTAAGAGATCCCCTTTACATGACTATAGAACGCCGATGCAATCGAAGGGAAGAATATCGGGGTATCAATGTGGATATGAATGTCTCACATTGCAACCGTTAACATAACTGAACAAAGTTATGTATAGAGAAAAAGGAATTTGCTGTAGTCTAAATTTGAAGTAGGCGGTTACGGATAAAAATTTGGAAAACCCATTAGATGGTTTGGCAATGATTTTGTTATTGAGTGATGTCTTGTTGCAGCTGCCATGGGATCATATTAAATGTATGATAGATGAAAGCTGATTAATAAATGAACTAAAGGTCTGATCAAACTATAATTAAATGCATTACTAAGATGAGGGCTACACCAAAGAAAAAATGTGTTAAAGATGTGGGAAAAAGATAATTATTGTTGCTATATTCTTGCGTTTCTAAGGGATGATAAAGAGATACTAAGGCTTACTAAATCGTTTAGAAAAAATGTAAAGTTCATACAACATTCTAAATGAAGCATAAGAATGTAATGCTTATTTATGAAGATAAAGAGGCCTTAATAAGGTTTACAAGTGCACCATGAAACTTTGAGAGTGATTCAGACAAACAGGGAAAAAATAGTTATGTAATGAAAACATTTAGAAATAGGCCCTTCATGTTCCCATAACGGATAAGATGGAGTAGGCCCTACCAAACTTAACATCTAAATGGAACTAGCAATTTTTTAATCCTTGGGCTTCGTAGCTAGGGATGCCCGTAGCTATTTAGATGCAGTTGCCAGATCAGGATAAGAGAACGGATACGGATCCTATTAGGCTGAAACCCGAAATGGAACATGTTGGTTTCCGCAGCTATAGATGACTTGCCACTAAAAGTTTTGCATCACTTATTAATTCAGCATCTTACTGGGGTTCGGCCCAGATACAACGTTGGATTAAAAAAATTAACCAACAAATCAGGACAGCTCAAAATTAACCGCTTCTTAAAAAAACGGTTAAAATCTAATGGTTGTCATTTAACAGCTATTTAAAGTAGCAGTTAACATTAACGTTGGATAAAAAATTATATAACAAATCAGAACCGTTCATAGTTAACCGTTACTTTAAGTAGCGGTTAAACCTAACGGTTTTTATTTAACCTATACTTAAAATAGTTATAAAATCAAAATTTAACCGCTGCTTAAGGAATATTTTTTTCAAACGATTACGGAATATATCGCCTCTCGGCTTTCGAACCCTATCTTTCGCCACAGGACGTCTGCGTCTTCCTCGACGAGGTTTTTCGAAGTGGTTATGGTATATTTTTTATTTCTACGTTACATACGCTATCATGTCTATTAATTTAGCTTATGAGTGGACTATCTTTGAATTAGAAGAAGAAGGAATAGTAGTAGAAACGGACGAAGAAACAATAGAACTAAATGATTTATGTTATAAAATCGATCCAAGAAATAATAGAACTAACAACAATCGCAATTCAAATCACATGAAAAAACGCCCAATTTACATCTGAAAACCCTAATAAAAACCCTTAATAAATAACAAAAACTATAGTAATTAAATTAATTTTACTTTATCAAATTGATCCAAGAATTAAGATAACACCTTTCAAAAATCGCAGTTCAAATCATAACAAAATCCGTCCAATTTCGATCTCAAAACTCTAAACCACTGAAACTGTAAGAGTGGTTTCCTCGTTTATATAATATGAACCGCTACTTTAAGTAACGATTAAATATTTTAACTTATCTTTTAAGTAGCAGTTAAATCTGAACCGTTTATTTTAACCGCTCTTTAAAATCAGCGCTTAAAATAAAAAGCGCAAGCTAGGGCAGGGAGGCAGGCGAGGGGCTGGAGGTCGGAAGGGGTTGCTAGAGGGTAGACGAGTTCACTGGAGAGCAGGCGAGGGATCTGGGTGCTGGAGGTTGTGTGTGTGGGGTGGGGGGGTTGGCGAGGGATTTAGGAAGGGATTGAGAAGCGTCGAAGGTGCAGGGGGAACGGTTGAGTCGTCGTCGGCTGGGGTGCTTTGAGGTGCTGGGAGGGGGGAGTCGACGGCGGCTGAAGGTGCAGGGATGATCGACGGCGGCTGGAGTTGTGATGGAGGTGAGATCGAAATTGGAGGCGGCGGCAAGTAAGAAATATGATCTTTTTTTAAAAATTGTAGCTCTGATACCATAAAAGAATTAAGAAGAAAATACTTTATTGGCTTAATTGGCATAAGAGTTCATACAATCTATATATAGAGAGTTATAGATCATCTCTCTATTTCAACAAATCAACTAACTAATACAATATAACCAAATATACTCATAATTAATATATAGTAACAAATTATATATTCATAACAAAAGTGATTAACAGATCCCCGTTACATGACTATAGAATGCCGATGCAATCGAAGGGAAGAATTTGGGTATCAATGTGGATATGAATGTCTCACATTGCAACAGTTAACATATCCGAACAAAGTTATGTATAGAGAAAAAGGAATTTGCTGTGGTCTAAATTTGAAGTAGGCGGTTATGGATAAAAATTTGGAAAACCCATTAGATGGTTTGGCAATGATTTTGTTATTGAGTGGTGTCTTGTTGCAGCTGTCATGGGTTCATATTAAATATCTGATAGATGAAAGCTGATTAATAAATGAACTAAAGGTCTGATCAAACTATAATTAAATGCATTACTAAGATGAGGGCTACACCAAAGAAAAAATGTGTTAAAGATGTGGGAAAAAGATAATTATTGTTGCTATATTCTTACGTTTCCAAGGGGTGATAAAGAGATACTAAGGCTTACTAAATCGTTTAGAAAAATTGTAAAGTTCATGCAACATTCTAAATGAAGTAGAAGAATGTAATGCTTATTTATGAAGATAAAGAGACCTTAATAAGGTTCACAAGTGCACCATGAAACTTTGGGAGTGATTCAGGCAATCAGGGGGAAAAATAGTTATGTAAGGAAAACATTTAGAAACAGGCCCTTCATGGAGACATTTATAATATGAGATTCCATGATAAGCAGGTCATCGGTTATTCTTCAGTTCTTTTTGTTAATGCATTTAATGACATATATAAGATGAGATTCAATGGTGTTTGTTGTCCGTATCAATCATTGTTTTTGGGTTGACTGGGCTAGGGAATAGAGTGACCCCTAATAGAGAAATGCTTATAGAATCTCTGTATTGTAAATGATTTAGAACCATTCCAGCAGAGTTTAATCTAATTTTGGAATAATGTGATGTTGGAACAGTTATGTAGTTGGAGTAGTTCAAGCAGAAGACTACGTGACCCTTTTCAAGTCGGGACCAGTTTTCTTTCCTCGTAGCTTTATATGCAATATGTGAATGCGGAATATCTGTGTAATTTAAGGGAAAATGGACAAAAACAGATATGTCCAAATAAAGTTACCTCTATGAAACGAGTAGGTCAAGTTGGATGACCAGAAATATGAGAGGAGAAAGGGAAAAGTTTATTCATTGAGGCTTAAGCTCAATGTAGCCTTGAGATGATGAAAATCATTCAAGACAGAGATGGTTTGTACATGATTTAGTTCAAGAATGTAATCTCATTGCAAAAGCCAGCCAGAATATCTAGTTCCCACATCTTTGATTTGATGAACATGAAACAGATAAATACTGATGACAGGGAAGTTAATACCTAATAGGACGATGGTTAGCCCAAACCGTACTTGGATTAAAGCTGGTGGAACAGATATTATGGTTCCTATCTATTAATGCAATCATAAGGTTGAACAAGAAAAGTAGACTATAGAAGTTGATTCCAAAGTCCCCAGCCTATACGATTGTAGTTGATGTTCACATCAAGGTTCTAATTACTTCTCAAAGACGGCTGAATTAATCTTTCTGTTGTTCAGTTGTGCTTGCAGTACCGTATATATTCATTTGGAGAAGAGAAACCGGAATTTTTAACAATGCTTCGTCGGGCATCTGACAAGTCCCCAGTAGCTATAGCAGTTTAAAGTTAATTTTAAAATCTTATGATTATTAACATACAACGGTCGAACTTTAAAACATGACATTTCTTTTTTCTAATTTCATCTTAAATCCATTGTTTGACGACCGGAATATGCCAATATATACCGGCGGGTATACAGGTACTGATCAGGTATCAGTACCGTTATATTAGTCAATACCGACCGATCTACGTGTATTCTATACTATATTAATATATTTATTATTATTTTGTTAGAAGAATGTACTTTTATATGGTTAAAATATATTTCTTATTTCATTATTTAGATTTTTGATTATTTGTTGTATTAGTTTATCAACCGGTAAGTGATCGGTCAGTATACTAGTATATACAGGTACTCCGTAGAGCGATGTATCAGGTACTGCCAGTTCTTCAATATGGTTTGACCGTGAAGAATAATTCAAAAGATTAATATATTTTGTCCATTGGATCTCTTATGTCTCATCAGATGTTTAATCAGTGGCATCGCTTGATATTGTAGGAGTGGGAAAGACCAAAGCCAGGGCGTAGACCCGATATATTCCCACAATTCAGCCCGATGAAAACTCCATTGCCGCCGCCGTTGCCAGCAGATCCTCCCGAAGAGGACGAGGAAGAAGAGGAAGAGAAGAAAGAGGAAGAAGAAGAGGATCCTGACAAGGAAGAGCCTGAAAACCCCGAGAAGCAATAAATCGCCGTCACTCTTCGGGAAGGTGGTATAGCTCTCTATAAGCAAGAGTAGATATTTTAAGTTCATTTGTTTGTCAGCTTCAAGTACGATCTAGTTTTTCCTAGGCATAACAATGCTGAAATGTCAAACTTTGAGGTTTGTCATATAACTGAAGATATCATCATGTGATGTGAGTTTCTTATATTATATGTTGATGGAGATTTGAATGTTACTAAAAGCTGTCGTTTCAATCTTTATGTGAGGGGGAGAGAGCCTCCATCATTTGTGAATCATGTCATAAAGGAGTTAATATGGTTATTGTGTTACCTCAAATATAGTAATTGTGGAACATACAGTACTTGCAATCACCACATTCAAATATTCTTACCGAACTAAACCACTTCAAATTTTTCATCCTTGAAGTGAAAACGGTGCTAAATTGGTTCAGTTCAGTAAGTTTGCTGCTGCATGCATCACAGAAGTCCATTACATTTACATTTGCACATCCATGAACAAAAGCTCTACCAAAAGCATCTCAAATAACCGATAAGGAAGCGAAATCGATAGTTCTCATCGATAGTTCTCATCGTACATCAAGTCGTTGCAAACCAATCTTTGTAAGCTTGATGTCGCTGTAGTACAAGATCGTCGTCACTGAAGCTGCCGGCCTCGTGACTAATGAAGCCACCAGCCTCTCTAATGACTTCACAAATGGCGGCAATAGAGACGGCATGCAACCCAAAACAAAAGAAATCCGTTATTTTGCATATCTACAACTATTAACCTGTTGCATTGGGGACGGAAGGTTGTGATATTATTTTGATTTTCTGAAAGGAAATTTCTTGGTAAGTAATCACTGGAGAATCGACAGTTTAGTTTCTGCGTTTTAAAGTTTGCTTTTTAACACGAGAAATCTAGTTACCGCAGTTTAAAGTTTGCTCTTTAACACGAGAGTTCGCACGTTTGATTTTCGTGGGTGTCAAAGATGAAGATTCTGCAAAATATATCGTCGATCATGAGAGGGAGAGAGAGAGATCCACGTACCATTGCTTTGACAAGATTTAAAGAGGACTAGAGGAGAAGAGATGAGATAAAGTGATGGTGAAGAAAAATTCTTTTGATTGCTATGATGAACTACAAAAAGAGATGTAATGTGCCCTCCTCCAAAGCAAAAGTTTTCACAACTAGCACCTTTCAAAGGACAAATGACAAAATTCAGAGCATTTATTTATATATATATTAATTTAATGTTAGTGTTTTCTTGGAGAGGAGGAAATAAATAAATAATAGAAGGAAGGAGATGAGGTGGATCAAGTGTCTTTATTATGTAGGCATTGCATTGGACCCCACGATGGTCACAAAACGACACCAACAACAGGCGCCCCTTGTTTGGTTTGATCTCTTGCAAGACTTTCTTAACCCTACTCTTGGACTTAGATGTGTTCGGATCCGATTTTTTATTAAATAAAGATAGTGATTTTCATTTCTGATGATTATCCATATTCGTATCCGCATCCGGTAGGAAGCACTGGTTATGAATATGGTAACACTTGTATCCGTTTTGGATTTGTATCTGTATTTGTCTTCTAAATGTAGATGTGATGGTGAAAATGATAATCTTTGATTTTTATTGGGATATGATTTTTCCAAACATCTATTAAATACGATATGGTGATACCTATATCCAATCCGTATTCGATCTGTTTCCATCCCTACTTAAGGAGAGTGTCAACAGGTCGCTATAGTTTGAATATTTAATACCCTATGTTTGGATCCAAGTTAAATACAGCAAGGCCTCGTTTGGCGATGGGGGTTACGGTTTCTAAAACACCCGCTCGTGGGGTTTCGATACCAAACTCCAAATACTGAACCCGTGACTTGTGTGGTAACCAAAAACAGAGTTTTCCAAACCACGGCTCAAAAAGCCACATGAAACACCATTTTTCTAAACTCAAAAAAAAACAAAAAACAAAGAGTTGAGTTGTCGTGCGGTTTCGTGTTGTCTCTCTTTTACTCTCTTCATGTGAACGAAACTTTGATTTCACAAACTATGTTGCTAAGCTACCCTTAACTTTATGAATCCCTAATTTCACACAACCACGGTCTACATAGGTTCAAACCGTGGTTCCATTTCGACTTAAACAAAACCGGCGGAACTTTCGCAGGCCTATGCCTTGTAAGGGTAAGGATCCATTTATTATGAGGTACTCTTCCGATAGGGCCCATCATTTGAAATATCGGCCCATTTATTTTGTAAGTGAACCATTGTAAATTTAGGGCCCATCTAACAAATAGAGCGCGAGATAAACTCAAATGTCTCTCATCTATTTAAGGGGCTTGCAGCGTCCATGTTCTGCCTAAAGTGTCCCAGGGGGCTTTCGGTGAGGCCACTGCAGGGACGCTGCTCCGTTTCCTCAATAAATATTCAAGGGTTATGATTTCGTTTACTCATAAAATTTTACAGGAAAACCGTGGAGCCTCTTTTTTATTATAATGATTCAAGCATCTACGACACGATGGAGGCTAATAAGAATCCAATCAATCTATGAAAGTCTAATAGGGATCGACGGAAACCTCTTCACAAGAGAAATTGTAACACCCTAGTTCAATTATACCATATTCTCTTTCATTATTTTCTTGTGGCTATTTCCTGTTTTAATTCGTTTTTGTGTTTTGGCTGACACGTATATTATCCGTATTTTCAAACAGTAATTTTAGACCCGACCCGGACGTCTTTTGGACTATTTTGTATTTAGCCTAAAACTCAAGTTTTATTAATATTTATTTCTAATATCCTCAATCATATTTTAAACAAACTAATATTATGTCCATTTAAAATTTTACCAAACCAAATATATTTTTAAATCTTTTAAATCCTAAACTAAACAACTCACCCGCTCTGTCTCTCTCTCTCTTACTATATATATATATATATATATTTATTTTTTTTTTTTTTTTTATTTTTTACAAAACCCTATTTTCCTTAACCCCATGTTCTCACTCTCTCTTCTCCCATGTTCCCTCTCTCTCTTCTCTTTCTTCCTTCGTGCCGCCACCTCCCGTGAACCCATGCCCTAATCCACGCCTCGTGCTCGCCCGACACCGCCGATCGGCCTCCCCTCGTCCATCTCCTCCTCGAATCGCCTCTCTCTTCTCATCGCCCTCGTCCCCACGATTCCTCTCCCCGCTACCCATCACCGCACACTCGAACCTGCAGCCCCTGCCCTCGTCGTCGCCTCTGCCCTCGCCTCGCGCTCGTCGTCGTCGTCTCCACCGTCTCCGATCCTCCTTGACCACCTCTTCTCCCTCTCTCCTCTCCTCTCCCCTGGGAATGCCGACGAACCCAACCTCGTCGCCTTCGCCTCTGTTCTCACGTTGCCGTCTCACCTTCACCTCCGTCTCCTCTCACCGTCGACCTCCCCTTCTTTTCACCTCCTTCTCCTTTCCTCCACTCCTCTTCTCCCCCTCTGTCCCCGAGCTCTTCCCTGTGCAGAACCCCCAACCCCGACGAGAACCCATCATCTTCTCTATCGCCGTCGCCTCACTCCGCCGACCCCCGTCGTCACCATCCCCGTCACCAAGACCTTCCCTCTTGCTTCCCGAAGCCACAACCATCACCACCCCAAGAACACTCTTTCCCCGAACCCAACCACCATCCCCGACCCTCGTCTGCACACCCACATTATCAGAGCTCCGACCCCGTCGTCACCTTCACGCCCTCGCCACCACCACTCTCCCCTCTCCTACTCCCCAGACCCACGCCTCTTTTCCCTGCACAAGAACCTGACCCAACAATCCTGCAACCCAACTGCAGCCACTACCTCGCCGGAAAAACCCCATCGTCGACATCACCGTCCTCGACCACGACGACGTCACCACTGCCGCAGCAAGCCCAGATCGCCGGAGCCGAGCCCAAGTCTATCGAGGTTTCTAACCGTGTTCCCTAACATCAATTTGGAGTTTGCTTTTCCATTGTCGCGTTTTCCCATTTTCGAGGCAAGTTTCTCTTACTGCGTGATATGTCGCTATATTTATATCCTTATAAATAAAATATTACATGTTTATTTCATTGTGCATGTTTGGTTATATATAATCATATGTTAAGTGTGGTACATTGTTGGCTTTTAGCAAAATCAATCTAGGCAGAGCGTATAACTCTGATCCCAAGTTGAATCCTAGCTGAGTTCATGCCTCGCATCTTCGTACATCGTTCTCCCGTGATCCTTATCCTCCAGGCAAGTACTCTTACTCTTTTCATTTTGAGTCGATGTACATCGGCTTTCCTTTGTGGTTATATATATATATATATATATATATATATATATATATATATATCCTGCACTGTTAGAACAAAAGGGAAATGTGTTGGTATCTATTCTTCGTTATATCATACAAATATATACATAGGCAAACTTTTATGCAACAAGTGAGAATAATTAGCAAGTGTGGTTTTAAAATGAGATTTATTTTTTTTAATTATAAATAAAGTTCGAAAGTTGTTAACCTATCTCACATTTATATGTTTCTAGTCAGATTGTGATTAATATACCCATATTAAGGTTAACGGTAAAGATAACAATTATGACTCATAGCAGCTTGTACACCACCTTTATGCAGTTACTATTACCTGATAACTATTACCACCGACAAGTCCTGACTATTCACTACTCTAGCCTTATTGGGTGAAATCGCTGATTAGGATGCTGAACTACATCCCATGACACACTACTATTTACCAGTTTCATTCTATACAATTATCATACCACAGTTCCTGTCTTTTTAGCATTCTTAATTAGTGCTCTAGTCATTACCATAGTAGCTATAAATACGTGGGTGTTGGGGTAGTTTGAGTGTGCGTTGTACAACAGGATCTCAGGAGTCCCATACCGGCAGCTCGTACCGGGCTATAGCGGTAGCCTGGTCTCATGTTTACAGCTCGTACCGGGCTATAGCGGTCTCATGTTTACAGCCCGTACCGGGCTATAGCGGTCTCATGTTTACAGCCCGTACCGGGCTATAGCGGTCTCATGTTTACAGCCCGTACCGGGCTATAGCGGTCTCATGTTTACAGCCCGTACCGGGCTACAGCGGTCTCATGTTTACAGCTCGTACCGGGCTATAGCGGGCTCATGTTTACAGCTCGTACCGGGCTATAGCGGCCTCTTGTTCATTCCACAGTTGGGCCCGTGTTTCCTAGCCCTTGGGGCACCACTCTTGGGTTAGGAATACTCCTGCAGAGGTTGACCCACACACTCGAGCTTACGATAGGATAGTTTACTTTGTAGTGACCAGTTAGGTTATGACTTGACCTCTTACATACTTATTTCATAGTGTTAATGCATATAATTATTTATATACCTGTTTTTCTTGCGCACCGGGCTTCACTATTTTCATATATTCATGTTATTATGCTGCGCACACACTTTTTACGTTGAGTATTTGCTGGAATGTTCTGACATCCCTGAGATTTGCCATCTCAGGTTTAGAGACAGGTTTTCAGGTCGAGCAGGATCAGAGCGGCTACCGGGACTTTGCTGAAGATCAGTAACCGTAGGTTTATTTTCACCCTTTTTAATTAGCTTTTAGCATGTGCGTCCTTCTGGGACATTAGGACTTATGTATCTTTCCGATTTTGTTTTTTTTTCGAACCTATTGTATCGGATCTTTTTGCATCAATTATCTAGTGGACCCATTTTTTTAGAATTTCTTTGGTTTCATCGCAACATGATTATCAGTATTATTTCTTTCGATATTGGATTTTATTTTTGACAGGTTAATCTAGACAGCCTTATGTGACTATGGAAGGATCTTTTCCTTACCATAGGTAGCACGGCTGGCCTTCGTCGCTCTCCGCATTCCGGATTTTGGGAAACGGAGCGTGACAGAAATTCATCAAACAAATTAAGCTTTTATTGAATCTTCAAAGAGAGAACGAGGCGTGCAGTGGCCCCAATCTGCAGTGGGCTCTCACATGCCTCATCCGCCTATGTGAGACCCCACCGCAGTTTGGGACCTGCATTGCCGTTGTAGGCTTCGTCTCCTCATCTTCAAAACATTAAAGGGTTAGATAAATAGCTTAAAAGTTATTACCGCAATATGTTTACCTATGCCGATTTCCTTCAAAACGAAAATGATGTATTTTTTTAATGTTTGTGAGCTCAAAGAAACCAAACCAATGTCAGACCAAGCAAAAGATTCCTTTTTTGAACCCTGCGTGTCACATTCATTTACCTCTATTATATATGAAAGCCTCTGCATGACTGAAAGCCTGAGGCTGGGAACACAACAGGAGATGAGAGAGAGAGAGAGAGAGAGACAACAAGCCTCCACAAGCATGGAACAAAACAAACTCAACAACTGTACTTGTGGCCCAACCAATCTCATATTAAAAATAAAATAAAATAAAATAAAATAAAATGCTTTCTTCTTCAAAAGCCTCAAAATCAAGAACTTTTAACCAAACGAACCACTTAAAAATTGCTACTTTTCAGTAACAAAGACTTCTAATTTCAGCTCCCAAGGCTTTTACTCACATGCCTCCTCTTCCAACAACTACTTAAACTACAAGTTATTACAAGTTATTTTAGGGTCTGAAGTTTGTTTCGTTTTTCTCTATTACTTTTACCAATACGGTAAACAAACATCGATTATCAAGCTGATATCAACTCTATTTTTAAGTCATCATCACTGGCTGCTCCTAGCGTGACATCAATTCTATCTTAATCATAGCCAATTTTCTCCTATATAAAAAAAAGTAAAAATAAATAAAGCTTGCATTGTTCCAAGAAGTGGTTATAAAATCAAAAAGGGACGCATATATTTGCTAAAGAAAATTATGTTTATGAAATAAAAAACTGATTAAACAGAACGACGTTCTAGATCACCGCAACATCGATCGACTCTTAAGTCACCAAGAAGGAGAAGAACAAAGAGAATCGGACGAGGAAGAAGAAGACGGCCTATTGGTCTCCATGGACCCCGCCTGCAGCGATCTCCTCCCGACAGCCACCGGCAACTTCATCAGCTTCAATGGAGGCGAACTCTCGTCATATCTCTCCCCGTCTCCGTCCCCACCATTTTCTCCTGCCTGATCTGCTTCCGCTCCGTCGTAAACCGGATTAGAAATGCAAACAAAATCGGGACCAGATTCTTTTCTCGCTACGGTTGCTTCAAGATTCGGAATAGAGAGAAGAAACTCGGCCGGGGCTTTGAGTACTCCATGGCCATAAAACGGCAAGCTCAAAGCCCGGTCCGATATCGGCTCGGGCACAGCTTCTTCTTCTTCTGCGCCATGCTTGCTATCGCCGCGAAGAAGCGAGAAAAACAAGCTGAGCAAGAGAAAGAGAAGAAGAGCAATGAGCAATGCAAGGCCTATAGCAACAACAAGGGTTGCGACAAATGCTAGCCTTGACATGCCTCTCATCTTTCGTTAGTTTATTAACTGGTGAGAGACTTGAGGAAGAGAGTGAAGGGAAGGAACATCGTATATATTGGGAAGTGAGGTATCTTTATATTGTATTTGTTTTTGTATTTGGAGGGAAAAGCAAGTGTAGTTTATTGTTGAATTATTGTTGGGAGAGAACAAGTAATTAGCACTCTTGTTTAGGTAAAAGGACTCGTCTTTTTATGCACCCAACAGGTGTAGCTCTTGACCAAGTAATCTAGAGTGGTTTATTAATGGATTAACTTCTGTTCATCCCACAACAAAATGAGATGATGGTGGCCAATGTATCGATATATATGAATTGGAGTAAATTTGTTGAATTATCTGTCATAGGTCAGCAAATCCGCAATAAAAACACAGCGTTTCTGACCGTTCGATGATTAAGATGGAGTTTTCCAAACAAAGGTTCCAAGCTTCACAACACCATGGTTGTAAAAACTCTACAGAGTCTACCCTCATAAGATTTTCGAAAAGTTTCGACATTAGGAAAACACAACTTGATTTTTTACATCGAGGGATTTGCGCAACTTCTTGAAATGGGAATGAAATAAGCAAAAGACATCCACTTAAACTTCTGTAGCAAAACTCAATGCAGGCCATAACATCTATGAGGACAACCAAATTACAAACTGCATTATAAGAATATAATGTGAAAAAAATCAAGGAACAAAACATATCCATATATAGTAGAGAGAATATATGGAGCATGTCTTCTGTTAGCATATGTACACGATCATGCAAAACCTAGTAACCCTACAAACAATTTTATGTTGTTTCTCAAACTGCAATGCATGTTAACTATTTAAAAATAAAATCAAGCAAAAAAATTATTCAGGAAAGTACTTATTTCATGTCCTCTTCAATGCAAAGAACCTGGCGGCCAAATCATCGTAATCCGGAAGACTCGAACGCACTTCATCAGGGCTCAGCATATCCGGCTGAATCGAAGTGGACCTAACCGGACCTTTACCGACGCCACCAATCTCAGCGACGGGACTAATGGAATCCGCCGGTAAAGAAGAAACTCTCTCTACAACAAGTTCGTGGCGAGCCCGTGCCCTCTCTCTCCTTTTGCTCAATTCGCTGTTCAACGCCTTCTTGCTATAATGCACCAAGAGCCTATCCATGGCCTCTTCTTCTTCGTCACAATCACCTTCGTACGTGGCGGAACTTCTTCTGCCTCCATTATTTCTTCGAGTGTTCGACGTTGCATGCATCTCTTCTTCTGCTGTTACTTTACTCTGGTGTCGATGCACAATCTCCTCAGCGTAGAAATCACCATTGAGTTGCCTTCTTTCTTTTCTTCGGCCACTTGGGTTCTGGCTCATGAGCTTTTCGTCGGCAAGGGCATTGTCGGTATTGATAACCGGAGGCGCTCTTGGTAGCCGACTCCTTACAGAAACAGGCTTACTTCTCTCGCCGCCATCAGACCTTTCGTAATCTGCAGCGCTGGAGCCATTATGAACAGGCACATCTGTGAGTTTCGTGTCATCAGCAAAGACCGAGGGGTTTTTGTAATTTGGTTTTGTGTAAGGAGGAGGAATCATATTCATCGGCCTCGCATCTCTGGAGGTTTTCACTGGTAGTGTAGCAGGCTTTGTCTCTTGAACATCAGGATCCAACCCCTTTTCAGTTTTCGGCGATTCATCATAGATGCGAGGAGGAATCGTACTCCTTGCCCTTGCATCCTTGAAGTTGTTCACCGAAAGAGTAGGCTTCATCTCTTGAAAATTAGGCTCCAACCCATTTTCAAAATCATTGTAGAAAGACGGAATGTTGCTTACTGGTCTTGCATCCTTTGAGTTCTTCGGTAGAGTAGATCTCCGCTCTTGAAAGTTAGAATCAGACTCTATTTGGGCTTTGGGCAATTCATCGTAGATAGGCATAGCACGCAGGTCATTTCTGCCTCCATTTCGATCGCCATTTTGTTTAGTATAAGGAGGAATCATATTCACAGCTTTCACATCCCTCGAAATCACAGGCCCCAAAGACTCCTCTTCGATTCCGATGAGCCCTAGCCCCTCTCTGACCCTTGGTGATCTGTTACGAGTAACACCTTCCTTTTTAAGCCAATCATCTTTATGGATATCGCTCTGATTCCCCATTGGTTTAGCGTAAGCATGGGCTCTAGCACCGTCAAAGGCTGGCTCCATATTCTCTGTTCCCTTAGCAGCAGCAGCATTAAACGAAGAAACTTTCCTCGCTTTTTCAGCGGGATCGTGCGATCGGCCATTTCGAGTGATCGGGATCACATGAAGGTCTTTGGGATCAGGATGCACATGCTGTTTTTGCACGGAGATCCTTGAAGGAGGTTCTTGGTTAAATGTGGTATCTGATTCGATGCCTGTCTTCTTTCGCCCATTGCCTGCTATATCTGCAGCACTAAAGACTTGTTCTTTTCTGCGGTTAAATGAACCACCATTTGAATTTATGGGTGCTTCGTTTTTTCCATTAGTCGCAACGTCGGCGTTGAAGGCTTCTTCTTTCCTGCTGTTAAATGAACCACCTGCTTTGAGGGCTGGTTTGTTTCGACCGTTGGCTTCACCGCCAACATCGAAGACTGCTTCTTTTGCTGAATTCTTCCCATTTGTCTCAGAATAGGATCTTCTCTTAGGTTGGTCCTGGAAAAGAATCGGAATGCTCAATGAACAATTCTAGTATTTTCGACAAGCTAGAGTCCAAAACCGCTTTTGCTTAGACATTCACTAGTGCAAAGACCCTTGAACACACGATTTCAACTCTAAACAACACAAACAGGTTCTACCACTTAGCTTAGACATTCCTTTTAAATTGTTTTGACTTTAGAGTTGATTTTGAGTGTTAAGATTATTGGTCAATGAGCAGAGGAGGTTAATAAATCACTTGCGGTGGTATAAGAGCTATATACGGTGTAAGCTACAAGGGCGTTTTGTGCAATTTATCATTTTCGTGTATATTGACATGCACATAGAGAGAACATGATTATGATGCGGCGAAGAACTTACAGAAGGAGGTGTGGTCGGATTAGATAACTTCTGTTGGAATGCTTTTGAGTCCCATCTCACAGAGAACTCGTCGGTGATATCTTTCATCAAGTGCAGTTTCTTCTCAGTTGAAAATGACTTCTTTTGTATTTTCTCGACAAACTAGAAGAACAGATTGGAAAAATTATCAGAATTAGTTGGTTAGAGGCAAAAGTGTTCGTAAGTGTCAATGTGCAGATAGTTAAAGCACCTCAGCATTTACTGATGATTCCATGTGACTCCCATATCGCTCTGTGAATGCTCGTCTCAGATCGGACAACTCTGGCAAATCTGAGAATCTTGCAGCAGCAAAAATAAGAGTTGACACGGCTTCCATAGCTTCTTCGGGACATTCCCTGCATTTAATATAGCACGTGTGATGCACATATATCTATGTTATACATCATAGAAAAACAGAGGATTTTTTCTTTAAAAGAAATTAAATTATAGGGATGCCACATGTTATACTATGAATCAATTGGAATTTCAAAGTGAGGCTCCTTAAAATAGCAGAGATCGGAAACATGAATAGGAAAGGAGAACAAAGAAACATCCAGAACTTAATCATCTAAATTTGAAAATAGGTTGAGCTATAACATATAGAGTAAACAGTTCTTTTCCGCTTCAAATTAGAGATTTCATATGCTTATAAGAAATTTTAATACTAAAATGGATCTTTAAATGAAATTTATCAGATGCAAAAATTTCTTCATACACAGCAAATGTGCTTTCTCTACTATCAAGTTGGCGAGATTTTTACAGATTGTTCGGTTGTTCTATGCTTATTGTTTTACGTACTCATGTAAAAAGTGTGAATTTTTATTGTCCGAGCTCAAGGATGCTGCATGAAGGCTTGTAGAGATTCTTCCATTTTCTAAAATTTTCCTGCCGACCCGGTATATATATTTTCCTCTCCGACAATATAAGATAAGATTATCTTTTCAATGAAATGCTATATTTGGCTGGCGTCGATACGATCCTCTATCCATATACCTAAAAAAACACTATGTGAAGTTTGCCATGAACCTGAAACTTGTTATAGACAGCTGCAAGTTCCATTAATAGATTAATTTTTAAGATATGCAATACCATTGAGGATCCATCAAGGAGAAGATAACTTGCTAAATTTGCATGTCAATGATGAAATTGAAAGGGCAACTGTCTCACACTTCAAATGCTAAAATAAAGTATCCTGAAGGGATCAATCCACCTACTACACTTAACATAAAAGCTAGGTGAAATTTGTGGTGAATTTTCAGGAATCTGAGCAGTGTACTAAAATTAGACAAGAGGGGTGAATTAGGACATTTGTAAGATACAAGTAGAACAAAAGATGTTGTCATAAGCATCAACTTAGATTCTATCGATATATCTCTCTATAAAGGAAAAAAAACTCTTTAATGTAAGAAATGAAAAAGGGTAAACATGGACAATAATGGCGTTATCTTCATAGAAATACTCGACATACCTTTGCTTCTGTAAGCTTGGAAGCTGATTCAAAATGCATTGGCAGAATTGTTCGATCATATCATAGCAAGAAGTGTGATTTATTTCTACGATCAGCGCTTCAATCTGTTTCAGATAAGAATAAGGAACATACATTCAGATACCTTGATAATCATAATGCAGAAGTAATGAAATGACAAATCAACGCGCAATAAAGATCTTCGAAACTATGGTATCCCAATATTGAGTTTAGAATTATGATTTCACAATATTGAAGGATTACTCATATGCCGCGGTGAATTCATCTGGGCAAAAATTAGCAATGAGAAAGACTGATTTTTATTTTATTTTTTGAAGAAAAATTGTCCCACATGAACAAAGCGTTGGCTCTAATCTGGTGCAGACACAAATTAATCTTTTGCATATCAAATTAAGTTGCAGGGTGCAATATATATGAAATTGACATACATAAGAATTCAAACGGGCAAAAAGAAAGCAAAGAATACAAATCAGCTCAAAGGGCAAATCACCTAACACAATAAACAAATGCATGCGTTTCAGCCAAGAAATTAATAGAAATTGATCACATTCAATGATTCTCTCCCCAGACTGCATTAGCACCAAGAAACCCATTAACCCCTTGGATCCCAATTTCTTTATAATCAAATCAAATATCAATAAAAATATATAAAAATTGCACCAAAAAATTATGAAAAAGCAAGAAATTGGGTAGGATGAAAATTACCCTGCCAAAAGCATTGGCATCATGGCCATTAGCAAGAAGATCAGCAACATCCTTCTTCAAAAACCTCACAGTGGCCTGCCTCTTCTTCCTTATGAGCACAATCCTGCTGTTTATGCTCTTCACACAATATTTGCTGGAAAAAAACAAAGAAAGAACCCATCAGCATCATCCCCTCTCCTTCTCTTCGAATCAAACAACAATGAAACGAAAATTTCTTTAAAAATATGAGATTTTTACCATTTCTTGGGGAATTTGCCACCAAGCAAATTGCCAAACATTGTTCTTTCCTTGTTGGGCTCCTTCGATCTGTGGCTCTAAGCTATTAGGGAGACTAAAGATGAGAATTTTAAGAGATGGGTCTTGCTCTTTGGATCATTAAACGCATGCAAATTAAGTGTGAAGGAAGAGGAAAAGGTGAAGGTGGTGGTGGTGATGGGGCTGAGCTGGCTTTTTTTTTTTTTGTGTGTGAGAGAGAGAGAGAAAAAGGGAGGTGCTTGTTTAAATAACAAGAAAGCATGGGGGAGTTTATTTAATTTATTTACTTTCCTTTTTATTTTACAAAACAAAGATTTTGTCCATTGCTGCAAAGATGAGCTGCATGGGGCCCACTTACTCTTTTGTTTCTTTTTTTAGTTAATTCACTGAAGGTTCCTAAATAATGTTATTTGCAAAACTAACAACTTTTAGTAAATTTCTTCCCTACGAGAACCATCCATCAATTGAATCATGGAAAAAATCTCATTTAGTAATAAACTAAATGCAAATTTTATTTTTTGCATGTGCAGATTATCATGTTATTAAGAAAAATTACAAATGCAAATGGTCGAAAATGCTGGCACTTAAATGAAAGAGAGGAAGAACCGTAGGCAGCAAATCAAGCGTGGGGCCCACCCCCCAAGTGTAGCCTTTTTCCGCGGGTTAATTTACCCACCCCCAGACTTTTTTTTACCGTTGTTCGCCTGCACGAATTTTACCTCTCCTGCCGAAACTGCCCCTGCGTTTCCGTCACGTTGCTACCGCCTGTTTCGGAACGTTGCGAGGGCATAATCGGAAACAAAAGTTTCACCCATGTTGTTTTAGTAGCGTTTGAGGGCAATTTTTCGCGTTGAGGATTTAATTTCTCTCTTATGGATATTGTTTGTTTGAAATATGAGAATGCCGCATACAAATACTTATGCCGGGGATTTTTGTGAGGAGGGAGAGCTGAGCCGGATCCAAATCGGTGTCTTGTCTGCATACCGTGGGAGTTGGGAGCGTGTGGTTATTTTGAATTGTATCGTTATGTGACTATGTATTGGCAGGCTGGTTAGTTTGGATGCGGGTAGATTGATACCGTTCAAGAGATAAAATCTTGTAAAGTTGAAAATTGACAGACTCGGCGCTCTAATTAATACACAAATCAAACGTGTCGTATTATCGATAATACTGATATGCATCATGGAGAAATGTTGGCTTTACATGGTGGTGTCGTGATGAAATACCTAAATTTTTGAAATTTTGGTCAATAATTAGGGAGGTATGCAAAGAGTAGAAGAGAACATCTCTCATGCTGCATGTCAGGCACGTCTTGAAAGATTTGTGAAGAATTAAATGAAAAAATGACAAATGATAAATTTGCTGCCACGTGGAATGACACAAGGTACCCATTTATATGCAGCCATATGGTTGTTGTTGCATCATAAAAGGAGACCTCATGTATGTAGAACTTGCATAGCTTGTTAGCAAAACACACGTGTGTGTGTGTGTATATATATGAGTGGGGTTGGCCCGTGGTTTGGAACGAGAATTCCGTCAAAACTGTAAAGCTGTGACGAAAGTTGAAGAACGGCGTTGTATATTTACATAGTGGAATCCTGTGCTGCTCTTTTTGAAAGCTGCGTCTTATACCATCTTAATGTTATAACTTAAGCTAATGCATGAGAACTCCGAAGGTATGACGAGAATCAAGTTCACTTATGTATTAGCATAACCACTGCGGCGCTCACAGCGATTTATCCGTTTTTTAAAATATCTGATACAGGCGTATATCTCATCCTGCTTTCCAACCAACTATTACATATGTCTATTTTATATTGCGTGTACCCTAAATAAACCTAGAAAATCATTAGAAAAAGATGTATATTTTTGAAAAGTGACAATAATTCAGGATAGAAATTAAAGAGACTCGTCACAAAAAAGAAAAGGGAAAGGCCAAAAGAAAGAAAAAAAGAGGGGGCAATCAAAACGGGTGGGCCCCACCAACACAACGTTTATTTATTATCAAACGAAGGGACCCTCGTGGGGCCCACTACAACTCAGCTCAAAGCTTGGGTTGCGGTTTCCAGCTGCGTTGGCGGTTGCGTGCACGTGACTGCGCCGCCGGCAAACGTGATGTGGTGCTTAGCTGGCAGCTGCGGTCGGGTTCGGATTTGGGGTTGGATTGCACCGTGGTTTCCAGCTGGCATTGTTTGTTTGTTTATGGTTTTTTTTTATATATCCCACCCTCAAAATTTCAATACTTCTAAATTTCACCAAATTTAAGTTGTTCAAAAACATTCCTGGTTAGTTTATTTGAAAAGAATATTTTCCAACTTGAGTTAAAAACAGTCGTTAGCATAGTAAAAGGAGAAAATGCCCCCCTCCCCCGAATGATCATCTTCTTCTCCACTAAGGTCTTAAATTGGGGGCTAAGGTTAGGGTTCTTCTTAATTTTCAAAAAAGATATATACTCATTTCCAAATCCATTATCGAAAAATATAAGATTTATTCTTAAATGGTATCCTTAACCCAACCATGAGGGTTCACCTCTTCCATTACTCATTTTCATCAACACACTAGAAATGTTAAAGATCGCAATCTCCCTCTTCATCAACACACCAGAAATGTTAAAGAAGAATTGCTCTAATTTTTTATCTAAATAAAAGCCCTGATTTTGATATTAAGAAGAACCTTAGCCATAGCCCCAAGTTATGACATTAGTGAAGAAGATGATCATTTGTGGGAGGGGGATTATTCGTTTTTTACTAAGTTAATATCTGTTATTAACTCAAGATGAAAAATATTCTCTTCAAATGCTTCGTTAAATTAACCAGGGAACATTTTTGAATGACTTAAAGATTTTAGGGATGAAATTTAGGAATATAGTTTTTTAGGAGAGAAATTTAGAAATATTGAAATTTAAGGGGTGAGATATAAAAAAAACACTTTATTTATTTGTCATGATATATGTTGCTGCTTTTAGTTGAAGCATTCATCGGAAATTTCCTTTTTTTTGTGGATAAAATTATTTCATTTACCCAAAAGCATTAAGGAATTGGGGCGGAAATGGAAAAGAATTCCATGATCCTATAAGAATAAAGAGACGGGGTGATGATGAGCGTAATGTGTGCACCGTCTTGTTGTGATTACGACATACAGATCCAATTGATGGATGAACATTATAACGAATTAAACATTGGCATTCGTCGATGATGGGTGCAACCCTTCATGGGGTGCCAGCGAGGAAGATTTGATCTGGTCGATAGCTTTGAATCTCCTTGGATGGTAGATGGAGCCACCGTTGCGTTTATAGAGAAAAAAAATTCTTAATTTGCCTTATGATGCTTTAGTATCATCTAATTTAGGTCCGGTCCGGCGAGTGTCATCATTAAGAAAACGATATGTGTATAAAGGCGAGATGACACTTTATAGGCATGTAGAGAGTAAGCCGGCAGGCGGGGCCGTCCAGTTTAAAACAGGAGGGGCCTAGGCCCTCCTGTTTTACACAGCTCCCGATTTGTGGTCCGTGGTTAATTAAGTGCGGCATACCCCGTATCCATTAGCTTCTTACTTTAAATATCATCATCATCAAAATAATCCATAGGCAGCTCTATTGTTCCGAAACCATCCCTCGAAAAACAATTTATCTAAGCACAAAACCGATTTATGCTATATAATGCGAGAATGCGCTGGTTAACCGCTGGATGGGTATAAGCGGATATCGAAGGCCGCTACGCTCTACAATGATAAAGACATATAATTTTGTATCGATCTCTCATAAGCTAAAGTGATGTCACTAATTACTAATGGTTTGTTGCTTCCAGTGAAGGGTTCTTTTGGAGCAAGGCAAGCCTATAATATTTCAAAAGAATTAGATTCATTCTCATCAAATTATTACACACACAGAGAGAGACAGAGAATAATGGACGAAGAGGTCATGAGAGGGGATTTCCTCTTATATCGTTGAAAAAATACAACCTCCACCATTTTTTCCGACGATCGGCATCCATTATCATCATCGTTATCATCTAATATACGCATACACTAAATATCATGTGATTCTATCACTTTTTCACCGTTGAATTAACAATGTAAAAAGTTTTATTGTCGGTAAACCATTAATTTTGCACCAACTAAATCAAGGGTGAAAAATAGTATAATCACATGAAATTTGGTATATCCATATCTTAGATGATAAAGATGGAGATGATGTATGCCGATCGTCGAAAAAATCATAAAGGATGTATCTTTTAGACATAGGAGGAAATTCCCTGCCAACTTTCCTCCATGAGCCTTTTATATATATAAGTCATGATCATACGGGGTCCCACTAATTGAGGCTTTTTGGAGTTCCACTGCCTTATGCTTTCTTAAGTATTAAGGCTACCTTTGTGTTTCCAGCTATTAGATTTGTTGTTAGATATTCCATGCTCACAAATTTATTAATTGATCAACATATCTCTAACAAATTAGGTAGGAAGTAGTTCATATTTTAGAACAATTGTAGCCTTGTAGCTCCTCTATCGCTAGTGCAATGAGTAGGGTTTAGGGTTTTCTCTGCATAAAAGATTATTTGATAATGACCTAATTATTTATCATTTGGAAAGATAATTAATTATGCTATATGGTCTAGTTGATGAATGGTCTGATTTCTACCGATAGACAATATAGTAAATTAAGATCTTTCGTGGTATCATCCGTTCAAATTAACTTGATCTTGTTACGAGTCTTACACCATTATCGTTTGAATGGACGTGTAATGACCGTTTGGATGTAACAGAAATATGGTCTTTTTGCTCGCATCTGTATTTTTTCTTCCATTTTACATATGCAAAGCATGTGCTGGTTAACCAAATTGTCTTCTAGCTCTCCTCCGATTATAGACATCATACAACACATGCACGTGACAGGATCTTGAGTTTATGTACTAATAAATTCAAAGGTGCAAGAAATATGAACCTAAAATAGCTTAATGATTCCAATCTTAGACTCCTATGACATGTTCTACTCGCAATCATAAACAACACACTTTTTTTCCCAAATAATTGGTCTTCAAAATGAATAGGTCCAAACCAAATCTTGAGGGAAAGAGACCAAGCAAAATTTTTGACCCACATGAGTCATTCTATGAATTGAGTAGACATGGTGGCTTGGTCAATCCAAGTCAATCACACGGCTAAGTATCACAAAATTAGAACAACACTTGTTTGATCAAAGAAAGAAGAAATCGATCATGGATCAAAATCAACAAAAGGGACTGCTACTTTATCTCAAGCTTGGTGAAAAAGCCTAGAAAATATAATTTTACATATTTGTCTTGTCATATGAGAGTTGATTCTAATGGTAAAAGCTCGGTCATAATATCAGTTTTAAGTTCTCCTTTGCAGCCTATATGACTTATATCCACTTCATTATATGTCCGGCTTGGGTTTCGTTTATTTTGATCCTACTCGATCGAGTTCGTCTGAAGCTTAGCTTTCCTTTATATATCTTTAAAAATTGGAGAAAAACAATTCATGTCGGGATTTTTTCCTTAAAAACCCCCACAGTTAAGATGAAGATAGATGGGGGATCATAAATGAAAAATATTTCCTTAATGCGCAGGCAGGACGGGATCGGGGGAAGAAGAAGAAGCAGCAGCAGCAGCGCACCATATTTCTAGAACCACATTTCCATATGAATGTTTTTTATAAAAAAAATTAATTTGTTTTTAATGTCTTCAAATAGAAATTAGTTTTTATGTCACCAAAGCCAATTTTCAACAATGGGCTTAGAATGTAGACCTTGTATCTTTTCTATCCTGAGTTAACGGGCCTAACAAAAAATTTAGGAATAAGCCCACATGTCAAGCACAGGACGCTCTTAGCAGGCCTTTATTTTTCTTTTTTTTTTAACCAGTGGCGAATGTAAACAAATCGGATATAGGCATTACCATATCCGTACCCAGCACACCCAGCACTTATTTACGGATACTAATACGGATATGGATAGCTGTCAGCAACAATAATTTACTATCCGTATCCTCTACAAATCGAATAGGATACGGATCGGATATTATAAAAATTATATCCGCTAAAATCGGATACGGATACTATGATAATAAATATTAAAAAAAACTCATGATTCATAACTATAACCAATAAAATATTTAAATCGGTTAACCATTTTTTTTTAGATTTACACACTCAAATCAAGTCCACAGGTCCCAATAGTTTCAAATTAGGATTTTTTCATATAACATAAAGTCCACGGCTCATCCATAAGTATAGCCATAATGAATAGTAATTAGTAATTGGATAGTGGGTACCATTAGTTTGGATGATCCAGATTCAAATAGGAAATTTCTATCCAATTCGAATCCGAATACTAACAAAAATCGTTCGGATATGGATTTTTAGTATCCAATCTGCAAGTTGTCGGATTCGAAAACGGATCCGGATCTGTTTACATCCGTGGGAGCTCACCTCCAAATCAATAAAGTTAAATTTCGAATACATCAACATCATTTGCTTTATAAAAAAATCTCATTTGTTCAAAGATGCTCTCACAAATTAAAGAGAAACTCCATACTAATCATCTTGAAATATCTTTGAAAATTTTCTATTCCATAAACAAATAACAAATCGTTAATTTGAAATTGGACCAAGCTAAAAGAGGCCAAAGAATATGATGAATCGTGTCCGAGAAGTATTTCTTAGGGCTAGTTTGGTTGTTCAGAAGTAACGGAAGAAATGTTGAAATAACTTCCAAAAAACATGTTATGAAAGTAAATTTAAATCTCATTTCTATTGTTTGTTTGTACATATGTTGAAGATGGTAGTAAAAAATAAAACAACCTTCTATGTTTCTTTCATAACCAAAACAAACAAAAAAAATTACCTTTTTAATAGCAATAAATTATTATCTATTTAAAATAATAAAGAGAAGCATTAAATAATTATTTCTTTTTCTTATTTCCTTGTGCTCCATGGTTACTTCCCATTCAAAATGAGAGGAAGGAAATTTTGGAAGTAACTATACCATATAGGATCCACATCACGATCTTAAAGTAACTTTCAAGCTCTACTTCCATACAAACAAACAACCGAAGTATTTGAAGTAGGCTTATTTTCTGTACTTCCATGCAAACAAACATGCCTTTAGCCGAGTTGTAATCCCCAAAAACGCTTAGCATTCTACTCCATATCTCCACAGGACGCCTAAAAATAAATGATCATTGGTTCTTCCAGTGAACTCCAAAATGCAGGACCAGCTTCTCCTCCATCCTTTGTGTTTCATATGTGATCACAACATAAATCTCCAATGACCTAGAAGAATTTTTTCTTTTTCCATGGGGTGGGACGGGGTGAAATTATTCTTTATACCGGCTGTATATATCTAGACAAGAGAGAAGAAATAAAAATGCGGGCCCCAACACGCTACCCGAAATTCTCCCACTCTCTCCCCTGCTCTCGGATGTATTACACCCGGCACAGAGAATAATAATAATAATACACCCGGCACAGGGAATAATTAATCATAGGGGAGGAAGAGGGAGGGAGAGTTGGTACAAATTACAAAACCTACCGATGCTTTTATAAGTGAGAAATATTTCGTTGAGTTGGAGCATATATTTTCAACTTTTATGCAGTGATCTATATTTATTTATTTCGTCTTTGGATTGATTGTGATAAGAACATAGTTAAAGGGTGAGAACAGCTTTGAAAACTTTAAAAAAGTTTGAATTGACAAGCGAAAATGAAATAAATTTGAGATAATTTTAACAAATCTGCAAGAAGAATTAAGATATAATGCATATTGGTTGGCCAACAATTACCTAAAGCCAACCATTTTCACCACTTCACATCAATCGAGATCATTGAGGATAGCAATGTGACAGTTGTGGTCATAGGATTGGTTGAAGTTAAAAAAAGATGTTTGCTTTCGGCGTATTATAGGATTATAGAATATCCAATAAATTGACAGAAATTATTTTTAAAGTGATTTCTAGATCAGAAAGCAGCTTAAAATTTAAGATAACGGAAATAAACCATGAACGACACAGAGGCGTAGCCAAAATAAAAATATTGAGATGGATGGGTTAGAGATGAATAGAAGCAGAGAATTCATGTATTCGGTCATAAAATTCTACAGTTTTCCGCTTTATTGATCCAGAAAATAACCGTTGTACGTCGTAGCTTCACATTCAAGAGCGTTCAAATTAGCCAAACTAGATTCATTTTTACATGACTCATAATCAAAAAAACTTGTCATAGAAAGCATAGAGCTCAGGTTATTAAAGAAATTCCCCCTTCTTTTCCTGGAGAATACATTACAATATTTAGCGTTTATATTGTTGCCGTCCAATTACTGAAAACAACTAAAACAGTTTTTGAAGGCTTGTAACAATTGCTATAATATTTAGATGATTCGAGCACATTATCAATGATATTCATAATGTGTAAAATAAGATATTTTAGGGGGTTATGTATGAACTCTCCAATCTCGCAGCTTTGATGCCGCTTTCGATAAGCCGATGTATATAAAAAAGTAAATGTTAGTGAAAGGCAAGAAGTGCAAGCATCACACGCTACCTTTTTATTACGAATTAGACTTATGTACCAAAAACTCCCCTCAGATTTTGACAGCTAAAAACTTTTTAGATGGGTTTTGACTACTGTTTCGAGGCCGAGAAGGTTTTTGACAACGGAAAAAAGTGTTTGGTTTTTTTTGACAATTTACCCTTTAATTAATATATTTAATAATTAATTAAATTTAATAACAATGTAATTAATAATTAATTAATTGTATTATGAGAAGGGTAAAATTGTCTATGAAGTTTAACACCGTTAAAGTTGACTGTTAAGTTAGGACAGTTTCCTGCTATTTTGAATTGAAAGGATATTTTTCTGTCATGAGCCCAAGAGAGTTTCTGGTAAATAAACCTAAGAATTATGGTATCCTGAGTATCATTGTTTTCTCACAGCCCAACAATTTTTAATTCATCATCCTAAACTTTCCCTTGGCCTCTAAACCTTCATCCACCCTTCACCTCCCACTTGCATACATTCCAGCTACAAACCAAACCAACTTGCATCACAAAAAAGGATGGGATTCTGGTTATGGTATATATTGATGGGCATTGCTGTTGTCACGGGTATCATGGAAAAAGATTGAAAGAAGCAAAGGTGACTTCCTTCACTTACATTATTGCGGGTCGTTTTCGAAGATTCTCCACCTCCACCGCACCATTCGCGTATTCAGGTTTGACACGAACCCCTTATGTCACGTCCCGCTTCCCAATATGCTCAAATACGGGAACGTAGCAAAACCAACCATGCTACCTATGTTAAGAAAGTATCCTTCCATAATCACATTACGGCTGTCAATCAGTAATCAAGAACAATATAATCATAAATCTATCATCACATGTCCAATAGCCACAAAAAATAATAACAAGAAACAATAAGGGAAGTAACAACAATCTGAAGAACTAAAGAAAATAATAATTGATAGTTATCCCTTATGAAATTATAACGATAGAGCTGACAAGTTCAATACTAGAAAAGAAGCTAAAGCATCAATAAAACTAAATTGGTGAACTGTTCTTTACTGTTCGGCAATCCTGTTGAGATACTCACGATCTTCCTGTGCTAAACTTAAAAGATCTGGGTCATACAAAACTCAGATGTCGGTATGTCATAAATATAATAATAATAATATGAACAAAAGGTGATATAGTATGGCATGCGCAAGAACAGAATGTTATAAGTATAAACAATAAGCGATAACGGTATATATGATGCAACAAGTAAGATATCAGTATCAACCATATCATATGTATCCTAAGGGTTCATGTTGATATGTTATCTATCCTAAACGTATTTAAAACCAATCAATATAATCCTCGATGTTGTTTACCACCGAAGACTGAACTGAGACGCGGGAACGTCTAGCCTGAATTTGGGGGCAGATGCTATTTGGAACATAACCATCCAACTTTCCGAAAATACCAAATTGATTAATGGTACCATATATCGAAGGTTTGGACAGATGCGACCGATATTGCATGGCTTATCAGATCCCCCCTCATTTGTGAGGGTTTTTTGATTGTGGAGACGCTTTTTCCTGCAGGCGTAAGCCCCTATAATTAATTATGTTATTGCAACGCGATAACAATTTTTACCTTCTCCAGTATTTCACCTCGTGTCGTGTTATATTAGTTTTATATGAGGTTGCACTTGGATTGTATACGGAGACTAATCTTGTCATGTCCGTAGGGCGCAGATTAGTCCAAATCCGTATATTAGATTTGGGGTTTTGAACTTAGGACGCAGATCTCATATAAATGAGGTCCATCAGTTCATGAGATATATGAGTTTGATCTAAGAATCGTTAGTCATATATGAGATTAAGATCGACTTAGGAACAATGAGCATATGGGTTCAAATATATTAGTTTAAGAATATCGCGGTCTATGGAAGACATGGATGGAGTATGAGTTGTTTGTGCCCATGGATTGTATACGGGGGTCAATATGGAGACCGGCCGTAGGTAGGGGTGTAAACGAGCCGAGCTTGAGCAAGCCAAGCTCGGCTTGAGTTCGGCTCAGGGTTCTTTTTGTCGGTCCAAGTACTCGGTTCATTTGTGGTCCATTAACTAAACGAGCCGAGTTCACGAGCCGAGCTCAATTGAGCTCGGCTTGTTTTCAGCTCATTTACTCATATTAATAGTATCTTCCAAGAAAAAAAACATAATTAACAATAATGCCTAAAACTCAGGGTTTTGAGATATGGAAAGATTAAAAAACATTAACATTTAGGGCATTGAATGGGACTAAGTGCGGGGTTTTATATTTATTTCAGTACACTTTATATACTGTCATTTAATTGAATTAAGTGTTATGAGAGTTGTATAGAATCTGCTATATATTACATATTACTGTTTTTTTTTTCAAACTGTGTAACCCAGCCGAACCCGAGTCAATACCGAACGAGCCTGGCTGAGCTCGAGTCCGGCTCATTTAATAAACGAGCCAGGATTTCTGGCTCATGTCCGGCTCATTAATAAATGAACCGAATTTGAACTAGCCGATACCGATCTGAACCTTAATCGAACGCAAACTGGCTCGTTCAATTACCACCCCTAGCCGTAGGGCCAAACATAAATTAGTTTAAGGACATCGCAGTCTAATATTAGTTTAGGAACGTTTCGGTTCAACATTCCCGTATTTGGGACGGATATTAGTTTAAGGACATTTCGGTCCTGCATTCTCGTGTTTGGGACGAATACTAGTTTAAAAATATTTCAGTCCAACATCCCGTGTTTGGGACGAATATTAGTTTAAGGACATTTCGGTCCATTATTAGTTTAATGACGTTTTGGTCCACCATTCTCGTGTTCGGGACGAATATTAGTTTAATGATATTTCGGTTCAATATTCCCGTGTTGGGACGAATATTAGTTTAAGGACATTTCGGTCCATCTTTCATCCTGCACGCACATATATATTTTACGTGGCGAAGCGAACGACAGTAACATGGGATGCGCCGGGGTGCGATCCAATTTGAAAGTATCTATATTTCCCTCAAACATATACATATACATATATTTATAAAGTCGGAGCTCAATATGAGATACATATCTATATGGGATGCATGTCAATATGAGGTATGCACATCAATTTGGAGGTGCATCAACATGAGGATTAGGACATTCCATGTCTTGATAAAATTTCATATCTTCATCAACTTGGGACAAGAAAAGAATTGTTGGTTGTTGGGACCCGCCACCTCATTGAAGACGTTGAGAAATTACGACATATATGGAGAGATGTACTCTTGAACCAAATCCCGTGTATGGGGAAAAGATCATGATGGATCTAAGGATTGTTAGTTTTATATGAGACTAAGATTAACTTGGATATCGATATGATATGAGGATCAGTAGTCATATATGTGACTAAGATCATCATGGATGAAAGATCATCAGTCATATATCCGACTATGATCGGCTTGGAAATATCATTGATGATCATTAATCTTGTTTTAAATTAATATCAACATAAACATTTGAGCATATGGTCTTAAAGAAGTTTTCACTTCACAGATTTAGCCAATTCGGGGCTAAGAACGGGTTTTCATACCACCCAGCAGTGCTAAGCACTCGGTCATGTAGCACTCACATGAATATCACGTGAGGTGTTGAGTCAGAGCACTCACGTGTATGGCATGTGAGGCGCTGAGTCCTTACTTATGGGCACTTACGTGTATGGCACGTGAGGCTCTGTCTTCATGGGCCTTGAGCGCTCACGTGTACGACACATGAGACGCTGAGTCTCTGAGCTTCTGTACGCTCACGTGGATATCACGTGAGACGCTATCATCTGCTTCTTTTGAGCGCTCACGTGGATATCACATGAGGCGCTGTTTTCGTGGTTTCTTTTGAACGCTCATACAGATATCACGTGAGACGCTATGCCTTTAGAAATTTAATCCATGTTCATATTTTTAGAGAAGTTAAAATTTTGTTAATGGTATTTTTACCATTAACGATCACCGAGATCACTACTTTGAGGATCTGGAATGTAGTTCTTTAAAAACTAAGTTCTTGATTATGAATGAACTAAGTTCCTGGAGTATAAACTCCATCTTTTTCATGTCCTTTCTTCCATTGTTCTTTTCAACATTATTCTCCCCTGAATTCTTAATTCTCAAGAATAAGATCTTCCAGATGAGAATTAAATTTTCAACTTGTGGAAAATTTATCTTGTGGATCTCAGATCCAGAGGAAGAACTAAGTTCTTTGAGAAGGATTAAACCCTTATATATGCAAGTGATGGGTAAAGCGTGTAAGTGCACGGCGGCGCCCCGGCCGTCAAACCGACGGCCAAATGCGGAAACGGTGATAAACTTTAATTTTGCGAACTTTGCAAACCGGCACCACCGCGTACTAAACACCCGGATCGGGCCATTAAACTTGTCCTAGCTAACTAACAAGAAGGGGAAGAGAGATACCGAATGATCCGAGTCCTTCGGTCTTCGTCTCCACTTCGATCTCCCGCGGATGCTCCGGTCGTCGCCTCCTTGCCGGAAGGGCACCACATCGCCTGCATCTTTTACGGGCTCCCACCTCAATACCGAGGCAACTCGGGCGCGAAGCTGGCGAGTCGACGCGTCCAAGATTTGCTGTAGAAAGTGTAGTGTAGAGCTTATGTCTCATTTGGGGTTTGTTGCCTTTGAAGATGATGGAGGAATCGAGATAAGAAAAATGGTGCTTGCATTTTTCTAGCATGAAATGAGATGAACAAATTTCCCTCTTGAAAATTATCCTCTCTTCTTCTTCTCTCAAGTATGAAGAAAAACTTATCCTCTTAGAAAATGGTGGAGGAAAGAATATGAAGCATGAAGGGAGGTGATGGTAGGAGCACAAGTGGTGACCATAAACAAAACATCAACCATACTTCATTTTAAATCCAACCCATACCCTTTCAAGTCAAAATTTAATGCAAGTGATGGTGCAAAAGATATGAAGCTATCATAATCAAAGCATTTGCAAGAAACCCCCTTCACAAATGTTATTTGCACAATTGCAAATAACCCCCTCCATCGGAAAAGTCCGGCCGGGAAAGAACAAAGGAAAACCGGCCGGAACGGAATGCAAACTGGCAACTCCAGAAAACTGGTCCCGTAATAAATTACAGGAAAACCCCAATACTGTGCATACACACCCGCATCTGTATTCCGTCCGGATACAAATGCAATGAGACAAAATCTACACTGTACTAAACTAGGATCCGGCTTAAACCAAAGCCGGCTAGTAATGTTCGTCCGATCCTGATCCGTGCAATACTGCACGTATCTGATCGAACCCTGCCATATATCTATACGGCCTCTAGTACAAACCGTCCGATCCTGATTCGTGCAATACCGCACGTATCTGATAGGACCCTGCCATATCTCCATACGGCCTCTACAGCGTTTCGCCCGAAAGCTGAGTAACTGAATGTGTGGTGGACTCTAAAGACTCGTCAATACTATGGCTGTGGATTTAACCACTAGCACGTCAGAGGTATAAGCCAATACGTAACGGGCCACCAGCTATTGACCAAAAGGGGCGTCGATGAGCAAACTCATCCTGACACCCTACTGAGCCTGTCAGTGACAATATCCGTACAGTCCGGTCCGTTCGTCTATGAGCATCGCATGTCGGGCCTAGGGGGTGGGTAAAAGTCAGACCCCCAAAAGCGGTACAAGTCGTGTCGGAGTGAAGCCCAGAACACCCTGAGATACTACTGGAATACCTACCGGTAAATCTCCTGCCTTGGCCAAGGACTTCGTGTAATGGCTCTCCTAGACACAGCGCGACCTCACCCCCAAATACCGGGAGAGACGAACCCCCGAAGATCCGCTCACTGCCTCCATGTGGCTCGGGACTGTACCCAACTAAAACCTGTTTGCACGACTCCTTTGAGCCGTGGTAGGGTAGTAATCAAAGCACAGTGGGAACTCACACGAGACAAATGACGATCCCCAGGTCGATGAACTAACCTGTACACATGTCACCTGGGAACTGCTATCTGACGTCAGGTAAAAGACCAACTAGCATGTTCCCGGCGAGTCCTGTCCGGTGTACTCATAACCCAATGAGCACCTGTATACATCTTAGGTGAACCAACTGACACCAGTGGCCTGTGAGACCGGCCACCGCCCCTCGTCGGAGTCTCGACTATATACACTAGTCTACTCTGGAGTATCGATGCCCTGTCTCGAAACTCCCACGACTAGGGACCATTTAAGGATGTGCTTAAAAACTACCAGCTCCCACTTATATGATCGCCCTCATACTGCTGGTGGTAAAGCAAGAATCCTAGGGGCTCTATCAACGTGTAATAGCGACCTGTCAGGTCACCTAAAGCAGTACACGATGATAAAGGTAAACCAGATAGCAAACTATCATCTCGAGTAAGACTGTCGTACCGGGATAGGTCCTCCCTCAATCATTGCAATCACGTGCTTGTGATCCAATAATTGACTCTGAGGGCACTATCTCCAATAATCTCCCACTTGCACTCAAGACTAATTATTGCGATGTCGCATACTCACAGCCCGTGTGATACCGAACACCCAACTCCTCTACTAGTCAGTCTCACAAAGCCTGTTTGGAAGACTATTGCGTTCGAGGAATAGCCTCAGTGAGTGGATCCGCCTAGATGTTTCTTTCTATGTCTCTCTATATCTCAAGTTCGCGGAGAAAGCCATCTCCCGAAATGAGCAATACCTGTCTTAGAATGTCTGGATGTCTGATGGGACCTAGTTCATAAATGAACTCCAAATCCAAACTTCTTAGACTGTATCGTCAACTGAACTTAATCAGTATCCTGCGCCATGCCTCCCTCAGCATTGCCTTGGATCACCTGTCCAAAATACTGCCCTTCGTCAGAAGGAAAACTATAACTCTGACGATCACCCTGTCGTCCATGTCACCTTGGAAGCCTGGAGTGATAACCGTCTCCTAAAGGAGGCAGCCGTTATCATATCCCTAGAACATTCACTTATGTCCTAAAACTGCTTCCGACTGTTTCTCCAGGATTGGATCAATGTCAACTTATTGCATATAGTGCAAGAACAACATCTGGTGTGGTACTTGACATCTCATGATTGACTCAATTGCCCAAGCAAGTGATCTGCCAATCATGCGCATCCCTCTCCCCTTTAGTCTATAAGACACCTTTAGAGAGGGTGACTCCATCATCTGCAGGTACACTACCGTGCCTGGAGTCGTCCATTCTAAATACTCCTAGAATGCTGTCTAAGTACCCTGATTGGGAAACCACCCAAATCTAGATCTAAAACCATAGATCTAGTAACCAGTATGTTTGATATTGTGTCCAAGTCCCTTGTGGAGAAACCACTGTGTGACGACCAAAGTATAACCGATCGTAGTATAGGAGTTTCCTTTCCTACTCTGTGCATGTCATCAAAAACCAGGACATCACACCCTACTACCTTCTTAACAGATCCATCCTCTATTCTGATGACGTCAAACCTATGACTGTCACATCAGAAATAGATGATCTATCTCCGCTATATCTGCTTTAGTCTATAGACATAAGCCTGATATCCACCAATGCTTCCGCTGCTCCCACTGACTACGACAATCCTCTGGCAGAGTCATATAGACGTGCACTTCTAAAGCTAGTTTAGAACGACGCTATACTCATCCTCCTGCCGGGTCTCGCAGCCTGGAACAACAACAATGGTAAGTGTGGGTAAACAAGAACTTCCCTGTCACCGTCCTTGAGGCTACCGGAGTACCACTCGGGTGCCTGAAGTTACCCACCTTATCTGCGGAGTGGCCAATGGAATGTCAAACCAGATTGAATCTTTAGGTTCCTTATCAAATCATCAGTAATCGTTTGCGGTTCTGGAATCACTTCCAGTTCTACCATACTCCCACTACTGTTTTTGAAAAAAAATCCATTTTTATTAAAACTGTGGCGAGTCAAGAACAATATCACTATTGATCTTTCTTATGGTAGAAAATCAACCCTCGTCATAGCCTGGGTCAACCCACAAACAGCCATTACAGAAACGTGCCTTGAGTTATCCAGAGTCTGGTTTTAATCATAAGCCGGACAACTCCCCGTACCTTAACAATGTTAAGATATGAACTGTACTATATCCAATATAGAACCAGAGGCACTGATTTAATTGAACCAGATTCAAATCATGCAGCTATCTCCAGTGCATGTCAACTAAATGGAAGGAGGCCGATCAGCGTTACTCAACTTAGGAATGCTTCCAATTATGAGTAACCTGAAAGAGAAGTAATTTATCTTTATCATTACTATCAACTGAATACCATACACAAGTATCTACATCTTCGATCACTTTGAAGAATCCCGATACTTGCTACATTTGGTTCTCTACTCTATTCAAATACCTATAACTCCTCAAAAATTAGACCCTGTGTTACTACGAAACACATGTCTAAGAACTAGAGAAGTTAAAAGTAAACAGAATATAGTATGAGGACCAACCCCTCTGTCCTAGTGGACACTGGACAACATACAATACTCTGTATAAGTCCGCTGAGTCTAACAACTCTATCACTGTGTGTCGTAGGTTGAAAACTATACTTATGGTCAAGAAGAATTACACCGCTGTTTAATGCTCCTTACCTAACCATCCACTGATATAGGTAAATGTCATCGACATAATATCAAAAGGTATATCTCACTCTATGAAAATAGACGTACAGATATATCAATTTGAAATTGGTGCACAACAGCGGATATTCAAAACCAAATATTTGCCGACCGGCAAACAGCCCAGATGATCTCCTCAAATATCACCGATTACAACGAATCCCGATATAATGAGGATGATCACCCTATTCCCAATAACTTACTCCCACTCATCATCTGTAAAACCATACAGATGTGAGAATCAAACCTGGTAAATACATACCCTGGAGTAAGTATCTAATCGGGAAATCAGTTTTCTTTTAACAGTACACAGTGAAACTGAAACATTGAAATGTTTCGTTGGGGTATCCCGGTATTCCTAGTAATGCCTCTTCCAGATTCACGACTGTAACCGTAGAGTTCTTTGCCACCTCTCCAAATCCCTTTATTATGTCTTTAGTCATTACCTTCTGCACACCCCTTTAGGCCAATTGGTTTTCTTCCTTCCCTACCGTTCGGCACCAGCCTATGGTTTGGAAGAAGACTATCCAATAAGCATAATGGGTGTACTGTCCTAGTCCTAGGAGCACTCGCAATGCGAGAGAAGGTGAAGATAAAAGACAACTGAATAAATCTTATTCCTATTTCTCCTGAACCAGAATCCATCCCCGAACTGGAACAAGTTCCTTTCGAGTTCGTATATAACCATACGATGGAATATCCAAATAACTGTGGATCTTCGTAGTGATACGGAGTGTCCTGGAGAAATACAAAGGTGATTTAGGATTGGCGAAGAAATACTTGGTTTGGTTGTGAATAGTAGTCGCATTTTACTTTGCCCTCTTACTAATCCCTTTATTTGTCTTAATCTTAATACCTTCCGCACACCATCGTTATGCTAATTGGTTTTCTTCATTCCCTACCGGTCGGCACCAGCCTAAGGTTTGGAAGAAGACTATCCAATTTGCGTAATAGGTGTACTATCTCCTAAACTAAGGAGTACTCGTAACTTGAGAGAAGGTAAAAGGGAAAAGACAACTGAATAATCCTATCCGTTTTCTCCAAAACCGGAAACCATCCTCGAATCCCTTCGAGTTCGTATCTAACCATACGATGGTTTTGTCCAATGGAAGTGGACGTTCGTAGTAATACGGGGTGTCCTGGAGAAAAGGGTAAAAGTAGGAGTGGCAATGAAGTCTGCAACTCTGACAATCCAAAAGCCAGTGTAAAGAAGGTTCGGTTAACTTGGTCACTGAGTCAAAGTCTAGGGTCGGGTCAATGGTCGCTGCCAGAGAGAGAGAGAAAAGAAACACTCAGCGTGCACTCTACCCTAGATCAGAATGGTTATCACTTTATCTAATCTGGAAACCTCCCACTGTACCTCAAATTCTCCTCCAAACCTGAAAGAAGAATTAGTCGGGGTCACCCGAGGAGTAAACCAACTCATCAGTGGGAATCGGGATCCAACTATCATCGCATGATAACGTGACGGAATCCGCTCACGGTATCACACTCCAGAAGGTATGCGCATATCTGGCAAGTTTCAGTTCTTTTGAAACTCCCGATGTGATTTCTACCCCATGCTCTTATGACCTTGACTTTGGCCAAAATATCATAAGTCACATGTCAAGTTCAACCCGTCATTCTCCAGGTTAATTTGAATCCACCCGTACCTACCCTTGACTTTGGCCAAAATGGCAGTACGGCTGTCCCAAACCAACGCATCTATCTATGCTGCATATGAATACCCAATAGCTACCAATCACTGTGCCTTGACTTTGGCCAACATACACAGCTTGAATGCTATTGACTACCCATATGAAACGACGGAGGGCTACGAATGGTTTCTGGCGAAAACCTTTAACGTAATGAACTTGATATCGTTGAAGGAACGGATAGCTTTTTAGAAAATATAGTGACGAAAACCTTTACTAAAGAGGTCACTCCCGGTGAAGGGATCTCGGCTCTTTCCCCGTAGAATGAGGTGCAGGATATTCCAACTGAATACCACGGTGCAAAGCAAAAGTAATCGGCTATAGTGAAGTTAATGCCCTGACGCAAACTTCTGTCCAAGGGGTCACTCCCGGTGAAGGGATCTCGGCCCTTGCCTCGTCGACTGAGGAGCAGGATATTCCAAATGAATACCACGATGCAAAACAAAAGTGAACGTCCTTGCAATAACAGCTTTTTGAAAAAGTGTTCCAACAACATCAGAATAGGTTTGTTTAACTTGCATTGATCCGAATCAATGCAGTCCCATCAATTGATCACACCACAAAGAACGAAAATATACTGACGTACATATATGCCATCCGCATTCGCCACTGGGTCCCGTCATCACCCGTTAGGTTAGCTAACTAACGGCAGAGCGGGGACTGGACTAGCGCGGATGAAAAACATATACAACATCTACTAATATATATACCAATATATAGTATTTCGCTCAAGGCGTGAATAAAATGCAACATCACAGAAATGTACAGCATCACAGAACAATACAGATATCTGGGATCCCCGGGTTTCACAGAGCCACTACTGAAACCCGACGTTCCCCTGGTCGTGTGGATAGCCTGTGCAATGAAATCCTAGACCCCTACGGGCGCGGCAAGTCACCCGCCAAAACCTGAAGCGAGGCAGTCCCCTTCAGCACCGTGAATGGACCATCCAGCACTTCATGAAATCCGGTAACTTGGGCACCCCTCCTGGGTCAACCTGTACCCCCTACGAGTGCGGCGAATAGCCCGCCAATTCCAGACTGAAGCCCCTCCGTCTCAATGCCCTGAGATGCGGGCCCGTTGCCCTCTAGAACCCGGCTATCCGTGCACCCCTCCGCGGGGTAACCCTAGTACAGAAAGTAAAATATACATACAACGGGTACATCGACCGCAACCAGGTCGTGCCCCAAAAGAATAATACAAAGAGGCAGTGACGGCAGTCCACATGTCGGACGCTCGCCCCGCAATATCAAATGTACATAATACAACAAAACTGTACTAGTATTGCATCCAGGTTATCCCCCACGACCGATCCGCCACATCACAGCAAAACACAGAACATCAACGTGAAAGTCACGTTCGCAAATCCGTCTAACCGGGCTATAGCAGTTAGACCGGATTTACCGATCGAATGACATTCACGGTCGCAGATATAATGTAAATACTGTGAAAAATGTGTTTAAGATATCCGATCGATCAAAAATTAACAAGTGGGCCCCCAAGCAATACTGTAGCACTCACAGAAATTCTGGGCCCAAAATTAATATTCCAGAAACCCTAAAATCACCCCAGAAACCCACTGGAGAAATTTGACCAATTGACCATACCATAGTGCGGCGGAACCGCGGCCGGAGGTGGGGTTTGGCCGCGGTTCCGCGCTCCACTTAGCAGATCAATTTGTCGAATTTTCCCAGATCTCTTAGAATTTCATGTACATCAATTTTATACCACCTGAAAAATTTTTAGAGCAAGGAAAAAATCGACAGAAAACTGATGTGAGCTAAAATTGGGTTTTTGGAATTTTGGTCGATCGGAACTGAAAAACACATCAAACGAAGCTAGACGAAGTTAATGGCGAGGCTCTGATACCACTGTAAGTGCACGGCGGCGCCCCGGCCGTCAAACCGACGGCCAAATGCGGAAACGGTGATAAACTTTAATTTTGCGAACTTTGCAAACCGGCACCACCGCGCACTAAACACCCGGATCGGGCCATTAAACTTGTCCTAGCTAACTAACAAGAAGGGGAAGAGATATACCGAATGATCCGAGTTCTTCGGTCTTCGTCTCCACTCCGATCTCCCGCGGATGCTCCGGTCGTCGCCTCCTTGCCGGAAGGGCACCACATCGCCTGCATCTTTTACGGGCTCCCACCTCAATACCGAGGCAACTCGGGCGCGAAGCTGGCGAGTCGACGCGTCCAAGATTTGCTGTAGAAAGTGTAGTGTAGAGCTTATGTCTCATTTGGGGTTTGTTGCCTTTGAAGATGATGGAGGAATCGAGATAAGAAAAATGGTGCTTGCATTTTTCTAGCATGAAATGAGATGAACAAATTTCCCTCTTGAAAATTATCCTCTCTTCTTCTTCTCTCAAGTATGAAGAAAAACTTATCCTCTTAGAAAATGGTGGAGGAAAGAATATGAAGCATGAAGGGAGGTGATGGTAGGAGCACAAGTGGTGACCATAAACAAAACATCAACCATACTTCATTTTAAATCCAACCCATACCCTTTCAAGTCTTAATTAAATGCAAGTGATGGTGCAAAAGATATGAAGCTATCATAATCAAAGCATTTGCAAGAAACCCCCTTCACAAATGTTATTTGCACAATTGCAAATAACCCCCTCCATCGGAAAAGTCCGGCCGGAAAAGAACAAAGGAAAACCGGCCGGAACGGAATGCAAACTGGCAACTCCAGAAAACTGGTCCCGTAATAAATTACAGGAAAACCCCAATACTGTGCATACACACCCGCATCTGTATTCCGTCCGGATACAAATGCAATGAGACAAAATCTACACTGTACTAAACTAGGATCCGGCTTAAACCAAAGCCGGCTAGTAATGTTCGTCCGATCCTGATCCGTGCAATACTGCACGTATCTGATCGAACCCTGCCATATATCTATACGGCCTCTAGTACAAACCGTCCGATCCTGATTCGTGCAATACCGCACGTATCTGATAGGACCCTGCCATATCTCCATACGGCCTCTACAGCGTTTCGCCCGAAAGCTGAGTAACTGAATGTGTGGTGGACTCTAAAGACTCGTCAATACTATGGCTGCGGATTTAACCACTAGCACGTCAGAGGTATAAGCCAATACGTAACGGGCCACCAGCTATTGACCAAAAGGGACGTCGATGAGCAAACTCATCCTGACACCCTACTGAGCCTGTCAGTGACAATATCCGTACAGTCCGGTCCGTTCGTCTATGAGCATCGCATGTCGGGCCTAGGGGGTGGGTAAAAGTCAGACCCCCAAAAGCGGTACAAGTCGTGTCGGAGTGAAGCCCAGAACACCCTGAGATACTACTGGAATACCTACCGGTAAATCTCCTGCCTTGGCCAAGGACTTCGTGTAATGGCTCTCCTAGACACAGCGCGACCTCACCCCCAAATACCGGGAGAGACGAACCCCCGAAGATCCGCTCACTGCCTCCATGTGGCTCGGGACTGTACCCAACTAAAACCTGTTTGCACGACTCCTTTGAGCCGTGGTAGGGTAGTAATCAAAGCACAGTGGGAACTCACACGAGACAAATGACGATCCCCAGGTCGATGAACTAACCTGTACACATGTCACCTGGGAACTGCTATCTGACGTCAGGTATAAGACCAACTAGCATGTTCCCGGCGAGTCCTGTCCGGTGTACTCATAACCCAATGAGCACCTGTATACATCTTAGGTGAACCAACTGACACCAGTGGCCTGTGAGACCGGCCACCGCCCCTCGTCGGGGTCTCGACTGTATACACTAGTCTACTCTGGAGTATCGATGCCCTGTCTCGAAACTCCCACGACTAGGGACCATTTAAGGATGTGCTTAAAAACTACCAACTCCCACTTATATGATCGCCCTCATACTGCTGGTGGTAAAGCAAGAATCCTAGGGGCTCTATCAACGTGTAATAGCGACCTGTCAGGTCACCTAAAGCAGTACACGATGATAAAGGTAAACCAGATAGCAAACTATCATCTCGAGTAAGACTGTCGTACCGGGATAGGTCCTCCCTCAATCATTGCAATCACGTGTCTGTGATCCAATAATTTACTCTGAGGGCACTATCTCCAACAAAGCGGAGATATTTTTATCTCGATATTTTCTTTACCCAGGATTTGAGAGGGAGAAGATCTTCTTTTTCGAAGAGAATTAAATTCTCTATTGCCAAAACTTTTGGAGAGCTTTTTGTATTTTTTTACAGAAGTTTATAGGGGGTTTCCTCTTCTGAGATTTAATCCTTTTGCTCCTATTTATAGGAGAGGAGAAAAAATCATTCTATTGGAGAAAATCTCTAATTGAGAGATCATGATTGATTTCACAATCAATCAACTTAAAGATCAACCGGTAAATTTTTATTTACCGCTGGATTTTTAATCCAAAAGCTATCTGTTTAACAGAGAAAATTTCTTATTTGTTTTAACAAGATCAGGGAAATATTTTTCTAATATAGAATTTAATTCTATCAGATGGTTTAATTGGTGATATTTTATTACCATTGGATTTTAAATCCAAAGATTCTCTGTTAGAAAAAGATCATTCTATACTAGAAAAATCAGGGAAAATATTTCCCAAATAGAATTTAATTTTATCATATAGAATTTAATTCTATCAGATGGTTTAATTGGTGATATTTTATCACCAATGGATTTTAAATCCAAAAATTCTCTGTTAGAGAATTTTTTTTCCATATTCGAAAGATCAGGGAAAATAATTCCCACATAAAATTTAATTCTATCACATAGAATTTAATTCTATCAGATTAGAGCGTTTAAAATTGGGGTGCTCACGTACTATCACGTGAGCGCTACCATATACAAATATGGCAGCGGCGCTCATGTGCTTTGCATGTGAGTGCTGCCATAAGAATACGGTAAGGGAACTCACGTATTTAACACGTGGATGCTCACGTGTTTAACACGTGGGGGTTACCATAGGACTTAATCCTATCTGAAACCGGTACTCGCATACTTTGCATGTGAATGTTCACGTGTTTAACACGAGGGCGCTGTAAGATTTAATCCTAACTGCAGCAGGTACTCGCGTGCTTTACACGTGAGTGCTCACGTGCTTTGCACATGGGGAGGCTGTCATAAGATTTAAATTTATCTGAAACCGCTACTCACATGCTTTACATGTGAGTGATCACGTGTTTAACACGTAGAGCCTGCCCTCTATATTTATAAGAAGAACAATAAGCTTTGAGCCAAAATTTTTGGCGGAAACAGTTGCGCCCCACTACTTTGCCTACTTAGGTATATACGTGAGTTAAGTAGTGCAAAGTTATACATCGCCATAGAAATGATGGCTCAGGAGACATGTTTAAGTCTTTGTCGCGTAAGGCTTTGTCCATCTTTATGTGCCGTAAGGGTCTCAATAAGGTTTTTCTCCCTATGAGTCGGAAGGATTTCATAGGTGTATATTCTCCCTAAAAATCGTGAGGATTCCTAAGTGTCCATCACCTCCGTGAGTCATAAGGATCTCACTCGGGTATTTTTTCCTTACGAGTCGTGAGGACCCGTAAGTGACTTCTTCACTTCATTGGCATGCAACTTTGATGAATGTGGTTCGTGGATAGTATAAAAGAGTCAGTCTTGACCTCCTTATAGGGCATCGTTGGCTTAGGAAACAGGTTTAGATCCGTCGCCTAAGGCTTTTCAACTTTATGAGCCGTGAGGGTCTCATAAAGATGTTTCTCCCTACGAGTCGAGAGGATCTCGTAGGTGTAATTTCTTCCTAAAAGTCGCGAGAACTCCTAAGTGTGTTTTCTCTTGAGTGTCATAAGGATCTCATAAAAGTATTTTCCCCTTACAAGTCGAGAGAACCCGTAAATGGCTTCTTCTCCTTATTGGATACAACTTTATCGAATGTGGCCCGTGGATAGTATACAAGAGTCAGTCTTGACCACCTTGTAGGGAAATAGTGGCTTAAGAAACAAGTTGATATCTCCGCCGTCTAAGGTTTTTCAACTTTATGAGCCGTAAGGGTCTCATAAAGATGTTTCTCCTTACGAGTCGAGAGGATCTCGCAGGAGTATCATAACATGAAATATAGATAACTCCTTTCGATACAGCAGCCCATTAGATTTGTGGTACTGGGTTAAGTCCATCGTACCGTCACGTTGGCTGATATATCCTCGACATACAGTCCCTTAGGTTTCTGCTCGAGTAGCCCCGAGTCTGTTGTGTCTCTGATTTCTTCTGAGGCTGGACAAGATATCTTCAAGTAGTCTTCTAGGTTCTAATATTCACATTACCATTAGAAAATCAAGCGTTAGGTATTACCGTGGCGTTTTACTTGAGGTTAGGCTTGATTTGGAACCCCGATGAGCCATAACCGCACCCTTCTGGGATGGGATGACATTCAATGGTCTTTAGGCTTGCCATATGTTAGTGATATATGCCATAGAGGCCATTATTGTATAGTACTAGTTTGTATATTACATTTTGGAAGCTCGGGATATACATGGATATAATAACAGTCTTTCTCAATATAGTAGTATGCTACTTGGTTTGTTTCTATCTTAATACGTGTATGTTTCTTTTAACGTATCGCTAATACATATTGATAGAGCCCTTAGGATCTTTGCTTGACTACCAGCGTTGTGATGACAGTCACACTAGTGGGGGCTGTGTAGTCAATAAGCACATCCTTATACAGGTCCCTAATCGCAGGATTATCGAGAGAAGGTATCGATACTCCAGAGTAGACTAGTGTATACGCTTCTCATCCTAGCAAGGGAGATGGTCTGTCCCACAGCCATTAGTACGTCGTACTGGAGATAGTATGCAGGTGCTCATTGGGTTATGAGTTACACTGGACGGACTCATAGGGAATTGCTGGTTGGTACTACGCCTATCGTCAGGTAGCAGTTCTCAGGTGACATGAGTACAGTATAGTCCGTTGAGTTGACACTGCTACTTCACCTCGAGTGTGTTCCCACTGTTCTCAGATTACTACCCTACCATGACTCAATAGAGTCGTGCAAACAGGTAGTAGTTGGGTGCAGTCCCGAAGCATTTGGAGGCAGTGGCGGTTAGATAGGATTCGTCTCTCCCGGTATTGGTGTTGATATCGCACTGTGTTCGGAAAGCCATTACACAAAGTCTCTAGCCAGGGCAAGCGAGATTTACTGGTAGGTACCCCAGTAGTTTCTTAGGGTGTTCTGGGCTCTACTCCGGCACGACTTATTGTACTATTAGGGGTCTGACGGCTACCGCCCCCTAGGCCCGATATGCGATACTCTTAGACGAACAGACCGGATTGTACGGAGATTGTCACAGATATGCTCAGTAGGAGTTCAGATGAGTTTGCTCATCGCCCTTCTTATCGACAGATACCTGGAAAGCCGTTACGTGCAGCTAGTGCTGCTGACGTGCTTGTGGTTAAACCCACTGCCAGCGTGCCGTTGAGTCTTTAGAGTCCCACACAGAGGGTTTCCCTGCTTCGGGAGAAACGATGTAGAGACCATATGGTTTTACGACAGGGTTTCGATCACATACGTGTAGTTGTGCACGGATGATGTTCGGGCGGATAATACTAGTGGGCTTTGGTTTAAGCCGGATCCTAGTATTATATTCTTGGATTATTTTCGTCGCATTGTATTCGTATTTTTTGGAATACGGATACGGGTATGTATATACGGTGAGGGGTATTCTTGTAATTTGTGCAAGAATTCTTCTAGAAAAGGACACCTCATTTCTTGTATAACCATTTATGTTAAATGGTAAATGAGGTGGAGGTATGAGGTGTGGGTTTTTCATTAAATGAAGTATGGCTACTTGGTGACTCATGGAGTGACTCATCTTGTGACTATTGAAGCATGCTTGATATTTTTATTTATGAATTGTTGTATGCTTCATAATTCACAAGACTTAGCTATATTCATTTCATTATTATTTTTCACATTCTCTCTTCTTAAGAGCTCTCTTTTTCTTCCTCAAACCATAATTGTCTCATGTGTTGAGAAACCCAGGGTTCTTGAGACTAAACAATTCATAATCACTCTCTACATTATCTAGGCTACTTAGATCAGCACACTAGATACCTTAGTTACCTCAAGTTTGAGGTTGGAGCTCAAAGTATAGACTCTCGGGTGGATCATCATTGACTCGAGGAGGCTGACGAGGAGGCACGATCCGTACACTCTTCAAGGAGCTTAAGACGAAGAGAAGGAGAACAAGAAGACCCGAAGGACTTGATACTACGAGGTATAACTTTCTTCCGAGTAGTTAAACCTCTTGGTAGTTGTGCTAGCTAGGGTTTATGGTCGATCCTCGGTTCATGTCAGTATTGCGAAGCCCGTAAAAATCGTTTTTTGCGTATTCCGCCTCCCCGCGAGCACGAGGGGTGTGCGACATCGACTTACAGTGGTATCAGAGACTCTCCATAAGCCATAGATATCTTGCAGTGACATTTAAAATCCGTCGTTTTTTCCTCGCATGGACTGCCGACAAAAATAGTACCGAAAAAGTTGTTTTAAGATGTTTGCACACCCCGCGGGCTCACGGTTTGAACCGAGAAGTCGCGGGGTGGAGCATGGGCACCCCGGGGATACCCCGGGGGGAACCAAGGCCGGGCCCACCCCCCAAGACCACCACAAGGTGGCCTGGGGAGTGGTGACCTGAGAGCACCCCAAATGGGTGCTCTCGGGTCTGCCTTCCCTTTGGGGCCACCTCGTGGTGTCCCCCGGGGGGTGGGTAGCCCCCCGAGGCCCCCGGATCGATACTTAATTTTCCCCCCTCGCCTCCTCCAAGGTTCGGACGGGTTTCGAGTTCGTTTTGACTCCCGGATTGGTTTAAAACGAATTTTTTAGTGACTTTAGTGGACAGTTTTTCATGGTCTTGAAAAATTAGTTTCGTTCGCTAATTATGCACGGATTTTATAACATCGTGGGTTACTTTTTGTGATGTGTATATGTGTTCGTAAACCTCCGCTAATTGCTATACATCAATTAGTTGGGGGTTGCACATATCTGCATTGTGATGGTTTGTGGATATGGAGTATTGGATCGTCGTGGATGTATAGCCGGGGGATGTGAGAAGAGTGTTTTCATTTCTTTCATTCGATGTAAATTTGTAAAGTGATATAATATTATTTTGCGGGGCACATCCGGGTTGAGCTTGTAGCCACCGTTGTATTAGTTCTTTTACTGTTTTTACTCCTAGGATAGACCCAAGGTGGGGTGCACAAACTACCGGGTTCTTGAAGTGCCGAGTGGCCTACTCATTTTACTGAGGGAGGCCGCTTCACTTCGGGAATTTGGCGGGTAGTTTGCCGCACCCGTAGGGGTCTAGGGTGGGGTTTAGCTATTCATCACGACCGTGGAATCCGTTTTTCGTTATGGGCTTAAACGAAACGCCGAATTCCTAGTATATCCAATATGTTCATCTTTGATCTGGAATGCCTATTATTGCATGAGACGAATGGATATTTATATATATATTATATAATAAACGTTGCTTATGTTTTGCACCCACGCTAGTCCAGTCCACGCTCTGCCATAAGTTAAGTAATCTAACGGTGTATGACGGGACCCCGTGGCGAATGCGGAAGGCATAAGCGTTCGTCGTATTTTCGTTTCTTTCTGTAATGATAGGTGTAAATGATGGGACGATATTAATTGATTAATGCAAAGCAAACAAACCAAAACTGAATCGTTAGAACAGTTTCAAAATCACTCGGTTTTTTCAAAAAGCAACTTTTAAAAGCGGAGCCTAAACCACTCCTTTAAAAGCTATCATGGTTCCTTCGATTAAATCAAGTTCATTATGTTCACGGTTTCGCCAAAACCATTCGTAGCCCTCCGTCATTTCAGTTGGGTATTCAGTAGTATTCAAGCTATGTATTTTGACCTTCACCAAGGCATAGTGATTGGTAGCTGCTGGTTATTCTTCTGTAGCATAGATAGATGCGTTGGTTTGGGACAGCCGTACTACTATTTTGGCCTTCGTCAAGGGTATGTACGGGTGGGTTAAAATTAACCTGGACAATGATGGGTAGAACTTGATTTGTGACTTATGATATGTTGGCCTTCATCAAGATTATAAGAGCTTAGGGCAAAAATTCATATCTGGAGTTTCTAAAGAAATTGAAACTTGCTAGTGTTGAATACCATTTGGAGTGTGATGATTTTGGTAGGATTCCTTCAACGTTGTCACACGATGATATTTGGATCCCGATCTTACTGTGAGTATCCGCTACTCTTCAGGAGATTTTTTCACTAAACAATCAATGCTATAAACCAAGCAGGTGTCTAGAACGGTGTTAGCGGGGCTATGCCTCCAGGGAAAAGAAGTTATGTAATTAAGGAATTTCGCGAAAGCGTTGGAAAACCTCTCTTGAAGTACCAATACCAGCCTGGCCGAATGGTTAAGCAAGAATAGTAACAGTGAGATTAATTCTGACTAATTCTTCTTTTATAGTTTGAGAAAGGATTCGAGAAATAGTGGGAGCCATCCTGTTTAGATAAACTAAAAACCAATCTAAACTTGCAAGAGCATCATGCTAAGTGTTCTCTCTCTCACTCTTGACTGCAGCGATGAAAATGACTGGGCTTAAGTTACTGTTAGATAAAAATATATTGACGGGGCTAAACTATAAAGATTGACTCAGGAATGTCCAGATGGCCATAACATATGACAAACTGGGCTATCTCCTTACTACCAAAGTCCCCGCCGTCCCGGTCTAGATTCTAGCGTCGCAGATATTGAGATCCGTAAGACATGGGAAATTGACAGTGTGAAAGCCAAATGTATCATGCCGACCTCTATAGATAATGAACACCAGAGACGGCACGAGAAGATGGACTTTACTTCCATCTTCCTCCATACAAAGGATTTATATGGAGAGCAATCTCGTATCGCAAGATACGAGATCTCGAAGAAATTATTTCAAGTGAGATTTGGCTATCGGGTCGTCTGTAGGGGACCACGTCCTTAAGATGATCAGCTTGACTGAAGAGCTCGCGGACCTGGTGACCACGTTGGAGAACGAGCTGTACACAGACTTGATTCTACAGTCCCTCCCTTATACATACGCCCAGTTTATCTTGAATTTCAACATTCAAGGGAAGGAAGTTACACTTCCAGAACTCCTCAATATGTTGAGGAGCGCCAAGGGCACCCTGCAGAAATCCAGGAAGACACCCGCTCTGCTTATTGGGGGATCTTCCTTTTCTAGATCCAATGCGAGAGCCAAGGGGAAGAAGAAGAAGGCCCCCACCAAGCCGAATGGCGGTGTCAGTAAGGCACAGGAAAAGGGCAAGGAAAAAGTTGGGGGGCTGACAGTAGAGAAGGAAGAATACTTCTATTGTCATAAAAAGGGCTATTGGAAGAAGGACTGCAGGGCTTGGAAAGCCAGTAACCAGGATTCGAAGCAAGTTGTGGTTTCGGCTTCAGGTGTGTTTGTGATTGAAAACTGTTTGTCAATCAACTCTACTTCCCAGGTATTTGATACCGGATCAGGATCTCATATATGTAATTCATTGCAGGCACTGAGAAGCCATAGAGTTCTAAAGACGGATGATATGACCCTCAGGGTTGCTAATGGAGCGAGCGTGGATGTTGTGTCCGTAGGGGAATATCACTTAGGATTGACAAGTGGACATTTTTTGGTTTTGCGCAACTGTTTTTGTGTACCTAGTTTGATTTGTAATATCATTTCTGTATCTTTGTTAACAAAAGAATATTATGATTTTACATTTGTAAGCGATGTCGTAAATATCCACCTTAATCATGGTTAGATTGGGTCGGGTACACTAAATAATGGTATATACGTATTAAACCAACATCAAGTTTTCAACGTCCAGAACACACACAAAAGAAAGTCTCCAGAATTAAATCAAGTTTTCTTATGGCATTGTAGACTGGGTCACATCAATGAAACACAGTTGACCAAGTTATATAAAGAGAGATATTTGGATCCGTTCGAATATCAGTCTTATGCAACTTGTCAATCATGTCTCAAAGGAAAGATGACAAAGACTCCGTTCACTGGACACGGAGTAAGAGCGAGCGAGTTCTTAGGACTCATACACAACGACGTGTGTGGTTCAATGTCTACACATGAAAGAAGTGGTTATTCCTATTTCATTACTTTTACCGATGATTTCTCTAGATATGGACATGTATTCTTGATGAAATATAAATCCGAGGCCTTTGAGAAATTCTGGGAATATAAGAATGAAGTGAAAAAATAAACAGGCAAAAGTATCAAGACACTTAGATCTGATCGAGGTGGTGAATACTTAAGTGCCGAGTTTCTGGATTACTTAAAAGAGAATGGAATTCTCTCTCAGCTTACTCCTCCATACACACCTCAACACAACGGTGTATCGGAAAGATGGAACAGAACCTTATTGGATGTCACGCCCCGCTTCTCAGAGTATGCTAAGATGGGCACGTGACATAGCCAACCATGCTACCTGTGGGTAGGAAGTATCCATCCACAGTCACATTACGGCTGTAGAGATATCAAGAACAATAATAAAACTATCTAGCACATGTCCATAAGCCAAAATAAAAAGAGTCAAGAATAAATAATGCGGAAGCAAGAGATCCAATACAAGCATAACTGGAATGTATATCCCATAATGCGGGCCAACATCAGGAATAAAATGCTGAAAAGTAAAAGAACTAACTACTACTGAGTCCTCACTGCTCAACCTGCTGGCTGAAGTACTCCTGCTCGGACTGCAGCAAAGGTACGGAATCTGGGCCATGCAAAACCCAGACGTCAGCGCGTCATAATATCAAGCAATAATATATAAACAAGGTAGCAAGACATGCGAATATAATCATAAATGGTAAAGCAGGTGTAACAGCAACATAAATCAAGGCAGTGAAAGGTAGTAATCTAAACCGGTCTATTAGGTTGAATAGTCTCAAGTCTTTGAAATCAATTTGATGAATTATCGATATAACTCAATAGTATCCCGTGCGTGCCTGGGACCACGGTCAAGATTCTCGGGCTGAATCCGAGACGTGCCGCTAGGCAGTAAAAGGGTAGTATGTAAAGATGAGTGATGTCAGCATCATCACCCCGGGGCTGGCCTAGCCCGTAAGACTGATCAGAACAGGTATAGAACTGTCGAGTTACAAGTCAGGTTTCATCATTGATTTCCCCATACCCCCAAGTCAAAAGTGTTCAAGTCAGGTATTTAAATAATCTGGAGCTAATACCAACACAGGATCAGGCAGGCATATGTTTGTCTGGATAGACAACAGGAACGGTCTTTAAGGACAACATGCCAGGTTTGTTGGCATTAGACACAAGATCAGGTAACAGGTAAGATCATGATACATCAAGTCAAGCCAGGTAATGTATAAAGGTGTCATGCCATGTCAAGAGTTGTACGGTACCATGTCGTGTCAAGTAATGGGTGTAACAAGTCATGTCAGGATGTACAAGATATCATGTGGGTGCAATCGAACTAGCATAAACATGATATCCAGAACAAGCATGTGTGCTAATATAATCAACAAGCTGGAACTTGTAACGTGAAATGCAACCAGGTATAGATTAAGGTATGTAGATGCACAGTTATCAGTTTGGGTTTAAGGAATAGTTTCAACATTACATGAATACAGTAAAACGAATATGGATGATAAAATCATGTTAATATGTGCTAAGTAATCTAAAGATGCAATTGAATATAAATCAGGTTAGATGTATGCAAATGGTCATCCGACAGGGTATAACATATAAAAGGGGTACTGTGGGCTATGCAAATAATTGTTATAAGATTTAAATATGAATGTGGGTACTATGTATAATAGAACTAAATACAACCTGGAATATTTCGAGCTATGAATCTAAAAATGATATAACGAGACGTTGAAATGTTAAAATGGAAATTATGGTAGTAAATATAAACTACAGGTTTAACGTGCACTCAAATTGGTACAAAGTAATTTAAATAGCATATATAGTAATTTAAATAGCATGTAGCAAGTTTCACTTGCCTCGATGGATCGCGAAGTGGTAAACGGAACGTCACGCGTCGGCGGGAAAAGTCGCGAGGCGCGCATGGTACACGGAATGAACCCAAACCACGCACAAAGGGATTACACGGGTCAGATATCCTCGCTGGGTTGCCGCGATCATCGACGTCGCGGCCGGATTCCGGCGATCACAGAAAACAGTGAACACTAAAATAAGAATAAAAGAACTGCATGAAGAAAAGAAGAGAAGAAGAGAAGGAGGATGGAGGAGAGGAGGCTCACAATGGTCTGTAGAGGGGTCGTGAGGGTCGACGGTGTCGACGGAGCTCCGGCGAGAAACCTGCAGAGGCTACCGGCGGTTAAGAACTTGACACAGAACAGAAAAAAATGAAGGGAAGAAAGAGAAGGAAGGAGGAAGAAGGAGAGGGAGCAGTGCTTACTGGGGTGCACGAGGGCCAAGGACACGGGGGCAAGGTCACCGTCGGCGATCACCCTGGTGGTACAAGTGTGTGCAGGGGGTGAACGGGCCTGGGTCGGGAGGCGTGTAGGCTTGGAAGGAAGGGGATGGGGGAGAAGGTAATGAGGGTGAGGAGATGATGAGGACGGGAGTCTTGTCGTTGGCTGTCGGCGACGGCGTGGGGGGAGACGGCGGCTAGGGTTTAACTGGCGATGGGTTTCGTCTTTAAACGAATGAAGGAGGAAAGAAAGATATATAAGGAGTGGAGAGAGAGCGAGATACGGAAGAGAGAGAGAGAGAGAGAGAGAGAATCGAGAAGAGAGAGAAGGGAGATCGAGAGGAGTGAGAGAGAGAGGAAGGAACAGTGAGGAGATAGGGATTTGGATTTTAGCGCAGAGAGATAAAGAGAGAATAGAGAGGAGAGAGAGAGAGAAAGAGAAGGGAGAGAGAGAGAGAGACAGCGAGGGGGAAGATAGAGAGAGAAGTGTGGGCCCGGCACAAAACAAAGAAATGTGATTGGCTCGCGGGGGTTAGAAAAAGGTTTAGGAAAAAATTATAAAAGATTTTTAATATCTTAAAGAATGATTTCATTGGCTGGGGAAAACAGGAAAAAGATTTCCATTGCTAAAAAAATATTCTCATCTGTTAACTTACCAAAAAATCTTAGCTGATGAAATAGGTTAATGAATTTTAAAAATATTTAAATAATTAGAATTTGGCGGGATGCAAAATAATTCAGAAAAGCGCCCGGGTCGGGTCCAAAATTTTGGATTTGAAATATGAAAATTATTAGCAAGCTCCAAAAATTAAAATGAAGGATTATTTAACAGAAAATGCATACCCCCAAGAACGGACGCACGTACGTGCGCGTAGCCATCCAAACGCGTCCGTTTCACTGAACGGGACGAGAACACGATGCAAGGACGCTACCACAGGGTTAGGGGTACCAAGCAGGCCATGCCATGTATTTTTAAATTATTTTAAGGGACTTAAATTGTTATATGCAAAAACATGTGATGTTAGGATATTCCACAATTATGAAACAACAAGCTCAAGCAAGCGGGTAGAATATAAGTAACTACCATTCGCAACCAAACACGGTAAATGAAATAAACACCACAAACAATACATACGGCAACAGAAATTGGTATAACAGAACTCGGTTGTTACATTATACCCAACTACAAAAGAATTTCGTCCTCGAAATTCCAAGAACACAAAAAGGATAAACGACCAACACTACAAGAAAAGATGGGGAAACTTCTGCCGGATTTCATCTTCTCGCTCCCAAGTGGACTCTCCATGTGAGCGATTACCCCAAGAAACAAGTACAAGAGGGATAACCTTGTTCTTAAGAACCTTCTCCCTTCGATCCACAATCGCAATCGGTCGCTCCTCAAAAGTCAAGTCTTCTCGTACAGTCAGCTCCGAATGATCCAACACATGTGTTTCATCTCGAACATATTTGCGGAGTTGAGATACGTGAAACACATCATGAACATTCGCCAAGGATTGCGGTAACGCCAATCGATACGCTACCTCACCAACACGCTCCAAGATCTCGAAAGGTCCGATGAATCGAGGACTGAGCTTTCCTCGACTTCCGAAACGAATCACCCCTCTAGTCGGTGATATCTTCAAAAATACCAAATCACCCACGGCGAACTCTAGAGGTCTTCTCGACGTATCTGCCCAACTCTTCTGTCGGGCTTGTGCTGCTTTCATATGATTCTGAATTGCATTAACTTTCTCAACTGTCTGCACAACCAAATCTGGTCCCAACAATTTTCGTTCACCGACATCGTCACTACAAACAGGTGAACGACACTTGCGACCATACAAAGCTTCGAATGGAGCCATCTGAATAGTTGCCTGGAAACTGTTGTTGTAAGAAAACTCCACCAAATGTAGATGATCCTCCCATGAACCCTTGAAGTCCAACATGCAAGCTCTTAACATATCTTCAAGAGTTTGGATCGTTCTCTCCGACTGGCCATCTGTTTGAGGATGATAAGCTGTTCTAAACTTCAATCGAGTCCCCAAACTTTCCTGTAAGCTCTTCCAAAAGTGTGATAAAAATCGAGTGTCACGATCAGACACGGTACTCACCGGTACTCCATGCAATCTTACAATCTCCTGCATGTACCGTTCTGCCAAAGTTTCTGTTGATTGACCAACCCGAAAAAGAATGAAATGAGCTGCCTTGGTCAAACGATCAACAATCACCCATACTGCATTGTTGCCTTTTGGACTCCACGGTAGAGCTGTCACGAAATCCATGGTTATATGTTCCCACTTCCACTGAGGAATCGGAAGTGGTTACAATAAACCAGCAACCCTTTGATGTTCAGCCTTAACTTGCTGACACACCAAGCATCTTGCCACAAAGCGAGCAATTTCCCGTTTCATGCCTTCCCACCAGAAATGCTGTCGTATGTCTCGGTATATCTTCGTGCCTCCTGGATGTACGGAATAAGCTGAACTGTGTGCCTCCTTCATAAGTTTTTCGCGAATATATCCCTTTGGCACACACAACCGGCTACCATATCTCAACGAACCATCTTCATGGATCAGTAAGTCAGTTCGAAGTCCAGCTTCAACCTGTTCTCGGAACTTTTGCAACCTAGGGTCCTGCGGTTGCGCTGCTTCAATATTCTCGAACAACGACGAATGTACCTGCAGCTGCATCAACTGTCCCAAAGAATGCGGTAGCACAACCTCCAAATCAAATCTCCAAAAGTCTTCAATGAGTTCCTTCTGTGCAGTCAACATCTGAATTGCTGGTAACCGACTGAGCGCATCCGGCACAACATTAACTTTCCTCGGATGGTACTTAAGATCAAGATCGTAGTCAGCCATCAGCTCCAACCATCTACGTTGCCTCATATTAAGCTCCTTCTGCGTGAACACATACTTTAAGCTTTTGTGATCAGTAAAAACCTCGACCCTTTCGCCCAAAAGGTAGTGTCTCCAAATCTTCAAAGCGAAGATCACGGCCGCAAGCTCCAAGTCGTGAGTTGGCTAATTCTTCTCATGGGTCTTCAACTGTCTCGATGCGTACGCTACAACCTTCCCATGCCGCATCAAAACACATCCCAATCCTTTCCCAGATGCGTCGCTGTGAATCACCAATCCTCCGGAATTGTCTGGCACGGTCAGAATAGGAGCGGTTATCAATCTCTGCTTCAATGCCTCAAAAGCTGACGCACAGTTATCCGTCCACACAAATGGTACCTCCTTGTGCGTAAGCTTGGTCAACGGCTCCGCCAGACGAGCAAAGTTCTCCACGAACCTTCTGTAATACCCGGCGAGTCCAAGAAAGCTTCTTATCTCTGCAACATTCTTCGGAATCGGCCAATCTCGAACTGCTGTAATCTTTTCGGGATCAACGGAGATTCCATCGCCAGACACAACATGCCTCAAAAACTTTACTTCTTCCAGCCAAAACTCGCACTTGCTCATCTTTGCATACAGTTTTTCTTGTCTCAGCGTCTGCAGTGCGATCTTCAAATGTTCTGCATGCTCTTCAATACTCTTCGAATAGACTAGAATATCATCAATGAAAATCACTATAAACTGGTCCAAGAATGGTGAAAAGATTCGGTTCATCAAGTCCATGAATATCGCCGGTGCATTCGTTACTCCGAAGGGCATCACTAAGTACTCGTAATGTCCATACCGAGTTCGGAACGCCGTCTTGCAAATATCTTCTGTTTTCACTCGGATCTGATGATATCTGGATCGCAAGTCCAGCTTCGAGAATACTCTCGCGCCACTAAGCTGCTCAAATAATTCGCCAATGCGAGGGATCGGGTACTTGTTCTTAATAGTCACCTGGTTTAATTCTCGATAGTCGATGCACATCCTTCTTGTGCCATCTTTCTTCTTGACTAGAAGAACTGGAGCTCCCCACGGCGAGTTACTGCTTTGGATCCAACCCTTCTCAAGTAATTCAGTAACCTGTTTCATAACTTCTTCCAACTCCACTGGTGCCATTGGATAATACGCTTTGGAAACCGGCGCTGCACCAGGAATAAGATCTATCACGAACTCTGTTAGTGTATATGCCCTAGAGGCCATTACTGTATCATACTAGTTTGTATATTACTTAATGGATGCTTGGGATATTCACCTTGTATATACAATCTTGCTCAAAATAGTAGTATGCTACTTGGTTTGTTTCTACTTCAATGTGTACTTGTGTTTATTTCAGTATATCACTTATACGCATTAGTGGAGCCCTTAGGATCTTTGCTTGATTACCAGCGTTGTGATGGCAGTCACACTAGTGGGGGCTGGGTAATCTATAAGCACATCCTTATTCAGGTCCCTGGTCGCAGGACTATCGAGACAGGGCATCGATACTCCGGAGTAGACCAGCGCATGCGCTTCTCATCCCAGTGTGGGAGACGGTCTGTCCCACAGCCGTCAGTACGTCGTACTTAAGATAGTATGCGGGTGCTCGTTAGGTTACGGGTACACTGGACAGGACTCGTCGGGAACTGACTAGTTGGTATTATACCTATCGTCAGTTATCAGTTCCCAGGTGACATGAGTACAGCTTAGTCCGCTGACTTGACACTGTCACTCCGCCTCGAGTGTGTTCCCACTGTACTTTGATCACTACCCTACCACGGCTCAAAGGAGTCGTGCAAACAGGTGGTGGTTGGGTGCAGTCCCGAAGCACTTGGAGGCAGTGACGGTTAGACAGGATTCGTCTCTCCCGGTATTGGGGGTTGACATCGCGCTGTGTCTAGGAGAGCCATTACACGAGTAGTCCCTGGCCAGGGCAAACGAGATATACTGGTAGGTTTCCAGTGTTATCTCAGGGTGTATTGGGCTTCACTCCGGCACGACTTGTACCGCTATTGGGGGACTGACGTTTACCGCCCCCTAGGCCCGCCATGCGATGTATCAGACGAACAGACCGGACTGTACGGAGAATGTCACACTCAGGCTCAGTAGGAGTTCAGATGGGTTTCGCCTCGTCCGTCTTCTTGTCGGCATTACCTGGGGACCGTTACGCACAGCTAGTGCCGCTTGCGGTCTGTGGTTAAACCCACTGCCAGCGTAGTGTCGAGTCTTTAGAGTCCCACACAGAAAGCTTTTCGCCTTTAGGCAAAAGAGTAGAGGTCGCATGGTATTGCGACAGGTCGCATGGTTTTGCGACAGGGTTCGGTCACATCCGTGCACTTGTGCACGTACAGTGTCCGGACAGTTTACACTAGCGGGCTTTGGTTTAAGCCAGATCCTAGTGTACCTTATGGGATTGGATTTATCCAGTTTGCATTCGTGTTCCTCGGAACGCGGATGCGGGTGTGTATGCACAGTTGACAGGGAGACAGAGGCAGCGGATTCTCATTAGGGTTGTTGACAGTTGACCGTTGACTATTTGACTTTATGCTCAACCCTAATGAGAATATGATATGTGATTAACTATTATATTAATTAAGTATTATGGTGATATGGTTGTTGACTTGTTGACTTTTGTTGACTTGTTGACTTTTGTTGACTTGTTGACCGGTTGACTAGGCTTGACTAGTTGACCATCATGATAACCATAGCCATCATTTCATGGCAAAGACTTTTGTTTACTTGCTCATTTGTGTAAAATGAGTGCATGAAATGATATGGTTGTGGTTGCTTCTAACCATCACATAAGACTTTTGTTAATATGATGAGTTATCATTGCTTTGGATTATGAGAGGGTGAGAGACAAAATACTTGCTCATTCTTTCTTGCTCATTCTCTCTCTTGTTCTTGAGCTCTCCTCTTGCTCTCACCCTCAACCTCTTGCTCCCTCTCTTGATCTATGGTTCTCTTGTCTCATGAGTTGAGAATCAAGAACCATAGATAAAATCCCATTCTATTTCTTCTCTACTCATTCTAGTTCACTAGGTTTAGCAAACCAAGTGAACTAGTTTCTTCAAAGAACGAAGAAGGAGCTAAAGGTTGGAGCTTTCAGGTGGATCTATCTTCGGCGTACGGAGACGACGAGAAGAAGCCATCGGACCACCATCGGAGCTTTGAAGACGAAGGAGTTCAAGACAAGCAAGGTATAACCCCCTAACCGAGTAGCTAAAACTCATAGTTAGGTTGTTAGATAGATGTTTAACCAAGATCCGGGTTTTAGGTCCATGTTACCATCTTTAAGAAAATCGTTTTCTACCAAATTCCGCATTCCCGAAAGTACCGGGAGAGGTAGCATGGACTTACAGTGGTATCAGAGCCTAGTTAAACTCTATCTAACATGTTAGCAAGTAACTAGAAGATCGATCAACGAAAAAGTCCCGAAACGAACCCCGGAATTTTAAACTTTCTGTCGATTTTAAAAGTGCTGGAAAACTTTTTTAATATACACCAAAAATCGACTCAGGCTTTTTTAAAGAAACTGCAAAAATTTGGGCCCATGACTCGATCAAAGCGCCGCGGTTACGCGGCGGGAGCACGCTCCCGCCGCGGAACCGCGGCCGAGTTGACTCGGTCATGGGTTTTATTTTTTGCAGTTTGCTAATTGGGGTATTTTGGGATTTTTAGTATATGTATTTTCAACCCAGATTTTCCAGAACGAAAATTTTATTTTGGGGTCCCGAAAATCCGTATTTTTGATCGAACTTCTAAAAGACTTGAGCTAACGGGTTTTTCTGTAATGTGATATTTGTATTGAACGTCTACTAATCGCTATATGTCGATTAGTGGGGGTTATACAAATCTGTGATCTGTAATGTGCTGGAATGTGTATATAAATATGTTGGATTGTCGCGGGTGAATAGCCGGGGGTTGTGAGACGAGAGTTTTCTTTTCTTGCAATTCATGTAAATTTGTAAATTGATGTAATAATTATTTGTATGGCCGCACAACCGGGAAGGGGTTGTAGCCGTCATTGTATAATTTCTTTTTACTGTTTTTGCTCCTAGGATAGACCCATGGAGGGGGTACACAAACTACCGGGTATGCCGAAGTGTCGAGTGGCCTACTCATGGAGATGAGGGAGGTTGCTACGCTTCGGGTACTTGGCGGGTAGTTTGCCGCACCCGTAGGGGTCTTGGGTGGGGTTTTGGCTATTCACCGCGACCGTGTTATCTGTTTTTGTTACAGGCTCGTACAAATTACAGATTGCTAGTATATCCAATGTATTTATCTGTGATCTGAAATGTTTATCATTGCAGTATATCTATATATGATATTATTTAGGCGTTGCTTATGTTTTACAGACGCGCTAGCCCAGCCCCCGCTCTGTCGTTAGTTAAGTAACCTAACGGGTAATGACGGGGCCCCGTGGCGAATGCGAATGGCATAAGCGTACGTCATATTTTGGTTGTTTTCTGCAATGGTAGGATTAAATGATGGGACGCATTAAAAGAACTAATGCAAGAATATCACGCATTAAAAGAACTAATGCAAGATAATAAACCAAGTTAAAGTCGTTGGAACACTTTCGAAAAACCACTCGGTTCTTTTCAAAAACAACTTTTAAATGCGGAGCTTGAGCCACTCCTTTTAAAAGCTATCTCGTTCCATCGACCAAATCAAGTTCACTACGTTCACGGTTTTTCCAAAACCATCCGTAGCCCTCCGTCGTTTCGCATGAATAGTCAATAGTATTCAAGCTGTGTATGTTGGCCAAAGTCAAGGCACAGTGATTGGTAGCTATTGGGTGTTCATGTGTAGCATAGATAGATGCGTTGGTTTGGGACAGTCGTACTGCCATTTTGGCCAAAGTCAAGGGTAGGTACGGATGGATCCAAATTAACCTGGATAATGACGGGTAGAACTTGACATGTGACTTATGATATTTTGGCCAAAGTCAAGGTCATAAGAGCATGGGGCAAAAATCCACATCGGGAGTTTCATAAGTACTGAAACTTGCTAGATTTGCATACCATTTGGAGTGTGATGATTCTGGTAGGATTCCTTCAGTTTCGTCACGCAATGATATTTGGATCCCGATCCTACTGTGAGTATATGCTACTCCTCGGGAAATTTCTCACTTAACGATCAATGCTATAAACCTAGTAGGTGCCTAGAAAGGTGTTAGCGGGGCTACGCCCCCAGGGAAAAGAGGTTCTTTAATTAAGGAACTTCGCGAAAGCGTTGGAAAACCTCCCTCGAAGTACCGACACCGGCCTGGCTGAACGGTTAAGCAAGTATTGTACGGTGGGATTGATCCTGACTAATTCTTCCTTTATGGTTTGAGGAGGGATTCGAGAAACAGTGGGAGCCATCCTGTTTAGACAAATTAAAAACCACTCTAAACTTGCAAGAGCATCATGCTGAGTGTTTCTTCTTCTCTCTCCTAATTGCAGCGACCAATCAACATGACTGGACTTAAGTTACTCCTAGATAAAAACAAACTGACAGGGCCAAACTATAAAGATTGGCTCAGGAATGTCAAGATAGCAATCACTTATGACAAGCCGGGGTATCTTCTTACCACCAAAGCTCCTCCTGTCCCTGGTCCAACTTCCAGCGTCGCGGATAAGGAAATCCGTAAGACTTGGGAGATTGATAGCGCGAAGGCCAAATGCCTCCTGCTTGCCTCGATGGACAACGAACATCAGAGGAGGCATGAGAATATGGACATGGAGTCCATATTGCTCCATACAAAAGAACTGTATGGAGAGCAATCACGTATCGCAAGATACGAAGCGTCGAAAAAGTTATTTTCGACAAGAATGGCCGTCGGATCATCAGTAGCCGAGCACGTGCTAAAGATGATCGGCTACATTGAGGAGCTCGCTGACCTAGGGATCACATTGGAGAGTGAGCTATATACGGATATAGTTCTCCAGTCCCTTCCTTCCACTTACGCCCAGTTTATACTGAACTTCAACCTACAAGAAAAAGAGGTTGAACTATCAGAGCTCCTCAACATGCTGAGGAGCGTAGAGGGCACCCTACAGAAAGGTAGGGAAACATCCACTTTGTTTGTAGGAGGATCATCTTCTTCTAGGTCCAAGGCGAAAGCCAAGGGAAAGAAGAAGAAGGCCCCCGCCAAACCAAGGGGCGGTGTTAGTAAAGTGGATACGAAGGGAAAAGGTAAAGCAACAAAGATAGCGGGGAAGCTTGTGGATAAGGAAGAATGCTTCTATTGTCATAAGAGAGGACACTGGAAGAATGATTGCAGGGCCTGGAAGGCCAGAACACAGGAATTGAAGCAGGTTGCAGCTTCAGCTTCAGGTGTGTATGTTATTGAAAACTGTCTTTCAATAAACTCTACTTCCTGGGTATTGGATACCGGATCAGGATCTCATATCTGTAATTCTTTGCAGGCGTTGAGAAACCGTAGGGTTTTGAAGGCAGGTGATATGACCCTCAGAGTTGCGAACGGAGCTAGCATGGATGCTAAAGCCGTGGGGGACTATCACCTGGGAATGTCAGATGGACATGTTTTGGTTTTGCGTAATTGCTTTTTTGTACCCAACGCAACTTGTAATATCATTTCTGTATCTTTAGTTTCTAAAGAAGGTTATGAACTTGCGTTTGTAAGCAATGTTGTAAACATTCACCTTAATCAAGTTTTGATTGGGTCAGGTACTTTGAGTAATGGTATATACGTGTTAAACCAACCACAGATTTTTAATGTCCAGAATACACACAAAAGAAAGTCTCCAGAAATAAATCAGACTTTCTTATGGCATTGTAGATTGGGTCACATCAATGAGAGAAGGTTGACGAAGTTACATACAGAAGGGTATTTGAATGCGTTCGAATATCAGTCGTATGCCACTTGTCAATCCTGTCTCAAAGGAAAGATGACAAAGACTCCGTTTACTGGACATGGAGTAAGAGCGAGCGAGCTCTTAGGACTCGTACACAGTGACGTGTGCGGTCCAATGTCTACACATGCCCGAAGCGGACATTCTTACTTCATTACTTTTACGGATGACTTCTCAAGGTACGGTTATGTCTTCTTAATGAAACATAAGTCCGAGGCCTTTGGAAAATTCCAGGAGTATAAGAATGAAGTGGAGAAACAGACCGGCAAAAGTATTAAGATTCTAAGATCGGATCGAGGTGGAGAATACTTAAGTGCCGAGTTCCTGGACTATTTAAAAGAGAATGGAATTCTCTCTCAGCTTACTCCTCCATACACCCCGCAACATAACGGTGTATCGGAGAGACGGAACCGCACCCTATTGGATATGGTGCGGTCCATGATGAGTAACGCTGAGTTGCCGCGATCATTCTGGGGATATGCGCTAGAATCAGCCGCATACCTTTTGAACCGTGTTCCCACTAAGACTGTGCCTACTACGCCATTTGAGATGTGGTGTGGGAAGAGACCCCATCTTAATCACATTAAGATATGGGGAAGTCCAGCTTTTGTCAAAAAGCAGCATGCGGACAAGCTCGAGGCACGCTCAGTACTGTGCAAGTTTGTGGGATATCCAAAGAATTCCAAGGGATATTTCTTCTACTGTGAAGAGGAACAAAAAGTTCTTGTTTCTCGTCATGCCCACTTTCTAGAACACCAGTTCATAGAAAAAGAAATAAGTGGGAGCGCAGTAGAACTGGAAGAAATTCCAGAACCACGGACTATTACTGAAAGTTTAGTGGAACCAGAGGGTTCGGAAGAACAGGACATTCCTACGCCGCTCCGCAGGAGTAGTAGGCAGACTCATCCGCCCGAGAGATACTACGGTTTTCTCGTAGACGGGGATAGAGAGGATTGCATCATAGATTATGATGAGCCTACTAGCTTCCAGCAGGCCGTTCAGAGCGTTGACTCAGTGAAATGGTTGGATGCAATGCGGACCGAAATGGAGTCCATGTACACCAACAAGGTATGGACGTTGGACATTGCTCCAGACGGGGTAAAACCCGTAGGATGCAAGTGGATCTTCAAAAGGAAGATTGGTGTAGATGGACAGGTTGAGACCTATAAAGCTAGGCTGGTAGCAAAGGGTTTTCGTCAAAGACCTGGCTTGGACTACGACGAAACCTTTTCTCCAGTAGCCATGCTGAAATCCATTCGGATCCTTCTTGCCATTGCTGCCTTCCACGATTATGAGATCTGGCAAATGGACGTAAAGACAGCTTTTCTAAATGGAAATTTAGAGGAGTGTGTCTATATGGACCAGCCAGAGGGTTTCATTCAGAGTGGGAGCAGCGGAAAGGTGTGCAAGTTGCTTAAGTCCATCTATGGACTAAAGCAGGCATCGCGGAGTTGGAACATCTGCTTTGATGAGACGGTCAAAGAATTTGGCTTTATCAAAAATCCAGATGAACCATGCATCTATAGTAGATTTGTAGCGAGAACTGTAGTATTCCTCGTTTTATACGTGGATGACATTCTCTTAATAGGAAATGACATTCCTATGCTACAATCTGTCAAGGGGTTCTTGTCACACAGGTTCTCCATGAAAGACCTGGGTGATGCCTCATACATTCTGGGTATCCGGATCTACCGTGACAGATCCAAGAGGATATTAGGACTTTCGCAGTCCAGGTACATCGACACCATACTGAAGAGGTTCAGTATGGAAGATTCCAAGCGCGGTAACCTACCGGCTTGTCACGGGATCACCCTCTCCAAAGAGATGTCTCCCAAGACTGATTTAGAGAGGGATCGCATGTCTATTATACCCTACGCTTCTGCGGTAGGCTCTATAATGTATGCGATGTTGTGTACCAGACCGGATATAGCTTATGCACTGAGTGTGGTAAGCCGGTATCAGTCAAACCCTGGGGAGAAACACTGGATAGCGGTAAAGAACATTCTCAAGTACCTGAGAAGGACTAAGGAGATGTTCTTGGTGTATGGCGGAAAAGACCTCCAGATCGAGGCCTTTGCTGACTCCAGCTTCCAGAGTGACAAGGATGATTCCAAGTCCATGTCGGGTTTTGTCTTTACCCTCAATGGAGGGGCGGTGTGTTGGAAGAGTTCCAAACAAGAAACCGTTGCAGACTCGACGATGGAAGCGGAATACATCGCTGCATCTGATGCCGCAAAAGAAGCTGTCTGGATGAGGAAGTTCTTGAAAGAACTTCAGGTGGTTCCGTCCATTGTTGATCCAATACCTCTGTATTGCGACAACAATGGGGCTATAGCTTTAGCGAAGGAACCCAGGTCCCATCAGAGATCCAGGCACATCTTGAGGCGGTATCACCTGATCAGGGAGATCGTAGATCGCCAGGAGATCGAGGTTCGGAGAGTCGCTTCAGAAGATAACACTGCTGATCCATTCACCAAGGCCCTGCCCCAGACTCAGTTCGAGCGGCTGATCGAGATGATAGGTCTTCGATACGCCAGTACATGGCCTTAGTGCAAGTGGGAGATTGTTAGTGTATATGCCCTAGAGGCCATTACTATATCATACTAGTTTGTATATTACTTAATGGATGCTTGGGATATTCACCTTGTATATACAATCTTGCTCAAAATAGTAGTATGCTACTTGGTTTGTTTCTACTTCAATGTGTACTTGTGTTTATTTCAGTATATCACTTATACGCATTAGTGGAGCCCTTAGGATCTTTGCTTGATTACCAGCGTTGTGATGGCAGTCACACTAGTGGGGGCTGGGTAATCTATAAGCACATCCTTATTCAGGTCCCTGGTCGCAGGACTATCGAGACAGGGCATCGATACTCCGGAGTAGACCAGCGCATGCGCTTCTCATCCCAGTGTGGGAGACGGTCTGTCCCACAGCCGTCAGTACGTCGTACTTGAGATAGTATGCGGGTGCTCATTAGGTTACGGGTACACTGGACAGGACTCGTCGGGAACTGACTAGTTGGTATTATACCTATCGTCAGTTATCAGTTCCCAGGTGACATGAGTACAGCTTAGTCCGCTGACTTGACACTGTCACTCCGCCTCGAGTGTGTTCCCACTGTACTTTGATCACTACCCTACCACGGCTCAAAGGAGTCGTGCAAACAGGTGGTGGTTGGGTGCAGTCCCGAAGCACTTGGAGGCAGTGACGGTTAGACAGGATTCTTCTCTCCCGGTATTGGGGGTTGACATCGCGCTGTGTCTAGGAGAGCCATTACACGAGTAGTCCCTGGCCAGGGCAAACGAGATATACTGGTAGGTTTCCAGTGTTATCTCAGGGTGTATTGGGCTTCACTCCGGCACGACTTGTACCGCTATTGGGGGACTGACGTTTACCGCCCCCTAGGCCCGCCATGCGATGTATCAGACGAACAGACCGGACTGTACGGAGAATGTCACACTCAGGCTCAGTAGGAGTTCAGATGGGTTTCGCCTCGTCCGTCTTCTTGTCGGCATTACCTGGGGACCGTTACGCACAGCTAGTGCCGCTTGCGGTCTGTGGTTAAACCCACTGCCAGCGTAGTGTCGAGTCTTTAGAGTCCCACACAGAAAGTTTTTCGCCTTTAGGCAAAAGAGTAGAGGTCGCATGGTATTGCGACAGGTCGCATGGTTTTGCGACAGGGTTCGGTCACATCCGTGCACTTGTGTACGTACAGTGTCCGGACAGTTTACACTAGCGGGCTTTGGTTTAAGCCAGATCCTAGTGTACCTTATGGGATTGGATTTATCCAGTTTGCATTCGTGTTTCTCGGAACGCGGATGCGGGTGTGTATGCACAGTTGACAGGGAGGCAGAGGCAGCGGATTCTCATTAGGGTTGTTGACAGTTGACCGTTGACTATTTGACTTTATGCTCAACCCTAATGAGAATATGATATGTGATTAACTATTATATTAATTAAGTATTATGGTGATATGGTTGTTGACTTGTTGACTTTTGTTGACTTGTTGACTTTGTTGACTTGTTGACTTTTGTTGACTTGTTGACCGGTTGACTAGGCTTGACTAGTTGACCATCATGATAACCATAGCCATCATTTCATGGCAAAGACTTTTGTTTACTTGCTCATTTGTGTAAAATGAGTGCATGAAATGATATGGTTGTGGTTGCTTCTAACCATCACATAAGACTTTTGTTAATATGATGAGTTATCATTGCTTTGGATTATGAGAGGGTGAGAGACAAAATACTTGCTCATTCTTTCTTGCTCATTCTCTCTCTTGTTCTTGAGCTCTCCTCTTGCTCTCACCCTCAACCTCTTGCTCCCTCTCTTGATCTATGGTTCTCTTGTCTCATGAGTTGAGAATCAAGAACCATAGATAAAATCCCATTCTATTTCTTCTCTACTCATTCTAGTTCACTAGGTTTAGCAAACCAAGTGAACTAGTTTCTTCAAAGAACGAAGAAGGAGCTAAAGGTTGGAGCTTTCAGGTGGATCTATCTTCGGCGTACGGAGACGACGAGAAGAAGCCATCGGACCACCATCGGAGCTTTGAAGACGAAGGAGTTCAAGACAAGCAAGGTATAACCCCCTAACCGAGTAGCTAAAACTCATAGTTAGATTGTTAGATAGATGTTTAACCAAGATCCGGGTTTTAGGTCCATGTTACCATCTTTAAGAAAATCGTTTTCTACCAAATTCCGCATTCCCGAAAGTACCGGGAGAGGTAGCATGGACTTACAAACTCTACGTCTCGCTTTGGCGGTAATCCTGATATATCTTCAAACACGTCCAGGAAATCTCGAACAACGGCTGGCTTTTCATCTTGAGCAACCTCCATCGACGAAAGAACACTAGTTGTCGGCCTAGCCCTAAACTCGACTGGCCCGACAGAACTGCTTCCTCCAGTGAAGATAAACTCGGGATGTCCGGGAATCTGGAAAATTACTTTCTTTGCCCTACAATCAATGTGAGCATGGAAAGTGCCGAGAAAATCCATTCCCAAGACGACTTCATAACTGCCCGTATCAATCACCAAGAAATCTGCAAAAAGCTCCCGTCCGCAAACAATAACTGCACAATCTTTACACTCTCTACTAGATATGATTTTCCCATTCCCAGTGTGTATGTCCCAGAAACTAGACAGGGTCGTGCAGGTAATCGAGTGTGTAGCTATAAACTTGGACGACGTAAAACAATGGGATGCACCATAATCAAATAACGCTAATGCGGGAAAACCATGAACAAGTAGAATACCTGAAACAACTTCCCCCGAAGCCTTAGCTTCCTCAGCCGTCAAGGTAAAAGCTTGAGCCTGATTGGGTCCTCAAGTCAGCTGCTTCTGTCCTTGAAACGGTTTCTGTGGTGGCTTCTGAATATCATCCCTCGTGCGAAGCTTCGACGGACAAGCGTTGATAGTGTGATCTGCCGACCCACAAACCAAACAGAGTCCCTGCCTCCTTCGATAACCTTTTTGCACGTGTCCAGGTAAATGGCAGTAGCCGCAAATCACGGTCCTCCTCTGATTAACAACAGGCTTCTTCATCGGTGTTACGCCACGACGGTTCACTGGAATATCCCTGCGTCCATGTGCTCGGTTTGGCGCAAATGCCGGCTTCCGTACTGTAACTGTTGTCTGCTGTGAACTCCCAGTCTTCCCAAATAAGCTCTGCTGTTCTTGGGCTGCCGTAAGTACTTGTGAGAAAGTGGTCAAACCCAGCTCTGGATGTCCACATCCAAACTGCGCATGAACCTCCTTGCCCTATCCTTATCATCGGCAACCAACGGTCCAGCGAATCTACTAAGCCGCGTCCACTCCGCTGCATGTGCATCTACAGGTGCACCGTTCTGCTTTAGACTGATAAACTTCTCCTCCATTTTCTCCCGTCTAGTCCGCGGGAAGAACTTCTCCAGGAAACTCTTTGAAAAATCCGCCCACTTGATCGGCTTGGGCAAGCGGGTCTCCTCCACAAGCCACCATTCACGGGCGTAATCCACCAACTGGATGCGTACCACATCCACCCTCTTATCATCTGGAATCTGTGCTGCAATGAGTAAGTTCTCCGTGTCAACTAGCCACTGCTCCGCTGGCAACGGCTCCTCCAAACCAGTAAAGACAGACGGACCCAGTCTCCTAAAATCTGCTACGGTTCCCACACGATCTCCTGGTCTAGCCACAACATTGTTCATGGACTGCTGAACAGTCCGGAAACCTTCCTGGAAAGATTCAGCTTGCTGCTGGATCAGCTCGGTCTGTCGCTTTTGATTCTCCAACATTCCACGTATTACTCCAAGCATAGCGGCTTCGTCAACACGCCTTTGGTACGTCTTCAGATTCTTGTCTGCCATATTCCTGAAATCAAAACACCCAAGGATTAGCATGATAACAGATTCAAAATGCAGATCAAGGCTAGAACTCCGAGTTACTTAAATAGAGTACCGCATTGTAACCATGCCGTGGTATCATAGCTACAATTACATAACTCCACCCAAGTCGCCTAAGTTCTAAAGATAAACAAGGAATCAGGTTTCGAGTCGATATGCAAAGGAGGTCTGCATATCGTAAAAGTATAATCAGGAGGAGGTTAAGATTCAAGAACGGTAAAACGGCAAGGTGGCAGGACATGTTTCCTAATCACGAGTATTCTGATTCGTGCATTGGGTCCAATACCCAACTACAAAAGAATCAAACCCGATTAACCTATGGCTCTGATACCAAAAGAACCATGTCACGCCCCGCTTCCCAGAGCACGCTAAGATGGGCACGTGACATAGCCAACCATGCTACCTGTGGGTAGGAAGTATCCATCCACAGTCACATTACGGCTGTAGAGATATCAAGAACAATAATAAAACTATCTAGCACATGTCCATAAGCCAAAATAAAAAGAGTCAAGAATAAATAATGCGGAAGCAAGAGATCCAATACAAGCATAACTGGAATGTATGTCCCATAATGCGGGCTCACATCAGGAATAAGATGCTGAAAAGTAAAAGAACTAACTTCTACTGAGTCCTCACTGCTCAGCCTGCTGGCTGAAGTACTCCTGCTCGGACTGCAGCAAAGGTACGGAATCTGGGCCATGCAAAACCCAGACGTCAGCGCGTCATAATATCAAGCAATAATATATAAACAACGTAGCAAGACATGCGAATATAATCATAAATGGTAAAGCAGGTATAACAACAATATAAATCAAGGCAGTGAAAGGTAGTAATCTAAACTGGTCTATTGGGTTGAATAGTCTCAAGTCTTTGAAATCAATTTGATGAATTATCGATGTAACTCAATAGTATCCCGTGCGTGCCCAGGACCACGGTCAAGATTCTTGGGCTGAATCCGAGACGTGCCGCTAGGCAGTAAAAGGGTAGTATGTAAAGATGAGTGATGTCAGCATTATCACCCCGGGGCTGGCCTAGCCCGTAAGACTGATCAGAACAGGTATAGAACTGTCGAGTTACAAGTCAGGTTTCATCATTGATTTCTCCATACCCCCAAATCAGAAGTGTTCAAGTCAGGTATTTAAATAATCTGGAGCTAATGCCAACACAGGATCAGGCAGGCATATGTTTGTCTGGATAGACAACAGGAACGGTCCGTAAGGACAATAGGTCAGGTTTGTTGGCATTAGACACAAGATCAGGTAACAGGTAAGATCATGGTACATCATGTCAAGCCAGGTAATGTATAAAGGTGTCATGCCATGTCAAGAGTTGTACGGTACCATGTCGTGTCAAGTAATGGGTGTAATAAGTCATGTCAGGATGTACAAGATATCATGTGGGTGCTCATAATCGAACTAGCATAAACATGGTATACAGAATAAGCATGTGTGCTAATATAATCAACAAGCTGGAACTTGCAACGTGAAATGCAACCAGGTATAGATTAAGGTATGTAGATGCACATTTATCAGTTTGGGTTTAAGGGATAGTTTCAACATTACATGAATACAGTAAAACGAATGTGGATGATAAAATCATGTTAATATGTGCTAAGTAATCTAGAGATGCAATTAAATATAAATCAGGTTAGATGTATGCAAATGGTCGTCCGACAGGGTATAACATATAAAAGGGGTACTGTGGGCTATGCAAATAATTGTTATAAGATTTAAATATGAATGTGGGTATTATGTATAATAGAACTAAATGAAACCTGGAATATTTCGAGCTATGAATCTAAAAATGATATAACGGGACGTCGAAATGTTAAAATGGAAATTATGGTAGTAAATGTAAACTACAGGTTTAACGTGCACTCAAATTGGTACAAAGTAATTTAAATAGCATATATAGTAATTTAAATAGTATGTAGCAAGTTTCACTTGCCTCGACGGATCGCGAAGCGGTAAACGGAAAGTCACGCGTCGGCGGGAAAAGTCGCGAGGCGCGCACGGTACACGGAATGAACCCAAACCATGCACAAAGGGATTACACGGGTCAGATATCCTCGCTGGGTTGCCGGGATCGTCGACGTCGCGGCCGGATTCCGGCGATCACAGAAAACAGTGAACACTAAAATAAGAATAAAAGAACTGCATGAAGAAAAGAAGAGAAGAAGAGGAGGATGGAGGAGAGGATGCTCACAATGGTCTGTAGAGGGATCGTGAGGGTCGACGGCGTCGACGGAGCTCCGGCGAGAAACCTGCAGAGGCTACCGGCGGTTAAGAACTTGACACAGAACAGAAAAAAATGAAGGGAAGAAAGAGAAGGAAGGAGGAGGAAGGAGAGGAGAGGGAGCAGTGCTTACTGGGGTGCACGAGGGCCTAGGACACTGGGGCAAGGTCACCGGCGGCGATCACCCCGGTGGTACAAGTGTGTGCGGGGATGCACGGGCCTGGGTCGGGAGGCGTGTAGGCTCGGAAGGAAGGAGATGGGAGAGAAGGTAATGAGGGTGAGGAGATGACGAGGACGGGAGTCTTGTCGTCGGCTGTCGGCGACTGCGTGATGGGAGACGGCGGCTATGGTTTAACTGGTGATGGGTTTCGTCTTTAAACGAACAAAGGAGGAAAGAAAGATATATAAAGAGTGGAGAGAGAGAGATACGGAAGAGAGAGAGAGAGAGAATCAAGTAGAGAGAGATGGGAGATCGAGAGGAGTGAGAGAGAGGAAGGAACAGTGAGGAGAGAGGGATTTGGATTTTAGCGCAGAGAGATAAAGAGAGAATAGAGAGGAGAGAGAGAGAGAAAGAGAAGGGCGAAAGAGAGAGAGACATCGAGGGGGAAGATAGAGAGAGAAGTGTGGGCCCGGCACAAAATAAAGAAATGTGACTGGCTCGCGGGGGTTAGAAAAAGGTTTATGAAAATATTATAAAAGATTTTTAATATCTTAAAGAATGATTTCATTGGCTGGGGAAAACAGGAAAAAGATTTCCATTGCTAAAAAAATATTCTCATCTGTTAACTTACCAAAAAATCTTAGCTGATGAAATAGGTTAATGAATTTTAAAAATATTTAAATAATTAGAATTTGGCGGGATGCAAAATAATTCAGAAAAGCGCCCGGATCGGGTCCAAAATTTTGGATTTGAAATATGAAAATTATTAGCAAGCTCCAAAAATTAAAATGAAGGATTATTTAACAGAAATGCATACCCCCAAGAACGGACGCACGTACGTGCGCGTAGCCATCCAAACACGTCCGTTTCACTGAACGGGACGAGAACACGATGCAAGGATACTACCACAGGGTTAGGGGTACCAAGCAGGCCATGCCATGTATTTTTAAATTATTTTAAGGGACTTAAATTGTTATATGAAAAAATATGTGATGTTAGGGTATTCCACAATTATGAAACAACAAGCTCAAGCAAGCGGGTCGAATATAAGTAACTACCATTCGCAACCAAACACGGTAAATGAAATAAACACCACAAACAATACATACGGCAACATAAATTGGTATAACAGAATCGGTTGTTACATTGGATATGGTACGTTCCATGATGAGTAATGCTGAGTTGTCGCGATCCTTCTTGGATTATGCACTAGAATCAGCTGCAAATCTTTTGAACAAGGTTCCTACCAAGACTGTATCTACCACACCATATCAGATGTGGAGTGGGAAGAAACCCTATTTTCAGTATCTGAAAATATGGGGATGTTCAGATTTTGTCAAAAAGCAGCATGCGGAGAAGCTCGAGGCATGCTCAGTACTGTGTAAGTTTGTGGGATTCCCAAAGAACTCCAGATGGTATCTTTTCTATTACGCAGAGGAACAAAAGGTTTTTGTTTCTCGACATGCCCACTCTTTGGAAAATCAATTTTTAGAAAAAGAAACTAGTGGGAGTGCAATAAAACTGGAAGAAATTCCAGAACTACAAGCTATTATTGAAAGCATGATGGAACCAGAAGTTTCAAAAGAACAGGACATCCCCGCGCCTCTCCGTAGGACTAGTAGGCAGTCTTATCCGCCCGAGAGATACTACGGTTTTCTCATAGACGGGGATAGAGAGGATTACATCATTGACGATGATGAGCCAATTAGTTTCCAGCAAGCCATTCAGAGCAGAGACTCGGTAAAATGGCTGGATGCAATGCGGACCGAGATGGAGTCCATGTACACCAACAAAGTATGGACTTTGGATATTGCTCCAGAAGGGGTAAAACCCGTAGGCTGCAAATGGATCTTCAGAAAGAAGATTGGTGTAGATGGACAGGTTGAAACCTATAAGGCTAGACTTGTTGCAAAAGGATTTCGTCAAAGTCCTGATTTGGACTATGATGAAACCTTTTCTCCAGTGGCTATGCTCAAATCCATTCGGATCCTTCTTGCCATTGCTGCCTTCCACGATTATGAGATTTGGTAGATGGACGTAAAGACCGCTTTTCTAAATGGAAATTTGGAAGAGTGCGTCTATATGGATCAGCTAGAGGGTTTTATTCAGAGTGGGAGCAGCAGGAAAGTGTGCAAGTTGCTTAAGTCCATTTATGGACTAAAGCAGGTATCGCAGAGTTGGAACATCTGTTTTGATGAGACGGTAAAAGAATTCGACTTTATCAAAAATCCAGATGAACCATGCATTTATAGTAAGATTGTAGCGAGAACTGTGGTATTCCTTGTCTTATACGTGGATGACATTCTGCTGATTGGAAATGACATTCCTATTCTACAATTTGTCAAAGGATTCTTTCCACAAAGGTTCTCCATGAAAGATCTGGGTGATGCCTCCTACATTCTGAGGATCCGATCTATCGTGATAGATCTAAGAGGATGTTGGGACTTTCACAGTCCAGATACATCGACACCATACTGAAAAGATTCAGTATGGAAGATTCTAAGCACGGTAGTCTACCAACTTGTCACGGAATCACCCTCTCCAAAGAGATGTCTCCAAAGACTGATTTGGAAAAGGATCACATATCTATTATACCCTACGCTTCTGCGGTAGGCTCTATAATGTATGCGATGTTGTGTACCAGACCAGATGTTGCTTATGCACTAAGCGTGGTAAGCCGGTATCAGTCAAACCCAGAGGAGAAGCACTGCATAGAAGTAAAGAACATTCTCAAGTACCTGAGAAGGACTAAGGAGATGTTCTTGCTGTATGGCGGAAAAGACTTTCTGATTGAGTCCTTTGCTGACTCCAGCTTCCAGAGTGACAAGGATGACTCCAAGTCCATGTCGGGTTATGTCTTTACCCTCAGTGGAGGGGCGGTCTGTTGGAAGAGCTCCAAGCAGGACACCATTGCTGACTCGACGATGGAAGCGGAGTATATTGTTGCTTGTGACGCCGCAAAAGAAGCAGTCTAGATGAGGAAGTTCTTAACAGAACTTCAGGTGGTTCCATCCATTGTTGATCCAATACCTCTGTATTGTGACAACAACGAGGCTATAGCTTTAGCAAAAAAACCCAGGTCCCATCAGAAGTCCAGACATATCTTGAGGCGGTATCACCTGATCAGGGAGATCATGGATCGCCAGGAGATCAAGGTGCGGAGAGTAGATACAAAGAACAACACTGCAGATCCACTCACAAATGCCATCCCTCAGATGCAGTTCGAGAGGATATTCGAGATGATAGATCTGCGATACGCCAATACATGATCTTAGTGCAAGTGGGAGATTGTTAGTGATATCTTCCCTAAAGGCCATTATTGTATAGTACTAGTTTGTATATTACATTTTGGAAGCTTGGGATATACACCGATATAATAACAGTCTTGCTCAATATAGTAGTATGCTACTTAGTTTGTTTCTATCTTAATATGTGTATATGTTTCTTTTAACGTATCACTAATACATATTGATAGAGCCCTTAGGAATTTTGCTTGACTATCAGCGTTGTGATGGCAGTCACACTAGTGGGGGCTGGGTAGTCAATAAGCACATCCTTATATAGGTCCCTAGTCGTAGGATTATCGAGACAGGGCATCGATACTCCAGAATAGACTAGTGTATACGCTTCTCATCCCAGCAGGGGAGATGGTCTGTCCCACAGCCATTAGTACATCGTACCGGAGATAGTATATAGGCGCTCATTGAGTTATGAGTTACACTGGACGGACTCATAGGGAACTGCTGGTTGGTACTATACCTATCGTCAGGTAGCAGTTCCCAGGTGACATGACTACAACATAGTCCGTTGAGTTGACACTGCTACTTCGCTTCGAGTGTGTTCCCACTGTTCTTAGATTACCACCCTACCACGGCTCAATGGAGTCATGCAAACAGGTAGTAGTTGGGTGCAGTCCCGAAGTATTTGAGGCAGGCGATTAGATAGGATTCGTCTCTCCCGGTATTGGGGGTTGATATCGCTCTGTGTTTGGAAAGCTATTACACAAAGTCCCTAGCCAGGGCAAGCGAGATTTACTGGTAGGTACTCCAGTAGTTTCTTAGGGTGTTCTGAGCTCTACTCCAGCACGACTTATTACGCTATTAGGGGTCTGACGGCTACCGCCTCCTAGGCTCGATATGCGATACTCTTAGACGAACAGACCGGACTGTATGGAGATTGTCACAGATAGGCTCAGTAGGAGTTCGAATCAGTTTGCTCATCGGCCTTCTTATCGACAGATATCTGGGAAGCCGTTACGTGAAGCTAGTACCACTGACGTGCTTGTGGTTAAACCCACTGCCAGCGTATTGTCGAGTCTTTAGAGTCCCACACAGAGGGTTTCCCTGCTTCGGGCGAAACGATATAGAGGCCGTATGTTTTTACGGCAGGGCTTCGATCACATACGTGTACTTGTGCACGGATGATGTTCGGACGGATAATACTAGTGGGCTTTGGTTTAAACCGGGTCCTAGTATTATATTCTTGGATTATTTTCGTCTCATTGTATTCGTAATTTTCGGAATATGGATACGGGTATGTATATACGGTGAGGGGTATTCTTGTAATTTGTGCAAGAATTCTTATAGAAGAGGACACCTCATTTCTTGTATAACCATTTATGTTAAATGGTAAATGAGGTGGAGGTATGAGGTGTGGATTTTTCATTAAATGAAGCATGGCTACTTGGTGACTCATGGAGTGACTCATTTTGTGACTATTGAAGCATGCTTGATATTTTCATTTGTGAATTATTGTATACTTCATAATTCACAAGACTTATCTATATTCATTTCATTATTATTTTTCACACTCTCTCTCCTCAAGAGGTCTCTTCTTCTTTCTCAAACCCTAATTGTCTCATGTGTTGAGAAACCTAGGGTTGTTGAGACTAAACAATCCATAATCACCCTCTATAACCTCTAGGCTACTTAGATTAGCACACTAGGTACCCTAGTTACCTCAAGTTTGAGGTTGGAGCTTAAAGTATAGACTCTCGAGTGGATCATCATTGACTCGAGGAGGCCGATGAGGAGGCACAATCCGTACACTCTTCAAGGAGCTTAAGACAAGGAGAATGAGAACAAGAAGACTCGAAGGACTTGATACTACGAGGTATAACTTTCTTCCGAGTAGTTAAACATCTTGGTAGTTGTGCTAGCTAGGGTTTATGGTCGATCCTGGGTTCAAGTCGGTGTTGCGAAGCCCGTAAAAATTGTTTTTTGCGTATTCCACCTCCTCGCGAACCCGCGGGGTGCGCGACATCGACTTACACCATCAAGACCCGAAGTTAGGAATATGCCGCCACTTCGCTTTTGCTTTGGTGTCGCGCCGATCTTTCGCTGAAGTAGGGTAGACATCAATATGACCTTTATGCTGTGCATATCGCCATCGAGATCTGAAGCTAGGATTTTGCCGTCACTCCATTTTTGCTTTGGCTTCTTAGAGCTTTGCTGACACTACGTCTGTACTCTACTGGAGTAAGAGAGACGTCAAATTGGTCTTTAGGCCACATGCATTGCTATCGAGACCTAGTGCTAGGATTTTGCCATTACTCCGTCTTTGATGGTCCATATTGACGTTGCATCCGCATCCTGTTGGCATGAGGAGGAACGTCAAGATGATCTATAGGCTGTAGATGTTGCCATTGAGATTTGGAGCTAGGAATATGCCATTTCTCCACTTTTATTTGACCTTTAGGTCCTTATTGACGTTGCGTCTGCACCCTACTAGAATGTGAACAAAAGACGAGATGATCGCTAGGCTGTACATGTTGCCATCGAGACCTGGAACTATGAATATGACATTGCTCCACTTTGATCTGACCCTTTAGTTTATGTTGACGTTGCGTCTGCATCCTGGTGGCATGAGGAGAAACGTCGAGATGATCTCTAGGCTGTTGATGTTGCCATCGAGATCTGGAGCTAGGATTTTGCCATCACTCCACTTTTATTTGACCCTTGGGTCCTTGTTGACATCGCGCCTGCACTTTGCTAGTATGAGGAGGAACGTCGAGATGATCTCTAGGCTGTTGATGTTGCCATCGAGATCTAGAGCTAGGATTTTGCCACCACTCCACTTTTATTTGACCCTTGGGTCCTTGTTGACGTCACGTCTGCACCCTGCTGGCATGAGATGGAACATCAAGATGATCTCTGGGCTGTTGATGTTGCCATCGAGATCTGGAGCTAGAAATATACCATTGCTCCACTTTGATCTGACCCTTTAGTCTATGTTAACGTTGCGTCCGCATCTTATTGGAACGAGAAGGAACATCGAGCTAGAGCTAGAATTTTGCCATTACTCCATTTTGATTTGACCCTTTGGTCCATATTGACGTTGCCTGGAGCGTGATTGTAATGATTGAGGGATGACCTATCCCGGTAGGACAGTCTTGCTCGAGATGATAGTATGCTATCTGGTTTACCTTTGTCATCGTGTACTGCTTTAGGTGACATGACACGTCGCTATTACACGTTGATAGAGCCCCTAGGATTCTTGCTTGACCACCAGCAGTATGAGGGCGATCATATAAGTGGGAGCTGGGGGTCTATAAGCTTATCCTTAAAAGGTCCCTAGTCGTGGGAGTTTCGAGACTGGGCATCGATACTCCATTAGTAGACTAGTGTATACAGTCGAGACCCCGACGAGGGGCGGTGGCCGGTCTCACAAGCCACTGGTGTCAGTTGGATCACCTAAGATGTATACAGGTGCTCATTGGGTTATGAGTACACCGGACAGGACTCGCCGGGAACATGCTAGTTGGTCATATACCAGACGTCAGATGGCAGTTCCCTGGTGACATGTGTGCAGGTTAGTTCATCGACCTGGGGATCGTCATTTGTCTCGTGTGAGTTCCCACTGTACTTTGATTACTACCCTACCACGGCTCAAAGGAGTCGTGCAAACAGGTTTTAGTTGGGTACAGTCCCGAGCCACATGGAGGCAGTGAGCGTATCTTCAGGGGTTCGTCTCTCCCGGTATTGGGGGTGAGGTCGTGCTGTGTCTAGGAGAGCCATTACACAAAGTCCTTGGCCAAGGCAAGGAGATTTACTGGTAGGTATTCCAGTAGTATCTCAGGGTGTTCTGGGCTACACTCCGACACGACTTGTACCGCTTTTGGGGGTCTGACTTTTACGAACCCCCTAGGCCCGCCATGCGATACTCATTGACGAACGGACCGGACTGCACGGATATTGTCACTGACAGGCTCAGTTGGGTGTCGGGGTGAGCTTCCTCATCGACGTCCCTTTTGGTCAATAGCTGGTGGCCCGTCACGTATTGGCATATACCTCTGACGTGCTAGTGGTTAAATCCTCAGCCATTGTATTGACGAGTCTTTAGAGTCCGCCACACTTTCAGTTACTCAAGCTTTCGGGCGAAAGGTTGTAGAGGCCGTATGGAGATATGGCAAGGTCCGATTAGATACGTGCGGTATTGCACGAATCAGGATCGGACAGTCTGTACTATAGGCCGTATGGTTATATGGCAGGGTTCGATCAGATACGTGCGGTATTGCATGGATCAGGATCGAACAGATATTACTAGCCGGTTTTGGTATAAGCCGGATCCTAGTATAGTACAGTGTAGATTTTGTCTCATTGCATTTGTATTTCGGTCGGAATACAAATGCGGGTGTGTATGCACAGTATCGGGGTTTTCCTGTAATTTATTACGGGACCAGTTTTCTGGAGTTGCCAGTTTGCTTTCCGTTTCGGCCGATTTCCATTGTTCCGTTCATTGGCCGAAGATTGGTGGAGGAGGGCTTATTTGCATTGTTGCAAATAAGTGTTTGTGGAGGGGTTCTTTGCTTATTGTTTTATCATGATAGCCTCTCATTGACCTTGACTTCTAGCTTCATGATGGCTTGACTTTGGCTCATCATGGTTGTTGATCATGAGGTTGGTGGAAGGTGGTTGAGTGTGGGTTTTGATTTGATGATGATGAGGGGTATGGTTGTTGAGTGAGGACTTTTTCTTTGTGATGATTTCTTTTGAATGATAACCATTCTCTCTCTCTCTCTTTTTTCCACCCACCCCCTTGTTGTTCTCTCTCTCTCTCCCTTTGCTACAAGGGGCCGGCCATTCTTGAGGATGGGGTTGATTGATTTTTGGTGTGGCATTTTTGGTTCTCTTCATTCTCCAAAAATCACACAAGAACCCTCTCCAAAAGTTCACTTCATTTTCCTCCACCACAAAGGTATCTCTATGAACCCCAAATGAGACTTCTTCTACTACGAATTCTACAACGAATCTTGGGCACGTCGAGTAGCCGGCTTCGTCCCCGAGTTGCCTCGGCATTGAGGTGGGAGCCCGTAAACAAAGTAGGCGATGTGGTGCACTTCCGGCGACGAGGAGGAGACGGGACATTCCGCAAGTGATCGGGACGATGACGAGAAGACCGGAGGACTTGGATCGTCGGTATATCTCTATTCCCTTTCTTGTAAATAGCTTAGACTAGTTAATGGTTCGATCCGGAGTTTAGTGCGCGGTGGTGCCGGTTTGCAAAGTCCGCAAAATTTTAGTTATTCACCGCTTCCGCTTTCCGGCGTCGGATTGACGGCCGGGGCGCCGCCGTGCACTTACAGTGGTATCAGAGCCTCGCCATTAACTTAGTCTAGCTTTGTGTAATGTGTTTGCATTTCCGATCGATCAAAAAGTCCAAAAACCCGTATTTTGTCGCATCAGTTTTCTGTTGAAAATTTTTGGTCTCGAAAATTTTTTCAAGTTGTAAAATATTAATGTACTGGAGATTTCAAGGCTACTGAGAAAATTCGAGAGTGTCAGTCAACAGTACAAGCGCGGAAGCGCGGCCTGACCTTCCTTAAGCGTCGCCCTTCCGCCGCTTACTGTTCTGATCCCTGCATCAAATTTCTTCAGTAGTTTTCTGGGCTTAAAGTATGGGTTTTGGAATATTAAAATTGGGCCAATTATTTCTGTGACTGCTACAGTATTCTTTGTGGGCCCACTTGTTAAAGTTTGATCAATCGGATATTTTAAACACATTTTTCACAGTATTTACATTATATCTGCGACCGTGAATGTCACTCGATCGGTAAATCCGGTCTAACTGCTATAGCCCGGTTAGACGGATTTGCGAACGTGACTTTCACGTTGATGTTCTATGTATTTGCTGTGATGTTGCGGATCGGTCGTGGGGATAGCCTGGATGCAATGCTAGTACTGTGCTGTTGTATTATGTACATTTGATATTGCGGGGCGAGCGTCCGACATGTGGACTGCCGTCACTGCCTGATTGTATTATTATTTTGGGGCACGACCTGGTTGCGGTCGATGTACCCGGTGTATGTATATTTTACTTTCTGTACTAGGATTGCCCCGCGGAGGGGTGCACGGATAGCCGGGTTCTGGAGGGCAACAAGCCCGCATCTCATGGCATTGAGACGGAGGGGGCTTCACTCTAGGATTGGCGGGCTATTCGCCGCACTCGTAGGGGGTACAGGTTGACCCAGGAGGGGTGCCCAAGTTGCCGGATTCCGTGAAGTGCTGGGTGGTCCATTCACGGCGCTGAAGGGGACTGCCTCGCTTCAGGTTTTGGCGGGTGACTTGCCGCGCCCGTAGGGGTCTAGGATTACATTGCACAGGCTATCCACACGACCAGGGGAACGTCGGGTTTCAGCGGCTCTGTGAAACCCGGGGATCCCAGATATCTGTATTGTTTCTGTGATGCTGTTCATTCTCTGTGATGTTGCATTTTATTCACGCCTTGAGCGAAATACTATATATTGGTATATATATTAGTAGATGTTGTATATGTTTTGCATCCGCGCTAGTCCAGTCCCCGCTCTGTCGTTAGTAAGCTAACCTAACGGGTAATGACGGGACCCAGTGGCGAATGCGGATGGCATATACGTACATCAGTATATTTTCGTTCTTTTTGGTGTGATCAATTGATGGGACTGCATTGATTCGGATCAATGCAAGTTAAAACAAACCTAATCTGATGTTGTTGGAACACTTTTCAAAAAGCTGTTATTGCAAGGACGTTTACTTTTGTTTTGCATCGAGATATTCAGTTGGAATATCCTGCTCCTCAGTCGACGAGGCAAGGGCCGAGATCCCTTCACCGGGAGTGACCCCTTGGACAAAAGGTTTGCGTCAGGGCATTAACTTCACTATAGCCGATTACTTTTGCTTTGCATCGAGGTATTCAGTTGGAATATCCTGCACCTCATTCTACGGGGAAAGAGCCGAGATCCCTTCACCGGGAGTGACCTCTTTAGCGAAGGTTTTCGTCACTATATTTTAAAAAGCTATCCGTTCCTTCGACGATATCAAGTTCTTTACGTTAAAGGTTTTCGCCAGAAACCATTCGTAGCCCTCCGTCATTTCAGCTAAATATTCGGTAGTATTCAAGCTATGTATTTTGACCTCACGCCAAGGCATAGTGATTGGTAGCTGCCGGGTATTTATCTGTTGCATAGATAGATGCGTTGTTTTGGGACAGTCGTACTACTATTTTGGCCTACGTCAAGGGTATGTACGGGTGGATTCAAATTAACCTGGATAATGACGGGCAGAACTTGACATGTGACTTATGATATTTTGACCTCACGCCAAGGTCATAAGAGCATGGGGCAGAAAACACATCGGGAGTTTCAAAAGAACTGAAACTTGCCAGATATGCGCATACCTTCTGGAGTGTGATGACGTGAGCGGATTCCGTCACGTTATCATGCGATGAGAGTTGGATCCCGATTCCCACTGATGAGTTAGTTTACTCCTCGGGTAACCCCGACTAATTCTTCTTTCAGGTTTGGAGGAGAATTTGAGGTACAGTGGGAGGTTTCCAGATTAGATAAATTGGTAACCATTCTGATCTAGGTTAGAGTGCACGCTGAGTGTTTATTTTCTCTCTCTTTGGCAGCGACCATTTGACCCGACCCTAAGACTATGACTCAGTGACCAAGTTGACCGAACCTTCTTAAACACTGGCTTTTGGATTGTCAGAGTTGCGAACCTCATTGCCACTCCTACTTTTACCCTTTTCTCCAGGACACCCCGTATTACTACGAACGTCCACTTCCATTGGACAAAACCATCGTATGGTTAGATACGAACTCGAAAGAATTTATTCGAGGATGGTTTCCGGTTCTGGAGAAAACGGATAGGATTATTCAGTTGTCTTTTCCTTTTTACCCTCTCTCAGGTTACGAGTACTCCTTGGTTTAGGGGTAGTACACCTATTACGCAAATTGGATTGTCTTCTTCCAAACCTTAGGCTGGTGCCGACCGGTAGGGAATGAAGAAAACCAATTAGCATAACGATGGTGTGCAGAAGGTATTAAGTTCAGACAAAGAAAGGGATTAGTAAGAGGGCAAAGTAAATTGCAACAGATATTCACGACCAAACCAAGTATTTCTTCGCCAATCCTAAATCACCTTTGTATTTCTCCAGGACACTCCGTATCACTACGAAGATCCACAGTTTATTGGATACTCCATCGTATGGTTATATACGAACTCGAAAGGAACTTGTTCCAGTTCGGGGATGGATTCTGGTCCAGGAGAAATAGGAATAAAGTACATTCAGGTGTCTTTTATCTTCACCTTCTCTCGCGTTGCGAGTGTTCCTAGGATTGGGACAGTACACCCATTATGCTTATTGGATAGTCTTCTTCCAAACCATAGGCTGGTGCCGAACGGTAGGGAAGGAAGAAAACCATTTGGCCTAAAGGGGTGCACAGAAGGTAAAGACTAAAGACATATGAAGGGATATGGAGAGGTGGCAAAGAACTATACGGTTACAGTCGTGAATCTGGAAGAGGCATTACTAGGAATACCAGGATACCCCATCGAAATATTTCAATGTTTCAGTCTCACTGTGTACTGTTAAAAGAAAACTGATTTCCCGATTAGACACTTGCTCCAGGGTATGTATTTACCAGGTATGATTCTCACATCTGTATGGTTTTACAGATGATGAGTGGGAGTAAGTTATTGAGAATTGGGTGATCATCCTCATTATGTCGGGATTCGTTGTAATCAGTGATATTTGAGGAAATCACCTGGGCTGTTTGCCGGTCGGCAAATATTTGGTTTTGAATATCCGCTGTTATGCACCAATTTCAAATTGATATATCTGAACGTCTATTTTCATAGAGTGAGATATACCTTTCTGAAATTATGTCTACGACATTTACCTATATCAGTGGATGGTTAGGTAAGGAGCATTAAACAGCGGTGTAATTCTTCTTAACCATAAGTACAGTTTTCAACCTACGACACACAGTGAATGAGTTATCAGACTCAAGGGACTTATACAAAGGATTGTATGTTGTCCAGGGTCCATCAGGACAAAAGGGGTTGGTCCTCATACTATATTCTGTTTACTTTTAACTTCTCTAGTTCTTAGACATGTGTTTCGTAGAAACACAGGGTCTAAGTTTTGAGGAGTTATAGGTATTTGAATAGAGTAGAGAACCAGGTGTAGCAAGTATCGGGATTCTTCAAAGTGATCGAAGATGTAGATACTTGTGTATGGTATTCAGTTGATAGTAATGATAAAGAGATCTTGCTTCTCTTTCAGGTTACTCATAATTGGAAGTATTCTTAAGTTGAGTAACGCTGATCGGCCTCCTTCCATTTAGTTGACATGCACTGGAGACAGTTGCATGATTTGAATCTGGTTCAATTAAATCAGTGCCTCTGGTCCTATATGGGATATAGAACAGTTCATATCTTAACGATGTTAAGGTACGGGGAGTTGTCCGGCTTATGCTTAAAACCAGACACTGGACAACTCAAGGCACGTTTCTGTAATGGCTGTTTGTGGGTTGACCCAGGCTATGACGCGGGTTGATTTTCTACCATCTGGATGAACAATAGCAATATTGTTCTAGACTCGCCACAGTTTTAATAAAAATGGATTTTTTCAGAAAAACAGTAGTGGGAGTATGGTAGAACTGGAAGTGATTCTAGAACCACAAACGATTACTGAAGATTTGATAAGGAACCTAAAGATTCAATCTGGATTGACATTCCATTGACCACTCCGCAGATAAGGTGGGTAACTTCAGGCACCCGAGAGGCACTACGGTAGCCTCAAGGACGGTGACAGGGAAGTTCTTGTTTACCCACAATTGCCATTGCTGTTGTTCCAGGTTACGAGACCCGGCGGGAGGATGAGTATAGCGTCGTTCTAAACCAGTTTTAGAAGTGTACGTCTATATGACTCTGCCAGAGGGTTGTCGTAGTCAGTGGGAGCAGCGGAAGCATTGGTGGACAGGTTGCTTATGTCTATTTATAGACTAAAGCAGATGTAGCGGAGATAGATCATCTATTTCTGACGTGACAGTCATGGGTTTGACTTCATCAGAATAGGGGATGGATCTGTTGAGAAGGTAGTAGGGTGTGATATCCTGGTATTTGGATGATATACACAGAGTAGGAAAAGAAACTCCTACACTTCGATCGGTTATACTTTGGTCGTCACACAGTTGTTTCTCCACAAAGGAAATGGATTTTATGCAGACATACTGGTTACTAGATCTATGGTTTTAGATCTAGATTTGGGTGGTTTCCCAATCAGGGTACTTGACAGCATTCTAAGAGTATTTAGGATGGACGACTCCTGGCACGGTAGTGTACCTGCAGGTAATGGAGTCACCCTCTCCAAAGGTGTCTTACAGACTAAAGGGGAGAGGGACGGGCATGATTGGCAGATCACTTGCTCAGGCAATTGAGTCAATCGTGAGATGTCAAGTACCACACCAGATGTTGTTCTTGCACTAGATGCAATAAGTTGACATTAATCCAATCCTGGAGAAACAGTCGGAAGCAGTTTTAGAACATAAGTGGATGTTCTAGGGATATGATAACGACAGCCTCATTCAGGAGACAGTTATCATTCCAGGCTTCCAAGGTGACATGGACGACAAGAAGGTTGTCAGAGTTATAGTTTTCCTTCTGATGAGGGGCAGTATTTTGGACAGGTGGTCCAAGGCAATACTGAGGGAGGCATGGCGCGCAGGATACTGATTAAGTTCAGTTGACGATACAGTCTAAGAAGTTTGGATTTGGAGTTCATTCATGAGCTATGTCCCATCAGACATCCAGACACATTCTAAGACAGGTATTGCTCATTTCGGGAGATGGGTTTCTCCGCGAACATGAGACATAGAGAGACATGGAAAGAAACAACAAAGCGGATCCACTCACTGAGGCGATTCCTCGAACGCAATAGTTTCGCAAACGAGCTTTGTGAGACTGACTAGTAGAGGAGTTGGGTGTTCGGTATCACACGGGCTGTGAGTATGCGACATCGCAATAATTAGCCTTGAGTGCAAGTGGGAGATTGTTGGAGATAGTGCCCTCAGAGTCAATTATTAGGTCACAGGTACGTGATTGTAATGATTGAGGGAGGACCTATCCCGGTAGGACAGTCTTGCTCGAGATGATAGTATGCTATCTGGTTTACCTTTGTCATCGTGTACTGCTTTAGGTGACATGACACGTCGCTATTACACGTTGATAGAGCCCCTAGGATTCTTGCTTGACCACCAGCAGTATGAGGGCGATCATATAAGTGGGAGCTGGGGGTCTATAAGCTTATCCTTAAAAGGTCCCTAGTCGTGGGAGTTTCGAGACTGGGCATCGATACTCCATTAGTAGACTAGTGTATACAGTCGAGACCCCGACGAGGGGCGGTGGCCGGTCTCACAAGCCACTGGTGTCAGTTGGATCACCTAAGATGTATACAGGTGCTCATTGGGTTATGAGTACACCGGACAGGACTCGCCGGGAACATGCTAGTTGGTCATATACCAGACGTCAGATGGCAGTTCCCTGGTGACATGTGTGCAGGTTAGTTCATCGACCTGGGGATCGTCATTTGTCTCGTGTGAGTTCCCACTGTACTTTGATTACACCCTACCACGGCTCAAAGGAGTCGTGCAAACAGGTTTTAGTTGGGTACAGTCCCGAGCCACATGGAGGCAGTGAGCGTATCTTCAGGGGTTCGTCTCTCCCGGTATTGGGGGTGAGGTCGTGCTGTGTCTAGGAGAGCCATTACACAAAGTCCTTGGCCAAGGCAAGGAGATTTACTGGTAGGTATTCCAGTAGTATCTCAGGGTGTTCTGGGCTACACTCCGACACGACTTGTACCGCTTTTGGGGGTCTGACTTTTACCAACCCCCTAGGCCCGCCATGCGATACTCATTGACGAACGGACCGGACTGCACGGATATTGTCACTGACAGGCTCAGTTGGGTGTCGGGGTGAGCTTCCTCATCGACGTCCCTTTTGGTCAATAGCTGGTGGCCCGTCACGTATTGGCATATACCTCTGACGTGCTAGTGGTTAAATCCTCAGCCATTGTATTGACGAGTCTTTAGAGTCCGCCACACTTTCAGTTACTCAAGCTTTCGGGCGAAAGGTTGTAGAGGCCGTATGGAGATATGGCAAGGTCCGATCAGATACGTGCGGTATTGCACGAATCAGGATCGGACAGTCTGTACTATAGGCCGTATGGTTATATGGCAGGGTTCGATCAGATACGTGCGGTATTGCATGGATCAGGATCGAACAGATATTACTAGCCGGTTTTGGTATAAGCCGGATCCTAGTATAGTACAGTGTAGATTTTGTCTCATTGCATTTGTATTTCGGTCGGAATACAAATGCGGGTGTGTATGCACAGTATCGGGGTTTTCCTGTAATTTATTACGGGACCAGTTTTCTGGAGTTGCCAGTTTGCTTTCCGTTTCGGCCGATTTCCATTGTTCCGTTCATTGGCCGAAGATTGGTGGAGGAGGGCTTATTTGCATTGTTGCAAATAAGTGTTTGTGGAGGGGTTCTTTGCTTATTGTTTTATCATGATAGCCTCTCATTGACCTTGACTTCTAGCTTCATGATGGCTTGACTTTGGCTCATCATGGTTGTTGATCATGAGGTTGGTGGAAGGTGGTTGAGTGTGGGTTTTGATTTGATGATGATGAGGGGTATGGTTGTTGAGTGAGGACTTTTTCTTTGTGATGATTTCTTTTGAATGATAACCATTCTCTCTCTCTCTTTTTTCCACCCACCCCCTTGTTGTTCTCTCTCTCTCTCCCTTTGCTACAAGGGGCCGGCCATTCTTGAGGATGGGGTTGATTGATTTTTGGTGTGGCATTTTTGGTTCTCTTCATTCTCCAAAAATCACACAAGAACCCTCTCCAAAAGTTCACTTCATTTTCCTCCACCACAAAGGCATCTCTATGAACCCCAAATGAGACTTCTTCTACTACGAATTCTACAACGAATCTTGGGCACGTCGAGTAGCCGGCTTCGTCCCCGAGTTGCCTCGGCATTGAGGTGGGAGCCCGTAAACAAAGTAGGCGATGTGGTGCACTTCCGGCGACGAGGAGGAGACGGGACATTCCGCAAGTGATCGGGACGATGACGAGAAGACCGGAGGACTTGGATCGTCGGTATATCTCTATTCCCTTTCTTGTAAATAGCTTAGACTAGTTAATGGTTCGATCCGGAGTTTAGTGCGCGGTGGTGCCGGTTTGCAAAGTCCGCAAAATTTTAGTTATTCACCGCTTCCGCTTTCCGGCGTCGGATTGACGGCCGGGGCGCCGCCGTGCACTTACAGTGGTATCAGAGCCTCGCCATTAACTTAGTCTAGCTTTGTGTAATGTGTTTGCATTTCCGATCGATCAAAAAGTCCAAAAACCCGTATTTTGTCGCATCAGTTTTCTGTTGAAAATTTTTGGTCTCGAAAATTTTTTCAGGTTGTAAAATATTAATGTACTGGAGATTTCAAGGCTACTGAGAAAATTCGAGAGTGTCAGTCAACAGTACAAGCGCGGAAGCGCGGCCTGACCTTCCTTAAGCGTCGCCCTTCCGCCGCTTACTGTTCTGATCCCTGCATCAAATTTCTTCAGTAGTTTTCTGGGCTTAAAGTATGGGTTTTGGAATATTAAAATTGGGCCAATTATTTCTGTGACTGCTACAGTATTCTTTGTGGGCCCACTTGTTAAAGTTTGATCAATCGGATATTTTAAACACATTTTTCACAGTATTTACATTATATCTGCGACCGTGAATGTCACTCGATCGGTAAATCCGGTCTAACTGCTATAGCCCGGTTAGACGGATTTGCGAACGTGACTTTCACGTTGATGTTCTATGTATTTGCTGTGATGTTGCGGATCGGTCGTGGGGATAGCCTGGATGCAATGCTAGTACTGTGCTGTTGTATTATGTACATTTGATATTGCGGGGCGAGCGTCCGACATGTGGACTGCCGTCACTGCCTGATTGTATTATTATTTTGGGGCACGACCTGGTTGCGGTCGATGTACCCGGTGTATGTATATTTTACTTTCTGTACTAGGATTGCCCCGCGGAGGGGTGCACGGATAGCCGGGTTCTGGAGGGCAACAAGCCCGCATCTCATGGCATTGAGACGGAGGGGGCTTCACTCTAGGATTGGCGGGCTATTCGCCGCACTCGTAGGGGGTACAGGTTGACCCAGGAGGGGTGCCCAAGTTGCCGGATTCCGTGAAGTGCTGGGTGGTCCATTCACGGCGCTGAAGGGGACTGCCTCGCTTCAGGTTTTGGCGGGTGACTTGCCGCGCCCGTAGGGGTCTAGGATTACATTGCACAGGCTATCCACACGACCAGGGGAACGTCGGGTTTCAGCGGCTCTGTGAAACCCGGGGATCCCAGATATCTGTATTGTTTCTGTGATGCTGTTCATTCTCTGTGATGTTGCATTTTATTCACGCCTTGAGCGAAATACTATATATTGGTATATATATTAGTAGATGTTGTATATGTTTTGCATCCGCGCTAGTCCAGTCCCCGCTCTGTCGTTAGTAAGCTAACCTAACGGGTAATGACGGGACCCAGTGGCGAATGCGGATGGCATATACGTACATCAGTATATTTTCGTTCTTTTTGGTGTGATCAATTGATGGGACTGCATTGATTCGGATCAATGCAAGTTAAAACAAACCTAATCTGATGTTGTTGGAACACTTTTCAAAAAGCTGTTATTGCAAGGACGTTTACTTTTGTTTTGCATCGAGATATTCAGTTGGAATATCCTGCTCCTCAGTCGACGAGGCAAGGGCCGAGATCCCTTCACCGGGAGTGACCCCTTGGACAAAAGGTTTGCGTCAGGGCATTAACTTCACTATAGCCGATTACTTTTGCTTTGCATCGAGGTATTCAGTTGGAATATCCTGCACCTCATTCTACGGGGAAAGAGCCGAGATCCCTTCACCGGGAGTGACCTCTTTAGCGAAGGTTTTCGTCACTATATTTTAAAAAGCTATCCGTTCCTTCGACGATATCAAGTTCTTTACGTTAAAGGTTTTCGCCAGAAACCATTCGTAGCCCTCCGTCATTTCAGCTAAATATTCGGTAGTATTCAAGCTATGTATTTTGACCTCACGCCAAGGCATAGTGATTGGTAGCTGCCGGGTATTTATCTGTTGCATAGATAGATGCGTTGTTTTGGGACAGTCGTACTACTATTTTGGCCTACGTCAAGGGTATGTACGGGTGGATTCAAATTAACCTGGATAATGACGGGCAGAACTTGACATGTGACTTATGATATTTTGACCTCACGCCAAGGTCATAAGAGCATGGGGCAGAAAACACATCGGGAGTTTCAAAAGAACTGAAACTTGCCAGATATGCGCATACCTTCTGGAGTGTGATGACGTGAGCGGATTCCGTCACGTTATCATGCGATGAGAGTTGGATCCCGATTCCCACTGATGAGTTAGTTTACTCCTCGGGTAACCCCGACTAATTCTTCTTTCAGGTTTGGAGGAGAATTTGAGGTACAGTGGGAGGTTTCCAGATTAGATAAATTGGTAACCATTCTGATCTAGGTTAGAGTGCACGCTGAGTGTTGACGTTGCGTCTGCATCCTGGTGGCATGAGGAGAAACGTCGAGATGATCTCTAGGCTGTTGATGTTGCCATCGAGATCTGGAGCTAGGATTTTGCCATCACTCCACTTTTATTTGACCCTTGGGTCCTTGTTGACATCGCGCCTGCACTTTGCTAGTATGAGGAGGAACGTCGAGATGATCTCTAGGCTGTTGATGTTGCCATCGAGATCTAGAGCTAGGATTTTGCCACCACTCCACTTTTATTTGACCCTTAGGTCCTTGTTGACGTCACGTCTGCACCCTGCTGGCATGAGATGGAACATCAAGATGATCTCTGGGCTGTTGATGTTGCCATCGAGATCTGGAGCTAGAAATATACCATTGCTCCACTTTGATCTGACCCTTTAGTCTATGTTAACGTTGCGTCCGCATCTTATTGGAACGAGAAGGAACATCGAGCTAGAGCTAGAATTTTGCCATTACTCCATTTTGATTTGACCCTTTGGTCCATATTGCCTTTGCCTGGAGCGAGAAGGAACATCGAGCTGGAGCTAGGATTTTTCCTTTACTCCATTTTGATTTGACCCTTTGGTCCATGTTGACGTTGCGTCTGCACCGAGAAGGAACGTCTAGCCGGAGCTAGGATTTTGCCATTACTCCACTTTTATTTTGCTTGAGAAGCTGCCACTAAATCCTTCGAGGGACGAAATAGCTCTCGGTAGTCTTTGAGCTTATATGGAGCCGCCGAGACTCGAATCTTTGCTGAAGCGTTCTTTGCTTGGTAGCATTCAGTGGAGCACATTGCTCATTTTCATCCGTTTGTGTCCGTGGATTGTCTACAAGAGTCAGTATTGACATGCTTGTAGGGCGGAAATTTTAATTTTTAAAATTATTTTTTTATTCTCGACCGCTCTATCATTTCAGCTTTTCATATCGCGAAAGTCGCGATTGCCCAATCATTTCGGCTATTTATTCACGGTGCCCAATCATTTCGGCTTTTATTTATTTATTTTTACTCGCTGATTTTTATTGCGAGTTGTCCCATCATTTCGGTTATTTCATATGCATATTTTTTGCTCGCTGATCTTATTGCGAGTTGCTCCATTATTTCGGCTATTTCATATGCATATTTTTTGTGACTCGCTGATTTTTATTGCGAGTTACCCCATTATTTGAGCTATTTCATATGCATTTTTTTGTGACCCGTTGATTTTTATTGTGAGTCGGGAACTTGGAATATAATATCAGCTTCGGTATCAGTATCGCTACAACTGGAATATTTCCAGGAGCAAATCATCATATATCTTTGGAGGACTTGGGGTTTGATACCTGTTTTAGCATCAGCATCGCTACCACAGGAATATTGCCAGAAGCGACTCATCATTTGCCTTTGTTGATTTGATCAAAGTTGGCTTAGAAGACGGGTTTAGGTCCCTGTCAACTAAGGTATTTTGAATTTATGAGTCGTAAGGTTTTCATAAAAGTTTTTCTCCCTACGAGTTGAGAGGATCTCGTAGGTGTATTTTCTTCTCAGGAATCGTGGGGATTCCTAAGTGGTATTTTCTTTTGCAAATCGTAAGGATCTTACAAGAGTATTTTCTCCTAAAAGTCGAGAGGACTTACAAGTGTCGTTCACAATATGTGGATATTTCTCACCATTGGTGAAACTCGGTTGGAACATATTTTGTTCGTGACCGTGGATTGTATACAAGAGTCGATATCGAAGTACTTGTAGGGCAATTTGGGGGATATGATAGCTTAAGAACATGTTTAGATCCCTATAACCTAAGACTAGTAAATTCTATGATCCGTGAGAGTCTCATAGGGGGTATATTCTCCTTACGAGTCGTGAGGATCTCGTAAGTACGTTTTCTCTCTAGGAATCGTATGGACTCCTAAGTGTGTTTCTCCTTTGTGAGTCGTAAGAATCTCACGCAGGTATTTTCTCCTCACAAGATCGAGAGAACCTTGCAAGTGCACACAATTTTTATTTAACGGGTTTGTGCCCTTTCAGGTTTTCACAAACTCGCTAGTAGTCCTGCTATTTTTACTCATGGTGCCCTTTCGGGTTTTCATCCGTGTCCATTTCGCTAGTGGACATACCGTTTTTTTCGAACGGTGGAACTCTAGAAAGTAGTTTCGCCGCCGTAGGTGACCTATCTTTTTGCCGGTAGGACTTGAGGGGACGACTTCATTGCTGGAGTAACAGTGTAGTCGACGGGAACTTGAGTTACAATCTTCGTCGGTGGGACTTCGGTTGCAATATAGATCTTAAGGCGCATATTAGTTTTAGGGACATTTCGGTACAACATTAGTTTACAGACATTTCGGTCCATCATTTCCATGATTAGGACGACATGCTAGTTTAGGGACGTTTCGGTCCACCGTCTCCGTGTTCGGAGCGAGATACTAGTTTAGGGACGTTTTGGTCCATCATCTCCGTGTTCGGAGCGAAATGCTAGTTTAAGGACGTTTCGGTCCAATATTTATCATTTGGTCAAGATGTTACATAACCCATCCCTTTCAACGCTTGCTTGCTTAGGCGTTGCTGCCTAGCCGTTGTATGAGTGGCTACTTTACAAGGCACCTGCCCCCTCTTGGATTGCTTCATGTACCAATCGGGTTGTTTTTGTAGGAAATACCGGGCATTTTACATGGCACCTGTCCCCTGCTCAACAATGAGCTTTCTGATGCTGACGGAGTATCTTCTTCATATACGAAGGAACGGGATATCACGTCACTCCTTCTACCGAGTCTTCTTCCTCCTTGGAAGAATGAACTTGACTTGGGAGTTTTTCCCATCATTATCCATTTTAGGAGTGGGACATGGCTTCTATATCCCTTCCATGATTTCTGGTTCAAGTGGGGTATTCCACTTGATTGCAAGACCCGCTTGTATTGTAGGTCCCTTAATATCCTTTTTGTTCTTTGAAGAAAGGACTACCTCACATAGTGGTTCCTCCGCCAGCGAGCAAGATGCCCCTGCGCATATTTCGGGGAGTGAGTATTCGCGTCCCTATCTCTTCAAGGGTAGGACCCGTGCTGTCGCTATTTGAGAACATGCCGCTTCAAAGCCGCTCATTTTTGTTGGTAAGCGTTGGCGACAAACACTGTTGTGCCTCCGCTTTTCATATATCTTCATCGGAAGAGAAAGGGTTTTGATCTATCTGATCCAATCGAGCCATTTTATTTATGAGCTCTTGAAAGGTCGTCGGCTTGAAAAAGGCCATATATGGGAACACCTTTGAATTTGGGTCAAGAGTGGTTATGAACATTCCAACGGCTGGAGCCTCGTCTATGCGTTGCTCGTATTTAGACCAGAGATTTCACCATGGAGTAACATATTGAACCCAAGTCTCGTTCGGTCTAACCCTTTCATTGACCAACGTGGTCACGGTAGTGCGTTTATCTGCACCAGCGAATTTCTGACAAAAGAGCATCTCCATCTCGTCTAAGGTCTTCACAGAATCATTTAGGATTTCGGCGTACCATTCGAAGGCAGTGCCTGCCAGGCTGTTGGCGAACTGTCGGAGAAGCAGTATATCATCTCCTCCAGTGTTTTCGCACATGGATTTAAAACGCACAACGTGCTAGCGAGGATTAACGGTCTCTTTGTACATGTGGAACGTCAGAAACATGTATCCTGGCAGGTATTGTACTTGATCGTACCATGCTGGATACGATCGACCAATCTTGATCAACTTTTCTGCAGCTTCACTAGCATAGTGAGCTTTGATTTGCTGAGCGATATATGCGTCCAGTTTTGCTTTTGGAATCGTTTTCCACTTAGTCGTTGGCGAGACTTGCGGAAGTTTTGAAGTGTCGCCCCTGTCCTTAAGTATGACTACCAGCAGTTCATCTGCTAGTGGTTCCGATTGGACCATCATTTCTGCCATATTCTGGATCAAAGGGCCATCTGGTTCATTTTAGCGGATATCGCTGTCGCTTCTTCATCTCCCTTCTTGAGAGCGTGCTTCAGGAAGTCAATATCCGACTTCTGCCTTACTCTTTCTTCGGGCGTGTCCTCGGGATTTTCCTTAGGCAATGAACTAGCGAGTGCTTCCGTCTGAGTAAGCATCTCCTGCAACTTTTCACGTTGCAGTTGAGCTTTTGTCGAAGACCGATTATGCGGTCCGTGTCTAGTAGAAGCAGTACTTTCCTTTTTATAATTCACCACACGGACAGTATGAACTATCACGCCCCAAGCTTGGGGCATTTAGAATCGTGACCCTTGGAGTTTGCCTCGGGTGTTTGGATTTTATTGGGCCTCTCTTTTTTGTGAGAAACCGCTTTGGCTTTAGAAGGAACTATCAGAATACGAACTGCCTTGGGATGAGTCCTATTGTATTTGGAAGGAGAGTTGTTAGAATTTGGCTGACGCTTAGGGGAAGAGTCGCGGATGACGACTGGGTCTTTCACTTACTTCCACACCTTATATACAGATGAGGAAAGTTCTTTTAGGGAGTGAACTGGTTTCTACTCTCTTTTGATCTCCGTGGGTTGCGAAGACTTTTTCAATACTGCGGTAGGGGAATTTCTTCTGACCTATTCGCAGTAGTTTAAAGCCATTCCCGGTTGGAACAGCAGCATTCGCCGTCGGAGTTGAAGTCAACTCGAATGGAGAACTGCCCCCATCTTGTCTTATCTGACACCCATATTGACGTCAATCATGTATTTTGTCCGGAGTTTCTTCTGTCTCAGAAATTTGTTAAGCCTGCCCCTATTTTCCTTGAGAACATGAATATTCTGCCCCCTGCGTCGACCTTGGTCTTTGGCAGGTGCCGGTTGTTTAGGGACTGATTCCGTCGGCACAGCTGAAGCTTGAGGATTCGGTCCATGGAAGACAGATTTCTTCTGGGCTTTCGTCTTCGGCGTTGAGGCACCAAGGGTAAGAGATGGGAGCATAGACCCAAAGATAAGCCCATTGATTTCTTGAAGAGCCGAATTGCAGAGATTTGAAGCTGCAAGTGGCCCATACTTTACTCCAGCGGATGTGACAGAGCTTGAGTTGCAGTGAGTAGAAGCGAACGCCATTGATCCCTACATAGAGGCGGAACGCCAGATTCAGTATCCCATCACCCAAGGGCAACTATATATATATATATATATACCGCAATTATTTGATCGCGGAAAAACACAACACACGATGTGCAGAGTGAAAAGAGGAAGAGGTCCCACCGGGCGTGCCAGAATCTGTTTACCGCCGAAAACTGGACTGAGACGCGAAGGACGTCTAGCCTGAATTTGGGGGCAGATACTATTTGGAATATATTCATCCACCTCTCCGAAAATACCGAGTTGATTTATGACACCGTATATCGGAGGTTTAGATAGATGTGACCGATGTAACAGACTTATCAGATTCCCCCTCATATATGAGGGGGTTTTGATTGTAGGGATGCTCTTCCCTGCAGGCGTAAGCCCCTGCGGTTAATTATGTTATCGCGTTGCGATAACAACTTTCACCTGTTCCGGTAGGTCATTTCGTGTCGTGTTATACTTTGTTTATTATGGTTTTGAATTTTGGACGCAGATCTCATATAAATGAGGTCCAATAGTTCATAAGATATATGAGTTTTATTTAAGAATCGTTAGTCGTATATCAAACTAAGATCGACTTAGGAACAGTGAGCATATAAGCTTAACTGATCATCGGATCATATATGAATAGCTCATGGATAATATGGTCTCAACTGATCATCAGATCATATATGAATAGCCTGTTGATAGTATATGATAGTCAATATGGAGACAGTCCACGGGGCAAAACATATTAGTTTAAGGACATCTCGCTCAATGGGAAACCTGGATGAAGTATACCTTGTTTATGCTCGTGGATTGTATACGAGGATCAAAATGGAGATCAGTCGCATGACCAAACCTATTAGTTTAAGGACATCATGGTACAATATTAGTTTACGGACATTTTGGTCCAACATTCCCGTGTTCGGGACGAAGTATTAGTTTAAGGACGTTTCGGTCCGACATTCTCATGTTTGGGACGAATATTAGTTTAAGGACGTTTCGGTCCAACATTCCCGTACTTGGGATGAATATTAGTTTAATGACATTTCAGTCCATTTTTCATCTTGTGCGAACGTGTATATGTTACATGGCGAAGTGAACGATGGTAACATGGGATGCGCCCAATATTGGAGTACGATCTAATTTGAAAGTATTTATATTTTCCTCAAAAATATACATATACATATATGTATAAAGTCGGAGCTCAATATAAGATTCACATGTATATGGGACGCGTGTCAATATGAGGTGTGCACATCAATATAGAAATGCATAAATATGGGGTGTATCGAAATGAGGGTGCACATCTATATGGGATGCGTAAGGCATTCTCTGTCTTGATGAAATTTCATATCTTTTATCAAGTAGGGACGATGAACGAGTTGGTTGTTGGGACCCGCCACCTCTTTGATGATGTTGAGGAATTACGACATATATCAGAGATCTGGAAAGATGTACCCTTGAACCAAATTCCGTATATGAGAGAAAAGATCATGGTGGATCTAAGGATCGTTAGTCTTATATAAGACTAAAATTAACTTAGAAGATATGAGATGAAGATCATTCGTCGTATATGGGACTAAAATCAACTTGGATATCATGAGCATATGGGCTCAGTTGATTTAAAATCAAAGAAGTTTAAAACTTCAGGGACTCAGTTTATTTTAGACTAAGTGTTGGGATTTTATGTTACCCGACGGTGCTAAGCACTGGGCCATATTCTCTGTTTTGAGTCTTACATTACCCAACAATGCTAAGCACTGAGCAGAGAATTCCAAGCTTAAGTATAAGATATAATATTCTGCTTCTTTTAGCGCTCACGTGATATCTCACGTGAGTCGCTGCTTCTTTTTCCCGCTCACGTGTTATCACGTGAGGCGCTATGTTTCATGGCACTCACGTGCTATCACGTGATGTGCTAAAATAGTGCTAAGCACTAATCTATTTTGCTTTCTGGTGCTCATGTACCATCACGTGAGGCGATGTTTTCATGGGCCTTGGACGCTCACGTGCCTTTCATGTGAGACGCCGAGTCTCTGAGCTTCTGTGTGCTCATGTGGATATCACGTGAGACGCTGTCTTCTGCTTCTTTCGAGTGCTCACGTGGATATTACGTGAGACGCTGAGTTCTTAGAGATTTAATCTTTGTTCATGTTTTTTTTTAAAGAAGTTTAACTTCTGTTAATGACATTTTGACTATTAACGATCACTAAGATCAAAATTTTGATGATCTGAGATCATGTTCTTTAAGAACTAAGTTTTTGTTTATGAAAGAACTAAGTTCCTGAAATATAAACCCTTTCTTTTTCTTGTCCTTTCATCCATATTCTCCCCTGAATCTTTTGTTCTCAAGAACAAGATCTTTCCGATGAGAATTAAATTCTCGTCTTGTGGGAGACTTGTTTTGTGGATCTCAGATCCAGAGATAAAACTAAGTTCTTTTAAAGGGTTAAACCCTTAGATATGATATGATAGGTAAATGAGACATATTTTTATCTCCGTATTTTCTTTACCTAAGATTTGAGAGGAGGAAGATCTTCTTCTTTATTGAGAATTAAATTCTCTATTTTTATTAGAAGCTTATAGGGAAATCTTCTGAGAGAATTAAATTCTCGGTTGTAGCTTGCAGAAGCTTATGGGGGTCTGCGCATATCCATTTGGAAAGAGTGATCATTGGTCATTGGGACCCACCATCTATCCGAAGATGCCGAGAGATTACCGCGCCATATATCGAAGATGTGGAGCGATATACCCTTTGAACCATGTCCTATTCATCAGGAAGAAGAACATGTTAGAGCTTAAACTCTTAGCTGCTAAAAAGGCTTTTTCCCATTCGCACGCGTGTGTCACACGTGTTGGCACAGCGGGCGCAAGTGCGTCGCATATGTTGCACACGGTGTGGGCACACGTGGCGGGCACACGTGCGTCGCACGTGGTGGATGCACGTGCGTCCCAAGTTGCGCACGATATGGGCGCACGTGCATCGCACGTGTTGCGCACTTGGCGTCGCACATGACCAGCGCACGTGCGTTGCACGTGGCTCACATGGCGCTTGCACTTATGTGCATTATGGGGGACAGCTAAGGCCCTAGCGTGGAGAATTAAGCTTCTTTGAGAATTAAATTCTCTATTTTTCTGAGAGGTATCCACTTTTATTTATACGGGAGTGGTAGAGAAGAGATCTCTCTTTTTTCCGATGTGGGAGTAAAAATGTATCCTCTATGTGGTAGAGCGTTACTTAGACCATACGTGCATAACACATTTACTCATAATTTTTGATTCTGGAAGAATTATGAGGCCCGTAATATTTCAAATCGAAAGACTTTTCGAGACGTTTTCGATGCCATCAGAATTTACCTGATTCTCATTCGGGAGTTTGGCAAAATACAGACCAGAAAATACTGGTTTGCATTTTCTTAAGCGTATTGCTGTCATTTGATACCTTGTGCTCTTTTGCGCAGAAATTTTAGGCGGGTACAAATGCCCCCCACTACTTTGCCCATGGAGGTATACACGTAGGTGAAGTAGTGTAGAGTAGCACATAGCATACGACTGATTACGGACGGGCGTATCGTACATAACCTTTAGAATCTTAATCTAAGAATATAACGAGAGGGCACTGGCGTTGTCATCTACCATTACCTTAAATCACAATTCTTAAAAAATATAGTTCTAAACCCTGAGGCCCGTAAGCTGCACCTTTCTCTTTTTGATGGCGGCGTCATCTACCAATTTTGTCACGGTGGCTCATGGATAGTATACAAGAGTCAGTATTGAACTACTCGTAGGGCAGCGATGGCTTAGAAAACGGGTTTATATCCCCGTTGCCTGAGGCTTTTCAATTTTATGAGCCGTGAGGGTCTTAAGAAGTCTTTTCTCTCTATGAATCGAGAGGATCTTTTAGGTGCATATTCACCTTAGAAATTATGATGATTCCTAAGTGTACATCGCCTCCGTGAATCGTAAGGATCCCACTCGGATATTTTCTCCTTACGAGTCATGAGGACCCGTAAGTGGCTTCTTTACTTCATTGGCATGCAATTTTGACGAATGTGGCCCGTGGATGGTATACAAGAGTCAGTCTTAATCTCCTTGTAGGGAAACAACGGCTTAGGAAACAGGTTGATATCCCCGTCGTCTAAGCCTTTTCATCTTTATGAGCCATGAGGGTCTCATAAAGATATTTCTATCTATGAGACGAGAGGATCTCACATGTGTATCCTAAAGTGAAATATAGATAACCCCTTTCGATATAAGAGTCCGTTAGGTTTGTGGTACTGGGTTAAATTCATCGTACCGTCGCGTTGGCTGATATATTCTCAACATGCAATCCCTAAGGTTCCTGCTCGAGTAGCCCCATGTCTGTCGTGTCTTTGATGAAAGTATGTCTTAGCACCTCTACAATATTTTTATGAGCATCGAGTATGCAATTTTAAAAAATTAGAGGTCTAAGTATACGAAATAAGAATCGAACTAGAGAATTAAGGTTTTTTAGTAAGCAAGCAATATTCTAAACCAAGTGAAGAGGGTCTACAATCTTTGTAGTCTAGTCCTTCACTTCTAAAGCTCAAAATAGTAGTCTCTAGAGCTCTTCTTTGACTCCAATTGATGAAAATATCGAGCTTACTTGATGTCTTCGTTGTCGAAGATGATCCACCTTGAAGTCTCTCTCACTTAAGCTCACACTTCACTAATCAAGATATTAGTGAAGTTAACAACCTAAACTAATGGGCTAGAGAAGTGTAGGTTGATGAAGTAGGAGTTTTGCTCACTAGAAATATTTCTTTCTCTTTTCTTTTTCTCAACTCAAGAAAATTAGTGAAGAGATGAAGAAGATGATCAACAAGGATGAGTGTGAAGCATGAGCTCAAGTCATGAGATGAGATAAGAATGAGAGAGATAAATATCTATGAATAATCCAAGAATAGAAGATAAGTCATGGCTTCTCAAAGCATCTCAAGCCATGACTCATTCTTCAATTCTTTTAATTCACAAATGTTTATCATTATCCTTTCTCAATGTGATTCTCAAACATCCTAGTCACTTGTATCATCAACCATGACACACACACACACATCACATATATAAATATGCAGAGAGAGAAGAAAATCTTAAGTGAGCTTAATATTAGTTTATATATATATATATCAAATATATAAATATATATTAAATTATTAAATCAATACTTGATTCAATAATCCGGTTATATCATATATAACCGGCTAATATTAAATATATATATGTATATCAAATTATTAAATCAACACTTGATTCAATAATCCAGTCATATCACATATAACCGGCTAATATTCAATATTAGTTAATATTATATATATATATATCAAATTATTAAATCAACACTTGATTCAATAATCCGGTTATATCATATATAATCCGGCTAATATCAAATATATAAACATATATATAAATCAAATCATTGAATAAACACTTGATTCAATAATCTGGTTAATAACGTTGGATTAGAATACGGTATCATATACTCGTATTTAATTAAGCTCCCGTACATATCTCCATACGTGCCCTACTTCGTTTCGCTTGAGCTAGGAAACGTTTATGTGGGACTCTAAAGACTCGTCAATATGCCAGCAGTAGGTAATGATCATATCATATACCCACAAGCCATCAGCGGTACTGGATGGACGTAATGGCTACCCAGGTATTGAACGAATAGAAGATCAACATGCAAACATGTCCAAACTCCCGTAGAGCCTATAAGCAACACTTACTATACAGTCCGGTCTCTTCGTCTGATATGTCGCATATCGAGTCTGGGGCTGGAATCGTTAGACCCCACTAACTTGATAAGTCATGCCGATGTGTGGCCAATAACCTTTCGAGAAACTACTGATAACACTTATCAGTAAATCTCATCAGCCCTGGCCAGGGACTTGCTGTTATAGCCAATCGAGCATAGCACAACATCAACTCCCAATACTGGGAGAGACGAAACCCCTCATATCGCTCACTGTCTCTATGTGACTCGGGACTGTACCCAAAATCCACATGTTTGCATGACTCCTTTGAGCCGTGGTAGGGAGGAAATCAAAGCACAGTGGAAACCACACAAGACTCTATGACGATCTCGGGTCCATAGACTAACCTGTACAAGTGTTACCAGAGAATTGCTATCTGAAGATAGGTATGGTTCCATCTAGGAGTTCTCGGCGAGTCCTGTTCGGTGTACCCATTCTCTAATGAGCACCTGCGTACAATCTTTGATGTCAAACACCAATGGTTATGGGATCAACCATCGTCCCATACAGGGTCAAGAAATGTACATAATAATCTACTCTGGAATATCGATGCCCTGTCTCGATACTATCTCGACTAGGAACTGTTAAAGGGTGTGCTTATGGACTACATAAGCCCCACTAGTATGATCTGCATCATAGTCTTGGTAGTCAAGCCAACATCTTAAGGGCTTTATCAACATGTATCAAAGAGACAGTAAACTAAAATAAGTGTACATATTAAGATAAAGAGCAACCAGATAGCATACTATCATGTCGAGGAAGAAAGTCCTTTATATATATGTCCAAGCATCCACTATAATATACAATAATGGCCTCTAGGACATACATATTCCTAATAATCTCCCACTTGCACTAACTCCAGTTGTTGTAGTATCGCATACCCAACATCCCAAAAAGTTTCTCAAACTATGTCTGGGGTAGGGCCTTCGTGAGTGGATCCGCTGTGTTGTCCTTCATGTCTACTCTCCTGATCTCGATCTCGCGGCGATCATCTATCTCCCGGATCAGGTGATACCGCCTCAGAATATGTCTGGATCGCTGATGGGACCGGGGTTCCTTGGCCAAAGCCACAGTTCCATTGTTATCACAATACAAAGGTATTGGATTCTCAATGGATGGAACCACACCAAGTTCAATAATAAACTTCTTCATCCAGACAGCCTCTTTGGCAGCATCGTTGGCAGCGATGTATTCAGCCTCTATTGTCGAGTCTGCAATGGTATCTTACTTGGAACTCTTCCAACATACCGCCCCTCCATTGAGGGTGAAGACAAAGCCAGAGACAGACTTGCTGTCGTCCTTATCACTCTGGAAGCTCGAATCAGTAAAGGACTCCACTTGGAGTTCTCCGTTACCATACACCAAGAACATTTCTTTAGTCTTTCTCAAGTACTTAAGAATGTTCTTCACAGCTATCCAGTGCTTCTCCCCGGGGTCTGATTGATACCTATATACCACACTAAGTGTGTAAGCTATATCCGGTCTGGTGCATAATATCGCGTACATGATAGACCCAACTACAGAAGTATATGGTATCACGTTCATGTGAGCCCTCTCCAAATCAATCTTGGGAGACATCTCTTTGGAGAGAGTGATTCCTGAACAAGCGGGTAAATTACTACGCTTAGAATCTTCCATACTAAACCTCTTTAGTATGGTGTCTATGTATCTTGATTGGGACAATCCCAACATCCTTTTAGATCTATCTCTATAGATCTTTATCCCCAGGATGTAGGAGGCATCACCTAGATCTTTCATGGAGAAATTTTGTGATAGGAAGAGTTTGATCGAGTGCAGCATAGGAACATCATTTCCTATCAAGAGTATGTCATCTACGTATAATACGAAGAAGACATCTTACTCTCTACAACCTTTTTATATATAGATGGTTCATCAAAACAGATGTTCCAGCTCCGCGATACCTGCTTTAATCCGTAGATTGATTTAAGCAGCCTGCACACCTTTTCGCTGCTCCCACTGTCTACGAAGCCTTCTGGCTGTGTCATATACACGCTCTCTTCTAAATCACCATTTAGAAAAGCGATCTTGACGTCCATCTGCTAGATTTCATAGTCATGGTATGCAACAATGGCAAGTAGGATCCTGATGGACTTAAGCATAGCCACTGGAGAAAATGTATCATCATAGTCGACACCTGGTCGTTGATGAAAATCATTTGCTACAAGTCTAGTTTTGAAGGTCTCAATCTTTCCATCTACACCAATTTTCTTCTTGAAGATCCACTTGTTTCCAATGGGTTTTACCCCTTCAGGAGCAACTTCCAAAATCCATACTCTGTTGGTTTATATGGATTCCATCTCAGATCGTATAGCATCCAGCCATTTCATAGAGTTCCTACTTGTGATGGACTGCTCGAAACTAGTTGGCTCATCATCTTCCATGATGCAATTCTCGCTCCCACCGTCTATGAGAAAACCGTAGTATCTCTTAGGTGGGTGAGAAACCCTACTAGATCTGCGGAGTGGCTGAGCTTCGTCGGGGACTATCGAATCCTCTGGTTCTACCAAATCTTCTATTGCAGTTTGTGTATCTGGAATTTCTTCCAGCTCTATCTCATTACCGCTAATTTCTTTTACAACAGATTCCTTTTCTAAAAAGGTGGCATGTTGAGCAACAAACACCTTTTGTTCTTCGGTGTGGTAGAATATATACCTTCGCGAATATTGGGATATCCAACAAATTTACATAGAACAGACCTTGCTTCGAGCTTGTCTGGATTTTGCTTTTTAACATAAGCCGGACAGCCCCATATCTTAATAAAATTAAAACATGGTCTCTTTCCTTCCCATATCTCATATGGAGTGGTAGGCGTGGATTTGGTAAGAACCTTATTCAATATGTATGCAGCTGTCTCAAGTGTATAACTCCAAAAGGAAATAGGTAACTCAGCAATACTCATCATAGAGCGCACCATATCTAACATGGTGCGATTCCTCCGCTCCGATACACCATTGTGCTGTGGTGTATATGGAGGAGTAAGCTGAGAGGGAATCTCATTCTCTTTTAGATAGTCTTGGAATTCCGTGCTTAAGTATTCACCTTCCCGATCAGATCGAAGGATTTTAATACTTTTACCCGTATGGTTCTCTACTTCGCTCTTATATTCCTTGAATTTCTCAAAAGTTTCAGATTTGTGTTTCAACAGGAACACATGTTCGAATCTTGAGAGATCATCGGTGAATGTAATGAAGTACGAGAAACCATTCCTGACATGTGTAGACATAGAACCGCATACATCACTATGTATCAGTCCCAAGAGTTCAATAGCTCTTTCTCCGTGTCCCGTAAACGGAGTTTTGGTCATCTTTCCTTTGACACATGATTGCCAAATTTTATAAGATGTAAATTCGAACGAATTCAAATATCCATCTTTATGCAACTTAGCTAGTCTGGTCGCATTGATATGACCAAGTCTACAATGCCATAAGAAGACTTTGTTCATTTCTGAACTTTTCCTCTTGTGGGTGTTATGTATATTTAGAACTGTATTCTGATTTAGAACGTAATACCATTACACAATATACCAAACCCTATCAACACTTGATTTAGGAAAATGTTCATAATATTTTTCTCTAATGCAAAGTTTTATCTCTCTTTATCTAATAAAGAAACGGATATTATATTGCACATCATCGATGGTACGAAGTAACATTCGTTCAAAATCAATGCATTACCATTTGGCAATACTAGATATTCGCCGACAGCTTCGGCTGCAACAATTGCTCCATTCCCTACTTTGAGAGACATTTCACCCTTTCCCAGTTCTCTACTTTTCTTTAACCCTTATAACAGATTACAAATGTGGGATCCTGATCCGGTATCTAATACCCAGGACGTAGAGCAGACTGAGAAACAGTTCTCAATAACTAACACACCCGAAGAAAATGCATCAGAATGCTCTTTCTTCATTCGGATTGCGTAGAAACACTTGCATTCTCCTATCTCATCCCCAGACTTATGACGATTGTCATAAGATAGGGCGGAACCAACATTCCCCAGCCCAGTATAATAAGTGGGTTCGATCAATGCATCCATGTTATTATCTTGATTAAGGTGTGACATGGTCGCTACCTAAAGAGAGAGAGAAGAAAACACTTTAGTGTGCGCTCTTGCAAAATTAGATTGATTATTATCTTATCTAATCAGGATGGCTTCCACTGTTTTTATCAAATCTTCCTTCAAACCCTAAAAGGTAAAATTAGCCGGGATTAATTACACCCTACAAGTTTGCTAATCGGTCAGACAGGCAGGTGGGGTCTCCCCGTGCTTTCGTATAGAACTAATTAAATAATCTCGTTTCCGCAGGGGCATAACCCCATTAAGACCTTTATTAGTCACCTACTGGATTAGCTAATTGTAAAGTGGAAAACTCTCGTAAGAGCAACACTTACTCGCAGTGGGTATCGGGATCCAATTATCACATAGAAGGTATACAATCTCATTGCAAATTTCAACACTTGAAATTCCCGATATCCGTTTTTACCCCTAACGATCAATGACCTTGATGGAGGTCAACAAACCATAGGCCGCCAGTCAAGTTAAACCCGTCATTTCTTGATCGATTCAAACCCACTCACACAAACCTTTGACAGAGGTCAACAAGGCTGTGTGACTGCCCCTACCGATCCCATCAACATGCTGCAGATAAGTATTACCCAGCTACCGTACACTGTGCTTTGACGGAGATCAACAAACACGGCACGAATACTAAATACTACATATCTGAAATGACGGAAGGCTACGACTGGTTTTGAAGAAAACCTTTAACGTAATGAACTTGATATTATTGTAGAATATAGTGATTTGAAAAGAAATGGTTTAAGCTCCGCTTTAAAAATCGAGTAGTTTTCAAACTAAACCGACGGATTGTAGCATATGCTAGTTTTGCTAAAAAGGTAATTCCCGGTGAAGAAATCTAGGCTCTTTCCTCATCGAATGAGGTGCTTGATATTCATTATAGAATACCACTATGCAAAGCAAGAACTAGAGTTACCTTTTTGAAAAATTTGATTCTACATCTTTTAGGTTTCTTTTTATTAATCTTATTAATGACGTCCCGTCAATTATGTTTCCTAAATATCACAGAAGAAACGAAAATAAAACACACATATATGCCATCCGCATTCGCCACAGAGACCCGGGTTTTCACCGTAAGGTTACTTCACTTGCGGCAGGGCAGGGTCAGGACTAGCGCGGATGCAAAATATATATAGTGTCTACTAATATATCATATGTGTATGTGTAAGTAGCATTCATCTCATACAGTTATCTAATCATATCACATCACAGAAACAGTAGAAGCAGATATATGAAATATATGATATATTAGGAGGTCCGTGTTTTAGATTAAGCTAGTAACAAAAAATACGGATTCTACGGTCGTAATGAATAGCCAAGCCCACATCCCTAAACCCCTACGAGAGCAGCAAGCAAGTAACCCTGCCAATTCTAGAGTTAAGCAATCGGTCTCGAATTCTAGAGATAGCCTCCCACTGGACTCTAGAATCCGGTTACTTGTGCTCCCACATTGGGTCTATCCTAATGCGGTAAAATAAATAATATACATCGAATGGAGACAACAATCTCAACCTGAAAGTGTCCCAATAAAAGAATATTACATACAAATATTTACATGAATGAAAAATGAAAAATGAAAAACTCACGTAAAACCCCCAGCTATTCAATCACGACGATCCAATATAACATATCGATAGCAACACAATAACATCATATGTCATCAACATAAGTAAATATGCGTGTTCCTAATGTCGTTGTCGTATAGTAACGAGATCGGGGATACTTCAACATATTACACTTACGGTCGCAGAAAAAAAATGAAAACTACAATAATTAGAATCTGCATCGCCTTTAGACATCATAAACCCGTATTATCACATATTCCGAATTTTATGCTTAACCCTATAAACCTTACATTTAAGTCTCGAATTGAAAACACTTTTTAAAAATAAAGTCGGGCAATTCAACAAGATTCCCGATTAATGGCTCGAAGGCTCGTCGGGAACTTTAGTAGATGGCCGCACCCCTGAGGCCATCAACGAAGTGAACTTGGGCGGAACACCGTGGCCGTGAGCACCCGAGTGGGTGCTCTTGGCTATGGGATTCTCCTATAGTCACTTGGTCGATACAATGGGGTGTGGCTGTCTACTGGTATATCCCGGCGAGTATTCGCGTACGAGATTATGACGGAGTTTCGATCCAAATCCAAACTTTGTGATAATCTATCATTTGAGACTAAAATGCGAGATTTACAAATCGTTAACTAGTTTTCGCAAAACTAATCAATATGGATTCCAAAAATTGTATCACATATCCAAAGCAATATAGATGATATTAAACATTTCGATCGATATTTCAAGCAACAAAAATTTACAGAGACCTCAACAACTTGAGCCTTATTAAAAATATCCAAAAAACCAAAAATGTCAACATGAATCAGCAGAAGAAGAACAAGGCTCTAATTACTCAAGTCGGGGGCGGAACCGCGGCCAAGACATGGTCTAGGCGGCAGTTTCGCGGCCACATGGAGTAATCAGGCCCTCATTTTTCTTGTGCCTCCATAGTTTTACCTGCATGATTTTCTGAGTATTTTTAATTGTGAAAAACATGAACTTTGAAAATATGGACAGAAACCACAAAAAACGGTGTTTAAAACTTCGATCGAAAACTTTAACTTCGTCTAATGCATTCCTAAACCTCTAACTTGGCTCTAATACCATGAAAGTATGTCTTAGCATTACTACAATATTTCTATGAGTATCAAGTATGCAATTTAAAAAAAATTAGAGCTCTAAGTATACTAAATAAGAATCGAACTAGAGAATTATGGTTTTGTAGTAAGCAGGCAATATTCTAAATTAAGTGAAGAGGGTCTACAACCTTTATATTCTAGTCCTTTACTTCTAAAGCTCCAAGTAGTAGTACCTAGAACTCTTTTTTGACTCCACTTGATGAAAGGATCGAGCTTGCTTGTTGCCTTCGTTGTCGAAAATGATCCACCTTGAAGTCTCTCACTCAAGCTCAAACTTCACTAATCAAGATATTATTTTAGTTAACAACCTAAACTAATGGGCTAGAGAAGTGTAGATTGATGAAGTAGGAATTTTGCTCACTAGAAATATTTCTTTCTCTTTTCTTTTTCTCAACTCAAGAAAATTAGTGAAGAGAAGAAGAAGATGATCAACAAGGATTAGTGTGAACCATTGGCTCAAGTCATGAGATGAGATAAGAATGAAAGAGATAAATATCTATGAATAATTCAAGAATAGAAGATGAGTCATGGTTTCTCAAAGCATCTCAAGCCATGACTCATTCTTCAATTCTTTTAATTCACAAATGTTTATCATTGTCCTTTCTCAATGTGATTCTCATATATCCTAGTCCCTTGTATCATCACCCCCCATATATATCACATATAAATATATAGAGAGAGAAGAAAATCTTAAGTGAGATTAATATTAGTTTATATATATATATATATATATATATATAAATATATATATCAAATTATTAAATCAACACCTGATTCAATAATCCGGTTATATCATATATAACCGGCTATTATCAAATATATATATGTATATCAAATTATTAAATCAACACTTGATTCAATAATCCGGTTATATCATATATAACCGGCTAATATTCAATATTAGTTATTATATATATATATATATATATATATATATATATATATATAAAATCAACACTTGATTCAATAATTCGGTTATATCATATATAATCCGGTTAATATCAAATATATAAACATATATATAAATCAAATTATTGAATCAATACTTGATTCGATAATCCAGTTAATAACGCTAGATTAGAATACGGTATCAAATACTCGTATTTAATCAAGCTCCTGCACATATTTCTATATGTTCCCTACTTCGTTTCGCTTGAGCTAGAAAACCTCTATGTAGGACTCTAAAGACTCGTCAATACGCCAGCAGTAGGTAATGATCATATAATATACCTACAAGCCGTCAGCGGTACTGACTGGACGTAACGGCTACCCAAGTATTAAACGAATCGAAGATCAACAAGCAAACTTGTCCAAACTCCCGTAGAGCATATAAGCAACACCGTACAGTCCGGTCTCTTTGTCTGATATGTCGCATATCGAGTCTGGGGGGGTGGAATCGTCAGACCCCACAAACTCAATAAGTTATGCCGATGTGTGGTCAATAACCTTTTGAGAAACTACTGATAACACTTATCATTAAATCTCATCAGCCCTGGCCAAGGACTTGCTGTTATAGCTAATTGAGCATAGCGTAACATCAACTCCCAATACCGGGAGAGACGAAACCCCTCCTATCGCTCACTGTCTCCATGTGACTCGGGACTGTACCCAAAATCCACCTATTTGCACGACTCTTTTGAGCCGTGGTAGGGAGGAAATCAAAGCACAGTGGGAACCACATAAGACTCTATAACGATTTCGGGTCTACAGACTAACCTGTACAAGTGTCACCAGAGAACTGCTATCTGACGATAGGTATGGTATCATCTAGGAGTTCTCGGCGAGTCATGTTCGGTGTACCCATTCTCTAATGAGCACCTGTGTACAATCTTTGATGTCAAACACCAATGGTTATAGGATCAACCATCGCCCTATACAGGGTCAAGAAACGTACACAATAGTCTACTCTGGAATTTCGATGCCCTGTCTCGATACTCCCACGATTAGAAACTGTTAAAGGATATGCTTATAGAGTTCATAAGCCCCACTAGTATGATCTGCATCATAGTCCTGGTAGTCAAGCCAACATCCTAAGGGCTTTATCAACATGTATCAAAAAGACAGTAAACTAAAATAAGTGTACATGTTAAGATAAAGAGCAACCAGATAGCATACTATCTGTCGAGCAAGAAATTCCTCTCTCTATATGTCCAAGTATCTACTATAATATACAATAATGGCCTATAGGGCATACATATTCCTAACATCTGATCCCTTCTGAGGCTGGACAAGACGTCTTCAAGTAGTCTTCTTAGGTTGGAATATTCACTTCACCATTAGAAGATCCAGCGTTAGGTATTGCTGTGACGCTTTACTTGAGGTTGGGCTCAATTTGGAGCCCTGGTGAGTCATAACCCCACCCTTCTGGGGGTAGGATAACATCTAATGGTTTTTAGGCTGTAGATGTTGCCATCAAGACCCGAAGTTAGGAATATGCCGTCACTTAAGCTTTTGTTTTGATGAAGTCGTGCCAATTCTTCGCTGAAGTAGGGTAAACATCCATATGACCTCTAAGCCGTATATATTGCTATCAAGGTCTGGAGCTAAGATTTTGCCGTCACTCCTCTTTTATTTGACCGTTGTGTCTGTGCCCTGCTGGAATGAGGAGGAACGTCCAGATGATCTCTAAGCTGTAGATGTTGCCATCGAGATCTGGAGATAGGATCTTGCCGTCACTCCACTTTTGCTTTGGTGATGTGCCAATTCTTCGTTGAAGAGGGGTAGACATCCATATGAACTCTATGCTGTATATATCTCTATCGAGGTCTGGAGCTAGGACTTTGTCATTGCTCCCCTTTTACTTTGACCCTTTGGTCCATATTGACGTTGTATCCGCGCCCTGCTGAAATTAGAAGAATGTGGAGACGATCTCTAAGTGGTATATATTACCATCGAGATCTGGAGGTAGGAATATGTCATTACTCCCACTTTTATTTGACCCTTGGGTCATTGTTGACGCCGTGTCTGCACTGAGAAGGAACGCCGAGCTGGTGCTAGAATTTTTCCATTACTCTTTTATTTGACCCTTTAGTCTTTGATGACGTTGCATTTGCACTCTATTGGAATGAAAAGAACATGGAGATGATCTCTAAGTTATAGATGTTGCCATTGAGATCTGGAACTTGGAATATGTCATTGCTCCACTTTTATTTGACCCTTGGGTCCTTATTGACGTCACATCTGCACTGATAAGGAACGTCCAGCTGGAGCTAGGATTTTTCCATTACTCCTCTTTTATTTGATCATTTGGTCTTTGATGACGTTGCATATACACTCTACTGGAATGAGAAGAACGTGGAGATGATATTTAGGCATCTACACCCCACCGGTTTTATATGCTCCATTTGACCCCAATTTTCTTCTGGCTTTCCCTTGCTGTCACATCAACTTAATTGTATTACTTTTTTAATCTTATTTGGTGCCTATAAAAGGCAGATTAGTGAGCAAGGGAAAGGGTCTCACATTTTCTCATTTTCTTTACACTTCATACTCTTTTTGTTTTCTTTTTGTTCTTGTAAATAGCTAGTTTCCCTTGAGCTTTTTGCCTTCTCTTGATCTTGCAATCTCTTCATTGAGCTTGCAAATTTAAGTTTTGATTATTGAACTCAAGGTTTGTATCACTTGGAAATAATAAAATTCTCATTTTGCACCTTGGGTTCTTAGTATTTTATTTCTCTTGCTTTACTTACTTGCTCTTTTATATTCATGCCATTTACTTACTTGCAATTTATTACCTTGTTATTTAATTTCTTGTTCTTTTCTTTTATCATTTCTTTTGCTCTTTCTTTTGTTGTTTTGATGGTTGTGAATATGGTGTGTTAGGAAAAAGAATGGTGTTGTAAATTAAGGTTTCTTTTCTCATTTTCCTTTGCCCGATATTTTTCTATTTGAACTCCTTCCAAACCTTACGTAAGCACTCCGTTAGGCACCCGACTCTACCAAGGTATCGGTGATCCCTAACTGCGACCGGTTGCGTTCGGTTTGGCCAGAGACGAAAGTCAAGAGGCAAGAATGGACGAACAAGGGTCAATAAGCCGGATTTTACTAATACCGTGCTTAAGCACCCTAATCCATGTTGTTGCCGATTGCTCTAACTTCAATGGTTAAGTTCGGCACAAAGGATTGAGTACGGACTTCACTAACTTACACTAACCCATCTAATCCTAACAACCTATACTTTGCATATATACACATAGCTTAGAAACGAACAATTCCGCCACGCGTATTAACTCATGATAATAAGAACTTGAAATGCACCGTCTTCCTGCGGACGACCCGTACTCATCGCAGCTAGCTACCAAGCGAAACCGTCCTGATTGCGGTAACTAAAATTCTTTCAATCACCCAGCTTCTTAAATTAAGAAATATGCCCTCAGCCTTGTGGGTTATGGGTCTACCACGCTTCCATTGCGCTACTTTAATAAGTTTAGACAGGTCTTCACAACCTTTTCAATTGAATATACTACGCTCGAGCAGCCTTGATGCGATCTAACAATAATAACTATACTTGTAGTCGTTTTAACTCGCCGAAGAATTTTGTAAAACTAATTTCAACTCAAATCTCCGACAATCAGTTATCAGCTCCTCTTACAACGTCAATATCATTCCAGTTAGCAACCGACTTACAACAACCAGCACTACACCTTCCTGTCCGGATGATAATTCTAAATCCAAACTGTAGTCAGTTACTAGATCCAACCCTTTCCACATGAACATGTACTTTTAGGCTTTTACGATTAGTGGATGTCTCGACCTTCTCGTCTAAAGAGTGGTGTCTGCATAACTCTAATATGAATATCAATACAGCTAATTTCTGAGTAATGCGTCAACAATTCTTCTCCAACGTCTTCAGCTATTTGACGCATAGGCCATCACCAGTTCTTACTGCCTCAATGCATTGCCTAAAACCTTTACCGATGCGTCGTTGTGAATCTACTATCCTTATGAAACCGTTCGGCGCAGTTAGAACAGGAGCGGTCGTTAACATATATTTCAACGAGTCGAAAACTTGCGCACACTTCTCAGACCAGCCAACTGATCATCCTTTCTAGTCAATTTGGTCGACAGCACCGCTATCCATGCAAAATCTTACACGACACTTCAATAGTAACTAGTAAATCCAACTTATGCTTATTCGAAATTCTCTCGAACTCCTTCAATCTCAAGTTGCAGCGGTCCTTCGGGTCTACTGCGATATCATCTCCCGATATGTTATCACCCAAGCACTTAATTTCATCAATTCAAAACGCGCATTTGCCCAACTTGGCATACCGTTTATCTTGCTAGTGGATTTCAAGAGAATCGAAGAAAGGAGTCGGATTCAACTTTCAAGATAAGACATAGGTTTGGAAATAATTGAATAGGGGAAAAAACAAAATAATACAATAAAATTAAGAAATGGATCAAGAATAGGACTCTCGGTTACTTAAGCAGAGTACCGTATTGTAATTATGTCGCGGTACATGATTACAATCACATAACTCCAACTAAGTCACCAAACCCTACTATCAGAGTCAATAGAATACGTTTTAAGAAAACAAGACGGAATCAAGAAAATTACAGGATATGATCAACGGTGATGAGAGGTTCACAATTTTTTTTCCTTTCGTCAAGATACAATCGTCAGAAAAGTAGGAGGGATTCAAGGATGAACACGTGGTGTAATCGTTACCATCTTGCTCTACAGTCTATGTTAAAAGTTTATCTAGAGGTTTAACTAACGAACTAGGAAAACAAAACAATGGGATACTATGCAAACAAATAAAGCTAATGTTAGATAACTTACAAATGAATAGGATACATGAACTACATCCTCCGAAGCCTCTGCTCAAAAGATTGTTTCTGTGGTACAAGCAGTACTCTTGCAACATCACTTCTTAACGGATATCTCGACGGACGGGCGTCGATCTGGTGATCAGTAGCTCCACAACCGAAAGACTGTCCCTTCTCTTTCTGACAAAAGCTCCGAGTATGTCCTGGCTGCCGGCAATAGTTACAAACTTCTACCTCCTTCATAACCGGAACTGGAATAAAAGGCCGCTTCATAGGAACTACTCCCTGCCTCCGGACAGGAATGCCTCTACGCACCTGGTCTCTAGTTGGTGCCTGAACCGCACGACGTCCTAGAACAATCTGCTGATGAGTACTTTCTCTCTTTCCATAAGCCTCTGTTGTTCTCTTGCCGCCGTAAGTACTTGAGAAAAAGTAATCAATCCCAATGAAGGAATATGCCACTGGATTTCCATATCGAAACTCCGTAGAAAACTTCTTGCTCTGTCAGCCTCATTAGCCACTAAAGGCCCTGCAAATCGACTGAGTCAATTCCACTCTGCCGCGGGTATGTCTACTAGCCCACCATTCTGCTTCAAACTAATAAACTTCTCTTCCATCTCCTCTCTAGCAGACTAGGGGAAAAACTTTTCTAAGAAACTTTGGGTGAAGGCCGCCCAATTGATCGGATTTGTCAAACGAATCTCCTCGACGAGCCACCATTCTCGAGCATTATCGACTAGCTGGATACATACTACATTCACTCTCTTCTCATCGGGAATTCGAGCAGCGATCAACAGGTTCTCGGTATTTATGAGCCACTGCTCAGCCTGAAGCGGATCCTCTATTCCCATGAAAGTTGTCGGACTCAGCTTCCTGAAATCAGCAACCGTGCCTTCACGTGGACCTTGCCTGGGAACTGCTGTGCACTCAATGGAAGTGGTTGCCGTCTGTTAGGCCGTCCTCAAGCCCTCCTGGAAAGCCTCAGCCCGTTGCTGGTTCAGGTCTGTTTGGTGCTGCTGATTCTCCAACATCCCGTGTATGGCTACAAGGAGTGCAGCGTTGTCGGTCGGTGTAGCAGCTTGATTCCTTCTTACCATTATTCTGAAGTCAAGCACGAATGGCAAGGATTAGCAGCGAAAATAGGATTCAATAAGGGCAAGGACACAAGGATTGAATAACAAGGCAATGATGTAGCAAGACATGTTCCTATAGATCAAGGGATTTAAGGTCAATGTATTGGGTACAATACCCAACTACAAAAAGAACCCAAGTGTAGGGTGTTTTTCGTCACCCCATTGAGATGGGAATACGCGCGCGCTTGTCAGGCGCATTACAGATTCCCCCTGCCTAGGGTAGGCTAGGGTTTAATGATTGTGCGGATCCGAATCTCCGGCAGCCGCGGACTAAGCTGCCGTTAATTACCCCTCGCCTTTGGAGCGAGGGAACCTCCGATTGACGGGTTAAACTGGTCATGCGAACTCAATGTGCAGTGTTGTGTTTTGATGGGGTTTTGGATATGTCGGGGGCCCCGCAGAGTTTTTACGGGGGTGTATGTGTGTGTGTACATATGTATGCATATGTATATATATATATATGTGTGTGTGTGTGTGTGTGTGTGTGTGTGTGTGTGTGTAAAAAGAGGGGGAAAAGGCATCCAAAGGATGCGTGGGGCCAGTGCCTTGAGCGCTGTGCGCTTAGGTGCTGTGCGCTTAGGCGCAAGCACGCCACGTGTCGGCACGTGGGCGCTTTGCGCTCGAGCGCTGGGCGCTTAAGCGCAAGCGCGCCACGTGTCGGCGCATGGGCGCTTTGCGCTCGATCAAGAGATGTGAAATCCTAAAAATGTCGAGCAAGAAAGTCCTCCCTATATATGTCCAAGCATCCACTACGATATACATCGCATGTACAGTAATGACCTCTAGGGCATACATATAACTAAAAATCTCCCACTTGCACTAAGGCCATCTGTTGTAGTATCCAATACCTAAAAATATAGCAGTGGTTGTAGTATCCCATACTCAACCATCCCATAGAAGTCTCTCTAGGGGTAAGGCCTTTGTGAGTGGATCCGCTGTGTTATCCTTCGTATCTGCTCTCCTGACCTCGATCCCTTGGAGATCAACCATCTCCCTGATCAGGTGATACTTGCTTCAGAATATGTCTGGAACGCTGATGGGACCGGTGTTCCTAGGCCAAATCCACAACTCCATTGTTGTCACAATAACAGTTATTGGACGCTCAATGGTAGGAACTTTGTTCATCTCATGAACAAGAAATGTCCAGACAACCACTTTGGTAGTATCGTTGGTAGCAATGTATTTAGCCTTTATCGTCTAGTATGTCACGGTATCTAGTTTGGAACTCTTCCAACATATCGTCCCTCCACCGAGGGTAAGACAATGCCTGTGACTGACTTTCGGTCGAACTTATCACTCTGGAAGCTGGAACCAAGAACTTTCTTTTAGTGTTCAAGTACTTAAGAATGTCCTCCACAGTTGTCCAGTGATTCTCCCAATATCCGATTGATTCCTGATCACTACTGGTGGTGAGTCATCTACATTTGGTCTGGTACATAACATCGCATACATGATAAAGCCTACCGCCGAAGCATAGGGTATCCCTTGCACACGAACTCTCTCCAAATCAGTCTTGGAAGATATCTTTTTGGAGAGAGTGATTCATGAGTAAGTGGGCGAACCACCATGCTTAGAATCTTCCATACTAAACCCCTTAGTATGGTGTTATTGTACATGGATTTGGGACACTCCCAACATCCATCTAGATCTATCACCATAGATCATAATCCACAAAATATAGTAGGTATCATCCAGATCTTCCATGGAGAATCCTCGTGATAAGTGGAGCTTGACCGAGTGTAGCATAGGAAATCCTTTCCTATCAAGAGTATGTTATCTACGTACAATACGTGGAAGACAACCTTACTCTCTACAACCTTCTTGTATATACAAGATTCATCTACCATTTTGATGAAGTCAAACTCTTTGACTATCACATCAAAATAGATGTTCCAACTTAGCGATGCTTGCATTGATCCTGATGGACTTAAGCATAGCTTTGAAAGTCTCAACTTTTCCATTTACACCAATAATCTTCTCAAGATCCATTTGCTCCCAATGAGTTTTACCCTTTCAGGTGCAACATGTAAAGTCATACTTTGTTGGTGTACATGGATTCCATCTTTGATCGCATAGCATCCAGCCATTTCACAGAGTCCCTACTCGTGATGGCCCGCCTGAATCTGGTTGGGCCATCATCTCATGATGCAACTCTCGCTTCCACTGTCACCGAGAAGACTGTAATATCTCTCAAGTGGATAAGGAACCCTATCAGATTCGCGGAGAGGCTAAGGTTCGTTGGAGACTACTGAATCCTTTGGTTCCACTAAATCATCAGCTGTTAGTTTGTCAAGCTGGAACTCCTTCCAGTTCTACCTCATGCCCACTAATTTCTTCACAAGAAATTCCTTTTCTAAAAAGGTGGCATGCTGAGAAACAAAATACCTTTTGCTCCTCAGTTAGGTAGAAGATATGCCCTCGCAAATGTCTGGGATATCCAACAAACTTACATAGAACTGACCTTGCCTCGAGCTTGTCCGGATTCTGCGTTTCAACATAGGCCGGAAAACCCCATATCTTAACTCATTTAAGACACGGTCTCTTCCCATTCCATATCTTATATGTTGTGGTAGGCACTGATTTGGATGGAACCCCATTCAATAGGTATGCAGCTTCTCAAGTGCATAACTCCAAAAGGAAACAGGTAACTCAACAATACTCATCATAGAGCGCACCATATCTCATAGGATGCAATACCTCCGCCCCGATACACCGTTGTGCTGTGGTGTAATCGAAGGAGTAAGCTGAGAGAGAATCACATTCTCCTTTTAGAAACTCCAGGAACTCCATGCACAAGTATTCGCCTCCTCGATCATATCGAAGGACTTAATACTTCTACCCGTCTGGTTCTCAATTTCAAGCTTATATTCCTTGAATTTCTCAAAAGTTTCAGACTTGTATTTCAACAGGAACATATGTCCGAATCTCGAGAGATAATCGGTGAATATAATGAAGTACGAAGAACCAACCCTGTCATTTATAGACATAGGACCGTATACATCATCATGTATCTGTCTCAAGAGTTCAGTAACTCTTTCTCTGTTTCCAGTAAACAGAGTATTGGTCATATTATCTTTAAGACAAGACTGGCAAGTATCATAAGATGAAAATTCGAACAGATTCTCATATTCATCCTTATGTAACTTAGCTGGTCATGTCGCATTGATATGACCTAGTCTAGAATGCCACAAGAAGGATTCGTTCATTTCTGAACTATTCCTCTTGTTTGTGTTCTATATACTTTGAACTGTGGTTTGATTTAGAAAGTATATGCTATTATATAACGTGCTTGATCCAATCAACTCTTGATTCAGGAAAATGTTCACAACATTATCCTTCAATACAGAATTATATCCTTCTTTAACTCATTAAAGAAACCGATGTAATGTTGTATATCAGGTTCGGTATGTAATAATATTCGTTCAGAATCAATGTATTAATATAAGGTAATATTTGCCAACTGATTTGTCTGCAACACTTGCACCATTCTCTTCACTTAGAGACATATCACCCAATCTCAGTTCTCTACCTGTCTGTAGCCCATGTAACTCTTACATATGTGGGATCCTAATCCGGTATCTCATACCTAGGACGTAGAGGATACTGAGAAACGGTTCTTGGTAATGAACACACCTGAAGAAGATGCATCAACATGCACTTTTTTCGATTAGGTGGCATGGGAATCCGGATATTCTCCTATTTCATGTTCAAACTTATAACAATTATAAGAAAGAACGGAACCAACGTTCCCTAGCACGGTATAATAAGCAGGTTCGGTCAATGCATCCATATTATTATCTTGATTAAGGCGTGACATGGTCGCTACCAGAAGAGAGAGAAAAAAACACTCTGCGTGCGCTCTTTCAAGATCAGATTGGTTATTATTTTATCTAATCAGGATGGCTCCCACAGTTTTTATCAAATCTTCCTTCAAACCCTAAAAGGTAAGGCTAATTGTAATGTGTAAAACTCTCCCAGGAGTAACTCTTACTCTCGGTGGGTATCGGGATCCAACTATCTCATAGAAGGTATGCAATCTCATTGCAAATTTCAACACTTGAAATTCCCGATAAGTTTTGCCCCTAGCAACTTATGATCTTGGCTAAGGTCAACAAATCATAAGCGCTAGCCAAGTTCAACCCGTCATTTCTTGATTGAATTAAACCCACCCGCGCGACCCTTGGCTAAGGTCAACAAAACCGCACGACTACCCTAACTCAATCGCATCATATGGTTGCAGATAAGCACTAATTAGCTACCGCACACTACGCCTTGGCTAAGGTCAACAAACGCAGCACGAATACTAAGAATTACTTATCTGAAATGACGGAGGGCTACGACAGGTTTTTAAGAAAACCTATTGCGTAATGAATTTGATATCGTTGTAGAATCGAGTGAATTTTAAAAGGAGTGTTTTTTAGGCTTTTACTGGTTTTGCTAAAGAGGTCACTCCCGGTGAAGGGATCTCGGCTCTTTCTTTATCGAATAAGATGCAGGATATTTCATAAATACCACTATGCAAAGCAACAACTATAAAAGTAATCAAAAGACAAACCGAGTTTGTAGCATCTGCTAGTTTCGCTAAAGAGGCCACTCCCGGTGAAGGGATCTCGGCTCTTTCCTTATCGAATAAGGTGCTGGATATTCTACAAGGAATACCGCTATGCAAAGCAAGAACTAGAGCTACCGGTTTTTAAACAAGTTTCTACAATATCTTTAGGTTTCTTTTATTTCATTAATCTCATTAATGAAGTCCCATCAATTATACTTCCTAAGCATCACAGAAGAAACGAAAGCAGCAATAGTTATTATATATCATATATATAATATAGGCATTCGTCTCAGAACATATCAAGTGATCACATCATAAAATATCAGCAGCAGAAGAACACATATAAAATATTGGATATACTAGGAATTCAGTGTTTTAAATTAAGCCTGTATAAAACACGGATTCCACGGTCGCGATGAATAGCCAAACCCACATCCCTAGACCCCTACGAGAGCGGCAAGCAACCCTACCAATTCTAGAGTTAGGAGACCCGGTCTCGACTCCTCGAGATGGTCTCCTACTGGACCCTAGAACCCGGTTACTTGTGCTCCCCGCCTTGGGTCTATCCTAATGCGGAAATGTAAATAATATACATCAATGGTGACATCATCCTCAAATCGGAAGTGCCCAAATATAAAAATATTACATACAAGTTTTTACATGAATGAAAATGAAAAACTCTCATCTCACATAAAAACCCCCGGCTATTCAAAACACGACGATCCAATATAACATATCACAGCAACACATAACATCGCATGTCATCAACGTAAGTAAATATGCGTATCCCAATTGTCGTTGACATATAGCAACGAAACCGGTGATACGCCACATATTATACTTACAGTCGCAGAAAAGAAAGTGAAAAACTACAACAATTGGAATTCGCAACCAGCTTAGACATCATAAACCCAACATATCACATACTTTGGATTTCATGCCCAACCAAATGAATTCCTTAGACATCACATGCCTAACAATTATAAACTCCGCATTTTAGTCTCGATATTGAAAACACTTTCCAATAGCCTGTCGGGTAATTCAACAAGATTCCCGATAATCTGATCGAATGCTCGTCGGAAACTTTAGTGAATGGCCGCACCCCCGATGCCGTCGACGAAGTGCACTAAGGCGGAACACCGCGGCCGCGAGCACCTGAACGGATGCTTTTGGCGACGGGGTTCTCCTACAGTCACTTGGTGTAACAACTCTAAATTTCCTGTACAACTTTCTGTAGAATTTTAGTCAAAAATAAAGAAAATGGTACTTTTGTCTGAGCACAAGTTAAATATTTGTTTTGCTAATTAATTACAAGAAGAAGCTTGTGGCTCATTGGTTATTACCTTGCACTGCTGAACTAAGCCACCAGAGTTCAAATCCCATACCCCACATTATTTTTAATATTAATTTTTTTAACCTTTAGAATACCAAGGGTTTACACGTGCATATCTCACAAAAACCCCACTACACACAAAAATATAACATTGCCAGAGGATAGATGAACCGTCGAGGGGGGATTCCGGCCGCATGACTCGGCCGGAAATCGGCCGACTCAGGCCTCCTACCGAGTCACGACCGAGTCACGGCCGAGTCGGCCAATTCCGGCGACGACCCCAATATGAAAATTGTGTCTTTTCACATTCCCTACACACCTGTATAATTTATTTCCTTAGACCATTTCCAGAGACCTTTTAAATTCCCATTTACTCCACTTTTATTACATTTTAATATATCTTTAATACATTTTTTCAATTAAACTCTTCATCTACCCTAATCCTATAAATACCACCCCTAAACACTACCCCTCACCCCAAAATTCTGAGCCAACTCTCAAGAAATTCCTAGAAACCCTAGTGTACTTTGGAAGAAGCGAAAGACGAAGCTCCGGCGAATTTTCTGGCCATCTTCCGACGACGATCCTAGGAACTCCTGACGATGAAACAACGCACCGTCGACTCCTCTCGTCTCCCCTTCCTCTCCTCTGTTAACTAAACCCGTAAGTCCCCATCCCTCTTCTCTATTCTTTTTCTAAAAATACGGAATTACAAAACCCGACGGAATCGGAACAAATCCGATATCCGATTCGGTTTCTTCCTAAAACCTCACTTTTCTTTAATTCAATTATGCCAGAACCAATTCATGTTGACTAGTAAACACTAACTAATCACATTGAACAAGTTTTATATCAAAAATAATTGCTATTTCCATTTTACCGTATTTTTTTCATTAAAATACCACATGGTTTCATTTCTACATTTAAACCATCAAAACCTTGCTATATTTTTAAATAGATCACGAGGTAATGATCTACCTCCTTACAACACTCATATGCAACATAGCACAATATCCTCGGGAACATAGAATACGGGAAAACGATATCTTTACAAATAAATACCATTACTAATAAAACCATTTTCTAAACGATTCAGTATTTATACAAATCTTTGCAAAGCGTCGCTACAACCCATTTGGGGAACCCGTTCAGGATGGTGCGGATTATCGCACATTCTCGGGTTTAGTAGTGCGAGATGCAGACTTCCGAAAGGAGCATTCGGTCTTGAAAGATTTAAAATACGACATCTTAAGAAAATGAGATTTTTAGAATTATAATATATATATTAAAATTATTTTTATATAAATAAATATATATATATATATATATATATATATATATATAACATTAAAAGATCTATTTTGTAAGAATGTAAATATTACAACTTTTTTCAAAAATCACAAGAATCAGTTTACATTAAAATATCATGAAATCCATACAAGTTTAATATTACACTTTAATACCATATATTATGAAAATTAGGTTATTCTCAATAAAAATGGCATATGTATAAAATCCACATTTATTACAACTCTAAAGACGATAACTAAATACTTGGAGAGTATTTTGAAAACTATACAAAAGTATTTTTACATAAAACCCCTCAAGTTCTATAAATTACCCTAAGGACCCTAGTAAACATAGGTTTAAGCGGGACCAATCTCTTGAGCCTCAGGGAGCCGGAGAAGTGGGTGCTTGCCTATCTAAGGTAGACAACTTAACAAACGGTGTTATCAACACGGTAATCATCTTTGAAAAAGACACAAATCCTGTCGCCCATGTGCAGCGGTTACCGATAATATCAAAACAATCAGGACTTCAATTTACTTTTCTAATTGTCTGACTCAGATGAGTCTCTTTATAATCTGACTTGAATATGATTCAAGTACAATCTACAATTTACAATCTACAATATTATAATTCAACAGGAATCCATGAATCCATCTATCAATCTATACAACTTGACTGAACCGAACCATGGATATACATTCCATTTATATGATTCTCCAGTTACATTTATTTACATGATTATACAATTACATCCGTTTACTGATATCATGGTTTCGGCAAGTCATCCAATTATACAATCTACATTACAAGACAATTCAAGTTGCAATACAATACAACAATACATTCAAGATAACATGAGGTTTAAGGGGTAGACTGGTACGGAAGGTGTTAAAAGTGGCATGAGACTGCAAGATTTAAGACACCTAACCGTATCCAATTGCCGTTGTTCCAGGCTTTCTAACAGAGCCTTGTACTCTATATTCCGTTTGCCTTGGTCTCTAGCATATAGAGACCCCTCTCGTATACACTGGCATCCATCTGTATCAAGGTACAAACAACAGCGTTAACACGATATTATAACAATGTACTACAACTTTAAAAGCTACCTTCTTATTCTGTCTATTCTACTTCTCTCTTATCTTTGGGACTTACCGAGCGATCTGTTCGCTGACAGCATTCTCTTTCTTTCTTCTTTGAATGTCGTCAGATGATCTGGACACGTCAGTGATCGAGCCCACGAGTGAAGACTTGGACCAATTCAGTGAAGACCCCGAGCTCTAGTTCATTGTACCCTTTCCATTTCAGTACTTTTCCTTTTCTGTTATGTCATTGTTTAGGCATTGCTTTATTTCAGTTGTATTTACATTTCTATGCATTGTACAGAAAGAATGTGAATAAATAAAGTTAATGTTTTATTATATCTTGTCTCTTGTGCATTTACTTTCATATTCCTTAGATACGCTTAGCGTATTTACTTTACAGTAAATATGTAGCGGCCTCATCGCGTCCTCTGCCCGTATACTGGGAAGCGGGGCGTGACACTTGGTCGAGGCTATGGGGCATGGCTATCTAGTAAGGTTACCCGGCGAGTATCCGCGTGCACTACGTAATTGCGACGGATTTTTGATCAACATCAAAATCCCGTGGCAACCAATCAAATGAGACTAAACTGCTAAATTTATAAAATTCAAACTAATTATCACATAACTACATTTATGGATTCCAAATATTATATCACAATCACAGATTGCTTGACGGAGTTAAACTTTTCGATCGAATAAGCAAGCACCCAAAATTTCCCAATAAGCTCAACACTTGAGCGAAGTTCAAAAAGTACTCAGGACATGCCACAGCTCCTATGAACCATCCGTAGAAGGGCCGACACATGCCTCACTCATGTCGCCACGGAACTGCGGCAAACCCTAGGGTATGACCGTGGTTCCGCGATCCAAAAAGTCGAGTTTGGATATCATTCTTCTAGAGGGTTCACAGAATCGCTTGCATGATTTTCTGAAGATTTTAAACTCGGAAAAATCCAACTCTTGAAAATTTCCAGGGAGGGAAAATATAGGTTATTGATATCCGTTCAAACTTTTTAACATCGTCTAAATAATCCGAATACATGTTAGAATTACGATTACGAAACACTCCGAATTGCTTTTGCAGAAAGTTAACATCACATGAAAATTTAGCAAAAACAAACAACACCTAAAACACCAAAACCCAGATCCTGGAACACAGAAAAAATTTGAAGCCCAGAAACCAACACTTGGCCGGCCTGCTCAGTTTTCATGCTCATGTGCTCGGCCAAATTCCGAGCAAACCCCTTCAAATTTTCTCTGTGTTCATGTCATATCTCATACAACATTCTGCAGTTGTTTAAAAAATTTTTAGAGTCCTTTCAAAATTCGACAGAAACTAGGTCATCGTATCGGGTGTTTCGGAGTAGTTTCGGTTTCGTAATCCTAGCAAACACGTCTAATTTTCTAGCATGGCTCTGGTACCAATGTAGGGTTGTCTAGCACAGCAGCAAGATTTCGAGAGGTATCGTCCATGCCATTTTAAAGATTTTTCCGTATTAGCTAACCCTAACCCTAGAATCGTTACTAGAAAATCCGACGAAACGATATGTAATCACTTTACATCTAAGTGAATGAGGGAATACAACCCTTGAAGACCGGTCCTTCACTTCTAAACCTCTATGTCGTAGTCCCTTCGCTGCAAGTTGTGAAGACCCGGACTCTTGAGAGGGTGAACATGAAGAAATGAACAAGCTTGCTCAATGCCTTCGAAGCCGAAGATGATCTACGTTGAGGAGACTCAAGCTCATACTATCTCTTCACTAATATGTGAATTATTGAATCAAACACCCTAAACTAAATGGCTTATAGTAGAGGATAATGAAGTAGGAAGTGGGTTCATTTTAGATTTTATTTTCTCACTGGTTTTTATCACTTTATCAAAAGCTAGAGAGCTTCAAAGAGAGGAAGAAGAAGATGATGAAGTGATGAAGAATAACATGAGGTTAGAAATGCAACCATGGTGAGTATATGACATACACTAACCCTTGTAGAGACTAAACCATGGCTAAGAGTTAAAGGTTAGGTTAATAAATATTTTTAAGTAAAACAAAAGAAGTGGACAAAGTCAATGGTTCTACAAGTTTCTACAAACCCTAACCATGACTAATTCCACCATTTTGAATTTACTTAATAATAAATAAAACATTAACATTAACCCTAGCATGGTGTAAGTCTCACACAACTATGTTGCATGTGTAACCTAGCATGACACACTTATATATATCACATATATATTTATATATGTGCAAAAAAAAAACAATACATTTAACATATATCACATATATATCAATGTATCATAAGTGAAAAAAAATGAATACTTAAGTGAGCTAATATTAGTTAATGTAATTTAATATATCAAATATATAATTCTACATTAAATTATTAAATCAACACTTAATTTAATAATCCGGCTATATCATATATAACCGACTAATATCAAATGCAACAACTTATCGAATCAACGCTTGATCCGATAATCCGGCTATATCACATATAACCGACCAATGTCACAAGTCGCGAGAATAGAATGCGGTATCACATACGCGCATTAATCTCGGTCCCGCACATATCACATATGTGCCCCTACTCCATTTCGCATGAACCAGAAAACCTCTGTGTAGGACTCTAAAGACTCGTTAATACGCCGGCAGTAGGTGATGATCATATCAAACGCCCACAAGCCGCAAGCGGTCTGCTAAATGTAACGGCCACCCGGGTATTGAGCGATCAGAAGATCAATAAGCAAGCCTGCTCATACTCCTGTGAATCCAATTAGTAACACTACCGTACAGTCCGGTCTCTTCGTCAGATATGTCGCATATCACAGCCTGGGATGGTATAACGTCAGACCCCAATAGCCTGATAAGTCATGCCGATGCAAGGTCCATAACGGTTCGAGAAACTACTGGTAATACTTACCAGTAAATCTCAGCAACCCTGGCCAGGGATTTCATGTTATGACCAATCGAGCATAGCGCAACATCAACTCCCAATACCGGGAGAGACGAATCCCCTCCTATTACTCATTACCTCCATGTGACTCGGACTGTACCCAAAAATCACCTTTTTGCACGATCTCTTGACTGTAGTATGGTGGAAATCAAAGCACGGTGGAAATCACACAAGACTCTATGACGATCTCGGGTCGAAAGACTAACCTGTACCAGTGTCACCAGAGAACTACTATTTGACGATAAGTATAATACCATCTAGGAGTTCTCGGCGAGTCCGTCCAGTGTACCCAGTCTCCACTGAGCACCCGTATATCTTCTTTGATGTCAAACACCAATGGATATGGGATCATCATCGCCCATCATATGGGTCGAGAAGCGTATACGCTAGTCCACTCTGGAGTATCGATGCCCTGTCTCGATACTCCTACGACTAGGAACAATCTAAGGATGTACTTACCGACTACCTCTGCCCCACCAGTATGATCTACATCATAATCCTGGTAGTCAAGTACTCATCCTAAGGGCTTTATCAACATGTAATAGAGAGACAATAAGTGTACATGATAAGATAAAGAGCAACCAGATAGCATACTATCATGTCGAGCAAGAAATTCCTCCCTATATATGTCCAAGCATCCACTACAATATGCATCGCATGTACAGTAATGGCCTCTAGCGCATACATATAACTAACAATACCGCCCCTCCATTGAAGGTGAAGACAAAACCCGAAACTGACTTACTGTCGTCCTTATCACTCTGGAAGCTCGAATCGGTAAAGGACTCCACCTGGAGTTCTCCATTACCATACACCAAGAACATTTCTTTAGTCCTTCTCAAGTACTTAAGAATGTTCTTCACAGCTGTCCAGTGCTTCTCCCCAAGATCTGATTGATGCCTACTTACCACACTAAGTGTGTAAGCTACATCCGGTCTAGTGCATAACATCGCGTACATGATAGACCCAACTGCAGAAGTATAGGGTATCCCTTGCATGCAAGCCCTCTCCAAATCAGTCTTGGGAGACATCTCTTTGGAAAGAGTGATTCTTGAGCAAGCGGGTAAATTACCACGCTTAGAATCTTCCATACTAAACCTCTTTAGTATGGTTTCAATGTTGCTGGATTGGGACAATCCCAACATTCTCTTAGATCTATCTCTATAGATCTTTATCCCCAGGATGTAGGAGGCATCACCCAGATCTTTCATGGAGAATTTTTGTGATAAGAAGAGCTTGACCGAGTGTAGCATAGGAACATCATTTCCTATCAAGAGTATGTCATCCACGTACAATACGAGGAAGACAACCTTACTCTCTACTACCTTCTTGTATATACAAAGTTCATCTACTTTTTTGATGAAGTCGAACTCTTTGACTGCTGCATCAAAACAGATGTTCCAGCTCCACGATACCTGCTTTAATATGTAGATTGATTTAAGCAGCTTGCACACCTTTCCACTGCTCCCACTGTCTACGAAGCCCTCTGGCTGTGTCATGTACACGCTCTCTTCTAAATCACCATTTAGTAAAGCGGTTTTGACGTCCATCTGCCAGATTTTGTAGTCATGGTATGCAGCAATGGCAAGCAGGATCCTGATGGACTTAAGCATAGCCACTGGAGAAAAAGTTTCATCATATTCGACACCCGGTCGTTGACGAAAACCTTTTGCTACAAGTCTAGCTTTGAAGATCTCAACCTTTCCATCTACATAAAGTTTCTTCTTAAAGATCTACATGCTCCCGAAGGGTTTTACCCCTTCAGGAGCAACACCCAAAGTCCATACTTTGTTGGTGTACATGGATTCCATCTCAGACCGTATAGCATCCAGCCATTTCACAGAGTCCCCACTTGTGATGGCCTGCTCGAAACTAGTTGGGTCATCATCTTCCATGATGCAATCCTCATTCCCACCGTCTATGAGAAAACCGTAGTATCTCTTAGGTGGATGAGAAACCCTACTAGATCTGTGGAGTGGCTAAGGTTCGTCGGGGACTATTGAATCCTCCGGTTCTAACAAATCATCAGTTGTAATTTGTGTAGTTGGAACTTCTTCCAGTTCTACCTCATTACCATTAATTTCTTTCACAAGTCTTTTTCTAAAAATGTGGCATATTGAGAAACAAACACTTTTTGTTGCTCAGTGCGGTAGAAGATATATACATATGAATTCTTTGGATATCCCACAAAGTTGCACAAAATAGATCTTGCCTTGAGCTAATCCGGATTTTGCTTTTTAATATAGGCCGGACAACCCTATATCTTAACTCGTTTAAGAGATGGTCTCTTCCCATACCATATCTCATATGGAGTGGTAGGCACGGATTTGGTTGGAACTCTATTCAATAGGTATGCAACTGTCTTAAGTGCATAACCCCAAAAGGAAATAGGTAACTCAGCAATACTCATCATAGAGCGCACCATATATAATAGGGTGCGATTCCTCCGCTCCGATACTCCATTGTGCTGTGGTGTATATGGAGGAGTAAACTGAGAGAGAATCTCATTCTCTTTTAAATAGTCTTGAAATTCCGTGCTAAAGTATTCTCCTCCTCGATCAGATCGAAGGACTTTAATACTTTTACTCGTCTGGTTCTCAACTTCGTACTTATATTCCTTGAATTTCTCAAAAACTTCAGATTTGTGTTTCAACAAGAATACATGTCTGAATCTTGAGAGATCATCGGTTAATGTAATAAAATACGAGGAACCATTCCTTACATGTGTAAACATAGGGCCGCATACATCACTATGTATCAGTCCCAAGAGTTCAGTAGCTCTTTCTCCGTGTCCAGTAAACGGAGTTTTAGACATCTTGCTTTTGAGACATGACTGGCAAGTTTCATAAGATGTAGATTCGAACGGATTCAATTATCCATCTTTATGCTACTTCGCTAGTCTGGTCGCATTGATATGACCAAGTCTACAATGCCACAAGAAGGCCTCGTTCAAATATGAACTTTTCCTCTTGTGTGTGTTCTGTATGTTTAGAACTGTAGTTTGATTTAGAACGTATATACCGTTATACAACATACCAAATCCTATCAACACTTGATTTAAGAAAATGTTCATAACGTTTTTTTATAGTACAAAGTTATAACCTTCTTTATTTAATAAAGAAATCAATATTATATTGCACATCATTTTTGGTACGAAATAACAGTCGTTCAGAACCAATGTATTACCATTTGGTAATGTAAGATGATATTCGTCAACTGCTTTGACAGCAACAGTTGCACCATTCCCTACTACGAGAGACTTATCACCATTTCCCAGTTCTCTACTTCTTCTTAACCCATGTAACGTATTACAAATGTGGGATCCTGATCCGGTATCCAATACCTAGGACGTAGAACATACTGAGAAACAGTTCTCAGTAACGAACACACCCTAAGAAGATGCATCATCATGCTCTTTCTTCGTTCGGGTTGCGAGGGAATCCCGATATTCCCCTATTTCTTGCTCAGATTTATGACAATCATAAGAAAAAGCGGAACCAACATTCACTAGCTCAGTATAATAAACGGGTTCGGTCAATACACCCATATTATTATCTTGATTAAGGGATGTCATGATTGCTACCTGGAGAGAGAGAGCGAAGAAAACATTTTAGCATGCGCTCTTGCAAGATTAGATTGGTTATTATCTTATCTAATCAGGATGACTCCCACTGTTTTTATCAAATCTTCCTTCAAACCCTAAAAGGTAAGACTAGCCGGGATTAATTAGACCCCACAAGTTCGCCAATCGGTTAGCTAGGCACGTATTGGTACTCCGAGGGAGTCTCCCCATGCTTTCGCATGGAACTAATTAAATAATTTCGTTTCCGCAGGGGCATAACCCCGTTAACACCTTTCTTAGACACCTACTGGATTAGTTAATTGTAAAGTGAAAAACTCTCTCAAGAGTAACACTTACTCGCAGTGGGTATCGGGATCCAACTATCTCATAGAAGGTATGCAATCTCATTGCAAATTTCAACACTTGAAATTCTCAATATCTGTTTTTACCCCTAGCGATTTATGACCTTAACTATGGTCAACAAATCATAAGCGCTAGTCAAGTCCTACCCGTCATTTCGTGATTGAATTAAACCCACCCGTATGACCCTTAAATATGGTCAACAAGGTCGTACAACTACCCTAATCCAATCGCATCATATACGGCAGATAAGCACTAATTATCTACCGCACACTACGTCTTGACTATGGTCAACAAACGCAGCACGAATACTAAATAGCACTTATCTGAAATGACGGAGGGATACAACTGGTTTTGAATAAAACCTTTAACGTAATGAACTTGATATCGTTGTAGAATCTAGTGATTTGAAAAGGAGTGGTTTAAGCCCCTCTTTTAAAATCGAATAGTTTTCAAAACAAACCGAGTGGGTTGTAACATTTGCTAGTTTTGCTAAAAAGGTTACTCCCAGTGAAGAGATCTAGGCTCTTTCCTCATCGAATGAGGTGCTGGATATTCATAAAAGGAATACCGCTATGCAAAGCAATAACTAGAGCTACCTTTTTGGGGGAAATTGATTCTACAACATCTTTAGGTTTCTTTTATTTTCATTAATCTCATTAATGACGTCTCATCATTTATATTTCCTAAACATCACAGAAGAAACGAAAATAGAACGTACGCTTATGCCATCCGCATTCGTCACGGGGCCCGTCATGCACTGTTAGGTTAGTTAACTAACGGCAGGGCGGGGGCTGGACTAGTGCGGGTGCAAAACATAAGCAATGTTTATTATATATATCATATATATATATAGCATTCGTCTCACGCACTTATATGATCACATCACAGAACTCAGACAGCAGAAACAAACATATGAAATATAGGATATACTAGAAAGTCCGTATTTTAATTTAAGCCAGTAATGAAAAACACGGATTTTACGGTCGTGATGAATAGCCAAACCCACATCCCGAGACCCCTACGAGAGCGGCAAGTGACCCTGCCAATTCTAGAGTTAGGAGACCCGGTTTCGACTCCTCGAGATGCTCTCCCACTGGACTCTAGAACCCGGTTACATGTGCTCCCCGCCATGGGTCTATCCTAATGCGAAAAAGTAAATAATATACATCAATAGTGACATCATCCTCAACCCGGAAGTGTCCCAATAAAAGAATATTACATACAGTTTTTACATGAATGAAAATAGAAAAATTCTCATCTCACGCAAAAAACCCTGGCTATTCAATCACGATGATCTAATATAACATATCACAGTAACACATAACATCGTATGTCATCAACGTAAATAAATATGCGTATTCCTAATGTCGTTGACATATAGCAACGAGATCGGGGATACACCACATATTACACTTACGGTCGCAGAAAAGAAATGTAAAATACAATAATTAGAATCCGCATCAAACCTTAGACATCATAAACCAGGAATATCTCATATCTCGGATTTCATGCCTAACCCTTTAAATCATGCATTTATGTCTCGAATTGAAAACACTTTTCAATATCAAGTCGGGTGATTCAATAAGATTCCCGATGAAATGATCGAACGCTCGTCAGGGACTTTAGTAGATTGCCTCACCCTCGATGTCGTCAACGGAGTGCACTTGGGCGGAATACCGCGGCCGCGAGCACCCGAGTGGATGCTTTTGGCTACCGTGTTCTCCTAAAGTCACTTGGTCGGGGCTATGGGGCGTGGCTATCTAGTAGTGTTTTCCGGGGACTATCCGCGTACAATACGAGATTGCGACGGAGTTTTGATCCGAATCGAAACTCCGAGGCAATCGATCAAAAGAGACTAAAACGCGAGATTTACAAAACGTGAACTAGTTTTCACAAAACTAATTAATGTGGATTCCAAGTATTGCATCACACATCATATATATCTAGACGATGTTAAACATTTCGGTCGATATCTCAAACACCCGCAAATCATAGAGACTTCAACAACTTGAGCCTCACTAAAAATACCCAGAAAATGCCAAATATCACTACGGAGCAGCACAAGAAAGGGGAGTCCCAAACTCACCAAATATGCGGCAGAACCGCGGCTAAACCCTAGGTTATGTCGCGGTTCCGCGACCATTTAATTGAGTTGGGCCCTCGTATTTCTTAGGGCTCCATTAAATACCCTGCACAATTTTCTGCATATTTTTAATCTGAAAATTTTCAACTTTTGAAAAATGGACAGAAACTAGATAAAATCCGGGTTTCAAAACTCGATCGAACACTTTAACATCGTATAGACCTTACCTAATGCTCTAGCTTGGCTCTGATACCACAAAAGTGTGTCTTAGCATCATCACTAGGTTTATACAAGTATCAAGTATGCAATTTTAAAAAATCTATAGTGCTAAGCTACACTAACCAAGAATCGAACTAGAGTATTAGGGTTCTCAAAGTATGAAATCAAGAACTACACTAAGTGAAAGAGATTACAACCTTTGTAGATCAAGTCCTTCACTTCAATAGCTCTAAGTAGTAGTCCCTAGAACTTTTCTTAGGTTCCACTAGGCGAAAGGAACGAGCCTGCTTCGTCGTCTTCGAGGCCAAACATGATCCACCTTGAAGTCTCTCTAGCTCAAGTTAATGCTTCACTAATCAAGTATTAGTGAAGCTAACATTCTAAACTTATGGGTTAGATGAGTGTAGGTTGATGAAGTAGGAATTTTGCTCACTATAGAAATCTCTTTCTCTTTTTCTTTCTTCAACTCAAGAAAACCAAGAGAGAAAGAAGATGAACTTGGGTGAGGAAAATATGAAGTGAGAGAGTGAGAGAGTGAACCATGGTTTAAAGATAAGGATTAGGGTGAGAAAATATCTAGAGTAAAACAAAATTAGTGGGATGAGCCATGGCTTCTACATGCTTCTACAAACATCTAAGCCATGTTCATTTCTACCTCATTTTGATTTACTCTAAAAAAATAATTACCCTAATTATCTTTAGCCTTGGTGTGAGTCTCATACACCCATGTTCCATGTATCATCCACCATGACACAATAGTATTTTATATATAAATAAATATATACATATATCATACACACACACACACACACATATAACAAGAGAATAAAATCTTTAAGTGAGCAATATTAGTTAATACATATTTATATATCAAATATATTAATATATATCAAATTATTAAATCAACACTTGATTCAATAATCCGGTCATATCATATATAACCGACTAATATCTTTTATATGTATATCATATCATCAAATCAACACTTGATTCGATAACCCGGTTATATCTCATATAACCGACAATATTCAATATTCATCATTAAATTAACACTTGATTCAATAATATGGTCATATCATATATAACCAGGCAATATCAAATATATATACATATAACAAATCATTGAATCAACACTTGATTCAACAATCCGGTTATATCACATATAACCTAACCGATATCCAATATCGTGAGATTAGAATATGGTATCACATACTCGTATTTAATCAATCTCCCGCACATATGTATCCTACTTCGTTTTGCTTTAGCTAGAAAACCTCTGTGTGTGACTCTAAAGACTCGTCAATACGCCAGCAGTAGGTAATGATCATATTAGTCACCCACAAGCCGTCAGCAGTACTAGCTGGACGTAACGGCTACCCACGTATTGAGCGAATAGAAGATCAACAAGTAAGCTTGTCCAAACTCCCGCAAAGCTTATAAGCAACACTTACCGTACAGTCTGGTCTCTTCGTCTGATATGTTGCATATCAATTCTAAGGGTGGAATCGTCAGACCCCGGTAACTTGATAAATCATACCGATGTGTGGCCTATAACCGTTCGAGAAACTACTGATAACACTTACCAGAAAATCTCATCAACCCTGGTCAGGGACTTACTGTTATAGCCAATCGAGCATAGCACAACATCAACTCCCTATACTGGGAGAGACGAAACCCTTCAAATCGCTCATTTGCCTCCATGTAACTCAGGACTGTACCCAAAATCTACCTGTTTGCACGACTCCTTTGAGCCGTGGTAGGGAGGAAATCAAAGAACAGTAGGGCCCACACAAGACTCTATGACGATATCAGGTCTACAGACTAACATGTGCAAGTGTCACCAGAGAACTGCTATTTGACGATAGGTATGGTACCAACTATGAGTTCTCGACGAGTCCTGTTCGGTGTACCCATTCTCTAATGAGCACTTGTGTACAATCTTTGATGTCAAATACCAATAGATGTGGGAGCAACCATCGCCCCATACAGGGTCAAGAAACGTACACACTGTAAGTCGATGTACAACACCCTACGACTTGCGGGGAGGCGGAAATATGAAAAACGATCTTGTTCTTTGCTTAAATATCGACTAACCGCATGAATCGAAGCTAAACGATAACTAACATCAAACATAGAAGTTAACAACTACTATGTAAAGGGATTATACCTAAACAACCGTGTCCTTCGTCTTTATGAACTCCACCTCCTCTTCGGCCTTCTCAAAGTAGTAGACGATCCACCACGAGAGCTAAACTCCAAGCTTTGCCTCTAAACTTGAGGCAACTAGGTATCTTTAAGTGCTAATCAAAGTACCTAGATGAAATAGAGTATGGTTATGGATTAAGTAGTCTAACTAATCATTGTACTCAACACATGAGAGGGGAGGATTAGGGTTTGAAGAAAGAGAGAGCTTGAGGAGAGAGAAGATGAACATAATAATGAGAAGAGAAAATGAGTTATCATAATATATATCAAGCATTTTATTTTATCAAGAAAAGAAAAGAAAATGATTTACAACCATGCTTGATAAATATCTTGTGGTGATTCATATCCATGAGTCATTAAGCAATTATGAAGCATTAATGACATGGATGAATCATCCATATGACTCACTAATCTCATTCAATGTATATGCCACCTAAACCTCCTTAGTCACCATCTTCTAGAAGCTTCTCGCGCAATTACGAGAACGCCCCTCCTATCCGTTGAAACACGGAAAAACTTTAGACTGTATAAATCCAATAACCGGATACTAGTAACTGGCTTAAACCAAAGCCGACTAGTAAAAACTGTCCGAAAGTCGTACGTGCGAAAACACACGTATGCGTCCGATCCCATGTCGTAAAACCATACGACCTCTATATCGTTTCGCCTGGAGTAGGGAAACTCTCTGCGTGGGACTCTAGAGACTCGACTACTACGCTGGCAGTGAGTTAAACCATAGACCGCAAGCGGCACCAGCTGTACATAACGGTCCCCAGGTAGATGTCGATAAGAAGGCCGATGAGGAAACCCATCCGAACTCCTACTGAGTCTGATGTGACAATCTCCGTACAGTCCGGTCCGTTCGTCTAAGACTATCGCATATCGGGCCTAGGGGGCGGCAAGCGTCAGTCCCCTAATAGCTGTATAAGTCGTGTCGGAGCGAAGCCAATTACACCCTGAGAAACTACTGGAACCTACCAGAAAATCTCGCTTGCCCTGGCCAGGGACTTTGCGTAATGGCTCTCTGACACGGCGTGATATCAACCCCCAATACCGGGAGAGACGAATCCTGTCTAACCGCCACTGCCTCCAAGTGCTCGGGACTGCACCCAACTGCTACCTGTTTGCATGACTCCTTTGAGCCGTGGTAGGGTAGCAATCTAAGAACAGTGGGACACACTCGAGGCGAAGTAGCAGTGTCAAGTCTGCGGCTATGCTGTACTCATGTCACCTGGGAACTGTTCACTGACGAATGGTATAAAACCAACCAACAGTTCCCTGTGAGTCCTGTCCGGTGTACCTGTAACCTAACGAGCACCTGCATACTATCTCCAGTACGACGTACTGACGGCTGTGGGACAGACCGTCTCCCCAACTGGGATGAGAAGCGTACACACTAGTCTACTCCGGAGTATCGATGCCCTGTCTCGATAATCCAACGACTAGGGACCTGAATAAGGATGTGCTTGCAGACTACCCAGCCCCCACTAGTGTGACTGCCATCACAACGCTGGTAGTCAAGCAAGATCCTAAGAGCTCTATCAATACGTATACTTACATATTAATATAGAAAAACCAAGTAGCATACTACCATGTTTAGCAAGACTGTTATATACATGTGAATATCCCAAGCTTCCATTAAGTAATATACAAACTAGTATGATACAATAATGGCCCCTAGGGCATATACACTAACAATCTCCCACTTGCACTAGGGCCATGTACTGGCATATCGAAGACCAATGATCTCGAGTAGCCTCTCGAACTGAATCTGAGGTAGGGCCTTCGTGAATGGATCAGCAATATTCTCTTCAGAAGCAACTCTCCGAATCTCGATCTCTCGACGATCAATGATCTCCCTGATCAGGTGATACCGCCTCAAGATGTGTCTGGACTTCTGATGGGACCTTGGTTCCTTCGCTAAAGCTATAGCTCCGTTGTTGTCGCAATACAGAGGTATTGGATCAACTATGGTAGGAACCACCTGAAGTTCTGTTAGGAACTTTTTCATCCAGACTGCTTCTTTTGCGGCATCGCAAGCAGCTATATACTCCGCTTCCATCGTCGAGTCAGCAACGGTGTCCTGCTTGGAGCTCTTCCAGCACACCGCCCCTCCATTGAGGGTAAAGACATAACCCGACATGGACTTGGAATCGTCCTTATCACTCTGGAAGCCGGAATCAGCAAAGGCCTCCAACCTGAGGTCTTTTCCGCCGTAAACCAAGAACATCTCCTTAGTCCTCCTCAGGTATTTGAGAATGTTTTTTACTGCTATCCAGTGCTTCTCCCCTGGGTCTGATTGATACCGGCTTACCACGCTTAGTACGTAAGCTACATCTGGTCTGGTGCACAACATCGCATACATTATAGAGCCTACCGCAGAAGCGTAGGGTATAATAGACATGCGTTCCCTTTCCAAATCATTCTTGGGAGACATCTCTTTGGAAAGGGTGATTCCGTGACAAGCCGGTAGATTACCGCGCTTAGAATCTTCCATACTGAATCTTTTCAGTACAGTGTCGATATACCTGGACTGCGAAAGTCCCAACATCCTCTTGGATCTATCACGATAGATCCGGATCCCCAGAATGTAAGAGGCATCACCTAGGTCTTTCATGGAGAACCTGTGTGACAAGAATCTTTTGACAGATTGTAGCATAGGAATGTCATTTTCTATCAATAGAATGTCATTCACGTACAAGACGAGGAATACGACACTTCTGGCTACAACTTTACTATATATGCACGGTTCATCTGGATTTTTGATAAAGTCATATTCTTTGACCGTCTCATCAAAACAGATGTTCCAACTCTGCGATGCCTGCTTTAGTCCATAAATGGACTTAAATAGCTTGCATACTTTCCCGCTGCTCCCACTCTGATTGAAACCCTCTGGCTGATCCATATAGACGCACTCTTCTAAATTTCCATTCAGAAAAGCCGTCTTTACGTCCATCTGCCAGATTTCATAATCATGGAAGGCAGCAATAGCAAGAAGGACCCGAATGGATTTGAGCATAGCCACTGGAGAAAACGTTTCGTCATAGTCCAAACCAGGTCTTTGACGAAAACCCTTTGCAACAAGTCTAGCCTTATAGGTTTCCACCTGTCCATCTACACCAATCTTTTTCTTGAAAATCCATTTGCATCCTATGGGTTTTACCCCATCTGGAGCAAAGTCCAAAGTCCATACTTTGTTGGTGTACATGGACTCCATTTCGGTCCGCATTGCATCTAGCCATCGTACCGAGTCGCCGCTCTGGATGGCCTGCTGGAAGTCAGTAGGTTCATCATCATCTATGATGCAATCCTCTCTATCCCCATCTATGAGAAAACCGTAGTATCTCTCAGGCGGATGAGACGGCCTACTACTCTTGCGGAGGGGTGCGGGAATGTCATGTTCTTCTTGAACTATCGGTTCTACCAAACTTTCAGTAGCAGTTTGTGGTTCTGGAATTTCTCCCGGTTCTATTTCGCTCCCACTTGATTCCTTTTCTAAAAACTGATGTTCTAGAAAATGGGCATTACGAGAAACAAATACCTTTTGTTCCTCTGCGTAATAGAATAGATATCCCCTGAAGTTCTTTGGATATCCCACAAACTTACACTTTACTGATCGTGCCTCGAGCTTGTCCACATGCTGCTTTTTAACAAAAGCTGGACATCCCCAAATCTTTATATACTGTAGATGGGGTTTCTTCCCACTCCACATCTGATATGGAGTGGTAGGCGCAGTCTTGGTAGGAACCATGTTCAAAAGATATGCCGCTGATTCTAGCGCATAACCCCAAAAAGATCGCGGTAATTCAGCATTACTCATCATGGATCGTACCATATCCAATAGGGTTCGATTCCGTCTCTCTGATACACCATTATGCTGTGGAGTGTATGGAGGAATAAGCTGAGAGAGAATTCCTTTCTCTTTTAGGTAACCTAGGAACTCGGCACTCAAGTATTCACCACCTCGATCAGATCTAAGTGTCTTGATACTTTTGCCGGTTTGGTTTTCTACTTCATTCTTATACTCTTGGAATTTCTCAAAAGCCTCGGATTTATGTTTCATCAGATAAATGAATCCGTATCTTGAGCAATCATCCGTGAAAGTAATGAAATAGGAAAAACCACCTCTTGCATGCGTAGACATTGGACCACATACATCGCTGTGTATGAGTCCTAAGAGCTCGCTCGCTCTTACTCCATGTCCAGTAAATGGAGTCTTTGTCATCTTTCCTTTGAGACAAGATTGACAAGTGTCATAAGTTTGATATTCGAACGAGTCCAAATATCCTTCTCTATGCAACTTAGTCAACCTTCTCTCATTGATGTGACTCAGTCTACAATGCCATAAGAAAGCTTTATTTAAATCTGGAGACTTTCTTTTTAGTGTGTTCTGGATATTGAAAATTTGGAGTTGGTTTAAAATATATATACCGTTATTTAGTGTACCGGACCCAATCAAACTATGATTAAGGTGGATGTTAACAACATCTCTTACAAACGTGAAATCATAACCTTTATTTGATAACAAGGAAACTGATATGATATTACACGTTAAGCTTGGTACAAAAAAACAGTTATGTAAAACCAAAATGTGTCCACTCGTCAATCCTAGGTGATAATCCTCGACGGACGCAGCTTCCACGCTAGCTCCGTTAGCAACCTTTAGGGTCATATCACCTTCCTTCAGTACTCTACGGTTTCTCAGTGCCTGCAATGAATTGCAAATATGAGATCCTGATCTGGTAACCAATACCCAGGAAGTAGAGTTAATTGACAGACAATTCTCAATTACAAACACACCTGAAGTCGAAGCCACAGCTTGCTTCGGTTCCTGGTTCTTGGCGTTCCACGCCTTGCAATCTTTCTTCCAGTGCCCTTTCCTGTGACAATGGAAGCACTCATCCTGGCCCACTACCGGTACCGCAAACTTTTTCTTTCCCTTCCCTCCCACCTTACTAACACCTCCTCTAGGTTTGGTGGCGGCCTTCTTCTTTCTTCCTTTGGCCTTAGCCTTGGACCCGGAAGAAGATGCACCGCCAACAAATATAGCGGGTGTTTCCCTTGTCTTCTGCAAGGTGCCCTCTGCACTCCTTAACATGTTCAGGAGTTCCGGAAGTTCAACTTCTTTTCTTTGAATGTTGAAGTTCAGGATAAACTGTGCGTAGGTGTGAGGAAGGGACTGAAGAATAAGGTCTGTATAGAGCTCATTATCCAAAGTCGTCCCAAGGTCTGCGAGCTCTTCTATATAGCCGATCATCTTTAGGACATGTTCTCCTACCGATGACCCGACAGCCAACCTCGCTCGAAACAAGTTCTTAGAGGTCTCGTATCTTGCTATACGAGATTGCTCTCCATAAAGTTCCTTTGTATGGAGAAATATGCCATCTAGTTCCATATCCTCGTGCCTCCTCTGATGTTTATTGTTCATCGAGGCAAGCACGATGCACTTGGCTTTCGCGCAATCGAAATCCCAGGTTTTGCGGATTTCCTTATCCGCATTACTGGATTTGGGACCAGGGGCAGCAGGTGCCGTAGCGGTAAGGACGTACCCCAATTTGTCATAGGTCAAAGCCATTTTGACATTCCGCAGCCAATCTTTATAGTTTGGCCCTGTCAGTATATTTTTCTCTAAAAGTAACTTAAGTCCAGTCATTTTCAGGGTCGCTGCAAATAGGAGAGAGAGAAGAAAACTCTTTAGCATGATGCTCTTGCAAATTTAGAGTGGTTTTTAGTTTATCTAAATTGGATGGCTCCCACTGTTTCTCGAATCCTTCCTCAAACCATAAAAGAAGAATTAGCCAGGACTATTCTCACCATACAATACTTGCTTAACCGTTCAGCCAGGCTAGTGTCGATACTTCGAGGGAGGTTTTCCAACGCTTTCGCGAAATTCCTTAATTAAATAACCTCTTTTCTCTGGGGGCGTAACCCCGCTGACACCTTTCTTGACACCTACTTGGTTTATAGCATTGATCGTTAAGTGACGAATATCCTGATAAGTAGCATATACTCACTGTAGGATCGGGATCCAAATATCATTGTATGATAATGTTGAAGGAATCCTACCAGCATTCATCAAACTCCAAATGGTATGCAACTCTTTGCAAATTTCAGTTTTTTTAGAAATTCCCGATATATATTTTTGCCCCATGCTCTTATGACCTTGGCGTTAGGTCAAAATGTCATAAGTCACATGTCAAGTTCTACCAATCATTATCTTGTCAATTTGAACCCATCCGTATATATCCTTGACGTTCGGCCAAAATGATAATACGACTGTCCCAAACTAACTCATCTATCTATGCAACAAATGAATACCCAGTAGCTACCAAACACTATGCCTTGGCGTTAGGTCAAAATACATAGCTTGAATACTACTGAATACCCAGATGAAATGACGGAGGGTTACGAATGGTTTTGGCGAAACCGTGAACATAGTGAACTTGATATAACCGAAGGAACCTGATAGCTTTTAAAAGGAGTGGTTAAAGCTCCGCATTTAAAAATATCTATTTTTAAAATTAACCGAATGGTTTCTTTTAAATTGTTCCAACGATTAAACTTTTTGGTTTATTTTCTTTGCATTATAAATAATGCATCCCATCATTAACCTATCATTGCAGAAAACAACGAAAATACAACGTCCTCTTATGCCATCCGCATTCGCCTCGGGGTCCCGTCATCACCCGTTAGGTTACTTAACTAACGACAGAGCGGGGTCTGGGCTAGCGCGGGTGTAAAACATAAGTGACGTCTAAATAGCTATCATATATAGATATTGTACATTCGTCAGACGCAATAATAGGCATTCCAGATCACAGATGAACTTTATTGGATTTGCAAGCAATCCGTGTTTGTTTTGAGCCTGCAACAAAAGACGGATTACACAGTTGTGATGAATAGCCATTACCCCACCCAAGACCCCAACGGGTACGGCAAACTACCCGCCCGGCAGTTTGTGCACCCCACCTTGGGTCTGTCCTAGGAGCAAAAACAGTAAAATGAAATAATACAACGGTGGCTACAACCGCAACCTGGATGTGCCCCGCAAAATAATATTACAACAAATTACATTTACCTCAAATGAATTAAATAATAACCCATCACATAACCCCGGCTATACATCACAACAGTCCAACACAGTTCATATACACAAACAGATAAAATCCATTACAGAAATATGCAACCCCCTGCCAACCGACATACTAGCAGTTAGGGGAGGTTTACGAACACATTAAACAAACACAGATATAATCCAACAAGCAAATACCGTATAATTCCGATCGATTAAACACATTTAATTTTGCTCCAATACTTCTCTGTAAATCTGAAACCTGAGCAAAAATAAAAAATTCCAGAAAATACCAAATATCACAGAGAACCAACACAGGAAAATTGGGTTCATGAATCGGCAACTCGGCGGCGGAAGCGCGGCGGATCGGTGGGATCCGCCGCGGTTCCGCGGCGCTTTAGTCGATTCGTGAGCCCAGTTTTCTTGGGTGTTCTAATACTATCATTTTGGGCTTTCTGAACCTGCCTGAAAAATTTTTGGACTTCATTTAAAAATCGACAGAAACCATGATATCGGGGTTTTCCGGTTTTGGTTTTTTCCGTTCGAAATTCATACAATTTTGCAAATGAGTTATTTATTGTTTAGCGAGGCTCTGATACCACTGTAAGTCGATGTACAACACCCCACGACTTGCGGGGAGGCGGAAATATGAAAAACGATCTTGTTCTTTGCTTAAATATCGACTAACCGCATGAATCGAAGCTAAACGATAACTAACATCAAACATAGAAGTTAACAACTACTATGTAAAGGGATTATACCTAAACAACCGTGTCCTTCGTCTTTATGAACTCCACCTCCTCTTCGGCCTTCTCCAAGTAGTAGACGATCCACCACGAGAGCTAAACTCTAAGCTTTGCCTCTAAACTTGAGGCAACTAGGTATCTTTAAGTGCTAATCAAAGTACCTAGATGAAATAGAGTATGGTTATGGATTAAGTAGTCTAACTAATCATTGTACTCAACACATGAGAGGGGAGGATTAGGGTTTGAAGAGAGAGAGCTTGAGGAGAGAGAAGATGAACATAATAATGAGAAGAGAAAATGAGTTATCATAATATATATCAAGCATTTTATTTTATCAAGAAAAGAAAAGAAAATGATTTACAACCATGCTTGATAAATATCTTGTGGTGATTCATATCCATGAGTCATTAAGCAATTATGAAGCATTAATGACATGGATGAATCATCCATATGACTCACTAATCTCATTCAATGTATATGCCACCTAAACCTCCTTAGTCACCATCTTCTAGAAGCTTCTCGCGCAATTACGAGAACGCCCCTCCTATCCGTTGAAACACAGAAAAACTTTAGACTGTATAAATCCAATAACCGGATACTAGTAACTGGCTTAAACCAAAGCCGACTAGTAAAAACTGTCCGAAAGTCATACGTGCGAAAACACACGTATGCGTCCGAACCCATGTCGTAAAACCATACGACCTCTATATCGTTTCGTCTGGAGTAGGGAAACTCTCTGCGTGGGACTCTAGAGACTCGACTACTACGCTGGCAGTGGGTTTAACCACAGACCGCAAGCGGCACTAGCTGTACGTAACGGTCCCCAGGTAGATGTCGATAACAAGGCTGATGAGGAAACCCATCCGAACTCCTACTGAGTCTGATGTGATAATCTCCGTACAGTCCGGTCCGTTCGTCTAAGACTATCGCATATCAGGCCTAGGGGGCGGCAAGCGTCAGTCCCCTAATAGCTGTATAAGTCATGTCGGAGCGAAGCCTATTACACCCTGAGAAACTACTGGAACCTACCAGAAAATCTCGCTTGCCCTGGCCAGGGACTTTGCGTAATGGCTCTCTGACACAGCGCGATATCAACCCCCAATACCGGGAGAGACGAATCTTGTCTAACCGCCACTGCCTCCAAGTGCTCGGGACTGCACCTAACTGCTACCTGTTTGCACGACTCCTTTGAGCCGTGGTAGGATAGCAATCTAAGAACAGTGGGACACACTCGAGGCGAAGTAGCAGTGTCAAGTCTGCGGACTATGCTGTACTCATGTCACCTGGGAACTGTTCACTGACGAATGGTATAAAACCAACCAACAGTTCCCTGTGAGTCCTGTCCGGTATACCCGTAACCTAACGAGCACCTGCATACTATCTCCAGTACGACGTACTGACGGCTGTGGGACAGACCATCTCCCCAACTGGGATGAGAAGCGTACACACTAGTCTACTCCGAAGTATCGATGCCCTGTCTCGATAATCCAACGACTAGGGACCTGAATAAGAATGTGCTTGTAGACTACCCAGCCCCCACTAGTGTGACTGCCATCACAACGCTGGTAGTCAAGCAAGATCCTAAGAGCTCTATCAATACGTATACTTACATATTAAGATAGAAAAACCAAGTAGCATACTACCATGTTTAGCAAGACTGTTATATACATGTGAAGATCCCAAGCTTCCATTAAGTAATATACAAACTAGTATGATACAATAATGGCCCCTAGGGCATATACACTAACACACACTAGTCTACTCTGGAATATCGATGCCCTGTCTCGATACTCTCTCGACTATGAACTGTTAAAGGATGTGCTTGCGGATTACACAAGCCCCACTAGTATGATCTGCATCATAATCCTGGTAGTCAAGATAACATCCTAAGAGCTTTATCTGTTAGTGTTATATGCCTTAGAGGCCATTATTGTATAATACTAGTTTGTATATTACATTTTGGAAGCTTGGGATATACACGGATTTTATAACAGTCTTGCTCAATATAGTAGTATGCTACTTGGTTTGTTTCTATCTAAATATGTGTATATGTTTCTTTTAACGTATCGCTAATACATATTGATAGAGTGGTTAAGATCTTTGCTTGACTACCAGCGTTGTGATGGCAGTCACACTAATGGGGGCTGGGTAGTCTATAAGCACATCCTTATTCTGGTCCCTAGTCATAGGATTATCGAGACATGATATCGATACTCCAGAATAGACTAGTGTATACGGTTCTCATCCCAGCAGAGGAGATGGTCTGTCCCACAACCATTAGTACATCGTACTGGAGATAATATGCAGGTGCTCATTAGGTTATGAGTTACACTGGACGGACTCGTGGGGAACTGTTGGTCGGTACTATACCTATCGTCAGGTAGCAGTTCTCAGGTGACATGAGTACAGCATAATCCGTTGACTTGACACTGCTGCTTCACCTCGAGTGTGTTCCCGCTGTTCTTAGATTACTACCCTACCACGGCTCTGTTGAGTCGTGCAAACAGGTAGTAGTTGGGTGCAGTCTCGAAGCACTTGGAGGCAGTGGCAGTTAGATAGGATTCGTTTCTCCCGGTATTGGGGGTCGATATCGCGCTGTGTTCGGAAAGCCATTACACAAAGTCCTTGGCTAGGGCAAGTGAGATTTACTGGTAAGTACTCTAGTAGTTTCTCAGGGTGTTTTGGGCTCTACCCCGGCACGACTTATTGCGCTATTAGAGGTCCGACGGCTACCGCCCTTAGGCCCGATATGCGATACTCTTAGACGAACAGACCGGACTGTACGGAGATTGTCACAGATAGGCTCAGTAGGAGTTCGGATGAGTTATTCTCATCGGGCTTCTTATCGACAGATACCTGGGTAGCCGTTACGTACAGCTAGTACTGCTGACATGCTTGTGATTAAACCCACTGCCAGTATAGTGTTGAGTCTTTAGAGTCTTACACAGAGGGTTTCTCTGCTTCGGGCGAAATGATGTAGAGGTCGTATGGTTTTATGACAAGGTTCGAACATATACGTGTACTTATGCGCATATCATATTCGGACAGATAATACTAGTGGGCTTTGGTTTAGGCCGGATCCTAGTATTAGATTATCGGATTATTTTTCGTCTCATTGTATTCGTATTTTTCGGAATACGGATACGAGTATGTATATACGGTGAGGGATATTCTTGTAATTTGTTCAAGAATACTTCTAGAAGATGCCACCTCATTACTTGTATTACCATTTTATGTTAAATGGATTAATGAGGTGGAGGTATGAGGTGTTAGGTGATTATGAATGAACATGGCTAGTTAGTGACTCTTTATGGCTATGAAGCAATGTGTCATTTAGATAGTATGTGAGAGGCTAGGTGTCACTCACATATTATGTGTGATTTTTTCCATGTCTCGTATCCATCACAAACTAGTCATATTCCTCTCATAATTTCAAATACACTCTCTCTCCTCAAGCTCTCTCATCTTCTTCCTCATAACCCTAATTGTCTCATGTGTTGAGAATTCTAGGGTTAGTGAGACTTATTAATCCAAAGTCACCATGTACATCCTCTAGGTCACTTAGATTAGCACTCTAGGCAACCTAGTTACCTCATCATGGAGGTAGGGGCTCAAGGTAGACACTCTCGGGTGGATCATCTTCGACTCGAGGAGGCCGACGAGGAGACGCGATCCGTATATACTCCAAGGAGCTCACGGAAAGGAGGAGAAAAGCAAGAACAAGAAGGACCAGTTACTTGAGATATAACATTCTTACATAGTGTTAGTTGTATGTATGCCCTAGAGGCCAGTATTGTACAGATGATGTATATTATATTGGATGCTTGGACATATATAGAGAGGACTTTCTTGCTCGATATGATAGTATGCTATCTGGTTGCTCTTTATCTTAACATGTATACTTGTCTCTTGATACTGTCTTATAGTAACATGTTGGTAAACCCCTTAGGATGTGTACTTGACTACCTGGACTATGATGGAGATCATACTAGTGGGGATAGAGTAGTCCATAAGTACATCCTTTAATGTTCCTAGTCGTAGGTGTATCGAGACGGAGCATCGATATACCAGTGTAGACTAGCGTATACGCTTCTCGACCCATGAGATGGGCGATGGATGATCTCATATCCATTGGTGTTTGACATCAGAGATGGTATACTGGTGCTCAGTGGAGACTGGGTACACTGGACGGACTCGCCGAGAACTCCCAGATGGTATTATACCTCACGTCAGATGGCAGTTCTCTGGTGACACTTGTGCAGGTTAGTCTGTAGACCCGAGATCGTTATAGAGTCTTGTGTGATTCCCACTGTGTTTTGATTTCCACCTTACCACGTCCAAGAGGGCGTGCAAAACGGTGGTTTTTGGGTACAGTCCCGAGTCACATGGAGGCAATGAGCGATAGGAGGGGTTTCGTCTCTCCCGGTATTGGGGGTTGATGTTGCGCTGTGCTCGATTGGCCAGAACAGGGAAGTCCCTGGCCAGGGCTGATTTAGAGATTTACTGGTAGGTGTTACCAGTAGTTTCTCGACCCGTTATGAGCCTCACATCGGCACGACTTATCGGTTATTGGGGTCTGACGTTTACCACCCTTAGACTTGATATGCCACATATCAGACGAGGAGACCGGACTGTACGGGAAGTGTTACCGTTAGGCTTCTACAGGAGTTGGAGCGGGCTTGCTTGCTGATCTTCTGATCGCTCAATACGCGGGTAGCCGTTACGTCCAGCTAGTACCGCTGACGGCTTGTGGGTGCTTGATGTGATCATCACCTACTGCCGGCGTATTGACGAGTCTTTAGAGTCCTACATAGAGGTTTTACTGGCTCAGGCAAAACGAAATAGGAACACGTATGTGATATGTGCGGAACCGAGAATAATGCGTGTATGTGATACCGTATTCTATTCTCGCGACTTTTTATATCAGACGATTATATATGATATAGCCGGGTTATCGAATCAAGTGTTGATTCGATAAGTCGATACAATGGATGTTAGTCGGTTATATAAGATATGACCGGATTATTAAGTCAAGTGTTGATTTAATAATTTAGTGTATAATTGTATATTAGATATACTAGTTTACATTAACTAACACTTGTTCACTTAAGGATTTTTCTCACATGTGCACACTTTAATATATATGTGATATATATTAAAATGTGTTTTCTTTTTGTATCATGGTTGTTGATACAACATTCATGGGTGTATGAGACTTACACCATGCTATTTGTTATGTTGGGTTTAATGTATTTAAAATAATTACAAAATTAGTGGAAAATTAGAAAATGCATGAAGCTTGTGGAAGCTTGTGGATGCATTGACTAAAGTCCACTAAGTTTGTTTTTACTTTGGATTTTTGTTAACCTAACCATCACACTTAGCCATGATTAAGTCTCTACATGAGTTAGTATATGATACTCACTCACCATGGTTAGCTCACTCACTTAATCATTATCCTCATCTTTTCTTTTGTTCATCTTCTTCTTCTTCTTTGAAGCAAAAGAAAAGCTTGCTAGGGTTTTAAAAGAGAGTGAAACATTGTGAGAAATAAAATTCTAAAGAGAACCCATTTGCTATTTCTCCATCCTCTACTAGACTAGCACTTTAGTTTAAGGTGTTTGCTTCACTAATTCTCTAGTTAGTGAAGTAGTAGCTTGAGTCGGTATTCCCTCGACGTAGATCATCTTCGGCCTCGAAGACTTTAAGCAACGACGCATCTTTCGCCTCGTGAAGCCATGCAAGAGCCCGGGAGAACCATGATCGCAGCGAAGGGACTACGAGAAGGAGCCTTAGAAGTGAAGGACCGATCTACAAAGGTTGTATTTCGTATTCACCTAGTAGTAAATATCTTTTACTTGCATGTGAAACCCTAATTATCCAGCAAAGATCTTGTTTAGGGTTATTCGGCACGGCTAAAATTTTAAACGGGCATGGTTGATGCATTGTAGAACTTTATTAGAGTGCCTAGTAACCCTACAGTGGTATCAGAGCCTAGCTAGAGCATTAGGCGACGTGTATACGAAGTTAAAACTCCGAACGAACTCCGAATCGACAATATCAACCCCTCTCTGGTCATTTTTTAAAACTGTGATTTTTTCTGAATTAAAAATACCTAAAAAAATTCAGCAGGGTTTTCTAAGCATAACTGTGTAAAACGACAAAGCAAGTCGTACGGACCGCCGCGGAACCGCGGCAATACCCTGCTTATGCCGTGGACCGCGGCCGTACAGTGAGACTTTGCTTTGGGTTTTGCACAGTAATGCCCGTATCTGTTATTGCTATTTTCTGGGTATTTTTTTATCTGACTCAAGTGTTGAGTAATCTGGGGTTTATTTTGTATTCATCGATTCGATCGGAAAATTTAATTTCGTTATGTTTTCCGGATAATTTATAAAGTATTAAAATGTTCGAACGGATATCATTAACTCATTTTTTCCCGGCACGAAAAACATTCAAGTGTTGAATTTTTCATGGGTTTAAATCTTTCGGAAAAACGTGCAAGTAAACCGATGGACCCTCTAGAAGAACACAAACCTTAACTTGATTATGTGACCGTCTGAACCGCCTCTAAACCTTAGGGTTTGGGGCGGTACGGTGTGCCACATGTGAGGCGTTGGCTTGATCCTTCTACTGCTGGACCGCTGGTACTGTGGCGTATTCTGGAATTTTTGAACTCCGCTCAAGTGTTGAGCTATTTAGAAAATCTTGGGTATTTGATTATTCGATCGGAAAGTTTAATACTGTCTATTTGTCTGGAATGTGATACAATATGTAGAATTCATAAAATTAGGCATGAAATGCGAAGTATGTGATATTTCGGATTTACGATGTCTAAAGAGATTGTGGATTCCAAATGTTGTAGTTTTACACTTTCTTTTCTGTGACCGTAAGTGTGGTATATAGCTGTATTGCCGTTTTTCGTTGCTATACATCAACGATGATCGGTGTATACATACTTACTTACGTTGATGACATGTGATGTTATGTGTTGCTGGATATGTTATATTGGATCGTCGCGTTCTGAATAGCCGGGGGTTTTATGTGAGATGAGGGTTTTTATTTTCATTCATGTAAAATTAAATGTATGTAATATTCTTTTATTGGGGCACTTCCGGGATGAGGTTGATGTCACCATTTGTATATTATTTACTTTTCCGCACTAGGATAGACCCAAGGAGGAGAGCACAAGTAACTGGATTCTAGAGTCCAGTGGGAGACCAACTCGAGAAGTCGAGTCCGGGTCTCCTAACTCTAGAATTGGTAGGGTTGCTTGCCGCTCTCGTAGGGGTCTAGGGGTGTGGGTTTGGCTATTCATTGTGACCGTGGAATCCGTATTTTATAGAGGCTCAAAATAGAACACGGACGTCCTAGTATATCTAATGTTTCATATGTTTCTTCTGCTGCTATATCTGTGATGTGATCATTTGATATATTGTGATAAATACTGTATATAGTATATATGATATATTATATAGACGTTACTTATGTTTTACACCCGCGCTAGCCCTGCCCCGCTCTGCCGTTAGTTACCTAACCTAACGGTGCATGAGGGGATATTGACGTGAATGCGGATGGCATAAGTGTACGCCGTATTTATCTGTGATGTTTAGGTGACTTAAATGATAGAATTTTATTAATATGATTAATGAAAGAAAAGAAACCTAAAAGATGTTGTAGAATCAAATTTTCAAAAAGGGTAACTACAGTTTTTGCTTTGCATAGCGATATATATGATATATCCTGCACCTTATTCGATGAGGAAAGAGCCGAGATCCCTTCACCGGGAGTGACCTTTTTAGCAAAACTGGCAGATGCTACAACACTCGGTTTGGCTTTTGATTGCTTTTGGAGTTTTTGCTTTGCATAGCAATATATATAATATATTCTGCACCTTATTCCATAAGAAAAGAGCCGAGATCCCTTCACCGGGAGTGACCTCTTTAGCAAAACTAATGAAAGCCTCAAAATCACTCCATTTTAAAATTCACTCGATTCTACTACGATATCAAGTTCATTACGCAATAGGTTTTCAGAAAAACCTGTCGTAGCCCTCCGTCATTTCAGATAAGTCCTGCTTAGTATTCGTGCTGCGTTTGTTGACCTTGTCAAGGCGCAGTGTGCGGTAGCTGACCAGTACTTGTCTGCTTATGTATATGATGCAGATTGGATTAGGGTAGTCGCACGGCCTTGTTGACCTTGTCAAGGGTCGTGCGGGTGGGTTTAATTCAATCAAGAAATGACGGGTTGAACTTGACTTACGGTCTATGGTTTGTTGACCTTGTCAAGGTCATAGATCGTTTGGGGCAAAATATTATCGGGAATTTCAAGTGTTGAAATTTGCAATGAGATTGCATACCTTCTATGAGATAGTTGGATCCCGATACCCACTGCGAGTAATTGTTACTCCTGGGAGAGTTTTACACAGGACAATTAGCCGATCAAGTAGGTGTCTAGAAAGGTGTCAACGGGGTTACGCCTCTGGGAAAATGAGGTTTACTTTAATTAGGTCCGTGTGAAAGCACGGGGAACCTCCCTCAAAGTACCGACACTGGCCTGGCTGAAAGATTGGCGAAATTGTAGGGTGTAATTAATCCCGGCTAGTCTTTCTTTTTAGGGTTTGAAGGAAGATTTGATAAAAACAGTGGGAGCCATCCTGATTAGATAAAATAACAACCAATCTGATCTTGCAAGAGCATACGCTAAAGTGTTTTCTTCTCTCTCTCTCCAGGTAGCGACCATATCATGCCTTAATAAAGATAATAATATGGATGTATTGACCGAACCCGCATGTTATACTGTGCTGGGGAACGTTGGTTCCGTTCTTTCTTATAAAAGTTATAAGACTGAACAGGATATAGAGGAATACCAGGATTCCCATGCCACCCGAATGAAGAAAGTACATGTTGATGCAATTTCTTCGGGGGCGTTCGTTACAGAGAACTGTTTCTCCATTTGCTCTACGTCCTGGGTATTAGATACCGGGTCAGGATCCCATATATGTAATCAGTTACATGAGCTTAGGAAAGATAGAGAACTTGGAGAAGGTGATAAAGACATAAGAGTTGGAAATGGTGCAATTGTTGCAGCTAAAACCGTCAGGGAATATCACCTTATATTGCCAACTGGTAATACATTGATTCTGAACGAATGCTATTACATGCCGAACCTGATATGCAACATTATATCAGTTTCTTTGTTGAGTAAAGAAGGATATAATTTTGTATTACAGGATAATGTTATGAACATTTTTCTAAACCAAAAGTTGGTTGGATCAGGCACGATGTGCAATGGCATTTATGTTCTAAATCAATCAACGGTTCTGAATATAACAAACACACACAAGAGGAAGAGTTCAGAACTGAACGAATCCTTCTTGTGGCATTGTAGACTGGGTCACATCAATGCGACACGACTAGCTAAGTTGCATAAGGATGGATATTTGAATCCGTTTGAATTTTCATCTTATGACACTTTCCAGTCATGTCTCAAAGGCAAGATGACCAAAACTCCGTTTACGGGACACGGAGAAAGAGTTACGGAACTCTTAGGACTGGTACATAGTGATGTATGCGGTCCCATGTCTACACATGCCAGGAATGGTTCTTCGTACTTCATTACATTCACTGACGATCTCTCTAGATTCGGATATGTGTTCCTGATGAAACACAAATCAGAAGCATTTGAGAAATTTAGAGAATATAAACAAGAAGTCGAGAACCAAACTGGAAAAAGTATTAAAATCCTTCGATCTGATCGAGGAGGTGAATACTTGAGAAATGAATTCCTGGACTTCCTAAAAGAGAATGGGATTCTCTCTCAGCTGATTCCTCCATATACACCACAGCACAACGGTGTATCGGAACGGAGGAACCGCACCCTATTAGATATGGTGCGCTCTATGATGAGCACAGCTGAGTTACCTATTTCCTTCTGAGGGTATGCGCTGGAAACAGCAGCATACCTATTGAATCAAGTTCCATCTAAATCTGTACCTACCACACCATATGAGATATGGAGTGGGAAGAGGCCATATCGTAAACGAGTTAAGATATGGGGTTGTCCGGCCTATGTCAAAAGACAAAATCCGGACAAACTCGAGGCACGGTCAGTTCTTTACAAGTTTGTGGGATATCCAAAGAACTCATATGGGTATTTTTTCTACCACAGTGAAGAACAAAAGGTGTTTGATGCTCAACATACTACCTTTTTAGAAAAGGAATTTCTTATAAAAGAAATTAGTGGCAAAGTGGTAGAGCTGGAAGAGGTTCCAGATACACAAACTGCAACTGAAGATTTAGTGGAACCAGAGGATTCGGTAGTTCCCAACGAACCTCAGCCTCTCCGCCGTTCTAGTAGGGTTCCTCACCCACCTGAGAGATACTACGGTTTTCTCATAGATGGTGGGAGCGAGGATTGCATCATGGTTGATGATGACCCAACTAGCTTCAAGCAGGCCATCACGAGTGGGGACTCAGTGAAATGGCTGGATGCAATGCGGTCCGAGATGGAATCCATGTACACCAACAAAGTATGGACTTTGGAAGATGCTCCTGAAGGGGTAAAACCCATTGGGAGCAAGTGGATCTTCAAGAAAAAAACTTGGTGTAGATGGGAAAGTGGAGACTTTCAAAGCTAGACTTGTTGCAAAGGGTTTTCGTCAAAGACCAGGTGTGGACTATGACGAAACCTTTTCTCCAGTGGCTATGCTTAAATCCATCCGGATCATGCTTGTCATCGCTGCTTATCATGACTACGAAATCTGGCAAATGGATGTTAAGGCCGCCTTTCTAAACGGTGATTTAGAAGAGAGCGTGTACATGACTCAGCCAGAGGGCTTTGTAGCGAGTGGGAGCAGCGGAAAGGTGTGCAAGCTGCTTAAATCCATTTATGGATTAAAGCAAGCATCGCGGAGTTGGAACATCTGCTTCGACGTCGTTATCAAAGAGTTTGATTTCATCAAAAACGTAGATGAACCTTGTATCTACAAGAAAGTGGCAGAGAGTAAGGTTGTCTTCCTCGTATTGTATGTGGACGACATACTCTTGATAGGAAATGACATTCCTATGCTGCAATCGGTCAAGCTCTTCTTATCACAAAGATTCTCAATGAAAGATCTAGGGGATGCCTCCTACATCTTGGGGATTAAGATCTATAGAGATAGATCCAAACGGATACTGGGATTGTTCCAATCCAGGTACATTGACACCATACTAAAGAGGTTTAGTATGGAAGAATCCAAGCATGGGAACTTACCCACGATCTCTGGACCCATTCTCTCCAAAGAGATGTCTCCCAAGACTGATTTGGAGAGAGCTCGCATGCAAGGGATACCCTATGCTTCGGCTGTAGGCTCTATCATGTATGCGATGCTATGTACCAGACCCGATGTAGCACACTCACTAAGTGTAGTGAGTAGGTATCAAGCTGATCCTGGAGAGAGTCACTGGACAGCTATGAAGAGCATTCTCAAGTACTTACGAAGGACTAAGGAGATGCTCTTGGTGTATGGTAACGGAGAACTCCAAGTGGAGTCCTTTACCGATTCGAGCTTCCAGAGTGATAAGGACGACTCTAAGTCGCACTCGGGATTTGTCTTTACCCTTTACGGAGGGGCGGTTAGCTGGAAGAGTTCCAAGCAGGAAACCGTGGCAGACTCGACGATGGAGGCTGAATACATCGCCACCAACGATGCTGCCAAAGAGGCTGTCTGGATCAAGAAGTTCATTACTGAACTTGGAGTGGTTCCATCCATTGAGCATCCAATACCTTTGTATTGTGATAACAATGGAGCGGTGGCTTTGGCCAAGGAACCCAAGTCCCATCAGCGATCCAGGCATATTCTGATGCGGTATCACATGATCCGGGAGATAGTAGATCGCCGGGAGATCGAGGTCAGGAGGGTTGACACGAAGAACAACACAGCGGATCCACTCACAAAGGCCATTCCCCAGATACAGTTTGAGAGACTCTTCGGGATGCTTGGTATGAGATACTACAGCAGCTGGTCCTAGTGCAAGTGGGAGATTGTTAGTTGTATGTATGCCCTAGATGCCAGTATTGTACAGATGTATATTATATTGAATGCTTGGACATATATAGATAGGACTTTCTTGCTCGATATGATAGTATGCTATCTGGTTGCTCTTTATCTTAACATGTATACTTGTCTCTTGATACTGTCTTATAGTTACATGTTGGTAAAGCCCTTAAGATGTGTACTTGACTACCTGGACTATGATGGAGATCATACTAGTGGGGACAGAGTAGTCCATAAGTACATCCTTTAATGTTCCTAGTTGTAGGTGTATCGAGACAGGGCATCGATATACCAGTGTAGACTAGCGTATACGTTTCTCGATCCATGAGATGGGCGATGGATGATCCCATATCCATTGGTGTTTGACATCAGAGATGGTATACAGGTGCTCAGTGGAGACTGAGTACACTGGACGGACTCGCCGAGAACTCCCAGATAGTATTATACCTCACGTCAGATGGCAGTTCTCTGGTGACACTTGTGCAGGTTAGTCTGTAGACCCGAGATCGTCATAGAGTCTTGTGTGATTCCCACTGTGCTTTGATTTCCACCTTACCACGTCCAAGAGGGCGTGCAAAACAGTGGTTTTTGGGTACAGTCCCGAGTCACATGGAGGCAATGAGCGATATGAGGGGTTTCTTCTCTCCCGGTATTGGGGGTTGATGTTGCGCTGTGCTCGATTGGCCATAACAGGGAAGTCCCTGGCCAGGGCTGATTTAGAGATTTACTGGTAAGTGTTACCAGTAGTTTCTCGACCCGTTATGAGCCTCACATCGGCACGACTTATCGGTTACTGGGGTCTGACGTTTACCACCCCTAGACTTGATATGCCACATATCAGACGAAGAGACCGGACTGTACGGGAAGTGTTACCGTTAGGCTTCTACAGGAGTTGGAGCGGGCTTGCTTGCTGATCTTCTGATCGCTCAATACCCGGGTAGCCGTTACGTCCAGCTAGTACCGCTGACGGCTTGTGGGTGCTTGATGTGATCATCACCTACTGCCGGCGTATTGACGAGTCTTTAGAGTCCTACATAGAGGTTTTACTGGCTCAGGCAAAACGAAATAGGAACACGTATGTGATATGTGCGGAACCGAGAATAATGCGTGTATGTGATACCGTATTCTATTCTCACGACTTTTTGTATCGGTCGATTATTTATGATATAGCCGGGTTATCGAATCAAGTGTTGATTCGATAAGTCGATACAATGGATGTTAGTCGGTTATATAAGATATGACCGGATTATTAAGTCAAGTGTTGATTTAATAATTTAGTGTATAATTGTATATTAGATATACTAGTTTACATTAACTAACACTTGTTCACTTAAGGATTTTTCTCACATGTGCACACTTTAATATATATGTGATATATATTAAAATGTGTTTTCTTTTTGTATCATGGTTGTTGATACAACATTCATGGGTGTATGAGACTTACACCATGCTATTTGTTATGTTGGGTTTAATGTATTTAAAGTAATTACAAAATTAGTGGAAAATTAGAAAATGCATGAAGCTTGTGGAAGCTTGTGGATGCATTACTAAAGTCCACTAAGTTTGTTTTTACTTTGGATTTTTGTTAACATAACCATCACACTTAGCCATGATTAAGTCTCTACATGAGTTAGTATATGATACTCACTCACCATGATTAGCTCACTCACTTAATCATTATCCTCATCTTTTCTTTTGTTCATCTTCTTTGAAGCAAAAGAAAAGCTTGCTAGGGTTTTAAAAGAGAGTGAAACATTGTGAGAAATAAAATTCTAAAGAGAACTCACTTCCTATTTCTCTATCCTCTACTAGACTAGCACTTTAGTTTAGGGTGTTTACTTCATTAATTCTCTAGTTAGTGAAGTAGTAGCTTGAGTCGGTATTCTCTCGACATAGATCATCTTCGACCTCGAAGACTTCAAGCAAGGACGCATCTTTCGCCTCGTGAAGCCATGCAAGAGCCCGGGAGAACCATGATCGCAGCGAAGGGACTACGACAAGGAGCCTTAGAAGTGAAGGACCGATCTACAAAGGTTGTATTTCGTATTCACCTAGTAGTAAATGTCTTTTACTTGCATGTGAAACCCTAATTATCTAGCAAAGATCTTGTTTAGGGTTATTCGGCACGGCTAAAATTTTAAACGGGCATGGTTGATGCATTGTAGAACCTTATTAGAGTGCCTAGTAACCCTACACATAGTAGTTAAACATCATAGATATTTAGTTAGTTAAGGTTTAGTATCGATCTTGGTGTTTAGTCGATGTTACGACATATAAAAATCGTTTTTTGCAAATTCCGCCTTCCCGCGAACCCGCAGGATGCGTGGTATCTACTTACAGTGGTATCAGAGCCAACTAAACCATAACTAACTAGTTAGCAAGTATTAGAACTTCGATCGTCGCGAAAACCCGAAAACATAACCCCGAAACCCTAACTTTCTGTCGATTTTTAAAACTGTTAGAAAAAATATTTCAGAGGTATGAAAAATAAGTGCAGGGTATTCTAAGAACACTGCAGAAAAACGAGTCAATGAATCACCAAAACGACCGCGGAAGCGCGGTGAAACGGTAAGTTTCGCCGCGGTTACGCCGCCGAATCAAGGCCAATTCAACTCATTTTTCCTCTGTTGTTTCTTATTTTTGGTGTTCTGTTTTCTGGGATATTTAGTTTCTACCCAGTATTTTTTTGTACTAGTTTACACTTGGGGTAGACACGGAAAATATGTTTCGATCGAAATTCTAAAGTACTTGGCTAATCGGATCTTCTGTGTTGTTATATGTGTTTTTAAACTTCCGCCAATTTGCTATATGTCGGTTAGTGGGGGTTGCACATATCTGTGATTGGTTTGTGTATATGAACTTTACTTGATCGTCGTAGATGAATAGCCGAGGATGTGAGAAATGAGTTCTTTTTTTTTCATTCGATGTAAATTGTAATTTGATGTAATATTATTTGCGGGGCACATCGGGGTTGAGGTTATAGCCACCGTTGTATTATTTCTTTTACTATTTTTTGCTCCTAGTATAGACCCAAGGGGGTGCACAAACTACCGGATACTTTGAAGTGCCGAGTGGCCTGCTCATTTTACTGAGGGAGGTTGATTCACTTCGGGTATTTGGCGGATAGTTTGCCGCACCCATAGGGGTCTAGGGTGGGGTTTGGCTATTCATCATGACCGTGGAATCCGTCTTTCGTTACAGGCTTAAACGAAATGCGGAATTCCTAGTATATCCAATATGTTCATCTGTGATCTGGAATGCCTATTTTGCGTGAGACGAATGATTATTATGTATATGCTATATAGTAGACGTTGCTTATGTTTTGCAACCGCGCTAGTCCAACCCCCGCTCTGGTGTTAATTAAGTAACCTAACGGTGTTAGACGGGGCCCAGTGGCGAATGCGGATGGCATAAGCGTACGTGGTATTTTCGTTTCTTTCTGCAATGGTAAGTTAATTGATGGGACTGCATTAGATTAATGCAAAGCAAACAAACCAAACCTGAATCGTTGGAACACCTTTTTAAAACCACTCGGTTTTTTCAAAAAGCAAACTTTTAAAAATACGGAGCATAAACCACTCCTTTAAAAGCTATCAGTTTCCTTCGATTATATCAAGTTCACCACGCTCACAGTTTCGCCAAAACCAGCCGTAGCCCTCCGTCATTTCAGACGAATATTCAGCAGTATTCAAGCTATGTATTTTGACCTTCGCCAAGGCATAGTGATTGGTAGCTGCTGAATATTCATCTGTTGCATAGATAGATGCGTTGGTTTGGAACAGTCGTACTACTATTTTGGCCTTCGTCAAGGATATGTACGGGTGGGTTCAAATTAACCTGGACAATGACGGGTAGAACTTGACATGTGACTTATGATATGTTGGCCTTCGTCAAAATCATAAGAGCATGGGGAAAAAATCCACATCGGGAGTTTCTAAAGAAACTGAAACTTGCTAGTGTTGCATACTATTTGGAGTGTGAAAATTTGGGTACGATTCCTTCAGGATTATCACACAATAATATTTGGATCCCGGTCCTACTGTAAATATATGCTATTCCTCAAGAGATTTTTTTCACTAAACGATCGATGCTATAAACCAAGTAGGTGTCTAAAATGGTGATAGCAGGGCTACGCCTCCAGGGAAAAGAGGTTATGTAATTAAGGAACTTCGCGAAAGCGTTGGAAAACCTCCCTCAAAATACCAACACCAGCCTGGCCGAAAGGTTAAACAAGTATTGTAGGGTGAGATTAATCCTGACTAATTCTTCTTTTATGGTTTGAGGATGGATTCGAGAAATAGTGGGAGCCATCCTGTTTAGATAAACTTAAAACCAATCTAAACTTGCAAGAGCATCATGCTAAAGTGTTTCTTCTCTCTCTCTCCTAATTGCAGTGACCAAGATGACTGGTCTTAAGTTACTTTTAGATAAAAACATATTGACGGGGCCAAACTATAAAGATTGGCTCAGGAATGTCGAGATGGCCCTCACATATGACAAACTGGGCTATCTACTTACTACTAAAGCCCCCGCCATCCCAGGCCGAGATTCCAGTGGGTCGCAGATATTGAGATCCGTAAGACTTGGGAAATTGACAGTGCGAAGGCCAAGTGCCTCGTGTTGGCCTCTATAGATAATGAACACCAGAGGCGGCACGAGAAGATGGACCTTGCTTCCATCTTCCACCGTACCAAAGACTTATATGGAGAGCAATCTCGTATTGCAAGATACAAGACCTCGAAGAAATTATTTCAAGCGAGGTTGGCCATCGGGTCATCTGTAGGGGACCACGTCCTTAAGATGATCAGCTTGATTGAAGAGCTCGCGGACCTGACCATGTTGGACAATGAGCTGTACACAGACTTGATTCTATAGTCCCTCCCCTCTACCCGTGCCCAGTTTATCTTGAATTTCAATATTCAGGGTAAAGAAGTTTCACTTCCTGAACTGCTCAACATGCTGAGGAGCGCAGAGGGCACCCTGCAGAAGTCCAAGGAGACTCCCGCTCTGTTTATTGGAGGATCTTCCTCTTCTAAATCCAAGGCGAAAGCCAAAGGGAAGAAGAAGAAGGCCCCCACCAAACTGAGAGGAGGGGTCAATAATGTAAAGAGAAAGGACAAGGCAAAAGTTGGGGGGCCGACGGTAGGGAAGGAAGAATGCTTCTACTGTCACAAGAAGGGCCATTGAAAGAAGGATTGCAAGGTCTGGAAAGCCAAGAACCAGGATTCGAAGTAAGTTGTGGTTTCGGCTTCAGGTGTGTTTATGATTGAAAACTGTCTGTCAATCAACTCTACTTTCTGAATATTGGATATTGGATCAGGATCCCATATCTGTAATTCTTTGCGGACACTGAGAAGCAGTAGAGTTTTGAAGGCGGGTGAAATGACTCTCAGAGTTGCAAACGGAGCGAGCGTGGATGTTTTGTCCGTGGAGGAATATCACTTAGGATTGACAAGTGGACATTTTTTGGTTTTGCGCAACTATTTTTGTGTACCTAGTTTGACTTGTAATATCATTTCTGTATCTTTGTTATCTAAAGAAGGTTATGATTTTACATTTGTAAGCGATATAGTAAACATCCACCTTAATCATGGTTTGATTGGGTCGGGTACACTAAACAACGGTATATACGTATTAAACCAACTACAAGTTTTCAACGTCCAGAACACACACAAAAGAAAGTTTCCAGAATTAAATAAGACTTTCTTATGGCATTGTAGACTGGGTCACATCAACGAAACACGGTTGACCAAGTTACATAAAGAAAGATATTTAAATCCGTTCAAATATCAGTCTTATACAACTTGTCAATCATGTTTCAAAGAAAAGATGACAAAGACTCCGTTCACTGGACACGGAGTAAAAGCGAGCGAGCTCTTGGGACTCAAACACAGCGACGTGTGTGGTCCAATGTCTACACATGCAAGAAATGGTTATTTCTATTTTATTACTTTTACGGATGATTTCTCTAGGTATGGACATGTCTTCTTGATGAAATATAAACCCGAGACCTTTGAGAAATTCCGAGAATATAAGAATGAAGTGGAAAAACAAACCGGCAAAAGTATCAAGACACTTAGATCTGATCGAGATGGTGAATACTTAAGTGCCGACTTCCTGGATTACCTAAAAGAGAACGGAATTCTCTCTCAACTTACTCCTCCATACACACCACAACACAATGGTGTATCGGAGAGACGAACCCGAACCTTATTGGATATGGTACGTTCCATGATGAGTAATACTGTGTTACCGCGATCCTTCTGGGGCTATGCACTAGAATTAGCTGCATATATTTTGAACAAGGTTTCTACTCAGACTGTGTCTACCACGCCATATCAGATGTGGAGTGGGAAGAAACCCTATCTTCAGTACCTGAAGATATGGGGATGTCCAGCTTTTGTCAAAAAGCAGCATGCAGACAAGCTCGAGACACGCTCAGTACTGTGTAAGTTTGCGGGATACCCAAAGAACTCCAGAGGGTATCTTTTCTATTACACAGAGGAACAAAAGATTTTTGTTTCTCGTCATGCCCACTTTTTGGAAAATCAATTTTTAGAAAAAGAAACTAGTGGGAGCGCAATAGAACTGGAAGAAATTCCAGAACCACAAGCTATTACTGAAAGCATAATAGAACCAGAAGTTTCAGAAGAACCGACATCCCCGCGCCACTCCGCAGGAGTAGTAGGCTGTCTCATCCGCCCGAAAGATACTACGGTTTTCTCATAGACGGGGATAGAGAAGATTGCATCATTGACAATGATGAGCCAACTAGTTTCCAGCAAGCCATTCAGAGCGGAGATTCGGTAAAATGGCTAGATGCAATACGGGCCGAGATCGAGTCCATGTACACCAATAAAATATGGACTTTGGACTTTGCTCCAGAAGGGGTAAAATCCGTAGGCTGCAAATGGATCTTCAAAAAGAAGATTGATGTAGATGGACTTGTTTAAACCTATAAGGCTAGACTTGTTGCAAAAGGTTTTCGTTAAAGACCTGGTTTGGATTATGATAAAACCTTTTCTCCAATGGCTGTGCTCAAATCCATTCGGATCATTCTTGCCATTGCTGCCTTCCACGATTATGTAATCTGGCAGCTGGACGTAAAGACGACTTTCCTAAATGGACATTTGGAAGAGTGCGTCTATATGGATCAGCCAGAGGGTTTCATTCAGAGTGGGAGCGGCGGGAAAGTGTGCAAATTGCTTAAGTCCATTTATGGATTAAAGCAGGCATCGCGAAGTTGGAACATCTGTTTTGATGAGACATGTTTTCTATTTACATTCCCGTCTCTTAGAAAGAGCCGCTAAACGATCGGACCAGACAGATGTAGCTTGCGAATTTACGGCACCGTAGTAGAATCATTACCAACGGCACGCAGTGCACCTAAGTGCGAAAAGACAGTGCAAGCCTTCGCCAAACGCCACTCACAATGTGACCGCAGCAGGATATCGCCAGATCCCTCCCTATGACTTAGAAGCACACATTTGTAATGCCCAGATTTCCATCTTAGAACTTCTTCAGACCACCCAAAAAAATGGCTTTCGAATGTCACTTTTTCTCTCGCTGAATCCTGCCCAAAACGAAACTTATGGACCTCTCGTTAAAGACTGGAGTTCCTCCTCTCGATGGAATATCTTACATTTTCTTGAATATCTTTCTCGATGATCTCGATCGGGAATTTGAAGCAAGGTACCCTCAAGTCAAAGAATTTGACTTTATCAAAAATCCAGATGAACCATGCATCTATAGTAAGATTGTAGCAAGAACTATAGTATTCCTCGTCTTGTACGTGGATGACATTCTCTTAATAGGAAATGATATTCCTATGCTACAATCTGTCGAAGGATTCTTGTCACAAAGGTTCTCTATGAAAGACCTGGGTGATACCTCTTACATTCTAGGGATCCGGATCTATCGTGATAGATCTAAGAAGATGTTAGGACTTTCACAGTCCAGGTATATCGACACCATACCGAAAAGATTCAGTATGGAAGATTCAAAGCGCGGTAATCTAGCGGCTTGTCACGGAATCACCCTCTCCAAAGAGATATCTCCCAAGACTGATTTGGAAAGGAATCGCATGTCTATTATACCCTACGCTTCTGCGGTAGGCTCTATAATGTATGCGATATTGTATACCAGACCAGATGTTGTTTACGCACTAAGCGTGGTAAGCCGGTATCAGTCAAATCATGGGGAGAAGCACTGGATAGCGGTAAAGAACATTCTCAAGTACCTAAGAAGGACTAAGAAGATGTTCTTGGTGTGCGGCAGAAAAGACCTCCAGATCGAGGCCTTTGCTGACTCCAGCTTCCAGAGCGACAAGGAAGACTCCAAGTCCATGTCGGGTTATGTCTTTACCCTCAATAGAAGCGCGGTATATTGGAAGAGTTCCAAACAAGATACCGTTGCTGACTCAATGATGGAAACGGTGTATATTTTGCTTGTGACGCCGCAAAAGAAGCAGTCTAGATGAGGAAGTTCTTAACAGAACTTCAGGTGGTTCCATCCATTGTTGATCTAATATCTCTGTATTGTGACAACAACGAGGCTATAGCTTTAGCAAAAAAAACCAAGTCCCATCAGAAGCCCAGACATATCTTGAGGCGGTATCACCTGATCAGGGAGATCATGGATCACCAGGAGATCGAGGTGCGGAGAGTAGATACAGCGAACAACACTGCAGATCCACTCACAAAGGCCATCCCTCAGATGCAGTTCGAGAGCATATTCGAGATGATAGGTCTGCGATACGCCAATACATGACCTTAGTGCAAGTGGGAGATTGTTAGTGATATCTGCCCTAGAGGCCATTATTGTATAGTACTAGTTTGTATATTATATTCTGGAAGCTTGGGATATACACGGATATAATAACAGTCTTGCTCAATATAGTAGTATGCTACTTGGTTTGTTTCTATCTAAATATGTGTATATGTTTCTTTTAACGTATCGCTAATACATATTGATAGAGCCCTTAGCATCTTTGCTTGACTACCAGCGTTGTGATGGCAGTCACACTAGTGAGGGCTGGATAGTCTATAAGCACATCCTTATTTTGGTCCCTAGTCGTAGGATTATCGAGACAGGACATCGATACTCCGGAGTACTAGTGTATACGCTTCTCATCCCAGCATTGGAGATGGTCTGTACCACAGCCATTAGTAAGTCGTACTGGATATAGTATGCAGGTACTCATTAGGTTATGTGTTACACTGGACGGACTCGTGAGGAACTGTTGGTCGGTACTATACCTATCGTCAGATAACAGTTCCTAGGTGACATAAGTACAGTATAGTCCGTTCACTTGACACTGCTGCTTCGCCTCGAGTGTGTTCCCACTGTTCTTAGATTACCATCCTACCACAGCTCTGTTGAGTCGTGCAAACAAGTAGTAGTTGGGTGCAGTCCCGAAGCATTTGGAGGCAGTGGCGGTTAGATAGGATTCGTCTCTCCCGATATTGGGGGTCGATATCACGCTGTGTTTGGAAAGCCATTACACAAAGTCCCTGGCCAGAGCAAGTGAGATTTACTGGTAAGTACTCCAGTAGTTTCTCAGGGTGTTTTGGGCTCTACCCCGGCACGACTTATTGCGCTATTAGGGGTCTGACGGCTACCGCCTCCTGGGTCCGATATGCGATACTCTTAGACGAACAGACCGGACTGTACGGAGATTATCACAGATAGGCTCAGTAGGATTTCGGATGAGTTATTCTCATCGGCCTTCTTATCGACAGATACCTGGGTAGCCGTTACGTACAACTAGTACCGCTGACATGCTTATGGTTACCCACTGCCAGCGTCGTGTTGAGTTTTTAGAGTCCCACATAGAGGGTTTCCCTGCTTCGGGCGAAACGATATAGAGATCGTATGATTTTACGACAGGGTTCAAACATATACGTGTACTTGTGCGTATATCATGTTCAGACAGATAATACTAATGGGCTTTGGTTTAAGTCGGATCCTAGTATTAGATTATCGGATTATTTTTCATCTCATTGTATTCGTATTTTTCGGAATACGGATACGGATATGTATATACGGTGAGAGGTATTCTTGTAATTTGTTCAAGAATACTTCTAGAAGATGCCACCTTATTACTTGTATTACCATTTTATATTAAATGGATTAATGAGGTGGAGGTATGAGGTGTTGGGTGATTATGAATGAACATGGATAGTTAGTGACTCTTGATGGCTATGAAGCAAGGTGTCATTTAGATAGTATGCGAGAGGCTAAGTGTCACTCACATATTATGTGTGATTTTTTCCATGTCTCCTATCCATCACAAACTAGCCATATTCCTCTCATAATTTCAAATACACTCTCTCTCCTCAAGCTCTCTCATCTTCTTCTTCATGACCCTAATTGTCTCATGTGTTGAGAATCCTAAAGTTAGTGAGACTTATTAATCCAAAGTCACCATCTACATCCTCTAGGTCACTTAGATTAGCAATCTAGGCAATCTAGTTACCTCATCTTGGAGGTAGGAGCTCAAGGTAGACACTCTCGGGTGGATTATCTTCGACTCGAGAAGGTCAACGAGAAGACGCGATCCGTACACACTCCAAGGTGCTCACGGAAAGGAGGAGGACAACGAGAACAAGAAAGACCAGTTACTTGAAATATAACATTCTTACATAGTAGTTAAACCTCATAGATATTTAGTTAGTTAAGGTTTAGTATCGTCTTGATGTTTAGTCGATATTACGAACCATATAAAAATCGTTTTTTGCAAATTCCGCCTCCCCGCGAACCCGCGGTGTACGTGGCATCGACTTACATTATCAACATGTATCAGAAAGAGTATAATAATACTAGTGTACATGTTAAGATAAAGAGCAATCAGATAGCATCCTATCATGTCGAGCAAGAAAGTCATCTATATATATGTCCAAGCATCCACTATATCATACAATAATGGCCTCTAGAGCATACATATTCCTAACAGCAATAACAATCCAAAGAACTAAATGAAATAATAACTGATAGTTGGCCCTTATGAGATTACAACGATAAAACCGACAAGTTCGATACTAGAAAGAAACCTAAAGTATCAATAAAACTAAATCAGTGAACTGCTCAGCAATGCTGTCGAAATACTCACGATCCTTTTGTGCTAAAGTCGAAGGATCTGGGTTATGCAAAACTCATACGTCAGTGCATCATAAATGTCATAATAATAATATGAACAAAAGGTGATATAATATGCCATGTGCAAGAACGGGATGTCATGAGTATAAACAATAAACGATAACAACACATGTGATGCAACAAGCAAGATATCGGTATCAGCCATATCATGTGTATCCTAAGAGTTCATGTCGCTATGCTATTTATCCTAAAGGTATTTGAAACCAATCAATGTAACCCTCGATCTAACTCAATAATATCTCGTGCGTGTCCGGGACTATGGTCATGATTCTCGGGGCTGAATCCAAGACGTGCCGCTATACAGTAAAACAATGTTATGCATAGATGAATGATATCAGCATCATCATTCCAGAGCTCGGTACTTGTATCGATTGATCGGTCTCTAGCAATCAATAGTTGTTGAGTAACAAGTCGGTTTTCATTCTTAATTTCCCCCTTTACCCCAGGTTTTCACGTTCCCGTCAAATATAGGAGTGGTATCGGGAATACCCCCGAGATCCACATCTATGAATTGAAAGGTCTGAATGATCAACCCTGCAATCAGTTGTTAGAATCAATAGGTGTTCTACCTAATGCCAACGCAGGAATATACATGTATATGTTACGTCCATCAGGTCTGATCAATCAAGTCAATATCAGGATTGTTAGTATTGGTAAATATTACATGACAAGTATATACTGGCATGATAACGATAACAGTACAATAACAATAACATGATAGCGGTGGTATATGTCATAAATCGGTATACAAGTATGTCAGGGATAACGTAATCATATCATGTACAAGATCAAGATAATAGCATTAATAAGGATAGCATATTCAATATGATTAATAACAATAAAAGTGGTGTTGATTAATCATGCACAAGAAAGTTCCGTTCAGAAATTCAGCGTCATCCTGATTTGTAAAATAACTTAAAAATAACAAACGTCCTCTAAAAGGGACGTGTCATATACCAAAACAAGGTTGATTCAATAAGTTTTTCATTTTTAATTGTTCCTCCAAAAAGTTATGAACGTTCGAAATTGAAAGTTTGCTGCTGGAATTTCCCTTGAAAGCAGTTCAGATGTACTTTCATTTTCAGTTTACGTTATTTAAACAATTTATTTTACAAGTAAATCTTTCACAAGATTATAGTATTCCGAGCTAGCTTCGTAACGAGCTAAAGAACATGTGCTAATAATTTTTCTATAATTTATAATGAATTTAGATGTACAGTAAATTCCAGATTTGTCATAACCGCTTGGCGACGACGTTTCATGTGGAAACTATAATATTTTCAAACTATATTTTGGAACGACAATTATTATATCTAATATAAACTAATGATCATAATATGAGTTTCAACAAGGGTTTCATTATTATATATACTATTTCCCGAAAAGACTTGGGCTTAGTTTCAGGATGCAATATTTAGCAAAACAGGTTATATATATTAAACTGTAGACAATGTTAGTTAACAATCTGCAACAATCAATACCTATCAAATAACATCATTAATTAATCATGATTATTCTCTTAAGCATGTACTAATTTTAACCGTTATAGATAAATAATATTATGACGACCGCAATTGTCATCGTAGCTAGCATAACAAGTATTAGATACTAGCCTCAAAAACGATGAAGACGAGAAAGAGATGACAAAGACGAGAAAGATGGCAACGATTTGGTGTTGGGTCGACGGTGAGGTGCTAGAGTTATGAGATCTCGGGTTGGGTTCAACTTGGGTTGCTTAATGTTAGGGAGATGGGATCGAAGAAGAAGCTTGAAAGAGATGGGCTATTTAAATAACATATGGAGAGAGAGAGAGAAATTTGTGATGGGAGAGAGATGAGATGATTAATATGTATAGACTTGGATGCAAAATTCCACAAAGCCGCCCCTCCCCGTCCCCCCCCCCCCCCCCCCCCCGCGCAAAAAAAAACCATTGACTCTTCCCTCATCTCCATCTCATGTAACTAGACTGCAGAACGCATCAGCTACTACTTTTTCCTTTCTTTGAAGTTTATGCAAGATGTGGGTTCCAGGTTAGCATTCAAGAGATTGGCATCTAATGTGAGTCATTACCATAAGGTTTTAACTTTAGCAATCATTATATTAAGTACAAGTTGCACTAAAATTCATTTGATGTAACTGTACAGACTACAGAGAATTAAGAAATATATTTAAATTTTAGGATGAGATATCATTGGAACCACGACTTGAACAATTTTAGCCGGCTTTAAAACATTGGAAAAATTCTTTTTCCACCAAGCTTCGTCCTCTGCCAGCATTTTACCAAGATGTAGGGATGTAAACACATACAGAATTTATCATATTCGAATCTAGTAGTCATAAGAGGATAAGAATACGGATGCATGTAGTTAACGGAAATGAAAATTAGTAGCTGTATTTGGTAAAAATCGGATATATATACAGCTATTAAATGAATATTGAAGAAATATATCGGAAAATGTAAGAAATTTCTATAATTGATGTCAGGTGCAGATATGAACCAGTATAAGTGTTAACATATTCGTATCCTGTGGCTATTCGTGGATACGGATGCGGATGCAGATGCGGATATAGGTAGTCATCGAAAATGAAATTACTATCTATATATGACAAAATATCGGATACGTATACGGAGTTTGCTCATATTATCTCTATCCGTTTATATCCTTACCAAGTTGCTGATAGGGGGAGTCTTTGATTCATGGAATGAAGGGCCCCACCCCACCAGTCAAAGAGCTCAATGCTATACCTTTGGTAGGATGCTGGTAGGAACAAACCCTGATAGGTAAGGTAGAGCTCTAAAATATGGGTTCAATTCTCTGCACTTGCTATTTAAACACAAGGAACTGGCTCACTTCATGTGTCCACACAGAACAATCCCTCTCCAAGCCAAGTCAAGCCATCTCAGCACCATTCTCTGTCTTGTGTATTACAATAGACAGCTGATGAACACGTGTTCTTGATATTATTGCCTAATGCCTTTACTTTAGTTGTGGGAATGTTAAATGTTTAAAAGTATATTAAGATTAGATTTTTCGGAGAAAACACACACACACACACACACACACACACACATATATATATATATATATATATATATATATATATATATATATATATATTCCTTTCTAGAAAGCTTGGCACTTGGCTATAAAGCCATCGAGAATATAAGAGAGGAAGAATAAAAGAAAGCCTCAATACGATTGAGATGGCCCCTAATGTTCCTATAGCAGCTTCATCTCCGAAAGGAGATGGAACCAACAAGAGAGAATCCTTCACTTCACCAAAGAGTGGAGGAAGTGGAGGTGGTCAATGCCTATGTTCTCCGACGACCCACCAAGGCTCGTTCCGGTGCCGATTTCACCGGTCCCAATCATCGACGTGGATGCGGCGATCGAACTCGATGCCTTCGAGCAACAAGCCAGCATCCATGGTTAATAGTAAGCACATGGAAGCTGCTTAGAAGAAGAAACAAGATGTCGCTGCTCGCTTTCCCGATCGAAATCCTCTTGTGGATCTGCTTCTTTAATAATACTCCTTATGTTGCTTCTATGGTGAAGGTATTTAAAGGTTGCCATGTTGTGTATGTACAAGTATTTGATTACTCGCATGCTTGAAATAAATTTCTCTGCAGACGATTAGGATTTGTGTGAGTAAAAAGGCTAAGTAACAGATCTAATTCATAAACTAATATTTAGTGAATATGTATTTTGTTTTTGTTTGTGAAGGAACTCATGCTCCCTATACTTTGATATGTTGAACATGGGTGAAAACAAGCAGCAATCTAATGAAATAAAAGGTATATATATTCAGATCCTTAACTGATTCCTTCAAGAGCCATATCATTCTGGAGTGGGGAATTAAGTTTCCAAGCAAGCAACAGAAACAGGAAATTAACATTAACCATTAGAGCTGAAATCTAGACGCAACTGCTGCTTGAGGTGGGGGGATAATGTGAAAGCCATTCAAGTGGTCCTGTCTTGGTACCTATTTAAAGTTTTGTCCAAAGTCACACTGGGCTAAAATCTTCCTAATTTACACTGTATAATCCTTCACACGACTGATCCAATACAATATCGATATCTGTGTAATACGAAACTGGTAGACGGTCTTATCATATCAATCCACCATCTATGATACTTAATATTCCCTTGGATGATAGCATCCAGTTTGATACAAAAGCACACATCGATACATCCACTTAATACCTATATTACCCTTGTAACAGAACCAAGGTTTTAAATATCGGATATCGGAATTGTATGTGATGCTTCATATCGCCATATCGAACGATATATCGGCAGGTATTATATAGGTTTTATCATACCACAAGTGATCCCAAAACGAGATTTCACTAATTAACACAGAATACCTTAAATTCCAGCTACATTGTCTACAAAATCAAAACAATACAAAGCACTTTGCCAATCCTCACAAAGGAAACCCAAGGTCAAAGATTGTAATGGGAAAAGACTCTTCAAAGTTCTTGCTAAAACCCGAGTCTAGAAGCCGTAGTTGCATGTCAGGCACACATTTAATAATTTGTTCTGGCAGGGAAACCTCAGCTGACATCTGCAGCCATTCAGGCACACATTTCAAAGTAAACGATCCATAACATTCAAGAACAGGCTATTCATACTTCAGAGTTATCAAACTTATCTAATAATATAATTCTACATATTTACAAGACTTAACCACATACCTCATGACAACTGAAAGTTCCAAGACTTTGATCACCTAGTTGGTTGATCTGCACACAACACCGCTTCCCGGAGAACTCGAAGCATATCGGTGAGCGAGACGAGCCCTTGGAGCAGACCCTCGTGATCCACTACCCACACTCGATGCACATGTGCTTCCACTGCCTTGTCTATGACCTCGCCAAGACTTGTTTCATGGTAGCATGTGATGAGATTTTTTGATGGAGTAGGGCTTGGGCCAGCACCGGGGCTAGCTTGTGTAGATATCCACCGTTTGAATTCCAAGACGTTTGTAGATAACAGAGATTGCAGTTGGGAAACTGAGCAACCTCGTAGGTCTGTTGCTGAGAATGTATCTACAAGCTTTCTTCCTTTACCCTGCATGCCGATATAGAAGTTAGTGATGGGAACTGATAAGGAGAAATTCATGAGTTTTTTTGTAGGAGTTCATCTTGCACATCTCAATTATGGGCAGAAGATCTTTTTCTAATGCTACCAATCAGAAAGCAGACATCGCCCTGAAGCAGAAGATTAAGCGCGGAACATTTTGCAGAGAAGAGAACTAGAGATCCAAACTCTCATAATAAGAGCAACGAGCTAACTGCAATAGCATAGCACTGTCAATTTAACTATATGAGCACAATTCTTCTACTCTTTCAGCGTTCCCCTTACTATTATACTAAAATACACACCACATAGTTTATTTATCATAGATAAATGCCATGGACCCAAAAAAAGAAGAAGAAACCAACTGCGTTGACAGAACTTGTCTTGTGGCCTTCATACCGTTTGTTTAATTCATCTCTGAAGATTACCATACATTAACTTTTACGTTTTCACTCAATAATTTTTCTAGCTTATTTCCGCCACCCCTAATTTCTTGTTCCTACTCTCTTTCAATATCTTCCTAAATCAATGCAAAACAAGAAGAATATTGAAATAAAAGCAAACCTAGGTCTTCATATGAGCAAAAGAGGAACATGTACAGCGCACAGTTTAAGAATAAATAAGGCATGTGAAAGTTACACGATCACCAATATAACAACACTAGAGATTAAAATTATTGTTGGTATTTACAAGCGATCAACATGTAAAGATCGTAGTATTAATCTGTAAAATATAATGTAAGCGGTGTCTAACTGAAAACGATGAAAGGCCATGATATTTAACTGTAATTTACCCTTACTTTAATGTAGATAATCACTTTATCAGTGGCATTATGACAAAATGAAGCCCAAGTCTTCTTTGTGGAAAGCATGCACCCATTTACCAATTAGATAGTAGTTATAAGAAAAGGCTAAGGAGTACACTACAGGACTATATGTGACTGGTGAAGAAACCAAAAACCAAAAGATTTGCTTTACCATACTCGTTGAAGATAACAAGGAACCAATAGGGAAAACCCAATCAACATAGACTTACATCTTGAAGAATTTGATCATCTCCCTGAGGTTCACTAGCTTCAACGATAGGGACGGCACTCAAGGAAACAGTACGCATGGACTTGATGGCTTCGATAACTTTTGTATACTTGGTCACAACAAAAACATTCTCATTTACTGCTCCTAGATCTCGAACGCTGCTTGATATAAAATCCTTGAGTTCATTTCCATGCTCCCTTAGAAAAGCTAAGACGTCCATTTGGGTGAGCATTCTGTAACCAGGAGACGCCTCCACCAGTTCTGCAGTGACAATATTTTCTGTGTGGCTTTCAAGGGGAATGAGCGCACGGTGAACTCCTTTGCTAAATGTCTCCATACAATCTAGAATGCTGCAAGAAAAGAAAGGATGGTTAATCTTCGAGAGCTACACACAATAGCTCCCGGGCAAGCTTAAGTTAATGGTAAAGAAGATAAGGTTGCAAAATCAAAATATAGAGAGAGATTTGTCCTCTGCCAGTGTCAAACCTCCACTCTCCCTTCATAATTATATGTTTAACTGAATTTAATCAGAACAAGAAAAAAATTTGAATGCACATCAAAAGATTCCAAGTGAACGAGATTACCTAATATTCTAAAGGAAATAATTTTCCGATGAGATTTTGAAGAAATCATACAGCTACATGATTATATGGATACTTGCTACAACTTTTTTTTAGCAACAAGTCATATAAAAGGTAACATGCAAGTGCCAGTGCCACTTACTCATAAAGTGTCCGCTGGATGATTACTGTCAGGAAATTAGGAAATAAATCTACCGTTCTATATGATTGTCATTGTTATGTAGACCTTCATGTAAGAATACCAATTTGTGCTGATAGAGTAAGAGAGAGAGAGAAGAAATTTGAGAGCTAATTTGCACTCTTAATGCAATGATAACCCAAAACGTAATCAACACTTATTTAATAACTGTTACAGCAAAACACTTAAACTCGCTCAATTTCGGTGTTTCAACATCTTTCACAAACTCACTCTTTTTCTTATTTTTCTCACACTTGAGCTTGATTTTTACATCAATCCTTGTCCTTCTATTTATACTATTCTTCATCACTGTTGACTTATCATGTTACACATTTTTGTTGAAATAAAGCATTTATGATAGGACGGTGCACGGCTGCTGGGGATTTTCAAAAGTTGTGCGCTTTTAGAAAGAAGCCCATATGAAACACCTTTGATTTTAACACCCTCTCGAAGTGTTTCATCATGCCGAACTGGTTTTAAAGACTTTCATGAATTTCTGTTTTCGATGCTTTGGTAAAGACATATGCAATTTGGTTCCCCGCCCGATAATATAACGACTTCACAATCAGCTCTTACTTGATGCCGAATGAAGCGATATCTCATCTTGATGTGTTTGCTCATCCCATGTGCCTCCGGATTCTTTGCAAGTGCAATAGCCGGCTTGTTGTCAATATTATCTTTGTCGGTTCATCTTGTGAATGATGTAGATCCTTCATCAGGTTTCGAAACCATATAACCATATTGCTTGACAGGCACATGATATTGTTGCAATGTATTCTACTTCATAGGATGACTGCATCTTTGAGGATCATGAAAATGCCACCGGCCGATATTAAACATGTATTCGGATGTGCTCTTTCTTCCGTGTATGTTGCCACTATAATCACTATCGGTGTAACCTACCAACTCCATATTGCTCTGTAAATAAACCATGATCAATACTTCCTTTCACATACCTTAGAATACTCTTGGCTGCTTTGAAGTGTTCTTGTTTAGGTTCCTCTTTATATGTGCTGACCAATTCGACGACATACATAATATTTGGCCTTGTGATAGTCAGGTATCGCAAATCATGTCTAAGCTTTTGTACGGTATTGGATTGGCTAGTTTTCCAGGTGAGTTCCGCAAGATGTTTGTATCTGTCATGTTCTAACTGGTTTGCAATTTCTCATGTTAAACTTCGTGAGAATCTGATTTATGTACTTCTACGAGATGAAGACTCCCTTCTCGGATTGCATCACCTTCACTCTAAGTAGAACATCTATTCGATGTCGGTCATCTCAAACTCTCTGATCATAGCCCTCTTGAAGTCGTCAAATATTTTCGGATTGTTGTCGGGGAATATCATATACTCTACATTGAGGCAAACGATCATAATATCGCCATCATTCTTCTTGGTGTAGAACATACTCATATGTGTTGATATGTCATTTCGACCGATTCAAACTAGTTTTGGATACTACATATAGTACGTAACACAGGCTCAAACTAACATAAAGTATGACATGAGCTTCAAAATAATTTTAAAATATTTCTAAACATTTTTACAAAAAATTTAAGGTGACATGGCGTACATGAGGATGACCTATGTCCTTATATACGCCATGAGAGGTAAATTAAACTACTTTTATGTACTATTTGATTTTACTTCATATAAAATCCAAAACTAATTTTTTAGATTTGGAAAAAATATTTTATGGGTTTTGCATGTGATTTCAAATGAATTTCGAGTTTTTAAATACATTCTTCACTCAAAATCAATTTTCTAAAAAAAGATTTTCAAAAATTGCAGTCGGCGACACATGCGGAGGCGTGTCATCCTCATGCGTGCCCCGACAACACTTCAATCAAAAAGATTCTCACGGCTTTCAAAAAAGGTAAAAATCTGCCTACTGTGGCACACATGTGGACGAACATCGTCCACATGCGTATCGTCGGCTGTTTTCAAAAGATTTTTTCAAAAATTAAACTGCAGAATTGTCAAAAATGGTCAATTTGGCACGCATGCGGACGCATATCGTCCGCATGTGTGTCGTCAACTCGATTTTTTTCCAAAATTCGAAGATTCATCAAACATTCAGTAGGAAGACTATATAAACAGCCCCACTTTATTAAGAATTCTACATCCCAAATCTCTTAGAGCTCTGTAGAGGCATCTCTCCTTTCATAATTCGGTGTTTGCTGGCGGGAATCATAGAAGGTTCGAAACTTTCGTAGGCAACGACACTAAGCGCAATTAGGCTCTTTCTAAACCTCTTTTTAAGAAAAAAATAAATGCATGAAACTGTTTTAAAAAATCACTCTTTTTATAACCTAAAATGGCAAGGATAGATTTTCCCCGGCCGAAACACTGACGAGTTCTCTTTTTTCCTCTTCTCTTAGTTTCATGTTGTTTCTTAGAATCGATTACTACACGCACATTCTCTAAAAGAAGGAAATTTTACTGTTGCGGAAGATTTATATCGAAAAAAAAATTGTTGGTTTGACGCCAATTCACGAAACGGGGGAACCGTAACAATCTCTCAGGGCAAAGCGATGATCAAATCAAAGGGTGACTAGCAGCCCAAGTCAGGAACGCAGTGGCGATCGCATAATTCAACCGTAACCAAATGGGGTAGGCTTCGGGTATTTAAGCATCAAAACGCGCCATCAGGGAATCTTGGACTCACACTTCAGGACTGATCCACAATATAGGCTCTTTTGATCCATAATAAGGCTCTTCTGAAAGCAGGAAATACTAACGATTATTATAATCGTATTATATACTCTGGCCGCTTACTTTAGACCGTATAACGCCTTCTTCAACTTGTATACTTTACGTTCTGGTTTGATATATCTTGACGGCTACTCAATGTATACTTTTAATTAACCATTGGAATTCTTTCTTTGTTTTCAAAGAACAAGCCTTTGGTGCTTCTCTTCATCACTCCGTCTTCAATGAGCTTCTTCGTTGAACTCTGGATCTTTAGAAATAATCAGTTTTTTTGAGATCGGATTATATTTATACGCTAAGGTTCTTTTATGGTGGTCAATGAAGATGCACTTCTCAATCATCGAGCTTTTTCTCCTTTGCTCCATGTCTCCAATGCTGATATAAACTTTGGCATTCTTTATTGGATAGCGGTCGGAAAGGTACATGGCAATCTACGGTGTCTACCCAGAAAGTCTTTAGCAGATGCTGGTCTTGAGCGTTCTTATCGCCATGTTAAGAATTGTACGGTTAATCTGCTCCGCCATTCCATTTTTACTGTGGAATGTAGGCAGCAGTTAGTTGATAGATTATCCCATGCCGATTGTTGAATTCTTCGAACGTCTTTGAATTGTACTCGTCATCTCGATCGGATTGAAGTATCTTAATGTAGTGCATATTTTGGTTTTCTACTATCGCCTTGAACTCCTTGAATTTCTCCAACGTCTCTTATTTCTCTTTCAAGAAATAAATCTAAGTTTTTTCTATAATCATCAATAAATGTAATGAAATATCTGTTACCTCCAAGCGAAACCACCTCAAAAGGTCTTGCAATATCCAAATGCGCTAGATGTGCCAGTTGAGTTGCTCTACGAGATTTGCCAACCTTGAAACATCGTAATAGTTTTGGTTGAGTAATTTAAGACAAGTATTTCACCATCTTATCCTTCCAAAGGAGATTGATACTGCCGAAGGCTTGATGCCAGAGCCAGGACTCGTCTTCTATTTTAGACTTTAGGCACTTTACAAAATCAGCTTAGATGTTTAAGGTAAATATTCTATTTTTAGACATGCTCATCTTTGCAATTACTTCATCTACATCCTTGATTGTCAGAGAAAAATCTTTGAGTTGAGTGTCCTAGCCTCATTTTGAAGCTGTCCAAGACTTAAAATATTGTTATGGGGTTCAGGAATATGGTTAAATGTAAACACCAAAAACACATGCAAAACAATTTTTGAAACCCTACACAAACCTATTTTCAAACCCCTAATCTATAAATTAATGATAGTTGCAAAAGTTTCAAAAATGGCTGCAGCATGTGGAAAGTATGAACTTGTTAATATAAAAAAACAAAATAACAAATAAAAAAAATTTGAACTTGGACGGGGATTCTATATAAACCCCGTCCATATATGCCCTCGTTATACAATAAAAAAGGTTAGAAAGAAAATTGTTAGAGGATAGGAAGAGGGAAAAAAGGAGAAGGTGAAGAAATTTAGGAGAAATCCAAATTTCAAATCAATTGTAAGTGAATATTTATCCTTTTAAGTTTTTCTTTTTATAATTTTCTTGAGATCAAAAAAATTAGAACTCAAATTAGCAAAGGATTAATTTTCTAAAGAGAAGAAAATAACTATTTCTTACCACCGTGACCAAACCTTACCGGAGATCATCGAATCCTACCGGAGATCGCTGGATCCGTGCCTGAGGTGTCACTGCCGTCGCCCCTAACCACCGACGTCACAGTCGTCCATGTGGCCACCCGTGGCGTCCCTTTCTCTTTCATGAGACTCCTTAAAAAAAAGAAAGAGAAGACCGAGAAGAAACATAGAGGAAGAAAGAGAAAGCTATTAAAGAAAGAGAGAGAAAGAGAGATGTTCATTATAAAAAGGGAAAGAGATATTTTTTAGTTTGGGATTGAGTTTGAAATGGGTTGGATTCTAATTCTACCCGATCCGATCAGTTAACTTAAATAAGATAAAAAGAAGAAGTTTCGTTAACACCCCTAATAATATTATATTATGGTTTCAGCCTAAATATTTAGGCCCTCAAAAATTACATTCAGGACCCTGTTAATTCCAGATTTCGCTATTTAACCCGACCAGTGAGTTAAAAAGTATTATAAAATTTCACAAAATCTACTAAAATATTATTACCATTTTAGATGTTTTTAAATGATATTTTTAGATAATTAGAACCACTAATTAACTAGTTGGTCTAAAAAATAATTATAGACTAAACCGAGATTATACGATAATTGTTAACAATATTATCATAGTATTTTTATAAAGGACAAACGCGGAATTAAAGGCCGGAACTTGGAGCCATAAGAGTGTTTAACTTCCTAAATAGATACGGTAAGCGGATCATCATTTCTTGAAATTTATAATTTCTTTCTTTGATACCATTACTATATTCATCGCATATTGTTGCTATTGATTATCTATCATATGATATTCATGCTCATATTGTTATTGAAATATTGTCTTTATGATCTTGTATTTGGTTATGGACCATTATCTAATGATTCGATTATCCGCTAGGGGTGTACGCCTAGGAATTTAAATAGCATATAATGTTGTGGGTGCGTGCTAACTGTGTCGGCGTCCCATGGATATACCGTTGTAGGCTGTCGCTGTAGGCCCCGGTGATTTTATGATGTTTATTGCCGTTGTAGGCAGGTCGCTGTAGGCCGAACCTACCCATTAGTGCATAAGTGGGAGTCCATATGTTATAAAACTGTTTAAGATACATTTCTTTCATCGTATATATTCATATCATATATCTTGGTTCCCTCACGGATTTATTAGCAATATTCTCTTTTTATTGTTATGTTGTTTTATTCCAATAAGCTTTATGATATATTCACTTGTTGAGCGTCATAACTCATCCACCTTTTATTTGGCTGTAAATAAAAATGCACGATCAGATATATAAAGTTTGAAGCTGGTAGAGAATAAAACTTGCCAAGTATATTTTGGATTTCAACAAGCCAAGACATTAGCGAGTAGTATAGTACTAGTTTAGTGGATGAATAAACTACAATTTTATAGACCATAAGCAGATAATTCAGTATTTTGAAAATTATTGTATAACTTTGATGTAAACCTTTTAAGTATAATAATTTTAAATTGATGTTTTAGAAAAACAAATTGTGTACCGGAAAAATTTAATTTAACAGGATGTGAGAATTAGGTCTTGCAGTCTCGCAGGAGTTTTGGCGATTGCGACCGGCTGGCAGCGCCCTCGTCTCGAGGAGTGGGGGCTTTAGTGGTATTAGAGCATAAGCTATAGGTTTAGAACTTAGCCGTTATCGAATTTAACAAGAAATAAGACTATATTTTGAGGTGGATTATCATGATCTATGTTTGCGGTCTAGAGAGTCGATTAATAGAGTAAGATATTATTAATTAATTTGCCTAATAAGTAAATCATTTTTAACCATATACTTCTTACTCGGTCTTCTAAGCAGGCTTTATATATAACTTTGGGTATCGATGGTTAGGACTCGAAATATTACTAGAGTGCCTTAAGGACGTCCTGCTACTAGAGGGTGGACGAGCAAACCCACCTGCTCCTACCCTTTACGCGGATAATTTACTTTCTCCTTTCGTTGCGGTTCTACGACGTTCGAGATCCCGAGGGGTTGCCGGCGAGGATTTTGGAGCTCATGCTGGTGCTGCGGCTTAAGCTGTCCCTACTAATGCTAGCGATACCCATATTACAACTCCCGCTACTACTGCTACTTCCATCCCAGCTATTGTTTCTCCTACTACGGTTGCACCTGCTACAACTCCTGTTGTTACAATGCATGTTGCTGAGGTGTTGAATGTGTTCACAGGCGGAATAACATCGGAGGTTCTTAATGGTGGTAGTGCAACAAATGTCGATATTATGTATGAAAGTTTAGATACGGTGTCTTAGGTGGTGATAGGGCAACAAGGCACCCAGACTAGAAGAACCCAGGGTTGCACCTTTCTGGACTTTAAGCGGGGTTCTCCTTCATTCGAGGGTGACCAGATCCACACAGCTGATACCTGGTTACAGAAGATTGAGAAGCACTTCAAAGCTGCGAGATGCACTGATGAAGAACAGGTTTGCGACGCCATTTTCCTGTTGAAGGGAGGAGCTTATCATTGGTGGAAAACCATCGAATGGACGGTAAAAAAGGAAGGGAAGATCCTTACATGGACGAGATTTCGAGTAATTTTTGAAGAGAAATTCCTTCCAATGTATGCAAAGATTGAGAAGAAACGAGAGTTTATTGATTTAGTTCCGAATTGTTTAGTTGCTCAATACGAAGCAAAATTTATATCTAAGACGTTTGAAGATGTGGTGGAAAGGGGAAAAAGAATCGAGAGAAAATTGGGGAGTTCTTAGAGAAATTGGTTGGGGCCAGAGGAAGAGTTCACAGCCTATGGGTAGTTAGAGAACTGGGAATGGGCCTCTTAAGAGGCCAGCTTTCAGGCATGAGATCCAGTCTCAGGCTTATGCACAGATAAGCTGGAGGCAGGGAAACATACCAAGCGTCAAAAGGAATAACGGATCGTGCCATTTCCGTGGGAGGAACCACAAGTGTCAACCTTGTCGTACTCCAGGTCAATGCTTCTAGTGTGGTCGTAATGACCATTATGCCAGAAAATGCCCGAGCAAGAAGAATCCAACGATAGCATCGCAGGTTTCAGTGCAGAACAAACAACCAAGAACCCTGGGTCGCGTATATGCTGACCCAACAAGATGCTCAAGTATCTAATGCCGTAGTTGCAGGTATATTTAGTATAATTTCGGCTTTTTCGTCTCAAAAGCATTTCATTCGTTAATAACTTTTCTAGACATATATAAAAATTACCATATAATTAACTATCCACGTTATACTTTCAGGTTCACTTATTATATCATCTTCTATCGCTATAATATTGTTTGATTCTGAATCTACACACTCGTTTGTGTCGTCTGAGTTTGTCCGTAAATTGAATATTGTTCATGAACCCCTAAAACCTGAATTATCCGTTTCTACACCTTCTGGCACCTATCTAATTGCCGATAAAATTTACATAGGACGTGAAATCTTGATAAGCGATAGAATTTTGCAATCGAACCTCATTCTTTTGGAGATGTATGGTTTTGATGTAATTCTTAAAATGGATTGGTTGGCATCTTATCATACATCCTTGGACTGTTTTAATAAACAGGTCATGTTTTGCATATCAGGAAAATCGAAGTTCAGTTTTGTAGGAGAGTGTCCACATATAATTTAAGAAAGGATGTGAAAGTTCACTAGCTTATGTAGTTGATACAGAGAAAGAAGTAACAAAACTCGAGAACATTCCTATAATTCGAGAGTTTCCTGAAGTATTCCCGAAAGAGCTTTCATGGTTACCACCGGATCGGGAGATCGAATTCACTATTGATTTAGCTCCCGATACTGCATCAATATCCAAAGCTCCTTACAGGATGGCCCCTGCAGAGCTTAAGGAGTTAAAGACTCGGCTGCAAGAACTACTCGACGAGGGTTTCATTCGGCTGAGTGCATCACCTTAGGGTGCACCTGTCTTATTCATGAAGAAGAAAGATGGATCCATGCGGCTTTGCATTGACTATCGGGAACTTAATAAAGTGACGATCAACAACAAGTACCCGCTACCGAGGATTGATGATTTGTTCGATCAGTTACAAGGTGCTCAAGTGTTCTCAAAGATCGACTTAAGATCAGGTTATCATCAACTTAAATTAAAGCCGAGGATATTCCAAAGTTTGTTTTCCGAACAAGATATGGTATGAGTTTTTGGTAATACCTTTCGGGTTAACAAATGCTCCAGTTGTTTTTATGGATCTTATGAATAGAATATTCAATCCTTATTTAGGTCAGTTTGTCGTGGTATTCATCGATGACATTCTAATCTATTCTAGTAATGAGGAGCACAATATCCACTTGAGGTTCGTATTGCAAATCTTGAAAGAGAAGAAACGTTACGCCAAGTTGAGTAAATATGAATTTTGGCTTGATAGTGTGGCATCCTTGGGACATATAATACCATAGGATGGAGTTTATGTATATACTAAAAAGGCGGAAGCCATAGTTAACTAGAGTATGCCAACAAATGCTCCTGAAGTTCAAAGTTTTTTAGGATTGGCTGGCTACCATAGAAGATTAGTCGAGGCCTTTTCTCGTATTGCCGCTCCATTAACTAAGTTGACTCAGAAGAAGGCGAAGTTTGTTTGGACCGATGAATGTGAAAAGAGTTTCGACGAGTTAAAGAACCACTTGGTGTGACACCAATTCTCAGCCTTTCATCAAGGTCAAGGGGATATGCAGTCTATAGCGATGCATCTGGCAAGGGGCTTGATTGTGTCTTAATGCAGCAAGGAAAAGTTATAGCTTATGTATCGAGACAACTCAAACCATACGAGCAAAACTATCTTACTTATGATCTAGAGTTGACAGCAGTTATCTTTAATTTGAAGATTTGGAGGCACCTATCTTTATGGTGAAAGTTGCGAAATCTACACTGATCGCAAAAGCTTGAAGTATATTTTCACTCAAAAAGAGTTGAATATGAGACAAAGAAGGTGGCTTAAACTAATAAAGGATTATGACTTGACCATCCATTATCATCCTAGAAAAGCGAATGTCGTTGCAGACGCTTTGAGCAAAAAATCAAGTGCTAATTTAGCATCTCTATTAACGACGCAAAGCAATGTACATCATCGTGGTTCGGATTTTATCCTGCCTCAACTTATGTTGCCTTGATCGAGCAGATTAAGAGTCCACAAGTTGATGATCTCCGGCCGAAGAAAATTCGGTTAGAAATCGAGCAGGGACTTAAGCTAGAATTTATTGTTCAAGGTGGTGTTCTTAAATTTGGATCAAAATTATGTGTGCCTAATGATCTTAAATTAAATAAGTGAATTATGGAGGAGGCACATTGTACCAGATATTCGATTCATCCAGACAGTACAAAGATGTGTCGGGATCTTCGGGATGTGTGTTTTGGTGGAACATGAAGAGAGAGATTGCTAGTTTTGTGGCTCAGTACCTAACTTGTCAGCTGGTTAAGACAGAACATCAAAAACCTGCGGGTTTATTACAGCCACTCCCTATTCTAGAATGGAAATGGACTAATATTGCCATGCATTTCGTAGTCGATCTACCCCAGTCCCGAAAGGGGAACGATTCCATATGGGTTATTGTTGATCGTCTAACCAAATCTGTTCATTTTCTCCCTTATAAGATGACGCATTCAATGGAGAAGATGGCTTCCTTATGTATTAAGGAAATTGTAAGATTGCATGGGGTTCCTGAGAAGATCCTTATCCTTTCTGATTGAGATCGTCGATTTGTATCTAGATTTTGGACAAGTTTGCATGAAGCGTTGGGCACCAAACTAAAATTTGCTTCATCTTATCATCCCGAGACAAATGGCCAGTCCGAAAGGACCAATCAGATTGAAGACATGCTGCAAGCTTGTATTATGGACTTTGAAGGCGGCTGGAAAGAACATTTACTGTTAGTAGGGCTCGCATATAATAGCCACCAGACAAGCATAAGGAAAGCACCGTTTGAGGCACTATATGGTAGGAGATGTAGATCTTCAATTTGTTGGCAGGAGCTTGGAGAAAGAAAGCTACTTGGCCATGAAATTGTACAACAAACCACCGAGAAGATCAGATTAATTCGAGAGCGATTGTTGACAGCGCAAAGCAGACAGAAAAGTTATGCAGACAAACGAAGAAGACAATTAGAATTTCAGATCGAGAAATTTGTCTTCCTAAAAGTATCACCATGGAAGGGAGTGATCAGGTTTAGGAAGAAGGGAAAGTCGAGTCCGAGGTATGTTGATCCGTTTGAAATTTTAGGATCGGTTGGCGCCGTTACTTATAAAGTTGCTTTGCGTCCTAAACTGTCAGTTGTACACAATGTATTCATATATCCATGCTGCATAAATATGTACCAGATCAGTCGTGTGTGTTAAAATATGAGCCACTTCATTTCAAAGATGGTCTAACATATATCGAGCATCCAGTACGTATTACAGATCGAAAAGAGCAAATATTGCATAGAAAAACGGTTCGTTTCGTAAAAGTCCTATGAAGAAATTATTCGATCGACGAAGCTACCTGGGAAAATGAAGAGGAGATGATAGAGAAATATCCACGCCTGATCGAGAATCAAGGTATTTGAATTTAATTTCGAGGACGAAACTTTTATGAAGAGGGATACGATGTAAACACCAGAAACACACAAAACAATTTTTGAAACCCTATACAAACCTATTTTCAAAACGCTAATCTATAAATTTATGATAGTTGCAAAAGTTTTAAAAATGGCAGCACCATGTGGAAAGTATGAACTTGTTAATATAAAAAAATAAAATAAAAAATAAAAAATTAAAACTTGGACGGTCAGGGATTCTATATAAACCAACGTCCATCCATTCCCTCATCACACAATAAAAAAGGTAAGAAAATTGTTAGAGGGTGAGAAGAGGGAAAAAGGACAAAGCGAGGAAATTTAGGGAAAATCCGAATTTCAAATCAATTGTAAGTGAATATTTATCCTTCTAAGTTTTTCTTTTTATAATTCTCTTGAGATCAAAAGAATTGAAACTCAAATTGGCAAAGTATTAATTTTCTAAAGAGAAGAAAATAACTATTTCTTACCATCATGACCAAACCTTGCAGGAGATCGCCAGTTCCGTGCCCGAGTCGTCACCGTCGTCATCCGTAGCCATCAACATCGCCGTTGCCCATGTGGCCACCCGCGGCTGGCCTTTCTCTTTTATGGGACTCTTTAAAAAAAGAAAGAGAAGGAGAACAGAGAGGAGAGAGAAACCTATTAAAGAGAGAAATAGAGATGTTTATTATAAAAAGAGGAAGAGAGATGTTTTTTAGTTTAGATTTGGTTTTGCAATGGGTTGGATTCTAATTCTACCCGACCCGTTAACTTAAATATGATAAAAAAATATTTGTTAACACCCCTGATAATATTATGTTATGGTTTCAGCCCTTTATATATATTTCTGTAAACATTTAAGACCCTGAAAAATTACATTTAGGACCCTGTTAATTTCAGACTTCGCTATTTTACCCAAACAGTGAGTTAAAAAATTTCATAAAAATTTCACAAAATTCTTCTAAAATATTATTACCATTTTAGATGTTTTCAAATGATATTTTTTGATAATTAGAACCACTAATTAACTAGTTGGCCTAACAAAATAATTATAGACAAAACCGAAATTATGCGATAGATGTTAACAATATTATCATAATATTTTTATAAAAGACAAACGCAGAATTAAAGGTGGGAACTTGGAGCCGTAAAAACGTTCCCGAAAAAAGCTTTCGCCGCCCCTAGCTCGTAAGATTAGGGGAAATGGAGCCGTAAGAGTTTTTAACTTCCCAAATAAATATTGTAAGTGGAATATCATATCTTGAAATTTATAATTCCTTCCTTTGATACCATTACTATATTCATCGCATATTGTTGTTGATTATCTATCGTATGATATTCATGCTCATATTGTTATTGAAATATTATTTTGTGGTCTTGTATTTGGTTATAGACCATCTAATGATTCGATTATCCGTCCGCTGGAGATGTACACCTAAGAATTTAAGTAGCATGTAATGTTGTGGGTGCGTGTTAGTTGTGCCAGCACCCCGTGGATATGCCGTTGTAGGCCCCGGAGATTTTATGATGTTTATTGCCGATGTAGACCGAACCAATCCAGTGGTACATATGTGGGAGCCCATATGTTATATAACTGCTTAAGTTTCATTTCTTTCATCGTATATACCCATATCATATATCTTGGTTCTCTCACGGATTTATTAGCAATATTCTCTCTTTATTGTCATGTTGTTCCATTCTAATAAGTTTTATGATATATTCACTTTATGAGCGCCATAGCTCACCCACCTTTTATGAGGCTGTAAATTAAAAATGCATGATCAGATATATAACGTTTGAAATCCGTAGTGAATAAAGCTTGCTAACTATATTTTAGAGTTCAACAAGCCAAGACTTTAGTGAGCAGTATAATACCCGTTAAGTAAATGAATAAACTACAAATTTGTAGACCATAAGTATGTAATTCAGTATTTTGAAAATTATTATATATCTTTGATGTATACCTAAGTATGATAATTTTAAATTGATGTTTTCGAAAAATAAATTGTGTATCAAGAAAATTTAATTTAACAGGATGTGAGAATTAGGTCTTGCGGTCTCGCAGGAGTTTCGGAGATTGCGACCAGCTGGCCACGCCCTCGTCTCGGGGCGTGACAGTAAACATCAAAGATATGTTAAAATCAAAGGTGTTTTATGTGAGATTATCTCTAGAAGCCTACAACTTTTGAAAATCCCCATCAATCCTATACCATCCTATCTAAACTGTTTTACTCCATCGAAAATGTATATGTTAAGTGAAGAGTGATAATGAGTAGTACAAATAGATGGCTAAGGATTGATGTAAAATCAAGCTTACGTGTGAGAAAAACAACAAAATCGATGGCCTGGCCTATAACTCAGCATCGACAGCAGGTTCGATAACCGCAGCTTCATCTAACTGCCTCCGCGTTGGAAAAATAATTTTGGGAGGCATGAGATTAGCAATCCAATTGATCTTAAAAATATTCGACAATATTTTCCTTTGCTTACAGTTCCAAGACTCCAACATTTACCAGATTTTTTTAATAAAAATGTATGATTCTCTTGCAGTACCAATCACGATCTTCTTTGCACTTCTATTACAATAGTTGATAACGATCCATCCCTTTCCATAATCCATGAAGAGCATAAAAATATGCAGCCGTGTTTTCTTGTCGTGACTAAGATTAGAAATCTTCTATTGGATTGGCACACGCACGCTAGACATATAGACTATGTATACCTTATCATCGCTTTATACCATATGTCCTTTGCAATCTCCAAATATAAAAAAGTGTGACCTCAATAACCTAACCATAATGTTATCTTGTTCCCACTTCATATGTTTGGGATCACCTTCAAATACAGGCTGCTTGATCTTTCCATTAATATATCTAACTCCAATATTTCCTTTTCCACGAATATGCTCAAAGCCAAATAAAACCACTCCAAATAAATTTCACCATCTAGTTTCATTGATGTTTTTTGAAGATTTGGATGCTCACTCCATGGATTTTAAAGGTTGGGAATATTGAGAAAGAATCAAACAAAAGTATATATAGTTTCTAAAGAAGAATCCACAAAATATTATATACTGGTTTCATTTTAGTTGCCCTTTTAGCTACCTTTTTGTGTTTCCAGTTACTTGTCCTTACAGAAAATCGAATGGTTGGAAATCAACTTCAATATTCAAAGCAAATCAGATCTCGATTACAAGAACCAGCCCTAGCTTTTTGGGAACAAGAAAATGTTGCGCTCGTTCTCAAATCTCAATGTGAGGGTAGCACAAAACTTATGCTTTCTATCATCCAATAAAAATGAGTCGCACTCTTTCTTAATTAGTGTGTAATAGGCCAAAACAGAGTAATTTGAAACGGTGGGAGTACGAAACATATGAATATCAAAAAGTCCTTTTGATAAAGGTTGTCTCACTTGTTGCCAAAAAAATAAAGAATTGTCAAGACGTCTTTCTTGACTCCAAAGATTTGAATCACAAAAAAAGACCTTCCGGTTAATTCTCAGAGTCGTGGAATTGTAAAGCAAAGGAGAAGCTTGTTGCCGAATATTTATGATATCAATTAGTGATGCTGAGAGCTCTACCACCAACTTTGTTGTTTGGATTTCTTCACAAAAGATCTCTTGCGTGTCTTGTATCCATGCTCCACTGGAGTGGGAGTGCTTGGAGATAAATATGATAATTTATGTAATTTGTAATGTTGTATTGTTATGCAGACTTTTATGTAAGTTCAAATAACTGGACTTGTACATATAAAGGAAATCTAAAGCTTTATAAATAGGGTAAATTTCACGTATATACCCTTAACTATTTGCATTTTTCAGATAAATGCCTTATTTTTTTTATAGAAATTACAGATAAATAACTTTAACTATTGGTTTACCATATAGGTACCTAGCGTAGTTAACGGATTTTAGCATTTTATCCCTACATCCTCGGACCTTGAACAGGGTTCTCTTCACTTTAAAACATGGGTACTTTACGGATCTTGACGTTTAACCCTTATTGCTCTGCCCATCGGTTGTTTTAAAGTGAAGAGAACACTTCCTAATCCTGTTCAAGATCCAGGGATACAGAAATAAGAACAAAATGCTAAAATCAGGTTACGGCGGCAGGGACCTATATAGTAAACTAATAGTTAAATGTATTTACCTGTAATTTCTAAAGTTTAAGGTGTATTTATCTGAAAAATGTCCATAGTTAAGGGTATACATGTGAAATTTACCCTTATAAATATGAGATATAGCAATTAGTTAGGGAATCTTGCTCTCAAAATATCTCAAATATTGATTACAAAATACTTATGTTCAACAAGTTGATAGACTTTAGTGTCTAAGATCTATAATTACCACTTCATTTGCTTAAGTATATTATAGGTCATGTTAACAAAGATCAGTAAGTGCTACAATGGCAGAAACTAAAATAAAATTTGTTCCGTCTACATTTGTGCCTAATGCACTTCCCACCGCGAAATTACCATCTTTAACCCTTCTACTAGATGTTTTTTTTTTCAGTTTAAGACCTTGTTTGGACACTCCTTTACCACTAGTTAATAGCCTGGTTTCACTTTTCACTCCAGTCTAGACTAATCCAGCAAAATTGTTTGTTTGAATGGGTTTTTTTTATATAAGTGAATGTGTAGGTGAAAAACTTCAGAATGGCTCATTCCTATAGAAAACTTTAGCTCTTAGGCTTGATGGATTGGTTTTTATATATTTTTATTCTTATTGAAACTTGAGGTTTTCCATCTTCTCTTTCCCTCAACCACTCTCGTCTTTTTATAATCATTTCATCCATACAATCTATTTATGCATCTTCAATTTCCAATACTTCTAAAAGACTATCCTATCTCAAACTATCCAAACATGCATTTGGCATGAATATCCCTAGTTCTTCTGATACTTAAGAAGAACATAGGTGCATTTCCAGGATATCCTCATCCCGGATGAAATCCGAACTTTAATCCTAGAAATTCAAACATGGCCTAAGAGACCTACACCAACCAGTCTTTTAGAATTTATAGCAAGCTCTTCTGTTGTATGGCCAAGAAGTTACTTTTTGACAAAGAAAGGGGTTCCATAGATTTACTATTATGTAGGATTCACATTTGACATACTGAGGTAGAAGTCCGTTATCCACCACGTGTGATACATGGACGGCTGAGATTGAAACAAAAATCAATCCTACCAAATCTTAACCGTATTACCCGATTTCTACATCAAAATGTCAAATATGAATCCTACGGAAACTAACATACTAACAAACAAACATCAAGAGCAATCAAAGCAAGTCACCTAGTATTAGGATGCAGCGTCCACAAGCTGAGACCTTCAAGCGAGTGCCCGATCACCTCGTGGACCGGAACCCCCATCGCCTTCTCCAATCCTTCCCCCACCTCGTCGTCCCCGGCCTCGGCGAGGTGCACGAGCACGTCGAGCATGGTGACCATCCCGATGTACTGCTTCCTGATGGCCCCCGTGGCGGGGTCCGACTCCAGGATCATCGACCCGCCGGCGCCGATCCACCTCCCCGGCGGCGCCGCCACGGGGGCGGCGACGACGGCGTTGGCGAGGAGGGCGTTGACGGTGTCGGAGAGGGTGGCGGTGTAGGGGACCTCGACGAGGCGGCGCTTGTGGAGGACGAGGGCGCCCGCCTTCTGGGCGCGGAGGAAGGCGCCGGTCCCGAGCTTCGCCTTCTTGTTGGTTGAGGGATTTTCTAGGGTTTCTTCCATTTTATTTTTTTAGGGTTTAGAAATGGTGGTGATAGGGATATATATATCAAAAAGAGAGAGAGAGTCGAAGAGGATAGACATGAGAGCTGGGGCTGGGAGGCGGAGGGGGTACGTGTTCCATGGTTGCATTGGGAAGGGCAGAGGGTGCTCTGCTTCCGCCACGTCCATCTACCCTACGCTGATCACATCCAAATTGTCTAGTCCCAAAACTATATTAAAATACCGGCAAAACTCCATGCGTGAGCTGCCCCAAGTTTCTAGGTTTTTTTATCGGAATTGGGCGTCTTTAATTTAAAATTATTAAAATAGGATGATTTAAGTTTAAATTATAAAAAGATGACGGTTTCTCGTCCCACCCCCCACCTAGTACAGGAGGCGGGTTTTGAACCCGTCCCCTATATAAATATAGAAATTTAAAATAAAAATTGAATAAAAATTGGTTTTTTAAAATAAATAAACGGGAAAATTGAAAAAAAATTGAATAAAATAATAAAATTTTATTATATGAATGTGTTGTACAAAATGAATCCGTCAAATTTACAATACAAAAAAATCCTATCTGTTTTCTATCTCGACGGTCAAATTTATAGTATCAAAATGAATCCGTCAAATTTACAATACAAAAAAATCCTATCTGTTTGTAAAATGTAAATTCTATCTCGACGGTCAAATTTATAATATCAAAATAAATCCGTCAAATTTATAACACAAAAAAATCTTCCGCTGCACTTGTCACGATCTCGAAGGTCTCGCCCTTGATAACTGTCCTGGACATCTGGTCCTATAATGGCTTGGTTGTTTGCATAGGCTACATCTGGCGTGTCTTTGCTGAGGATCAGCATCCATTGTCATTCGATCTCGACGCACCTTAGGTCTTCCGGGCCCTATATTTTTTTCCGGCGATAATACAGTCGGTGTTTATCTGTTCCCAGTATAATAGTGTCAATAGCGGCTGTCCGGTATAGAATGAAATTTTGGATCGTATGCGTCTTGGTAATTGGAAACTGTATAGTAATGGGAAGCAAAATTGTAATGTGAGTTATGCATGCTATTCGCAGCAGCAATTGCGTGGGCACAACGTAAATGTTGTTGCTGGAAAACACCGCATGTACACGAAGAGAGCCCTTCATCTCTAAAGTTCACGGTATATTGATTCTCATTACTCCCCGTTACTTGAAACTCCGCCGTGTCAAATCTTTCGGATCTGTAGTATTGTGCTCTGCGCTCTCTTTTCCGGAATATATCTTCGTAATACGCGGTGAGCGGAGTCTCCATCGCCAATGACTTTTCTCTTCTTTGCACAAAGTAAGTATTCACCCGGATAAAGGTTCGAACAATCAACCCCTGTATCGGTAAGTCTCTAACACCTTTAAGGACCCCGTTGAACGTTTCAGACATATTAGTGGTCATTAGTAGATATCTGCACCCATTATCATGTGCTTGTGACCACATGCGTACTGGATACTCATCTAACCACGCTTTCGCGGCTTGACTCATCTCCCCAATTTTCGTCATGTATATGTCATGAACATTAGGGTCAGACGTTTCACCGGCTTTGTATATAAGCTTATGTAGATCTGAATTTTTAAATTTTCTATCAAAATTTTGCCTGAAGTGTCGCAGGCAAAACCTATGTGGGGTCATCGGAAATACAGATCTCATTACAGCTAGTATTCCTACATGTCTATCAGATATGATGCATAAATCTGTTTTATCAATAACGGATGTGATACTTTTGAGTTGACGGAAAAACCATGACCAAGATGATGTATTTTCACCCTCGACAATAGAAAATCCCAACGGAAATATACCGTTATTAGCATCAACATCTGTAGCGATTAACATGCAGCCTTTGTACTTACCGTATAGATACGTCCCATCAATGCATAATACCGGCCGACGGTGTGTGAAACCAGCCGCACATGGAGCAAAGCACCAGAAAATTCTTTGAAACCTGACAGAGCCATCGACATCTGTTTCTGTGGTTTTTAACCGATATACGGTCCCCGGATTTGATACTTTCATGGCTTCCATAAAAGGGACTGGTGAGTTGTACTAGCTTTCCCAGTCCCTAAATATCTTGCATAAACCCTTTCTACGAGCATCCCATGCCTTCACGAAATCTGAATTTTGTGCTCTCCGCTAACGTAGAGCCGTATCTCTTGGGGAGTCATCGCCACATCTGTACGGATTAGTGGCATGATTAGTGAGCAAATGTAAGATGAAGTGCAATTTCGGTGATCTTGTAACCAAATAGAATTGATGCAAGTATGTTCCTGGTTGTATTTCGTGACCTTCAAAGCTTTGGCTCTTTTGGAACAACATGCATGCAATCTCCACTTATATTCAGGAGCTTTCATACATACCACGGTATAATACGTGTTATTTGACTCTTCGGTTTTAAATGTAACGTTTTTCTGAATAGCCCACGACTTCAGCTTACAAATAAGATCTCCTTTTTCCTGAAACAAATCCAGGACACTGACGCAATCTTCGCTTGCTACTGTCGCTTTTAAATAGGGTGTCGTATTTACTTCTGCCACGGCTAAGTCTACCCAACTATCATCTTTCAGCGGATCGAGGCCGGGATCTTCTAGTTCGACAAAATCATTATTCGCAACCATACCATCAAACAATACTACCTCATTCAATCCAGCGGCATATTCCACGCTATCCTCCCCTTGATGACCTTCACCGGTTTCATCATCATCACTGTCACCCGTAGCAACATAAGGCTCGGGTGCAATATATGATGGTTGTGGTCGGTGTAATGTGGACGGTTCAGGGTGAGAAGACCGGAAAGATGTGGACGGACATGCTTGGAATGCGCTACTTGGATCGTGTTAGAATGATGCGGAGGTATGGGAAAATCTGCGTTTAGTATATAAATTGTTATTATACTATTATTCCTTAATATTTTCGTAAATAAATCACCACTTGTTTCAGATTTATTTACCTGTGGAAGGTTGTGTTTGGTAATCCTTGTTGTTCTTCTGGGGTGCATGTAACTGCAACAGTCAACTGGGAGAACCTGTATTCAATATATAAAACATATTAGTATCTTGGTATTACTAAAATGTTTGAATGTGGATTTATAAAATGTTTACCCATGAGTTTGAAGGTTTGAATAATATTGTGTATAGTCATATCCACCGAGACTGACGGTATCATCGTTAACCATGTGACCGTACCCCCAGGAACTACCTCCAGCATTCCCATCAAAATTACCCGTTGGAGGGACATCTGATACTTCCAATTGTTCCTTCTGAACCAAAAGTTCAAAAGAATGCTGGGTGTTTGACAGACCGAAGTCTATCATCGAAGATATTGATGCATCGTCTATAATTTCAACCAATGCATTTCCACTAAACATAGGCCATATACAACTTAACTTAAGCCTAATTTCACGGGGATCGTATTTCGTGATTTTGAACACTTTATTCTCGATTTCATTATAAGTCGTTGATGGTTCTAATCGCATGATTCTTGCGGACCCGCCCATATACTCAGGACCTTGTGCACTTGTGATAATCCGGCCATCGTATTTACATATAACAAATAAACTTGAACTTGCCATAATCTGCATCAAACAATATCAAGCCAACAATAAAAAAAAGCGTTAACAATTTCATACAATCACAGTCAAAATATGCACAATCATACCTAGAGTTATGGTCTTCAAAGTCCACTAGACCGCTCCTAACTGTTCCAAAGTGACAAGTTGTGAGATAAACCTCAAATCGCCTCTTCACTGCCAATTGTGGCCAGGTAAGCACAATGAGGAAAGGAGGGTTCCATCACCGTGAGACGGGCCTTTTAAAATTACCTTTCTCACTTGTCTAGTCTAGGCACCACAAAGTCAAGTTTAGATAAACGATCGAATACCCACAACCTTGCTCTGTCTTATTGAGCACGACAGTCCTTAGTTGGTTGAGTCTAGATATTTTTTAATTAAACTCGAGGGTAATGCGTATGCTTTTAGTGATTTTTAGGATCTTAGGAAGGGTGATGAAATCCCCAACCAATCTGAATTGGTGTTATAGCCCCTTAAAGTCCATATTATTTATGCAAAACAGTAACAAACATAAATCGAAAACACTTGCAAACAACTTATTTGACGGCGGCGCAAAGAATCCTGCACAAAAACAGTTTTATTGGAGAGAGGAAGAGAGTTTGTGCAAGGAAGAAACTTGCAATAAGCTTGCATTGACTTATATATATTCAGTTTTACGAACTATATTTTTTATGTTGTGTTGAAACAACCATTTTATAATACAAAATAATAAATATCAAACTGAACAAGATATTAGCACATATAGAAAATATAATTCATAAGACTAACAACCTTGCGTCCTGTTAAATGTAATTGGAGTCCATTATAGAGAACAAAAATTGTTTAGGTAAAATTTTGTTATCGTAAATCATATATACGAGAAGAAGAATCATTTCGAGGCAAAATTTGATATTTCTAGTCTATACATGTTTTTAATTTCAATTTAATACTTGCTAAAAATATAATTAGGAAGGTCGTTAGGTAAACATTTTTCGATTATATTTAAGTTACACACACACTCACACGTTTGTGTATGTGCATATTTATTGATTACAACATATGACTTTTAAGCATATATGAAAAATCTTTAATAGTAATATTTGAGTTACAAGTCATTTCTATGAACAGGAATTAAAATTACTAGTACTTCCATTTCTAAATTGTAATTATAAAGTGTAAAAATAATGAATAATAATTAAATGTTAACTGAAATTAAGATAATAATAATGTTTAGAAAATAAATTTAAAAAATGAACCTTCAAATTTCTTCCTTGTGCTTGTTTTGGTCTCTTCTTCCTGTTTAAAGCCCCTGAACCTTGGTTTGGTCACTGAATTTGCTCCAGAAATTTACAGCAAGCCGTGGTTCCGTCTTGATCCTATCCAGCAGCTCCTCACGACTATGGTACTGAACTTGACCTTCTTCCTAAACTCCACACTTGCATAAAATAAGGGTAAATAAATAGTTGCTGTATAGCAGAGAGGGTAAATGGATAGTTGTTGTATAGCAGAGAGCTATTTATAGGAACACGGTGCATTCCATTAATAATATGAGGGCGGGTTCCTGGAACACGCCCTTATTTAATTATTGAAGAGGGCGGGTTCTAAGTCCTGATAATACACAAAATAACAAACACACAAAAAATGATGTGACAACACAATATACTATAATACACAAAATGACAAACACACAAAAATGATGTGATAACACAATATATGATGTGACAACACACCATAATGACAAACACACGGAATATGATGGCGGGTTCCTGGAACACGTTCTCATTTAATTATTGAAGAGGGCGGGTTCTAATAACCCGCCCTCCTGATAATAAAATGATGTGACGACACACACGGGATATGACAACACACTATAATACAACTATAATACAAATACAAGGGCGGGTTCTTGGAACACGCCCTCATTTAATTATTGAAGACGGCGGGTTCTAAGAACCCGCCCTCCTGATAATTAAAATGATGTGACAACACACTCGGGATGTGACAACACACTATAATATGACACGGGACAAATATGAAAGCGGGTTCCTGGAATACGCCCCCATTTAATTATTGAAGAGGGCGGGTTCTTAGATCCCGCCTTCTTCGTAAACCCGCCCTCTTCGTTAAAACATGTGACAAGACACAAAATGATATGACAAGACAGGAATCACAACACTAATCGTTGAAGAGGGCGGGTTCCTGGAACCCGCCCTCCTTTCCCTATAAACCCCCCTCTTCGGTGTGGTTTTCATCAAATCAACTCTTTCGTCAAATTAACTCTTTCCAAAGTCCCTTCTCATATCTAAAATCATCTCAATGGAGAATCAACCATTCGACAAATCTCTGCTCGTTGATCAAAATGAACACAGATGTCACGCCCTGCTTCCTAGAGTACGCTAAGATGGGCACGTGACATAGCCAACCATTCTGCCTGTGGGTAGGAAGTATCCATCGACAGTCACATTACGGCTGTAAAGATATCAAGAACAAAAATAAAGCTATCTAATACATGTCCATAAGCCAAAATAAAATGAGTCAAGAATAATAATAATGCAGAAGCAAAAGATCCAATACAAGAATAACTGGAATGTATGTCCCATAATGCGGGCTCACATCAGGAAATAAATGCAGAAAAGTAAAAGAACTAACTACTACTGAATCCTCACTGCTCAGCCTGCTGGCTGAAGTACTCCTGCTCGGACTGCAGCGAAGGTACGGAATCTGGGCCATGCAAAACCCAGATGTCAGCACGTCATGTCATCAGGCAATAAAGTATAAACAGGGTAACAAGACATGCAAGTATAATCATAAATGGTAAAACAGGTGTAACAGCAAAATAAATCAGGGCTGTGAAGGGTAGTGTGCAGTGAGTGAACTGAACTGGTCTATTGGATTATCTACTCTCAAGTCTTTGAAATCAATTTGATGAGTCATCGATGTAACTCAATAGTATCCCGTGCATGCCCGGGACCACGGTCTAAGACTCTCGGGCTGAAACCGAGACGTGCCGCTAGGCACTAAAAGGAAAGGGTAAAGACGAACGATGTCAGCAGCAACATCCCGAGGCGGGCCTGGCCTCTAAAACTGATCAGTAAAAGCAAGCAACTGTCGAGTTACAAGTCAGGTTTCATCATTGATTTCCCCATACCCCCAAGTTATATGTGTTCAAGTCAGGTATTCAAGTAATCTGGAGCTAATGCCAACACAGGATCAGGCAAGTACAGGTTTGTCTGGATAGACAACAGGAACGGTTCGTAAGGACTACATGTTATGTTTGTTGGCATAAGACACAAGATCAGGTAACGGGTAAAGCCATGGTACATCAGGTCAAGTCAAGTAGTGTATTTAGGTGTCATGTCATATCCAGAGTGTATGGTACCATGTCGGGTCAAGTAATATGTGTAGCGAGTCATGTCAGGGTGTACAAGATATCATGTGGGTGCTCATAATCAACTAGCAAAATCATGGTTACAAATAAACAAGCATGGCTATTATCAGAACAAGAAACTGGCACATGTAATATGATATGTAAATAGGTACAGATTAAATTACTTGGATGCATGGTTATCAGTTTAGGTTTAAGGAATAGTTTTAATATTTCAGGAATGCAGTATAACACATGTGGATGATAAAATCATATTAATATGTATTAAAACAATCTAGAGATGCAATTGAATGTGAATAAGGCTAAAGGTATGCAACCGGTCGTCCGATAGGGTAAAACTACAAAGGGTAATATGGCTATAAAACAATTGTGATTATGTGATCTAACATATAAATGTGATTACTAGGTATAGTCAACTAGATGCAACAATTAGGTTTCAGGTTCTAGATCTGAAATATGTAAACGGAACATTGTGCTGTTAACTTGGAATTCAAGATTTTAGATTCTATCTATAGATTTAATAGGAAAATAGATAAATTAATATAGGAATAGTATGAATAGCATGTAGCAAGTTTCATTTGCCTCGACGGGTCGCAATACGGAAAACGGAACGTCTCGCGTCGGCGGGAAAAGTCATGACGCGCGCACGGTACACGGAATGAGTCCAAACGACGAACAGTGGAATCACACGGGTCAGAGGTCCTAGCTGGATCGTTGGGGTCGTCGACGGCACGGTCGGATTCCGGCAAACCACGAAAACAGTAAACATAATATAATGGGAAAAGTGCATGGAAAAAGAGAAGAAAAGAATGGAAGGAGAAAGGAGAGGAGGGTGGAGACTCACTGTGGTTTAGGAAGACGGTGTGAGGTGTCGACAGTGGTGGTCGGCAAAGCTCCGGCGAGGGTGCAGGGTGCTCGGGAAAAATGGGTCGCGGTTGTTGTGGGTGTGCAGGGTTAAGCAGAAAGAGAAAGATGAAGGAGAAGAAAGGAAGGAAGATGAGGAGGAGAGGAGAGGGGGTGAGATCGGCGGTGAGTTGAGGGAGGAGGAGGTAGAGGAGTAGGGTTAGGGTTACTGGGGTTTGGTGAAGGGTTTCTGGGTTTTGGAGGGAAGCAGAGGAGAGGAAGGAGATGAGGTCGAGGGAAGAGATGGTGGTGAGGGATGAGAAGCGAGGTCGAGGGAGGAGATGGTGATGAGGAATGAGATAGGGTTTCTCTGGGGTGTGGCGCTCAGTGCATGGGTTTAAAAGAAAATAGAAGAAGACGAAGGATGAGATATAAGGGAGGTGACGATAACGTGGGGGAGGTGACGAGATTCTCGCGCACCGCGAGAGGAGAGAGAAGCGGGCGCGAGAAAAGAGAGATAGAGAGAAACGAGAGGAGAGAGAAAGAGGAGGAGAGATGGATTTGTCTGGTAGCGGGGTGAGAGAGAACGAGGAAGAGAGAGAAGGAGAAAAAGGAAAGGAGAAAGAGAATGAGAGAGGGCGCGTGGGGACCACCAGAGGAAATAGAGTAAGGTGATTGGCTCGTGAAAATAAATAGGGATAGAGGATCTGCGCAGTTAGGGAATTAATTTTAAAAGATTTAAAAAAAAATCGTTTTAAGAAAATAATGAACTGAAAAGATATTTAGATATAAATTTTAAAATTCAAACAATTGAATTTCAGCGGGATGTAAAACATTTCAGAAAAGCGCCCGGGTCGGGTCCAAGATTTTGAATTTGAAATATAGAAATTATTAGCAGGTTCCAAAAATTAAAATGAATGACTATGTAATGAAAAAGTATACCCCCAAGAACGGACGCACGTACGTGCGCGTAGCTGTCCAAACACGCCCGTTTCACTGAACGAGACGAGAACACGATGCAAGGACGCTATCACAGGGTTAGGGGTAACAAGCAGGCCATGACATGTATTTTTAAATTATTTTAAGGGACTTAAATTGTTATATGCAAAATATATAACGTCGAGGTAATCTATAACCAGTAACTGCCAAAACATGATAAATGAAATAAATACTACAAACAACACATACGGTAACTGAAATTGGTATAACTGGACTCGGTTGTTACAACAGATCTTTTAATATATTACACGGAGAGGAAAAATTCTAAACTTATTAATTTTTTTTAATTACCCCTTTCTTTTAATTCTAATAGTTGAAAATAATATTATTTAATTTTGCAGGATGGAAATAATCTCACCGTCGTCACCCATAGTGCTGACAAGTGGATAGTTACCGACTAGCGAATAACCGAGCGGATTCGAAGGACCGGATTTTATGAAGTTTCATTGCTTCGTCATATCCAAATCGACCACGCTCTCGTTACCTCTCTAGTTGAGCGCTGGAGAAAAGAGACCCACACTTTTTATCTAAGATGGGATGATGCCACTATCACACTCCAGGATATTGGCCTCTTACTCGGTTTACGGGTCAATGGGCTTGGATTGGTCAGAGGAAAAATTGTTGGTCCAGATACCGACCACCCATACTGGGATACATATGCCGAGTCTGCTCTCAGACAGGTAAAAAAATTCATTTTGTTTCCCCTCTTTAGTGTACCTATTGCATGTTGTACATTATTTCTAGCTTTAATATTTCACAAAAAATGCTAATATCAGGCACCAGGAGGCTACAGTAAGGGGTATAAGATCAGTTTAAACTGGTTAAAAGATACATTTACTAATATCCCTGATGAAGCCACCGATGAAGTCTTGGATAGACATGCACGTGCCTACATTCTGTACATGATCGGTTCTTGGTTGATGCCGGACCAATCGGCAACGCATGTCCATCCGTTATACCTTGGCTTCCTTATGGACTTTGATGTGTGTGTCCAATATGCTTGGAGAGCAGGGGTCCTGGCCTTTCTTTACAAGAAACTCGATAAGGCATGTGCTCCAACGAAGAATAAAATTTGTGGCTGCATTACATTACTTCAGGTAAATTCCTTGTTTTTCACAGCTAGAAATTTGCAAAATTGTAATATGGTTCTCTCTCTTATCAATTGACACTTTATTTATAGATTTGGTCATGGGAGCGTATGTGTATGGGAAGACCGGATCGAGTTAAAATAACTGCCTTGGATACCCCTGGAAAGCCGCTCGGCTGTTGGTGGAATGGCAAGAAAGCGTATAAGGCTCCTCGTCGAGTACTTAGGTACTATAGAGATGAGTTGGATCGCATGGAGGCGACTCAGGTAACCATAACTTAGGTAATTAAGTTTGTTTTAAAATTTTGAAATACTTTCATCATAATTTCTGTACTATGTTATTTGCGCAGTTCACGTGGATGCCTTATACAGTAGATCGTCTGCAAAGATTATCCGGTATCTGTATCGAAGGAGAGCCGGTTTGGCGGGCTCGATGCCTACTCCTCTGCATTAATATCGTTGTCATGCACCTCCCGGACCGGGTGTTGCAACAGTTTAATAGATCGCAATATATTCCTGTCCCGCCGCCTTCGCCTATGACAATAGAGGGAGACATGCGAGGAGGAAAGGCGGAGCGTGATTGGAGGGAGCATCATCATCAATATTTGTTGAGATGGGAGGATAGGCAGCGTAATATTGCCTTACAGCAAATAGGTGACCAAACAGTCATCGACGCTACCGAAGCATATCTACAGTGGTATAAGCGTGTCACCATAAGATATTTTTCTGCTCCCCCTAACGACTTCCCAAACATAGCGCGGTACGAGCCTAGAGGCCACGTGGAACGAGATTTGGTAAGTTGAATTCTTTATATTATATTACTTTTTAACATCCGGCGGTATGAGTCAATACTTATTTCTTATTTCTAATGTAACGACAGGCTCGTGGGTTGCATCTTATACAAACAATGGTGCAGAATCCATACCCGACTGATACTGGTCCGGAGACTCAGGCTCTATTTTCAAATGTAGACCAATTAATTGGTGGTGTATTCGGTTCATATAATATTCTTCCACATTTATCGCCGGCACCAGAGCAGCAGTATGAGCCGGCACCGGAGCAGCAGTATGAACCGACACCAGAGCCGCAGCATGAGACGGCACCAGAGCCGCAGCATCACGGAGATCCAGCGCAGCAGGATCATTGGTTTGGATCACCATACCGTCAGCAGCAACCCTGGCATACCGGACAAGCGCAACAACCGGAGGAACAACAGTTTTGGGGGACCGGTTTTGCGCAACAACACCAGTCTTGGGGGTCAGGTTTTGCAGAACAGCTGTCTTGGGGGTCAGGTTTTGCGCAACAACAGCAACCTTGGGGGTCAGGATTTGCGCAGTCATGGGGCCCAGGTTTTGTGCAACAGCAGCCGCATGAAACCGGGACAGGTTCTTCGCTACAACTGCCCAGTTGGGAGACGGATTTTTCGTCTTACGTACAGTTGTTGGGAGGCAGCACATATCCGATACCTGTCCCATATTCAGGATTTGCGGAACAACAGCCTATCCAAGACGCTGTTGAAGCCGAAGCCGAAGCAGAAGCAGAAGAGCAGACGCCGCCGCCGCCGCCATCTACCTAAGAAACAGGTGGGTCCTCCAATCATCTCAGGAGGCATAGGCTTATGTCAAGCCTCCTCGGATTTCATAAGGGAAAGGAAAAAAGGAAAACGATAGTTATTTACATTTTACAAACATATAGGATTTTTTGGTATTGTAAATTTGACGGATTCATTTTGATATTATAAATTTGGCCGTCGAGATAGAAAACAGATAGGATTTTTTTGTATTGTAAATTTGACGGATTCATTTTGTACAACACATTCATATAATAAAATTTTATTATTTTATTCAATTTTTTTTTCAAATTTCCCGTTTATTTATTTTAAAAAACCAATTTTTATTCAATTTTTATTTTAAATTTCTATATTTATATAGGGGGCGGGTTCTAGGAACCCGCCCCCTGTACTGGGGTGGGGGGTGGGGCGAGAAACCGCCATATTTTTACAATTTAAACTTAAACCACCCTATTTTAATAATTTTAAATTAAAAACGCCCTATTTCAAAAAAACACCCAAGTTTCTACTATTTCAAACTTGCAATGTCTAATTATATCCTTCAAAAAATGATAATATTCTTCATACTCAAATAATACATCATGAGAAAGCACACAGAAATCTCAAATGATATTTCTTTATAATGATATTTGTAACTACTATATCTCTCTGAATCTGTTAATCTCCAATCTAGACAAAATTCCACAAACCTTAATTAGACTATCGTATACACAGATGGTGAATCAAAGAACGACATGCACATAATCCAGTCAACAACTTCTTTTCTCAAAGCAACTCCCGGTGTTGCAATTAGCAGCCACATAAAAATGGATGAGTTTTGCGACCCAGCAAATGTGTGAACCTTATTATATAATTTAAATTAAAGCATCGATCAACCGTAAAACAAGAGGATAATTGCAAGGCAATATAGTGTAAGGATTATTACATAAACTCAAATGACGTAAGAGTTAAGCGCACTGAAAATTAAGAACGTCTGAACCACCACTTAAAAAACAATGATTATGTCATCATTTGCACCAGTGGTCGGTTAAGCATGTAACGGCATGCCTACTATCACGTCCCGTTTTCCAAAAGAGCGGTAACGGCACGTGACGAGGCCCGCGATGTATTTATTTCGAGAAGGTCATTTCTCACAATAAATACGCTAAGTGTCCATAAACAACATAAAGTACCAAGATTATACAAAAGAATGAAATCCAATTTTGATTTATTATATTTAAGAATCACAGTCAACAAAATATTTGAATATAAGATATGATAACATGATAAGCCTTAAAAATGAGACATACATAAATAAACTGAACTGAAATGAAAAGCTTAATGAAACAAAACGTCCGATTGTGATACGAGCTGGTTGTACTATTTTTTGATCGCTTCTATCTTCTCTATCTCAATACCACCTGACGAACATTCCAAGGATAGAAAGAACTGAATGGAATGCCCGTCGGCGAATTAATGCTCGGTAAGTCTCCAAACAGGATAAGTAAAGAAATGATAATGACAAGTGTATAAATTGAGAACTACTATCATTAAGCTATGGACGAGTAATACTAATAATTAAGCATGACAGTTATATGTAACATGGCGGTTCTATATAAAATGCAGTGTAACATGAGCTTGGAAAACAGGTATATAAGCATGGCAATGTGTATAGGCATGACAATTCTATGAATATGGTTATTCTATTCTAACGTGGTTATTTGTAGTTTGGTAAAAAAAATATGTATGTATATGAAAGGGGTCCAGCTTACCCCGTGAACCAAAATAACATGAAGTACAAGGCCCCGCCATAACCCACGGGACAACGGCACAGGTATTCATGTTAGGTGTCTTTTAAAGTGGCCTTCCGTGCCACAACATGCGTTCCTTACGAACCTAGCCTTATCCCTGCATATTTTATTGTATAGTTTAAGCTTACGGGTCTTGGCCGAATCCATGAATATAAATAGTACAAGTTCAGGTTCAGGTTGTGTGCAAGTATTCATGTCAAGTTCATATTAAGTCATATTTATGGTTCAGGTCAAATCAAGTCTATCATGTAATAGGTTTAAATCAAACATATAATATTTAATTATGTCTTCATATATATGCAGCAATTCAGAAATCAAGAAAAATAAGGTAAACATGTTCGAATATTATGAAATGAGGCAAATATATTATTCAAGTAACGACCATAAATAATACTGTAAAGAGTGTTGTGTTCAATTATTAATCAAGTCAATCAAATTAGAAATATAAATAGAAATATAGATCTAAATGTTGTGCACGCGTGAGTTCCAGTCGCGCCTAAATACGACTACCGTTTTGGGAGATATACCCATTTTCGTTTCATCGCACATAACAGATCAGAATCTGTCCAGCACCGTCGTATATTTTTAAAACACGATTTGAGTTAATTTCCGTCGGTTTTCAGGTTTCAAAAATTATTAGAAAATTGTAGGTATTTTAGAGCACTTATCCAAACAACTAAGTTTCATACGATTTAGATTCCTGAAGGTCTAGTTATGGTCATTTTAACATCAGAATTTAAAACAGAAATTCAGATTTCTGGACAGCAACTATGTGTTGTATTGCCGGGCATATATCGGGTCATTATATGCATTTCTGAGTCATCTAGTATATAGAAAAGTTATAGGTCTGTCAATTATGTATCTATACATCTAAAGTTTGTCACAAACGAATATTGGGAGCTCAAGTTATGTCAAATTTAAAGACAATGTGTGAATCAGAACAGATTCTGTACAAATTCATCACTTAATTTTGTATCGCAGTTTTTTATAATTTGTGTCGATTTTCAGGAAAACAGTATAACTAAGAAAATATAGGTCTTTCAATCTAAATGTCTAAAACACCTGTGTTTTCGCAATTTGGATATCGGTAGACCGAGTTATATATCTTAGAAGTTGACCAATAAAAGGAGTTTTCATATTTCAGAAAAACAGTGACTAAAAGTGTCATAAGCCCCAAACTGTTGTTCGGTTCGATATAATTCTTTTACTGTAGATCTAAAATTCTATTTAGTATTTACCCTAATTTTCCTAGAATCTCCAGAAATGGGATTTAATTTCTAAAAATTATTTTAAAAATAAAGATATTTGGAATCATATTTAAAAACGATAAATCCATGGTATTAAGTTGCAACTTTGTTTTCTTTATACTTGCTAACATTCTAGTTGAGAATATACATGAGAAAATATACCAATGATTCTATAAAAAATCTTGTCACAAATTGTAGAATATCATTGTCACGCCCCGCTTCCCAGAGTGCGCTAAGATCGGCACGTGACAGAGCCAACCATGCAACCTGTGGGTAGGAAACATCCTTCCACAGTTACATTACGGCTGTCTATAAGATATCAAGAACATGAAAGTAAAATAAACTATCTAGTACATGTCCATATGCCAGAATAAACGAGTCAAGAAATAATATGCGGAAGCAATAGATCCAATAAGCAAAACACCTGGAAAGTAAAACTGGATACTAACTGAATTCTCACTGCTCGGCCTGACGGCGGAAAATACTCCTGATCAGCCTGCGACAAGGGTATAGGATCTGGGCCATGCAAAACCTAGACGTTAGTGCGTCATAATATCAAGCAATAATAAAATCAAGGAGTAGCAAGGCATGCAGGTACGAGTATGAACGGTAAAACAGGTATAACAATAATATAAATAAGGACAGTGCAGGGTAAGGCACAGGTGATGTGCAGTGAGTAATCTAAACTGGTCTACTGGGTTAGCTACTCTCAAGTGTTTGAAATCAATTTGATGAATCATCGATGTAACTCAATAGTATCCCGTACGTGCCCGGGACCACGGTCAAAGACTCTCGGGCTGAATCCGAGACGTGCCGCTAGGCAGTAAAAGGTAGTATGTAACGAGGAATGATGTCAGCCGCATCATCCCGGGGCTGGCCTAGCCTGTAAGACTGATCAGTAAAGGCATCGAACTGTCGAGTTACAAGTCAGGTTTCATCATTGATTTCCCCATACCCCCAAGTTATGTGTTCAAGTCAGGTATTGATAAATATGGAGCTAATACCAACACAGGATCAAGCAAGTACAGGTTTGTCTGAATAGACAACAGGAAATGTCCGTAGGGACAACAGGTCAAGATTGTTGGCATTAGTAACAAGATCAGGTAACAGGTCAAGCTGTGGTACATCAGGTCATGTCAGGTAGTGTACATGGATCCAATCATGTCAAGTAGTGTACATGTATCAAGTCGTGTCAAGTAGTGGTGTATCAAGTCATGTCAGGTGGTGCACAAATATCAAGTGGGTGCTCATAATCAAACTGTAATAAGCATGGGTACACAAAAATAAATATGGGATACCAATATAACAATAAAATGGAATAGTGTGATATGGTATGCAAATAGATATAAATTCAAAGATATGGATGCACAGTTATCGATTAGAGTTACAATTATAGTTCCAATACTAATTAGGATGTACTATATTAAACATGGAGAGTTAATATCACATTATTATGTATTGCTATGATCTATGGATGCAGTTATATATATTCTAAATGAGATGGATGCAAACGGGTATCCGAAAAATTATAAAACTATAAAATGGTAACGTGGAAAGTACAACTAAGCAATATGTGATATAAATATTGATATGGATGCAGTATAATGAAATTTAGTATGTAACAAGATTAGTTTTCATGATCTAGATTTAAAATGATGTAAACGGATGCAAACGGAACATCGACATGTTATAAAACTAAATATGGGGTACTAGATATAAACTACAAGTATAATATTTATTTAAATAGGTATAAAATGGGTTATATAGCATGTAGCAAGATTAACTTGCCTGACAGATCACGATACGGATACGCGCTGCAACGTCCAATGTCGGTAAAAGTTGCAATACACATACGGCGCACACGGGACTGAACCAAGCAATGCAGGAACGGACCATGCTGGAAAGGGATGTCCACTGGGTCGCCCGGATCAGCGGCGGCGAGCACGGCTCCGGCGGTGATCGGAAACATTGATCAAGAAACAAGAAAGCAAGAAGAGAAGGAAAAATAAGAAGAAGAAGAAAGAGAAGAAGAGATGAAGGTTGTGGCTGTTCTGTGGTTTGGTACAAAGGCGAGGACAGAGGGTGACGACGGCAACGGGTCTCCGGCGATCACCGGAAAAATACAAGATCAAGAAGGAAAAAGAGAAAAGAAGAAGGAGAAGAAAGAAGAGAAGAGGGAGGTCTGGTTTAAGGCTCTGGGTTAAAGGAGAAGGCGAGGGGAAGATGATGATGATTGTGGGATGACTGGGGTCGCCGGAGGTGAAGGATCGGCCAAGGCAGTGGGATCACGACAAGGCAATGGGTTAGTCTTTCTTGGGTTCTAGGGTTTCTTGAAGTCGGGCTCGGTGCAAGGGAGAGGAAGAGAGGAGAAAGGAGAGAGATAGAGGGTGGAGGCGAGGTCGAAGGATCGCCGGCAGCGAGGGATGCAGGTGAGGGTTCGGGTGATGGTTGGAAGGTGGTTGGAGTTTGGTTGTTGGGGTCTTTACAAGGGCTCGGGGTTTGGAAGAAGAGGAGAGGAGAAGGTGGAGGTCGAGAAGGGAGATGGTATGAGGGAAGGCCGACGGTGGAGGTCGACGGCGATGAGAGGTGAGGGTGGCGGTGATGGGTGCAGTGGGGTTAGCAGGCGGGAGAAGAGAGGAAGTGAGGTCGGGGAGAGGAGGCGACGAAGAGGGTGGTGAGACGGTGAGGGTGGCGCGAGGGCAGGGGCGTGGGTTTCGTGAGCTCGGAGGCGGGGAAAATATTTTGAAGAGGAAGAAAGAAGAGAGGGAGAGAGAAACGTGCGCTTAATAATTAAAGGGATTTATATAAATTAGAGGGGAGAGAGAGAGACTGAGAGAGAAAGAGAGAGAGAGAGAGAGAGAGATCGAGATGAGAGAGAGAGGGAGAGAGAAAGAGATAGAGAGAGATCGAGATGAGGGAGAGAGGTAATGAATAGTGAGGAGAAAGAAAGTTGTTTTTAGTGGGGAAGAGAGAAAAGGATAGCGCAGAGAAGTGTGGGGCCAGGGAAAGGAAAGAGAGAGAGAGGGAGTTGGTAAAAGGTTTAGATTTTAATTTTATAAAAGATTTGTTTGTTTAAAAATATTATCAGTTAGTCGAGATTTTAAATGTAGACTTTAAAATAAATATTAAATAAATTTGAATTTAGGCGGGATACAAAATATTCCAAAACCCGTCCGGGTCGGTTCTAAAATTTAGATTTAAAATATGAAAAATATAGGCGACGTCCAAATTTCAAAATGAATGCTCAGGTAACAAAAATGCATACCCCCAAGAACGGATGCACGTACGTGCGCGTAGCCATCCAAACACGTCCGTTTCACTGAACGGGACGGGAACAAGATGCGCGGATGCTACCACGGGGTTAGGGGTATCAAGAAAGCCATGTTATGTAATTTTAAATTATTTTACGTGACTTAAAATGTTATATGGTAAAAGATGCAATGCCATATAAAATGCCAATATGTACTAAACATGAAAATGCACAGTCTACGTAACAAGTCAGGGTAATTCATAAATATGAATAAAACAGGTTCAAGCAAGCGGGTCGGGTCGAATCCAAGGTAAAATGCAAAATACCATTCGCACCCAAAACCCGATAAATCAAGAAAATACCACAGATAAGTAAATACGGGAACTGGAATTGGTATAAATGAACTAGATTGTTACATTATACCCAACTACAAAAAGAATTTCGTCCTCGAAATTCCAAGAACAAGAAAGGATAAACAATCAAGAAACTACAAGAATAGATGAGGAAATTTCTGCCGTATTTCAACTTCTCGTTCCCAAGTTGATTCTCCATGCGAGCAATTTCCCCAAGAAACAAGTACAAGAGGGATAATCTTGCTCTTAAAAACCTTTTTTTTTCGATCCACAATCAACATCGGTCGCTCTCAAAAGTCAAATCTTCTCGTACAGTCAGCTCCGAATGATCCAGCACGTGTGTTTCATCTCGAACATATTTACGGAGTTGAGATATATGAAACACGTCATGAACATTCGCCAAAGATTGCGGTAAAGCCAATCGATACGCCACTTCTCCAACACGCTCCAAAATCTCGAAAGGCCCAACGAATCGAGGACTAAGTTTGCCTCGACTTCTGAAACGAATCACTCCTCTAGTCGGTGATATCTTCAAGAACATAAGATCACCAACCGCGAACTCTAGAGGTTTTCTCGATGTATCGGCCCAACTCTTCTGCCGATCTTGTGCTGCCTTCATATGTTTCCGAATAGTGTTAACTTTCTCCACTGTTTGCACGATCAAATCCGGTCCTAACAATCTTCATTCTCCAACATCGTCCCAACAAACAGGTGAACGACACTTGCGACCATATAATGCTTCGAATGGAGCCATCTGAATAGTCGCCTGAAAACTGTTGTTGTAAGAAAACTCCACCAAGTGTAGATGATCCTCCCATGAACTCTTGAAGTCTAACATGCAAGCTCTCAACATGTCTTTAAGAGTTTGGGTCGTTCTCTCCGACTGGCCATCTGTCCGAGGATGATAAGCTGTGCTAAACTTGTAAACTCCTCCAAAAGTGCGATAAGAATCGGGTGTCACGATCAGATACGATGCTCACAGGTACTCCATACAGTCTTACAATCTCCTGCATGTACTGTTCTGCTAACGTTTCCGTTGACTGACCAACTCGAAATGGTATGAAATGAGCTGCCTTGGTCAATCGATCAACAATCACCCAAACTGCATTGTTGCCCTTTGGACTCCGCGGTAAAGCCGTCACGAAATCCATGCTTATATGTTCCCACTTCCATTGAGGAATCGAAAGTGGTAGCAATAAACCAGCAACCCTTTGATGTTCATTCTTAACTTGCTGACACACCAAGCACTTTGCTACAAAGCGAGCAATCTCCCTTTTCATGCCTTCCCACCAGAAATGTTGTCTTAGATCGCGGTACATCTTCATGCCTCCAGGATGTATGGAATACGCGGAACTGTGTGCCTCCTTCATAACTTCTTCGCGAATATCTCCTTTTGGCACACACAAACGGCTACCATAACGCAATGAACCATCTTCATGAATCAACAAGTCCGTTCGAAGTCCAACTTCAACCTGTTCTCGAAACTTCTGCAATCTTGGATCCTGCGACTGCGCTGCTTTAATACTCTCGATCAATGACGACTGTACTTGCAGCTGCATCAACTGTCCCGAAGAATGCGGTAGCATAATCTCCAACTCGAATCTCCGAAAATCATCGATAAGCTCTTTCTGTGTAGTCAACATCTGAATTGATGGCAACCGATTAAGCGCATCCGGCACAACATTAACTTTCCCCGGATGGTACTTAAGATCAAGATCGTAGTCAGCCATCAGCTCCAACCATCTACGCTGCCTCATATTAAGCTCCTTCTGTATGAACACATACTTCAGGCTTTTGTGATCGGTGAATACTTCGCCCCTTTCGCCCAATAAGTAGTGTCTCCAAATCTTCAAAGCGAAAATCACAGCTGCTAGCTCCAAATCATGAGTTGTGTAATTCTTCTCATGGGTCTTTAACTGTTTCGATGCGTAAGATATAACCTTCCCATGCTGCATAAAACACATCCCAATCCTTTTCCAGATGCGTCGCTGTGAATCACCAATCCTTCGGAACCATTTGGTACGGTCAAAATAGGAGCGGTTATCAGTCTCTGCTTCAATGCCTCAAAAGCTGACGCACACTTATCCATCCACACAAATGGTACTTCCTTGCGTGTAAGCTTGGTCAGAGGCTCAGCCAAACGAGCAAAATTCTCCATGAACCTTCTGTAATACCCGGCAAGTCCAAGAAAGCTTCTGATCTCTGCAACGTTCTTCGGAATCGGCCAATCTCGAACTGCTGCAATCTTTTCGGGATCAACGGCGATTCCATCTCCGGACATGACATGCCCCAAAAACTTCACCTCTTCAAGCCAAAACTCGCGCTTGCTCATCTTTACATACAATCTTTCTTGTCTTAATGTCTGCAGTGCAATCTTCAAGTGTTTTGCATGCTCTTCAATACTCTTTGAGTAAACCAGAATATCATCATTGAACACCACTAAAAACTGGTCCAAGAATGGTGAAAAGATTCGGTTCATCAAGTCCATAAATACCGCCGGTGCATTCGTTACTCCGAAGGGCATCACTAAATACTCGTAATGTCCATACCGAGTTTGGAACGCAGTCTTGCAAATATCTTCTGATTTAACTCGGACCTGATGATATCCGGATCGCAAATTCAGCTTCGAGAATACCCTTGTGCCACTAAGCTGCTCGAATAATTCGCCAATGCGAGGGATCGGGTACTTGTTCTTAATAGTCACCCGGTTTAATTCTCGATAATCGATGTACATCCTCCTTGTGCCATTTTTCTTCTTGACTAGAAGAACTGGAGCTTCCCAAGACGAATCGCTGCTGCGAAACCAACCCTTCTCAAGTAATTCAGTAACCTGCTTCTTGACTTCTTCCAACTCCACTGGTGCAATTGGATAGTACGCTTTAGAGATTGGCGCTGCACCAGGAATAAGATCGATCGCGAACTCCATGTTAGGTCTACCTAGCACCTCATGAAGGGTTTGGAAGCATCACATATGCCAAAATCAAATTTTTTAAGGTGCTAAGTGAACATACAAAGAATCATCACTAGAAATTTAGGGTTTCATTACATTGACATCATCACAAGTAGAAAAAGCTAGGGTTTTGAGAGTACAACCTTTGTAGCTCCCTACGCTAGACTCCTTGGCTACTTGAGGGTTGGAAAAAGGTTCGCTTGAGATCTTCTAGGTCCACGACGATCCACCCGAAACTCCTTTGCCCAAAGCTCCTTACTTTACTCGATATGTGAATGAAGTAGAGCAAACACCCTACACAAATGGGCTAGATGTGTGTAGTATGATGATGTGGTTTGTATTCTATAATCAAAACTCTTTCTTTTTATCAACCACACTCAAAGAAATTATCAAGAGAGAAAGAAGAAGATGGTGGCTAAGCTTTCTCACAAAAGGAAATGTTATGAGAGTGAATAATTGAAATGAGAAAAAGGATTAATCTATATTAATCCTTCTCACTTCAACCATGGTTAGAATCATCTAGATTTTTATCAAATGGGTTAAAAGACAAAAGGATAATTAACTCAAGGTTAAAAGGTGGTTGAAGCATGGTCAAAGATGATAAACATAAACCTTGTGTGAATTATCCTTTTCCTTTTTCAAAATGATAAATAAATAGATAATGACCACAATATAAGTCTTGCATTGCCACCAAATATGTATCAACAACCATGATACAATGTATGTATGTATCTATGCACATCATCATGTGCATACATGCATGCATACAAAAAATAGAAAAAAAGTTTAATTAAAGAATTAATCTAAAAGTCATTTGTTAAATCAACACTTGATTTTGCAAACCGGTCATATCACATACGACCCGACCAATAGAAAATGCCCGATTAATATACGGTATCATATATCCGTATTTAATTGGGTCCCCGCGCATATCTCATATGCACACCACATCTTTTCGCCCGAGCCAGGAAACTTCATTATGGGACTCTAAGACTCGTCAATACGCCGGTAGTAGGTAATGATCATATCAAATACCTACAAGCCGCAAGCGGTCAGCTAAACGTAACGGCCATCCGGGTATTGAGCGATCAGAAGAAAACAAGCGAACCTGTCACAACTCCCGTCGAGCCAACCGGCAACACTACCGTACAGTCCGGTCTCTTCGTCAGATATGCTGCATATCGAGTCTAGGGATGGTAACGTCGACCCCAATAACTCAATAAGTCATGCCAATGAATGGTCTATAACAGATCGAGAAACTACTGATAACACTTATCAGTAAGTCTCAACAGCCTTGACCAGGGACTTACCGATATAGCCAATCGAGCACAGCACAGCATCAACTCCCAATACCGGGAGAGACGAAACCCCTCCTATCGCTCATCGCCTTTGTGTGTCTCGGGACTGTACCCAACGGCCACCTGTTTGCACGACTCAGTAGAGCCGTGGTAGGGTGGCAATCAAAGTACAGTGGGAGAACACACAAGACTCTATGACGATCTCGGGTCTACAGACTAACCTGCACCAGTGTCACCTGAGAACTGCTATCCGACGATAGATATAATTCCATATAGGAGTTCTCGGTGAGTCCGTCCAGTGTACCCAGTCACCACTGAGCACCTGTATATGATCTCGATGTCAAACATCGATGAATGTGGGAACATCCATCGCCCATCATATGGGTCTAGTATCATATATGCTAGTCTACTTTGGTATATCGATGCCCTGTCTCGATACATCTACGACTAGGGACATTCCGGGATATGCTTATAAACTACATATGTCCCACTAGTATGATCTCTATCATAATCACAGTAGTCAAGTCTATATCCTCAGGGCTTTATCAACATGTGTGAATGAATAAAAGCATGATCAAATCAACATGTCAGATAAAGAAAAACCAGATAGCATACTATCATGTCGAGCAAGAATGTACACTGAATATATATATATATACATGTATAAATACATCCACTATCATATAATGGCCTCTAGGGCATACATATATCCAACAATCTCCCACTTGCACTAAGGCCGGTTATTGGCGTATCTCATACCCAACATCTCAAAAAGTCGCTCATGCTGCGGCTGAGGGAGGGCCTTGGTGAATGGATCCGCGGTGTTATTCTTTGTGTCTACTCTCCTAATCTCGATCTCGCGGCGATCTACAATCGCCCGGATCAAATGAAAACGCCTCAGGATCTGTCTGGACAGTTGATGGGACCTGGGCTCCTTGGCTAACGCTATAGCCCCATTATTATCACAATACAATGGTATTGGATCAATAATGGTTGGAACTACTCCTAGCTCCGAGACGAACTTCTTCATCCAGACGGCTTCCTTGGCGGCATCATACGCAGCAATGTACTCAGCCTCCATCGTAGAGTCTGCAACGGTATCCTGTTTGGAACTCTTCCAACTTACCGCCCCTCCATTGAGGGTAAATACAAATCCGGAGATAGATTTGCTGTCGTCCTTATCGCTCTGGAAGCTCGAATCGGTAAAGGCCTCCATTTGGAGATCTCCATTACCATACACCAAGAACAATTCTTTAGTCCTTCGCAAGTATTTAAGAATGTTCTTCACAGCTATCCTGTGATTCTCCCCTGGGTTGGATTGATACCTGCTTACAACACTAAGTGCATAAGCTACATCTGGACGTGTAAATAACATCGCATACATTATAGATCCTACTGCCGAAGCATAGGGTATAATGCTCATGCGAGCTCTCTCTTCATCGGTCTTTGGGCAAGAGTCCTTGGAGAGAGTGATCCCATGGCAAGCGGGTAAGGCACCCCGCTTGGAGTCTTCCATACTAAACCTTTTTAGGATGGTGTTGATGTACCTGGTTTGGGACAATCCCAATAACCTCTTGGATCTATCCCTATAGATCCTTATGCCCAGAATGTATGTGGCGTCACCCAGGTCCTTCATGGAGAACCTTAGTGATAAGAAAGATTTGACCGACTGTAGCATAGGAATATTATTTCCTATCAGAAGAATGTCATCCACGTACAATACGAGGAATGTGACAGCTCTCCCTACAGCCTTCTTATAAACACAAGGTTCATCTGGATTTTTGATGAAATCAAACTCTTTGATAACATCATCGAAACAGATGTTCCAACTCCGTGATGCCTGCTTTTAACCCATATATGGATTTAAGCAATTTACATGCTTTCCCGCTGCTCCCACTGTCAATGAAGCCCTCTGGCTGATCCATATAAACGCATTCTTCCAAATTTCCATTTAGAAATGCCGTTTTAATGTCCATCTGCCAGATTTCATAGTCGTAGTGAGCAGCAATAGCAAGTAGGATCCGAATGGATTTAAGCATGGCTACGGGAGAAAAAGTCTCGTCATAGTCCAAACCTGGTCTCTGACGAAAACCTTTCGCCACAAGTCTTGCCTTATAGGTCTCCACCTGCCCATCTACACCAATCTTTCTTTTAAAGATCCATTTGCACCCCACAGGTTTTACCCCAGGGGGTACAACGTCCAAAGTCCATACTTTGTTGGTGTACATAGACTCCATTTCGGATCTCATGGCATCCGGCCACTTCACAGAGTCTCCACTCGTGATAGCTTGCTGAAAGCTGGTAGGATCATCATCCTCCATGATGCAGTCTTCTCCGTCACCATCAATGAGGAAACCGTAGTACCTCTCCGGTGGGCGAGAAGTCCTACCAGACCTACGGAGTGGCCGAGACTCCTCAGTTTCTATTGCAACAGCCGGTTCAACCAAGTCGTCATTTGTTGTTTGTGTCTCTAGAACCTCTTCTAGATCTACCACATTGCCATCAGTTTTATCTGTGAAAAACTCTTTTTCCAAGAATGTGGCATACTGAGAAACAAACACTTTTTGTTCCTCCTTGTGGTAGAATAGATATCCATAAGAATTCCTTGGATATCCCACAAAGTTACACATGACCGACCGTGTCTCGAGTTTGTCCGGATTCTGCTTTTTAACATAGGCCGGGCAACCCCAAATCTTAATTCTCTTAAGAGATGGTCTCTTCCCATGTCATATCTCATATGGCATGGTAGACACGGTTTTGGTTGGGACCCTGTTCAGTAGAAACGCTGCAGTCTTCAGTGCATGCCCCCAAAATGAGACGGGTAACTCAGCATCACTCATCATGGAACGGACCATATCTAATAGGGTCCGATTCCTTCGTTCTGACACACCGTTGTGCTGTGGTGTGTAAGGAGGAGTGAGCTGAGAGAGAATCACATTCTCTTTTAGGAAGTTTGCAAATTCTGTACTGAGATACTCTCCACCTCGATCTGATCGAAGCATTTTGATACTCAAGCCGGTTTTTTTTTTCTACTTCTTGTTTATATTCAGTGAATTTCTTGAAAGCTTCGGATTTGTGTTTTAATAAAAATACATGACCGAATCTTGAGATATCGTCAGTGAACGTAATGAAGTATGAAAAACCGCCTCTAGCCTATGTAGACATTGGCTCACATACATCACTATGTATGAGGCCTAAGAGCTCAGTAGCTCTTTCTCCGTGTCCGGTAAACGGAGTTTTGGTCATTTTACCCTTGATACAAGACTGGCAAGTCGCATAAGATTTATATTCAAAAGAGTTTAAATATCCATCTTTGTGTAACTTGTTTAGTCTTGTTTCGTTAATATGACCAAGTCTACAGTGCCAAAGAAAAGCTTCATTTATTTCTGAAAGTTTTCTTTTATTAGTGTGTTGTATGCTGAAAACTGTGTGTTGATTTAGGACGTATATCCCGTTATTAAGCGTACCATACCCAACCAACATTTGATTCAGGTGAATGTTCATAATATTGTTCTGCAATACAAAATTATATCCTTCATTGTCTAACAAAGAAACGGATATTATATTACAAAGCATACTAGGTACAAAATAACATGGGTTCAAAACCAATATACACCCAGATGGCAACCCCAAGTGATACTCTCCCACTGCGACTGTATGTACATTGGAACCATTTCCAACGCGGAGAGTATGGTCACCTGTCTTCAAAACCTTGCTATTTCTCAGCCCCTGCATAGAATTGCAAATGTGAGAACCTGAACCGGTATCTAATACCCAGGAAGCAGAGTTTATTGAAAAACAGTTTTCTGTCACAAACACACCTGAAGCGGAAGCATCCCCATGCTTCTTCTTGAGATTTAAGTACTCCGTGCAGTTGCGCTTCCAATGTCCTGTTTTGTGGCAGTGAAAACATTCCCCTTTCCCCGATTCTCCAGCTTTGGACTTGTCTTTCCCCTTAACCTTTTTAACTCCACCCCTAGGATTGGCGGGCTTCTTCTTTTTCTTTCCCTTGGCCTTAGCCTTTGGGCGAGAAGAGGAAGATTGCCCAGCACTAAAAATGGGAGTTTTCACTAATTTCAGTGTGCTCTCTGCACTCCTTAACATATTAAGGAGTTCAGGTAGTTCCTTCTCCATGTTGTGCATGTTGAAGTTAACTATGAATTGAGCAAAGGTGGAGGAGAGGGACTGCAGAATAATATCCGTATATTGTTCATTGTCCATCCAAGGTCCTCAAGCTCTTCTATTAGAGCTATCATCTTCAGAATATGGTCTCCTACTGGTGTGCCAGGGGCCATTCGCATCTGAAACAATTTCTTTGATGCTTCGTATCGTAATACGCGGGATTGCTCTCCATACAACTCCTTTGTATGGAGGAATATGTCGTGAATGTCCATATTCTCGTGCTGCTTTTGATGTGTGTTATCCATCGATGCAAGCGCGAGGCATTTGGCAGTGGCACAGTCAGCGTCCCATGTCTTGCGGACTTCTTTATCCGCAACTGAGGATTTTGGACCTGGGACGGGCGGGGCTGGAGCCGTGAGGACATATGATACTTTATCATAAGTCAAGTCAATTTTCAGATTCCTCAGCCAGTCTTTATAATTGGTCCCATTCAGTTTATTTTTATCTAGTAGAAGCTTGAGTCCAGTCATTGGTATCTGCCATTAAGAGAGAGATAAGAATACACTCAGCGAAAGCTCTTACAAAGATCAGATTGGTTATTATCTTATCTAATCGATGTCTCCCACTTCTTTAATCAAGTTTTTATTTCAAACCTTAAAAAGAAAACTAGCCAGGATTAATTACAGTCTACAACTTCGCTAACCGTTCAGCCAGGCCAGTGTCGGTACTTGAGGGAGGTTCCCCGTGCTTTCGCACGGACCTAATTAAAGTAAACCTCGTTTTCCCAGAGGCGTAGCCCCGTTAACACCTTTCTAGACACCTAATGAGTTAGCTAATTGTAAACTGCAAAACTCTTCTGGGAGCAACTATTGCCCACAGTGGGATCGGGATCCAACCATCATATGGAAGGTATGCAATCTCATTGCAAATTTCAACTATTGAAATTCCCGATGTGGTTTTTACCCCTAGTACCTATGACCTTAACTATGGTCAACAAATCATAAGTACCAGTCAAGTTCTTCCTGTCATTTCTTGATTAATTAGACCCACTCATATGACCCTTAACTATGGTCAACAAAGTCGCATGAATGTTCTAATTAATCTGCATCATATGCAGTGTAGGAAGACATCACTTAGCTACCGTACACTACGCCTTAACTATAGTCAACAAACGTAGCACGAATACTAAGTACTCTACTTCCTAAAATGACGGAGGGTTGCGGATGATTTTTAAGAAAATCTTTAACGCTTTGAACTTGATATCGTCGTAGAATCAAATGGTTTTCAAAAGGAGTGGCTTGAGCTCCGCAGTTTTGAAATGTAGTTTTTTCATAAAGAGCCGAGTGGTTTTCAAATCCGATTCTACAACATCTTTTTAGGTTTATTTTCTTTACATTAATCATATTAATGTAGTCCCATCATTTATGTCCTTAAGCCAATCACAGAAAAGAAACGAAAATACCACGTACGCTTATGCCATCTGCATTCGCCGCAATGTTCCGTTATGCACCGTTATGTTACTTAACTAACGGCATACCGGGATGGGACTAGCGCGGGTGTAAAACATAAGCAACGTCTACTATATATCTCATATATAATATATCATTCGTCTCAGATATCACATCACAGAAGACAGGCAGCAGAAACACAGATATGATGGGATATACTAGGACGTCCCTATTTGGTATTTAGCCAACAATAGAAAATACGGATTCCACAGTCGCGATGAATAGCCAAGCCCACACTCCTAGACCCCTACGAGAGCGGCAAGCGACCCTACCAATTCTGGAGTTTAGGAGACCCGGTCTCGACTCCTCGAGATGGCCTCCCACTGAACCCCAGAACCCGGTTACCTATGCTCCCCTCCTTGGGTCTATCCTAATGCGGAAAAGTAAATAATATACAACACTGGTGACATCAACCTCAACCCGGAAGTGCCCCAAATAAAAGAATATTACATTACATTTGAATTTTACATGAATGAAAATAAAACTCTCATCTCACATAAAAAAAACCCGGCTATTCAATCGCGACAATCCTGCACATCATATCTCAGCAACACATAATATCTCATATCATCAACGTAAGTAAGTATGCATACACCGATCGTCGTTGATGTATAGAAACGAAAACCGGCAATACAACTACATACTACACTTACGGTCACAGAAAAGAAAGTGTAAAACTACAACATTTGGAATCCACAATCACTTTAGACATCGTAAATCCGAAATATCACATATTTCGCATTTCATGCCTAACTATATGAATTCCACATATTGTATCACATTCCAGATAAATAGACAGTATTAAACTTTCCGATCGAATAATCAAATACCCAAGATTTCCTAAATAGCTCAACACTTGAGCGGAGTTCAAAAATCCCGGAATGTGTCACAGTAGCAGCGGTCCAGCCGTAGAAGGGTCAAGCCAATGCCTCACATGTGGCACGCCGTACTGCCTCAAACCCTAAGGTTCAGAGGCAGTTCAGACCGTCACATAATCGAGTTAAGGTTTGTGTTCTTCTAGAGGGTCCACCACTTAACTTGCACGTATTTCCGAAAGATTTAAACCCGAGAAAAAATCAACACTTGAAAGTTTTTCGTGCCGAGAAAAAGTGAGTTAATGATATTCGTTCGAACATTTTAATACTTTATAAATTACCCGAAAACAACATGAAATTAAATATTCCGATCGAATCAATGAATCCAAAACAATCCCCAGAACACTCAACACTTTAATCTGATTAAAAAATACCCAAAAATATGTACAAGCAGTTCTGGACATTACTGTACAAAAATGATAGAATATTGCCTCAGTACGGCCGCGGATCCGCGGCCCAAGCAGGGTATGGCCGCGGTTCCGCGGCTGTTTGTACGGAATATGCTATCATTTTTTACAGAGATGCTTAGATTTACCTGCTGAATTTTTTAAGTATTTTTAATTCTGAAAAAACACAGTTTTTAAAATTTATCCAGAGAAGGGTTAAAATGCGTATTTTGGGGTTCGATCGGAGTTTTAACTTCGCCAAAGCGTCGCCTAAAGCTCCAGCTTGGCTCTGATACTATTGTTAGGTCTACTTAGCACCTCATGAAGAGTTTGGAAGCATCACATGTGCCAAAATCAAATTTTTTAAGGTGCTAAGTGAACATACAAAGAATTATCACTCGAAATTTAGGGTTTCATTACATTGACATCATCACAAGTAGAAAAAGTTAGGGTTTTGAGAGTACAACCTTTGTAGCTCCCTACGCTAGACTCCTTGACCACTTGAGGGTTGGAAAAAGGTTCGCTTGAGATCCTCTAGGTCCACGACGATCCACCCGAAGCTCCTTTGCCCAAAACTCCTTGCTTTACTCGATATGTGAATGAAGTAGAGCAAACACCCTACACAAATGGGCTAGATGTGTGTAGTATGATGATGTGGTTTGTATTCTATAATCAAAACTCTTTCTTTTTATCAACCTCACTCAAAGAAATTATCAAGAGACGAAGAAGAAGATGGTGGCTAAGCTTTCTCACAAAAGGAAATGTTATTAGAGTGAATAATTGAAATGAGAAAAAGGATTAATCTATATTAATCCTTCTCACTTTAACCATGGTTAGAATCATCTAGATTTTTATCAAATGGGTTAAAAGACAAAAGGATAATTAACTCAAGGTTAAAAGGTGGTTGAAGCATGGTCAAAGATGATAAACATAAACCTTGTGTGAATTATCCTTTTCCTTTTTCAAAATGATAAATAAATAGATAATAACCACAATATAAGTCTTGCATTGCCACCAAATATGTATCAACAACCATGATACAATGTATGTATGTATGTATCCATGCACATCATCATGTGCATACATGCATGCATACAAAAAATAGAAAAAAAATTTAATTAAAGAATTAATCTAAAAGTCATTTGTTAAATCAACACTTGATTTTGCAAACCGGTCATATCACATACGACCCGACCAATAGAAAATGCCCGATTAATATACGGTATCATATATCCGTATTTAATCGGGTCCCCGCGCATATCTCATATGCACACCACATCTTTTCGCCTGAGCCATGAAACTTCATTGTGGGACTCCAAGACTCGTCAATACGCCGGTAGTAGGTAATGATCATATCAAATACCTATAAGCCGCAAGCGGTCAGCTAAACGTAACGGCCATCCGGGTATTGAGCGATCAGAAGAAAACAAGCGAACCTGTCACAACTCCCGTCGAGCCAACCGGCAACACTACCGTACAGTCCGGTCTCTTCGTCAGATATGCTGCATATCGAGTCTAGGGATGGTAACGTCGACCCCAATAACTCAATAAGTCGTGCCAATGAATGGTCTATAACAGATCGAGAAACTACTGATAACACTTATCAGTAAATCTCAACAGCCCTGACCAGGGACTTACCGATATAGCCAATCGAGCACAGCACAGCATCAACTCCCAATACCGGGAGAGACGAAACCCCTCCTATCGCTCATCACCTTCGTGTGTCTCGGGACTGTACCCAACGGCCACCTGTTTGCACGACTCAGTAGAGCCGTGGTAGGGTGGCAATCAAAGTACAGTGGGAGAACACACAAGACTCTATGACGATCTCGGGTCTACAGACTAACCTGCACCAGTGTCACCTGAGAACTGCTATCCGACGATAGATATAATTCCATATAGGAGTTCTCGGTGAGTCCGTCCAGTGTACCCAGTCACCACTGAGCACCCGTATACGATCTCGATGTCAAACATCGATGAATGTGGGAACATCCATCGCCCATCATATGGGTCTAGTATCATATATGCTAGTCTACTCTGGTATATCGATGCCCCGTCTCGATACACCTACGACTAGGGACATTCCAGGATATGCTTATAAACTACAGATGTCCCACTAGTATGATCTCTATCATAATCACAGTAGTCAAGTCTATATCCTCAGGGCTTTATCAACATGTGTGAATGAATAAAAGCATGATCAAATCAACATGTCAGATAAAGAAGAACCAGATAGCATACTATCATGTCGAGCAAGAATGTACACTGAATATATATATATACATGTATAAATACATCCACTATCATAAAATGGCCTCTAGGGCATACATATATCCAATACTCCACATCTCGTTTTGGCGGTAAACCCGAGATGTCCTCGAACACGTCCATGAAATCTCGAACTACTGCTGGCGCTTCTTCCTTATCAACTTCCATCGACGAAAGAACATTGTTTGTTGTCCTAGCCCTAAACTCGACTGGCCCGACAGATCTGCTACCTCCAGCAAAACAAACTCCGGATGTTCGGGGATCTGGAAAATCACTTTGTTTGCCCTACAATCAATATGAGTGTGGAAAGTGCCGAGAAAATCCATTCCCAAGACAACTTCATAACTGCCGGTATCGGTCACCAAGAAATCTGCAAAACATGAACTGGTAAGCAATGAAATTGAGAGAACCAAGGTAATAGAATGACCATGAAACAAGGAAATGAAACAAGACCAGGACTCCAAGTTACTTAAATAGAGTACCGCATTATAACCATACTGCAGTTCATAGTTACAATCACATAACTCCACTCAAGTCGCCCAAATCCTAGTATCAGAATCAAGGAACAGGGAGAAACAATAAGGAACCAAAAAGGTTTCAAGTCGAGATGCAAAGTAGTTTGCATATCATCAAGGCAAAGGATAAGAGAAAGATATGATTCAAGAATCATGATAGCAATGTGGCATGACATGTTCCTAATCATGAGTATTCTGATTCGTGTTTTGAGTCCAATACCCAACTACAAAAGAATCAAACTCGATTAACCTATATCCTATGGCTCTGATACCAAACAAACCCTGTCACGTCCCGCTTTCTAGAGTGCGCTAAGATCGGCACGTGACAGAGCCAACCATGCTATCTGTGGGTAGGAAACATCCCTCCACAGTCACATTACGGCTGTCTATAAGATATCAAGAACAGGAAAGTAAAATAAACTATCTAGTACATGTCCATATGCCAGAATAAACGAGTCAAGAAATAATATGCGGAAGCAATAGATCCAATAAGCAAAACACCTGGAAAGTAAAACTGGATACTAACTGAATCCTCACTGCTCGGCCTGACGGCGGAAAATACTCCTGATCAGCCTGCGACAAGGATATAGGAACTGGGCCATGCAAACCCAGACGTCAGTGCGTCATAATATCAAGCAATAATAAAATCAAGGAGTAGCAAGGCATGCAGGTACGAGTATTAACGGTAAAACAGGTATAACAGTAATATAAATAAGGACAGTGCAGGGTAAGGCACAGGTGATGTGCAGTGAGTAATCTAAACTGGTCTACTGGGTTAACTACTCTCAAGTCTTTGAAATCAATTTGATGAATCATCGATGTAACTCAATAGTATCCCGTGCATGCCCGGGACTACGGTCAAAGACTTTCGGGCTGAATCCGAGACGTGCCGCTAGGCAGTAAAAGGTAGTATGTAACGAGGAATGATGTCTGCCGCATCATCCCGGGGCTGGCCTAGCCCGTAAGACTGATCAGTAAAGGCATCGAACTGTCGAGTTACAAGTCAGGTTTCATCATTGATTTCCCCATACCCCCAAGTTATGTGTTCAAGTCAGGTATTGATAAATATGGAGCTAATGCCAACACAGGATCAAGCAAGTACAGGTTTGTCTGAATAGACAACAGGAAATGTCCGTAGGGACAACAGGTCAAGATTGTTGGCATTAGTAACAAGATCAGGTAACAGGTCAAGCTGTGGTACATCAGGTCATGTCAGGTAGTGTACATGGATCCAATCATGTCAAGTAGTGCACATATATCAAGTCGTGTCAAGTAGTGGTGTATCAAGTCATGTCAGGTGGTGCACAAGTATCAAGTGGGTGCTCATAATCAAACTGTAATAAGCATGTGGTACACAAAAATAAGTATGGGATACCAATATAACAATAAAATGGAATAGTGTGATATGGTATGCAAATAGATATAAATTCAAAGATATGGATGCACAATTATTGATTAGGGTTACAATTATAGTTCCAATACTAATTAGGATGTACTTTATTAAACATGGAGTGTTAATATCACATTATTATGTATTGCTATGATCTATGGATGCAGTTATATATATTCTAAATGAGATGGATGCAAACGGGTATCCGAAAAGTTATAAAACTATAAAATGGTAACGTGAAAAGTACAACTAAGCAATATGTGATATAAATATTGATATGGATGCAGTATAATGAAATCTAGTATGTAACAAGATTAGTTTTCATGATCTAGATTTAAAATGATGTAAACGGATGCAAACGGAACATCGACATGTTATAAAACTAAATCTGGGGTACTAGATTTAAACTACAGGTATAATATTTATTTAAATAGGTATAAAATGGGTTATATAGCATGTAGCAAGATTAACTTGCCTGACAGATCACGATACGGATATGCGCTGCAACGTCCAATGTCGGTAAAAGTTGCAATGCACATACGGCGTACACGGGACCGAACCAAGCAATGCAGGAATGGACCATGCTGGATAGGGATGTCCACTGGGTCGCCCGGATCAGCGGCGGCGAGCACGGCTCCGGCGGTGATCGGAAACATTGATCAAGAAACAAGAAGGCAAGAAGAGAAGGAAAAACAAGAAGAAGAAGAAAGAGAAGAAGAGATGAAGCTTGTGGCTGTTCTGTGGTTTGGTATAAAGGCGTGGACAGAGGGTGACGACGACAACGGGTCTCCGGCGATCACCGGAAAAATACAAGATCAAGAAGGAAAAGGAGAAAAGAAGAAGGAGAAGAAAGAAGAGAAGAGGGAGGTCTGGTTTAAGGCTCTGGGTTAAAGGAGAAGGCGAGGGGAAGATGATGATGATGGTAGGATGATTGGGGTCGCCGGAGGTGAGGGATCGGCCAAGGCAGTGGGATCACGGCAAGGCAATGGGTGAGTCTTTCTTGGGTTCTCGGGTTTCTTGAAGTCAGGCTCGGTGCAAGGGAGAGGAAGAGAAGAGAAAGGAGAGAGATAGAGGGTGGAGGCGAGGTCGAAGGATCGCCGGCGGCGAGGGATGCAGGTGAAGGTTCGGATGATGGTTCGAAGGTGGTTGGAGTTTGGTTGTTGGGGTGTTTGCAAGGTCTCGGGGTTTGGAAGAAGAGGAGAGGAGAAGGTGGAGGTCGAGAAGGGAGATGGTATGAGGGAAGGCCGGTGGTGGAGGTCGACGGCGATGAGGGGTGAGGGTGGCGGTGATGGGTACAGTGGGGTTAGCAGGCTGGAGAAGAGAGGAAGTGAGGTCGAGGAGTGGAGGCGACGAAGAGGGTGGTGAGACGGCGAGGGGTCGCCGGCGGCGAGGGAGACGCGAGGGCAGGGCCGTGGGTTTCGTGAGCTCGAAGGCGGGAGGAATATTTTGAAGAGGAAGAAAGAAGAGAGGGAGAGAGAGACGTGTGATTAATAATTAAAGGGATTTATATAAATTAGAGGGGAGAGAGAGAGACTGAGAGAGAAAGAGAGAGAGAGAGAGATCGAGATGAGAGAGAGGGGGAGAGAGAAAGAGATAGAGAGAGATCGAGATGAGAGAGAGAGAGGTAATGAATAGTGAGGAGAAAGAAAGTTGTTTTTAGTGGGGAAGAGAGAAAAGGATAGCGCAGAGAAGTGTGGGGCCAGGGAACGGAAAGAGAGAGAGGGAGTTGGTAAAAGGTTTAGATTTTAATTTTTATAAAAGATTTGTTTGTTTAAAAATATTATCAGTTAGTCGAGATTTTAAATGTAGACTTTAAAATAAATATTAAATAAATTTGAATTTAGACGGGATACAAAATATTCCAAAACGCGCCCAGGTCGGTTCTAAAATTTAGATTTAAAATATAAAAAATATAGGCGACGTCCAAATTTCAAAATGAATGCTCAAGTAACGAAAATGCATACCCCCAAGAACGGATGCACGTACGTGCGCGTAGCCATCCAAACACGTCTGTTTCACTGAACGGGACGAGAACATGATGCACGGATGCTACCACGGGGTTAAGGATAACAAGCAAGCCATGTTATGTAATTTTAAATTATTTTACGTGACTTAAAATGTTATATGGTAAAAGATGCAATACCAGATAAAATGCCAATATGTACTAAACATGAAAATGCACAGTCTACGTAACAAGTCAGGGTAATTCATAAATATGAATCAAACAGGTTCAAGCAAGCGGGTCGGGTCGAATGCAAGGTAAAATGTAAAATACCATTCGCACCCAAAACCCGATAAATCAAGAAAATACCACAGATGAGTAAATACGGGAACTGGAATTGGTATAAATGAACTAGTTTGTTACATTATACCCAACTACAAAAAGAATTTCGTTCTCGAAATTCCAAGAACAAGAAAGGATAAACAATCAAGAAACTACAAGAATAGATGTGGAAAATTCTGCCGGATTTCATCTTCTCGTTCCCAAGTTGATTTTCCATAGGAGCGATTTTCCTAAGAAACAAGTACGAGAGGGATAACCCTGCTCTTAAAAACCTTTTCTCTTCGATTCACAATCGTCATCGGTCGCTCCTCAAAAGTCAAATCTTCTCGTACAGTCAGCTCCGAATGATCCAGCACGTGTGTTTCATCTCGAACATATTTACGGAGTTGAGATACATGAAACACGTCATGAACATTCGCCAAAAATTGCGGTAAAGCCAATCGATACGCCACTTCTCCAACACGCTCCAAAATCTCGAAAGGCCCAACGAATCGAGGACTAAGTTTGCCTCGACTTCCGAAACGAATCACTCCTCTAGTCGGTGATATCTTCAAGAACACAAGATCACCAACCGCGAACTCTACAGGTCTTCTCGATGTATCGGTCCAACTCTTCTGCCGATCTTGTGCTGCCTTCATATGTTTCTGGATAGTGTTAAGTTTCTCCACTGTTTGCACGATCAAATCCGGTCCCAACAATCTTCGTTCTCCAACATCGTCCCAACAAACAGGTGAACGACACTTGCGACCATATAATGCTTCGAATGGAGCCATTTGAATAGTCACCTGAAAACTGTTGTTGTAAGAAAACTCCACCAAGTGTAGATGATCCTCGCATGAACCCTTGAAGTCTAACATGCACGCTCTCAACACGTCTTCAAGAGTTTGGGTCGTTCTCTCCGACTGGCCATCTGTCCGAGGATGATAAGCTGTGCTAAACTTCAATCGCGTCCCCAAACTTTCCTGTAAACTCCTCCAGAAGCGCGATAAAATTTGGGTGTCACGATCAGATACGATGCTCACAGGTACTCCATGCAATCTCACAATCTCCTGCATGTACCGTTCTGCTAACGTTTCTGTCGACTGACCAACTCGAAATGCTATGAAATGAGCTTCCTTGGTCAATCGATCAACAATCACCCAAACTGCATTGTTGCCCTTTGGACTCCGCGGTAAAGCCGTCATGAAATCCATGGTTATATGTTCCCACTTCTATTGAGGAATCGGAAGTGGTAGCAATAAACCAGCAACCCTTTGATGTTCATCCTTAACTTGCTGACACACCAAGCACTTTTCTACAAAGTGAGCAATCTCCCTTTTCATGTCTTCCCACCAGAAATGTTGTCTTAGATCGCGGTACATCTTTGTGCCTCCAGGATGTACGGAATACGCGGAACTGTGTGCCTCCTTCATAACTTCATCACGAATATCTCCTTTTGGCAAACACAAACGGCTACCATAACGCAACGAACCATCTTCATGAATCAACAAGTCCGTTCGAAATCCAACTTCAACCTGTTCTCGAAACTTCTGCAATCTTGGGTCCTGCGACTGCGCTGCTTTAATACTCTCGATCAATGACGACTGTACTTGCTGTTGCATCAACTGTCCCGAAGAATGCGGTAGCATAATCTCCAACTCGAATCTCCGAAAATCATTGATAAGCTCTTTCTGTGCAGTCAACATCTGAATTGCTGGCAACCGATTAAGCTCATCCGGCACAACATTAACTTTCCCCGGATGGTACTTAAGATCAAGATCGTAGTCAGCCATCAGCTCCAACCATCTACGCTGCCTCATATTAAGCTCCTTCTGTGTGAACACATACTTCAGGCTTTTTTGATCGGTGAATACTTCGCCCCTTTCGCCCAATAAGTAGTGTCTCCAAATCTTCAAAACGAAAATCACAGCTGCTAGCTCAAAATCATGAGTTGGGTAATTCTTCTCATGGGTCTTCAACTGTCTCGATGTGTAAGATATAACCTTCCCATGCCGCATCAAACACATCCCAATCCTTTTCCAGATGCGTCGCTGTGAATCACCAATCCTTCGGAACTGTTTGGTACGGTCAAAATAGGAGCGGTTATCAGTTTCTGCTTCAATGCCTCAAAAGCTGACGCACACTTATCCGTCCACACAAATGGTACTTCCTTGCGTGTAACCTTGGTCAGAGGCTCAGCCAAACTAGCAAAATTCTCTACGAACCTTCTGTAATACCCGGCAAGTCTAAGAAAGTTTCTGATCTCTGCAACGTTCTTCAGAATCGGCCAATCTCAAACTGCTGCAATCTTTTCGGGATCAACGGCAATTCCATCTCCGGACACGACATGCCCCAAAAACTTCACTTCTTCAAGCCAAAACTCGCGCTTGCTCATCTTTACATACAATCTTTCTTGCCTTAATGTCTGCTGTGCGATCTTCAAGTGTTCTGCATGCTCTTCAATACTCTTTGAGTAAACCAGAATATCATCATTGAACACCACTATAAATTGGTCCAAGAATGGTGAAAAGATTTGGTTCATCAAGTCCATAAATACCGCCGGTGCATTCGTTACTCCGAAGGGTATCACTGAATACTTGTAATGTCCATACCGAGTTCGGAACGCAGTCTTGCAAATATCTTCTTATTTAACTCGGACCTGATGATATCCGGATCGCAAATCCAGCTTCGAGAATACCCTTGTGCCACTAAGCTACTCGAATAATTCGTCAATGCGAGGGATCGGGTACTTGTTCTTAATAGTCACCTGGTTTAATTCTCGATAATCGATGTACATCCTCCTTGTGCTATCTTTCTTCTTGACTAGAAGAACTGGAGCTTCCCAAGGTGAATCGCTGTTGCGAAACCAACCCTTCTCAAGTAATTCAGTAACCTGCTTCTTGACTTCTTCCAACTCCACTGGTGCCATTGGATAGTACGCTTTAGAGATTGGCGCTGCACCAGGAATAAGATCGATCGCGAACTCCACATCTCGTTTTGGCGGTAAACCCGAGATGTCCTCGAACACGTCCATGAAATCTTGAACTACCGCTGGCGCTTCTTCCTTATCAACTTCCATCGACGAAAGAATATTGTTTGTTGGCCTAGCCCTAAACTCGACTGGCCCGACAGATCTGCTATCTCCAGCAAAACAAACTCCGGATGTTCGGGGATATGGAAAATCACTTTGTTTGCCTTACAATCAATGTGAGCGTAGAAAGTGCCGAGAAAATCCATTCCCAAGACAACTTCATAACTGCCGGTATCGGTTCCCACTTACTCACTAATGGATGGGTTGGCTTACCACAGTCTGCTTACAACAGCAAGAAAAACATAAAATACCCGGGGCTTACAGCGTTATATCCACGGGACGCTGGCATAATTAACACGCATCCATAACATTATAGACCACTTAGCTTACCAGCTGTACACCTTTAGGTAGGAACAAGGAAGTCAATATATTCGTTCTCAGAGAGCACGAAAACAACATATCGATAATCCAAGTACGAAGAACCAATATTCAACTCAGGTAATCATTAATGAATAACCATAACATTCAATCGATCCGATTATAGCATTTAATCGATTTAGTTATTAGAGCGCTAATCTTAATTATTAGAACAATAAGATGTAAAGAAACACAGAGAAATTATAAAATATAAAATATAAATTCACCATTTACAGTATTGTTATGAAATTGACTTGTATTGAACAAGTCTGTGCGTCAGACGTCTGTAGTGCAAATTCGAAGAACCGCAGAGAGCGATTAGACTTCTGAGGGTTGTTCTTCAGACGTCTATCTACGATTTGTGTTTTGGGCAGTCGTTTAAGTATACGTCTGCATTGCTTTCTTCATACGTCTGCTCACGTATTGGGTCGAATTCTGCCGTATTTAGGAAAGTTAGTTGGAGGATAATTTGACGATTTATTTGAAGATTTGTTTAAAAATTATTTTGGAGATTTGATAAGATCCAAATTAGGTATTCTAGTATGATTAGGTTTAAAGTTTCTACGTGTAACACCCGAGCCCAATAATACTATGTATATTACTAGTTGAGGGTTATTTATCGCTCTTTCCAATTTTCCTGATTTTCTGGTGTTTATTGCTAAATTTTACCCGGTTAAGTCATTTTGGCACATAACAAATTTTAACTCCGAAAATGAAATTTAAGATGTCCATGTTGGCCTACTCGTCGCCACTAGTCGCGTGGTAGCGTCCGCGTGTCGAGATTCCGTTCCGTTTGGCTAAACGGGCAAGTTTGGGCGACTACGCGCGCGTGCAAGTGTCCGACTTGGGGGCATGCATTTTAATCATTAAACACCTCTTTTCTAAATTTGGAACCCGTTTAAAATCCTATAATTTGAATTTGGAACATTTGGGCGCAATCCGGGCGCGATTTGGAAATGTTTCATTTCGCGCCAAAAAGGGCCCGTTTCAATTTAATATATATAAACTAAATTATACGATTATATACTTCCTTAACTACTTATATTTCCAAGTTAACTGCAAATCCTTTCAATTTTATTCTTGTGGCCAATCATGAGGTCGAGCTCGTGGGCCCCTCTCCCATTCTCTATCTCTCTCTCTCTCTTCCCTCAATCTTTTCCAGTCTCTCTCCAATCTCTCTCTCTCTCTAACCTCTCTCTCTCTTCCTCTATATTCACCATGCAACAGCCGCCTTCACCCAACCCTCGTCCATCACGAGAAACCCACAAACCCTAACCCTAGCCTACCGCGACCTCACCACCGTCGCCACCGCGACCTCGCCGTCGCCGCCTGCGACGCCTCCGCGACAACCGTGCCTTCCCCCTCCCTCCTTCCTCCTCTCTCCCGCACCTGCGCGCAACCCCGGCCTCGTCTCCATCCCCTCGCAACCTCACCGCCGACGTCGCCCATCGTCGTCGACGACCCCACGACCCCCTTTCACCCTACTCGACCCGACCTCGTCGTCATTCCCTCCTCCCCTCGCCGGAAAAGCAAACCCGACCCTTCACCCAACGCCTGCACCTTCCCTGTTCGCCGGAAAAACGCGCCGGCGACCTCGTCGACGCCACCTCCGACCACCTCCCTTCCCTCTTGACCACCATAGGCGACCACCACCCTCGCACTCGCTGCAGCACCCCTTTCCAGCGAACTCAAGATTGTTCCAGCCACCGTCTTCGCCGTCGCTGCCTCGCCGGCGATCCAATGCCGTCGAGCCATCGTGTTTGCACCTTGTTTCTTCCCTGTAAGTTTCCTTCTCCTTCATTTTTGGTGCAACACCCCGCTGGTCCGTATCGTGAATGTGTAGTTTGTGTTTACTAACTTTGTTGTTTCTGTTTACTGCCGGATCCGACCGTGCCGTCTGACGAACCCGACGCTCCAGCGAAGCCCCCTGGTCCGTGTGATTCCGTTGACCTCTGTTGGGACTCGATCCGTGGCCCGTGCTTCCATATCGCAGTTTCTGCCGACATCGCATCCGTGTTTCGGTTTGCGGAACCGCCGTGGCAAGTATCTGAATACTTGCTTAACATGCTACAACTTAACCATCATATTGTAACCACACAACTAATATAATATCGATACCTGTTATAACTTAGAATTGCTAGCCACGATTATCCGTAACTTTAAATTAATGAAATCATTGCTCGCATTAACCGGTCTGCTATTAATTCATGCTTAACTAATCAAACCAAGTAGATCATCCCCAATTCATTCGTTAAAATCACTCATGAGACAATTATTATGCTTAGTTCAGATTCTTGTAACTCCACTACGCATATTACCGATATTGTTCGTCTTGTGGCTTTTGCACTCAAAGGTGCGTGAACCGGATTAATATGGAAATACAAACATCACTGTGTTCACATAGAATAATAATTGTTTATTGCTGTTCCCTGCTACTGTTCATTATTTGTTACTATACCTGTTATCATCATATACCTGATTGCATTACATATTGACCGATCTTGACACACCCGTCACATGTACTGATATACCGGACACAACCCCTGTACATATCGACTCTACCGGTTGAACGTAACCTGACCTGTTACCTGATCTCGTGCCTAATGCCGACGGACCTAACTATTCCTGCTGTCGATCCAGACAGACCTACCTTTACTTGACTTGTGTTGGCATTAGACCTTGACTACTGAATACCTGACTGACATACATAGTTTGGGGGTATGGGGAAATCAAAGGTGAAACCGACTTGTAACTCAACAGTTCGATACATTGTTCTGATCAGTCTTACGGGCTTGGCCAGCTCCGGAGTGTTGATGCTGACATCACTCATCCATCCTACTACATTTTACTGCTTAGCGGCACGTCTCGGATTCAGCCCCGAGAATCATGACCGTGGTCCCGGGCACGCACGGGATACTATTGAGTTACATCGACGATTCATCAATTGGTTTCAAAGACAATAGAGTAGAAAACCTGATAGGACAGTTTAGTCACTACTGCACACCACCCTGTTTATTACTTCTTATTACTGCTTTATTCATGTTCATGCTTGCATTGTTTATTACCATGTTTATGCTACATTACTTGATATCATGACGCGCTGACGTCTGGGTTTTGCATGGCCCAGATTCCGTACCTTTGCCGTCGACCGAGCAGGAGTACTTCAGCCAGCAGGCTGAACTGTGAGTTCTTGAGGTTTAGTTTATTTATGTCATTTCATTTCCAGATGTGAGCCCGCATTATGGGACATACTGTTTATTCATTGTATTGGATCATTAGCTTCCGCACTTATTGTTTATTGATTCCTGTTATATTGGATTTGGACATGTATTAGTTTAGTTTATTTGTACTGTTCTTGATAACCTTACAACCGTAATGTGACTGTGGATGGATACTTCCTACCCACAGGTAGCATGGTTGGCTATGTCACGTGCCCCAAACGCGCGTACTCTGGGAAGCGGGGCGTGACATGGTTTTATGGTATCAGAGCCATAGGTTAATTGGGTTGATTCTTTTGTAGTTGGGTATTGCACCCGATACACGAATCAGGATACCCGTGATTAGGAAACATGTCCAGCCACCTTGACCGTTTTACCCTCCTTGAATCCTTCTTCCGGATCATGTCGACATGCAAACTTACTTTGCATTGTCAATTCGAAAACCTAACTTCTTGTTATCTCTAGGACTTAGGCGACTTGGGTGGAGTTAAGTAATTGCGGCTATGATACCGCGGCATAGCTACAATGCGGTACTCTATTTAAGTATCTTGGAGTTCTAGCCTTGATCCACATTCAGAATCTATCATCATGCTAATGTTGGGTGTTTTGAGTTCAGGATTATGACAGGTAAAAAGTTGAAGACGTACCAGAGGCGTGTGAACGAAGCCGCCATGCTTGGAGTGATAAGAGAAATGCTGGAAATCAAAGAAACAGACCGAGCTGATCCAACAGCAAGCGGACTTGTTTCAGGAAGGTTTGCAGATCGTTCAGCAATCTATAAACGATGTTGGAACTAGACCAGTTGACCGAGTAAGGACCGTAGCAGATTTCAGACTTTTGGATCCGTCTACTTTCACTTTTCTGGAGGAGCCGTTGCCAGCCGAGCAGTGGCTAGTAGACACGGAGAATTTACTGATTGCGGCACAGATCCCAGACGACAAGAGAGTTGATGTGGTGCGCATTCAGCTGGTGGATTACGCCCGAGAGTGGTGGCTGGTGGAGGAGACCCGCTTGTCCAAGCCAATCAGTTGGGCGGATTTCTCTAAAAGTTTCTTGGAAAAGTTCTTCCCGCGGACTGCACGGGAGGAAATGGAGGAGAAATTTATCGGACTAAGGCAGAATGGAGCAACCGTGGACGTGCATGCAGCGGAGTGGACGAGACTCAGTAGTCTCGCTGGACCTTTCGCGGCCAACGATGCAGACAGCAGTTGCGGTAAGGAAGCAGTTCTGTCGGGCCGTCGAGTTTAGGGCTAGGCCGACGAACAATGTTCTTGTGGCTATGGTAGTGGATAGTAATGAAGAGCCGGCAGTTGTCCGCGACTTTATAGATGTATTTGCAGATATTTCGGGCTTACCGCCGAAGCGAGATGTGGAGTTTGCGATTGACCTTATTCCTGGTGCAGCGCCAGTATCAAAATCTTATTATCCGATGGCACCGGTGGAATTGGAAGAAGTTAAGAAACAAGTGGGTGAATTACTCGAGAAGGGATGGATTCGAAGCAGCAACTCACCTTGGGGAGCTCCAGTTCTTTTAGTGAAGAAGAAGGATGGCACGAGAAGGATGTGCATTGATTATCGAGAATTAAACCGGGTGACTATTAAGAACAAGTACCCGATCCCTCGCATTGGAGAACTTTTTGAGCAGCTTAGTGGCGCGAGGGTATTCTCGAAACTGGACTTGCGATCAGGATATCATCAGGTCCGAGTGAAGGCAGAAGACATTTGCAAGACAGCGTTTCGGACTCGGTATGGGCATTTCGAGTATTTAGTGATGCCCTTCGAAGTGACTAATGCGCCGGCAATATTTATGGACTTGATGAACATGATCTTTTCACCGTTCTTGGACCAGTTTATTGTGGTATTCATTGACGACATTCTGGTGTACTCGAAGAGTCCGGAGGAGCATGCTGAGCACTTAAGGATCGCACTGCAAACGCTGAGACAGAAAAAAAAATTATTTGCGAAGATGAGTAAGTGCGAATTCTGGTTGGAAGAAGTGAAGTTTCTGGGGCATGTCGTGTCGGGCGATGGAATCGCCGTTGATCCCGAGAAGATTACAGCAGTTCGAGATTGGCCTATTCCAAAGATGTTGCGGAGATAAGAAGTGTTCTTGGACTCGCCGGTTACTACAGAAGATTTGTGGAGAACTTCGCTTGTTTAGCTGAGCCGTTAACCAAGCTTACGCGTAAGGAGGTACCGTTTGTTTGGACGGATGGATGTGCATTGGCCTTCGAGACGTTGAAGCAGAAGTTGATAACCGCCCCTATCCTAACCGTACCGGATGATTCAGGAGGACTGGTGATTCACAGCGACGCATCTGGAAAGGGATTGGGATGTGTTTTGATGCAGAATGGGAAAGTCGTCGCTTACGCATCGAGACAGCTGAAGACTCATGAGCAGAATTATCCGACTCACGACTTGGAGCTTGCAGCCGTGATCTTCGCCCTGAAGATTTGGAGACACTACCTTCTGGGCGAGAGAGTTGAAGTCTTTACGGATCACAAGAGTTTGAAATATGTGTTCACTCAGAAGGAGTTGAACATGAGGCAACGCAGATGGTTGGAGCTGATGGCCGACTACGACCTTGATCTTAAGTACCATCCGGGAAAAGTTAACGTCGTGCCAGATGCGCTAAGTCGGTTACCAGCAATTCAGTTATTGACTGCACAGAGGGAGATCATTGAGGAGTTTCGGAGATTTGACTTGGAGGTTGTGCTACCCCATGCTACAGGACAGTTGATGCAGTTGCAAGTACAGTCGTCCTTAGTTGAGAAGATTAAAGCGACACAATCGCAGGATCCTAGATTGCAAAAGTTTCGAGAACAGGTTGGAGCCGGACTACGAACCGATTTACTGATCCATGAAGATGGTTCGTTGAGATATGGTAGCCGTGTGTTTGTGCCAAAAGGAGATGTGCGTGAAGAGCTTATGAAGGAGGCACACAGTTCAGCGTACTCTGTACATCCAGGAGGGACAAAGATGTACCGAGATATTCGACAGCACTTTTGGTGGGAAGGTATGAAACGGGAAATTGCTTGCTTCGTGGCTAAGTGCTTGGTGTGTCAGCAAGTCAAGGCTGAACACCAAAGGGTTGCTGTTTTATTGCAACCACTTCCGATTCCTCAGTGGAAGTGGGAATATATAACCATGGATTTCGTGACGGCTTGCCGCGGAGTCCAAAGGACAACAATGCCGTATGGATGATTGTCGATCGTTTGACCACAGCAGCTCACTTTATTCCTTTTCGGGTTGGTCAATCGACAGAGACTTTGGCAGAGCGATACATGCAGGAGATTGTCAGATTGCATGGAGTGCCGGTAAGCATCGTGTCCGATCGGGACACTCGGTTCTTGTCGCACTTTTGGAGGAGTTTACAAGAAAGTTTGGGGACTCGATTGAAGCTCAGCACAGCTTATCATCCTCAAACTGATGGACAATCAGAGAGAACGATCCAGACCCTTGAGGATATGTTGAGGGCTTGCATGTTAGACTTCAAAGGTTCTTGGGAAGATCATCTACACCTGGTGGAGTTTGCGTACAACAACAGCTTCCAAGCAACAATTCAGATGGCCCCGTTCGAAGCATTGTATGGTCGTAAGTGCCGTTCACCTGTATGTTGGGATGATGTGGGTGAACGAAGGTTGCTAGGGCCAGATTTAGTGGTACAGACAGTTGAGAAAGTGAATACGATCAGGAAGCATATGAAGGCAGCTCAAGACAGACAGAAAAGTTGGGCCGACACGTCAAGAAGACCTCTAGAGTTCGCCGTGGGTGATTTGGTATTCCTGAAGATATCACCGACTAGAGGGGTGATTCGCTTTGGGAGTCGGGGAAAGCTTAGTCCCCGATTCGTTGGACCCTTCGAGATATTGGAGCGTGTCGGAGAGGTATCGTACCGGTTGGCGTTACCATCGTCATTAGCAGGAGTTCATGATGTATTTCATGTGTCTCAACTACGGAGGTATGTTCGTGATGAGACCCATGTTTTGGATCACTCGGAGTTGACCGTTCGGGAAGACCTGACTTTTGAGGAGCGACCAGTCGAGATCACGGATCGAAGAGAAAAGGTTCTTAAGAACAAGGTTATCCCTCTTGTGCTAGTTTCTTGGGGTAACCGATCGCATGGAGAATCTACTTGGGAGCGAGAAGACGAGATCCGGCAGAAATTCCCTCATCTTTTCCAGTAGTTAGTTATCTTGTATTCTTGGAATTTCGAGGACGAAATTCTTTTGTAGTTGGGTATGATGTAACACCCGAGCCCAATAATACTATGTATATTACTAGTTGAGGGTTATTTATCGCTCTTTCCAATTTTCCTGATTTTCTGGTGTTTATTGCTAAATTTTACCCGGTTAAGTCATTTTGGCACATAACAAATTTTAACTCCGAAAATGAAATTTAAGATGTCCATGTTGGCCTACTCGTCGCCACTAGTCGCGTGGTAGCGTCCGCGTGTCGAGATTCCGTTCCGTTTGGCTAAACGGGCAAGTTTGGGCGACTACGCGCGCGTGCAAGTGTCCGACTTGGGGGCATGCATTTTAATCATTAAACACCTCTTTTCTAAATTTGGAACCCGTTTAAAATCCTATAATTTGAATTTGGAACATTTGGGCGCAATCCGGGCGCGATTTGGAAATGTTTCATTTCGCGCCAAAAAGGGCCCGTTTCAATTTAATATATATAAACTAAATTATACGATTATATACTTCCTTAACTACTTATATTTCCAAGTTAACTGCAAATCCTTTCAATTTTATTCTTGTGGCCAATCACGAGGTCGAGCTCGTGGGCCCCTCTCCCATTCTCTATCTCTCTCTCTCTCTTCCCTCAATCTTTTCCAGTCTCTCTCCAATCTCTCTCTCTCTCTCTAACCTCTCTCTCTCTTCCTCTATATTCACCATGCAACAGCCGCCTTCACCCAACCCTCGTCCATCACGAGAAACCCACAAACCCTAACCCTAGCCTACCGCGACCTCACCACCGTCGCCACCGCGACCTCGCCGTCGCCGCCTGCGACGCCTCCGCGACAACCGTGCCTTCCCCCTCCCTCCTTCCTCCTCTCTCCCGCACCTGCGCGCAACCCCGGCCTCGTCTCCATCCCCTCGCAACCTCACCGCCGACGTCGCCCATCGTCGTCGACGACCCCACGACCCCCTTTCACCCTACTCGACCCGACCTCGTCGTCATTCCCTCCTCCCCTCGCCGGAAAAGCAAACCCGACCCTTCACCCAACGCCTGCACCTTCCCTGTTCGCCGGAAAAACGCGCCGGCGACCTCGTCGACGCCACCTCCGACCACCTCCCTTCCCTCTTGACCACCATAGGCGACCACCACCCTCGCACTCGCTGCAGCACCCCTTTCCAGCGAACTCAAGATTGTTCCAGCCACCGTCTTCGCCGTCGCTGCCTCGCCGACGATCCAATGCCGTCGAGCCATCGTGTTTGCACCTTGTTTCTTCCCTGTAAGTTTCCTTCTCCTTCATTTTTGGTGCAACACCCCGCTGGTCCGTATCGTGAATGTGTAGTTTGTGTTTACTAACTTTGTTGTTTCTGTTTACTGCCGGATCCGACCGTGCCGTCTGACGAACCCGACGCTCCAGCGAAGCCCCCTGGTCCGTGTGATTCCGTTGACCTCTGTTGGGACTCGATCCGTGGCCCGTGCTTCCATATCGCAGTTTCTGCCGACATCGCATCCGTGTTTCGGTTTGCGGAACCGCCGTGGCAAGTATCTGAATACTTGCTTAACATGCTACAACTTAACCATCATATTGTAACCACACAACTAATATAATATCGATACCTGTTATAACTTAGAATTGCTAGCCACGATTATCCGTAACTTTAAATTAATGAAATCATTGCTCGCATTAACCGGTCTGCTATTAATTCATGCTTAACTAATCAAACCAAGTAGATCATCCCCAATTCATTCGTTAAAATCACTCATGAGACAATTATTATGCTTAGTTCAGATTCTTGTAACTCCACTACGCATATTACCGATATTGTTCGTCTTGTGGCTTTTGCACTCAAAGGTGCGTGAACCGGATTAATATGGAAATACAAACATCACTGTGTTCACATAGAATAATAATTGTTTATTGCTGTTCCCTGCTACTGTTCATTATTTGTTACTATACCTGTTATCATCATATACCTGATTGCATTACATATTGACCGATCTTGACACACCCGTCACATGTACTGATATACCGGACACAACCCCTGTACATATCGACTCTACCGGTTGAACGTAACCTGACCTGTTACCTGATCTCGTGCCTAATGCCGACGGACCTAACTATTCCTGCTGTCGATCCAGACAGACCTACCTTTACTTGACTTGTGTTGGCATTAGACCTTGACTACTGAATACCTGACTGACATACATAGTTTGGGGGTATGGGGAAATCAAAGGTGAAACCGACTTGTAACTCAACAGTTCGATACATTGTTCTGATCAGTCTTACGGGCTTGGCCAGCTCCGGAGTGTTGATGCTGACATCACTCATCCATCCTACTACATTTTACTGCTTAGCGGCACGTCTCGGATTCAGCCCCGAGAATCATGACCGTGGTCCCGGGCACGCACGGGATACTATTGAGTTACATCGACGATTCATCAATTGGTTTCAAAGACAATAGAGTAGAAAACCTGATAGGACAGTTTAGTCACTACTGCACACCACCCTGTTTATTACTTCTTATTACTGCTTTATTCATGTTCATGCTTGCATTGTTTATTACCATGTTTATGCTACATTACTTGATATCATGACGCGCTGACGTCTGGGTTTTGCATGGCCCAGATTCCGTACCTTTGCCGTCGACCGAGCAGGAGTACTTCAGCCAGCAGGCTGAACTGTGAGTTCTTGAGGTTTAGTTTATTTATGTCATTTCATTTCCAGATGTGAGCCCGCATTATGGGACATACTGTTTATTCATTGTATTGGATCATTAGCTTCCGCACTTATTGTTTATTGATTCCTGTTATATTGGATTTGGACATGTATTAGTTTAGTTTATTTGTACTGTTCTTGATAACCTTACAACCGTAATGTGACTGTGGATGGATACTTCCTACCCACAGGTAGCATGGTTGGCTATGTCACGTGCCCCAAACGCGCGTACTCTGGGAAGCGGGGCGTGACACTACGCCTATAAATATAGATTGATTAGGGTATTTTGTTTAGTAGTAGAAGAAGAAGAGTTGAAAAGAAGTTTTTTTGCATAAGAAGAGATTTTGTAATTCGTATTGAAGTTTGAATAAAGAAGAAAAGTTGAAAGTATTTCCTGCGTTTGATTGTGAATTTTATTTTTATTTCTTTCTTTTCAAAGATCTTGTGTTTGTTTACTGAACTGTTTGGGACCTAAAAATCCTAACAAATTGATATCAGAGCATTGGTTGAGAGAGGAACGACGAAAATAGAGACAACTCAAATCGCAACAAAGATGGTGTGTTTGAATAGCAAAAATTGGTCAATATGGAAGTCAAGAATGGAGGACATGGTGTCCCTCAAATATTTATATATGCTTCTTTATGAGATTAGCGCCAAACCAGAAAAGATGTCTGATGAAGATTGGACGAGGATGGATTGAAAGGCGATGAGTCTTATTTGCGGATGGATAGAAGATTCGGTATTCCATCATGTATCGTCAGAAAGTATTGCAGAAACTCTATGGAAGAAGTTGACATATCTCTACGAGAGAAAGATGGCTACGAATAAGACTTTTCTAATGAGAGAATTGATGAATTTGAAGTTCCAGGAAGATTCCTCAATAGCGGAGCACTTGAACGAAGTTCAGAATATTGTGAATCAACTTGTAACCATGAAGATGCCTGTACCGCCTTGAAAAGTCGTTTAGGTATTTTCCCGTAATCCGGTAAATATTTGGTATTTTCCCGTAAATCGTCATTATAACTATTTTTCAATATAGGCCTAATTATACTTAATTTGGATAGATAATTACTAGTATTTACTAGCTAATGAGTCACTTATAAAATTCTAGTCGTTTAAAATTTTTCCCTAATTTATCATTTTTTTAATATTATTTTAAGCTATTAAAAATACATTAAATTAGGGATAAATACAAATTTGAATGGGCTAATTACACACTTTAGAACCATGACAACTAAAATCTAGTGAGTAATATAAATTTTTAGCATTTTATTCCAAGTTCTAGTTGATTCTAGTCAAGGGAAAATTAAAATTTAAATAAAATAAACTAAAACTTGCAATTATGAACTTGTGGGGTTTTTTTATGCATGGAATTTTTTTTGGCAATCACTCACACACATGCTCACCCCTCCTTGGCCGGCCCTACCACAGCAGCAACCCCCTCCAAGATCTCACTTCAACTCATTTGATAAGTGTGGAAATAGGATTAAAGTATAGGTTTTAATATAGTAATTTGAGTTATAGGTATTATTGTACTTTGGGAGAGAGTTGACTTGGAGATAAATTTCCACAACACCCACACTTTCTCCACATCTCCTCAGGCCGAGCCCTCCTCCTGCTGCTGTCCCTAAATTTCCCTTCTCTTTTTTCTTCAAAACTCCATCAAAAAATTCATCGAAATCCACAAAATTCTTCACAAAACTCAAACTAATCCTTGTGCTATCTCTTCTCAAGCCCAAATTAGTTCAAAACATGAAGAAAGGAGGCATCTTTGGAGGCTAAGTGCAACCTAGGGTTCAAAACTTGTAAGGTATAATTCTAATCAATTGGTTAATTTGTAGTTTAAGTGTGCTAAAATAGAACTTTCAAGTGTTAATTTTAGTGCTAATTTCATTCTAGGTTTTTAAAGATGATGGCTTGAGTTGAACTCAGGTTTTGATACACCATTATTAGGTTAATTAAATTTATTTTTTTGCTATCTAGTTCCTATATAACCTAATCTAAGAGGTTACTTTGTTTATGTGGGCTTCAAATTATGCTAATGTAGTTAATTTCAAGTGTGAGACTTGATTGGAATTGCAAGTTTATGAAATTCTAGAAAGGGGGGTTGATGTTGGAATTAGGGTTTTAAGCATCACAACTAGATTAGCTAAGTGTAGTTGTTATCTAGTTTGTTTAGTTTGGATGTTTACTTGAGATTTTGACCACTAGATCGCTAATCTGCGATATTTACACCAAACTTCCAAATTTGGGTGCTTACTAGGTTTTTTAAATATTATGAAAAATTGAGAATTAAAATATGATAAGGGTTTCATCACATCATTGACGTTATAATGAGTAGTTTAACACCTTAGGTTGTGCAAAACCTAGTCTAGTTGTTCAGTTGTGTATTGTTGCTTGAAAAGTGTTAAAATTGGATAAAATTGCAAACTAGAATTTCGGGTTAATGAAAGTTAGTGAGATTAAAATACGATTTTGGTTTGTATGACTTGGTTAAGGTATTTAGTGAATATTGTGGCCGCTAGATTTGTTTAAACGTCAAGATTTGGTATTAAAACGGTAAATTTTGCTTACTAGGTTTCGGAAAAATAGCTTTTAAAGTGAATTTGAAGTTTTGATGATTTAAACCTTATTTCATATATATATAATTAGTGATTGTGAAAACACGATTGGGGTGTTTGGGTTTTTCTCGATGGTTTGACGTTTTTACATCGACATCGAGGGTTTATTTGGCTATTCTTGCATGCGTAGGCGATAGGTTTTGACCTATGCGTGATACGCGTACCGATTTAGTTTTCGTATGTCGTTTCAACTTCGAATTGGGTTTTTATGCGATACGATACGTGGTGACATATAGGTATCCCAGGTGGACTTCGAGGCGACAAGCAAGTGCGTGGCGACGTCGGCACCGGCGAGCAAAGCTCAGGTGAGTAGATTATATCTACGGGGGAAGTCGGGTGGATGGCGTATACCACCCCCGCAAAGTTATGAAAAATAAGGTGATGCGGTAACGATATACTTTTATATGTTAGTGTGTGATATGGACCTTAGCAAGAAAAGCCTTAGGAGATTATGGATTTGTGTTAGCGAGAATTGAAGAAAGGATTTAGACGGGTTCTTAGTCGCGAACCCTAGTGTAAAGTTTTGCAAACACGCACACATACACCCTCGCATACATTTACATTCTTGTGCGTTTATGGGGATACGTATATATATACACATAGGTATGAGACTATATATATATATATATACGTATACTTATACTTGGATGATGAGGATATTATATGATATTTGGAGATGAGTCGATGAGATTGGGCTTGACGCCATGAGATCGGTGAGGTGATATGGATCGTATTATGAGATGCGACATGTGATGATAGCGGATCGGTAGGCGATGTGTTTCATACACACGCATTATATATATGTTGATGGTGTCAGTTTGTACTAGACTGTAGGTCAGTACCCCTAAGTCATGATGCGATGATAAGAATACTAGATAAATAATGAGACAAATGTGATATTTGACCGTACCTTAATTTGGGATGCCGTACGATGGATTTACCGTACGAGCTATTGATGATAGATCCGCACTCTTGACTCAAGGATGTCATATTAGATGGTGTATCGTATGAGATAGTATTGAGGCGGGATCATCGACTATTATATATGTATATATATATCGACTCAGATTTAGGTGGTTTCCATACCCCTTTCGATTGGTTGTTAGTTAGACATGTAGTTTACCTAGTAGATGTTAGACTGGACCCGAGCCATACCTATTTCCAAAACTAACGAATCGTGAGAATTTTAAAGACATACCAAGGGATACTACGGATATTTTAAAAGACGTACCTTTTCTTAAAAACACCGTAGTACTTATTTTCAAACACCACGGTTCGTACTATTTCAAACGGCAAAACATTATAACACATGTATAGTAAGGTAGATTCCTTGTTGTTACCTTATTATTCATGTTCCGCATATTATTGTTGCATTTACTATTCATTTGCCTTATTATGATTGTTATCGCCTCATTACATGTTATTGTGTACTTAGTGATTATGAAACCATGCTGTTAGGACACCAGCACCATTACCGATGATGCGTATGTTCCGCATACACTTGCTTGCCGGCTCACACACATCATCATCGGTAATTGCCATATCACGTACACTTTAGAAAATAGCTTTTTATTGACATAGCTTGATAACTGATAGTCGCAATATGTTATAGCTTCCATATGCTAGTTTAAATATTGCATTCGTTGCATGATATTAGGTGCATTCATATATTCATTGGTTATGCAGTATTATGGAGATTTATGCCGGTATTCACTGTTTATTAGTATCATGATTTTGATAATTCGGATTTACATGAGATTTCTGGATTTGGGGGAAAACCGCAAGAATTTAATAAAAGTTTAGTATCATCATTTTAAAATGCAAATTGCGGTTTTCTCGTGAAGTATGAGTCATCCACCATGAGTTTTCATGATTGCTGTTGGATTTCGAGATCCGATTCGAGAAGTTGGATGAACCGTCTCAGGTACATGGTGGGCCCGGTATGGTACCCTGGGGCAAGAAGCTCGAGTTGTATTAGATGAGCCTGGAAGGGGAGCACTACCTACCGGTGATATTATTTGGACTCGTCGGTTATCCGGAGGATACCGGCCGGAGTCATGAGATGGATACAGGCTGATCCGTTCTGCCGGAGCCCGCGGGCCAATCCCGTAGATAATACGGATGCTTGAGATATTGATATTTGAGATCTGAGATTTGAGATATTGAGATTTGATCTTGAGATACTGAGACTTATGTTTTGTGTTGATGCTGACACTGATTTCTCTGTTGCTTTCATTGATGATACTTGATTGATATACATATAGAAATCTCATTGATTAAAGAAAACAGTTGTCTCACTCATGATATATTCTGTTTCCATTCGTAATACATTCATACATCATATATATTTGATATGTTGCTATCTGAGGCACTGACACGAGCACGTGGTATTGCACTTATATGTAGATGGATCAGGATATTATTTGAGTATATTACCTGATATGACCTAAGATAGCGTTATGCATGCGATTTCTACTCGTAGATGTTTTTTACTCATGAGTTGGCAACTCACCCCGTTGTGCCACAGTTCCTTACAGGTTTTGCCGTACAGGTTTCGTTGCGGTTTTGCTGGCACACTGTTCCTTCTGGGTGATTGCTTTAGTAGGTGGGTTCTTTGCATCAGGATCACCATTGTTTATTTATTATTTCAGTTGTATCTAGACACTCTATCAACCAGATTGTATATTTGATAGAGATAGAAGACCACACTTGTTATTATTTCGACCTTAGAGTCGCGCGTTGTATTATTATGGTTTTCATGCTGATTTTGGGTTTTCTTTTGAGTTTTGATTCTCGCCTTTCGGCGTTGTATATTATATTGCTTGTGTGGTTGTGACCGTCGATTGACAAAGAGCTAGCTCCCGCTTGGGGATGCCTTTTTATTTATTTCGTGTACTATTCATGTTGTATCCCGTTTGGGACCAGTATTTACAAAGGAGACTCTGCCGAAATTTTCAGAAAATACTTGAGATTTTAAAAATACATACTTCGGCCTATGTTGTTAGAACTACTTGCTTTAAATTGGTTTTTCTTTCACTCTACTGCTTCTTTGGTTTTGATTTCTGGGTTTTGGCTTACTTAGATTACGTACGCCTCGAGACGTTTCGTAATTTAAGTGCCGGTCATGTTCTGTACTTTTCGGGTCGTGACAAAGTTGGTATCAAAGCGTTAGGTTTTACCTTCGGAGTGTAGGATGACCCTTGGTTGATGGAGTAGGTAGCTTGAGTAGAGTGACGTACTGTACGTATGTTCCGCGCCATATTTACGATACGATACTCCGCTTAAGAAGCCTTAAGATGTACATTTCCTTGCACAGTATTATATTCCTTCCTATGATCTAGCCTCATCAGTACCAGTTTATGGTTTTTGCTACTACGGTTGTATAGGCAGAGAGAGTTGCGGCTAGAGTTGCGGTCAGCACGAGCTCATCACGAACGAGGACTGACCATGGCGTGATTCTAAGGACATACGATTGCATAGAGGCGTCGTTTTATTGCGTTTTCGCGTTACGAGCGTTTGATGGATCGCTTTTACGAGATTTCTCGGACGTGCAGATCAGCACCAGACGATTGGGCCACTTCAAGAGGCCAGCCAGATTGTGATGACCGTCAGAGCACAGATTATTTTGATAATTGAGGCACTGTTCAGCGTGCGGACGAATGAGCCAGTGATTTCGGCGAATGAAAAGATATCGCCCAGATGTTTGAAGCTAACGCCGCACGAGTTATACTTCGAGATATGATAGAAGATCGCTAGTCACCAAAGATGAAAGACTAGGACATGTGATTCATTGCCTACCCCGATGCGAGGTCATCAGATTGATTGATTCCAGCTAGAGACGACTTCACGCTGATACGTTGAGAGTCGATAGAGACGATCGAATGTCAGGGACCCATTTTCCAAGTTTAAAGTATTCGGAAAACAATGCAAGCAATTCTACGGACCCTCTAGAAGAATGAAACCCTAACTCGACTTAATGACCATGGAACGCCGGTGAACCTTAGGGTTTGCGGCAGTTCAGCGGTGCCATTAATGAGGCTTGGGTCTGCCCTTCTACGGTTGGTCCATAGGTGCTGTGGCATATATTCGATACTATTAAACTGCACCCAGGATGTTGAGCTCTTGGGGGATTATGGAACCTTAACGAATCGATCGAAAAGTTCGACATCACTCGGATATCAGGTGATGAGATGCATTGCTTGGGAGACTCCAGATACGAGTATAGCCGTTGGAGCGCAGTCCATGCAGCCACGAGGAGACGAGTCCGAATCAGTCGACATTAGAGAAAAGTGGAGTAAGAGGTTCGTACGAGATTGTGACGAGATGACGTTCCACTCCGCTGACATTAGAGATGTGATATAGATGCAGAGGCATTGTACATGAATATATCTTCCAGGAGGAGTCGCGAGGAGTATACAGCCGTTCCGGAACAAGATACAGATTTAGTAAGAGATGATAACTTCCGGGCAGTTCGGCAGAAATGAGATTTGGGAGAAACCCTGACCGGATCTTTCTGGAAATACTAAATGAGAAGACCTGTACCCAGGAGCGGTCATATTACGCACACCCAGTAGGTCAGAGTTCGGTATCGTCGACGAGACATGTTATGAGTAACCATGATAGTTGGCCAGAGATCTTTAGAGGATGTGTCAGAGCGGACTGCTTACATTATCGTTTCTATATTGGGCCGTTGAGCCGAGGAGCTATGTACTTAGCAATCTGTAGTGAGAGACGAGAGCCTAAGGGCACTAGGCGACATGCCATGATTAGAAGGCAAGTAGATATCTTGCTCTGCTAGCATTTGATGCACCGACACCTTCTCGATTTTGAAGGACGGACATATCGACGACAGTATTTATGATTTGTGATTTTGTGATTGATTATCACGTATCCGTCACTTTGGATTTCAGTATTTTTGGGTGATTTATTTCTTGATTGAGTTTTGATAGCCGAGTTACATGATATTTGATTTCATGCCTAGGGCAAGCATATGATTTGACTTATGCTTTCGGCATAGTTTTCATGCACTTTTAGTATTTGATTTGCTTTTGTGCACGCCGATGCATAGTATGGTGAGATTTTATACCACGGTATACCTGATTTGAATTTGGATTAAGATGTGTTGTATACCGTCGATTTCGATTTAGATATTTGATATTTGTTTCCGTGCACCTTGTGCACTTGATTTGGATCTTGCGCATACTTGAGCGCTTGAGGCGATTTTGGTGCACACCAGATGCGCCAAATCGAGATTTTCGTGCATATCAGATGCACCTGGTTTTGCTGTCAGGCACATACGTTGCCCTTGACAGGTGTTTTCGTGCACACCCGTTGCACTCAGATTTTCTTTATGCACACATGTATGGCACATTCATGGATTTCGATTTCCGTGCGCACCAGACGCACATTGGATATATATATATATATATATTTAGGATTGATTTCTTTTGGAACAGTATATTTTATGATACTTGCTGTTTGGTTTAGTATTGAGTAGGACTAGTCAGAGAACAGTACCTGAGTATATTTTTGCATGTATGGATAGTTATCGAAGGGATTTCCAAAGAAAAGCTATAGTCTCAGTATTTACCTACGTGTCCGAGATGACACAAAACATTTTATAAAGGAAACCCTTCTAAATTGTTTTCAAAACGGCGGGGCGTGCTTATTAAACAAATATATATATATATATATATATATATATATAGTTATTTTTCTTATAATAGACGTCCGCCACTGTGTAGTGTTGCGAGCATCGCACGGAGACTTATTAGCATGCATTGCTTCAAGATGTTTTAATGATGTATATCATATTGGTTTTCGTTTTGGGATTTTGGACATTGATGTCTTTACCATAACTCCGATGATTGCGGGATGCTTGACGGAGTTTTGATTTTGGTTTATATACCCGTTTTTCATGCGCACGCATTGCGCTACGATGTGTTTTACGTATTTATGATTTCGGAGCCCCGACAACTGGACTGTTTTGCTGAAATGTTTTAGTATTTGGGGCAGTTTTAATTTAAATTCGGAGACCAAATTTCTTTAAGGGGGGAAGATTGTAACTCCTTGAAAAGTCGTTTAGGTATTTTCCCGTAATTCGGTAAATATTTGGTATTTTCCCGTAAATCGTCATTATAACTATTTTTCAATATAGGCCTAATTATACCTAATTTGGATAAGTAATTACTATTATTTAGTAGCTAATGAGTCACTTATAAAATTCTAGTCGTTTAAAATTTTTCCCTAATTTATCATTTTTTAATATTATTTTAAGCTGTTAAAAATATATTAAATTAGGGATAAATACAAATTTGAGTGGGCTAATTACATACTTTAGAACCATGACAACTAAAATCTAGTGAGTAATATAAATTTTTAGCATTTTATTCCAAGTTCTAGTTGATTCTAGTCAAGCGAAAATTAAAATTTAAATAAATTAAACTAAAACTTGCAATTATGAACTTGTGGAGGGTCTTTTTGCATGGAATCTATTTTGGCAATCACTCACACACATGCTCACCCTTTCTTGGCCGGCCCCACCATAGCAGCAACCCCCTCCAAGGTCTCACTTCAACTCATTTGATAAGTGTGGAAATAGGATTAAAATATAGGTTTTAATATAGTAATTTGAGGTATGGGTATTATTGTACTTTGGGAGAGAGTTGACTTGGAGATAAATTTCCACAACACCCACACTTTCTCCCCATCTCATCAGGACGAGCCTTCCTCCTGCTGCTGTCCCTAAATTTCCCTTCTCATTTTCCTTCAAAACTCCATCAAAAAATCCATCGAAATCCACAAAATTCTTCATAAAACTCAAACCAATCCTTGTGCTATCTCTTCTCAAGCCCAAATTAGTTCAAAACATGAAGAAAGGAGGCATCTTTGGAGGCTAAGTGCAACCTAGGGTTCAAAACTTGTAAGGTATAATTCTAATCAATTGGTTAATTTGTAGTTTAAGTGTGCTAAAATAGAACTTTCAAGTGTTAATTTTAGTGCTAATTTCATTCTAGGGTTTTAAAGATGATGGCTTGAGTTGAACTCGGGTTTTAATACACCATTATTAGGTTAATTAAGTTTATTTTTTTGCTATCTAGTTTCTATACAACCTAATCTAAGATGTTACTTTGTTTATGTGGGCTTCAAATTATGCTAATGTAGTTAATTTCAAGTGTGAGACTTGATTGGAATTGCAAGTTTATGAAATTCTAGAAAGGGGGGTTGATGTTGGAATTAGGGTTTTAAGCATCACAACTAGATTAGTTAAGTGTAGCTGTTATCTAGTTTGTTTAGTTTGGATGTTTACTTGAGATTTTGACCACTAGATCGCTAATCCGCGATATTTGCACCAAACTTCCAAATTTGGGTGCTTACTAGATTTTTTAAATATTATGAAAAATTGAGAATTAAAATATGGTAAGGGTTTCATCACATCAATGACGTTATAATGAGTAGTTTAACACCTTAGGTTGTGCAAAACCTAGACTACTTGTTCAATTGTGTATTGTTGCTTTAAAAGTGTTAAAATTGGATAAAATTGCAAACTAGAATTTCGGGTTAATGAAAGTTAGTGAGATTAAAATACGATTTTGGTTTGTGTGACTTGGTTAAGGTATTTAGTGAATATTGTGGCCGCTAGATTTGTTTAAACGTCAAGATTTGGTATTAAAACGGTAAATTTTGCTTACTAGGTTTTGGAAAAATAGCCTTTAAAGCGAATTTGAAGTTTTGATGATTTAAACCCTATTTCATATATATATAATTAGTGATTGTGAAAACACGATTGGGGTGTTTGGGTTTTTCTCGATGGCTTGACATTTGTACATCGACATCGAGGTTTGTTTGGCTATTCTTGCATGCGTAGGCGATAGGTTTTGACCTATGCGTGATACGCGTGCCGATTTGGTTTTCATATGCCGTTTCGACTTCGAATTGGGTTTTTATGTGATACGATATGTGGTGACATGTAGGTACCCCAGGTGGACTTCTAGGCGACAAGAAAGTGCGTGGTGACGTCGGCACCGGCAAGCAAAGCTCAGGTGAGTAGATTATATCTATGGGGGAAGTTGGGTGGATGGCGTATAGCACCCCGCAAAGTTATGAGAAATGAGGTGATGCGGTAACGATATACTTTTATATGTTAGTGTGTGATATGGACCTTAGGAAGAAAAGCCTTAGGAGATTATGGATTTGTGTTAGCGAGAATTGAAGAAATGATTTAGACGGGTTCTTAGTCGCGAACCCTAGTGTAAAGTTGTGCAAACACGCACACATACACCCTCGCATACATTTACATTCTTGTGCGTTTATGGGGATACGTATATATACACACACACATAGGTATGAGACTATATATATATATATATATATACGTATGTTGCGCCACGGCAGCGCCCCGGCCTCGTACTCGAGGCCAAAATGCGGAATCAAAAATTTTCCTTACTCGGAAACCGGCGCTACCGCGGACAAAGAAAACCCGGATCGTTTACCATTAACCTAATGCTAGCAATCAAGAGATAGGGTGAGAAGTATACCGAGTGATCCGAGTCCTCCGGTCTTCTCTTCATCGTCCCGATCTCCCGCGGAAAGTCTTGTCTCCATATCGTCGCCTCCTCGCCGGAAAGGGCACCACATCGCCTGCGTCTTTTACGGGCTCCCGCCTCAATACCGAGGCAACTCGAGCATGAAGCCGGCAACTCGACATGCTCAAGATATGCTGTAGAAAGTGTAGTGTAGTGTCTCACTTGGGTTTTGGTTGCCTTGATGGAGGAAATGAGATAAGAAAAATGGTGCTTGCATTTTTCTAGCATGAATGAGATCAAGAAGATGAAACTCTCAAGAATGAAGAACTCTCTCCTTCTTCTTCTCTCCTTCTTTTTCTTCTTCTCTCTTTTCTTTTTCTTCTTCTCTCTTTTCTAATGAAAAACTTATCAAGTAAATGAGAATGGTGGAGGAGGTAATATGAAGCATGAAGGGAGGTGATGGTAGGAGCACAAGTGGTGACCATAGCCAAACATAATCATCATCAAACTTACATCAACCTCAAATCCAATCTTTTCACAATAAAGCATGAAAAGAATGGTATCTAAAAAGGTTATCATAATAAATCATCTTACAAATAAAACCTCCACCAAATGTAATTTGCAAAACTGCAAATTACCCCCTCCATCAGAAAAGTCCGGCCGGGAAAGAACAAAGAAAAACCGGCCGGAACGGAATGCAAAGTGGCAACTCCAGAAAACTGGTCCCGTAATAAATTACAGGAAAACCCCGATACTGTGCATACACACCCGCATCTGTATTCCGACCGGATACAAATGCAATGAGACAAAATCTACACTGTACTAAACTAGGATCCGACTTAAACCAAAGCCGGCTAGTAATGTCCGTTCGATCCTGATCCGTGCAATACCGCACGTATCTGATCGAACCCCGCCATATATCCATACGGCTTCTAGTACAAACCGTCCGATCCTGATCCATGCAATACCGCACATATCTGATCGGACCCTGCCATATCTCCATACGGCCTCTACAGCGTTTCGCCCGAAAGCTGAGTAACTGAAAGTGTGGTGGACTCTAAAGACTCGTCAATACAATGGCTGTGGATTTAACCACTAGCACGTCAGAGGTATAAGCCAATACGTAACGGGCCACCAGCTATTGACCAAAAGGGACGTCGATGAGCGAACTCGTCCTGACACCCTACTGAGCCTGTCAGTGACAATATCCGTACAGTCCGGTCCGTTCGTCTATGAGGATCGCATGTCGGGCCTAGAGGGTTGGTAAAAGTCAGACCCCCAAAGGCGGTACAAGTCGTGTCGGAGTGTAGCCCAGAACGCCCTGAGATACTACTGGAATACCTACCAGTAAATCTCCTGCCTCGGCCGAGGGCTTTGCGTAATGGCTCTCCTAGACACAGCGCGACCTCACCCCCAATACCGGGAGAGACGAACCCCTGCAGATCCGCTCACTGCCTCCATGTGGCTCGGGACTGTACTCAACTAAAACCTGTTTGCACGACTCCTTTGAGCCGTGGTAGGGTAGTAATCAAAGCACAGTGGGAACTCACACGAGACAAATGACGATCTCAGGTCGATGAACTAACCTGTACACATGTCACCAGGGAACTGCTATCTGACATCTGGTATAAGACCAACCAGCAGGTTCCCGGCGAGTCCTGTCCGGTGTACTCATAACCCAATGAGCACCTGTATACATCTTAGGTGAACCAACTGACACCAGTGGCTTGTGAGACCGGCCACCGCCCCTCGTCGGGGTCTCGACTGTATACACTAGTCTACTAATGGAGTATCGATGCCCAGTCTCGAAACTCCCATGACTAGGGACCTTTTAAGGATGTGCTTATAGACTACCAGCTCCCACGTATATGATCGCCATCATACTGCTGGTCGTCAAGCAAGAATCCTAGGGGCTCTATCAACGTGTAATAGCGACATGTCAGGTCACCTAAAGCAGTACACGATGATAAAGATAAACCAGATAGCATACTATCATCTCGAGCAAGACTGTCCTACCGGGATAGGTCCTCCCTCAGTCATTGCAATCACGTGCCTGTGATCCAATAATTGACTTTGAGGGCACTATCTCCAACAATCTCCCACTTGCACTCAAGGCTAATTATTGCGATGTCGCATACTCACAGCCCGTGTGATACCGAACACCCAACTCCTCTACTAGTCAGTCTCACAAAGCTCGTTTGCGAAACTATTGCGTTCAAGGAATAGCCTCAGTGAGTGGATCCGCTGTGATGTTTCTTTCTATGTCTCTCTATATCTCAAGTTCGCGGAGAAAGCCATCTCCCGAAATGAGCAATACCTGTCTTAGAATGTCTGGATGTCTGATGGGACCTAGCTCATAAATGAACTCCAAATCCAAACTTCTTAGACTGTATCAACAACTGAACTTAATCAGTATCCTGCGCCATGCCTCCCTCAGTATTGCCTTGGACCACCTGTCCAAAATACGGTCCCTCGTCAGAGGGAGAACTAAAACTCTGACAACCTCCTTGTCGTCCATGTCACCTTGGAAGCCTGGAGTGATAACCGTCTCCTAAAGGAGGCAGCCGTTATCATATCCCTAGAACATTCACTTATGTTCTAAAACTGCTTCCGACTGTTCCTCCAGGATTGGATCAATATCAACTTATTGCATCTAGTGCAAGAACAACATCTGGTGTGGCACTTGACATTTCATGATTGACTCAATTGCCTAAGCAACTGATCTGCCAATCATGCACATCCCTCTCTACTTTAGTCTATAAGACACCTTTAGAGAGGGTGACTCCATTACCTGCAGGTACACTACCATGCCAGGAGTCGTCCATTCTAAATACTCTTAGAATGCTGTCAAAGTACCCTGATTGGAAAACCACCCAAATCTAGATCTAAAACCATAGATCTAGTAACCAGTATGTCTGATATAATGTCCAAGTCCCATGTGGAGAAAACACTGTGTGACGACCAAAGTATAACCGATCGTAGTATAGGAATATCACTTCCTACTGTGTGTATGTCATCCAAAACCAGGACATCACACCCTACTACCTTCTTAACAGATCCATCCCCTATTCTGATGACGTCAAACCTATGACTGTCACATCAGAAATAGATGATCTATTTCCGCTATATCTGCTTTAGTCTATAAATAGACATAAGTCTGATGTCCACCAATGCTTCCGCTGCTCCCACTGACTACGACAACCCTCTGCCAGAGTCATATAGACGTGCACTTCTAAAGCTAATTTAGAACGACGCTATACTCATCCTCCTGCCGGGTCTCGCAGCCTGGAACAACAACAATGGCAAGTGTGGGTAAACAAGAACTTCCCTGTCACCGTCCTTGAGGCTACCGGAGTACCTCTCGGGTGCCTGAAGTTACCCACCTTATCTGCGGAGTGGCCAATGGAATGTCAAATCAGATTGAATCTTTAGGTTCCTTATCAAATCTTCAGTAATCGTTTGCGGTTCTGGAATCACTTCCAGTTCTACCATACTCCCACTGCTGTTTTTGAAAAAATCCATTTTTAATAAAACTGTGGCGAGTCTAGAACAATATTTCTATTGATCTGCCAGATGGTAGAAAGTCAACCCTCGTCATAGCCTGGGTCAACCCACAAACAGCCATTACAGAAACGTGCCTTGAGTTGTCCAGTGTCTGGTTTTAAGCATAAGCCGGACAACTCTCCGTACCTTAACAATGTCAAGATATGAACTGTTCTATATCCAATATAGAAACAGAGGCACTGATTTAATTGAACCAGATTCAAATCATGCAGCTGTCTCCAGTGCATGTCAACTAAATGGAAGGAGGCCGATCAGCGTTACTCAACTTAGGAATGCTTCCAATTATGAGTAACCTGAAAGAGAAGCAATTTCTCTTTATCATTACTATCAACTGAATACCATACACAAGTATCTACATCTTCGATCACCTTGAAGAATCCCGTTACTTGCTACACCTGGTTCTCTACTCTATTCAAATACCTATAACTCCTCAAAACTTAGACCCTGTGTTTCTACGAAACACATGTCTAAGAACTAGAGAAGTTAAAAGTAAACAGAATATAGTATGAGGACCAACCCCTCTGTCCTAATGGACACTGGACAACATACAATACTCTGTATAAGTCCGCTGAGTCTAACAACTCTTTCACTGTGTGTCGTAGGTTGAAAACTGTACTTATGGTTAAGAAGAATTACACCGCTGTTTAATGCTCCTTACCTAACCATCCACTGATATAGGTAAATGTCATCGACATAATATCAAAAGGTATATCTCACTCTATGAAAATAGACGTACAGATATATCAATTTGAAATTGGTGCATAACAACGGATATTCAAAACCAAATATTTGCCGACCGGCAAACAACCCAGGTGGCTTCCTCAAATATCACCAATTACTACGAATCCCGATATAATGAGGATGGTCACCTAATTCCCAATAACTTACTCCCACTCATCATCTGTAAAACCATACAGATGTGAGAATCATACCTGGTAAATACATACCCTGGAGTAAGTATCTAATCGGGAAATCAGTTTTCTTTTAACATTACACAGTGAAACTGAAACATTGAAATGTTTCTGTGGGGAATCCTGGTATTCCTAGTAATGCATGTACCATTATCCAGATTCATAACTATAACCGTATAATTCTTTGCCACCTGTCCAAATCCCTTTATATGTCTTTAGTCAATACCGTCTGCACACCCCTTTAGGCCAAATGGTTTTCTTCCTTCCCTACCGTTCGGCACCAGCCTATGGTTTGGAAGAAGACTATCCAAAAAGCATAAAGGGTGTACTGTCCTAATCCTAGGAGCACTCGCAACACGAGAGAAGGTGAAGATAAAAGACACCTGAATGTACTTTATTCCTATTTCTCCTGAACTAGGATCCATCCCCGAACTGGAACCAGTTCCTTTCGAGTTCGTTTATAACCATACGATGGATTATCCAATAAACTGGGATCTTCGTAGTAATACGGAGTGTCCTGGAGAAATACAAAGGTGATTTAGGATTGGCGAAGAAATACTTGGTTTGGTCGTGAATATCAGTCGCAATTTACTTTGCCCTCCTACTAATCCCTTGCTTTGTCTTAATCTTAATACCTTCTGCACACCATTTAGGCTAATTGGTTTTCTTCATTCCCCACCGGTCGGCACCAGCCTAAGGTTTGGAAGAAGACTGCCCAATTTGCGTAATAGGTGTACTATCTCCTAAACCAAGGAGTACTCGTAATGAGAGAAGTTGAAAAGAAAAGACAACTGAATAATCCTATCCGTTTTCTCCAAAACCGGAAACCATCCTCGAAGTCCTTCGAGTTCGTATATAACCATACGATGGTTTTGTCCAATGGAAGTGGACGTTCGTAGTAATACGGGGTGTCCTGGAGAAAAGGGTAAAAGTAAGAGTGGCAATGAGGTCTGCAACTCTGACAATCCAAAAGCCTGTGTTAAGAAGGTTCGGTCAACTTGGTCACTGAGTCATAGTCCAGGGTCGGGTCAATGGTCGCTGCCAATGAGAGAGAGAAAAGAAACACTCAGCGTGCACTCTAACCTAGATCAGAATGGTTATCACTTTGTCTAATCTGGAAACCTCCCACTGTACCTCAAATTCTCCTCCAAACCTGAAAGAAGAACTAGTCGGGGTCACCCGAGGAGTAAACTAACTCATCAGTGGGAATCGGGATCCAACTATCATCACATGATAACTTGACGGAATCCACTCAAGTCACCACACTCCAGAAGGTATGCGCATGCCTGGCAAGTTTCAGTTCTTTTGAAACTCCCGATGTGGTTTTTACCCCAAGCGGTTTATGACCTTGACTAGGTCAACAAACCATAAACCGCCAGTCAAGTTCAACCCGTCATTATTCTGGATTGCATTAAACCCACCCGTACGTGCCCTTGACTAGGTCAACAAGGCCGCACGACTGTCTTAACCAATCCCACTTATGCAACAAACAAGTACCACTTAGCTACCGAACACTACGTCTTGACTAGGTCAACAAACGCAGCACGAATACCAAATAATACCTGTAGGAAATGACGGAGGGCTACGGCTGGTTTTTGGCGAAAAACCTTTAATGTAATGAACTTGATATCGTCGAAGGAACTGCATAGCCTTTTATAAAAATATAGTGACGAAAACCTTTGCTAAAGAGGTCACTCCCGGTGAAGGGATCTCGGCTCTTTCCCCGTAGAATGAGGTGCAGGATATTCCAACTGAATACCACGATGCAAAGCAAAAGTAATCGGCTATAGTGAAGTTAATGCCCTGACGCAAACTTCTGTCCAAGGGGTCACTCCCGGTGAAGGGATCTCGGCCCTTGCCTCGTCGACTGAGGAGCAGGATATTCTAAATGAATACCACGATGCAAAACAAAAGTGAACGTCCTTGCATAACAGCTTTTTGAAAAAGTGTTCCAACAACATCAGAATAGGTTTGTTTATCTTGCATTGATCCGAATCAACGCAGTCCCATCAATTGATCACACCACAAAGAACGAAAATATACTGACGTACGTATATGCCATCTGCATTCGCCACTGGGTCCCGTCATCACCCGTTAGGTTAGCTAACTAACGGCAGAGCGGGGACTGGACTAGCGCGGATGAAAAACATATACAACATCTACTAATATATATACCAATATATAGTATTTCGCTCAAGGCGTGAATAAAATGCAACATCACAGAAATGTACAGCATCACAGAACAATACAGATATCTGGAAGCCCCGGGTTTCACAGAGCCGCTGCTGAAACCCGACGTTCCCCTGGTCGTGTGGATAGCCTGTGCAATGAAAACCTAGACCCCTACGGGCGCGGCAAGTCACCCGCCAAAACCTGAAGCGAGGCAGCCCCCTTCAGCACCGTGAATGGACCACCCAGCACTTCACGGAATCCGGTAACTTGGGCACCCCTCCTGGGTCAACCTGTACCCCCTACGAGTGCGGCGAATAGCCCGCCAATTCCAGACTGAAGCCCCCTCCGTCCCAAAGCCATGAGATGCGGGCTTGTTGCCCTCCAGAACCCGGCTATCCGTGCACCCCACCGCGGGGCAATCCTAGTACAGAAAGTAAAATATACATACACCGGGTACATCGACCGCAACCAGGTCGTGCCCCAAAAGAATAATACAAACAGGCAGTGACGGCAGTCCACATGTCGGACGCTCGCCCCGCAAAATCAAATGTACATAATACAACAAAACTGTACTAGCATTGCATCCAGGCTATCCCCCACGACCGATCCGCAACATCACAGCATAAACATAGAACATCAACGTGAAAGTCACGTTCGCAAATCCGTCTAACCGGGCTATAGCAGTTAGACCGGATTTACCGATCGAGTGACATTCACGGTCGCAGATATAATGTAAATACTGTGAAATAATGTGTTTAAAATTTTCCGATTGACCAAAAATTAACAAGTGGGCCCCCAATCAAAACTGTAGCACTCACAGAAAACCTGGGCCCAATTTTAATATTCCAAAACCCCTAATTTTAGCCCATAAGCCCACTGCAAAAAAATAATCATACGAACTTACAATACTGCGGCGGAAGCGCGGCCAAAAGGGGGTTTTGGCCGCCCTTCCGCGGTCGTACGGAGTGATCGTGTGACCAACTTTTTCCAGTGTTCTTAGAACTCCCTGCACATCATTCTGAGACCACCTGAAAAAATTTTAGACTCCAAAAAATTTCGACAGAAACTGATGTGCTAGAAAAATACGGTTTTTGGAAATTTCGGTCGATCGGAGACGCAAACACATCAAACGAAGCTAGGTAAGGTTAATGGTGTGGCTCTGATACCATGTTGCGCCACGGCAGCGCCCCGGCCTCGTACTCGAGGCCAAAATGCGGATTCAAAAATTTTCCTTACTCGGAAACCGGCGCTACCGCGGACAAAGAAAACCCGGATCGTTTACCATTAACCTAATGCTAGCAATCAAGAGATAGGGTGAGAAGTATACCGAGTGATCCGAGTCCTCCGGTCTTCTCTTCATCGTCCCGATCTCCCGCGGAAAGTCTTGTCTCCATATCGTCGCCTCCTCGCCGGAAAGGGCACCACATCGCCTGCGTCTTTTACGGGCTCCCGCCTCAATACCGAGGCAACTCGAGCATGAAGCCGGCAACTCGACATGCTCAAGATATGCTGTAGAAAGTGTAGTGTAGTGTCTCACTTGGGTTTTGGTTGCCTTGATGGAGGAAATGAGATAAGAAAAATGGTGCTTGCATTTTTCTAGCATGAATGAGATCAAGAAGATGAAACTCTCAAGAATGAAGAACTCTCTCCTTCTTCTTCTCTCCTTCTTTTTCTTCTTCTCTCTTTTCTTTTTCTTCTTCTCTCTTTTCTAATGAAAAACTTATCAAGTAAATGAGAATGGTGGAGGAGGTAATATGAAGCATGAAGGGAGGTGATGGTAGGAGCACAAGTGGTGACCATAGCCAAACATAATCATCATCAAACTTACATCAACCTCAAATCCAATCTTTTCACAATAAAGCATGAAAAGAATGGTATCTAAAAAGGTTATCATAATAAATCATCTTACAAATAAAACCTCCACCAAATGTAATTTGCAAAACTGCAAATTACCCCCTCCATCAGAAAAGTCCGGCCGGGAAAGAACAAAGAAAAACCGGCCGGAACGGAATGCAAAGTGGCAACTCCAGAAAACTGGTCCCGTAATAAATTACAGGAAAACCCCGATACTGTGCATACACACCCGCATCTGTATTCCGACCGGATACAAATGCAATGAGACAAAATCTACACTGTACTAAACTAGGATCCGACTTAAACCAAAGCCGGCTAGTAATGTCCGTTCGATCCTGATCCGTGCAATACCGCACGTATCTGATCGAACCCCGCCATATATCCATACGGCTTCTAGTACAAACCGTCCGATCCTGATCCATGCAATACCGCACGTATCTGATCGGACCCTGCCATATCTCCATACGGCCTCTACAGCGTTTCGCCCGAAAGCTGAGTAACTGAAAGTGTGGTGGACTCTAAAGACTCGTCAATACAATGGCTGTGGATTTAACCACTAGCACGTCAGAGGTATAAGCCAATACGTAACGGGCCACCAGCTATTGACCAAAAGGGACGTCGATGAGCGAACTCGTCCTGACACCCTACTGAGCCTGTCAGTGACAATATCCGTACAGTCCGGTCCGTTCGTTTATGAGGATCGCATGTCGGGCCTAGGGGGTTGGTAAAAGTCAGACCCCCAAAGGCGGTACAAGTCGTGTCGGAGTGTAGCCCAGAACGCCCTGAGATACTACTGGAATACCTACCAGTAAATCTCCTGCCTCGGCCGAGGGCTTTGCGTAATGGCTCTCCTAGACACAGCGCGACCTCACCCCCAATACCGGGAGAGACGAACCCCTGCAGATCCGCTCACTGCCTCCATGTGGCTCGGGACTGTACCCAACTAAAACCTGTTTGCACGACTCCTTTGAGCCGTGGTAGGGTAGTAATCAAAGCACAGTGGGAACTCACACGAGACAAATGACGATCTCAGGTCGATGAACTAACATGTACACATGTCACCAGGGAACTGCTATCTGACATCTGGTATAAGACCAACCAGCAGGTTCCCGGCGAGTCCTGTCCGGTGTACTCATAACCCAATGAGCACCTGTATACATCTTAGGTGAACCAACTGACACCAGTGGCTTGTGAGACCGGCCACCGCCCCTCGTCGGGGTCTCGACTGTATACACTAGTTTACTAATGGAGTATCGATGCCCAGTCTCGAAACTCCCATGACTAGGGACCTTTTAAGGATGTGCTTATAGACTACCAGCTCCCACGTATATGATCGTCATCATACTGCTGGTCGTCAAGCAAGAATCCTAGGGGCTCTATCAACGTGTAATAGCGACATGTCAGGTCACCTAAAGCAGTACACGATGATAAAGATAAACCAGATAGCATACTATCATCTCGAGCAAGACTGTCCTACCGGGATAGGTCCTCCCTCAATCATTGCAATCACGTGCCTGTGATCCAATAATTGACTTTGAGGGCACTATCTCCAACAACGTATACCTATACTTGGATGATGAGGATATTATATGATATTTGGAGATGAGTCGATGAGATTGGGCTTGATGCCATGAGATCGGTGAGGTGATATGGATCGTATTATGAGATGCGACATGTAATGATAGAGGATCGGTAGGTGATGTGTTTCATACACACGCATTATATATATGTTGATGGTGTCAGTTTGTACTAGACTGTAGGTCAGTACCCCTAAGTCATGATGCGATGATAAGGATACTAGATAAATAATGAGATAAATGTGATATTTGACCGTACCTTAATTTGGGATGCCGTACGATGGATTTACCGTACGAGCTATTGATGATAGATCCGCACTCTTGACTCAAGGATGTCATATTAGATGGTGTATCGTATGAGATACTATTGAGGCGGGATCACCGATTATTATATATGTATATATATATCGACTCAGATTTAGGTGGTTTCCATACCCCTTTTGATTGGTTGTTAGTTAGACATGTAGTTTACCTAGTAGATGTTAGACTGGACCCGAGTCATACCTATTTCTAAAACTAACGAATCGTGAGAATTTTAAAGACATACCAAGGGATACTACGGATATTTCAAAAGACGTACCTTTTTTTAAAAATACCGTAGTCCATATTTTCAAACACCATGATTCGTACTATTTCAAACGGCAAAACATTATAACACATGTATAGTAAGGTAGATTCCTTGTTGTTACCTTATTATTCATGTTCCGCATATTATTGTTGCATTTACTATTCATTTGCCTTATTATGATTGTTATCGCCTCATTACATGTTATTGTGTACTTAGTGATTATGAAACCATGCTGTTAGGACACCAGCACCATTACCGATGATGCGTATGCTCCGCATACACTTGCTTGCCAGCTCACACACATCATCATCGGTAATTGCCATGTTACGTACACTTTAGAAAATACCTTTTTTTGACATAACTTGATAACTGATAGTCGCAATATGTTATAGCTTCCATATGCTAGTTTAAATATTGCATTTGTTGCATGATATTAGGTGCATTCATATATTCATTGGTTATGCAGTATTATGGAGATTTATGCTGGTATTCACTGTTTATTGGTATTATGATTTTGATGATTTCGGATTTACATGAGATTTCTGGATTTGGGGGAAAACCGTAAGAATTTAATAAAAGCTTAGTATCATCATTTTAAAATGCAAATTGCAGTTTTCTCGTGATGTATGAGTCGTCCACCATGAGTTTTCATGATTGCTGTTGGATTTCGAGACCCGATTCGAGGAGTTGGATGAACCGTTTCGGGTACATGGTGGGCCCGGTATGGTACCCGGGGCAAGAAGCTCGAGTTGTTTTCAATGAGCCTGGCAGAGGAGCGCTACCTATCGGTGATATTATTTGGACTCATCGGTTATTCGGACGATACCGGCCGGAGTCATGAGATGGATACAGGCTGATCCGTTCTACCGGAGCCCGCGGGCCGATCCCGCAGATGATACGGATGCCTGAGATATTGATATTTGAGATCTGAGATTTGAGATATTGAGATTTGATCTTGAGATACTGAGACTTATGTTTTGTGTCGATGCTGACACTGATTTCTCTGTTGCTTTCATTGATGATACTTGATTGATATACATATAGAAATCTCATTGATTAAAGAAAATAGTTGTCTCACTCATGATATATTCTGTTTTCATTCGTAATGCATTCATACATCATATATATCTGATATGTTGCTATCTGAGGCACTAACACGAGCACGTGGTATTGCACTTATATGTAGATGGATTATGATATTATTTGAGGATATTACCTGATATGACCTAGGATAACGTTATGCATGCGATTTCTACTCGTAGATGTTTTCTATTCACGAGTTGGCAACTCACCCCCGTTGTGCCACAGTTCCTTGCAGGTTTTGCCGTACAGGTTTCATTGTGGCTTTGCTGGCACACTGTTCCTTCCGGGTGATTACTTTGGTAGGTGGGTTCTTTCCATCAGGACCACCATTGTTTATTTATTATTTCAGTTGTATATGGAAACTCCATCAACCAGATTGTATATTTGATAGAGATAGAAGACTACACTTGTTATTATTTCGACCTTAGAGTCGCGCGTTGTATTATTATGGTTTTCATGCTGATTTTGGGTTTTCTTTTGAGTTTTGATTCTCGCCCTTCGGTGTTGTATATTATATTGCTTGCGTGGTTGTGACCGTCGATTGATGAAGAGCTAGCTCCCGCTTGGGGATGCCTTTTTATTTATTTCGTATACTATTCATGTTGTATCCCGTTTGGGACCGGTATTTACAAAGGAGACTCTGCCGAAATTTTCAGAAAATACTTGAGATTTTAAAAATACATACTTCGGCCTATGTTGTTAGAACTACTTGCTTTAAATTGGTTTTTCTTTCACTCTACTGCTTCTTTGGTTTTGATTTCTGGGTTTTGGCTTACTTAGATTACGTACGCCTCGAGACGTTTCGTAATTTAAGTGCCGGTCATGTTCCGTACTTTTCGGGTACAATGCCGATTGAAGACGAGATGCAAGCACTTATCGTATTGAGTTCTATTTCGAGCAGTTGGAAAAATCTGGTAGTTTCTTTGAGCAATTTGTCCCCTAACGAAGTTATTTTTATGAGCGCAATAACAATCTATCTCCTAAATGAAGAATTAAGAAGAAAATCATTAAGTATATCATCTGATTCATCTGCACTTGTTGCAAGAGAGGGTCCGAAGTGGAGCAAGGAACAGAGCAACTATGGAAGAAATAAGAGATCGTGACCCGCAAGAGATATTTCGAAGATAACACGTCATTACCACAAAAAGATGGGCCATTGTATGTCTGATCGCCCCAAGGTGAAGGTGGACTTAGATGATCTGAAGAGACGTAGAGAGGAAGAGTAAGCGAACGTGGCCTACGATGTCGAGATAGAGCGCGATTTGCTTATGACTAGTAATGAAAAAGTCAAGAAAAAAGATATGTAATACATAGATTCGGGAGCATCCTTTCACGTATGTTCAAATAAAGAGTGGTTCGATAAAATTAAGGAGAAAAAGGAGACGGTGACGTTAGTAGATAATTCTGAAGTAGAAGTAGAAGGAGTGAGCACCATGACGATGAAGATGTTCAATAAGAAGCAGAGAGTTCTTGGTGATGTCATGTATGTCCCAAACCCGAAGAGGAATTTAATTTCGCTTGGAAGATTGGATACAAGAGATTACACAATTATTGCTCAAGGTGGAGTAATGAAGGTGTGCCAGACCGTGTCGTAATGAAAGGAATCAGAACCTCAAGCAACATATATTAAGTTGTGGGGAAGTATGTGTACGGAAGAATAAATTTGGAGCAAGGTGCAAGAAACTTGAGTCAAGGTGGAGTTTTGTGCAAAACTCAGAAGATATTGTGGGTCGATATTGTGAAGAGAAGATAGAAAATGGCTTGTTGAATACAAGTTAAGGTAGAGATTGTTATAAAATTGACTTGTATTCAACAGGACTGTGTGTCACGCCTCCGAACCATAGTGCTTCAGACGTCTGTAATGCAAATTCGAAGAACCATAAAGAGCAATCAGACGTCTGATGGTTGTTCTTCAGACGTATGTCGACGTTCTGTATTTTAGGCAGTCATTTAGGCAGACGTCTGTATTGCTTTCTTCAGATGTCTGTGTCATGCCCTGCTTCCCAGAGTGCGCTAAGATCGGCACGTGACAGAGCCAACCATGCTACCTGTGGCTAGGAAATATCCCTCCACAGTCATATTACAGCTGTCTAGAAGATATCAAGAACAGTAGAAATGAAATAAACTATCTAGTACATGTCCATATGCCAGAATAAACGAGTCAAGAAATAATATGCGGAAGTAATAAATCCAAGTAACAATAACAATCTGGAAAGTACGGAAATAACTAAACTAACTGGATACTAACAGGATCCTCACTGCTCGGCCTGACGGTGGAAATACTCCTGATCAGCCTGCGACAAAGGTAGAGGATCTGGGCCATGCAAAACCCAGACGTCAGTGCGTCATAATATCAAGCAATAATATTATCAAGAGGTAACAAGTCATGCAGGCATGAGTATGAACAATAATAAAAGTATAACAGTAACACGAATAAGAAACAGTGAAGGGTATAAGCACATGTGACGTGCAGTGAGTAATCTGGACTAAACTACTGGGTTAACTACTCTCAAGTCTTTGAAATCAATTTAATGAAACGTCGATGTAACTCAATAGTATCCCGTGCATGCCCAGGACCACGGTCAAGACTCTCGGGCTGAATCCGAGACGTGCCGCTAGGCAGTAAACATGTAACATGTACAGACGAATGATGTCAGCAGCATCATCCCGGGGCTAGCCTAGCCCGTAAAACTGATCAGTATAAGCATCGAACTGTCGAGTTACAAGTCAGGTTTCATCATTGATTTCCCCATACCCCCAAGTTATGTGTTCAAGTCAGGTATTGATAAATATGAAACTAATGCCAACACAGGATCAAGCAGGTACAGGTTTGTCTATGCAGACAACAGGATACGTCCGTCAGGACAACATGTCAGGATTGTCGGCATTAGAAACAGGATCAGGTAACATGTCAAGTAGTGGTGTATCAGTTCATGTCGAGTAGTGCACAGTGTAACAATGAGTGCCCAACAGTAAAATGTAGCAAGTATTGAATCAGGGTAAAAGTACGGATGTACGATAAAAGCATGGATGCATAAATATCTATCAGGGGTTAAATCATGACTATGTAGGATGCACATTATCAAGCATGGGGTACTAGTGTAACAATAATATGAATTGATATAATATGGCATGCAACTAGATATGTAGAATTAATGGTATGGATATACAATAAAACATGGATGCTCAAATATCTATCAGGGATCACATTTACAGCTCCAAGATTATGTAGGATGCACATTATCTAGCATGAGGTGTTAATGTAGCAGTAATATGAAATAACGTGATCTGTAGATACAGCTACATGTATATTAAATGATATGGATGCAAACAGGTGTCCGAAAACGGTAAACTTTAATATGGATGTATAATGCATTCAACATGTGATATTTTTATTCATATGGATGCATAATAATATACCTAACATGTAGTAAGATGAATTGGCATGCGACTAGATATGCAAATAATGATATGGATGAACACGGATGTCCGAAACCAGTAAAATAGTAAAAATGGTAATTTGGGATGCATAACTAAACATTATGTGATGTAATCATTCAAATGGGTGCAATATATTATAGTATAGCATGTAGCAAGATCAACTTGCCTGAGCGGATCGCACGATGGGTGTGTACGGCACGTCCGACGTCGGGTATTTGTCGCAACGCACACGTGGCACGCGGGACGGGTCCAGGTAAGGCAAGAGGGTAAACACGCAAGCCAGGGACGTTCACTGGATTGCCTGGATCGGCAGCGACGAGCACGGCTCCGGCGGGAGACCGGAAAAATACGAGATCAAGAAAGCACGAGAAGTAGAAAGAAGAAGAAGAGGAGGAGGAGGAGGAAGAAGAAAGATGTGGGTTTGGGGTTCTGGGCCGAGGTGGCGAGGGTGATGCTGAGGTTTGCCGGCGTGGGGTTTGCCGGCGAGGTGTAGTGGGTGTGCAGGGGGTTGCAGGAGGTGTTCGGGTTCGGGAAAAGAGAGGTTGAGAAGTGGAGTGGAGGAAGATGGAGAGGAGGTGACGACGAGGTCATTGACGGCGAGAGCGAGGTGAGGAGCTAGGGTTCTTGGTTGTCGGGGTTAGGTCGTCGGGGGTTCTTGGGTTCTCGTAGAAGAATGAGAGGAGTAGAAGAGAAGGTGGAGGCGGTGGAGGTTGTGAGGATGAAGATGGTGACGACGGTGATGAAGAGGTGATGAAGATGGTGTCGAGGAGAAGGGGAGGCAACGAGAATGGGTTAGGGTTAGGGTTCTCGTGGTCGGCAGTCTGCATGGGTTTAAAAAGAAAAGAAACGAAGGAGGAAAGAAAGAGGGAGGTAACTCTAGTGCAATAGGGAGGTGATGAGATTCGAGAAGGAAACAGTTTATGCGAGAGGGGGGGGAGAGAGAGGGTGAAAGAAAGAGAGAGAGAGTCTGTGCATGAGATTGTAATCAAATAAAAAAAATAAAATATATAATATATATATATATATATATATATATATATATATATATATATATATATATATATATATATATATATATATGCAGAGGAGAGAGAGAGGGACACAGGTTAGTTAAAGAAAATATATTTTGTTGTTAAAAAAAATATATAATGTTAATATATAATAGTATATATACAAAGAATTATAATATTGAATTTATTTGAAATTTAGGCTAATACAGAAATAGTCCAAAACATGCCCGGGTCGGGTCTAAAAATCCAGTTTTAAAATAAGGAAAATATACGTGTTAAGAAAAACCAAAATTGGATATCCGGGTAACGAAAATGCATACCCCCAAGAATGGATGCACGTACGTGCGCGTAGCCATCCAAACAAGTCCGTTTTCATTGAACGGGACGAGAACAAGATGTGCGGATGCTACCACAGGGTTAGGGGTATCATGCAGACCATGCAATGTATTTTTAAAATATTTTATGTGACTTTAAATGTTATACTTAAAAATGCAGATGCCAGATAAATACCAGTATGCAGTATACAATAATGTAAGTGCACGGATCCATATAACAAGCCAGGATAAATCATAAACATGAATCAAGACAGGTTTCAAGCAAGCGGGTCGGATGCAAATACAGATGTCAAATACACTATTTGCACCCAAAACACAGTAAATCAGGAAAATGCCATAAATAAAAAAATACTCAAAAAGAACTGGTATAAATGAACCAGGGTGTTACATTATACCCAACTACAAAAAGAATTTCGTCCTCGAAATTCCCGGAACAAGAAAAGATAAACAAACATGAAACTACAAGAATAGGTGTGGAAACTTCTGTCGAATCTCGTCTTCTCGCTCCCAAGTCGATTCTCTATGCGAGCGATTCTCCCAAGAAACAAGTACGAGAGGGATAAGCTTGTTTTTAAGGACCTTTTCTCTTCGATCAACAATCGACATCGGTCGATCCTCAAAGGTTAAATCCTCCCTTACAGTCAGCTCCGACTGATCCAGCACGTTTGTTTTATCTCGAACATACTTACGGAGTTGAGATAGATAAAACACGTCATGAACATTCGCCAAAGATTGTGGTAACTCCAATCGATAATCCACTTCTCCGACACGCTCCATAATCTCGAAAGGCCCCACGAATCAAGGACTAAGCTTTCATCGACTCCCAAAACGAATCACTCCTCTAGTCGGCGATATCTTCAGGAATACCAGATCACCAACAGTGAACTCTAGAGGTCTTCTCGATGTGTCGGCCCAACTCTTCTGCCGATCCTGTGCTATCTTCATGTGATTCCAGATAGTATTAACCTTCTCTACTGTTTGCACGATCAAATCCGGTCCCAACAATCTTCGTTCTCCAACATCGTCCCAACAAACAGGTGAACGACACTTGCAACCATACAATGCTTCGAATGGAGCCATCTGAATAGTCGCCTAAAAGCTGTTATTGTAAGAAAACTCCACCAAGTGTAGATGATCCTCCCATGAACCCTTGAAGTTTAACATGCAAGCTCTCAACATGTCTTCAAGAGTTTAGATCGTTCTCTCCGACTGGCCATCTGTCTGAGGATGATAAGCTGTGCTAAATTTCAATCGCGTCCCCAAACTTTCCTATAAACTCCTCCAGAAGTGCGATAAAAATCGGGTATCACGATCGGAAACGATACTCACAGGTACACCATGCAATCTCACAATCTTCTGCATGTACAGTTCTGCTAACGCTTCCGTTGACTGACCAACTCGAAACTGGATGAAATGAGCTGCCTTGGTCAATCGATCAACAATCACCCAAACTGCATTGTTGCCCTTTGGACTTCACGGTAAAGCTGTCACGAAATCCATGGTTATATGTTCCTACTTCCATTGAGGAATCGGAAGCGGTTGCAATAAACCAGCTACCCTTTGATGTTCAGCCTTAACTTGCTGACACACCAAGCACTTCGGTACAAAGCGGGCAATCTCCCTTTTCATACCTTCCCACCAGAAATGCTGTCGTAGATCACGGTACATCTTCGTGCCTCCTGGATGTACGGAATATGCGGAACTGTGTGCCTCCTTCATAACTTCTTCATGAATATCTTCTTTCGGCACACACAAACGGCTACCATATCGCAACAAACCATCTTCATGAATCAACAAGTCCGTTCGAAGTCCTGCTTCAACCTGTTCTCGAAACTTCTGCAATCTTGGGTCGTGCGACTGCGCTGCTTTAATATTATCGATCAATGACGACTGTACTTGCAGCTGCATCAATTGTCCCGAAGAATGCGGTAGCACAATCTCTAACTCGAATCTTTGAAAATCTTCGATAAGCTCCTTCTGTGCAGTCAGCATCCGAATTGCTGGCAACCGACTAAGTGCATCCGGCACTACATTAAATTTTCCCGGATGGTACTTGAGATCAAGATTATAGTCAGCCATCAACTCCAACCATTTACGCTACCTCATGTTAAGCTCTTTCTGCATGAACACATACTTTAGGCTTTTGTGATCGGTGAATACTTCAACCCTTTCGCCCAATAAGTAGTGTCTCCAAATCTTCAACTGCTGCAAGCTTCAAATCATGAGTTGGGCAATTCTTCTCATGGGTCTTCAACTGTTTCGATGCGTAAGCTATAACTTTCCCATGCTGCATCAAAACACATCCCAAACCTTTCCCAGATGAGTCGCTGTGAATCACCAATCCTCCGGAACCGTCGGTACAGTCAAAATAGGAGCGGTCATCAATCTTTGCTTCAACACCTCAAAGGCTGACGCATATTTATCCGTCCATACGAATGGTACTTCTTTTCACGTAAGCTTGGTCAAAGGCTCAGCCAATTAAACAAAATTCTCCACGAACCTTCTGTAATACCCGGCAAGTCTAAGAAAACTTCTGATCTCTGCTACGTTCTTCGGAATCGGCCAATCTTGAACTGCTGCAATCTTCTCAGGGAAAACGGCGATTCCATCTCCGGATACAACATGCCCCAAAAACTTCACTTCTTCAAGCCAAAACCCGCACTTGCTCATCTTTGCATACAATCTTTCTTGCCTCAATTTCTGCAGTGCGATCTTCAAGTGTTTAACATGCTCTTCAATGCTCCTCGAGTAGACCAGAATATCATCGATGAACACCACTATAAACTGGTCCAAGAACGGTGAAAAGATTCGGTTCATCAAGTCCATAAATATTGCCGGTGCATTCGTGACTCCTAATGGCATCACTAAATACTCGTAATGTCTATACCGAGTTTGGAACACAGTCTTGCAAATATCCTCCGATTTAACTCGAACTTGATGATATCCGGATCGCAAATCCAGCTTCGAGAATACCCTCGCGCCATTAAGTTGCTTGAATAATTTGCCAATGCGAGGGATCGGGTACTTGTTCTTAATAGTCACCCAGTTTAATTCTCGATAATCGATGTGCATCCTCCTTGTGCCATCTTTCTTCTTGACTAGAAGAACTGGAGCTCCCCAAGGTGAATTGCTGCTGCGTATCCAGCCCTTCTCAAGTAATTCGGTAAGCTGCTTCTTGACTTCTTCCAACTCCACTGGTGCCATTGGATAGTATGCCTTTGAGATTGGCGCTGCACCAGGAACAAGATCGATCGCGAACTCCACATCTTGTTTTGGCGGTAAACCCGAGATGTCCTCGAACACGTCCATGAACTCTTGAACCACAGCTGGCGCTTCCTCCATATCAACTTCCATCGACGAAAGAACATTGCTTGTCGGCCTAGCCCTAAACTCGACTGGCCCGATAGAACTGCTTCCTCCAGCAAAAACAAACTCCGGATGTCCGGGAATCTGGAAAATCACTTTCTTTGCCCTACAATCAATGTGAGCGTGGAAAGTGCCGAGAAAATCCATTCCCAAGACAACTTCATAACAATGGGATACACAAGAATTGAATAATTCTAATGCGGGAAAAACATGAACAAGTAGGATACCGAAAGCGACTTCACCTGAAGCCAAGACACTGAAGAAGATAAGCACGGTAAACAGGAATCAAGCTTGCGATGAATAATGACCATAAATCAAGGATATGAATCAAGACTAGGACTCCAAGTTACTTAAATAGAGCACTACAATGTAACCATGTTGCAGTTCATAGTTACAATCACATAACTCTGTTCAAGTCGCCTAAATCCAAGTGTCAGAATAGAGAGAAACAATAGGGAACCAAAAGGATTTCGAGTCGAGATGAAGGTCATTTGCATATCGTCAAGACAAGGGTCAAGAGAAAGATAAGATTCAAGAATCACGATAACAATGTGGCAGGACATGTTCCTAATTACAGGTTTTTTGATTAATGTATTGGGTCCAATACCCAAATACAAAAGAATCAAACCCGATTAACCTAAATCCTATGGCTCTGATACCAAACAAACCCTGTCACGCCCCGCTTCCCAGAGTGCGTTAAGATCGGCACGTGACAGAGCCAACCATGCTACCTGTGGCTAGGAAACATCCCTCCACAGTCACATTACGGCTGTCTAGAAGATATCAAGAACAGTAGAAATGAAATAAACTATCTAGTACATGTCCATATGCCAGAATAAACGAGTCAAGAAATAATATGCGGAAGCAATAAATCCAAGTAACAATAACAATCTGGAAAGTATGGAAATAACTAAACCAACTGGATACTAACAGGATCCTCGCTGCTCGGCCTGACGGCGGAAATACTCCTGATCAGCCTGCGACAAAGGTAGAGGATCTGGGCCATGCAAAACCCAAACGTCAGTGCGTCATAATATCAAGCAATAATATTATCAGGAGGTAGCAAGTCATGCAGGCATGAGTATGAACAGTAATAAAAGTATAACAGTAACACGAATAAGAAACAGTGAAGGGTATAAGCACATGTGACGTGCGGTGAGTAATCTGGACTAAACTACTGGGTTAACTACTCTCAAGTCTTTGAAATCAATTTAATGAATCATCGATGTAACTCAATAGTATCCCGTGAATGCCCAGGACCACGGTCAAGACTCTCGGGCTGAATCCGAGACGTGCCGCTAGGCAGTAAACAGGTAACATGTACAGACGAATGATGTCAGCAGTATCATCCCGGGGCTGGCCTAGCCCGTAAAACTAATCAGTATAAGCATCGAACTGTCGAGTTACAAGTTACGTTTCATCATTGATTTCCCCATACCCCAAGTTATGTGTTCAAGTCAGGTATTGATAAATATGAAACTAATGCCAACACAGGATCAAGCAGGTACAGGTTTGTCTATGCAGACAACAAGATACGTCCGTCAGGACATGTCAGGATTGTCGGCATTAGAAACAGGATCAGGTAACATGTCAAGTAGTGGTGTATCAGGTCATGTCAAGTAGTGCACAGTGTAACAATGAGTGCCCAACAGTAAAATGTAGCAAGTATTGAATCAGGGTAAAAGTACGGATGTACGATAAAAGCATGGATGCATAAATATCTATCAGGGGTTAAATCATGACTATGTAGGATGCACATTATCAAGCATGAGGTACTAGTGTAACAATAATATCAATTAATATAATATGGCATGCAACTAGATATGTAGAATTAATGGTATGGATACACAATAAAACATGGATGCTCAAATATCTATCAGGGGTCACATTTACAGCTCCAAGATTATGTAGGATGCACATTATCTAGCATGGGGTGTTAATGTAGCAGTGAAATAAGGTGATCTGTAGATGCAGCTATATGTAAATTAAATGATATGGATGAAAACGGGTGTCCGAAAACGGTAAACTTTAATATGGATGTACAATGCATTCAACATGTGATATTTTTATTCATATGGATGCATAATAATATACCTAACATGTAGCAAGATGAATTAGCATGCGACTAGATATATAAATAATGATATGGATGCACACGGATGTCCGAAACCAGTAAAATAGTAAAAATGGTAATGTGGGATGCATAACTAAACATTATGTGATATTATTATTCAAATGGGTGCAATATATTGTAGTATAGCATGTAGCAAGATTAACTTGCCTGAGCGGATCGCACGAAGGGTGTGTACGGCACGTCCGACATCGGGTATTTGTCGCAACGCACACGCGGCACGCGGGACGGGTCCAGGCAAGGCAAGACGGTAAACACGCAAGCTAGGGACGTTCACTGGATCGCCTGGATCGGCAGCGACAAGCACGACTCCGGCAGGAGACCAAAAAAATACGAGATCAAGAAAGCACGAGAAGAAGAAAGAAGAAGAAGAAGAAGAGGAGGAGGAAGAAGAAGAAAGATGTGGGTTTGGGGTTCTGGGCCGAGGTGGTGAGGGTGACGATGAGGTTTACCGGTGTGGGGTTTGCCGGCGAGGTGCAGTGGGTGTGCAGGGGGTTGCAGGAGGTGTTCGGGTTCGGGAAAAGAGAGGTTGAGAAGTGGAGTAGGGGAAGGTGGAGAGGAGGTGACGACGAGGTCGTCGACGGCGAGAGCGAGGTGAGGAGCTAGGGTTCTTGGCTGTCGGCGTTAGGTCGTCGGGGGTTCTTGGGTTCTCGTGGAAGAATGAGAGAAGGAGAAGAGAAGGTGGAGGCGGTGGAGGTTGTGAGGATGAAGATGATGACGACGGTGATGAAGAGGTGATGAAGATGGTGTCGAGGAGAAGGGGAGGCGACAAGAATGGGTTAGGGTTAGGGTTCTCGTGGTCGGCAGTCTGCATGGGTTTAAAAAGAAAGGAAACGAAGGAGGAAAGAAAGAGGGAGGTAACTCTAGTGCAATAGGGAGGTGACGAGATTCGAGAAGGAAACAGTGTATGCGAGAGGGGAGATAGAGAGAGAGAGAAAGAGAAAGAAGAGAGAAATAGAGAAAGAAAGAGAGAGAGTCTGTGCATGAGATTGTAATCAAATAAAAATACTATATATATATATATATATATATATATATATATAAAAGGATATATGCAGAGGAGAGAGAGGGACACAGGTTAGTTAAAGAAAATATATTTTGTTGTTAAAAAAAATATATAACGTTAATATACAACAGTATATATACACAAAGAATTATAATATTGAATTTATTTGAAATTTAGGCTAATACAAAAATAGTTCAAAACATACCCGGGTCGTGTCTAAAAATCCAGTTTTAAAATAAGTAAAATATACGTGTCAACCAAAACCAAAATTGGATATCCGGGTAACGAAAATGCATACCCCCAAGAATGGATACACGTACGTGCGCGTAGCCTTCCAAACAAGTCCGTTTTCACTGAACGGGACGAGAACAAGATGCGCGGATGCAACCACAGGGTTAGGGGTATCATGCAGGCCATGCAATGCATTTTTAAAATATTTTATGTAACTTTAAATGTTATACTTAAAAATGCAGATGCTAGATAAATGCCAGTATGCAGGATACAATAATGTAAGTGCACGGATCCATATAATAAGCCAGGATAAATCATAAACATGAATCAAGACAGGTTTCAAGCAAGCGGGTCGGATGCAAATACAGATGTCAAATACACTATTCGCACCCAAAACACAGTAAATTAGGAAAATGCCATAAATAAAGAAATACTAAAAAAGAACTGGTATAAATGAACTAGGGTGTTACAGTCTGTGTAGGGTGTTTTTTGTCACCCCATTGAGATGGGAATACGCGTCGCTTGTCAGGCATATACAAATTCCCCCTACCTAAGGTAGGCCGGGGGTTTATTGATTGTGGGAATCCGAATCTCCGGCAGCCGCATGCTAAGCTGCCGTTAATTACCCCTCGCTTTTGAAGCGAAGGAACCTCCGATTGACGGGTCAAACTGCTCATGCGAACTCAATGGGCGGTGTGCGTGCGTTGTGTTTTGGAAGGGGCGAGGAGTGTCCTAAGGACGCGTGCGTGGCGCGTGGGCGCTGGATGCCAGCACCTCACGTGCCCGGCACGTGATCAGGAGTTAAACTCCTGCAGAAAAAGGGGCTTAACTCCGGTATTAGGAGTTAAACTCCCGGAAGGATCTTGAGTGGATTAAACTCCCAACAGAGTTTTATTTTTAGAGTTAAACTCCAAAAGGGTCTGGATGTGGAGTTAAACACCTATGAGAATTTGGATCTTGGAGTTGAACTCCTCGAAGATCTTTGTAGGTGATCAAAGGGGACCCCTTTCTTCTCCCTTGAGCCCTGGATCTTCTCTTGAGCCTTGGATTTTTCCCAAAGTGGGATTTTTGGAGATGGGTCTCTTTCTTTCTCCTCTCTGTTGGCTGGATCTTAGAGGAAAGAGGGTGAGACTTAAAAATCTCCCATTTTAGGGATTTGATGGAAGGTCCGAGCTCCCCTTCAAGGATTTTATGGTGACAAACTATTTCTTTTTGGAAAAGGAAGAGTTAAACTCTTGATTTAATTCAAAAATGGGGAGGAAGGTTTAGAACCTTGAGGAAGGAGAAGGAGGCACATAAACCTAGCTTTCGAAGGGAATGAATTCTTTTTTTTTCCATTTCTTCATCATATTTCCTTATATAGGCTTACAAATTTACACATAGCCCCTTGGGTTTTAAAAAATGGCATTTTGCCCATCTCATGCCTCATGTGCTCATTTCTTTTGATCATGAGCCATGGGCTTTGCAAAAACATGGCTTTATGCCCATTTTCCTTATATTTATTCATAAAAATTATATTATTGATTTATTACATAATTTTCATTTTGGTATGGGAGAGGCTGGCCGCGGGGCTCGACTTGGGCATGGGCCCACTTGACCTGAGCTTGGGCCCGCTTACTTGGGGTTGAGTTTGACTTTGACTTGGTCAATCGGGATGTAATTTTTGACCCCAACAGTTTGCTCTCGTATTGGGCCGAATTCTGATGTATTTAGGAAAGTTAGTTGGAGAATAATTTGAAGATTTATTTAGAGATTATTTTGAAAATTTGATGAGATCTAAATTAAGCATTCTAGTAGGATTAGGTTTAGGGTTTCTAGGCCTATAAATATAGATTGATTAGGCTATTTTGTTTAGTAGTAGAAGAAGAAGAATTGAAGAGAAGTTTTTGTTAGGGTTTTCTAGCACCCCAGCCATCTACAAAAATTTTGGTGATTTAAAAATCCGGCGCTAAAAAACCTGTCCTAGAATCTAACCATAAACCGAAACTAGCTGACAAAGAGGAGATCTTAACTACTATGATAGAAGTATCTCACCAAAAGATTCGTGTCCTTCGGTCTTCTATTCTCTTCGTTTGCTCCTTGAGATCTTCATGATCGAGCTTGACCGCCGGTCTTCCTCCGTCGAAGATGATCCATCCGAGAGTTGTAGCTCATGGCTCTAGCTCCACACTAAAAGTCTAGTGGAGCAAGTAGAGACTTTAGGTTGCTAGTCTAAAATGTCTAGGATGTAGTGAATGGTTCTTAGTGAATATCTATCTCACCTCATCTCTTAATTCTCAACACATGAATTGTAGAGAGGAAGATCAAGAAGAAGGTGGAGGAGCTCAAGAAAGAATAATGAAGAGAGTGAAGCAAAAATGGTGAGAAATGAAATCCCATGAGAGAGAAAAGATCAACCATAGTTTTGTAAAAACTTTTTTTCAATATAAAAACTCAACCATGCTTGAATAGTTTGCATAAATGAATTGAATATTCATTTGTCAACATTATTGAAGTATGGTTCTCACTATACTCACCTCACTGCCTTTACACCTCATTTTCCATTTAAAATAAATGGATAAATCTAAAATGGGGTGTCCACCTTTTAGAATGTTTTCTGTATAAATGCGGAATACACTCTACTGTATATACATACCCGTATTCGTATCAAAATACGAATAACCAAAGAGATAGAATAACACAAAGAACATAATACTAGAATATACATATCGAAATATATATACGTAAATTATTAAATCAATACCTGATTTAATAATCCGGCTCAATCCCGAGCCGGCTAGTATTATCAACCGTCCTATCGAAAGTCCGGATAACTAGTACAATCATTCGATCAGAACCCTGCACGTATCAAATATGGCTACTATATCATTTCGCCTGAGCCAGAGAAACCCCCTGTGTGGGATTCTAAAGACTCGACAGTATGCCTGCAGTGAGTTACGGGATAAATCCATAACCACGAGCACGTCAGCGGTACTAACTGTACATAACGGTTACCCGGGTACCTGTCGAAAAGGAAGGCCGACGAGCAAACTCATCCGGATCCCTACTGAGCCTATCTGTGACAATCTCCGTACAGTCCGGTCTTTTCGTCTGAAAGTATCACATACCGGGTCTAGGGGATGGTAAACGTCAGACCCTAATAACCCGATAATTCATGCTGATGTGGCTCAGGACCAATCCGGAAAACTACTGATCTAACTATCAGTAAATCCTAACTGTCTTGGCCAAGGTCTTATGGTGCTGACCAATCGAACACAGTGCGATATCAACTCCCTATACCGGGAGAGACGAATCCCCAACAATCGCTCACTGTCTCAATGTGGCTCGGGACTGTACCCAACTAAAACCTGTTTGCACGCCTCAGTAGAGCCGTGGTAGGGTAGTAATCAAAGTACAGTGGGAACTCACATGAGACAAATGACGATCTCAGGTCTGAAGACTAACCTGTACTCATGTCACCTGAGAACTGATATCTGACGATAGGTATAGTACCATCTAGAAGTTCTTGACGAGTCCGTCCAGTGTACTCACCCCCAGTGAGCACTCGTATACGATCTTAGGTGCGAAAGACCAATTGCCGTGGGACCAACCATCGCCCCTCGTCGGGGTCTAGAAACGTATATACTAGTCTACTCCGGAATATCGATGTCCAGTCTCGATTCTCCCATGACTAAGGACATTTTAAGGATGTGCTTATCGACTACCCAACTCCCACAAGTATGATCGCCATCACAACGCCAGTAGTCAAACAATGATCCTACGGGCTTCATCAATATGATACATAATAACAAGTAAAATATATGAATATGTTAAGATAAAGACAAACCAAATAACATACTATCATATCGAGCAAGATTGTCCTGTACATACATATGTCCAAGCATCCACATGTATACATATACAATAATGGCCTCTAGGGCATACATATCCAACAATCTCCCGCTTGCACTAAGGCCATACATTGGCGTATCGAGTACTCAATGTCTTTACTAGGGCTAGTTGTTAGCGTATCGCATACCCAACATCTCAAATAGTCTCTCGAACCGTGCTTGAGGGAGGGCCTTGGTGAATGGATCCGCCGTGTTGTATTTTGTGTCCACTCTCCGTACCTCGATCTTCCGGCGATCAACGATCTTCCTAATCAGGTGATACTGCTTCAAGATATGTCTAGATTTCTGATAGGACTGTGGTTCCTTTGCTAAATCCATAGCTCCATTGTGTTGGGTTACGACAGCCCCCCGGCCATCAATCCGTGACCAAATGAGGAACAAAAATTTATAAAACTTGGCGCTACCACAACCAATTACCTTGATATACCCATAAGCCCTAGATAATTGTTAGGGTCGAAAATTGCACCCCGGTTGACCAAGTCAAAGTCAAGGTCAACCCCAAGCCAGGTGGCCCAAGCCCAGATCAGGTGGGCTCATGCCCGAGTCGAGTCCGAACATGAAGCGGCCGGCCTCCCCCATGCTGAAATAAAAAATCATGTAATAAATAATTTTGATGTAATTTTTTTATGCATTAATGGGCATAAAGCCAAATTTTTGTAAAGCCCATGGCTTATGTGCAAAAAGAAATAGCACATGAGACATGGGATGGGCAAAATGCCATTTTGTAAAGCCCAAGGGGCTATATGTAAATGTGTAAGCCTATATAAGACAACATGATGATGAATAAAATATATACTTTTCATTCCCTCAAAAATCTAGGGTTTGTGACTCCTTCTCCTCCTTCCTCAAGGTTCCAAACCTTCTCCTTTCTTTTGAATTAAATCAAGACTTTTACTCTTTCTTTTAAAACTAAATAGTTTTTCACCACAAAACCCACAAAGGGGAGCTCAGATCTTCCATTAGATCTCAAAAAGGGGTGATTTTTAAATCTCATATCTCTTGTTCTTCAAGATCCGGCTAACAGAGGAAGAAGAAGGAGACTAATCTCCGAAAATCCCACTTTGGAGGAGATCCAGGGCTCAAGGGAGAAGCCCCTTCATCAGCTCCAAAAATATCTTAGGAGTTTAACTCCTCAGAAACACACACACACACACACACACACACACAAATAATAAGTATTTCTTTTCGGGAGTGTTGGGGTCAAAATTTGCACCCCAGTTGACCGGGTCAAAGTCAAGGTCAACCCTAAGTAAGCGGGCCCAAGCCCAAGCAAGTCGGCCCACGCCTAAGTCGAGCCCCGCGGCCGGCCTCCCCATGCCAAAATAAAAATCATATAACAAATAATTTTGATGTAATTTTGTGTGCATGAATGTAAGCAAAATGGGTATAAAGCCAAAACATTGTAAAGCCCATGGCTTATATGCAAAAAGAAATAGCACATGAGATATGGGATGGGCAAAATGCTATTTTGTAAAGCCCAAGGGGTTATGTGTAAATGTGTAAGCCTATAAGAGGTAACATGATGAAAATATCTAATATACTTTTCATTCTCCGCAAAAACTAGGGTTCCTGTGCCTTCTTCGCTTTCCTCAAGGTTCTAAACCTTCTTCTTTCTTTTAAATTAAATTAAGAGTTTTACTCTTTCTTTTCTAAAACTAAATAGTTTTTCACCACAAAACCCACAAAGGGGAACTCATATCTCCTATCAGATCTCAAAAATAAGAGATTTTTAAAATTTCATACTTCTTCTTCTTCAAGATCCAACCGACAGAAGAGGAGGAAGGAGACCCATCTCCAAAAATCCCACTTTGGGGAAGATCCAGAGCTCAAAGGAGAAGCCCCTTCATCAGCTCCAAAAATATCTTAGGAGTTCAACTCCATAAGTCAAATCGGGAGCACAGCTCCCAATGCAGGGATCAAGTCCCTTTTCTGCTGACGCCTGATGCCCGCGTGACAGGCACGTGGGACGCTGGCACTCTGTCGCACAGCGCCCGCGTGCCAGGCACATGGGGCGCTGGCGCTATGGCGTACAGCGCCCGCGTGCCAGACACGTGGGGCGCTGGCCCACGCATCCTTTGGATGCCCTTTCCTTTTTTTTTATATATGTACTGTATACACACACACACGCACGCACGCACGCACGCACATATTCCACGAAACTGTCCCTGTAAGAAAAAAAATTTCTAACGGGGCGCTGCCCCGCACCCCACATGGGGGCTGCTAGCCCCCTTGACCTCCAGCCCGCTATCCGGGTAGCGGGACCCCCGTAAAAACTCTGCGGGCCCACCGATATATCCAAAACCCCTTCAAAACAAAACACTGCACATTGAGTTCACATGACAAGTTTAACCCGTTAATCGGAGGTTCTCTCGCTCTAAAGGCGAGGGGTAATTAACGGCAGCTTAGTCCGCGGCTGCCGGAGATTCGAATCCCCACAATCAATAAACCCCAGCCTACCCTAGGCAGGGGGAATCTGTAATGCGCCTGACAAGCACGTGCGTATTCCCATCTTAATGGGGTGACGATAAACACCTTACAGCTTCTGGCATGCCCGGTGGGACCAATCTCTCCTCCCATATTTCGGGTTAAACGTTCATGCGAACTCAATCAATATACATATCTATATTTATATTAAAATAATGCTCTTTCATGCAGGTTTTCAAGCAATCACTTCTCAACAATGTCTCCAAAGATGAACTCAGCTCCCATCTCATACATGATGAAGATGGATTCTAGGACGGTCCTCCCGGCAAGTCTCGGATGACAGTGGGAAGAACCGCTGCTACAATTTGGGTCTATTCTGTTTGTCTCGGCTAATGCCATCCCTGCACCTCAAGCTCCGGTAACCGACAAACCGGCCTCAAAAGGCAAAAGGCCAAACGTGTTGATCTTGAGGGTGCCTCAACCTAAACGCGAGTCGGTGTTCAAACGGCTCTCCATAGCCCCAGCTGGGGGCAAAGCCGTCAGAACAAAAGAAGTTGCTAGACGTCGTGGGCAAGCCCAGGCAATACCTTCGACGGACACGCGGGCGGATGTCTTCTCAAGCCTCCCCATCACTCAGCCTATGGCGGCTTCCCGAAGAGCAGAAGCTTGCCAAGCGCTCAAGGCAGAGAAGCTGAGGCAGAAGCGGCTCAGATACAGAGCCAACAAAAGGGCTAGGGCTCTGGCCATGTTAAAATTTATGAATTTCTAAAGCCCAGACCGCTCCGTGAAACCAGCTGCCAGTGATGAAAGGATGGCTGAATGTGTTATCCACACCGTCTACGTGGTGGGCATGCGTCCCAGCGACAACCTTCGCAGCAAAAGTAAGGATGTCACGCCCCGCTTCCCGGTGTACGGCGAAGAGGACGCGACGAGGTCCGCTACGTATATACTTAGAAGTACATACGCTAAGCGTATCTAAGCAATATAAAAGTAAATCACAAGAGACAAGAGATATAGAAACAACAGCAACTTTATTAATAACATTCTTTTGTACAATGCATGAAAAGTAAATACAACTGAAATGAAAAGCGATGCCTAAACAATGGCATAACAGGAAATGAAAATACTGAATAGAACAAGGTACAATGTCTAGAGATCAGGGTCTTCGTAAAACTGCTCCAAGTCTTCACCGGTGGGCTCGATCTCTGCTGGGTCCAAAGCACCTGACGACATTCAAAGAAGAAGAAATAGAATGTCGTCAGCGAACAGGTCGCTCGGTAAGTCCCAAAGATAAAGAAGAATTAGAAAAGACAGAATAAGAGATATTTTCTAAAGAGATTGTAAAATATTTTAGAATATTGTGTTAACGCTGTTGTTTGTAGCTTGGTACAGAAGGATGCCAGTGTATACGAGAGGGGTCTCTATATGCTAGAGATCAGGGCAAACGGAATGTACAAGGAACTGTTAAGCCACGGTACAACAGCAACGGAATATAGGTTAGGTGTCTTAATCTGACCACCTCGTGCCACCTTTAACACCTTCCGTACCAATCTACCCCTTAAACCCTGTAGTGTTTTGATATTATTGTTGTATTGTATTGTGTAAGTTGGATGACTGACCAAAACTATGATATCAGTAAACAGATTGTAACTGCATAATCAGGTAAAAGGTATAACGGGATAATGGATGTATATCCATGGTTTGATTCAGTCAAGTTGCATAGATTGTTAACTGGATTCTGGGATTCATGTATTCATATTGAGTTGGAATATTAAAGAATATAGATTGACTTGAATCATATTCAAGTCAGAAATAATCAGACTCAAACCCGAGTCAGACTAAAAGAAATGTAAGTCGAAGTTCTATATTTGTTAGGGTCATTATTGTAATTTATAAAACTTGAGGGGGTTTTATGTAAAAATACTTTTGTATAGTTTTCAAGATACACCTCAAGTATTTATTATTCGTCTTTATTGTTATAATGAGTGTGATTTTATTTTATGATATTTCTAGTGAAAATATCCTAATTACATAAATAAAGGTATTAATTTGTGATGTTGATTTAATTGAAATTCATGGTATTTTAATGTAACTTTTAATCTTGTAATTTTTAGGAAAAGGTGGAAACTTTATCTTATAATAAAATAGGTGTTTAAATGATAAATATACATATGTTTATACAAGAATAATTTTTAATAAATATTTTATTTTCCAAAAATCTCATTTTTCTTAAATATCGTATTTTAAACCTTTCGAGACCGAATGCTCCTTGCGGAGATCTGAATCTCACACTACTAAGCCCGAGGGTGCACGATAAACCGTACTATCTTTAACGAGTTCCCCAAAGGTGGGTTGTAGTGGCGCTTTGCAAAGATTTAATAAATACTAATCATTTAGAAAACGGTTTTATAAAGATAAGGTATTTATTTGTAAAAGGTGTAAATTTCCATATTTTAGATTCTAGGGTTTTCTAAGCCAACTAGCCTATTTCTAAATGGTCTAAACGACAAGTCATTAGAAGTGTCAAATCGCCTCTTCACCGCCAATTGCGGCCGGGTAAGTGCCACGTGAGTGGGAGGCTCTCCACTACAAGTAGTGGCCCTAATTAAGTAACCACTCATCTTAGACACACTTGCCTAGACACCACAAAGTTAGGTTTAGATAAACGATCGATGTCCACGACATATCGTATTTTCCTAATAAAAAATATTGTTTTAAAATTATTTAAAACTTAGAACTTTTAGAAAAGGTTTTATTAAGAAAAGGGTATTTAAATGTAAAATCTTGTATTATCGTATTCTAAGTTTTGATGATATCAATTAGGGTTGTATTTGCGTGTGTGTGGAGGTAGGTAATTACCTCGTGATCTACTTTAAGGTATAGCATTGTTAAAGGGTTAAATGTGATAAACTAAACATAGTGGTATTTAAGTGCAAAAATACGGTATATTGCAAAAGCTATCATTTCATGTATGAAAACTTGTTCAAATTAATTTTTAAGTGATTAGTAGTCAACATGAAGATATTTAAGTATTATGGAATTGGTGATAAGTGAGATTTGATAGAAAACCGAATCGGAAATCGGTTTGTTCCGATTTCCGTCGGGTTTGAAAAGTCGTATTTTAATGGAAGAAAAGAAAGGTAGAAAAGAGGGACTTACGGGTTTGGACAACGCTAGAGAGTGAGAGGGAGGTAGAGGGTTTTTCGGCGCGTCGAAACGTCATCGAGAGCTCCTAGCACAATCACCGGAAAGTCGCCGTTGATTTCATCAGCGGTTCGCCTTTCGTTCATTTTCTAACGTACCAAGTTCTCTTGGAATTTTGAGAGAGTGGACTTAGGAATTTAGGATGAGAGGGTAGAGGGTAGGGGTGTTTATATAGGGTTAGGCTAGGGTTAAGGTTTTAATTAAAAAAAATATAAAAAATATATGAAAAATCATTAAAATCATTAAAATTTTGGAGTAAAAGGGATTTATTGGGCTTTCTGTAACCGGTCAAGAAATTTAGTGTATGCAGGTGAGAAGACTAGGTCAACACGGACTCGGCCGTCCGGCGGCGCCGGCCCGAGTCGGGCCGAGTCGAAGGCTCGTCGGGTGGGGAACATCTTGGGGGGATTTATGGTATATTTAGTTTTTGGTCTTCAGTTCAAGTTTTATGAGTTATGGCCTTTTGACTGTTGACTTTCCAAAGAATTTAAAACAAAATAAATATAAAAATAATGTGGGGCATGGGATTTGAACTCTGGTGGCTTGGTTCAGCAGTGCAAGGTATTACCAATGAGCTACAAGCTCCTTCTTGTAATTATGGAGTGAAATAAATGCTTAAAGAGATATCAGCCGTAATAAATACTCCAAGTATACATTGAATTTAAAAAAATTCTTTATACATTAAAAATGGAGTTGTTACAGTCTACCCTCCTTACAAAAATTTCGTCCTCGAAATTTTCAACTTTTATTTGTGGACTAGTTTACAAAGAGGTGTGGATATCTAGTACGCATTTCATCCTCCCTTTCCTAAGTGGACTCTCCTGGAGTGTCTTTCCTCCACATCACTCGAACCAAGTTAACTTTCTTGTTCCGAAGTGTCTTCACTTTCCTGTCCAGGATCTCCACGGGCTGTTGTTCACAAGACAAGTCGGGCTGTATAGTGAGCTCGGAATGATCGAGAACATGGCTGGGGTCACTCACGACTCGTTCGAGTATGTCGAACGGTCCAATATATCTCGTACTCAACTTACCCCGTCTTCCAAAATAGATCACTCCGCGGTTCGGAGATATCTTCAGGAATATGTGATCTCCTGGCTGGAACTCTAAGTGTCGTCTCTTTGCATCAGCCCAGTGCTTCTGTTGATCTTGGGCTATGCGCATCCTTTCCCTGATAGTACGAACCACATCAACAGTTGCTACTATCATTTCTGGTCCAAGAAGTTCCCTATCTCCGATGTCGTCCCAACTTAATGGCGATCGACACTTCCTTCCATACAATTCTGCAAAAGGTGCCATTCCTATGCTTGCTTGGTAGCTGTTGTTGTACGAAAACTCCACAAGATGTAGGTGATCTTCCCACGATCCTTTGAAGTCTAGCATACACGCTCTAAGCATATCCTCCAAGATCTGAATAGTTCGTTCCGACTGACCATCTGTTTGTGGATGATAAGCCGTGCTGAAGTTCAGACTTGTTCCCAAGCTTGCTTGCAGACTTTGCCAAAATTGCGATCGGAACCTGGTGTCACGATCGGAGACAATGCAGACCGGTACTCTATGAAGTCTCACAATTTCCTGTATGAGTTCATGGGTATCAGAGATAGTACATTATGAAGAATTTAAATCTTAATTAGATTATTACCTCCATGTACTTCCTTGCTAGTGTCTCAGTAGATTGGCCAACTCGAAATGGGATGAAGTGAGCCGACTTTGTGAGTCGATCCACAATGACCCATATGGTATCGTTACCCTTTGTGCTGCGAGGAAGAGCAGTCACAAAGTCCATCGTGATGTGTTGCCACTTCCATTCTGGGATTGGTAACGGTTGAAGTAATCCAGCAGTCCTGTGATGTTCAGCCTTTACTTGCTGACACACCAAGCATTTTGCGACGCTTCTGGTTACTTCAAGCTTCATTCCATGCCACCAATAATTCTGACGTAGATCTTTGTACATTTTGGTACCTCCAGGGTGTACTGAATAGGGAGAGCTGTGAGCTTCTTTCATTAACTCTTCCCGAACAGGACCTTTTGGTACACACAATCTGCTGCCGTATCTCAAAGATCCGTCTTCATGGATGATGAAGTCTGTTCTGAGTCCATTCTCCACTTGTTCTCTGATCTTTTGCAACTTAGCATCACTTGATTGAGCTGCTTTGATCTGATTGACAATGGTTGATTGAACTTGTAAATTCATCAAACTTGAAGCATTACCTGGCATGACTACTTCAATCTCCATCTGATGCAAGTCTTGTTGAAGCTTCCACTGAGCGGTGAGATTCATTGCTAATGGTTGGCGACTAAGAGCATCAGGTACTACATTCACCTTCCCTGGGTGATATTGTAAGTTGATGTCAAAGTCCGCCATGAGTTCTAACCATCTTCTCTGCCGCATATTCAACTCCTTCTGAGTAAACACGTACTTCAGGCTCTTATGATCTGTGTAGATGTTCATTCATTCACCAAGTAGATAATGACGCCAAATCTTGAGAGCAAAGATGACGGCTGCCAACTCCAAATCATGCGTCGGATAATTGCGCTCATGGATCTTCAGCTGTCTTGAAGTATAAGCCACAACCTTACCGTGCTGATGTAGAACACATCCTAATCCCTTACCGGATGCATCACAATGCACTTTGAATCCTCCAGATTGATCCGGTATGACGAGAATAGGTGCTGATGTCAACCTTGACTTGAGTTCTACGAAAGCTTGTTCGCATGCTTCTGACCACACAAATTCTTCATCTTTACGTGTGAGCTTGGTCAGGGGCGTTGCTATCTTCGAAAAGCATTCAATAAACCTTCTGTAATATCCAGTTAAACCTAAGAAACTTCCAATATCCTTCACTGACTTTTGTGTAGGCCATTCGCTAACTGCCGAAACTTTTGCTGGATCTACAGAGATTCCTTCTCCTGATACGATATGTCCAAGAAAACCAACTTGATTTAGCCAAAACTCGCACTTGCTGTACTTGGCATAAAGCTGATGTTGTCGAAGAGTTTCTAGGACAATTCATAGGTGTTCTGCATGTTCTTTCCGACTCTTAGAATATACCAAGATGTCGTCGATGAAGATGACAACAAACCTGTCTAGATACTGCCGAAAAACTTGATTCATTAGGTTCATGAATATTGCGGGTGCGTTGGTCACTCCAAATGGCATCACTAGAAATTCGTAATGTCCATAACGAGTTCTGAAAGCTGTTTTGTGAATATCAGCCTCCTTGACCTTCACTTGATGATAACCTGAACGAAGATCTAATTTAGAGAAAACATAAGATCCACTTAGGTGATCGAATAAATCATCGATGCGCGGGAGCGGATACTTGTTCTTTATAGTGACTTCGTTCAAGGCTCTGTAATCGATGCACATTCTGTATGAACCTTCCTTCTTCTTCACAAGTAGTACAGGTGATCCCCAACTTGAAGTGCTGCGACGAATCCATCCTTTCGCCAGTAATTCTTCCAACTGTGTTCGGACTTCCTTCAAACCTTCCGGACTTAAACGATAGGGTGCTTTGATCACCGGTTGTGCTCCCGGTACTAAATCAATACTGAATTCAAGAGCTCAATCGGGAGGCAAACCTGATATATCGTCAGGAAATACATCGTCGAACTCTCGAACTACATCTGGTCTTGATTCTTCCTCCGCTTGAGCTGCTGCAACTACTGCTTCTCTTGGCTTCGCTTTGTAGGTACTTGGCTCCAGTGTACGGTCTCCGCTTTTGAAATAGAAGACCGGATGGTCTGGAATCTCGAATACTACCCTCCTTTGACGACAGTCTATGGTAGCATAAAAAGTTCCAAGCCAATCCATTCCTAGAACCACATCAAAGTTCGGTATGTCCAGCACTTTGAAGTCAGCATAAAACTCTCGACTGCAGACGACGACTGGACACAAGCTGTATCCCATAGTTGCCTTTAGAACGCCATTTCCTGAACTGACATTCCAGCTGGATATAAGCGGTGAGACTAGAATCGCATGGGTTCGGACAAACCGTTGCGACATAAAGCAGTGTGATGCTCCAGTATCAAACAGTGCAAGTGCAGGGATTAAGGATACTAAGATTGTACCTAAGGTATGTAGGATTTGTTTTAGGTATAGAAAATATGTAACTAAGTTGCAGGATAGAAAAGCAATGTTTGAAAAGAAAAGTTTACCAGTGGCCTCAGCTTCTTCCACAGACATCGTGAAAGCCTGGCGCCTGGGTACATTCCTCCTGGCCTGAGGAGCATTCCTCGGAACGTTCCTTTGAGCTTGATGGAACTGATGAGGAGGTGGTGCAGCTTGTGGTCCTCTGGGTGGTGCAGGTAGTGCAGGTCTGGGAGCAGGTGCCTTAAGAGCTGGTCGCTGCGAATAAGTAAGTGCTGGCCTGGGTGCAGCAACTGGGTTCTGTCTTTGGGGACAAGACCCAATATCGTGAGTAGCTGAGCCGCAGACTAAGCAAAGGCGGTTGGCTCGATGGCAGTCCTTCATCATATGTCCAGTTCTCTTGCAGTAGGTGAAAAAGGCTGGGCTGGGACGATGGGTTGGTACTCTGGGTTGCCTTGGCACGAAAGGTGGCCTAGACGAGGCTCCACCTGCCATCTGGTTGGCAGGGCATTTGACTCTTGCAGACTGAGGTCTGCCCCTTGTTTTTATCACTGCCTCATAACTGCGGGCAGCTTCCAGAGCATCCTCATGAGTCAGAAATTTTCCCGTGGCTAGAGCAGCCTGAATCTCCGTGTCCAGTCCTTGTTGAAAGCGACGGGCTCTGATCTCGTCCGTCGGTATCAAGTGTGCCGCGAATCTGTTTAAAGATTGTGTTAGCTGTGTAGTATGTGATATTTAAAAATTGAACTATTGTGACATATCTTACCGGCTTAACATGGTGAATTCAGCGTCGTATTCATCTACTGATTTGTCCCACATTGAACCCTGTTGTAGATGAATGAACTGCCGCTCCATTGCAAGCCTGGCAGTCACAGGGAAGTATTTCGCGTCGAACTTCTCGCGAAAAGTCTTCCATTCAATCGGCTGTACCAGACGGCTTTCTTCCGCCTTCCACCAGTTGCGAGCATTATCCGTGAATTGTAGTTTCGCCACACGGACCCAAGCTATGTCTGGCACTTATGCTGCCGCCAGATCATCTTCGATACTTTGTGCCCATTCTTCAGCTTCAAGAGGGCTTCCTTTACCAGAGAACTGCTTGGGGTGCAAAGCCCTGAATTGCTTTACCCCTGGTGCGTCGGTCTCAGGACGGTTCAGGAGTTGTTGTTGTCCCTCGAGAAGGCTGCGAATCGCCTCAAGTAGCACTGTTTACTCGGTGGGTGGTGCAGGAACAGCTGGTGCAAGAGGTAGTGCTGGAGGTGTGTTGTTGACGTTGGTGCTGGTGTTGTTCGGGGAATCCATAACCTTGAAGAAAAATTTGGGTTAGGACAGATTCAAATACATGAAATGATAAGATTCAAGGAATAGAAATTTATAAAATTCAAGAAACATGAATTGTAAAAAATGTTTTAGCTGCTGGTTCTTGTGTTATATTGCTTAGGTTGTTCACGCAGACCAGAATTGCATGATAGAGCTTCATACAGCTCTGACCTGTATGGGCCACCAACAAAACTTGTCACGCCCCGCTTCCCGGTGTACGGCGAAGAGGACGTGACGAGGTCCGCTACGTATATACTTAGAAGTACATACGCTAAGCGTATCTAAGCAATATAAAAGTAAATCACAAGAGACAAGAGATATAGAAATAACAGCAATTTTATTAATAACATTCTTTTGTACAATGCATGAAAAGTAAATACAACTGAAATGAAAAGCGATGCCTAAACAATGGCATAACAGGAAATGAAAATACTGAATAGAACAAGGTACAATGTCTAGAGCTCAGGGTCTTCGTGAAACTGCTCCAAGTCTTAACCGGTGGGCTCGATCTCTGCTGGGTCCAAAGCACCTGACGACATTTAAAGAAGAAGAAATAGAATGTCGTCAGTGAACAGGTCGCTCGGTAAGTCCCAAAGATAAAGAAGAATTAGAAAAGACAGAATAAGAGATATTTTCTAAAGAGATTGTAAAATATTGTAGAATATTGTGTTAACGCTGTTGTTTGTAGCTTGGTACAGAAGGATGCCAGTGTATACGAGAGAGGTCTCTATATGCTAGAGACCAGGGCAAACGGAATGTACATGGAACCGTTAGGCCACGGTACAACAACAACGGAATATAGGTTAGGTGTCTTAATCTGACCACCTCGTGCCACCTTTAACACCTTCCGTACCAATCTACCCCTTAAACCCCGTAGTGTTTTGATATTATTGTTGTATTGTATTGTGTAAGTTGGATGACTGACCAAAACCATGATATCAGTAAACAGATTGTAACTGCATAATCAGGTAAATGGTATAACGGGATAATGGATGTATATCCATGGTTTGATTCAGTCAAGTTGCATAGATTGTTAACTGGATTCTGAGATTCATGTATTCATATTGAGTTGGAATATTAAAGAATATAGATTGACTTGAATCATATTCAAGTCAGAAATAATCAGACTCAAACCCGAGTCAGACTAAAAGAAATGTAAGTCGAAGTTCTATATTTGTTAGGGTCATTATTGTAATTTATAAAACTTGAGGGGGTTTTATGTAAAAATACTTTTGTATAGTTTTCAAGATACACCTCAAGTATTTATTATTCGTCTTTATTGTTATAATGAGTGTGATTTTATTTTATGATATTTCTAGTGAAAATATCCTAATTACATAAATAAAGGTATTAATTTGTGATGTTGATTTAATTGAAATTCATGGTATTTTAATGTAACTTTTAATCTTGTAATTTTTAGGAAAAGGTGGAAACTTTATCTTATAATAAAATAGGTGTTTAAATGATAAATATACATATGTTTATACAAGAATAATTTTTAATAAATATTTTATTTTCCAAAAATCTCATTTTTCTTAAATGTCGTATTTTAAACCTTTCGAGACCGAATGCTCCTTGCGGAGGTCTGAATCTCGCACTACTAAGCCCGAGGGTGCACGATAAACCGTACTATCCCTAACGAGTTCCCTAAAGGTGGGTTGTAGTGGCGCTTTGCAAAAATTTAATAAATACTAATCATTTAGAAAACAGTTTTTATAAAGATAAGGTATTTATTTGTAAAAGATGTAAATTTCCGTATTTTAGATTCTAGGGTTTTCTAAGCCAACTAGCCTATTTCTAAATGGTCTAAACGACAAGTCATTAGAAGTCTCAAATCGCCTCTTCACCGCCAATTGCGGCCAGGTAAGTGCCACGTGAGTGGGAGGCTCTCCACTACAAGTAGTGGCCCTAATTAAGTAACCACTCGCTTTAGACACACTTGCCTAGACACCACAAAATCAGGTTTAGATAAACGATCGATGTCCACGACATATCGTATTTTCCTAATAAAAAATATTGTTTTAAAATTGTTTAAAACTTAGAACTTTTAGAAAAGGTTTTATTAAGAAAAGGGTATTTAAATGTAAAATCTTGTATTATCATATTCTAAGTTTTGATGATATCAATTAGGGTTGTATTTGCGTGTGTGTGGAGGTAGGTCATTACCTCATGATCTACTTTAAGGTATAGCAATGTTAAAGGGTTAAATGTGAAACTAAACATGGTGGTATTTAAGTGCAAAAATACGGTATATTGCAAAAGCTATCATTTCATGTGTGAAAACTTGTTCAAATTAATTTTTAAGTGATTAGTAGTCAACATGAAGATATTTAAGCATTATGGAATTGGTGATAAGTGAGATTTGATAGAAAACCGAATCGGAAATCGGTTTGTTCCGATTTCCGTCGGGTTTGAAAAGTCGTATTTTAATGGAAGAAAAGAAAGGTAGAAAAGAGGGACTTACGGGTTTGGACAACGCTAGAGAGTGAGAGGAAGGTATAGGGTTTGCCGGCGCGTCGAAACGTCGTCGAGAGCTCCTAGCATGATCACCGGAAAGTCGCCGTTGATTTCGTCAGCGCTTCGCTTTTCGCTCGTTTTCTAACGTACCAAGTTCTCTTAGAATTTTGAGAGAGTGGACTTAGGAATTTAGGATGAGAGGGTAGAGGGTAGGGGTGTCTATATAGGGTTAGGCTAGGGTTAGGGTTTTAATTAAAAAAAAATATATAAAAAATATATGAAAAATCATTAAAATTTTGGAGTAAAATGGATTTATTGGGCTTTCTGTAACCGGTCAAGAAATTTAGTGTATGCAGGCGAGTAGACCAGGTCAACACGGAACTTTTCCGTGTTGACAACTCGGCCGTCCGGCCGAGTCCGGCCGGCGGAGCCGGCCCGAGTCGGCTGGTCCGCCGGCCGACTCGGTCGAGTCGGGCCGAGTCGAAGGCTCGTCGGGTGGGGAACATCCTAGGGGGATTTATGGTATATTTAGTTTTTGGTCTTCAGTTCAAGTTTTGTGAGTTATGGCCTTTTGATTGTTGACTTTCCAAAGAATTTAAAACAAAATAAATATAAAAATAATGTGGGGCATGGGATTTGAACTCTGGTGGCTTGGTTCAGCAGTGCAAGGTATTACCAATGATCTACAATCTCCTTCTTGTAATTATGGAGTGAAATAAATACTTAAAGAGATATCAGCCGCAATAAATACTCCAAGTATACATTGAATTTAAAACAATTCTTTGTACATTAAAAATGGAGTTGTTACAAAGGATGGGGCCACCACATCTCAAATCCAATCTGGTGTGAATATGGCTACCACATTCCAAGGCCGGCCTCCTCTGGATGGTAATGAAGACCCTTCCAGTGAGGCTGATAAGCAGAGAGAGCCCTCGGTTCATGAGGAGTCGGGCTCAGAAAGCGAAGAGGAGCCAATCTTCCGTCCCAAGAACGCAGAGCAACAACTTCTTCAAGAGCTCTGAAAATAGCTCAGAAGCAAAGACAAGGAGATGGCCAAGCTCTACTCAAAAATTGACGACTTGACAAACGTCGTCTTACAGCTCATTGCCCAACTTGCCTCTCAGCCGCCCAATCAGGCGCAGGGCTCTGCTAATGAACCGGGAAACAGTGTCCCAAGACAGCCGACGCCTATTCCCTCAAATCCAAAAGTTTGCGGACCGCATGAAAATCAGTCTCATCCTATCTCGGGAAATGTCTTGGCTACCGATGACAGTAGCCCGCTAACTCAAGATCAAATCATGGATTTGGTTACCAAAAAAGTCAAAACATTGGTAGCTGAAGCCGAAACACAAAAAGATGTTAGCAGTAGCAGGAGACCATATCCTGCTCAGTATGATCTGCTAGAATTTCCCAGCGGCTATATCATCCCTAAATTCGAAAGATTTGATGGGACGGGAAATGTGAATCAGCACATTGCCCACTTCAAAGCCTTATGCGGGAATACTGGGGCCAATGATGCGCTTCTCCTCCGCCAGTTCGTTAATAGCCTGACCGATGTCGTTTTTGACTGGTACACGAGCATACCGGATGGCTCCGTTACTACTTTCGTCCAAATGGAATCTTTGTTCCGACAAAGGTTCATAAGTGTCAGCGATAAGATCACCATCGCCGACCTCGTAAGGACCAAGCCAAAGAACAACGAAAGCGGTATGGATTTTATAACCCGATGGCGCAATCTCTATGTCAAATGTGAACCGCCGATAGAGCAGGACCAATCTGTCAGTCTCCTCGTCGGAAATCTCAACAATTGGATGGCCCTGTTTCTATGCACCGCGGGTCTCAAAACATTTCAAGAGCTGACCAGGAAAGTTCAGATGTTGGAACGCTCAAAGCAGAAGTCCTCCTCTGACTCCCAAAATAACAATAGGTCCTGGAGAAACCGAAAGGACGAAAATCGCAAAGGCGGAAATTTCGACGATACTAAATCTTTCAACACTTCGGCTAACCGAAATAAGTGAGGGATGAGCGGGCCTAGTGCCAACCAGCCTCGGAAGCCAGTGTTCGGAGAGGGAGGAGAATCTCCACTGAAAGAGAAGCTGGATAAGGTCTATTCTTTCAGAAGGGACAAATTCCGTAAAATATTCAAAGACGCCCTGAGGAAAGGTCTACAACTGCCAGAGTCAAAAAGAGCGAAGGAAGCGAATATGACCGACGACCCCAAATACTGCCCCTATCACAGAGTGATAGGTCATGCCATTGAGGACTGCTTCGTCTCCAAAAATTAGGTCGAAAAGCAATACAAGGCAGGAGAGATAGAACTGTCCAAAGGCGTGTTAACAAAAAGTCAAGCCGCGACTGCCAATTTCATACAAACGGAGACCGAAGTTCTTCGTGAAACTGATTCTCTCAGGCATCTGCCTTTCTCTGAAAACAGCTGACCACCATGTCATTAAACTGGGAATAATCGACCTCTAAGTTGTTAAACTGGGGATGTAAAAATATGTAAATAAAACAAAAAATATATAAAAAGCCGAAATGATGGGGAAACTCGCAATAAAAATCAGCGAGTAAAAATAAAAATAAAGCCAAAATGATGGGGCAACCGAGAATAAAATGCCGAAATGATAGGGCAATTGCGACCTTCGCGATAAGAAAAGCTGAAATGATAGAGCAATCGCGGTAAATAAAAAAAAATAATTAAAAAAAAGCGGCGAATGATGAGTTGCTCCTGGTACCATATTCCAATGCAGCGATGCAGACACCAACCAAATTCTGATTTTTCAAAATTCCCTCAGCCCTACGGGTAGTCCCCAAATTGACTCCCGTATACAATCCATGGGCTCAAATAATTCTCATCATACCCATGCCCCATAGTCACCACCAGTCCAGCGACCGGTCTCCGCCCTTGGAATTATGGTCCATTGGGAAGACCCACTCATGTGTCCTCACGATGCATGAGGAGAACAAACCTTCATGGGATCCTTACGACTCACATAGGAAAAACACACTTGGGGGTCCTCACAACTCCTAAGGAGAAAATGCGCCTGCGGGATCCTTACGACTTGTAGGGAGAAAATGCTTTTATGGGACCCTTACGGCCCATAAAATTGATAAGCCTTAGGTGATAGGGATCTAAACCTGTCTCCTAAGCCATCGCCTCCCAACAGGGAAAGGCAAATGATGAGTTTCTCCTGGCATTATTCCAGTGCAGCAATGCAGATGCCGATCTAAAAACCAATTCCCGAATATCCCAATGGCGAATGATGAGTCGCTCCTGGTACCATATTCCAGTGCAGCGATGCAGATGCCAACCAAATTCCAAATCCCATACCCAACGGCGAATGATGAGTCGCTCCTGGTACCATATTCCAGTGCAGCGATGTAGACGCCAACCAAATTCCAAATCCCATACCCCAACGGTGAATGATGAGTCGCTCCTGGTACCATATTCTAGTGCAGCGATGCAGACGCCAACAAAGTCCCGAAATTCTTTCGGCCTTACGGTCTGGATCATACATCCTGCAAAACCGTATACAATCCACGGGCGTAAAACGAACCTAATCTCTCTCAAGTCCTACCGGCGAGACCACATTGGAAGTTCCACCAACGATGAAGATTCACAAAAAGAAGAAAAAAAAGGGGAGGTATGTCCACAAGCAAAATGGGCACGGATGAAAACACGAAAGGGCTCCGTGAGTAAAAACAGTAGGACTGCCGGCGAGTTTTTGAAAACCCGAAAGGGCGCAAACTCATGAAAAAGAGATGAAATGCACTCGCAAAGTCCTCTCGACTTTGTGAGAAGAAAATTCCCGAGTGAGATTCTTACGACTCACAAAGGAGCAACACACTTAGGAGTCCCCACGATTCCTAAGAAGAAAATACACCTACGGGATTCTTACAACTCGTAGGGAGAAAATACTTTTATGGGACCCTTACGGTTCATAAAACCGAAAAGTCATAGGGGATAGGGACCTAAAATCTGTCTCCTAAGCCATCGCTTCCTAATAAGCAATGCAAATGATGATTAGCCCCTGGTACCATATTCCAGTGTAGCGATATCGATGCCAAATAAAAACCAAAATCCCCAAACCCTCTCATGGCAAATGATGATTCGCTCCTGGTACCATATTCCAGTCTAGCGATGCTGATGTCAACCCAAATAAAATCAACCAACAACCTCTGCGGCGGAATCATGCTTCGTCTCAGAATGTACCCCATGTCGAAATCCTGCTTCGCCTCGGAGTATCCACCTGCCCTGTCGGAATTATGCTTTGCCTGGGAATCATCCTCTACATCAAAACCAGTGACACTCCGTGCTGGGAAAACGTCAGCCACAGACACTTCGTGCCGGGGACAAGTCAACCAGCGACTTCCTCGTCGGAATTATGCTCCGTCCTGAAATCAAGTCAACCAGCGACCTCCTCGTCGGAATTATGCTCCGCCCTGGAATCAAGTCAACCAGCGACCTCCTCGTCGGAATTAAGCTCCGCCTCGGAATCAAGTCGACCAACAAGCTCTGCGCCGGAATCATGCTTCGTCTCAGAGTATACCCCGCGTCGAAATCAAGCTTCGTCTCGGTGTATCTGCCTTCCCTGTCGGAATTATGCTTCGGCTTGGAATCAACCAACGACTTCCTCGTCGGAATTAAGCTCCGCCTCGGAATCAAGTCAACCAGCAAGCTCTGCGTCGGAGTCATGCTTCGTCTCAGAATGTACCCCATGTCGAAATCATGCTTCGTCTCGGAGTATCGGCTTTCCCTGTCGGAATTATGCTTCATCTGGGAATCAACCTCTGCATCGAAATTATACTTCGGTCAGAATGTCTGCTGCCCGCCGGAATTACGCTCCAACCCCTTTGGAATCATGCTCCGCTCGTCGGAATTATGCTCCGACCCTTTGGAATCATGCTCCGCTCATCGAAATTATGCTCCGATCCCTGGAATCATGCTCCGCTCTTCGGAATGATGCTCCGATCCTCGGAATTATGCTTCGATCCCCGAAGTTATGCTCATCGGAATCATGCTCCGATCCCTGGAATCATGCCTCCGATCCCTGTAATTATGCTTCGATCCTTGGAATTATGCTCCAACTCTTCGGAATGATACTCTGACCCTGGAATTACGCTCCGCAAATCGGAATGATGCTCCGATCCCCGGGAATCATGCTCCTCGAGGGATGCTCTGCCCTCCAGAATGATGTTCCACCTCGAAGTCCAGCTTCAAGATCCATCAATTTCATGCACACAACTCATGTGCGCGATGTGCATTTATTGATGGGGGGCACTTTGTTGGGGTCAAAATTTGCACCCCAGTTGACCGGGTCAAAGTCAAGGTCAACCCTAAGTAAGCGGGCCCAAGCCCAAGCAAGTGGGCCCACGCCCAAGTCGAGCCCCGCGGCCGGCCTCCCCATGCCAAAATAAAAATCATGTAACAAATAATTTTGATGTAATTTTTTGTGTATGAATGTAAGCAAAATGGGTATAAAGCCAAAACTTTGTAAAGCCCATGGCTTATGTGCAAAAAGAAATAGCACATGAGACACGGGATGGGCAAAATGTCATTTTGTAAAGCCCAAAGGGCTATGTGTAAATGTGTAAGCCTATAAGAGGCAACATGATAAAAATATCTAATATACTTTTCATTCTCCCCAAAAACTAGGGTTCCTGTGCCTCCCTCTTCTTCCTCAAGGTTCTAAACCTTCTTCTTTCTTTTGAATTAAATCAAGAGTTTTACTCTTTCTTTTCCAAAACTAAATAGTTTTTCATCACAAAACCCACAAAGGGGAACTCAGATCTCCCATCAGATCTCAAAAATAAGAGATTTTTAAACTCTCATACTTCTTGTTCTTCAAGATCCAGCCGATAGAAGAGGAGGAAGGAGACCTGTCTTCAAAAATCCCACTTTGGGGAAGATCCTGGGCTCAAAGGAGAAGCCCCTTCATCAGCTCCAAAATATCTTAGGAGTTCAACTCCATAAGTCAAATCGGGAGCACAGCTCCCAGTGCAGAGACCAAGTCCCTTTTGCTGCTGACGCCTAGCGCCCGCGTGCCAGGCACGTGGGGCGCTAGCGCACAGCGCCCGTGTGCCTGGCACGTGGGGTGCTGGCGCTCTGGCGCACAGCGCCCGCGTGCCTGACACGTGGGGCGCTGGCCCATGCATCCTTTGGATGCCCTTTCCTTTTTTTTATATATGTACTATACACACACACGCACGCATGCACATACTCCACGACACTGTCCCCGTAAAAACTCTGTGGGGCCCCCGATATATCCAAAACCCTTTCAAAACACAACACTGTACATTGAGTTTGCATGACCAGTTTAACCCGTTAATCGGACGTTTCCTCGCTCCAAAGGCGAGGGGTATTTAACGGCAGCTTAGTCCGCGGCTGCCGGAGATCCAAATCCCCACAATCAATAAACCCCAGCCTACCCTAAGCAGGGGGAATCTGTAATGCGCCTGACAAGCGCGCGCGTATTCCCATCTCAATAGGGTGACGAAAAACACCCTACAATAACAAAACATGCAAAGGAGTTAGAATGGTTATATCGAATAGATCCGTGTCCTTCGGTCTTCAACCATCATTCCAAGCTCCTAGGGGATTCCTTGACCAAGCTTGATCTCCGGTCTCCCTCCATCGAAGATGATCAACCCGAGAGTCTATGCAATGAGCTCCAACCTCATATCCGAGGCAACTAGGGCACCTAGATCGCTACTTTAGATACCGTAGATGAAGTAGAGAGTGATGAAGGATTAATTTGTCTCAAGGTACCCAAGTATTCTCAACTCATGAGAGGGTTTGGGTGGAACTAGAGGAAGAAGAAGATGCCATGAGAATGAAGTATTGAGAGCAACTCAAGAAAGAGAAAGTGAATGAATGAATGGCTTAATGTTTTGTGTGTTGTGAGTGTTGATAAGAAATAATTGAGCCATCACAATAAATATGTCAAGTCTCCAAAATATCTAGAGTCAATAAAAATATCTCAAGTCAACAAACAATCTCACAACAAACAAAAACCCTAAGAATGCTTGAATAGTAACCGTGAGTCACTAATTAGCCATGCCACCAAAAATGCAATAAACACCTCATCCTACACTTCAATAACCTTTTAATCCAAAAAGGTCTAAACCATGATGAGGTGTAATCTTCTAAAAGTAATCTTGTAATAAATTACAAAAATACCCCTCAGCCGTATATACATACCCGCATCCGTATTCCGAAGAATACGAATACAAAGAGACGAAAATAATCCAACAAATATAATACTAGGATCCGGCTTAATCCAAAGTCCACTAGTATTATCCGTCCGAACATCATCCGTGCACAAGTACACGTATGTGATCGAACCCTGCCGTAAAACCGTACGGCCTCTACATCGTTTCGCCCGAAGTAGGGAAACCCTCTGTGTGAGACTCTAAAGACTCGTCAATACGGTGGGTTTAACCACAAGCACGTCAGCGGCACTAGCTGTACGTAACGGCAACCCAGGTATTGAGCGAAAGGGAGGCTGACGAGCAAACTCATCCTGAAACCCCCACTGAGCCTGACAGTGACAATATCCGTACAGTCCGGTCCGTTCATCTATGAGTATCGCATATCGAGTCTAGGGGGTGGATAAAGTCAGACCCCTAATAGCGCGACATTTAGTGTCGGTATGAAGCCTATCACCACCTGAGAAACTATTGATCCGAATCAGTAATTCTCGACTCCCTTGGTCAAGGATTTCTGGTGATGGCCACCCGTGCACAACCACGACATCAACCCCCTATACCGGGAATAACGAATCCCCCGACGATCCGCTCACTGCCTCCATGTGGCTCGGGACTGTACCCAACTAAAACCTGTTTGCACGACTCCTTTGAGCCGTGGTAGGGTAGTAATCAAAGCACAGTGGGAACTCACACGAGACAAATGACGATCTCAGGTCGATAAACTAACCTGTACACATGTCACCAGGGAACCGCTATCTGACAATAGGTATAATACCAACTAGCATGTTCCCGGCGAGTCCGTTCGGTGTACTCATAACCCAATAAGTAGCTGTATATATCTTAGGTGAACGAATTGACACCAATGTCTTGTGAGACCGGCCACCGCCCCTCATCGGGGTCTCGATCAGTATACACTAGTCTACTCTGGAGTATCAATGCCCAGTCTCGAAACTCCCATGACTAGGGACATTTAAGGATGTGCCTATAGACCACCCAGCTCTCATGTATATGATCGCCATCATACCGCTGGTAGTCAAGCAAGAATCTTATGGGCTCTATCAACATGTAATAGTGATCTGTAATGTCACCTAAACCATGTACATGATGATAAAGACAAACCAGATAGTATACTATTGTCATGCCCCGCTTCCCAGAGTACGCTAAAATAGGCACGTGACATAGCCAACCATGCTACCTGTGGGTAGGAAAAATCCTTCCACAGTCACATTACGGCTGCAGAGATATCAAGAACAGGAAAGTAAACTAAACTATCTAGTACATGTCCATGAGCCAGAATAAATGAGTCAAGAAATGATAATATGCGGAAGCAAAAGATACAATAAACACCTGGAAAGTAAGACTGGATACTAATAGGATCCTTACTGCTCGGTCTAACAGCGGCAAAACTCCTGATCAGTCTGCAACAAAGATAGAGGATTTGGGCCATGCAAAACCCAGACGTCAGCGCGTCATAACATCAAGCAATAATATATAAACAGGGTAGCAAGACATGCAAGTATGATCATAAAAGGTAAAGCAAGTGTAACAGCAATATAAATCAGGGCAGTGAAAAGTAGTGTGCAGTGAGTAATCTAAACGGGTCTATTGGGTTAACTACTCTCAAGTCTTTGAAATCAATTTGATGAATCATCGATGTAACTCAATAGTATCCCGTGCGTGCCCGGGATCACGGTGAAGATTCTCGGGCTGAAATTGAGACATGCCGCTAGGCACTAAAGGAAAAGGGGTAATGATGAATGATGTCAATGGCATCATCCCAAGGCTGGCCTAGCCTCTAAAAAAGGTAATGGATAACGATGGATGATGTCAGCAGCATCATCCCAAGTTTGGCCTAGCCTCTAAAACTGGTTTCATCATTGATTTCCCCATACCCCCAAGTTATATGTGTTCAAGTCATATATTAAATAATCTAGAGCTAATGCCAACACAGGATCAGGCAGGTACAGGTTTGTCTAGATAGACAACAGGGACGGTCCGTAAGGACTACAGGTCAGGTTTGTTGGCATTAGACATAAGATCAGGTAACAGGTAAAGCCATGGTACATCAGGTCAAGTCAGGTAGTATACAGGTATTATGTCATGTCGAGAGGTGCACGGTACCATGTTGTGTCAAGTAGGAAGTGTAACAAGTCAAGTCAGGATGCAAAAGATGTCATGTGGGTGCTCATAATCAGACTAACATAAGCATGGGTATAAATAAACAAGCATGGGTACTAACAGAACAATAAACTGGAACATGTAATATGATATGCAAATAGGTACATAATAAACTATACATATGTACGGTTATCGATTAGAGTTAGGGTTATAGTTCCAACATTAAGTATCATACCCCTAAATGAAGATAGAATATTAAAATCACATTAACATGTATTAAAAGACCGATTGATGCAATTATATATAAAGGGGTTAAATGGATGTAATAATATGTATACTAGACGAGATGGGTGCAAACGGGTGTTGAATAGTTATAAACTATTTAAAGCGTACCATGGCTAGGCGACCAAGAACTATGTTATAAATATAGGCATGGGCATACAATATTGTAATCTAACATGCAACCGGGTGTGTTTTCACAATTAACTCAAAATGATATAAACGGACATCGGATGGTAAAATGTGATATAGGGTACCAAATTCAAACTTCATGTTTAAAATATATATATATGCAAATAAATATGGAACATCACTCGTCGGCGGGAGAAGTCGCGACGCGATCACGGTACACGGAAAGAGTCCAAACAACACGCTAGGGAAACACAGGGGTCAGAGATGCTAGCTGGGTCGTCGTGATCGTCGCCGATACGGTCGGATTCCGGCAACAAAAGCAATAGTGAACATACAAGAGAATTGCATAAGGAATGTGAAGAATAGAAGAAGAAGAAGAAGGTCTCACTGTGGCTAGGGGTTCTGGGACTTCAGGGGAGTCGGCAAGGGCGACGACGATGAGGGTTGCCGGCGTGTGGGTTTCCCGGCGAGGTAGCAGTGTGCAGGGGTTTCTTGGGTTGTGGTGTTGGGCTTGTAGGGTGTTCTCGGGTCGCCGGGGATTGGAGAGAGTTGAGGGAGATGAAGAGGGTGAGTGTGAGGATATGGTGAGGGGAGGTCGTCGATGAGGCTAGGGCTCAGGTGTGGGTATGGTTTTTTCTGTGGGTTCTCGGGTGATGGGTTCGTCGGCTGCAGGTGTGGGTGATGGTGGTATCGGGGTTAAAGAGGTGAGGAGAAGGAGGAGAGGAATGAGAGGTGATGAAGGCGAGGTCGACGAGGGTGTCGACGGCGAGGTGAGAGTAGCCGGCGGTGAGGGGGTCTCTTGGGGTTGTGGGTTTGGATGTACAGGGGTTCTCATTGCGAGAAAGGAGAGGAGGCGAAGGAGATGTCGAGGAGGGGTCGGAGGTGCAGGCGAGGACCGACGGTGATGGAGGTCGTCGTCGGCACGCGAGGCAGTGACGTGGGCAGAGGACGTGGGTTTCTCGCGATGTGAGGGCGGAGGCGGGAGAAATTTGAAGAAGAGGAAGGAGGAAGGTGAGAATAGGGAGAGAGGGAGGTGAGCGGATCTCCATGAACAGGAGTTACGAGATGAGAGAGAAACGCGCGTGGAGAAAGAAGTTTGGCCTGTTGCGGGGAGAGAGAAGGAGAGAATAGAGAGAAAGGAGAGAGAGAGAGAAGGGAAGAGAGAGAGAGAGAATCGAGAGTGGGGCCGGGTGAAATAAAAGAAAGATTTTGATTAGTTGTGGGAGAAAGGAAAAAGATTTTTGTTGTTAAAAAAATATATAATATATATAAAATATTTACATAAAGAAAGAGGGGGAGAGAGAGAGACTGTGAGGTTAATGTTTAAGTTAAAAAAATATATTTTTAGTTAAAAAAACGTTAAGAGGAAATAAGATTATAATATTATAATATTAACCCGTTTCGAGATTTTGGCAAATACAAACTCACTCCAAAACATGCACGGGTCGGGTCTAAAAATTCAGATTAAAAATATGAAAAATATATGCGACGTCCGAATCTTAAAACAAGTACTCAGGTAACGAAAATGCGTACCCCCAAGAACGGATGCACATACGTGCGCGTAACCATCCAAACACGTCCGTTTCACTGAACGGGACGAGAACAAGATGCGCGGATGCTACCACGGGGTTAGGGGTATCATGCAGGATATGAAATGTAATTTTAAATTATTTTCTGTGACCTAAAATGTTATATGATCAAAGATGCGATACTAGATAAAATACCAGTATGTACTAAACATGAGATGCACGTGTCCATGCAACAAGTCAATGTAATCTATAAATAAGAATCAAACTGGTTCAAACAAGCGGGTCGGGTCGAATGCAATGTAAAATATAAAATACCATTCGCACCCAAAATATGTTAAATCAAGAAATATCACGAATAAAGAAATACGAGAACTAGAATTGGTATAAATGGACTCGGGTGTTATAACTATCATCTCTAGTAAGACTGTTTTACCAGTATAAGTCCTCCTTCAATCATTGCAATCTCGTGCCTGCGATCCAATAATTGACTTGAGGGCACTATAGCCAACAATCTCCTACTTGCACTTAAGGCTAATTATTGAGGTGTCGCATACTCACAGCCCATGTGATACCGAACACCCAATTTCTTTACTAATCAGTTTCACAATGCTCGTTTGTAAAACTATTGCATTCGAGAAATAGCCTCAGTGAGTGGATCCGCTCCAATGTTTCTTTCTATGTCTCTCTTTATCTCAAGTTCACGGAGAAAAGCATCTCCCGAAATGAGCAATACCTGTCTTAGAATATGTCTGGATATCTGATGAGATCCAGTTCAAAAATGAACTCTAAATCCAGCAAACTTCTTAGACTGTATCATCCACCGAATTTAATCAGTATCCTGCGCCACGCCTCCCTCAGTATCCGCTTGGATCACCTGTCCAAACTACTGTCCCTCGTCGGGAGGGAAAACTATAATTCTGACAGTCACTCTGTCATCCAGGTCACCTTAGAAGCCTGGAATGATAACCGTCTCCCGAAGGAGGCTGCCGTTACCACATCCTTAGAACATCCACTTATGTTTATAAACTGCTTCTGAATGTTTCTCCAGGATTGGATTAATATAAACTTATTGCAACTAGTGCAAAAACAACATCTGGTGTGGTACTTGACATCTCATGATTGACTCAATTGCCTAAGAAAGTGATATGCCAATCATGCACATCCATCTCCCCTTTAGTCTGTAAGACACTTTTAGAGAGGGTGACTCCATCACCTGCAGGTACACCACCATGCCAGGAGTCGTTTATTCTAAAACACCTTTAGAATAGTGTCAAAGTACCCAGATTGGGAAACTACCCAAATCAAGATCTAAAACCATAGATCTAGTTACTAGAATGCTTGATATATTATCCATATCCAATGTGGAGAAACTACCGTGTGACAACCACAGTATAACCGATCGTAGTATAGGAATTTCACTTTCTATAAAGTGCATGCCATCCAAATACCAGGACATCACACCCTACTACCTTCTTAACAGATCTATCTCCTATTCTGATGAAGTCAAAGCCTATGACTGTCACATCAAAAATAGATGATATATCTCCGCTATACCTGCTTTAGTCTATGAATAGACATAATCTACTTGTCCACTATGCTTCCGCTACTTCCACTGACTACAACAACCCTCTAACAGAGTCATATACACGTGCACTTCTAAATCTAGTTTAGAACGATGCTATACTCATCCTCCTGCCGGGTTTCATAGTATAGAACAACAGCAATATCAAGTTTGGGTAAACAAGAACCTCCCTGTCATTGTCTTTGAGGATACCGAAGTACCTCTCGGGCGCCTGAGGTTACCCACCATATCTGCGGAGTGGCTAATGAAATGTCAAAAACCAATTGAATCTTTAGGTTCTATTAAATCTTCAGTAATCGTTTATTATTCTGGAATCACTTCCAGTTCTACCATACTCCCACTACTATTTTCTGAAAAAAGTCCATTTTGCTAAAACTGTGGCGAGTCAAGAACAATATCACCATTGATCTTCCAGATGGTAGAAAGTTATCCTTCGACATAGCCCGGGATAACTGTAACACCCTAGTTCTATTTTGGGTATTTCTTTATTTATGGCTATTTCTTGATTTATTGTGTTTTGGGTGCGAATAGTATAATTGGCATCTGTATTTGCATCCGACCCGACCCGCTTGCTGGAACCCGTCTTAATTCCTGTTTGTGATTTATCTCGGCTAGTTATGAGAATCAGTGCACTTTCCTAATTTATATTCTCCATACTTGCATTATTTCTGGCATCTGCATTTTTTAATAAAATAAATAAAGTCAAATAAAATATTTTAAAAATATCTTGCATGGCCTGCATCATACCCCTAACCCTATGGTAGTATCCATGTATCCTATTCTCGTTCCGTTTAGTGAAACAGACACGTTTAGATAGCTACGTGCACGCTACGTGTATCCGTTCTTGGGGGTATACTATTTCGTGACCCAGATATTCTATTTTGTTTTTGGTTGATATGTATATTATCCATATTTTCAAACCGTAATTTTAGACCCGACCTGGACGTATTTTGGACTATTTTTGTATTACCCAAAAATCTCAATTGCAATCAATATTTTATTCTTAAGATTTTTACAGTTAAAAATATTTTCGTATACTTTATTTAGTTTTAAAAGATTTTTTTAAATAAACCATCTCTCTCTCTCTCTGTCAAATATATATTCTTTATATATTTTTTTATATTAATTTTTTTACCCTATTCTTTTTATCCCACGTCTCTCTCTCCTCCCTCATATTCTTCTTTTCATTTTTTTTCGTTTTCCTGCCTCGCGATCATCGAACCCATGCCGAGTCTTCGCCTGCCTCGTGCTCGCCGTCGTCGCCTCCTGCCATCGTCCTCGTCATCCTCATCTCCATCACCTCACCTTTCTCTCCCCTCTCTCCAACCCCGTGGCGAACCCACTGCACCCTCACCGCACCCATCATCTTCGTCGTCGTCGTCATCACGCCGACGATCTCTCATCCTCACCCCTCCTCCCTCTCCTCTCCCACTCTTCTTTCCCGATGTGAACCCCTTTACCCATCCCTGACGACCTCAACCTTGAGAACCCACCGAACCTCCAACCCGTCTCCTTCCGCCGATCACGACCTCACCTACACCCTCGCCTCGTCTTCATCTCGCCGTCACCTCTCTCTTCTCCCTTCTCCCCTCTCTTCTTCTCCAAAGACCCCGAGCTATCCCTGCACAGAACCCACGCCTGAACTCCCAACCTTGTCGCCGTTCCCTCACCTCCGGCGACCCTAGCTTCATCCCATCATCATCATCATCTCCCCCTCGCCTTCCTCTCTGAATCCAGAGCACCACCACGACCAAGTCCCAGCCTCTTCTTATTCTTCCTCTTCTTTCTTCTTATCTTACTTTTTCTTGATCTCGTATTTTTCCGGTCACCGCCGGGGCCGTGCCATCGCCGATGATCCAGACGACCCAGTGGGCGTTCCCAGCCAGCGTGGTCGTGTTCTTGCTTTGCTTAGTTCTGTTCTGTGCGCCGTGTGTGCATTGCGATGATTACCCAACGTCGGACGTAGCGTACGCACCCCGTCGTGAGATCCGTCCAGGCAAGTTTATCTTGCTACATGCTATGATATATATTTTGCATCCATATGAATAAAAATATCACATGTTGATTGCATTGTACATCCATGTTACTGTTTTACAGTTTTTCGATACCCGTACGCATCCATATCATTAATTACATATCTGGTTGCATGCAAGTAGCTTGATACAGGCTATATTATTATACTCGCATCTATATTAATAAGAATATTTCATGTTTATGGTATTGTGCATCTATGTTACAGTTTTACCGTTTTCCGATATCCGTTCGCATCCGTATCATTTATTATATATTTAGTTGCATGCCAGATCACATTATTTCATGTTACTGTTATATTAACAACCCATACTTGATAATGTGCATCATGCGTAGTCATGGAGTTGTAGATGTAATCCCTGATAGATATTTGTGCATCCGTGTTTTACTGTGCATCCGTACTTTTATCGTGCACCCGTACTTGCTACAGTTTTATTATGAGCATCCGTTTGATACTTGTGCACTACCTGTCATAACCTGATATACCACTACTTGACATATTACCTGATCCTGTTTCTAATGCTGACAATCCTGACATGTTGTCCTGACGGACGTATCCTGTTGTCTGTATAAACAAACCTGTACCTGTTTGATCCTATGTTGGCATTAGCTCCAGATTTATCAATACCTGTCTTGAACACATAACCTTGGGGGTATGGGGAAATCAAGAATGTAACCGAACGTAACTCAAAGGGCTATTATATTGTTTGCCATATTTCCGGGCGTTACGGAAAATCCTGTTACTGTGGTCCCGTGGGGAATGAACGGGGCATATACTAATTAATCATGTTACCGTGGTCCCGTGGGGAATGAACGGGGCATAGACCGATGGGTTACGATGATGATTACATTAATTGATTTTGAAGACTTTAGAATAGATAACCCAGTAGTATAGTTTAGATTACTCACTGTACTACACCTGCACGTATACACTTCACTGTTCTATATCCATGTTTACTGGTTATATTCATGTTATCATTTATATTCATTACTGTTCATACTCATGCCTGCATATCTTGTTACCTCCTGATTATATTCTATCGTTTGATATTATGACACACTGACGTCTGGGTTTTTTGTCACGCCCCTCTTCCCAGTGTACGGTGAAGGGGACGCGACTAGGCAAGTCCTCGCTGGTAGGCTCGATCTCCTGAGTGTCCAGATCATCTGACAACATTCCAAAGAAGAAAGAAAGGGAATGTCGTCAGCGAACAATCGCTCGGTAAGTCCCAAAGATAAAGGAGAAGGATAACAGACAGAGAGTAAGAGAGAGTGTGTAGCTTTTAAAGCTGTATTATATTGTTAACGCTGTTGTTTGTAGCTTGGTACAGAAGGATGCCGGTGTATACGAGAGGAGTCTCTATATGCTAGAGACTAGGGCAAACGGAATGTACAAGGCTCCGTTATACAATCCGGAACAACGGCAATTGGATTCAGGTTAAGTGTCTTAATCTTGTAGTCTCATGCCACTTTTAACATCTTCCGTACCAATCTACCCCGTAAACCCCGTGATGTCTTGATTGTATTGTTTGTATTGTATTTCAACTTATAATTGAATTGTAATATAGATTGTATATTTGGATGACTTGCCGAAACCATGATATCAGTAAAATGGATGTATTGGAGAATCATGGATGTAACTGGAGAATCATGTAAATGGAAGTATATCCATGGTTCGGTTCAGTCAATACAGATTGAATAGATTGAATATATAGATTCATGGATTCATGTTGAATTGTAGTTTTGTAATTTCATACTTGAATCATATTCAAGTCAGATTATTCTAATGAGACTCAGTCTGAGTCAGAACAATTAGAAAAGAAATTGAAGTCCTGATTGTTTTGATGTTATCGGTAACCGTTGCACATAGGCGGCAGGATTTGTGTCTTTTTCAAAGACGATTACCGTGTTGATAACACCGTTGTTAAGTTTTCTATCTTAAATAGGCAAGCACCCACTTCTCCGGCTTCCTGAAGCTCAAGAGATTGGTCCCGCTTAAACCTATATTTACTACGGTCCTTAGGGTAATTTATAGAACTTGAGGGGGTTTTATATAAAAATACTTTTGTATAATTTTCAAAATACAACTCAAATATTTAATTATCGTATTTATGTACATACAACAATTTAATGATCAAGATAAATATGTATACATGTTTGAATAGCATGAAATGAGTCAAGTATATTATACGAGTAACTACCAAAAACAATGCTGTAAAGAAATATTATGTACGACTAATTAATCAAGTTGAACGAATACGGAATATAAACATAAATATGGCTCTAAGTATTTTGCATGCGTGAGTTCCAGTTTGACCTAAATACGACTACCGGTTTGAAAGGTATATCTGTTTTCGTATCGTTGCGCAAAACAGATCAGAATCTGTTTAGCACCGACACATATTTTTAAAAAACAATTTGAGTTAATTTTTATCATGTTTCAGGTTACAAAAATTATTAAAAAATTGTAGGTCTTTCTATGTACTTATCCAAAACACCAAGATTCGCACGATTTGGATTTATTAAACTCTAGTTATGATCATTTTAACATCAGTGTTTAAAACAGAAATTCAGATTTCTGGACAGCAATTATATGTTATATTGCAAAGCCTATATCGGGTTGTTTCATGCATTTATAAGTAATACAGTATACAAAAAATTATAGTTCTATCAATTTTCCATCAACACATCTAATGTTTGTTACGAACGGACATCGGGAGTTTGAGTTATGTCTAATTTAAAAACAGTGTGCGAATCAGGACAGATTCTGTCCAGATTCATCGCTTAATATTGTAACGCAGTTTTATTTATCTTACATTGGTTTTCAGTAAAAACTTAAAACTAATAAAATATAGATTATTCGATGTAGATTTCTAAAACACCTGAGTTTGCTCAATTTTGATATCGGTATACCAAGTTATGTGTCCTAGAAATTGACCAATAACTGCAGTTTTCTATTTTACAAATAGTGAATAAAAACGATATAATTCCTAAACCGCTAGGTGATTCGATCTAAAATTTTTACAGCATATACAAAATAATATACTCTATCATATGTAAATTTTCTGAAATTTTCAGAAGTAAAAATTAATTTCTAAAAATTATTTTAAAGGTAAAGGTATTGATATGTATGCTAAAATCGGCAAAAAGATTAACTAGTATTTTTTTTATGCAAGCTTCTCCTTTTTTTTTTAATAAACAAACCGATTCCATGAGATATCGCAGATATATTGTTGCATGAAACTTATATTCTCACAACTTGTAATAAATATTCATAGTTATGAACAAAGAATTAAAAACACTTTAATTTGAATAAGAGATAATAAGGTATTAATAAAACATATAGAACCATATATATCTAAACTTATAAATATGTATATGTTTATGCTTATCTTCTCTTATAAATTATGATATGAAAAAAATAGCGGGTTCACGAGATATGACAATAGGAGAATAAAGAGATGGAGGGAGAGAGTGAGAAGATACTTACATACACAAGCCGGTATTGTCACCGGGCTTGTCTATCCGCCGATAGCCTCGCGTTACTAGCGAGACCTTCTTGAAAACTTTTTCATGTTCTTCCACTTGGACTCTAGGTGAAGAGGAAGAAGTGAGAGATAGAAAAATGTGAGGAAGGAAAAGATAGAGGAGGACAAATAAAGATGGCGTAATGGTGAATTATGTATAATAATATATTCATTCAACATATGAATTAAAAGATAAATGAAAGGTCACCATTAATTTTGGAAATGAAAGGTCTCATTTGTAAGTTATGAGAAGAATAAAAAAATTGACAAAAAAATAATTGCAAGAATGAGGATTTGAACATGTGATCTATGGAATAACAATGCAAAGACTTAACCAATAAGCTACAAGATTGTTCATACACATATTTAATAAGAATTAAATATATGATGTTCCTTAAAAAGAAAGTGGGCTTTTGGGCTCATAGATTTATTAAAGAAAATGAAAATGAAATTGGATTTGAGTTATGGGCTGGGTTAGGTCTTATGTTTAATTTGAAAAAAAAGGTTAAAATTTGGTTTTAAAGAATTGTGTTTGGGAAAAATAGATAGAAGAATAAAATAATATATTTATAAAAAAAAAAATATACAGAAAATACTAAGAATAAATAAATACAATATTTTACTAAAGAAAGAAAACACGAAGGTACAGTAATACTAGGGTCGTTACATTTTGCATGGCCCAGATTCTTTATCTCTTTCGCAGGCCGACCAGGAGTTCTTCAGTCGACAGGCCGAGCAGTGAGGAGCAATTTGGTATTTAGTTTAGTTTAGTTTTCTTTCAGCATTTTCATTTCCTGATGTGAGCCCATATTTGGGACGTACTTTCCAGATGTTATTTCTTATTGGATTTATTGCTTCCGCACATTTATATTTCTTGACTCGTTTATTTTGGCATATGGACATGTACTAGATAGTTTATTTTATTTTACTGTTCTTGATATCTTATAGACAGCCGTAATGTGAGTATGGAGGGATGTTTCCTAACCACAGGTAGCATGGTTGGCTATGTCACGTGCCGATCTTAGCGCACTCTGGGAAGTGGGACATGACAATAACCCACAAACAACCATTACTGAAACGTGCCTTGAGTTTATCCAGAGTCTGGTTTCAAGCATAAGCCGGACAACTCCATATACCTTAACATCGTTAAGATATGAACCATTCTATATAAAATATAGAAACAGAGGCACTAACTAAATTGGAACCAGATTCAAATCATGCAGCTATCTCTAGTGCATGTCAACTAAATGGAGAGAGCCTGATCAGCATTACTCAACTAGGAGTGCATCCATATATGAGTAACCTGAAAGAGAAGCAAATTCTTAAAACCATTACTATCAACTGAATACCAAACACAAGTATCTACATCTTCGATCATCTTGAAGAATCTCGATACTTGCAACATATGGTTCTCTACTTTATTCTTGTACCTATAACTTCTCAAAACTTGGACCTTGTATTTCTACTGAATACTTGTCTAAAAACTAGAGAAGTCACAAGTAAATAGAATATAGTACGAGTACCAACCCCTTTGTCCTAATGGATACTGGACAACATACAATACTTTGTATAAGTCCCCTGAGTTCAATAACTCAAATCTTGTGCGTCGTATATTGAAAACTGTATTATGGTTAAGAAGAATTACACCGTTGTTGAATGCTCTTTACCTAACCATCAACTGATATAGGTAAATGTCATAGACATAATTTCAAAAAGTTATATCTTACTTCATAAAATAAACGTACAGATATATCAGTTTGAAACTGGTGCATAACTACGGATATTCAAAACTAAATATTTGTCGTCCGGCAAAAATTCAGGTGATTTTCTCAAATATCACCAATTACAATGAATTCCGATATAATGAGGATATAATCACCTAATTCCCAATATTTTACTCCCACTCATCATCTGTAATACCATACAGATGTGATAATCAGATTTGGTAAATACATACCCTGGAGTAAGAATCTAATTGTGAAATCAGTTTTCAATTAACAATTCACAGTGAAACTGAAACATGAAAATGTTTCGAAGAGGTATCCAGGTATTCCTAGTAATGCCTTTTCCACTATCTAGATTCATTTCTATAACCGTATATTTCCTTGCCATCTCTCCAATCCATTTATTTGTCTTTACTTATTACCTTCTGTACACCACTCTTAGGCTAAATGGTTTTCTTCATTTCCCACCTTTCGGCACCAGCCTATAGTTTGAAAGAAGACTATCCAATAAACGTAATAGGTGTACCCTCCTGATCCTAGAAGCATTCACAACCTGAGAGAAGGTAAAAATAAAAGACAGCCTGAATAATCCTATTCGATTTCTCCTGAACCCGGAATCCATCTTCAAACTGGAACAAGTTCCTTCGAGTTCGTATGTAACTATAGGATGCCATATCCAATAAATGTGGATCTTCATATTGATACGGAATGTTCCGGAGAAATGCAAAGGTGAAGTAGGAGTGGCGATGATATACGCGGTTTCGTCGTGAATGATAGCAGTCGCAATTTACTTTGCCCTCTTTCAAATCCCTTTAATTATCTTTACTTATTACCTTATGTACGCCATACTTAGGCTAATTGTTTTTCTTCTTTCCCTACCTTTCGGCACATGCCTATGGTTTGGAAGAAGACTATCCAATAAGCGCAATAGGTGTACCCTCTCCTAATCCTAGATGCCCTCACAACCTGAGAGAAGGTAAAAGGAAAAGATAACTGAATAGTCCTATTCAAGTTCTCCAGAACCGAAAACCATTCTCGAATCTGAAACAAGTTTCTTTGAGTTCGTATGTAACTATACGATGGTCATATCTAATAAATGTGGATCTTCGTAGTGATACAGAATGTTCCGGAGAAAAGCAAAGGGTAAAAGTAGGAGTGGCAATGAAGTATGCAAATCTGACAATCCAAAAGCCAGTGTGTTTTAAGAAGGTTCGATTAACTTGGTTCATGAGTTCTAGTCTAGGGTCGGGCCATGGTCGCTGCCAAAGAGAGAGAGAAAAGAAACACTCAGCGTGCATTCTAACCTAGATCAGAATGGTTAATCACTTTATCTAATCCGGATGACTCACACTGTTTTCTCGAGTCCTCCCCCAAACCTAAAGAAGAATTAGTCGGGATCGTTTAAAATCACCCGAGGAGTAAACTAACTCATCCGTGGGAATCGGGATCCAAATATCATCACATGATAACTTGATGGAATCGACTCAAGTTATCACACTCCAAAAGGTATGCGCATGCCTGGCAAGTTTCAGTTTCTTTAGAAACTCCCGATGTGATTTTTACCCCATGCTCTTATGACCTTGACTAAGGCCAACAAATCATAAGTCACATGTCAAGTTCTACCCATCATTTTCCAGGTTAATTTGAACCCACCCGTACTCGCCCTTGACTAAGGCCAACAAGGCTGTATGACTGTCTCAAACTAACACATCTATCTATGTACCAGAAAAGTACAAATAGCTACCATACACTATGCCTTGACTAAGGCCAACAAACATAGCATGAATACTAAGTGCTACCTGTCTGAAATGACGGAGGGCTACGAATGGTTTTTGGCGAAAAACCTTTAACGCAATGAACTTGATATCGTTGAAGGAACCGGATAGCTTTACAAATATATAGTGGCGAAAACTTTTGCTAAAGAGGTCACTCCCGGTGAAGGGATCTCGGATCTTTCCTCGTCAAATGAGGTGCAGGATATTCCTAACTGAATATCACGATGCATAGCAAAAAAGTAATTGACTATAGTGAAGTTATTACCCTTACGCAAACTTCTGCCTAAGAGATCACTCCCGGTGAAGGGATCTCGGCTCTTGCCTCGTCGAATGAGGTGTTGGATATTCAAAACCGAATACCGCTGTGCAAAACAAAAGAAAACGTCCTTGTAATAACAGCTTTTGAAAATTGTTCCAACAACATCATATAGGTATGTTTTCCTTACATTAATCAGATCAACGCAGTCACATCAATTAATCACACCAGAAAAGAACGAAAATATGATGTACGTATATGCCATCCGCATTCGCCACTGAGCCCCGTCATCACCCATTAGGTTACTTAACTAACGACAGAGCGGGGGCTAGACTAGCGCGGGTGCAAAACATATATAACATCTACTGGTATATATATAACAATATATAATAACCGTTCCAGGCATGATATATGCAACATCATAGATAAGCGATAAGCATCACAGAAAAATACTGATAATCTGGAAGCCCTGGGTTTCCTTTGAGCCGCAAGTGAAACCCAATGTTCCCCTGGTCGTGTGGATAGCCTGTGCAATGAAAATCTAGATCCCTACGAGCACGGCAAGTTACCCGCCAATCCCAGAAGTGAGGCAACCCCAATCAACAACGTGAATGGGCCATATGGCACTTCACGGAATCCGGTAACTTGAGCACCCATCCTTAGGTCAACCTGTACCCCCTATGAGTGCGGCGAATAGCCTGCCAATTCTAGAGTGAGGCCCCCTCCGTCTCAATGCCATGAGATGTGGGCCCGTTGCCCTCTAGAACCCGGCTAACCGTACACTCCACCGCAGGGTAATCCTAGTACAGAAAAGAAAAGAATATGTACAATGGTGACATCGACCTCAACCCGGTCGTGCCCCAAACAAATAATATACAAACTGGCAGTGACGGCAACCCACATGTCGGACGCTCGCCTCGCAAAATCAAATATACAAATAAATCCAAACCGTACTACCATTGCACCCAAGCTATCCACCATGACGATCCCGCCATAACCACAGAACATCAACGTGAATGACACGTTCGCAAACTCGTCTAAAAGAGTATATAGCAGTTAGACGAGTTGTACCGCTAATGACATTCACGGTCGCAGATAGTAATGTATGTACTGAAAATTACGATATTAGAATTCTGCACGCAATTAGCAAACTAAACCAATTTCCAAAACCATGAAAAAAAACAGTGAGCTAAAGTTTCAAAAACCGACCGTTTAAAGCCAATTTGGAAGTCCGAATCAAAACGAAACGCGCCCGAACCTTCGCGGGGAGTTAAAGCATGAAATTAATTTTGAGTTGAAAGGCCTAAGGGGGTACCCCACCCCCAAGGACACCACGAGGTGGCCAGGGGGTGAGACAGACCCGAAACTGCCTAAGTGGGGCAGTTTCGGGTCCCCACTGCCAAGACCATCTTGTGGTGGTCTTGGGGAGTGGTCCCAGCCATTCGGTCCCCCCGGGGTTCCTCAGGGTGCCCATGCTCTACCCCGCGTCTTCTCAGTTCAAACCGTGAGCCCGCAAGGTGTGCAAACATCTCAAACTTTTAGTTTTCGGAACTATTTTTGTCGGCAGTTTTTGCACGACAAAACGATGGATTTCTAATGTCGCAATGAGTTAACTAAGGCTTATAGAGTGGCTATGATACCATGTTGGGTTACGGCAGCACCTCTTCCATCAATCCGTGACCAAATGCGGAACAAAAATTTATATAACTTGGCACTACCATAACCAATTATCCGGATCTACTCATAAGCCCTAGATAACAAAACATGCAAAGGAGTTAGAATGGTTATACCGAATAGATCCGTGTCCTTCGGTTTTCAACCATCATCCCAAGCTTCTAGGGGATTCCTTGATCAAGCTTGATCTTCGGTCTCCCTCCATCGAAAATGATCCACCCGAGAGTCTATGCAACGAGCTCCAACCTCATATCCGAGGCAACTAAGGCACCTAGATCGCTACTCTAGATACCGTAGATGAAGTAGAGAGTGATGAAGGATTAATTTGTCTCAAGACACCCAAGGATTCTCAACTCATGAGAGAGTTTGGATGGAGCTAGAGGAAGAAGAAAACGCCATGAGAATAAGGTGTTAAGAGCAACTCAAGAAAAAGAAAGTGAATGAATGAATGGCTTAATGTTTTGTGTGTTGTGAGTGTTGATAAGAAATAATGGATCCATCACAATAAATATGTCAAGTCTCCAAAATATCTAGAGTCAACAAAAATATCTCAAGTCAACAAACAATCTCATAACAAACAAAAACCCTAAGGATGCTTGAATAGTAACCATGGGTCACTAATTAGCCTTGCCACCAAAAATGCAATAAACACTTCAGCCTACACCTCAATAACCTTGTAATCCAAAAAGGTCTAAACCATGATGAGGTGTAATCTTCTAAAAGTAATCTTGTAATAAATTACAAGAATACCCCTCAACCGTATATACATACCCGCATACGTATTCCAAAGAATACGAGTACAAAGAGACAAAAATAATCCAACAAATATAATACTAGGATTCGGCTTAAACCAAAGCCCACTAGTATTATCCGTCCGAACATCATCCGTGCACAAGTACACGTATGTGATCGAACCCTGCCGTAAAACCATACGGCCTCTACATCGTTTCGCCCGAAGCAGGGAAACCCTCTGTGTGGGACTCTAAAGACTCGTCAATACGCTGGCAGTGGGTTTAACCACAATCACGTCAGCGGCACTAGCTGTACGTAACGGCTACCAGGTATTGAGCGAAAGGGAGGCCGACGAGCAAACTTGTCCTGAAACCCCTACTGAGCCTGACAATGATAATATCCGTACAGTCCGGTCCGTTCGTCTATGAGTATCGCATATCGAGTCTAGGGGGATGGATAAAGTCAGACCCCTAATAACATGACATTTAGTGTCGGTATGAATCCTATCACTACCTGAGAAACTACTGATCCGAATCAGTAATTCTCGACCACCTTGGCCAAGGATTTCTGGTGATGGCCACCCGTGCACAACCGCGACATCAACCCCTAATACCGGGAGAGACGAATCCCCCGACGATCCGCTCACTGCCTCTATGTGGTTCGGGACTGTACCCAACTAAAACCTGTTTACACGACTCCTTTGAGCCGTGGTAGGGTAGTAATCAAAGCACAATGAGAACTCACACGAGACAAATGACGATCTCAGGTCGATAGACTAACCTATACACATGTCACCAGGGAACTGCTATCTGACAATAGGTATAATACCAACTAGCATGTTCCCGGCGAGTCCGTCCGGTGTACTCATAACCCAATGAGCACCTGTATACATCTTAGGTGAACAAACTGGCACCAATGGCTTGTGAGACCGGCCCCCTTGTCGGGGTCTCGATCAGTATACACTAGTCTACTCTGGAGTATCGATGCCCTGTCTCGAAACTCCCATGACTAGGGACATTTAAGGATGTGCCTATAGACCACCCAGCTCCCACGTATATGATCGCCATCATACTGCTGGTAGTCAAGCAAGAATTCGATGGGCTCTATCAGCATGTAATAGTGATCTGTAATGTCACCTAAAGCATGTACATGATGATGAGTAAGACTGTTTTACCGGTATAGGTCCTCCCTCAATCATTGCAATCACGTGCCTGCGATCCAATAATTGACTTGAGGGCACTATAGCCAACACATTGTTGTCGCAATACAAAGGTATTGGATTAACAATGAATGAAACCACCTGAAATTCAGTAATGAACTACTTAATCCAGACCGCTTCCTTTGCGGCATCGTTGGCAACACTGTATTCAGCCTCCATCGTCAAGTCTGCGATGGTGTCCTATTTGGAGCTCTTCCAACAGACCGCCTCTCCGTTGAGGGTAAACACAAAACCCGAGACAGACTTGTTGTCATCCTTATCACTCTGGAAGCTTGAGTCGGTAAAGGACTCCACCTGGAGGTCCCCATTACCGAATACCAGTAACAGTTCCTTAGTCCTTCTCAGGTACTTAAGAATGTTCTTCACTGCTATCCAATGGTTCTCTTCTGGGTTTGACTGATACCGGCTTACCACGCTATGCGCGTAAACTACATATAGTCTGGTACATAGCATCGCATATCTTATAAATCCTACAGTCGAAGCGTAAGGCATAGTGCTCATGCGAACATTCTCCTCATCAGTCTTAGGAGACATCTCTTTGGAGAGGGTGATTCTGTGCAATGTGGGTATGTTATCGCGCTTGGAATCTTCCATACTACATTTCTTTAGTACGGTTTCTATGTACCTGGTCTCCAATAATCTTTTGGATCTATCTCTGTAGATCTTAATCCCCAAAATGTATGAGGCATCACCCAGGTCTTTCATGGAGAACCTTTGTGATAAGAACAACTTGACCGATTGTAGCATAGGAATGCCATTTCCTATCAAAAGAATATCGCCCACTACAAGACTAGGAATATGACAGTTCATCCTACAATCTTCTTATATATACAATGCCCATCCTCATTTTTTATGAAGTCAAATTCCTTGACTGTTTCGTCAAAACAGATGTTCCAGCTCCGCGATACCTGCTTTAATCCATAAATGGATTTAAGCAACTTGCACACCTTCCCGTTGCTCCCACTGTCTACGAATCCCTCTGGCTAATCCATATAAATGCACTCTTCCAAACTTCCGTTTAGAAAAACTGTTTTTACGTCCATCTGCCAGATTTCATAGTCATGAAAGAAAGGCAGTAATGGTAAGTAGGATCCGAATGGATTTGAGCATAGCCACGGGAGAAAAGGTTTCGTCATAGTCCGCACCTGGTCTTTGACGAAAACCTTTTGCAACAAGTCCAGCCTTATAGGTTTCCACCTGTCCATCTACACCAATCTTCTTTTTATAGATCCATTTGCATCCAACGAGTTTTACCCCAGGTGGAGCAATATCCAAGGTCCAAACTTTATTTGTGTATGTTTCTCCAAATCAGAGCAAAGCTCTGTTTAAATTTCAAATTTTGAAATGAAGCAGCGCCAGCGCTGAGAGAGTCAAAGACTCTGAGGCAGTGCTCACGTGCAAAGCACATGAGTGCTGCACTCTAAGCAGCGCACTACGTGCAAAATACGTAAGCGCTAGCGCTAAGTGCACTGCACTCTAAGCAACGCACCACGTGCAAAGCACGGGAGCGCTAGCGCTGGAACTAAATGTTCCTAATCGTTAGATCAAAGATCCAACGAACATGATTAAAAATCATCAAATGATCAGAATAAAATTCTGTTAAGGAAAGATTCCTCAAAATCTTTCCAAACAAAAAGATTGTGCTCTGTAAATCAGAGCATCGTCGGATCAATGATCCAATGGTGATTAAAAAATCACTAGAATACAGAATAAATTCTGCGAGGGTAAAGATTTCCCAATCTTGTTAAAAACAAGAAGATTGCCTTCTGTAAATCAGAAGCCTTGGATCAAATATCCAACGGTGGGGAAATCTCCAAATCAATTGAAGAAAAGATCTCCTTAACCGATTGAACAAATCAGCTTGCCCTATATAAAGGCCCCAAGACTTCAAGTCTAAAAAAGAGGAACCCCCCCATAAACTCTGAAAAAAGTTCAGAAGAGAAGAGCAAAGCTCTCGGCAGAAGAAGAACTTTTCTCCAAGGAAAAAACAGAGAGATAAAAAATCTCATCAGGAAAAGAACTTAGTTCTTATGGCAGATCATAGATCTATAAGACAAATTGTCTTTTACAAAAGAGATCATAATATCTCGTTATAAAAAGGGGGGGGAGAATGATTCAATTCTCTTAGGATCATAGATCCATAAAGGCAAAGCCTTTCATCAAAAACATAAGAGATTGAAATATCTCCTATAAAATAAGAACTTTGTTCTTCGATCCATGCCACAAAGTCTCTTATAAGAGAGAATTTAATTCTCAGAGCGCAAAACTGATCAAAGTTGCATAAAAGAAGAGGCTTAGCACTCCAAATTTAAAGAAGCGCCCTGCGCTCAAAACTGGCGCTCAGCGCCAAGAGCGCCACGTGCTCCTCACGTGTGCGCTACTTAACAGAAGCGCTTCAGCGCTCCACATCTAGCGCAAAGCGCTGCAGAGCCTTAGCGCTCCTAATATTAAAAGAGCCTTAGCGCTCCAAATTTAAAAGAGTTTTAGCGCTCCTAATCTAAAAAGAGCCTTAGCGCTCTAAATTTAAAGAAGCACCCTGCACTCATAACTGGCGCACAGCGTCAAGCGCGCCACGTGCTCCTCACGTGTGCGCTACTTAACAGAAGCGCTTCAGCGCTCCACATCTAGCTCAAAGCGCTGTAGAGCCTTAGCGCTCCTAATTTAATAGAGCTTTAGCGCTCCTAATCTAAAAGAGCCTTAGCGCTCCAAATTTAAAGAAGCGCTCTGCGCTCAAGACTGGTGCACAGCGCCAAGCATGCCACGTGCTCCTTATGCGTGCGCTTTTTAACAGAAGCGCCTCAGCGCTCCAAATATAGTGCATAGCGCTGCAGCGCCTCAACGTTCCAAATATAGCGCACTGCGCTCATTGACTGGCGCTCAACGCTAAGTGCGCCACGTGCTCCTCACGTGTGCGCTACTTCACCAGAAGCGCAATGCGCTTATTGTCTGGTGCATAGCGCCAAGCGTGCCACGTGTTCCTCACGCATGCGCTGATAGAACATAAACTGTTCTTTAAATAAAGCCCTTGAGTTATGATGATTGCTCAGCATTCAATAAAAGACAGAAAGGTTGCCAGAACCCAAATCAATGCTCAGCATTGTTAAATGTTTAATATTTTAACTGAATGGGCCGAGCCCAAAGTGGCCATAGAACCCTCATTCAGATTAGTTGAGCCCATATGCTCATAAATCTTTGATCTTAGTTCCAAATTGGACCATAGATCTCCCAGCCAATATTAGTTCAGGGGTACATCTCTTCATTCCTCTGATATGTGTCGTTGTAATCCTTCAACGTCTTCAGAGAGGTGACGGGTCCTGACAACCAGACATTCTTCTGATATGTGTCGTTGGAACATCTGTTTTGATGTGGTAGTCAAAGGGTTTGACTTCATCAAAATGGTAGATGAACCTTGTATATACGAAAAGGTAGTAGAGAGTATGGTGGTAATCCTCGTAGAGTACGTGGATGACATACTCTTGATAGGGAAGGAGTTTCCTATGCTACGATCGGTCAATCTCCGCTTATCACAAGGATTCTCCATATAGGATCAAAGTGATACCTCCTAAATCCTGGGTTTTGGATCTATGAGATAGATCTAATTGGATGTTAGGATTCTCACTAGTTGTAGTGAGATGGTATCAACCGATCCTGGGGAGAATCACTGGAAAGGTTCCAGGGTGATAAGAACGACTGAATATCAGTCGCAGGCAAAGTCTATACCCTCAGTGGAGGGACGGCATGTTGGAAGAGTTCCAAGCTAGATACCGTGACTTACTAGACGATTAAAGGCAAGATACATCGTTACAAAAGATGCTACCAAAGAGGCAGTCTGGATAAATATAAGTTCATAAGATGAACTTCGTTCCTACCATTGTGTGACAATGGAGTTGTGGCTTCAGCCAAGGAACTACCGTCCCATCAGAAATCCAGATATAATTCTTAGGCAGTATCACCTGATCATGGAGATGGTTGATCTCCAGGGAGATCGAGGTTAGGAGAGTAGACACAGAGGACAACAGCGCGGATCCACTCACAAAGGCCTTTTTCCCAGTAGAGACTTTTATGGGATGGTTGAGTATGAGATACTTCAACCGCAGCTAATTGTTGGGTATGCGATACCATAACAGATGGCCCTAGTGCAAGTGGGAGATTGTTAGTTATATGTATGCCCTAGAGGCCATTACTGTACATGCGATGTATATTGTAGTGGATGCCAGGACATATATAGGGAGGACTTTCTTGCTCGACATGATAGTATGCTATCTGGTTGTACTTTATCTTAACATGGACTCTGATTGTCTCTATGTTACATGTTGATAAAGCCCTTAGGATATGTACTCGACTACTGGGACTATGATGAGATCATACTAGTGGGGCCACGGTAGTCGACGAGTACATCCTATAACTGTTCCTAGTCGACGGTGTATCGAGACAGGGCATCAATACACCAGAGTAGACTAGCGTATACGCATCTTGATCCATATGATGGACGATGGATGATCCCATATCCATCGGTGTTTGACATCAAGGATGGTGTACGGGTGCTCAGTGGAGACTGGATACACTGGACGGACTCGCCGAGAACTCCCAGATGGTATTATACCATACGTCAGATGGCAGTTCTCCGGTGACACTGGTACAGAGTAGTCTGTCGACCCGAGATCGTCATAGAGTCTTGTGTGATTCCCACTGTGCTTTAATTTCCATCACACCACGTCTAAGAGGGCGTGCAAAAAGGTGGCTTTTGGGTACAGTCCCGAATCACATGGAGGCAATGAGCGATAGGAGGGGATTCGTCTCTCCCGGTATAGGGAGTTGATGTTGTGCTGTGTTCGATTGGCTATAACCGGAAATCCCTGGCCAGGGTTGCTGAGATTTACTGGTAAGTGTTATCAGTAGTTTCTCGAACTGTTATAGACCTCATATCGACACGACTTATCGAGCTACTGGGGTCTGACGTTTACCACCCCTAGGCGAGATATGCGACATATCAGACGACGAGACCGGACTGTACGGGAGTGTTACTGTTTGGATTCGCAGGAGAATGTACAGGCTTGCTTGTTGATCTTCTGAGCACTCAATACCTGGGTAGCTGTTACGTTTAGCTGACCGCTTGCAGCTTGTGGGTGTTTGATATGATCATCACCTACTGCCGGCGTATTGACGATTTTTTAGAGTCCTACACAGAGGTTTCTTGACTCAGGCAAAACGGAGTAGGAGCACATATGTGATATGTGCGGGACCGAGGATAATGCGATATGTGATACCGTATTATATTCTCGCGATATTTGATATCAGCCGGGTCATCGGATCAAGTGTTGATTCGATGAATCGGTATGGATAAATATCAGTCGGTTATATGCGATATAGCCGGATTGTCGGATCAAGTGTTGATTCGATAATTTAATGTATAATAATATATATGATATATTAAATGACATTAACTAATATTAGCTCACTAAAAGATTCTTTTTCTCACTCGGGTAATACATTGATATATATGCGATATATATTAATTGTATTATTTTATTTTGTTACGATAAATATTATATATGTGATATATAATATTGTAACATGATATGATGACTAATGCAACTTGTTTAGTGGAATTTTAACATGATTAGGGTTTGGATTAGGGTTAAGCTTTCTAGATGTTTCTAGAAGGTTTTCTTTTTGTTTTGGAAAAGATATTACAAGTGACTCATTCTTAACTCAACCCAAACCCTAACCCTTGGTCAATTCTCTACAATGGTTAAGTCAACCATGGTTGCATTATTTGTCATATTAATCCTTTCATTATTCATCACAAAAGGAAATGGATCACTATTCTTCTTCTTCCTTCATTCTTTCATGAAAAAGCTTGCTAGATTTTTCCAAAGTGATGAATAAATATGAGAAAATGATAAATAAAGAGAGCAAAAATCCTACTTCATCATCCTCATCTTCCCTTGCCATTTAGATGAGGGTGTTCACATCATTTCATGAGTGTTAGCTTGTGTTAAAGAAACTTCAAGGTAGATAATCTTAGTATCGAAGATCGGAAGCAAAGGTTGCATCTTTCTCTTCATGGAACTTCTCGAGAGTCCGGAACCCGATGATCGCAGCGAAGGGACCACAACACGGAGCATATGAAGTGAAGGACCGGATCTACAAAGGTTGTAATCCCTCTCACTTAGTGTTAAGATGTTAACATGTTAGTTTTCGCCTAATCTCTAGTTTAAAGATCCGTATTCGGGTTGTTCGGCACGGCTAAATTTTTAATCGGGCATGGTTGATGCCTCGTAGACTCTTGTGCGCGTGCCTAGCAACCCTACAGTGGTATCAGAGCCAAGCTAGAGCTTTAGGCGAAGTCTAGACGAAGTTTAAAGTCTGATCGAACCCGAAACCCCGACTCCAAAATGCTCTCTGGAAATTTTCTGAAAATTTGGATTTTTGTCAATTAAAAATTTCTAAAAAATTCAGCAGGGTCTTATTAGAATTACTGTAAAATTCGAGGGGCTAATTCGTCAAAAGTGCGGCGGAACCGCGGCAGAAACCTGGCTTCTGCGGCGGTTCCGCGGCCATTTGATGACGTCACCCCTCCTATTTTGCACAGTAATTCCTATTACACAGTGCTGAGTTCTCTGGGAATTTTTAATATTTATTCTACAGTTGAGTTTTCTGGGGTTGTTTTGGGGATTCGATGTTTCGATCGGAGTATTAGATTTTGTCTATGTGGCTTTCCGGATAAATTTAAGAAACTGTTAAAAAGTTCGAACGGATATCAATAACTCACTTTTTCCCCTGTCGGAAATTTTTTCAAAAGTTGGATTTTTTCTCGTGTTTAAGAATGTTCTAAGTCGTGCAAGTAACTCGGTGGACCCTCTAGAAGACAACAAACCTTAACTCGATTATGTGACCGTCTTGAACTGCCATTTGAACCTTAGGGTTTGGGGCAGTACGGCGTGCCACATGTGAGGCGTTGGCTTGACCCTTCTACGGCTGGACCATTGGTACTGTGGCATGTAATGAATGTTTTTAAACTGATTTCAAGTGTTGAGATATATTGGAGAAATATTGGGTGCTTGATGATTCGATCGGAAAGTTTAACTTTTTCTATTTATCTGAAATATGATACAATAATTGGAATTCACAAGTAGTTATGAGATAACTAAAATGAATGTTATAAATCTAGCGGTTTAGTCTCAGATGATCGGTTGCCACCGAATTTTGATGTGATCAAAAGTCCGTCGCAATCACGTAGCGTACGCGGATACTCGCCGGGTAAACTTAATAGACAGCTACACCTCTTAGCCCCGACCAAGTGACTGTAGGAGAACCCCGTCGCCGAAAGCATCCGTTCGGGTGCTCGCGGCAGCGGTGTTCCGCCTTGGTGCACTTCGTCGACGGTATCTGGGGGTGCGGCCGTCTACTAAAGTTTGCGACGAGCATTCGATCAGGACGTCGGGAATCTTGTTGAATTGCCCGACTTGATATTGAAAAGAGTTTTCGATAATGAGACTAAAATGCGGGGTTTATAATTGTTAGACATGCGATGTCTAAGGAATTCATTTGGTTAGGTATGCGATGTCTAAGGAGGTTGCGGATTCCAACTGTTGTAGTTTTACACTTTCTTTTCTGTGACCGTAAGCGTAGTATGTGGTGTATCGCCGGCTTCGTTGCTATACATCAACGACAATCGGGATACGCATACTTGCTTACGTTGATGATATGAGATATTATGTGTTGCTGTGATATGTTGTATTGGATCGTCGCTTTTGAATAGCCGGGGGTTATATGTGAGATGAGAGTTTTTCCTTTTTCATTCATGTAAAATTCATTTGTATGTAATATTCTTTTATTGGGGCACTTCCAGGTAGCGGAAGATGTCACCGTTGTATATTATTTACTTTTCCGCATTAGGTAGACCCAAGGCGGAGAGCACAAGTAACCGGGTTCTAGGGTCCAGTGGGAGACCATCTCGAGGAGTCGAGACCGGGTCTCCTAACCCTAGAATTGGCAGTGTTACTTGCCGCTCTCGTAGGGGTCTAGGGATGTGGGTTTGGCTATTCATCGCGACCGTGGAATCCGTGTTTTATACAGGCTCGTATTGAAAACACGGACGTCCTAGTATATCCAATATTTCATACATGTTCTTCTGCTGCAATGTTCTGTGATGAGATCATATTACTGCCTGAGACGAATGTTTATATTATATATATGAGATATATGTTATATTGCAGATTTCGTTTCAAAAGAGATGCTTGCGAAGCATAATTAAAATGGGACTTCATTAATGAGATTAATGAAATGAAAGAAACCTAAGATGTTGTAGAAACTTGTTTAAAAACTGGTAGCTCTAGTTCTTGCTTTGCATAGTGGTGTTCCTTGTAGAACATCCAGCACTTTATTCGATAAGGAAAGAGCCGAGATCCCTTCACCGGGAGTGACCTCTTTAGTGAAACTAGCAGATGCTACAAACTCGGTTTGTCTTTTGATTGCTTCAATAGTTCTTGCTTTGCATAGTGGTATATATGATATATCCTGCACCTTATTCGATGAGGAAAGGGCCGACGATCCCTTCACCGGGAGTGACCCCTTTAGCAAAACTAGAAAAGCCTCAAAAACACTCCATTTAAAATTCACTCGATTCTACAACGATATCAAGTTCATTATGCAAAAGGTTTTCTTAAAAACCTGTCGTAGCCCTCCGTCATTTCAGATAAGTACTTCTTAGTATTCGTGCTGCGTTTGTTGACCTTAGCCAAGGCGTAGTGTGCGGTAGCTAATTAGTGCTTATCTGTATAAGCATATGATGCGATTGAGTTAGGGTAGTCGTGCGACTTTGTTGACCTTAGACAAGGGTCGTGCGGGTGGGTTTAATTCAATCGGGAAATGACGGGTTGAACTTGGCTAGCACTTATGATTTGTTGACCTTAGCCAAGGTCATAAGTTGCTAGGGGCAAAATATTATTGGGAATTTCAAGTGTTGAAATTTGCAATGAGATTGCATACCTTCTATAAGATAGTTGGATCCCGATACCCGCTGCGAGTAAGAGTTACTCCTGGGAGAGTTTTACACATTACAATTAGCCGATCAAGTAGGTGTCTAGAAAGGTGTTAACGGGGTTATGCCTCTGGGAAAACGAGGTTTACTATAATTAGGTTCGTGCGAAAGCACGGGGGACCTCCCTCAAAGTACCGACACTGGCCTGGCTGAAAGATTGGCGAACTTGTAGCGTGTAATTAATCCCGGCTAGTCTTTCCTTTTAGGGTTTGAAGGAAGATTTGATTAAAACAGTGGGAGACATCATGATTAGATATATTAGATAACCAATCTAATCTTGCAAGAGCATACGCTGAGTGTTTTCTTCTCTCTCTCTCCAGATAGCGACCGTATCACGCCTTAATCAAAATAATAAAACGGATATATTGACCGAACCCGCTTGTTATACTGAGCTGGGGAACGTTGGTCCCGCTCCAACTTATAATTGTTATAAGACAGAGCAGGAAATTGGGGAATACCAGATTTCCCATGCCGCCCAAACGAAGAAAGTGCATGTTGATGCATCATCTTCGGGTGTGTTCATTACACAGAACTGTTTCTCAGTATCCTTTACGTCCTGGGTATGTGATACCGGATCAGGATCCCGTATATGTAATCTGTTACATGGGCTACAGATAGGTATAGAACTGAGAACGGGTGATAAGTTTCATGAGACAGAAAACGGTGCAAGTATTGCAGCCAAGTCTGTTGGTCACTATCACCCTGTATTACCTGAATACATTGATTCTGAACAAATGTTATTAGATACCGAACCTGATATACAAAATCATATCAGTCTCTTTATTAGTAAAGAAGTGATATAATTTTGTATTGTTGGATAATGTTTTGAACATTTCCTATATCAAGAGTTGATCGGTTCAGGCACGTTATCTAAAAGCATTGACGTTCTAAATCAAACTACAGTTCTTAGTATACGGAACACACACAAGAGGAAGAGTTCAGAAATGAATGAATCCTTCTTGAGGTATTGTAGACTAGGTCATATCAATGCGACCCAACTGGCTGAAGTTACATATACATATGCATATTTAAATTAGTTTAAATTTACATCTTATGAAACTTGCCAGTCATGTCACAAAGATAAGATGACCACAGCTCTGTTTATTGGAAACAGAGAAAGAGTTAGCGAACTCTTGGGATTGATACATGCTGATGTATGAAAGGTCCCCTGTCTACATATGCCAAGATCGGTTCTTTGTACTTCATTACATTCTCTGATAATCTCTCAAGATTCAGACATATGTTCCTACTGAAACACAAGTCCGAAGCTTTTGAGATATTCACAGAATATAAGTTAGAAGTAGAGAACCAAAATACGGGTAAAAGTATTATGTCCTTTGATGAGATCAAGGAGGAGAATACTTGAGCACGGAATTCCTGGACTATTCTAAAGGAGAATGAGATTCTCTCTCAGCATTACTCCTCCGTATACACCATAGCACGATGGTATATCGGGGCGGAGCAAACTCACCCTATTAGATATGGTGTGCTCTATGATAAGTACTACTGAGTTTCCTATTTCCTTTTGAGAGTTATGCACTTGAGAAGCTGCATACCTATTGAATAGGGTTTAAATCAAATCAGTTGCCTACCACTTCATATGTGATATGGAAAGGGAAGAGCCTATATCTTAAGTTTCTTAAGATTTGGGGTTGTCTGGCCTATGTCTAAAAGCAAAATCCGGACAAGCTCGAGGCAAGGTCTGTTATGTAGAACTGGAATGGTTCCAGCTATACAAACTGCAAATGATGATTTGGTAGAACCAAAGGATTCAATAGTTTCCAACGAACCTCAGCCTCTCCGCCGATCTAGTAGGGTTCCTCACCCACCTGAGAGATACTTCGGTTTCTTTATGACAGTGGGAGCGAGGATTGCATCATGAGATGATGACCCAACTAGTTTCGAGCTGGCCATCAGGAGTGGGACTCTGTAAGAATGGCTGGATGCTTATCGATCTGAGATGGAATCCTTATACACCGACAAAGTATGGACTTTGGTTGCTTTATCTGAAGGGTTAAATCCCCATCAGGAGCAAGTATATCTTGAGAAGATTACTTGGTGTACATGGAAAGGTTGGGACTTTCAAAGCTAGACTTGTTAAAGGTTTGCATCATAGACCAGGTATGGATTATGTTGAAACCTTTTCTAAGGATCTATGCTTAAGTCCATCCAGATCCTACTTGCCACGGCTACATACCATGACTGCGATATCTGGTGGTTGGGTGTCATGACTCCTTTTCTAAATGATGTTTTAGAAGAGAGCATCTATAAGTACACAGCCAGAGGGCTTCGTAGATAGTGGGAGCAGCGGAAACGTGTGCAAGATGTTTTATATGATAAAACGGGCATCGCGAAGTTGGAACATCTGTTTTGATGTGGTAGTCAAAGGGTTTGACTTCATCAAAATGGTAGATGAACCTTGTATATACGAAAAGGTAGTAAAGAGTATGGTGGTAATCCTTGTAGAGTACGTGGATGACATACTCTTGATAGGGAAGGAGTTTCCTTTGCTACGATCGGTCAATCTCCGCTTATCACAAGGATTCTCCATATAGGATCAAAGTGATACCTCCTAAATCCTGGGTTTTGGATCTATGAGATAGATCTAATTGGATGTTAGGATTCTCACTAGTTGTAGTGAGATGGTATCAATCGATCCTGGGGAGAATCACTGGAAAGGTTCCAGGGTGATAAGAACGACTGAATGTTAGTCGCAGGCAAAGTCTATACCCTCAGTGGAGGGACGGCATGTTGGAAGAGTTCCAAGCTAGATACCGTGACTTACTAGACGATTAAAGGCAAGATACATCGTTACAAAAGATGCTACCAAAGAGGCAGTCTGGATAAATATAAGTTCATAAGATGAACTTCGTTCCTACCATTGTGTGACAATGGAGTTGTGGCTTCAGCCAAGGAACTACCGTCCCATCAGAAATCCAGATATAATTCTTAGGCAGTATCACCTGATCATGGAGATGGTTGATCTCCAGGGAGATCGAGGTTAGGAGAGTAGACACAGAGGACAACAGCGCGGATCCACTCACAAAGGCCTTTTTCCCAGTAGAGACTTTTATGGGATGGTTGAGTATGAGATACTTCAACCGCAGCTAATTGTTGGGTATGCGATACCATAACAGATGGCCCTAGTGCAAGTGGGAGATTGTTAGTTATATGTATGCCCTAGAGGCCATTACTGTACATGCGATGTATATTGTAGTGGATGCCAGGACATATATAGGGAGGACTTTCTTGCTCGACATGATAGTATGCTATCTGGTTGTACTTTATCTTAACATGGACTCTGATTGTCTCTATGTTACATGTTGATAAAGCCCTTAGGATATGTACTCGACTACTGGGACTATGATGAGATCATACTAGTGGGGCCACGGTAGTCGACGAGTACATCCTATAACTGTTCCTAGTCGAGGGTGTATCGAGACAGGGCATCAATACACCAGAGTAGACTAGCGTATACGCATCTTGATCCATATGATGGACGATGGATGATCCCATATCCATCGGTGTTTGACATCAAGGATGGTGTACGGGTGCTCAGTGGAGACTGGGTACACTGGACGGACTGCCGAGAGCTCCCAGATGGTATTATACCATACGTCAGATGGCAGTTCTCCGGTGACACTGGTACAGAGTAGTCTGTCGACCCGAGATCGTCATAGAGTCTTATGTGATTCCCACTGTGCTTTGATTTCCATCATACCACGTCCAAGAGGGCGTGCAAAAAGGTGGCTTTTGGGTACAGTCCCGAATCACATGGAGGCAATGAGCGATAGGAGGGGATTCGTCTCTCCCGGTATAGGGAATTGATGTTGTGCTGTGTTCGATTGGCTATAACCGGAAATCCCTGGCCAGGGTTGCTGAGATTTACTGGTAAGTGTTATCAGTAGTTTCTCGAACTGTTATAGACTTCATATCGACACGACTTATCGAGCTACTGGGGTCTGACGTTTACCACCCCTAGGCGAGATATGCGACATATCAGACGACGAGACCGGACTGTACGGGAGTGTTACTGTTTGGATTCGCAGGAGAATGTATAGGCTTGCTTGTTGATCTTCTGAGCGCTCAATACCTGGGTAGCTGTTACGTTTAGCTGACCGCTTGCAGCTTGTGGGTGTTTGATATGATCATCACCTACTGCCGGCGTATTGACGATTCTTTAGAGTCCTACACAGAGGTTTCTTGACTCAGGCAAAACGGAGTAGGAGCACATATGTGATATGTGCGGGACCGAGGATAATGCGATATGTGATACCGTATTATATTCTCGCGATATTTGATATCAGCCGGGTCATCGGATCAAGTGTTGATTCGATGAATCGGTACGGATAAATATTAGTCGGTTATATACGATATAGCCGGATTGTCGGATCAAGTGTTGATTCGATAATTTAATGTATAATAATATATATGATATATTAAATGACATTAACTAATATTAGCTCACTAAAAGATTCTTTTTCTCACTCGGGTAATACATTGATATATATGCGATATATATTAATTGTATTATTTTATTTTGTTACGATAAATATTATATATGTGATATATAATATTGTAACATGATATGATGACTAATGCAACTTATTTAGTGGAGTTTTAACATGATTAGGGTTTGGATTAGGGTTAAGCTTTCTAGATGTTTCTAGAAGGTTTTCTTTTTGTTTTGGAAAAGATATTACAAGTGACTCATTCTTAACTCAACCCAAACCCTAACCCTTGGTCAATTCTCTACAATGGTTAAGTCAACCATGGTTGCATTATTTGTCATATTAATCCTTTCATTATTCATCACAAAAGGAAATGGATCACTATTCTTCTTCTTCCTTCATTCTTTCATGAAAAAGCTTGCTAGATTTTTCCAAAGTGATGAATAAATATGAGAAAATGATAAATAAAGAGAGCAAAAATCCTAATTCATCATCCTCATCTTCCCTTGCCATTTAGATGAGGGTGTTCACATCATTTCATGAGTGTTAACTTGTGTTAAAGAAACTTCAAGGTATATCATCTTAATATCGAAGATCGGAAGCAAAGGTTGCATCTTTCTCTTCGTGGAACTTCTCGAGAGTCCGGAACCCGATGATCGCAGCGAAGGGACCACAACACGGAGCATATGAAGTGAAGGACCGGATCTACAAAGGTTGTAATCCCTCTCACTTAGTGTTAAGATGTTAACATGTTAGTTTTCGCCTAATCTCTAGTTTAAAGATCCGTATTCGGGTTGTTCGGCACGGCTAAATTTTTAATCGGGCATGGTTGATGCCTCGTAGACCCTTGTGCGCGTGCCTAGCAACCCTACAACTGGGCCAAAAGAAAGCCCGGAAACGTCATCGGAGCAACGTCAAGAACAAGAAACTGATATTGAGTTCCTCCGCAGAATCCTCGAAAAGAAGGACAAAGAGGCAGCGGAACAAGCTGCCAACATAAAACGAATGGCGTTCCTATTCCAAGACATGGTCGGGATGATGTTACAGCCGGAGCCTCCAGTTGAAGATCCTTCGATTATCCTCAAAGACGACAGAGGGGAGACATCGAACCCTCTTCTGGCTTGTTCAGCAGCCAAAGAGGAGACCATCTCCAAAGCCGCCCTGGATGATTACATCACTCAACAGATACGAGCTCACCAGGTGAATGAAGCGGCCGGTCAGATTTTTAAGACTGGACGACCTTATCCGGGTTGGTACGACCAAATAAAGTACCTACCGGGATATACGATCCCTAAATTCCATGTATATAAAGGGACGGGAAACCCGCACCAACATGTTGCTCAATATAGAGCCTTGTGCGGTAATACTGGAGGTGATGATAAACTACTGCTCCGCCAGTTTGTTGGCAGCTTGTCAGAGACAGCATTCGAGTGATATTCGGAACTCCCAAATGACTCTATCAAGACATTTGCAGAGATGGAGCTGCTATTCACCAAATGTTTTGCGAGCGCTAGCGAACGTACCCCAATCACGGCGCTAATCAATGCCAGGGTGAGGCCGGCGGAAACTTGGGTCCAGTACGCAATACGGTGGCGGAATCTATGGTCGAAGTGTGAACAGCGTATCGAAGAGGCTCCTGCAGTGGGAATGTTTATGGGAACCCTCGATCTGCAGGCAACCATATCCCAATTCATGATGTTCTTCAAGCCGACCACCTTCCAGACCTTGATTGATAAGCTGGCTCAAATGGACCAGATGGGTCATAAGCCTTCCTTTTCAAAGACAGAGCCGCGGAATGAAAAGGGCAAAGGGAAAGCGACCTTTGTCGCCAATGCTTAACAACAGCCGAGCAACTTAAAACCGGTTGTTCGCCAAAGCAACGTGCGTCCACGTCAATCTTTCGAGGAGAGACTGGGATGTCCCTACTCGTTTCCGTAGGAGAAAACAAAGAGATTGTTCGAGCTGGCAGTGCGCAATAGGCTCATCAATCTGCCAGATCCAAGACATCTGCTGCAGCCCGGCGATGCTAACAATCCCAATTACTGCCCTTACCACCGAGAAGTAAGCCATCCAATTGAAGATTGCTTCGTCTTTAAAGGCTGGATTGAAAACCAATACCAACAGGGCAAATTCGCACTGTCCGAGAACTGGAAAGTAAACCCGCCCCAGCTGCACGCTCTTAAAGGGGGGACACATCGGGGGCATCGTGCTCTTTTGTCGAAGAAACTCCATGGGAGGTCGCTTTTTCAGCCAAAACAAAACGAATGCTGAAGGATCTCCAAACATACCCGGCGATCAGATGGAAGAGTCCGTTAGAACCCGAGATCATCGAGGGAATGCTGAAACCACGTCCAACGCCAAGAATTAGCAGCGATAGTCAAAACGCCCATGCACAGCAGTTGAAGTCTTTAATGAAGAAGAAGAAGAAGACCAAAAAGCCCGTGAATTATGGTGACAAGCGCACGGACCTGCAAAAGCATATTGACGCGTTGGAAGAATATAACCAGAAGGCGTGAACCCCGGACACACTCCAAGAGTTTCTCAACCACATCCTTGAAAACGGAGATAGCGACAAAGATGAAGGTGAAGACTCTTAAGATGAACCTAAGGATTATGTGGTAAGCTGCCATGTGATCTCTCACTCATTGATAAACGGTGAAGAAGCTCCGGATGCAGAGAAACTGGGGGCAGATCCCGAGCCTGAATTCCTAGAACCATTCGACGAAATGATTGACGTATTCCTGAATGAGGCCCGTCAGAAAAGCAAAGTCGATCGAGAGCGCGAATTGGCCATATTAGAAAAAGCCAAACGCCAGCAACTGGACGAAAAGGTAAAAACACTCCCACCAGATCAAACCACATCCGCCTCCGGCAAAACCAGGTTCAAGACAAGGAAAAGGTTCGCTAAAGCCATATCGACGGGAATGAAGCTGCCACCCTCCGAAAGACACACTTCTGATGGGATACGCCTTGATGAAGGGTGTCACGACCCAAAGTTCGGCCCGTGACCGGCACTTAACCACGTAACATCTACAGGCGCAACGCGATTAAGTAAGCCGAAACCCAAAAATCAAAACCATTAAAAATAGTGAGTGATGAAAACATTTAGAAAACCTTGAGTAAAAATCTTTAAAATTTAAGTTATTTTCTTAAAAATTTCGGCAGCACCTCCTTTGTAAAAACTAGTCCCGAAACGGGTACAACACATAATATAAGTAAAATGACTGATAATAAGAATAAAGCATCCCCAAACGGGAGTAATCACGCCCAACGGCGGAAACAACCACCACAAGAATAATATACGACGCCGTAGCGAAGATATGAGCAATATAAGCGAAGACAGCATAAAAGATAAAACTGCATAAATAAAGCCGGCTCACACAAGCTCGATATCCAGGGTACAAAATAATACACATCGTCCTCACAACTGGTCTCTAAGTCAATACATGAAATGGTAGATGGAGAGTACTAGATACAATAGAGTGTAAAAATGGAAAATAGACAGATACTGCAAAACCCACCTATAAGCAAAACGGCTTACACGCCAACTGCAGTGGTATCCGTAGCAAAAAGATACAAAGAGGTAGCCCTGCCGCAACTACTCTGAGGGTCGACCTGCAAACACTGTGGCACAACGGGGGTGAGTTGCCAACTCGTGAATAGTAAATAACATATAAAGGTAATCGCAAGTATGCACGTACTGCGATACTCTAACATGTGCAATCTGATAACATCTATATGATGAACAGGGTGCGCAATAATCACGTATAACATATGCAATCTGATAACATCTATATGATGAACTGGGTATGCAACAATCATGCAAAGTACTCTATCAGGTACTACGACTACATGATGCAATGCATAACAATAAATGCTGAGCATGGGATAAATATCATCTACATGAATCATCATCGTGGAAAACCCCGGTGTCTACCACAACACCCCAAAATCATGATAACTCAGGCGCCGTCACTCTATCCGGCCCTCAATCTCATGGAAAAGGAGTGCCCAATATCGGCACTCAAAAATATCATAAAATACTCGTATCCAGTATCGACACGCAAATCCTCATCTCTCAGGCGCCGCATACCAGATCGGCCCTCAATATATATCTCATGTCATAATCCCCCAGACGGTATCCTCCGGATATTCGTCGGGCTCCATATTATCACCGGTAGGTAGTAGTCCCTCTGCTGGGCTCATCGTCTATCTAATACGAGTCTTCTTGCCCCGGGGTACCATACCGGGTCCACCATGTACCCGTAGATGGTTCCTACCACTCCTCGAATCGAGTATACTCACACAAGCTCTCAGAACCGAGAAAACTCATGGTGGACGCACTGAAATATCATATCAAGAGAAACCGGGTTTTTCAAAATAGTGCATGCTTTCTTAAAATAATACCACGGTTCTCAAATCCAGAAATCTCATGAAAACAACATATCTCAATGCGTAAAATTATAAAGCATGATGTATGCAACTTATGATAAAAATGTAAGCATATCCGAATATCATGCAATATGGAACAGTGATATGACATATTAGAGGAAAACTGCTCTTTTAAATGGATCCAGTTTTGAAAATATCTCATGCGGTCCCCAATTCTCCAAAACCAAAGACAGCATCATTTATGTATGTGCAATAAGTATGTATGTAGGTATGGATGTATAAGTGGTATGTACGCAAGCATGAGTGTACAATATGTATATGTGCCAATATGGATGTACAAGTGGTATATACGCAAGCATGATTGTACAATATTTATATGTGCCAATATGGATGTACAAGAGATATATACGCAAGCATGAGTGTACAATATGTATTTGTGCCAATATGGGTGTACAAGTGGTATGTACGCAAGTATGAGTGTACAATATGTATATGTGCCAATATGGGTATACAAGTGGTATGTACGCAAACATGAGTGTACAATATGTAAATGTGCCAATATGGGTGTACAAGTGGTATGTACACAAGCATGAGTGTACAATATGTATATGTGCCAATATGGGTGTACAAGTGGTATGTACGCAAGCATGAGTGTACAATATGTATATATGCCAATATGGATGTACAAGAGGTATATACGCAAGCATGAGTGTACAATATGTATATGTGCCAACATGGGTGTACAAGTGGTATATACGTAAGCATGAGTGTACAATATGTATATGTGCCAATATGGGTGTACAAGTGGTATATACGCAAGCATGAGTGTACAATATGTATGCGTGCTAATATGGATGTACAAGTGGTATATACGCAAGCTTGAATGTATATAAAGGGACAGAATCATATCTAAACATCAATGATGAGATAATCTAAACGATATATGGTTCGTAGCAATTTTATAGTGCGAGTGTCGTAGCAATTACTAACGGTGTGTGTATAATTTATAATTAATGCTTGTGCAGCATGAACCGTTAGTAACGGTGTCTCATAACTACTATATCCATATGCAACAAGAGAGGGGTATGCAACTATGGTACATATGCACAGCCTATGAATATATGAATATAACATGTGGCCACAACATCCTATCAAGCCCTGACGCATAACGCCATACGGATGATTTCCCCGTAGATATTAAATCTACTCACAGTGATCTCGATCTACGTGTATCCGACCACCTGCTTTCCTTTCTTTGCGGCGTCCGAAGTCCCCGCCTGCGATCCTAGAATTTACACAAAGCAATACGCATAAGCTAAAATCCTGCAAAAACGTGATATCAAAACCAAACGAGAAACTCGCCTCGCAAGCTAAACGCGTGTGCATCCGATACATTAAAACGTATGTACAAACGTCTGAAACTACCCTGACACGCTGCGACACACAGCAACCACAAAACCCATTCACAAAACGTATGTGTCGCGTAAGTTTAAAAGCACTAAAATAAGGAATTAGGTCCCAGATTTTGATACGAGCTGGATTAAGAAAAGTTGTATATACCAAACACCTTATATATGTAGCAGACTCCCGCAGCCCAAACCCCGACACCCAACTCACCCCTCTGGCCACAATTTGCGGCCAGAATGAATTTTTCTGCGGCCTGGGGTGGGAATTAGGGTCTCATGCTTCGTGTGTGTGGTTTAGGTCTAGTGAACATGCTCCAGTAAACTCAACTTTTTCCAGAAGCATCGGGAGTTACAGCAGATCCCAAAATGGCAATAAATCTTAACTAAACACTAATTAAAAACTAAAATTAATACATTAGGGGTTTTTAGTGTAACCTGAGGCAAAAACTTGGATTTACCAACATTAACAACACTTAGTTAAGCTAATAAGGCCATAAAAACCATTACTTAGCCTAAACCCCACTTAAACCACAAAACAAGCACTAAAATCAACTTAAACACTAAATTTAAGCTAAATAAACTATAAGTTTAGGAAAAAAGGGATTAGGGTGTGTTTTATACCTCAATTTGGTTAAGTGGTGGCTCAACTTGCTAACCATGCCTTCAAAGGCAAAGACTTGCCTCAAGAACCCACAATAAGTGTTAAACAAGGGTTTTAGTGAAGTGAGGAGGGAGTTTTAATGGAGATTGGGGTTAGAATGAAGGGAAGAAGAAGAAGAAGAAGAGAAGGGGAGGGGGAGCTGCTGCTGCTGCTGCTGCTGGGATTTAAAGAGAGGGAGAGAGAGAGTGTGAAATGTGAGGAATTGAGTGTTTTTTTTTGAAAAACAATTGAGAGGGAGGGAGTCAACCATGCCTCTCTCTCTCTCCTCATTAATTACTAAGCATGCTTTCTCATGCTCATCATGCCTTCTCTCTCTCCTCAATTCTTAAGTCAACCCCAAAAGAAAATCATTTACTTAAAATTTTTAGTGAATTTTGAAAACTTATTTACCTAATTAATTACATATTACCCTGATGAAATGGGTTAATACACCATGGCTACATAAATATGGTTTAACCCCAAAATTAGCCCTAGGTTTACATGTACATGTGTATGCAAGCCCAAATTAAATTCTAATAAAATAGTCATAAATTTTTATAAAATATTTGAAAACCGTTTTGGTAAACATTTTATTAAAAACCCGTATTAATGCATAATTAACCGCTAATCGCATCCTAAGGTGTTACAATCTTCCCCCTTAAAGAAATTTGTCCCCGAATTTAAAATATAACTACGCGTACTTTCAAAGAAATGAGAGAATTTCTTCCGCATCTCGCCCTCGGCCTCCCAAGTGATCTCTTCACCATTCGGGCTGCGCCAAAGAACCTTCACAGATGGCTAGACCTTTGATCGAAGTTTCTTCACTTGCCGATCCAATATCACTACTGGCTGCTCGGTGAACGAAAGATCGCGCTCAAGCTGAACGGTCTGATGCTGAATCATGTGAGAAGGGTCATGAAGATATCTGCGAAGTATCGACACATGGAATACGGGGTGAACATCCGGAAAGTCGGGTGGAAGAGCCAAATGATAAGCAGCTGCGCTTACACGCTCGAGGATCTCGAAGGGACCTATAAATCTGGGACTAAGATTCCCTTTCTGCCCAAATCTCATCACGCCCTTCATCAGAGAGACCCTCAGAAAAACATGATCGCCAACTGCGAACTCGAGTCTGCGACAGCGTCTGTTAGCATACGATTTCTTCCTGCTCTGAGCCGTCCTCATCCTATCTCGAATTAATTGTATCTTCTCGGTCGTCTCCTGTACGATCTGCGGCCTCAAAATACTGCTCTCGCTAAGTTCTGTCCAACAGACGGGCGATCGACATCTCCTCTCATATAAAGCCTCGAAAGGTGCCATTTGAATCGTATCCTGGAAGGTATTATTGTAGGAGAACTCGACCAAGGGCAAATGACGATCCCAGCTGCCACCGAAATCTAGAATACAGTCTCGAAGCATGTCCTCAAGAGTCTGAATAGTCCGCTCTGATTGGCCGTCGGTCTGCGGATTGAATGCTGTGTTGAAACTCAAGCAGGTGCCCAAAGCCTCCTGAAGTCTCTGCCATAGTCGGCTGGTGAACTGGGTGCCTTGGTCGGACACGATACAAGTCGGGACTCATGAAATTGTACGATCTCGTCGATGTATATTTGTGCATACTGAGCAAATCTAAAAGTGGTCTTCACTGGCAGAAAGTGAGCCGCTTTCGTCAATCGATCCATGATCACCCAAATGGAGTCGTACCCTCGACTGGTCCTGGGTAGACCCATGATGAAATCCATAAAAATATGCTCCCATTTCTACTTCGGAATGGGCAAAGGCTGCAACTCTCCCGCGGGCCTCTGGTGCTCGTCCTTGACTTGCTGACAAGTCAGGCATCTCGAAACGAAGTCTGTGACGTCCCTCTTCATCCCTTCCCACCAGTAAACATCTCTCAGATCATGGTACATCTTGGTGGAACCTGGATGAACACTGTATAACGATCAATGTGCCTTCTCGAGAATCTCTCGCCTCAGTCCCTCTGAATCTGGTACGCATAGTCGAGTCCCAAATCGTAGTATCCCCTGGTCATCGATCACGAACTCGGAGTCTCTGCCATGTCTAATCTGCTCCCTGATCTTTGAAAGACGGTCATCACTGGGCTGCGCCTCGCGGATATGGTCAAGCGACTGTGGACGTACACGAATATGCGCAAGCTATCCCCCGATCGGAGTAAACTCGAACTGCACTCGGTTGTCGCATAAAGTCTGCCAATGTACCGACGACTGCCTCTGCACTGTGCTCAAACAAGATAGACTACCTCAGGGCTTCCGACTCAAAGCATCCGCCACTACATTCGCTTTTCCCGGATGATAAAGGATCTCGCAATCGTAGTCCTTCACTAGCTCCATCCAACGACGCTGTCTCAGATTCAGGTTTCGCTGCTGAAATATATACTTCAAGCTCTTGTAGTCCATGAATATCTGGCATGCCTCGCCGTATAGGTAATGTCTCTATATCTTGAGTGCAAACACCACTGTAGCTATCTCCAAATCGTGAGTGGGGTAGTTCTGTTCGTGTTTCTTCAGCTGCCGAGAAGCATACGCGATAGCCCCACTCGAGAAGCGTAACAATAAACCACAAATCCGCCCATTCCCGAAGGAAATGATAACACCATCGCCGTAGTCAAACGAGTCTGCAGCTGTTGAAAGCTATGCTCGCACGCCTCCGTCCAATCAAAAGGAACTCCCTTCCGGATCAACTCGATCAACGGTGCAGCGATACGGGAGAAGTCCTGAACAAATCGTCGGTAGTAGCCGGCCAGTCCTAGGAAGCTGCGGACCTCCGTAACTGATATTGGTCTGGGTCAATGCTGAACGGCCTCGATCTTCTTCGGGTCCACACATATGCCATCTCTCGTTACCACGTGACCCAAGAAGTCTACACTGTCGAGCCAGAATGCGTACGTGGAGAATTTAGCGAACAGCTGATGCTCTCTCAAGGTCTGCAACGTAATACATAAGTGCTGCTCATGCTCCTCTCGGACCCGGGAATATGTTGGAGATAGTGCCCTCAGAGTCAATTATTGGGTCACAGGCACGTGATTGCAATGATTGAGGGGAGGACCTATCCCGATAGGACAGTCTTACTCGAGATGATAGTATGCTATCTGGTTTATCTTTATCATCGTGTACTGCTTTAGGTGACCTTACGAGTCGCTATTACACGTTGATAAAGCCCCTAGGATTCTTGCTTGACTTCCAGCAGTATGAGGGCGATCATATAAGTGGGAGCTGGGGTCTATAAGCACATCCTTAAATGGTCCCTAGTCGTGGGAGATTCGAGACAGGGCATCGTTTCTCCAGAGTAGACTAGTGTATACAGTCGAGACCCCGACGAGGGGCGGTGGCCGGTCTCACAAGCCACTGGTGTCAGTTGGTTCACCTAAGATGTATACAGGTGCTCATTGGGTTATGAGTACACCGGACAGGACTCGCCGGGAACCTGCTAGTTTGGATATACCAGACGTCAGATAGCAGTTCCCAGGTGACATGTGTACAGGTTAGTTCATCGACCTGGGATCGTCATTTGTCTCGTGTGAGTTCCCACTGTACTTTGATTACTACCCTACCACGGCTCAAAGGAGTCGTGCAAACAGGTTTTAGTTGGGTACAGTCCCGAGCCACATGGAGGCAGTGAGCGGATCTGCAGGGGTTCGTCTCTCCCGGTATTGGGGGTGAGGTCGTGCTGTGTCTAGGAGAGCCAGAACATGAAAAGTCCTTGGCCAAGGCAGGAGATTTGCTGGTAGGTATTCCAGTAGTATCTCAGGGTGTTCTAGGCTACACTCCGACATGACTTGTACCGCTTTTGGGGGTCTGACTTTTACCAACCCCCTAGGCCCGCCATGCGATGCTCATAGACGAACGGACCGGACTGTACGGATATTGTCACTGACAGGCTCAGTAGGGTGTTAGGATGAGTTCGCTCATCGACGTCCCTTTTGGTCAATACCTGGTGGCCCGTCACGTATTGGCTAATACCTCTGACGTGCTAGTGGTTAAATCCACAGCCACAGTATTGACGAGTCTTTAGAGTCCACCACACAGACAGTTACTCAAGTTTCGGGCGAAACGCTGTAGAGGCCGTATGGAGATATGGCAGGGTTCGATCAGATACGTGCGGTATTGCACGGATCGTGATCGGACAGTTTTTTACTAGCCGGCTTTGGCTTAAGCCGGATACTAGTATTAGATAGTGTAGATTTTATCTCTTTGCATTTGTGTTCAGTGCGAATACAAATGCGGGCATGTATTTGCAGTAGCGGGGTTTTCCTGTAATTTATTACGGGATCGGTTTTATGAAGTTGCCAGTTTGCATTCCGTTCCGGCCGGTTTTCCTTCATTCCTTCTCGGTCGGACTTTCTTATTGGAGAGTGTTAATTGCAAGTTCGCAATTAACATTTTGTGAGGGGTTTCTTTGCATATGTGTGGCTTCATAATCATGAGATTCCTTTCTTGTCCATTTGATGGCTTTTCATTTGATGGTTTGTGAATGGATTGAAATGGAAATTGGAGTGACTAATTTCTCATTCATTCTTTCCCTTTCTTCTCTTTGTTTTGATTAATTCATTTTTCTCCACCCATTTGAGAAAGGGGGCCGGCCACTGTTTTTTTAGGGGAGAGGTTTAATTTTTGTGTGGAATAATTCATTCATGCTAATTGGGTGGACCCCCCCTTTATTTGTGTGCTGTGAAAGACTAAATTGTTTTTTCCTTTGTTTTAATTCTATGCCACAAAAACAAAAATGTGATCCAAAAGGGTTTGCTTGAAATTCCACAGAGCACCATTTTTGTTTTCGCCAGAGCTCATTTTTCATGCTCCATTCTTTTCATCAAGCAACCATGAAAAATCTTGTGCAAATATTCCTCCAACCATGGCAACCTCATAACCCCAAAAGAGATAACCTTCTACACTATTTCTATAGCAAGTCTTGGACGCGTCGGCTAGCCAACTTCGCGCCCGAGTTGCCTCGGTCAAGAGGCGGGAGCCCGTAAAAGATTCCGGCTACGTGGTGCCCTTTCCGACGAGCGAGGAGGTGACGGAGATTCCGCAGGAGATCGGAGCGGAGACGAAGACCGAAGGACACGGATCGTTTGGTATAGCATCTCTACTCTTTTTTTTTTTTTTTGCTAGCTAGCTGGGTTAATGGCCCGATCCGGGTGAAAAGTCCGCGGCGGTGCCGTTTTGCAAAGTTCGCAAAGTTTTTGTTTTCCGCGTTTCCGGCGTCGGATCGACGGCCGGGGCGCCCCCGCGGGCTTACAATGGTATCAGAGCCACGCCATTAACCATGCCTAGCTTGCTCTAGCGCGTTTAGAACCCGATCGAACAAAATCCCCAAAAACCGTATTTTTGTGCACATGTGTTCTCTGTTAAAATTTTTTGAGCTCCTAAAATTTTTCTGGTGATTGCAGAGACATGTACAAGAAATTATAAGAATTCTGGGAAAATACGATCCACTGATTCCTCACTTCGACCGCGGAAGAGCGGCCAAACCCCTGGTTTGGCCGCGCTTCCGCGGCGGAAAAGAGGAATCGTGGCACCATATTTTCCAAGTAAGCTTATGAGTTGGAAATAGGACTTTTGGGATATTTTCTTTGGGCCCAGATTTTCTATTAGTGCTACAGTACTGCTTGGGGCCCACTTGATAATATTTGTTCGATCGGATATTTTAAACATGCCAGTTCACAGTATTTACTTTATATCTGCGACCGTGAATGTCATTCGATCGGTAAATCCCGTCTAACTGCTATAGCCCGGTTAGACGGATTTGCGAATGTGACTTTCACGTTGATGTTCTGTGATTGTACTGTGTTGTTGCGGATCGGTCGTGGGGGATAGCCTGGTTGCAGTGGTAGTACAGTTTTGTTGTATTATGTACATTTGATATTGCGGGGCGAGCGTCCGACATGTGGACTGCCGTCGCTGCCTGTTTGTATTATTATTTTGGGGCACGACCTGGTTGCGGTCGATGTACCCGTTGTATGTATATTTTATTTTCTGTACTAGGATTACCCCGCGGAGGGGTGCACGGGTAGCCGGGTTCTGGAGGGCAACAAGCCCGCATCTCATGGCATTGGGACGGAAGGGGCTCCACTCTAGAATTGGCGGGCTATTCGCCGCACTCGTAGGGGGTACAGGTTGACCCAAGAGGGGTGCCCAAGTTACCGGATTCCGTGAAGTGCTGGGTGGTCCATTCACGTCGTTGAAGGGGGCTGCCTCGCTTCAGGTTTTGGCGGGTGACTTGCCGCACCCGTAGGGGTCTAGGATTTCATTGCACAGGCTATCCACACGACCAGGGGAACGTCGGGTTTCAGCGGCTCTGTGAAACCTGGGGATCCCAGATATCTGTATTGATCTGTGTTGCTATACATTTCTGTGTTGCTTTTATCACGCCTTGAGCGAATACTATATATTGGTATATATATTAGTAGATGTTGTATATGTTTTTCATCCGCGCTAGTCCAGTCCCCGCTCTGTCGTTAGTTAGCTAACCTAACGGGTGATGACGGGACCCAGTGGCGAATGCGGATGGCATATACGTACGTCAGTATATTTTCGTTCTTTAGTGGTGTGATCAATTGATGGGACTGCATTGATTCGGATCAATGCAAGTTAAACAAACCTAACCTGATGTTGTTGGAACATTTTTTCAAAAAGCTGTTATTGCAAGGGCGTTCTCTTTTGTTTTGCACAGTGGTATTCAGTTGGAATATCCTGCTCCTCAGTCGACGAGGCAAGGGCCGAGATCCCTTCACCGGGAGTGACCCCTTGGACAAAAGTTTGCGTCAGGGCAGTAACTTCACTATAGCCGATTACTTTTGCTTTGCACCGTGGTATTCATTCGGAATATCCTGCACCTCATTCTATGGGGAAAGAGCCGAGATCCCTTCACCGGGAGTGACCTCTTTAGCAAAGGTTTTCGTCACTATATTTTTCTAAAAGCTATCAGTTCCTTCAACGATATCAAGTTCATTACGTTAAAGGTTTTCGCCAGAAACCATTCGTAGCCCTCCGTCATTTCAGTTAAATATTCGGTAGTATTCAAGCTATGTATTTTGACCTCACGCCAAGGCATAGTGTTTGGTAGCTGCCGGGTATTTATCTGTTGCATAGATAGATGCGTTAGTTTGGGACAGTCGTACTACTATTTTGGCCTACGTCAAGGGTATGTACGGGTGGGTTCAAATTAACCAGGATAATGACGGGTAGAACTTGACATGTGACTTATGATATTTTGACCTCACGCCAAGGTCATAAGAGCATGGGGTAAAAATCCACATCGGGAGTTTCAAAAGAACTGAAACTTGCCAGATATGCGCATACCTTCTGGAGTGTGATAACGTGAGCGGATTCCGTCACGTTATCATGCGATGAGAGTTGGATCCCGATTCCCACTGATGAGTTGGTTTACTCCTCGGGTATTCCCGGCTAATTCTTCTTTCAGGTTTGGGGAAGAATTTGACGTTACAGTGGGAGGTTTCCAGATTAGATAAAGTGACAACCATTCTGATCTAGGTTAGAGTGCACGCTGAGTGTTTCTTTTCTCTCTCTCTCTGGCAGCGACCATTGACCCGACCCTAGACTATGACTCAGTGACCAAGTTGACCGAACCTTCTTAACACTGGCTTTTGGATTGTCAGAGTTGCAAACCTCTTTGACACTCCTACTTTTACCCTTTTCTCCGGGACACCCCGTATTACTACGAACGTCCACTTCCATTGGACAAAACCATCGTATGGTTATATACGAACTCGAAGGACTTCGAGGATGGTTTCTGGTTCTGGAGAAAAAGGAATAAAGTACATTCAGTTGTCTTTTCTTTTCACCTTCTCTCAGGTTGCGAGTACTCCTTGGTTTAGGAGTAGTACACCTATTACGCAAATTGGATAGTCTTCTTCCAGACCCTAGGCTGGTGCCGACCGGTAGGAAATGAAGAAAGCCAATTAGCCTAAACGATGTACAGAAGGTATTAAGTTCAGACAAAGCAAGGGATTAGTAAGAGGGCAAAGTAAATTGCGACTGCTATTCACGACCAAACCATGTACTTCTTTGTCAATCCTAAATCACCTATGAATTAAGTACATTCGGTTGTCTTTTATCCTCACCTTCTCTCGCATTGCGAGTGCTCCTCGGATTAGGACAGTACACCCATTATGCTTTTTGGATAGTCTTCTTCCAAACCATAGGCTGGTGCCGAACGGTAGGGAAGGAAGAAAACCATTTGGCCTAAAGGGGTGTACAGAAGGTAATGACTAAAGACATATAAAGGGATTTAGAGAGGTGGCAAAGAATTATACAGTTATAGTTATGAATCTGGTTAATGGAAGAGGCATTACTAGGAATACCAGCATACCCCATCAAAACATCTTAATGTTTCAGTTTCACTGTGTGCTGTTAAAAGAAAACTGATTTCCCGATTAGATACTTACTCCAGGGTATGTATTTACCAGGTATGAGTCTCATATCTGTATGGTTTTACAGATGATGAAGGGGAGTAAGTTATTGGGAATTAGGTGACTATCCTCTTTATATCGGGATTCGTTGGAATTGGTGATATTTGAGGAAGCCACCTGGGTTGTTTGCCGGTCGGCAAATATTTGGTTTTGAATATCCGTTGTTGTGCACCAATTTTAAATTGATATATCTGTACGTCTATTTTTATAGAGTGAGACATATCTTTTTGAAATTATGTCTATGACATTTACCTATACCAGTGGATGGTTAGGTAAGGAGCATTGAACAACGGTGTAATTCTTCTTAACCAAAAGTACAGTTTTCAACCTACGACACACAGTGAATGGGTCACTAGACTCAGGGGACTTATACAGAGTATTGTATATTGTCCAGTGTCCATTAGGACAGAGGGGTTGGTCCTCATACTATATTCTGTTTACTTTTAACTTCTCTAGTTCTTAGACATGTGTTTCGTTGAAACACAGGGTCTAAGTTTTGAGAAGTTATGGGTATATGAATAAAGGAGAGAACCAGGTATTGCAAGTATCGGGATTCTTCAAGGTGATCGAGGATGTAGATACTTGTGAATGGTATTCAGTTGATAGTAATGATTAAGAGAACTTGCTTCTCTTTCAGGTTACTCATAATTGGAAGCATTCCTAAGTTGAGTAACGCTGATCGGCCTCCTTCCATTATGTTGACATGCACTGGAGACAGCTGCATGATTTGAATCCGGTTCAATTAAATCAGTGCCTCTGTTTCTTGGATATAGAACAGTTCATATCTTGACATTGTTAAGATACGGGGAGTTGTCCGGCTTATGCTTAAAACCAGACTCCGGATAACTCAAGGCACGTTTCTGTAATGGCTGTTTGTGGGTTGACCCGGGCTATGACGAGGGTTGACTTTCTACCATCTGGAAGATCAATAGTGATATTGTTCTTGACTCGCCACATTTTTTAAAGAAATGGATTTTTCAGAAAACAGTAGTGGGAGTATGGTAGGACTGGAAGTGATTCCAGAACCACAAACGATTACTGAAGATTTGATAAAGAACCTAAAGATTCAATCTGGTTTGACATTCCATTGGCCACTCCGCAGATATGGTGGGTAACCTCAGGCACTCGAGAGGTACTTCGGTATGCTCAAGGACGGTGGCAGGGAGGTTCTTGTTTACCCAGACTTGCCATTGCTTTTGTTCCAGACTGTGAGACCCGGCAGGAGAATGAGTATAGCGTCGTTCTAAACTGGTTTTAGAAGCGTACGTATATATGACTCTGCCAGAGGGTTGTCGTAGTCAGTGGGAGCAGCGGAAGCATTGGTGGACATCAAGCTTATGTCTATTTATAGACTAAAGCAGATATAGCGGAGATAGATCATCTATTTCTGATGTGACAGTCATAGGTTTGACTTCATCAGAATAGGGGATGGATCTGTTAAGAAGGTAGTAGGGTGTGATGTCCTGGTGTTTGATGACATACACAGAGTAGGAAGTGATATTCCTATACTACGATCGGTTATACTTTGGTCGTCACACAGTGGTTTCTCCACATAGGACTTGGATATTATATCAGACATTCTGGTTACTAGATCTATGATTTTAGATCTAGATTTGGGTGGTTTCCCAATCTGGGTACTTTGACCGCATTCTATGAGTATTTAGAATGGACGACTCCTGGCATGGTAGTGTACCTGCAGGTAATGGAGTCACCCTCTCTAAAGGTGTCTTACAGACTAAAGGGGAGAGGGACACGCATGATTGACAGATCACTTGCTTAGGCAACTGAGTCAATCATGAGATGTCAAGTACCACACCAGATATTGTTCTTGCAGTAGGTGCAATAAGTTGATATTAATCCAATCTTGGAGAAACAATCGGAAGCAGTTTTAGAACATAAGTTGATGTTCTAAGGAATTGATAACGGCAGCCTCCTTTAGGAGACGGTTATCATTCCAGGCTTCCAAGGTGACCTGGATGGCAGAGTGGCTGTCAGAGTTATAGTTTTCCCTCTAACGAGGGGCAGTATTTTGGACAGGTGGTCTAGGTGGAAACAGAGGGAAGGCATGGCGCAGGACACTGATTAAGTTCAGTTGTCGATACAGTCTAAGAAGTTTGGATTTGGAGTTCACTTATGAGCTAGGTCCCATTAGACATCCAGACATTCTAAGACAGGTATTGCTCATTTCGGGAGATAGTTTTCTCTACGAACATGAGATATAGAGAGACATAGAAAGAAACATCAAAGCGGATCCACTCACTGAGGCTATTCCTCGAACTCAATAGTTTCGCAAACGAGCTTTGTGAGACTGACTAGTAGAGGAGTTGGGTGTTCGGTGTCACACGGGCTGTGAGTATACGACATCGCAATAATTAGCCTCGAGTGCAAGTGGGAGATTGTTGGAGATAGTGCCCTCAGAGTCAATTATTGGGTCACAGGCACGTGATTGCAATGATTGAGGGGAGGACCTATCCCGATAGGACAGTCTTACTCGAGATGATAGTATGCTATCTGGTTTATCTTTATCATCGTGTACTGCTTTAGGTGACCTTACGAGTCGCTATTACACGTTGATAAAGCCCCTAGGATTCTTGCTTGACTTCCAGCAGTATGAGGGCGATCATATAAGTGGGAGCTGGGGTCTATAAGCACATCCTTAAATGGTCCCTAGTCGTGGGAGATTCGAGACAGGGCATCGTTTCTCCAGAGTAGACTAGTGTATACAGTCGAGACCCCGACGAGGGGCGGTGGCCGGTCTCACAAGCCACTGGTGTCAGTTGGTTCACCTAAGATGTATACAGGTGCTCATTGGGTTATGAGTACACCGGACAGGACTCGCCGGGAACCTGCTAGTTGGGATATACCAGACGTCAGATAGCAGTTCCCAGGTGACATGTGTACAGGTTAGTTCATCGACCTGGGATCGTCATTTGTCTCGTGTGAGTTCCCACTGTACTTTGATTACTACCCTACCACGGCTCAAAGGAGTCGTGCAAACAGGTTTTAGTTGGGTACAGTCCCGAGCCACATGGAGGCAGTGAGCGGATCTGCAGGGGTTCGTCTCTCCCGGTATTGGGGGTGAGGTCGTGCTGTGTCTAGGAGAGCCAGAACATGAAAAGTCCTTGGCCAAGGCAGGAGATTTGCTGGTAGGTATTCCAGTAGTATCTCAGGGTGTTCTGGGCTACACTCCGACACGACTTGTACCGCTTTTGGGGGTCTGACTTTTACCAACCCCCTAGGCCCGCCATGCGATGCTCATAGACGAACGGACCGGACTGTACGGATATTGTCACTGACAGGCTCAGTAGGGTGTCAGGATGAGTTCGCTCATCGACGTCCTTTTTGGTCAATACCTGGTGGCCCGTCACGTATTGGCTAATACCTCTGACGTGCTAGTGGTTAAATCCACAGCCACAGTATTGACGAGTCTTTAGAGTCCACCACACAGACAGTTACTCAAGTTTCGGGCGAAACGCTGTAGAGGCCGTATGGAGATATGGCAGGGTTCGATCAGATACGTGCGGTATTGCACGGATCGTGATCGGACAGTTTTTTACTAGCCGGCTTTGGCTTAAGCCGGATACTAGTATTAGATAGTGTAGATTTTATCTCTTTGCATTTGTGTTCAGTGCGAATACAAATGCGGGCATGTATTTGCAGTAGCGGGGTTTTCCTGTAATTTATTACGGGATCGGTTTTATGAAGTTGCCAGTTTGCATTCCGTTCCGGCCGGTTTTCCTTCATTCCTTCTCGGTCGGACTTTCTTATTGGAGAGTGTTAATTGCAAGTTCGCAATTAACATTTTGTGAGGGGTTTCTTTGCATATGTGTGGCTTCATAATCATGAGATTCCTTTCTTGTCCATTTGATGGCTTTTCATTTGATGGTTTGTGAATGGATTGAAATGGAAATTGGAGTGACTAATTTCTCATTCATTCTTTCCCTTTCTTCTCTTTGTTTTGATTAATTCATTTTTCTCCACCCATTTGAGAAAGGGGGCCGGCCACTGTTTTTTTAGGGGAGAGGTTTAATTTTTGTGTGGAATAATTCATTCATGCTAATTGGGTGGACCCCCCCTTTATTTGTGTGCTGTGAAAGACTAAATTGTTTTTTCCTTTGTTTTAATTCTATGCCACAAAAACAAAAATGTGATCCAAAAGGGTTTGCTTGAAATTCCACAGAGCACCATTTTTGTTTTCGCCAGAGCTCATTTTTCATGCTCCATTCTTTTCATCAAGCAACCATGAAAAATCTTGTGCAAATATTCCTCCAACCATGGCAACCTCATAACCCCAAAAGAGATAACCTTCTACACTATTTCTATAGCAAGTCTTGGACGTGTCGGCTAGCCAACTTCGCGCCCGAGTTGCCTCGGTCAAGAGGCGGGAGCCCGTAAAAGATTCCGGCTACGTGGTGCCCTTTCCGACGAGCGAGGAGGTGACGGAGATTCCGCGGGAGATCGGAGCGGAGACGAAGACCGAAGGACACGGATCGTTTGGTATAGCATCTCTACTCTTTTTTTTTTTGCTAGCTAGCTGGGTTAATGGCCCGATCCGGGTGAAAAGTCCGCGGCGGTGCCGTTTTGCAAAGTTCGCAAAGTTTTTGTTTTCCGCGTTTCCGGCGTCGGATCGACGGCCGGGGCGCCCCCGCGGGCTTACAGAATACACTAAGATATCGTCAATGAATTCGATGATGAACTGATCAAGATACGGCCTGAAGACGTGGTTCATTAGTCCATAAACGCTGCTGGGACGTTGATGAGTTCGAACGACATCACCAAAAACTCATAGTGGCCATAACGCGTGCAAAAAGCAGTCCTCGGAATATCCTCCTGCCGGACTTGCAACTGATGGTACCCTGATCGCAAGTCAATCCTCGAAAAGTATCCCGCACCCTGAAGCTGGTCGAACAAGTCATCGATACGTGGTAAGGGATATCTGTTCCGTACGGTAACCCTGTTCAGCTGGCGGTAATCAATACACAAGCGCAAACTGCTGTCCTTCTTCTTGACGAACAGGACAGGAGTACCCCAAGAAGACACACTAGGTCGAATAAGCCCTTTATCCAGCAAATCTTGCAACTGACTCTTCAACTCTCTAAGCTCCGCCGGGGCCATTCGATAAGGCGGTATGGAAATAAGCCCTGTGCCGGGAATCAAGTCAATACAGAAAACAATATCGCGCTCAGGCGGTAGCCCAGGCAGCTCGTTAGGGAAAACATCAGGGAACTCACTAACAATCGGGATCTGGTCCAAAGGATCCTCTGCAGCTCTAGTATCGCAGACGTAGGCTAGAAACCTCTGACATCCCTTCCTCAAAAGCTGTTCAGCGCGAAGATACGAAATCAAACTATGAGGGGAGGCACCACGGTCCCCCTGCACAACAAAAACCGACTCACCGGGAAAACAAAACCTAACTGTCTTCTCGCGGCAGTCCACAGACGCATAGCACGTGGCTAACCAGTCTATGCCCAGGAGAACGTCGAAGTCCAACATCTCAAGAAGGATCAAGTCGACAGACAACTCTCTTTTACCAATACGGACAATACAGGACCGGAACACGTGTCTCGCAACAGACGACTCGCCAACGGGAGTGGTCACAACAAGCGGCTGATCTAACAAACACGACTCTCTGCCCAAACTCGGCACGAAGTGTGTAGAGACATATGAGTGTGTAGACCCCGGATCAAACAACACGTGTGCGTCAAAAGAACATACTGGAAGAGTACCTGAGACTACTGCATTGGACGCCTGCGCGTCTTGATGCGTCAAAGCAAAAACCCGTGCCTGCCCTCTACCTGCGACTGGCGGTCCTCTACTGGCAACTGGCTATCCTCTGCCGGCAACTGGCTGTCCTCTGCCTCGGCCACCCCGTCCTCTCTGAACGAACCCTCTGCGACCACGACCTCTCTGTGCATAAGTCCGACGCGGAGCAACAGCAGGTACAAGAGGCAACACTCTCTGAGGTGGAGAAGGTGGTAAAGTGACATGCGGTACGGCTGCCTCCCTCCGGCGTATCTCGGTACAATCTCTGATGTGGTGATGGGGACTGCCACACCTAAAACGTCCACGCGACGACTGCTGACCCTCCTGGGAATAAGAACTGAACAACTGGACTCGTCCCAAGCTTCTGCTATCTAGACGGAATCTGTCGCGGTGTCTAAACGCCCATCTCTGTGCTGATGTATCAGTACGAATCCTCTTCGGTCCCGGAACTACCGAAGTCTCGGCAAGATGCTCCTCGACCAATAGGGCTGCATCCATGGCTGCCGCATAGGTCTCGCAATGCTGTGCGCTGATCGCAAGAAACACCGGGGTAAGCAAGCCTCGAACAAACCTCTTGACTCGCATCTCCTCAGTAGCTACCAAATACGGGGCATATACAGATAGCTCGGTAAACAGCACATCATACTCCGCCGCCGTCATATCCGGCGTCTGGCGTAATGACTCGAACCTGCACGCTCGAGAATCTATGACACTATGTGGAAGGAAACGGGCTACAAACACCGTCACGATCTCAGTCCAGGTCATAGGAGGAAGACCTGCTGCTTTGCCCTTCTCTACTGACTCGCACCACTTCTGCGCAAGACCTTCCAGGCGAAAGCTCGCGAACTCAACCCATCTCGCGTCGTAGCACCTCAGTGAACGACATATCCTGGCCATCCTATCGATAAAAGACCGTGGATCTTCGACTGGATCGGTGCCTGTGAAGACCGGAGGCTTCAGCCTCATGAACTCTGATAACGATACTGTGATCACTTCTGTAGCTGCAGGTGCAACTTCCTGAACCGTAGGTACCATCACAGTCCCTTCAATAGGTGGAACTACCTCTGGTCGCTGCGCTCAAATGGCCTCAACTAACGATCCCATCATCTGGCGCAAATCCTGCATACCGGCCCCTAACATAGCAGCATGGTCCATCGAAGGGGGAACAGTCTGCTCCGGTACAACGGGTGTACCACCCGGGTCAGTCCTCGTCTTAGACGAGTCAACTCTGATCTCGGCCCTCGCGGCCTCTCTCTGCGCCCTCATAGTCTTCGGCGGCATAATGGCTGGAAATGAAACAAGATTCGATAAGAATATGGAAATCGAATCACAAGAATGTACATAATCATGAAGGAATTTCAACCAAAAAGTCCTAAGGTCACTTAGGAGAAGTACCGTGTCGTGAGTATGCCGCGGAACATACACACAATATGCCACTTTGCTTCAGCTACCTACTCCATCTTACCAAGGCCATCCTATACTCCGAAAGGTAAAACCTACGCTCTGATACCAACTTTGTCACGACCCAAAGTTCGGCCCGTGACCGGCACATAACCACGTAACGTCTACAGGCATAACACGATTAAGTAAGCCGAAACCTAGAAATCAAAACCATTAAAAATAGTTAGTGATGAAAACATTAGTTTAAAACATTTAGAAAACCTTGAGTAAAAATCTTTAAAGTTTAAGTTATTTTCTTAAAAATTTCGGCAGCACCTCCTTTGTAAAACTAGCCCCGAAACGGGTACAACACATGATATAAGTAAAATGACTGATAATAAGAATAAAGCATCCCCAAACGGGAGCAATCACGCCCAACGGCGGAAACAACCACCACAAGAATAATATACGACGCCGTAGCGAAGAAATGAGCAATATAAGCGAAGACAGCATAAAAAATAAAACTGCATAAATAAAGCCGGCTCACACGAGCTCGACATCCAGGGTACAAAATAATATACATCGTCCTCACAACTGGTCTCTAAGTCAATACATGAAATGGTAGATGGAGAGTACTAGATACAATAGAGTGTACAAATGGAAAATAGACGGATACCGCAAAACCTACCTATAAGCAAAACGGTTCACACGCCAACTGCAGTGGTATCCGTAGCAAAAAGATACAAAGAGGTAGCCCTGCCGCAACTACTCTGAGGGTCGACCTGCAAACAATGTGGCACAACGAGGGTGAGTTGCCAACTCATGAATAGTAAATAACATATAAAGGTAATCGCAAGTATGCACGTACTGCGATACTCTAACATGTGCAATCTGATAACATCTATATGATGAACTGGGTGCGCAATAATCATGCATAACATGTGCAATCTGATAACATCTATATGATGAACTGGGTATGCAACAATCATGCAAAGTACTCTATCAGGTACTACGACTACATGATGCAATGCATAACAATAAATGCTGAGCATGAGATAAATATCATCTACATGAATCATCATCGTGGAAAACCCCGGTGTCTACCAAAAACACCCCAAAATCCCGATAACTCAGCCGCCGTCACTCTATCCGGCCCTTAATCCTGTAAATCTCATGGATCAGGAGTGCCCAACATCGGCACTCAAAAATATCATGAAATACTCTTGTCCAGTATCGACACGCAAATCCTTATCTCTCAGGCGCCGCATACCAGATCGGCCCTCAATATATATCTCATGTCATAATCCCCCAGACGGTATCCTCCGGATATTCGTCGGTTTCCAAACTATTACCGGTAGGTAGTAGTCCCTCTGCTGGGCTCACCGTCTATCTAATACGAGTCTTCCTGCCCAGGGGTACCATACCGGGTCCACCATGTACCCGCAGACGGTGCCTACCACTCCTCGAATCGGGTATACTCACACAAGCTCTTAGAACCGAGAAAACTCATGGTAGACGCACTAAAATATCATATCAAGAGAAACCAGGTTTTCCAAAATAGTGCATGCTTTCTTAAAATAATACCACGGTTCTCAAATCCAGAAATCTCATGAAAACAGGATATCTAAAATCATAAAGCATGATGTATGCAACATATGATAAAAATGTAAGCATATCCGAATATCATGCAATATGGAACAGTGATATGGCATATTAGGGGAAAACCGCTCTTTTAAATGGATCCAGTTTTGAAAATATCTCATGCGGTCCCCAATTCTCCAAAACCAAAGCCAGCATCATCTATGTATGTGCAATAAGTATGTATGTAAGTATGGATGTACAAGTGGTATGTACGCAAGCATGAGTGTACAATATGTATATGTGCCAATATGGATGTACAAGTGGTATGTACGCAAGCATGAGTGTACAATATGTGCCAATATGGGTGTACAAGTGGTATATACGCAAGCATGAGTGTACAATATGTATATGTGCCAATATGGATGTACAAGTGGTATGTACGCAAGCATGAGTGTACAATATGTATATGTGCCAATATGGGTGTACAAGTGGTATGTACGCAAGCATGAGTGTACAATATGTATATGTGCCAATATGGATGTACAAGTGGTATATACGCAAACATGAGTGTACAATATGTATATGTGCCAATATGGATGTACAAGTGGTATGTACGCAAGCATGAGTGTACAATATGTATATGTGTCAATATGGATGTACAAGAGGTATATACGCAAGCATGAGTGTACAATATGTATATGTGCCAATATGGGTGTACAAGTGGTATGTACGCAAGCATGAGTGTACAATATGTATATGTGCCAATATGGGTGTACAAGTGGTATGTACGCAAGAATGAGTGTACAATATGTATATGTGCCAATATGGTACAAGTGGTATATACGCAAGCATGAGTGTACAATATGTATATATGCCAATATGGATGTACAAGTGGTATATACGCAAGCTTGAGTGTACAATATGTATATGTACCAATATGGATGTACAAGAGGTATATACGCAAGCATGAGTGTACAATATGTATATGTGCCAATATGGGTGTACACGTGGTATGTACGCAAGCATGAGTGTACAATATGTATATGTGCCAATATGGGTGTACACGTGGTATGTACGCAAGTATGAGTGTACAATATGTATATGTGCCAATATGGGTGTACAAGTGATATGGACGCAAGCATGAGTGTACAATATGTATACGTGCCAATATGGGTGTACAAGTGGTATATACGCAAGCATGAATGTATATAAAGGGACAGAATCAAGTCTAAACATCAATGATGAGATAATCTAAACGATGTATGGTTCGTAGCAATTCTATAGTGCGAGTGTCATGGCAATTACTAACGGTGTGCGTGTAACATACAATTAGTGCTTGTACAGCATGAACCGTTAGTAACAGTGCGGTGTCTCATAACTACTATATCCATATGCAACAAGAGAGGGGTATGCAACTATGGTACATATGCACAACCTATGAATATATGAATATAACATGTGGCTACAACATCCTATCAAGCCCTGACGCATAACGCCATACGGGCGATTTCCCCGTAGATGTTAAATCTACTCACAGTGATCTTGATATACGTGTATCCGACCACCTACTTTCCCTTCTTCGCGGCATCCGAAGTCCCCGCCTACGACCCTAGAATTTACACAAAGTAATACGCATAAGCTAAAATCCTGCAAAAACGCGATATCAAAACCAAATGAGAAACTCGCGTCGCAAGCTAAACGCGTGTGCATCTGATACACTAAAACGTGTGTACAAACGTCTGAAACTACCCTGACACGCTGCGACACACAGCAACCACCAAACCCATTCACAAAACGTACGTGTCGCGTAAGTTTAAAAGCACTAAAACAAGGAATTAGGTCCCAGATTTTGATACGAGCTGAATTAAGAAAAGTTGAATATACAAAACACCTTAAATATGTAGCAGACTCCCCCAGCCCAAACCCCGACACCCAACTCATCCCTCTGGCCGCAATTTACGGCCAGAATGAATTTTTCTGCAGCCTGGGGTGGGAATTAGGGTCTCGTTCTTCGTGTGTGTGGTCTAGGTCTAGTGAACATGCTCCAGTAAACTCAACTTTTCCCTGAAGCATCGGGAGTTACAGCAGATCCCAAAACGGCAATAAATCTTAACTAAACACTAATTAAACACTAAAATCAATACATTAGGGGGTTTTAGTGTAACCTGAGGCAAAAACATGGATTTACCAGCACTAACAACACTTTGTTAAGCTAATAAGGCCGTAAAAACCATTACTTGGTCTAAACCCCACTTAAACCACAAAACACGCACTAAAATCAACTTAAACACTAAATTTAAGCTAAATAAACTATAGGTTTAGAAAAAAAGTGATTAGGGTGAGTTTTATACCTCAATTTGGTTAAGTGGTGGCTCAACTTGCTAACCTTGCCTTCAAAGGCAAAGGCTTGCCTCAAGAACCCACAATAAGTGTTAAACAAGGGTTTTAGTGAAGTGAGGAGGGAGTTTTAATGGAGATTGGGGCTAGAATGAAGGGAAGAAGAAGAAGAAGAGAAGGGGGAGGGGGAGCTGCTGCTGTTGGAAATTAAAGAGAGGGAGAGAGAGTGTGTGAAATGTGAGGAATTGAGTGTTTTTTTTTTGAAAAACAATTGAGAGGGTAGGAGTCAACCATGCCTCTCTCTCTCTCCTCATTAATTACCAAGCATGCTTTCTCATGCTCATCATGCCTTCTCTCTCTCCTCAATTCTCAAGTCAACCCCAAAAGAAAATCATTTACTTAAAATTTTTAGTAAATTTTGAAAACTTATTTACCTAATTAATTACATATTATCCTAATGAAATGGGTTAATACACCATGGCTACATAAACATGGTTTAACCCCAAAATTAGCCCTAGGTTTACATACACATGTGTGTGCAAGCCCAAATTAAATTCTAATAAAATAGTCATAAATTTTTATAAAATATTTGAAAACCGTTTTGGTAAACATTTTATTAAAAACCCGTATTAATGCATAATTAACCGCTAATCGCATTCTAAATAACGGAGCCACGACAATCAAATAACGGAGCCACGACAAAGTCCCTTTTCCAAACCTCGACGGTTCACCAACAACCTAGAGACAACCGCGACATTCATTTCGATACAGCAGACGCGATGCCAGCAAACAAAGCAAAGGCAATATTCTTAGCTTCAGGATCTTGACGGAAACTCATATAAAACCTGAAAGACTATCAGAGATCATCCCACACCAGCGCGGAGTGATCACCATCGCGACATTCGTCTCGATACAGCAGACACGATGCCAACAAACGAAGCAAAGGCAATATTCCTAGCTTCAAGGTCTTGACGGCAACTCATATAAAACCTGAAAGACTATCGGAGATCATCCCACACGAGTGCGGAGTGATCATCACCGCGACATTCGTCTCGATACAGCAGACGCAAGGCCAACAAACAAAGCAAAGGCAATATTCCTAGTTTCAGGGTCTTGACGGCAACTCATATAAAACCTGAAAGACTATCGGAGATCATCCCACACCAGCGCGGAGTGATCACCACCGCGACATTCGTCTCGATACAGCAGACGCAATGCCAACAAAAGAAGCAAAGGCAATATTCCTAGCTTCAGGGTCTTGACGGAAACTCATATAAAACCTGAAAGACTATCGGAGATCATCTCACACCAGCACGGAGTGATCACCACCGTGACATTCATCTCGATACAGCAGACGCAATACCAGCAAACGAAGCAAAGGCAATATTCCTAGCTTCAGGGTCTTGACGGCAACTCATATAAAACCTGAAAAACTATCGGAGATCATCCCACACCAGTGCAGAGTGATCACCACTGCGGCATTCGTCTCGATACAGCAGACGCAATACCAGCAAACGAAGCAAAGGCAATATTCCTAGCTTCAGGGTCTTGACGGCAACTCATAAAAAACCTGAAAGACTATCGGAGATCATCCCACACTAGCGCGGAGTGATCACCACCGCGACATCCGTCTCGATACAGCAGACGAGATGTCACCGCAGCGGTCTTCCTCCAGCAGGATTCAGACGCAACAATCAAACAACGGAGCCACGACAAAGTCCCTAGTTCCAAACCTTGACGGTTCACCAACAACCTAGAGACAACCGCGACTTTCATATTGATACAGCAGACGCAATGCCAGCAAATGAAGCGAAGGCAATATTCCTAGCTTCAGGGTCTTGACGGCAACTTATATAAAACCTGAAAGACTATGGGAGATCATCCCACACCAGCGCGGAGTGGTCATGACTCATCGGGGATCCCAAACTGAGCCTAACCTCAAGTAAAAAGTGACATGGAATATCCCTAACGCTTGTTCTTTCGACGGTAATACTACCTGGAAGATTGCTTGAAGATGTCTTGTCCAGCTCCCGAAGGGATCAGAGACACGACAGTCACAAGGCTACTCGAACAACAAAATTGTTTATCGAGGAATACATCAGCCAACACGACGGTACGACGGACACAACCCTGGTACCACAGACCCTAACGGACGTCTTTCGTTTAGAGCAGAGGTTAACTGTAACGTTAGGACATCCTTGCGAGAACTTCTCGATTCGTCTTGACTCGTAAGGCAAAGCCTTAGGCAATGGGGATTAAAAAACCTGTTTCCTAAGCACTGGGGCCCTGCAAGTTGGTCCAAGATGGACTCTTGCATACTATTCATGGGCCACACTCTCCGAAATCGAACATCGACAAAGAGGGAAACAACCACTTACGAGTCTTCTCGACTTGTAGGCGGGAAAATTCTCTTGTGAGATCCTTACGACTCTCAAGATAAAACTTACTTAGGAATCGTCACGATACCTAAGGAGAAAATACACCTGCGAGATCCTCTCGACTCGCAGGGAGAAATCCCCAAAACGAAAGAGGCAACTCAACACTACTCATCATGGAGCGAACCATATCCAATAGGGTACGATTCCTTCGCTCCGATACACCGTTGTATTGTGGTGTATACGGAGGAGTAAGCCGAGAAAGAATTCCATTCTCTTTTAGGTATTCTAGGAATTCCGTGCTTAAATACTCCCATCCTCTATCAGATCGAAGGATCTTAATACTTTTTCAAGTCTGGTTCTCTACTTCGTTTCTGTATTCTTTGAATTTCTCAAAAGTTTCAGATTTGTTTTTCAAAAGATACACATATCTGAACCTAGAGAGATCGTCAGTGAATATTATGAAGTATGAGAACCCACCCTTTGCATGTATAGACATTGGGCTGCATACATCACTGTGTATGAGTCCCAAGAGCTCTATTGCTCTTTCTCCGTGTCCGGTGAACGGAGATTTGGTCATATTTCCTTTGAGACAAGACTGACAAGTTTCATAAGATGAAAATTCGAACGGATTCAAATATATATCTTTATGCAACTTAGATAGTTTTTTCTCATTGATATGACCAAGTCTACAATACCACAAGTAGGATTCATTCACTTCTGAACTCTTCCTCTTGGGTGTGTTTTGTATACTGAAAACTGTGGTTTGATTTAGAACATAGATACCATTACACAGTGTACTTTCTGCAACCAATATCTGATTAAAGTAAATGTTCATGATATTTCTATTTAGAACAAATTTATATCCATCTTTATCAAGTAAAGAAACTGATATGATGTTGCAAAGCATGGAAGGTACATAGTAGCAATTGTTCAAAATCATAGTATTGCCATTTGGTAATGCTAGGTGATATTCACCGACGACAGCAGCATCAACTTGTACTCTGTTCCCTACTCTGAGGGACATATCACCAGGTCCAACCATCCTACTTTTTCTCAGTCCTTACAATAAATTACAGATATGAGATCCTGATCCGGTATCTAGTATCCAGGAGGTAGGACTGACCGAAAAACGGTTCTCAATAATAAGAACACTTGAAGGAGACGCAATAATATGCTTCTTCTTCGTTAGGGACATCAAGGAATTCATGTAATCCTCTTTCCTTTGCTCATTCTCATGACTGTTGTCATAAGTTAGAGCCGAACTGATGTTCCCCAACCTCGAATAAGAATTCGAATCGGTCAAGCGATATATTTTATTATCTTGATTAAGGCATGGATTGGTTGCTACTTGGAGAGAGAGAAAAGAAACACTTAGCGTGCGCTCTTGCAAGATTAGATTGGTTATTAATTTATCTAATCAGGATGGCTCCCACTGTTTTCCTCGAATTCTCCTTCAAACCTTAAAAAGAGAACTAGCTGGGATCATTAACACCTTACAAGTTCGCTGACCGTTCAGCTAGGTCGGTGTTGGTACTCCGAGAAAGGTTCTTCATGCCCTTGCACGGGCCTAATTAAAATAAACCTCGTTTCCGCAAAGGCGTAGCCCCGTTAACACCTTTCTAGACACCTAATAGGTCAGCTAATTGTGAAGTGAAAAATATCTCCCAAGAGTAATCCTACTCATAAGTAGGATCAGGATCCAACTATCATTGCGTAATAAACTAGATGGAAGCCACTCTAGTCAGCACACTCCAAAAGGTATGCAACACTAGCAAGTTTCCTGTATATTTGAAACTCCCGATGTGGTTTTTACCCCTGGGACCTTAGTGACCTTGACGAATAATAAACAAATCAAAAGATCCTAGTCAAGTTCAACCCGTTGTTATCCAAGATTGCATTAGACCTATCCGCATGACCCTTGACGAATAATCAACAAAATCATGCGACTGTCCTAACCAATCGCATTATTTATGCAACAAAGAATCATTACTTAGCTACCGTTCACTGCGCCTTAACGAATAATCAACAAACGCACCACGAATACTAAGTACTAATTATCTAAAACGACGAAGGGCTACGACTGGTTTTTGGCGAAAAACCTTTAACGTATTGAACTTGATATCGTTGAAGGAACCGAGTAGTTTTGAAAATGAGTGATTTAGGCTCCGCTTTTGAAATTTTATGGTTTTGAAGAAAACCGAGTAATTTACAGTATAAACTTTTGCTCAAGAAGTCACTCCCACGAAAGGATCTAGGCTCTTGTCTCCTTGAATGAGGTGCTGGATATTCCTAAACGAATACCACTATGCAAAACGAAAGAATATGACTATAGTTTTTCGAAATTTGTTCCAACAACATCTTTTAGGTTTCTTTTCTTGCATTAATCAAAATTAATGTGGTCCCATCAATTAATCCTTATCACATCAGAAAAGAACAAAAATACAATGTACGTATATGACATCCGCATTCGCTACGGGGCCCGTCATGCACCGTTAGGTTACTTAACTAACGGCAGAGCGGGGTATGGACTAGCGTGGGTGCAAAACATATACCACATCTACTAGTGTATATATATATATATATATAACATTCATCCCAGGCATGATATAAGCAACATCACAAAACATCAATAAGCAACAAAGAATGGCGGATAATCTTGGAGTCTCGGGTTTCATTTGAGCCGCAAATGAGACCCGACGTTCCCGGTCATGTGGATAGCCCATGCAATGAAAAACCTGGACCCCTACGAGCGCGACAAGTTACCCGCCAATCCCAGAAGTGAGGCAACCCCATTCAACAAAGTGAATGGGCCACCCAGCACTTCACGGAATCCGGTAACTTGAGCGCCCCTTCGTGGGTTATCCTATACCCGTACGAGTGCGGCGAATAGCCCGTCAATTCTAGAGTACGGCCCCCTCCGTCTCAACGCCATGAGATGCGGGACCATTGAAAGTATGTCTTAGCAGCTCTACTAGGTTTAAAGGAGCATCAAGTATACAATTTTAAAAATCTAGAGGTCTAAAGCATACTAACCTAGAATCTAACTAGAGAATTAGGGTTTTGTAGCAAGCATAATAATTCTAAACAAAGTGATGGAAGTTTACAACCTTTGCAGACTGGTCCTTCACTTCTAAAGCTCCAAGTAGTAGTCCCTAGAACTCTTCTTTGACTCCACTTGAGAAAGGAACGAGATTTTCTTGTTGTCTTCAAGGCCGAAAATGATCCACCTTGAAGTCTCTTTCACTCAAGCTCACTCTTCACTAATCAAGGTATTAGTGAAGCAAACAACCTAAACTAATGGTCTAAATTAGTGTAACTTGATGAAGTAAGAGATGTGCTCACTAAAATATTTTTCTCTTTTCCTTTTCTCACCTCAAGAAATTTCTAGAGAAGAAAATGAGAGATGGGATGAACTTGGATGTTGTCAATGAGGGAATGAACCTTGAGCTCAAGATAAGATTGGGATGAATAAATATCTTAGAGTAAAACAAAAATGAAGGGATGAGTCATTGCTTCTCAATACTTCTCCAAGTATCCAAAGCCGTGACTCATTTCCACTCATTTTCTATTTTTCTCAAAAATAATTATCCCAATAATCTTTAGACCTTAGTGTGAGTCTCATACACCCATCTTCTACGTATCATCAACCACGTTCTACGTATCATCAACCACGATACATAACAATTTATATATATAAATGTATATATCATATATATATATAATTATATATAATGAGAATAAAATCTTTAGTGAGCTAATATTAGTTAATATATATTAATATATCAAATTATTAAATCAACACTTGATTCAATAATCCGGTTATATCATATATAACCGACTAATTTCACACACACACACACACACACACACACACACACACACACACACATATGTATATCAAATTTTTAAATCAACACTTAATTCAATAATCCGGTTATATCACATATAACCGTCTAATATTCAATATTCGATATTAAATCAACACTTGATTCAATAATCCGGTCATATCATATATAACCGGTCAATTTAAAATATATATATAATCATTGAATCAACACTTAATTCAATAATGCGGTTATATTACGTATAACCTAACCGATATCAATTATTGCCATATTAGAATACGGTATCACATACTCGTATTTAATCAAGCTCCCGCACATATCACCATATGTGCCCTACTTCGTTTCACTTGAGTTAGAAAAATCTGTGTGGGACTCTAAAGACTGGTCAATATGCCAGCAGTAGGTAATGATCACATCAGATACTCACAAGCCGTCAGCGGTACTAGCTGGACGTAACGGCTACCCAGGTATTGAACGAATAGAAGATCAATAAGCAAACTTGTCCAAACTCCCATAAAACCTATAAGCAACACTTACCGTACAGTCCGGTTTCTTCGTCTGATATGTCGCATATCGAGTCTGGGGGTGGAATCGTCAGACCCCGGTAACTTGATAAGTCATGCCGATGTGTGGCCTATAACCTTTCGAGAAACTACTGATAACACTTACCAGCAAATCTCATCAGCCTTGGCCAGGGACTTGCTGTTATAGTCAATCGATCTTAGCGCAAAATCAACTCCTAATACCGGGAGAGACGAAACCCCTCATATCGCTCACTGCCTCCATGTGACTCAGGACTGTATCCAAAATCCACCTGTTTGCATGACTTCTTTAAGCCATGGTAGGGAGTAAATAAAAGCTCAGTGGGAACCACACAAGACACTATGACAATCTCGGGTCTACAGACTAACTTGTACAAGTGTCACCAGAGAACTGCTATCTGACGATAGGTATGGTACCATCTAGGAGTTCTCGGCGAGTCCTGTTCGGAGTACCCATTCTCTAATGAGAACCTGTGTACAATCTTTGATGTCAAACACCAATGGTTATGGGATCAACCATCGCCCCATACAGGGTCAAGAAACATATATACTAGTCTACTCAGAAATATCGATGCCCTGTCTCGATATTCCCTCGACTAGGAATTATTAAAGGATGTGCTTGTGAACAATCCCAACATCCTTTTAGATCTATCTCTATAGATCTTTATCCCCAAGATAAAGGAGGCATCACCCAGATCTTTCATAGAGAACTTTTGTGATAGGAAGAGTTTGACCGAGTGCAGTATATGAACATCATTTCCTATCAAGAGTATGCCATCCACGTACAATACAAGAAAGACAACCTTACTCTCTACAACCTTTTTGTATATACATGGTTCATCTACATTTTTGATGAAGTCAAACTCTTTGACTGCCACATCAAAACAGATGTTCCAGCTCTGCGGCGCCTGCTTTAATTCGTAGATTGATTTAAGCAGCATGCACACCTTTCCGCTGCTCCCACTGTCTACGAAGCCCTCTGGCTGTGTCATATACACGCTCTCTTCTAAATCACTATTTAGAAAAAAAGTTTTGACATCCATCTGTCAGATTGCATAGTCATGTTATGCAGCAATGGCAAGTAGGATCCTGATGGACTTAAACATAGCTACTGAAGAAAAGGTATCGTCAAAGTCGACACCTTATCATTGACGGAAACCTTTTTCTACAAGTCTAGCTTTGAAGGTCTCAACCTTTCCATCTACACCAAGTTTCTTCTTAAAGATCCACTTGCCCCTGATAGGTTTTACCCCTTCAGGAGCAATTTCCAAAGTCCATACTTTGTTGGTGTAGATGGATTCCATCTCAGATCGCATAGCATCCAGCCATTTCACAGAGTCCCCAGTTGTGATGGCCTGCTCGAAACTAGTTGGGTCATCATCTTCCATGATGCAATCCTCGCTCCTACCATTTACGAGAAAACCGTAGTATCTATCAGGTGGATGAGGAACCCTACTAGATCTGCGGAGTGGCTGAGGTTCGCCGGAAACTATTGAATCCTCCGGTTCTACCAAATCATCAGTTGTAATTTGTGTATCTGAAATTTCTTCTAGCTCTACCTTATTACCACTAATTTCTTTCACAAGAAATTCCTTTTCTAAAAAGATGGTATATTGAGAAACAAACACCTTTTGTTCCTCAGTGTGGTAGAAAATATATCCATGTGAATTTTTTGGATATCCTCACAAACTTGCAAAGAACGGATCGTGCCTCGAATTTGTCCGTATTCTGTGTTTTAATATAGGCCGGACAACCCCATATCATAACTCGTTTAAGATATGGTCTCTTTCCACTCCATATCTCATATGGTGTTTTAGGCACTGATTTTGATGGAACTTGATTCAATAGGTATGCAGCTGTCTCAAGTGCATAACCCCGAAAGGAAATAAGTAACTCAGCAACACTCATCATAGAGCGCACAATATCTAATAGGGTGCGATTCCTCCGCTCCAATACTCTATTGTGTTATGGTGTATACGGAGGAGTAAACTGAAAGAGAATCCCATTCTCTTTTAGATAATCTCTGAATTCCGTGCTTAAGTATTCTCCTCCTCGATCAGATTGAAGGATTTTAATATTTTTACCCGTCTGGTTCTCTACTTCGTATCTATATTCCTTGAATTTCTTAAAAGCTTCAGATTTTTGTTTCAACAGGAACACATGTCCGAATCTTGAGAGATCATCAGTGAATGTAATGAAGTATGAAGAACCATTCCTGGCATGTATAGACATAGGATCGCATACATCACTATGTATCAGTTCCAAGAGTTCAGTAGCTCTTTCTCCGTGTCCTACAAACGGAGTTTTGGTCATCTTGCCTTTAAGACGTGACTGACAAGTTTCATAAGATGTAAATTCGAACGAATTCAAATATCCATCTTTATGCAACTTCGCTAGTCTGGTCGCGTTGATATGACCAAGTCTACAATGCCACAAGAAGGCTTCATTCATTTCTGAACTTTTCCTCTTGTGTGTGTTCTTTATATTCAGAACTATATTTTGATTTAGAATGTATATACCGTTACACAATGTACCAAATCCAACCAACACCTGATTTAGGAAGATGTTCATAACATTTTCCTCTAATGCAAAGTTATATCTTTCCTTATATAATAAAGAAACGGATATTATATTGCACACCATCTTTGGTACGAAATAACAGTCGTTCAAAATCAATATATCATCATTTGGTAATATTAGGTGATATTCGCCAACTGTTTTGATTGCAACAATTGCTCCATTCCCTACTTTGAGAGACATATCACATTTTTCCGGTATCTAATGCTCAGGACGTAGAGTAGACTGAGAAACGGTTCTCAGTAACTAACACACCTGAAGAAGAAGCATCAGCATGCTCTTTCTACGTTCAGGTTGCATGGGAATCCATGCATTCCCCTAACCCTTGCTCAGACTTATGACAGTCATAAGATAGAGCGGAACCAATATTCCCCAACTCAGTATAATAAGCGGGTTCGGTCAATACATCCATATTATTATCTCGATTAAGGCGTGATATGGTCGCTACCTAGAGAGAGAGAAGAAAACACTTTAGCGTGCACTCTTACAAGATTAGATTGGTTATTATCTTATCTAATCAGGATGGCTCCCACTGTTTTTATCAAATCTTCCTTCAAACCCTAAAAGGTAAGATTAGACGGGATTAATTACACCCTACAAGTTCGCCAATCGGTCAGCTAGGCAGGTGGTGGTACTCCGAGGGAGTCTCCCCGTGCTTTCGTATGGAACAAATTAAATAACCTCGTTTCCACAGGGGCATAACCCCGTTAACACCTTTCTTAGACACCTACTGGATTAGCTAATTGTAAAGTGGAAAAATCTCTCAGGAGTAACACTTACTCGCAGTGGGTATCAGGATCCAACTATCATATAGAAGTTATGCAATCTCATTGCAAATTTCAACACTTGAAATTCCTGTTGGATATAGTGCCCTCAGAGTCAATTATTAGATCACAGGCACGTGATTGCAATGATTGAGGGAGGACCTATGCCAGTAGGACAGTCTTACTCAAGATGATAGTATGCTATCTGGTTTATCTTTATCATCATGTACTGCTTTAGGTGACCAGACAGGTCGCTATTACACGTTGATAGAGCCCCTAGGATTCATGCTTGACTGCCAGCAGTATGAGGGCGATCATATACGTGGGAGCTGGTAGTCTATAAGCACATCCTTAAAAGGTCCCTAGTCGTGGGAGTTTCGAGACAGGGCATCGATACTCCAGAGTAGACTAGTGTATACAGTCGAGACCCCGACGAGGGGCGGTGGCCGGTCTCACAAGCCACTGGTGTCAGTTGGTTCACCTAAGATGTATACAGGTGCTCATTGGGTTATGAGTACACCGGACAGGACTCGCCGGGAACATGCTAGTTGGTCTTATACCTGACATCAGATAGCAGTTCCCTAGTGACATGTGTACAGGTTAGTTCATCGACCTGAGGATCGTCATTTGTCTCGTGTGAGTTCCCACTATACTTTGATTACTACCCTACCACGCTCAAAGGAGACATGCAAACAGCTTTTAGTTGGGTACAGTCCCGAGCCACATGGAGGCAGTGAGCGGATCTTCAGGGGTTCGTCTCTCCTGGTATTGGGGGTGAGGTCGCGCTGTGTCTAGGAGAGCCATTACACGAAGCCCTCGGCCGAGGCAGGAGATTTACTGGTAGGTATTCCAGTAGTATCTCAGGGTGTTCTGGGCTACACTCCGACACGACTTGTACCGCTTTTAGGGGTCTGACTTTTACCAACCCCCTAGGCCCGCCATGCGATGCTCATAGACGAACGGACCGGACTGTACGGATATTGTCACTGACAGGCTCAGTAGGGTGTCATGATGCGTTCGCTCATCGACGTCCCTTTTGGTCAATAGCTGGTAGCCCGTCACGTATGGCTAATACCTCTGACGTGCTAGTGGTTAAATCAACAACCAAGGTGTTGACGAGTCTTTAGAGTCCCCCACATTCAGTTGCTCAAGTTTCGGGCGAAACGCTGTAGAGGCCGTATGGAGATATGGCAGGGTTCAACCAGATACGTGCGGTATTGCACGGATCATGATCGGACGGTAAATACTAGCGGGCTTTGGTTTAAGCCGGATCCTAGAATTGTACAGTGTAGATTTTGTCTCGGTGCATTTGTATTCGGTCGGAATATAAATGCAGGTATGTATATACAGTAGCGGGGTTTTCCTGTAATTTATTACGGGATCAGTTTTTTGGAGTTGCCAGTTTGTTTTCCGTTTCGGCCATATTTCTTTGTATCTTTCATTGGCCGAAGATTGGTGGAGGAGGGCTTATTTGCATTTGTGCAAATAAGTATTGGTGGAGGGTGTTCTTCGCATTTTGTTGCTTCATGATATCTCTTGTTGACCTTGACTTCTTGACTTCATGATGGTTCATGATGGCTTGACCTTTGTTGTTATGATTAGTTTGTGGAGTGTTGGATTTGGTGGGTGGTGATTTCTTCTCATCATTTGTCCTCTCCCTTGCATTATTGTTGGTCTCCCTCATTTTCATACTCCCCACTCTCATTCCCAAGTAATGGCCGGCCCCTAAGAGGGAGGGGGCTGCCCAATTTTTTGGTGGGGTTTTTTGCTTCTCTTGTGCTTGGAAAAATCCCCATTTTCATCTCTAAAAATGCTATCATCTTATTCCTCCACAAAAGGCAACTCCTAGTAACCCCAAGAGACAAAGAGCACTACACTATTCTACAGCAAACCTTGGGCACGTCGGCTCGCCAACTTCATGCCCGAGTTGCCTCATTCAAGAGGCGGGAGCCCGTAAAAGAAGCCAGCGACGTGGTGCCCTTCCGGCGACGTGGTGGAGACCGGAGATTCCGCGGGGAGATCGGGACGACGACGAGAAGACCGAAGGAAACGGATCGCTCGGTATATCTCTCTTCCGATCTTGTAGCTAGCTAGTAGTTAGGTTAATGGCCCGATCCGGGTTTATAGTGCGCGGTGGTGCCGGTTCAAAAAGTTAAAGTAAAGTATCGCTTCCACATTCCGGCGTCGGATTGACGGCCGGGGCGCCGCCGTGCACTTACAGTGGTATCAGAGACTCGCCATTAACCTAGTCTAGCTTTGTCTAATCTATTTACATTTCCGATCGAACAAAATTCCAAAACTGCATTTTCGAATATCATCAGTTTCTGTCGAAATATTTTTGGCTCGAAAAATTTTTCAGGTTGTTTCAGAAATATGTGCAGAGAATTCTAAGAGCTCTGGAAAATTTTGGTAACCTATTCTTACTATTCGGCCGCGGAACCGCGGCCAAACCCATGCTTGGGCCGCGGTTCCGCCGCCACTTGGACTCCTTACTCTGCCAAAATTTTCCAGAGGGCCTTAGACTTGAAAATAGGGGGTTTGGAATATTCATTTTGGGCCCAGAATTTCTTTATGTGCTACAAAAATGCTTGGGGCCCATTTGGTAAATTTTGATCGATCGGAAAATTTTAAACACATTAGTTCACAGTATTTACATTATATCTGCGACCGTGAATGTCACTCGATCGGTAAATCCTGTCTAACTGCTATAGTCCGGTTAGACGGATTTGCGAACGTGACATTCACGTTGATGTTCTGTGTTGTGCTGTGATGTTGCGGATTGGTCGTGGGGGATAGCCTGGATGCAATGCTAGTACAGTTTTTGTTTTATATGTACATTTGATATTGCGGGGCGAGTGTCTGACATGTGGACTGCCGTCACTGCCTGTTTGTATTATTCTTTTGGGGCACGACCAGGTTGCGGTCGATGTACCCGTGGTATATATATTTTTCTTTCTATACTAGGATTGCCCCGCGGAGGGGTGCACGGATAGCCGGGTTCTGGAAGGCAACGAGCCCGCATCTCATGGCATTGAGACGGAGGGGGCTTCACTCTAGAATTGGTGGGCTATTCGCCGCATTCGTAGGAGGTACATGTTGACCCAGGAGGGGTGCCCAAGTTACCGGATTCCGTGAAGTGCTGGATGGTCCATTCACGTTGCTGAAGGGGGCTGCCTCGCTTCAGGTTTTGGCGGGTGACTTGCCGCGCCCGTAGGGGTCTAGGATTTTCATTGCACAGGCTATCCACACGACCAGGGGAACGTCGGGTTTCAGTAGCGGCTCTGTGAAACCCAGGGATCCCAGATATCTGTATTGTTCTGTGATGCTGCACATTTCTGTGATGTTGCATTTTATCACGCCTTGAGCGAAAATTATGTATTATATATATATTAGTAGATGTTGTATATGTTTTGCATCCGCGCTAGTCCAGTCCCCGCTCTGTCGTTAGTTAGCTAACCTAACGGGTAATGACGGGACCCAGTGGCGAATGCGGATGGCATATACGTACGTCATTATTTTCGTTCTTTATTGGTGTGATCAATTGATGGGACTGCGTTGATTCGGATCAATGCAAGTTAAACAAACCTAATCTGATGTTGTTGGAACACTTTTCAAAAAGCTGTTATTTGCAAGGACGTTCACTTTTGTTTTGCACAGTGGTATTCAGTTGGAATATCCTGCTCCTCAGTCGACGAGGCAAGGGCCGAGATCCCTTCACCGGGAGTGACCCCTTGGACAAAAGTTTGCGTCAGGGCAATAACTTCACTATAGCCGATTACTTTTGCTTTGCATCGTGGTATTCAGTTGGAATATCCTGCACCTCATTCTACGGGGAAAGAACCGAGATCCCTTCACCGGGAGTGACCTCTTTAGCAAAGGTTTTCGTTACTGTATTTTTCTAAAAAGCTATCCGTTCCTTCAACGATATCAAGTTCATTACGTTAAAGGTTTTCGCCAGAAACCATTCGTAGCTCTCCGTCGTTTCATATGGATAGTCAATAGTATTCAAGCTGTGTTTGTTGGCCATAGTCAAGGCACAGTGTTTAGTAGCTATTGGGTGTTCATATGTAGCATAGATAGATGCGTTGGTTTGGGACAGTCATATAGCCTTGTTGGCCCTAGTCAAGGGCTTGTACGGGTGGGTTCAAATTAACCTGGACAATGACGGGTAGAACTTGACATGTGACTTATGATTTGTCGGCCTTAGTCAAGGTCATAAGAGCATGGGGCAAAAATCACATCGGGAGTTTCAAAAGAAACTGAAACTTGCCAGATATGCGCATACCTTCTGGAGTGTGATGACGTGAGCGGATTCCGTCACGTTATCATGCGATGATAGTTGGATCCCGATTCCCACTGATGAGTTGGTTTACTCCTCGGGTGATCCCGACTAATTCTTCTTTCAGGTTTGGAGAAGAATTTGAGATTACAGTAGGAGGTTTCCAGATTAGATAAATTGGTAACCATTCTGATCTAGGTTAGAGTGCACGCTGAGTGTTTCTTTTCTCTCTCTCTTTTGGCAGCGACCCATTGACCCGACCCTAGACTATGACTCAGTGACCAAGTTGACCGAACCTTCTTAAACACTGGCTTTTGGATTGTCAGAGTTGCATACCTCATTGCCACTCCTACTTTTACCCTTTTCTCCAGGACACCCTGTATTACTACGAACGTCCACTTCCATTGGAAAAAACCATCGTATGGTTATATACGAACTCAAAAGAATTTATTCGAGGATGGTTTCCGGTTCTGGAGAAAACGAATAAGACTATTCAGTTGTCTTTTCCTTTTACCTTCTCTCAGGTTGCGAGTACTCCTTAGTTTAGGAGATAGTACACCTATTACGCAAATTGGATAGTCTTCTTCCAAACCTTAGGCTGGTGCCGAACGGTAGGGAATGAAGAAAACCAATTAGCCTAACGATGGTGTACAGAAGGTATTAAGTAAAGACAAAGAAAGGGATTAGAAGGAGGGCAAAGTAAATTGCGACTGATATTCACGACCAAACCAGGTATTTCATTACCACTCCCACTTCACCTTTGTATTTCTCCAGGACACTCCGTATCACTACGAAGATCCACAGTTTATTGGATACTCCATCGTATGGTTATATACGAACTCGAAAGGAACTTGTTCCAGTTCGGGGATGGATTCTGGTTCAGGAGAAATAGGAATAAGGTTTATTCGGTTGTCTTTTATCTTCACCTTCTCTCGCATTGCGAGTGCTCCTAGGATTAGGACAGTACACCCATTATGCTTATTGGATAGTCTTCTTCCAAACCATAGGCTGGTGCCGAACGGTAGGGAAGGAAGAAAACCATTTGGCCTAAAGGGGTGTGCAGAAGGTAATGACTAAAGACATATGAAGGGATTTGGAGAGGTGGCAAAGAAATATACGGTTACAGTTGTGAATCTGGATAATGGAAGAGGCATTACTAGGAATACCCGGATACCCCTACGAAACATTTCAATGTTTCAGTTTCACTGTGTACTGTTAAAAGAAGACTGATTTCCCGATTAGATACTTACTCCAGGGTATGTATTTACCAGGTATGATTCTCACATCTGTATGGTTTTACAGATGATGAGTGGGAGTAAGTTATTGGGAATTAGGTGATCATCCTCATTATATCGGAATTCGTTGTAATTGGTGATATTTGAGGAAGTCACCTGGGTTGTTTGCCGGACGGCGAATATTTGGTTTTGAATATCCGTTGTAATGCACCAATTTCAAATTGATACATCTGTACGTCTATTTTTATAGAGTGAGATATACCTTTTTGAAATTATGTCGATGACATTTACCTATATCAGTGGATGGTTAGGTAAGGAGTATTGAACAACGGTGTAATTCTTCTTAACCATAAGTACAGTTTTCAACCTACGACACACAAGGATTGAGTTATCAGACTCAGGGGACTTATACAGAGTATTGTATATTGTCCAATGTCCATTAGGACAGAAGGGTTGGTCCTCGTACTATATTCGGTTTACTTATGACTTCTTTAGTTTTTAGACAGGTGCTTCGTAGAAACACAGGGTCCGAATTTTGAGAAGTTATAGGTATAAGAATAAAGTAGAGAACCAGGTATCGCAAGTATCGGGATTCTTCAATGTGATCGAAGATGTAGATACTTGTGAATGGTATTCAGTTGATAGTAATGATTAAGAGAACTTGCTTCTCTTTCAGGTTACTCATAATTGGAAGCATTCCTAAATTGAGTAACGCTGATCGGCCTCCTTCCATTTGGTTGACATGCACTGGAGACAGCTGCATGATTTAAATCTGGTCAATTAAATCAGTGCCTCTGGTTCTATATTGGATATAGAACAGTTCATATCTTAACGATGTTAAGGTACGGGGAGTTGTCCGGCCTATGCTTAAAACCAGACTCTGGATAACTCAAGGCACGTTTCTGTAATAGCTGTTTGTGGGTTGACCCAGGCTATGACGAGGGTTGACTTTCTACCATCTGGAAGATCAATAGTGATATTGTTCTAGACTCGCCACAGTTTTAACAAAAATGGATTTTTTCTGAAAACAGTAGTGGGAGTATGGTAAAACTGGAAGTGATTCCAGAACCGCAAACGATTACTGAAAATTTGATAAGAACCTAAAGATTCAATCTGGTTTGACATTCCATTGGCCACTCCGCAGATACGGTGGGTAACCTCAGGCACCCGAGAGGTACTCCGGTAGCCTCAAGGACGGTGACAGGAAGGTTCTTGTTTACCCAGACTTACCATTGCTGTTGTTCCAGGCTGCGAGACCCGGCAGGAGGATGAGTATAGCGTCGTTCTAAACTAGCTTTAGAAGTGTACGTGTATATGACTCTGCCAGAAGGTTGTCGTGGTCAGTGGGAGCAGCGGAAGCATTGGTGGACAAGTAGCTTATGTCTATTTATAGACTAAAGCAGATGTAGCGGAGATAGATCATCTATTTCTGACATGACAGTCATAAGTTTGACTTCATCAGAATAGGGGATGGATCTGTTAAGAAGGTAGTAGGGTGTGATGTCCTGGTATTTGGATGACATACACAGAGTAGGAAGTGATATTCCTATACTACGATCGGTTATACTTTGGTCGTCACACAGTGGTTTCTCCACATGGGACTTGGACATTATATCGGACATACTGGTTACTAAATCTATGGTTTTAGATCTAGATTTGGGTGGTTTCCCAATTAAGGGTACTTAGACAGCATTCTATGAGTATTTAGAATGGACGACTCCTGGCACGGTAGTGTACTTGCAGGTGGTGGAGTCACCCTCTCTAAAGGTGTCTTACAGACTAAAAGGGAGAGGGATGTGCATGATAGGCAGATCACTTGTTTAGGCAATTGAGTCAATCATGAGATGTCAAGTACCACACCAGATGTTGTTTTTGCACTAGATGCAATAAGTTGATATTGATCCAATCCTGGAGAAACAGTCGGAAGCAGTTTTAGAACATAAGTGAATGTTCTAGGGATATGATAACGACAGCCTCATTCGGGAGACAGTTATCATTCCAGGCTTCCAAGGTGACTTGGACGACAGGGAGGTTGTCAGAGTTATAGTTTTCCTTCTGACGAGGGGCAGTATTTTGGACAGGTGGTCCAAGGAAATACTGAGGGAGGCATGGCGCAGGATACTGATTAAGTTCAGTTGACGATACAGTCTAAGAAGTTTGGATTTGGAGTTCATTTATGAACTAGGTCCCATCAGACATCCAGACACATTCTAAGACAGGTATTGCTCATTTCGGGAGATAGCTTTCTCCGCGAACTTGAGATTTAGAGAGACATAGAAAGGAACATCAAAGCGGATCCACTCACTGAGGCTATTCCTCGAACACAATAGTTTCGCAAACGAGCTTTGTGAGATTGACTAGTAGAGGAGTTGGGTGTTCGGTATCACACGGGCTGTGAGTATGCGACATCGCAATAATTAGCCTTGAGTGCAAGTGGGAGATTGTTGGATATAGTGCCCTCAGAGTCAATTATTGGATCACAGGCACGTGATTGCAATGATTGAGGGAGGACATATGCCGGTAGGACAGTCTTACTCAAGATGATAGTATGCTATGTGGTTTATCTTTATCATCGTGTACTGCTTTAGGTGATCAGACAGGTCGCTATTACACGTTGATAGAGCCCCTAGGATTCATGCTTGACTGCCAGCAGTATGAGGGCGATCATATACGTGGGAGCTGGTAGTCTATAAGCACATCCTTAAAAGGTCTCTAGTCGTGGGAGTTTCGAGACAGGGCATCGATACTCCAGAGTAGATTAGTGTATACAGTCGAGACCCCGACGAGGGGCGGTGGCCGGTCTCACAAGCCACTGGTGTCAGTTGGTTCACCTACGATGTATACAGGTTCTCATTGGGTTATGAGTACACCGGACAGGACTCACCGAGAACATGAGTTGGTCTTATACCTGACGTCAGATGGCAGTTCCCTGGTGACATGTGTACAGGTTAGTTCATCGACCTGAGGATCGTCATTTGTCTCGTGTGAGTTCCCACTGTACTTTGATTACTGCCCTACCATGCTCAAAGGAGACGTGCAAACAGGTTTTAGTTGGGTACAGTCCTGAGCCACATGGAGGCAGCGAGCGGATCTTCAGGGGTTCGTCTCTCCCGGTATTGGGGGTGAGGTCACGCTGTGTCTAGGAGAGCCATTATACGAAGCCCTCGGCCGAGGCAGGAGATTTACTGGTAGGTATTCCAGTAGTATCTCAGGGTGTTCTAGGCTACACTCCGACACGACTTGTACCGCTTTTGGGGGTCTGACTTTTACCAACCCTCTAGGCCCACCATGCGGTGCTCATAGACGAACGGACTAGACTGTACGGATATTGTCACTGACAGGCTCAGTAGGGTGTCAGGATGAGTTCGCTCATCGACGTCCCTTTTGGTCAATAGCTGGTAGCCCATCACGTATGGCTAATACCTCTGACGTGCTAGTGGTTAAATCCACAACTAAGGTGTTGATGAGTCTTTAGAGTCCCCCACATTCAGTTGCTCAAGTTTCGGGCGAAACGCTGTAGAGGCCGTATGGAGATATGGCAGGGTTCGATCAGATACGTGCGGTATTGCACGGATCATGATCGGACGGTAAATACTAGCGGGCTTTGGTTTAAGCCGGATCCTAGTATTGTACAGTGTAGATTTTGTCTCAGTGCATTTGTATTCGGTCGGAATACAAATGCAGGTATGTATATACAGTAGCGGGGTTTTCCTGTAATTTATTACGGGATCAGTTTTTTGGAGTTGCCAGTTTGTTTTCCGTTTCGGCCATATTTCTTTGTATCTTTCATTGGCCGAAGATTGGTGGAGGAGGGCTTATTTGCATTTGTGCAAATAAGCATTGGTGGAGGGTGTTCTTTGCATTTTGTTGCTTCATGATAGCTCTTGTTGACCTTGACTTCTTGACTTCATGATGGTTCATGATGGCTTGACCTTTGTTGTTATGATTAGTTTGTGGAGTGTTGGATTTGATGGGTGATGATTTCTTCTCATCATTTTTCCTCTCCATTGCATTATTGTTGGTCTCCCTCATTTTCATACTCCCCACTCTCATTCCCAAGTAATGGCCGGCCACTAGGACACGGATCGCTCGGTATATCTCTCTTCCGATCTTGTAGCTAGCTAGTAGTTAGGTTAATGGCCCGATCCGGGTTTATAGTGCGCGGTGGTGCCGGTTCAAAAAGTTAAAGTAAAGCATCGCTTCTGCATTCCGGCGTCGGATTGACGGCCGGGGCGCCGCCGTGCACTTACAATTCCCGATATTTGTTTTTACCCCATGCGGTTTATGACCTTAACAAAGTCAACAAATCATAAACCGCAAGTCAAGTTCAACCCGTAATTTCGTGATTGAATTAAACCCACCCGCACGATCCTTAACAAGGTCAACAAGGTCAACAAGGCCATACAACTACCCTAATCCAATCGCATCATTTGCGGCAGATAAGCGCTAATCAGCTACCGCACACTACGCCTTGACAAGGTTAACAAACGCAGCACGAATACTAAATAGCACTTATCTGAAATGACGGAGGGTTACGATTGGTTTTGAAGAAAACCTTTAACGTAATGAACTTGATATCGTTGTAGAATCTAGTGATTTGAAAAGAAGTGGTTTAAGCTCCGCTTTAAAATCGAGTAGTTTTCAAAACAAACCGAGTGGGTTATAGCAAATGCCAGTTTTGCTAAAGAGGTCATTCCAGGTGAAGGGATCTAGGCTCTTTCCTCATTGAATGAGGTGCTGGATATTCATAATGTAATACCGCTATGCAAAGCAAGAACTAGAGCTACCTTTTTGAAAAATTTAATTCTATAAGGTCCTTAGGTTTATTTTCTTTTCATTAATCTCACTAATGAAGTCCCATCATTTATGTTTCCTAAACATCATAGAAGAAACGAAAATAAAACACACATATATGCTATCCGCATTCGCCATAGGGACCCGGGTCTTCACCGTAAGGTTACTTAACTTACGGCAGGGTGGAGTCAGGACTAGCGCGGATGCAAAACATATATAGTGTCTACTTGTATATCATATATATAAAAGTAGTATTCGTCTCACGCGGTTATATGATCACATCATATCACAAACACAACAGAAGCAAACATATGAAATATTGGATATATTAGGAGGTCTGTGTTTTAGATTAAGCCAGTAATGAAAAACACGGATTCTATGGTCGTGATGAATAGCCAAACCCACATCCCTAGACCCTTATGAGAGCGGCAAGGAACCTTACTAATTCTAGAGTTAGGCGATCTGGTCTTGACTCCTCGAGATGGCCTCCCACTGGACTCTAGAACCCAGTTACTTGTGCTCCCCGCCTTGGGTCTATCCTAATGCGGAAAACTAAATAATATACATCAATGGAGACAACAACCTCAACCCGGAAGTGTCCCAATAAAAGAATATTATATACAAATTTTTACATGAATGAAAATTAAAAAACTCTCATCTCACGCAAAACCCCCCAGCTATTTCATCACGACGATCCAATATAACATATCAACCAGCAACACAATAACATCATATATCATCAACGTAAGTAAATATACGTATCCATAATGTCGTTGACGTATAGCAACGAGATCAGAGATACTGCCACACATTACACTTACGGTCGCAGAAAAGAAATGAAAACTACAATAATTAGAATCCGCAACATTCTTAGACATCATAAATCCGAAATATCACATATTCCGGATTTCATGCCTAACCCTATAAATCTTGCATTTAATTCTTGAATTGAAAACACTTTTCAAAAATAAATTGGAAATTCAACAAGATTCCCGATTAATGATCGAATGCTCGTCGAAAACTTTAGTAGATGGTCGCACCCCCGATACCGTCAACGAAGTGCACTTGGGCGGAACCCCATGGCCGCGAGCACCCGAGCGGACGCTTTTGGCCATAGGGTTCTCCTATAGTCACTTGGTCAGGACTATAGAACGTGGCTGTCTAGTAGTGTCTCCCGGCGAGTGTTCGCATACAATACGAGATTGCGACGGAGTTTTGATCCGAATCGAAACTCCGTGGCAATCCATCACTTGAGACTAAAACACGAGATTTACAAAACGATAACTAGTTTTCACAAAACTAATCAATGTGGATTCTAAAAATTGAATCACATATCCAAACTATCTAGACGATGTTAAATATTTCGATCGATATTTCAAACGGCAGCAAATCACAGAGACCTCAACAACTTGAGCCTCATCGAAAATACCCAGAAGGTCAGAAATATCATAATGAAGCAGCAGAAGAAATACGAGTCATCAACTCTTCAAGTTGGCGGCGGAACCGTGGCTAAACCATGGGTTATGAGGCGTTTCTACGGCCATTTGGTTGAGATAGGCCCTCATACTTCTTGGGGCTCCATACAATTTCCTGCATGATTTTCTGAATATTTTTAATCTGGAAAATTTCAACTTTTGAAAATGGACAGAAACTATGCAATTTCGGGTTTTAAAATATCAATCGAAAATTTTAACGTCGTCTAGACTTCGCCTAAGTCTCTAGCTTGGTTCTGATACCATGAAAGTATATCTTAACATCTCTACTAGATTTAAAGGAGCATCAAGTATACAACTTTAAAAATCTAAAGGTCTAAAGCATACTAACCTAGATCTAACTAGAGACTTAGGGTTTTGTAGCAAGCAAAATAATTCTAAACTAAGTGATGGGGGTTTACAACCTTTGTAGACCGGTCCTTCACTTCTAAAGCTCCAAGTAGTAGTCCCTAGAACTCTTCTTTGACTCCACTTGAGAAAGGAACGAGCTTTGCTTGTTGTCTTCGAGGCCGAAGATGATCCACCTTGAAGTCACTTTCACTCAAGCTCACTCTTCACTAATCAAGATATTAGTGAAGCAAACAAGCTAAACTAATGGGCTAGAATAGTGTACGTTGATGAAGTAGGAGATGTGCTCACTAAAATATTTTTCTCTTTTCTTTTTCTCACCTCAAAAAATTTCTAGAGAACCTTGAGCTCAAGATAAGATTGTGATGAATAAATATTTTAGAATAAAACAAAAATGAAGGGATGAGTCTGTTCCCTCATAAAAAAGGGATGAGGGAAAGTTCCCCATCGAAACAGCCCCACGTGTTTAACACGTGAGTGCCTACATAAAACGCATATAGGCACATCAATTAAAACAATTGCTAGGCTAAGACAGCCCCACATGTTTAACACATGAGTGTCTATAAGCAACGCATATAGGCACTACAATTAAAACAATTGCTAGTCTAAAACAGCCCCACGCGTTTAACACGTGAGTGCCTATATGCAACGCATATAGGCACAACCATTAAAATAATTGCTAGGTTAAGACAGCCTCACGTGTTTAACACGTGAGCGCCTATATACAACGCATATAGGCACTGCAATTAAAATAATTGCTAGGCTAAAACAGCCCCGTGTGTTTAACACGTGAGTGCCTATATGCAACGCATATAGCCACTGCAATTAAAACAATTGCTAGGCTAAAACAGCCCCACATGTTTAACACGTGAGTGTCTATATGCAACGCATATATGCACAACAATTAAAACAATTGTTAGGCTAATAAGCCTCACGTGTTAAACCCGTGAGGGCACTTCCCTACGTAGAATTAAATTCTACTCAACAAGGAACCAATCCAACGGTGATTAAGCATAAAATTAAATTGAGGTTTTAAATGAGAAATGATATTTTCTGTTAAACAGAAAGTTGACGGATCAATGATCCCGTAAGTTGGGAAATATTTTTCATATCTTTCTAAACAAAGAAAGATTATACCCCGTTAAACCAAACACCCTTAGATTAAAAATCCAACGGTGATTAAAAAATCACCAATCTGCAGAATAAATTCTGTACGGGAAAACATTTTCCTAATCTTGTTTAAGAAACAAGAAAATATGTTCTGTAAGACAGAAACCCTTGGATCAAAGATCCAACAGTAGGTAAAACCCCCCAAATCAATTGGAGTCTCTTAATGAGAGATTTCCTAAAACTAATTAACAAACTTCTCTCCACTATATAAAGAACCCAAGACTTCAAGTTAAAAAAGAAGAAGAAGAAGAAGAAAAAAGAAAAAAAAGAGAGAGACGACTGCAAAGAGAGAGAACTCCCCAGAGACTTAAAGAATATACAGTTAGAGAATTTAATTCTTAAAAGAAAAGACTTGTTCCCTTGAAACATTAGGTAATGAAAAAACCAAAAAAAAGACTGTTCTTTGCATCTCTACGGGTTTAACCCTTCATCGAAGAACTTAGTTCTTCCTCTGGTTGAGATCTGCAGAAGCAGATCTCCCCACAAGTTGAGAATTTAATTCTCATCGGGGAGATTCTGTCATGCAGATTCAAAGCCTAAAGAAAAGACTTGAGTTCAAAGGGTTTAACTCTTACAAAAAAAAAAAACAAAAAAAACATATGGGAATTTAATTCCTCTGAAACTAGGGTTTAACCCTACAAAAAGAATGTAATTCTTGTAAAGAACAAACGGAGAACTTGATTCCTCATAATCACAGAAGAACAGCCTGGTGATTCGTTAGTGTTTAACATTATAATAAGACCTCACGTGTTTTCCACGTAAGTGTTTCTAATGAACAAAATAAAACGGCTAAGACTGCCTCACGTGTTTCCTAAGTGGGTGTTTAAAAGAAGAGCAAAGAACACTTCTTAAGACGGTCACGTGTTTTGCATGCTACCCTCAATCAAGTGCTTAGCACTTCTGTGAAAGGAAGAGGAAATAAGATAAGAGGGCATTGCCCCCATTTGGGGCGTCTCACGTGTTTTACACGTGAGCGCTACAGAAACTAAGTGTTTAGCACTTACATAAAGGGAGAGGCAATAAAGCCAAGGGGCAGAACCCAACTTTGCGGCGCCTCACGTGTTTCACACGTGAGCGCCACCAGAATCAAGTGCTCAACACTTATATAAAAGGGAGAAATAATTGGGCAGTTACCATATTTGAGCGCCTCACGTGTGTCATGTGAGAGTCACACAACCCTGGTGTTTAACACTAATCAGGTGCCTCACGTGCACTACATGAGCGCCACAGAAATTTAGTGTTTAACACTACTCCAGTGCCCACATGGAATGCACGTGAGCATTGTATGTCTCAGCATTTAGCACTGTTGGGTAATTATAGAGACCTAAATCTAACCCAAACTAATTTATTCCAAAATCAAAACCCCTCTGTGTTCATCATTCCCCAAATTGATTTTAGTCCCAAACATAACTAATGATTTGTCAAATGATGATATCCAAAATAAGGTTCATCCCACATCCCCTAAATTAATCTTAGTCTCCAAAAATGACTCATGATTCTTAGATGTTCACTACGATATTTTCCCTCCGACACGGGAATTGGTTCAAGGGTACATCTCTCCACACCTCTGATACATGTCATTGTAATTTTTCAACGTCTTCAGAGAGGTGGTGGGTCCTGACAACCAACTGCTCTTCGGTGCACTTTCCAAACTGACATGCACACCCCAGATCAAACCACACCCCAAGCTGGGTGTCTCCCATATCATCGTTGCTCATCCTGACGCGTAACAAATACATGTGCGCGTATGGTGATCTACGGACGGTAACGTCCTTGAACTAAACTCTACGTACCATAACGTCCTTGAACTACTACAGTCCGTAACGTCCTCAAACTACTATGGACTATAACGTCCTTAAACTAAACCCTCACCTCCAGAATGGTGATCTATGGACTGTAACTAAACTCTACGGACCGTAACGTCCTCAAACTACTACGGACCGTAATGTCCTTAAACTAAACTCTCACCTAAAAAATGGTGCGCTAAGGACCAAAACGTCCTTAAACTAACAACGAACCGTAACGTCCTTAAACTAAAACAATGGAGCCTAAATGCACTTTTGTTGAATCCGAATGATCCTAAAACCCCGTTAAGTAGATCTTAGTCACAAATTGGACTAACGTATCCTTAACTAAAATTTTAGTTGATCTTAATCTCAAACGAGATTAACGATCCTTAAATCAACCCAAACCCAAATCTAAGATATACGGATTTGGACTAATCCACGCCCTACGGGCGACAGCATAAATTAGTCTCCGTATACAATCCACGGGAAACAAAAAATAAAACTAACACACACGACACGAAGTGAACTTCTGGAGAAGGAGAAAGTGGTTATCGCGATGCGATAACGTAATTAACTGTAGCGGTGTGCGCCTGCAGGGAAGAGCATCCCCACAATAAAAAAAAACCCCCGCAAACGAGGGAGAATCTGACGAAGTCTGCTACAATGGTCGCATCCATCGAAACCTCCGATATACGGTGCCATAAATCAACTTGGCATCTTCGGAGAGGTGGATGGATAAACCCAAATAGCATCTGTCCCCAAATTCAGGCAAGACGATCCATCTCGGTTCGTCTCTGTTTTCGGCGGTGAACAGATTCTGGCACGCCCGGTGGGACATTTTCCTCTTTCCACTCCACACTCCGTGTGTCGTGTTCCCGAACAAATCGCGGTTTACTATGGTTGCCCCTGGATTCGAGATACTATGATTTGGTGTCTTGCTCCTGTGCAGAGAAAAGAAGAATCAATGGCTTCCAAGTGTACCTGCAATAGCAACTCCCACTCCGTCCCCGCTGGAGGAGTGATGTACGGGCCAAATGCGGCCTGCATCTTCTCAATGCCAGTGGAACAGGTGACTCAAGCCACCACTGGACTGTTCTTTGGGACCATGATCCCGCTAGCAAGCTTCAGTGCCCCAGTGCCACCACAAGAAGCTCCCAAGAAGTCGGTCTTCGATCGACTTACAATCTCCACGGCCCCTCTCACCGGGTCGTCCAATTCTTACACCTCAGTCTTCAACAGGCTGAATCACAGCTCAAGTAGGCCTGCAAAGAGGCTCACGATACCTGAGGAGGTTATCCCGAAACGGATAGCCGTTCCAGCTCCGGCGAGAGAAGTCATCAAAGGGGCTTCTCCTGCTAAAGGATCGGTCTTCACAAGATTGGTCGTTCCAACTCTTGCTTCCGGTGAAGTAATCAAGACTGCTTCCCCTATCAAAAGGTCGGCCTTCGAAAGATTGACCGTCCCCTCTCAACGGACATCAATCTTCAACAGGCTAGCACCGGCAGTAGCCCTTCATCAGAGCAGGGGGCATGACGAAGCCACTCCTACAACTGAGGCAATCCCATCTGCAAGGCATGCTTGACGTCGCCACTAGCGTCGAGTGAGGAAAGCCGGGGGCAACTCTCCCTCTGGACTTACTCCACCAGCTTCAATTGTGGAAGTTGACGCTGCTGTTCTAACTGGGAACAACTTTGAACCGCTAAGGAGGGCGCGAAAGAACTCTCCGACCGCGGTGCTGAAGAAATCTTCCCCATCTATTGAAAACATGATACACGCGAAGCTGGAGCAGCCCCCTCAGCGGCTGTACTCCCAAGTCCACAGGATCCGGTGGAAGGTCCAAGATTCTGTGATCAATAAAGACTACCCTCGTCGACTGGAGAAAATGAAGGTTCGACAAGAGGACAATCATCCCTCTAGCATGCAGCGAAGGACTTCTCAGGCGCTTGTTACAATAGCTCCTTCGACTTCGACTTCTCACAAAAAGAGAAGGCCGGAGAATCTCCTACCGCCGGCGGCAAATCGCAAGGGTGATGGATCCAAACACCCCAAGTCTGGGGGCATGATCGTGCATACGGTGTACATGGCTTCCGGAAAAGAGAAGAGCCGAGCTTCCGTGGCTCATCGGCCGCAAACTCGGTCGTTGACGAAATCTCAGGAGCAGCAGCAAAAGCTCCAGAAGATGCTGACAAAAATGGTAGCACTCACCGGGCAAAAAGGAAGTCCGGAAGCAGCGTCTGAACAGCGCCAAGAGCAGGAGACAGATACGTAATTCTTGCGAAGGGTGCTGTAAAGAAAGGATAAAGAGGCCGCATAACAAGCGGCTAATATAAAACAGATGGCGCTCCTGTTCTAAGATATGGTTGGAATGATGATCCAACCAGAACCTCCAGCCGAAGATCCACCGATAATCATCGAGGAAGACAAAGGGAAAACATCAAACCCTCTTCCGGCTTCATCAGCAGCCAGGGAGGAAACGATCTCCAAAGCTGCCCTCGATGACTACATAGCTCAGCAAATACGAGCTCATTGATTGATCTAAAAAACTATCTATTACCGCAATCAAGAACGGCGTCGCTTGCAGCTAGCCGGTGAGTACTGGTCGGTCCACAGGGATGTTGTGAATTTCCTAATTGCTCTTACGAGTTAATTCCAAACGGTGTGAATGGATTAATTAAATCTAAAAACTAAATTAATGTAGGGCAATTGAATTAAAAATCTAACTATCTAACTAGGGCAAGGAATTAAATTTATACTAGGGCAGAGAATGAAAAATTACCTAGGGCAAGAATTGAAATTAATTACTTACTTTACAGATGGCTCTCTCCAAACATCAACGCAGAGTTGTCAGATCTGAATTCATGGTATGAAAAGAGGCATCGATACTCTCCAAAAGAAATCTAAATTTTATTGATAAAAAGAGGCACATGTAGCCTTTACAATGATTTAGAGTTCCTATTTATAGAGGATAGGAAACCCTAGGTTACAATTGATTCGCACGTCTATATTTACCAAAATATCCTTAGGAAGACCTAGTCAAAGTAGACTCCAAGCTTTGGTAAAATTTTATGTCTGCGTCTCTTTAAAAGGAAGTATTGGGCCTTGAAATTTCCTTTGTTGGCTCTTCTGTCTTTGGGCTTTCTTATTATTTGGTTCTTTTATTAAAATAGCTTTTATGTTTCTTCCAGATCTCCAGTGAATAATTGCGGTGGACTTTTAACTGTTCGCTTTGTAATCTTGGACCTTGCATTGCCTTGTACTTTGTGAATTTTATCTTTGATGTAGGCTTGATCAAGAGTCTTCTGTTTGTTGGTCAAAGTCCACTTTTGCATCGTCTTTTTATCGTTTTCACTGTTTTCTGTCCAAGAACCTGTAACCTGTAATATGTAGCAGACATGCGTCAAAAGTACCTGTTTATTTATAAAACGAATAAGAATGGGGAATATAATAATACAATATTATGGTGTGAACACTCATCAGGTAAATGAAGCAGCTGGCCAAGTCGTCAGAACCGGGTAACCGTACCCAGGCTGGTACGATCAAATCAAGTACTCGCCAGGATATACAATCCCAAAATTTCATGTGTACAAAGGGACATGCAATCCTCACCAGCATGTCGCTCAGTTCAGAGCTTTATGCGGCAATACTGGAGGCGACGACAAACTACTGCTTCGCCAATTTGTTAGTGTTTACCGCCGAAAGCCGGGAAAGACAAACGTCTTGCCTGAATTTAGGGGAAGATGCTATTTTTCCACCTCTCCGAAGATGCCAAGTTGATTTATGACACCGTGCATCGGAGGTATGGATGGATGCGGCCGTTGCGGAAAACTTCGTCAGATTCCCCCTCTTTTGCGAGGGTTTTTTTTATTGTGGGGACACTCTTCCCTGCAGGTACAAGACCCTGCAGTTAATTACGTTACCGGTATCGCGATAACCACTTTCTCCTGCTCCAGAAGGTCACTTCGTATCGTGTGTGTTTGTTTTATTTTTTGGTTGCCCGTGGATTGTATACGGAGACTAATTTATGTTGTCGTCCGTAGGACGTGGATTAGTCCAAATCCGTATTTTCTTAGATTTGGGTTTGGTTTGATTTAAGGATTGTTAATCTAGTTTGATATTAAGATCCACTTAAATTTTTATTGAGGATACGTTAGTCTAATTTTAGACTAAGATCCACTCAGCATGATTTTGGGATCATTCAGACCCAACAAAAGAGCATTTGGGCTCTATTGCTTTAGTTTAAGAACGTTACGGTCCATAGATCACCATTTTTTGGGGTGAGGGTTTAGTTTAAGGACGCTGCGGTCCAGAGCTAGTTTAAGGACATTACGGTCCATAACTAGTTTAAGGACATTGCGGTCCGTAGAATTGTTGGTTGTCGGGACCCGTTACCTCTCTGAAGACGTTGAAGAATTACAACAACATATATCAGAGGTGTGGGGAGATGTACCCTTGAACCAATGAATGTTCGTCCGAAGCTTGATGGTCTTGTTTGGGACTAAGACCAATCTGGAAAATAAAGAGCACATGGGCTCGGTTGATTAGAAGTTTGGCCATCTTGGGTTCAACACAGTCATTTCATTTTTGAATAAAGTGTTAAACACTTACTTGGGCTTGGTCCCCTTTCTGTGTCAACAATGCCGAGCATTCATATGGGTTTTGATGCCCACACTTTACCTTGCTTCCCTTTTTTGTTTTTTTATGGAGTGTTAAACACTCTCTATGGCGCCCACGTGTGGAGCACGTGAGGCGCTTGGCGCTGAGTGCCAACCGTTGGGCACTGGTCAATGAGTGCAGAGCACTTTATGCTGAATAGCGCCCACGTGAGGGGCACGTAGGGCGCTTGACGCTGAGCGCCAACCACTGAGTGCTAAGCTTTTTATATTACGCGGCGCCCACGTTAGGGGCATGTGAGGCGCTTGGCGCTGAGCGCCAACCACTGAGTGCTAAGCACTCTTTATTGAACAGCGCTCACGTGAGGGGCACGTGAGGCGCTTGGCGCTAATTTTTCTTCGTGTATTATGTTCTGAAGAGTTCAATTCTCTATTCTTCTCTGGATCTTCGATCCCCAAGAACAAATTCATCGCCATGAGAATTAAATTCTCATTTGTGGGAGACTTGTCTCATGGATCTCAGATCCGGTAAAAGAACTATTTTCTTTTATGAGGGTTAAACCCATAGATATTCAGATGAGATACTCTGATCTCTATTACTTTTATTTACCTTGAAGAAAGTTCTTCTTCTTTTTTCTCTCTTAAAGCTCTTTTTTTTCTTTCTTTTCTTTTTGAATTTTAAGTTTATGGGGGGTTCCTCTGTTCAAGACTTGAAGTCTTGGGTCCTTTATATAGTAGAGGCAAGTTTGTTGATTAGTTAAGGAAATCTCTCGTTGAGAGATTTTTTAATTGATTTGGGGATTTTATCGACTGTTGGATATTTGATCCAAGCACTTCTGTTTTACAGAAGATAATTTTCTTGTTTTTAATAAGATTGGGAAAATATTTTTCATACAGAGCTTATTCTGTAGCTTGATGATTTTTAATCACCATTGGATCTTTAATCCAACGGTACTCTGTTTTACAGAGTGTAATCTTTCTTGTTTAGAAAGATTGGGGAAATATTTTCCCATACAGAGCTTATTTTGTAGCTTGGTGATTCTTAATCACCATTCTTTAATCCAATGGTGCTCTATTTTACAGAGCGTAATCTTTCTCGTTTAGAAAGATTTGAGGAATATTCCTCAACAGAATTTAATTCTGTATTTTAATGATTTATCATCTTTGTTGGATCTTTGATCCAACGGTAGAGAACTTTTAGTTCTGGCGTCGGCGCCCTCGTGCGGGGCACGTGAGGCGCTGCCTCAGAGTTTTTAACTCTTGGCACTGGCGTCCTCGTGCGGGGCACGTGAGGTGCTGCCTCAGAGTTTTTAACTCTTGGCGCTAGCATCCTCGTGCGGGGCACGTGAGGCGTTGCCTCAGAGTTTTTAACTCTTGGCGCTGGCGCCCTCGTGTGGGGCACGTGAGGCGCTGCCTTAGAGTTTTTAACTCTTGGCGCTGGCGTCCTCATGCGGGGCACGTGAGGCGTTGCCTCAGAGTTTTTAACTCTTGGCGCTGGCATCCTCGTGTAAGGCACATGAGGCGCCCCCCTCTTTCAAATTTTGAACAGAGCTTTACTCTTTTATTATTTAGGGGAAACAAATGCCCCCCACCGTTGCGCTCACGTGTGAGCCAGCGGTGGCAGCTTTTCCACCGTTGGATCTTCTTGGAAGTTGAATCGGCTTCCCCTTCCTATAAGTCGGGCCTTTGGCCCTTGAGATGACTGTTGTTCATCTTCTTCTCTTCTTTCTTCTTCTAAGAATTTAATTCTCTTTTTCAGAGCGTAGATCTCTGCCTAAGGAAACTCTTTTAGAGTTAGAACTTTGTCCAAAATTTTGGTAAGGATTATGCTCGAACCCATTAAATAGAGCTTTGCTCTTCTTAGATCACAGATCTTAAAGATGTTTTTAGGGTTTCTTAACCCGTTAAATGAAAACAGAGCTTTGCTCTTCTTAGATCATACATCTAAAAAATCTTTTTTAGGGTATCTTAACCCGTTAATGAAGAACTCTTAGAGTTTCTAGGATTTTTACTTCAGATCTTTAAAGATCTTGGGGTTTTACCTTGTACCATTGCTTTACGGAGCATAGCTCTTTAGAAATTTTTGGGGAATTTTATTCCCCTCTTAATTACATTTAACAGATATGATTTCTGTCTGCAGAGCACTGCTCTCGAGGGAGTTCAACTCCTTGGTCCAATGAGTTTCTCATTAAATGAGAATCCTTTTAGGATTCCATCCTTAATGAGTGACTGTCTCATCAATGATGAGTCGTCGCTTTGATTTTGTAGGCCCCCTTGGTCCCTTTCTCCTGTATTGCAGTGTGGTCCAATTTTAAAGTACCAAGTGTCAGAATTCAGATTATAGCGTTGGCAACTAACCCTCACCTTTTTCGTGCAGGTACCATGGCTTTCGATTCTTCCTTCCCTTTTGTTCATTTAGAGAGCGCCTTTGCTTACGCGCCCGTGGATCGGGAAGTCTTCATGCTCATTAAAGATCACGACCCAGAGCAGAAATCTCTTCATCTATGGGGGTCGTGGTACAATAAGATTATCCAGGGTCGGCATAGTTTTCTTGTGCAGTGCCCTCAGAGCCCGTTCAGCGATTCATTACGGCGACTCGCCTCAGGTGAATTACGCCGTAGAGGAGGTCAACTGGACCTCAGAGGGTCGCCTTCAGCCTTCTATGGCCTCAATACTCGTACAGTCGCCGATGGCTTTATATATTTTGGGGCGGCGCATATGTCAAGGTGAGTCGCGCCTTTGGGGACAAGTATACATGATGGGCTTGACTCCTCGCCATCCAGCCGGATATCTTAGTGGGCTCGATACATCCTGTCAGCCAAGAAATCCTGCTGCTGAAGCTCGAGTTGTACCCCGCAATTTATGCGTCTCTTTTCCAATATTCCACACCCCTTGTATGGTGGGTCAAAGCTTTCTTGGAATGGAACATCCCAACTCACACCTTTCTTCTATCGGATCGAGAAGTTTCGATTTCCTTGGAGGAGTTCACGGAGATCTCCGGCTTACCCGTCAGAGGGGAACATTACGAGAAGATACTTCCCTCTGACGAGTACATCTTCACCACCAAATCAGTGGTGATGGGCCTTACACCAGAGAATGCCATTCAACATCGATTCCCGAGCCTGATCAAGGTGTTGAACATTTACGAGAGTCTATTTTTAGAGTCTGGAGGGCACGGAGTCAGCTTCACAGATTTCATCGCCCGTTTCTTTCGCCCAGCAGTCTTGTCAACACAAGCCGCGAAGTTCGCCAAGCTTTGATTTGGATAACCAGCCGATAGTGGAAGCGGATTTAAGAAGCTTCTTCATTCCAGACACCCCGGTCGTTCCTTTTGCAGAACTTCCGCTCTAGACGTCGATGAAGAGACATTTTTTCTGGGGTTCATCGGCCTCTGGTTGAGTTGTTTTGTGCTTCCGATGCACCCTCGCTACATGAGGCCTTCTGTCTTTTATCCAGCCCACCGCATGGTTGCAGGGACGTGCGTTGCCATTGGGATTGCAGGGCCAGCTCATCTATATCACGGCCTGAGCTTAGCAGCGGATACTACTCGGCCAGGGGTGAAACCTATACATCTTCCGTTGCATTACTTCACGTCCTGGGTCGAAATGCACATGCTTGGTGCTTTTGGAGTCCACAAATGACCCCGCTTCTACGACAGCTATAACTTTTCCCGGGTCATGTTTCTAGTTGATGCTTCTACACTAGACCCAACGCAACGAGAGGCTCGACATCTAATCCTTCGCCCGCGTATGGTCGGGGATAGTATAACTTATGTCGATAGAGTTTTAACTATCGGCAAGGAATCTACTAAGGCAGTGCAACCGCTGCATGATACTTTCAAAGACGGGGCTCCTACGTTGAATGCTCGGGAGATCCTGCACTTATATTCGATCAGGCCTGGCGCCTCGGCATTGTTCATGAGGTATAACCCGCACCGTTTTGCTCAACAGTCGGGTTACAATCAGGGTGTCCCGCTCGAGGCTTTCTTAGCAGAGCCGGTTGCTACGGAAGAGGGTATCCGCAGCACGCTGCACCATTTTATACGGCTAAATACGGGGTCTAACTTTCTCATCAGCGAGCCGAGCTACGTGCCTAAAGCTTCGAATGCCTACGTGGCGTGGTACCAGCATGCGACGGGTGCTGTTATCAAGGAAGAGAGGAGGCTATTACTTGATCATAAAGACACTGTCCCAGCTGGTAACTTGTCACGACCCAAATGTGGCACGCGACAGGCACTTAAATCACGTGACATCTAAAGACGTCGACGCGGTTCAAGTAAGCCGAAACCCGGAATCTAAACCCTTTTGAAATTATTGGAGGTGAGTTTAAAATAGTCATCAGATGAAATCAGTTTAAATAACATTTAAATTTAACTAAGTATGTTTGAAAATCATCTATGACGTTTTGAAATTTGACAGCACCTCCTTTAAAATTTTTACATAAAACCCCGATACAACTACAACAATAAAATATCATCCCAACGGGAGCTAGCTTTTACGTCCAAACGACGGAACAGCCAAACAATCTATATCAGAAGTCGACTCGAAAGAGTGCGACCTCATAATTTCTAAGTCTCGCTTCTAAGTCTACAATATACCATTTCAAAGTTGATAGAGTTTCCACTAGATACAAGAATATATGAATAATTAAGAGTGAGTACAATACAATAATAACCCACTTACCAATCAATCACCGAAAAGAATGTGTGCCCAAGCCGCTGATAATCCAAGCGGTGAAACTTACAAGAAACTGTGGCACAACGGGGATGAGTTGCCAGCTTAGTGAATAAAAGTACATCTAAAGGTAGGAATCGAAATGCACGACAATACCTAAATCATAAGTATAGTACTATCATAATCTGCATAATATACTATAATATGATATGCGTATGTATTATAATGCAACACTAACTGTCATGTAATCCTAAGTAGAATACATATATAGGTACTGTCCCCCGGATCAGTCCTAGTCGAATCCAATAAATGATATCTAACTGTGTACCTCATGATAACAATCATATCAATATATATATGGATGTCCAGCATCGACATCGAAATCAGAAATCTCTCGTGTCCGGCATCGACATGTAAATGCAGATACCGTCGATACCATCTCAACAGATGATCGCCACTTGATATCTCTGGCCCGGTCGGTATCCCCTGGATATCTGCCGTGCCTATCGAATCCCGGTCAGTATCCCCTGGATATCTGTCGTGCTCATCTCTATCTCCGGTATCGAGTATCCTCGTTAGGCTCCCCGCCTATAATGCGGCTATCCTGCCCCTCGGCCTCGAACTGGGTCCACCATGTATCCCGCTGTATAGCTACCCCACTCAGTACGGATAAGTCATAAGTCTGAAACCGTATATCTACCCCACTCGGTTCGGAATAAAACAGTCAGAAAACATCAAAACTCATGGTGGACGTTAAATCATCATCTTCAGAAAATATCAAGTAAAGAAAGAGAATATTTGCCTAGATTATTCTGATGATATATTATATATATACATATATAACAGGGTCCCATACCACTGATATATATCATCAAAATTAAAACGTCCAGTAAACTCATAAAATCAAATATAACAATACTTAACAGATAATAAGGTAAAGTACGTAAATAAATCATACAAGCAGATAAACTTATCAATTCTACTGTGTCATGGCAATACTAATGATGTGTAGTGTAACATACGCGTCTGTGCTCGTGCCACATAGCAATCATTAGTATTTATGCAAGTGTTCTAAAAGTGTAATAGCCTACTCATATCAAGATCTATATACGTATTACGGAGTATAACAGTTCTATAGTGACATGGCGGTACCAATGAGATATGGTGTGACATACAGGTACGTGCTTGTGCAGCATAGTACTCATTAGTATTTGTGCAGTGTTCTATCAGAGTGTTAGTATTACAGAAACGTATACTATCGATAAATATAATGTGAACATGTAAAGTAAATCTAAGCATAACTAATAACTGTAATTACCTACTATGAGCTATATCATTATCTTTGAAAAAGAAACGAAACGTTGGTTTGAGATAAGGAAGCTGCCCTAAATTAAAATAGATATTCATTTTGGAAGTTGGCACTGCATCCTTGTATTTTATCATTAAAAGGGAAACGGATCGTAGTTTTTAAAAGAATATAGCTCACACAAGTATTACATCCTAAAGCGGAAAATAATCTAACTTTACGAGTCTAAAGGAACACTTGGCCGTTATTCGGCATATAAATCTCATCATTTCCAATAAATAAAATTCCTCGTATAATGTCTCACATTATCACTATATCTCAAATCCTCTCTAGTACGTCATGGTCCTTCGTATCAACTTACCAAACCATCCGTAAACTATACACACATGAGTATCATACTAGATGCAATTTAATTCAAATATTCATATCTTAGTAAATTTCTAAAACGACTATATATCATAATACTATTTATAAGGTTGCGGGGGTGTTATATGCCATCCACCCGACTTCCCCTGTAGATGTAAATCTACTCACCAACTTGATAAGCTTGCTGAATTCCACGCTGCTAAGTTCGTCAACTCCGTCTCGGAATCCTTCGCGATCGCACCTATAATCGTATTTAAAATCACATCGATGTAAATATCATATTGAAAACCAAAACAACGAGCTAAGCACCCGTAGGTTAGAACCTACAGCTCACTTATCCCAAAGATGATCAAATGCCCCTGAACTTAACGTACGAACGTCAACGTTTCAGTTGCGGTACAGAAATACGGAAAGTCATATCGAAATGTCGGAAACTTTAAATAAAACCCAACTAAAAATTCCCAGATTTCTCTGTATGAATATTGGGACAAGTCAAACAATACTATAAATCATAATTTACCCATACAAAGCCACATAAGAAAAACCATCACCAAAAACCCAAAAGGGGCCGGCGAGCTCGGAAAATGGTAGGATGTCGCCGGTTCAAGTGTGGAGTTTGGGTTTCGAGTTTTGTGTAAAGTCTTCTAATTATCTTACTATAGTTTTGGTCTTGCTAGTTTTTCTAGTAATTGTACCTAATTGTTCCAGATTCAATTGCAGTGAGCTAGATATCATAAAATCCCAGTTTATGATACTGCACAAACTAAACATGCTACGTGATGATATCGTGAGTTACTGAACTTAAGTTAATCTGAGCTAACCCTATTCTGGTCGTAACGGGTAAAAACAGAACTCATGATATGATATATCCGTGTCGTATATAGGATTTTAACTCCAAAACTGATATTAGCTTCCAGATTTCCTATACTGCTAAAATAACTTAAATAAACAATACCAAACATCTTAACACCTATACAGAGACCTACCCTAAAAAACACAACACCTAAATCCCTCAAAAAACCGGCGAGCTCGGAATTACCCTATATGTCGCCGGCCAAAATCCGAGCTACATGGTTCGTCTTCCTAGGGTTTATTCTAGGTCCATTTTATAAGGTGATGGCACTGTTTGGTTATGTTAAATATTATCTAAGCTACAACAGATCTTCACAGAGCCTATATTTACCAAAATACGAAATTTTACCGATATTACACTTCTATACTAAACCAGTATTGATTTAAAGTAACTACAGGTTTGGAAATTATACTTATCTAGAAGATCAACTGAAAGCTTCCCTCAAGATGCACAAACTCAAAGATCCTAGCAAGAGGATGGGGGTATTGATCCTTAGTACTTAGGCTCTCTCTTCTTTTCTCTTTTCTTTTCTTTCATGTTCTTAGATGTCTATTTTCTTTTAAGTTAAACACTTGCTTCAAAATGATATATGAACTGAACAATTTTAGGAGATAAGGAGAATGAGTGAGATTTATAGGAGGAGGTGACACTTAGCAAGAATGTGGTAATCTCAGGCAAATAGGATGTGTAGCATAGAAGAGGGCGGTGTTTTCATGCAAGGAGGGGGTGTAGCATGAAGTGTCATCTAGGATATGTTATGCCATGAGTGTAACTTAAGCTTAACCTTGACCTTTACCCATTTAAACTTAAACCCTCACAAATTTCAAATTTCCACAATTAACTAAACTCTTCACAAAACCCCTCATGATACTTATTATTATAAAAACAAATATTTCTTTACAAATTTATTCTACCACATTTTAAAAGACCTTTTTATTACAACCACAATAAAATAATTTTTTTAAAAAAATAAATAAAGTAATTAATTTTCTAAAATATTTCAAAATGTTACAATATTCCCCCCTTAAGAAAATTCGGTCCCCGAATTTTAATTAAATCTCCTTCTTAAAACATTTTCCTTAATCCAATCTGCTCAAATTCAAAACAATTTTTTTCCGGGGTCCAACTTAAAACATACAGTGTTCTTGCAAATAATGAAACTCCAAAATCCTACATGAGCTAAAACGCATCATAACGCAACTGTGTGCGTGAATCCTCAAAACATATAAAACTCACATAACTGTAACTCTAGCGGGCGCTATGAGAATTACTCCAGTTATGATGAAATTTGCAAAATACGAAAACCGTTGTGTATCCTAAGTACACAATCAATGTCATAATCGTAGTGCAATATTGGTGCACACAACCAAGCAAAAATGTATAAATCAGATCTATAACATATCCTATCAAGTGCAAAGTACGGAAACAAAATCAACCCTAATGGGTTTGCATGTACATCTCAAACCACATGTCACGGGGTGCATGAAAACAAACAGCGCTAAGTGCAACAGGCGTGCACGAAATGATATCCACTACATCCACTGTGCATGGAACAAAAGTATACAAAATAGTATCAAGTGCATCGGGGTGCACAAAAATCAAATCCAAGTGCATCATGGTGCACAATTAAATCTCAAGTGCAACGGGGTGCACAAAATCAAAACGTGCAACTGGTGTGCACGAAACCTTACCGAGTATACCTAGTGTATAAATATACAATCTCTTAATCATGTGCATCTAAGGTCCACGGAAATTATCAGTTTAGTGCATCCGGTGTACACAACACTACGGTCGAGTGCAGTCACCTCGCACAAAATCTCAAACAAGTGCACCTGGTGTGCACAAAACATAAATCAAAGTGAAATTACTATGCACGGAAATCTCATCAAGTGTACCTGATGTGCACAAAACATAATATAACCCTCAAATCCTCAAAAATATGTATATCAAATTAACGGACATTGAGTTGTCCCTTCTTAAATGTTGAAAATGAATTATTTTAGATCATAAAAACGCAAATCGAACTCAAAGAACATCGAAGCCTATCCTCTTCAATGTCAGAAGGTGTTTATACCACCGGAATTGGCATAGCAAGGATTACTACTTGTCGTCTGCCGCGTTCTAACGTTCTCTGTCTCTGAATTCTGATTCTTCTTGCGGATCTCTAATGTCAAAGTCTCTTCATACAATCGTTCGGTGAGGAGCAACGACACAATCAGTATTACTGCTGATACCCCTCACACATCTTCTTGGCCAGTAGTCCAGTCTCTCGTAACGCAACATGCTAATGACTAAAATTTCTATCCTCTTCTTGTGTGCTAACAACTAATTCCTGGGTCTAATTTTACTTATTATCAACTTTCAGAAAGAACCCCTTCAAGTCTCCTGCTGATCTCAGCTATCCAGCCTGCCCGGAACTAACACTCATTTCTGAATCCACTTTCTCTTTAATAACAACTGTCATTTTCTTAAGATTTTCCCTAAAACTATGGTCATACTCGCTTCTGCATTTGCTTTGAATCTTCAATATCAGCGGTGAAGAACAACGGTCCACTAAAACTCTGCATCAATCTCCTATTTCATAAATTTCCAATATCAACCACTTAAAGAGCGTATCACGATAATCATGCGAAATGCAAGTCATACTCGATTATGACCTTGCCCGGAGTCTTACAAGACTTCCAAAAACATGAATCTGGCATCTTTGATACTCTGTAGAAGAATCTGGCCAAGCTCACCTTCGAAAACTCGTCCTAATTTGTCGGAGGAACACGATCTCTTTCTCGAGCAACTTGCATCAGGTCTGAGTAAGATCCATCGGAAAAGTCTAATCAATTTCACCGATCTCGTATCGGAGCGCCACAACGGATTAAAAGTCCTAACCATCCCACCTCTTCATGGCTACCAATTCTTCTGATCCCTCTATACTTGTAAACAGCGGAAACTTTTATCTTCATGAACTTTGGAAGCAACATCTCGATAACCTTAGCAATGATTTGTACCGCTGTCTGAACAGTACGCAACATCACGATCTTCTGAGAGAAGAAAACATCATGCCTCAAGTCCTGCTGATCTCTAGCAATGATCCTACCATCCGGTGCGGATCCCGAAGAACTCGCCTCAATCTTAGAACTCGATTGCATATAAATAAACGACGTGTCTCTATATCATCAGAATGTCCTCCTGGTCAGTCATTGTCCCCACAAGTCTGCTCTGACCGTATCTCTAACTGTAGCCCTCTCGGCTCCCATAAACATGGTGACCGAAACAATCATCACGCACCGATGAGGATAGATCAACAGAATGAATAGAAGGAAGATCTCAAGATATAAATCCTAAGGTAACTTAGGCGGAGTATCATATCGTAAATATGCCGTGGAAAATATATATGGTACGTCACTCTACTTAGTACCTACTCCATCAAGCAAGGTCATCCTATATAACGAAAGTTCGGGTATAAGACCCCCAAAGTCAAGTCTAAGTCCTATAAGGTAAATCCAGGTAACAAAAGTGCATGCCTAGACCCCATATAACCAAACCTAGACTCAAACAAAGGTTAAACCAAATGCTCTGATACCAACTTTATCACAACCCAAATGTGGCACGTGACCAGCACTTAAATCACGTGACATCTAAACACGTCGACGCGGTTCAAGTAAGCCGAAACCCGGAATATAAATCCTTTAGAAATTATTGGAGGTGAGTTTAAAATAGTCATCAGATGAAATCAGTTTAAATAACATTTAAATTTAACTAAGTATGTTTGAAAATCATCTATGACGTTTTGAAATTTGACAGCACCTCCTTTAAAAATTTTACATAAAAACCCGATACAACTACAACAATAAAATAGCATCCCAACGGGAGCTAGTTTTTACGTCCAAACGACGGAACAGCCAAACAATCTATATCATAAGTCGACTCAAAAGAGTGCGACCTCATAATTTCTAAGTCTCGCTTCTAAGTCCATAATATACCATTTCTAAGTTGATAGAGTTTCCACTAGATACAAGAATATATGAATAATCAAGAGTGAGTACGATACAATAATAACCCATTTACCAATCAATCACTGAAAAGAATGTGTGCCCAAGCCGCTGATAATCTAAGCGGTGAAACCTGCAAGAAACTGTGGCACAACGGGGATGAGTTGCCAACTTAGTGAATAAAAGTACATCTAAAGGCAAGAATCGAAATGCACGACGATACCTAAGTCATAAGTATAGTACTATCATAATCTGCATAATATAATATAATATAATATGATATGTGTATGTATTATAATGCAACACTAACTGTCATGCAATCCCAAGTAGAATACATATATAGGTACTGTCCCCCGGATCAGTCCTAGTCGAATCCAATAAATGATATTTAACTGTGTACCTCTTGATAACAATCATATCAATATATATATGGATGTCCAGCATCTACATCGAAATCAGAAATCTCTCGTGTCCAGCATCGACACGTAAATGCAGATACCGTCGACACCATCTCAACAGATGATCGCCACCCGATATCCCTGGCCCGGTCGGTATCCCCTGGATATCCACCGTACCCATCGAACCTCGGTCAGTATCCCCTAGATATCTGCCGTGCTCATCTCTATCTCCAGTATTGAGTATCCTCGTTAGGCTCCCTGTCTATAATGTGACTATCCTGCCCCTCGGTCTCGAACCGGGTCCACCTTGTATCCCGCTGTATAGCTACCCCACTCAGTACGGATAAGTCATAAGTCCGAAACCGTATATCTACCCCACTCGGTTCAGAATAAAACAGTCAGAAAACATCAAAACTCATGGTGGACGTTAAATCATCATCTTCAGAAAACATCAAGTAAAGAAAGAGAATATTTGCCTAGATTATTCTGATGATATATTATATATATACATATATAACAGCGTCCCATACCACTGATATATATCATCAAAAATAGAACGTCCAGAAAACTTATAAAATCAAATATAACATTCATAATACTGGTATTCACAATGCTTAACAGATAATAAGGTAAAGTGTGTAAATAAATCATACAAGCAGATAAACTTATCAATCCTACCGTGTCATGGCAATACTAATGATGTGTAGTGTAACATACGCGTCTGTGCTCGTGCCACATGGTAATCATTAGTATTTGTGCAAGCGTTCTAAAGGTGTAATAGCCTACTCATATCAACATTTATATACGTATTACGGAGTATAACAGTTCTATAGTGACATGGCGGTACCAATGAGATGTGGTGTGACATACAGGTACGTACTTATGCAGCATAGTACTCATTGGTATTTGTGCAGTGTTCTATCAGAGTGTTAGTATTACAGAAACGTATACTATCGATAAATATAATGCGAACATGTAAAGTAAATCTAAGCATAACTAATAACTGTAATTACCTACTATGAGCTATATCATTATCTTTGAAAATGAAACGAAACGTTGGTTTGAGATAAGGAAGCTGCCCTAGATTAAAATAGATATTCATTTTGGAAGTTGGCACTGCATCCTTGTATTTTATCATTAAAAGGGAAACGGATCGTAGTTTTTAAAAGAATATAGCTCACACAAGTATTACATCTTAAAGCGGAAAATAATCTAATTTTACGAGTCTAAAGGAACACTTGGCCGTTATTCGGCATATAAATCTCATCATTTCCAATAAATATAATTCCTCGTATAATGTCTCACATTATCACTATATCTCAAATCCTCTCTAGTACGCCATGATCCTTCGTATCAACTTACCAAACCATCCGTAAACTATACACACATGAGTATCATACTAGATGCAATTTAATTCAAATATCCGTATCTTAGTAAATTTCTAAAACGACTATATATCATAATACTATTTATAAGGTTGCGGGGGTGTTATATGCCATCCACCCGACTTCCCCTGTAGATGTAAATCTACTCACCAACTTGATGAGCTTGCTGAATTCCACGTTGCTAAGTTCGTCAACTCCGTCTCGGAATCCTTCGCGATCGTGCCTATAATCGTATTTAAAATCACATCGATGTAAATATCATATTGAAAACCAAAAAAATGAGCTAAGCACCCGTAGGTTAGAACCTACAGCTCACTTATCCCAAAGATGATCAAATGCCCCTGAACTTAACGTATGAACGTCAACGTTTTAGTTGCGGTACAGAAATACGGAAAGTCATATCGAAATGTCGGAAACTTTAAATAAAACCCAACTAAATATTCCCAGATTTCTCTGTATGAATATTGGGACAAGTCAAACAATACTATAAATCATAATTTACCCATACAAAGCCACATAAGAAAAACCATCACCAAAAACCCAAAAGGGGCCAGCGAGCTCGAAAAATAGTAGGATGTCGCCGGTTCAAGTGTGGAGTTTGGGTTTCGAGTTTTGTGTAAAATCTTCTAATGATCTTACTATAGTTTTGGTCTTATTAGTTTTTATAGTAATTGTACCTAATGGTTCCAGATTCAATTGCAGTTAGTTAGATATCACAAAATCCCAGTTTATGATACTGCACAAACTAAACATGCTACATGATGATATCGTGAGTTACTGAACTTAAGTTAATCTGAGCTAACCCGATTCTGGTCGTAACGGGTAAAAACAGAACTCATGATATGATATATTCGTGTCGTATATAGGATTTTAACTCCAAAACTGATATTAGCTTCCAGATTTCCTATACTACTAAAATAACTTAAATAAACAATACCAAACATCTTAACACCTATACAGAGACCTACCCTAAAAAACACAACACCTAAATCCCTCAAAAAACCGGTGAGCTCGGAATTACCCTATATGTCGCCGGCCAAAATCCGAGCTACATGGTTCGTCTTCCTAGGGTTTATTCTAGGTCCATTTTATAAGGTGATGGCACTGTTTGGTTACGTTAAATATTATCTAAGCTACAGCAGATCTTCACAGAGCCTATATTTACCAAAATACGAAAATTTACCGATATTACACTTCTATACTAAACCAGTATTGATTTAAAGTAACTACAGATTTGGAAATTATATCTATCTAGAAGATCAACTGAAACCTTCCCTCAAGATGCACAAGCTCAAAGATCCTAGCAAGAGGATGGGGGTATTGATCCTTAGTACTTAGGTTCTCTCTTCTCTTCTCTTTTCTTTTCTTTTCTTTTCTTTCATGTTCTTAGATGTCTATTTTCTTTTAAGTTAAACACTTGCTTCGAAATGATATATAAACTGAACAATTTTAGGAGATAAGAAGAATGAGTGAGATTTGTAGGAGGAGGTGTCACATAGCAAGGATGTGGTAATCTTATCCAAGTAGGATGTGTAGCATAGAAGAGGGTGGTGTTTTCATGTAAGGAGGAGGTGTAGCATGAAGTGTCATCTAGGATATGTTATGCCATGAGTATAAGTTAAGCTTAATCTTGACCTTTACCCATTTACACTTAAACCCTCATAACTTTCAAATTTCCACAATTAACTAAACTCTTCACAAAACCCCTCATGATACTTATTATTATAAAAACAACTATTTCTTTACAAATTTATTCTACGACATTTTAAAAGACTTTTTTATTACAACCACAATAAAATAATTTTTTTTAAATAAATAAAGTAATTAATTATCTAAAATATTTCAAAATGTTACATAACCCAGCGGTCCCTTTAAAGTGACGGACTGCCGTTCATCCTTCCTTAAGAGAAGTCGCTACGGTTGTGGTCCTGCGTGCCTTCCCTGAAAAGCCTCCACCCCGCGTTCCCGTAAAGGTGGTAGCCGTGCATCTCCAGAATCTGGTGCTGGTGCGGAAATCAGGACCCGCCGCCCAAAAATGCCTGTTAAGCGGAAGCTCTTGTCATCGGCCATTGGTGTTCGCTCGCAAAAGAAGAAGTCGCTATTTCTGCCGACGTCATATTTGGCCAGGAGCCACATGCTCCCTATAGCGAGGGCTTATGCGAATACGGTACCAACAAGGGTTTGTTCAACACGCCTGTGACGCACACTGATCTTTAGGCTTCCCTTGCAGCTTCCGAGCGACTGGCTCGCGAGGAAGCGGCGTTGATCACCATCGCGAAGTCAGGTATACTTCAGTTGTATTCTTCCATGTCTATCCCTTTTCTTTTTATTATGTTTGTATTGACACTTTTTCTTCAACAGGTATTTCTTCCAAAGAGGCTCTCGCGGCTTCTCTCAAGACGTTTGAGGAGGAAGAGAGGCTCCGCGCTTCTTTGGGTCTTGGTATGAGTCGCTTCATTACACCCTTATTCTTTTTATTCATGCTCTGACCCTCTCCTTTACTTTATTGCAGGGACTACCTTAACTCAGGTTATTCCAAGTGCAGTGTCGATCCCGAGTAGTGATGCGACAAAACTTCTAGAGCCAGCTACTGTGGCCCCAGCTCTCCCAACGTCACCGCAGGAGGGTTTGCTGAAGCAGCCGATGATGGACGCCATAACGGCTCCGGAGGTTCTCACTGCTCAGACCGAAAGGAAGCGTAGGAAGCATGCGGCGAGAGAACATGATGCCGGTTTGGCCGTAGGTGCAGGCTCAAGCAGCATTCCGCTTGCCGATACTCCTTCGGCAGATGTTCCTTCTGCCTTGTCTACTGCCCGTAGACAGGTTGCACGCGCGGCTCGGGAAGAAACTGAAAAGCTGCTCTAAAGTAACGTAACGCCCAGTCATTTATTAGAACTTGATCTTCGAATTTTGACATATGCATTTTCCGCAGAGCCAAGTCTTGGCGATGGGATGACAGGTGAAACTCTTGCGGTAACAGTGCCCAAAGTTGCTACTCTTTCGCAAGCATCACGACGGCCCTCGTTGAGTCAGGGGATGACGATATGGGCGTGGAATCTACTCCTCCGAGAGAGAGCGAAGAAGTCATTACACCCGGTGACGCCTCCGTCATGGTTTCGGTCCATGATTTATCAGGTAGTCGCTGGGTCGCTATTTTCGAGTTTTTCAATCCTGTTCAGCCCTTCTAATGATATTTTGTTTGTTTTGAGTATAGGTGCGGTGAACCCTGAGGCTGTGCCATCTGAAGAAGTGTCGCCGGTCGCTGCTTTGACGGTCGCTGTCCCCTCGCATTCTTCTGTGCCCTCTCAAATATTGGAAGGTATGGGTTTGCGACTTATCTGTTTTACTGTGGGTACCATCCTCCTTGTATTGACAGTATATTATCGCAACTCTGCAGGAAACCTTTTCGACCATCCATACCAGGTGTTGAACCTGCATTTCTCCTTCCAGTCGGAAGTCGTTCTGCCTCCTGGTATTGGTTAGTATATTCTTCAACTGATATCTCTTCCTTCCTTTTACGAATAGACGTATTGTTGCTAAGCTTTCTTCAAGTTGATCATAGCATCACGGGTCAGAGGAGGAGACGAGAGAATAGTCGTGCCTCCGGTACTCCCCATCCTGCCGCCTTTCACAGCCGGTATAATAGACTTCACTGCTGATGTGTTTTCTTTATTCCCCGAGTCGACCTTTTGACCTTAATTCATTTTGTAGCAATTGCGCCAGCTCCAGCTCCTTTCGAGTCTCGCATTCCAATGCCCGCAGGGCCCTTTGCTGAAAGCATGTCTTCCAGGGGTGCCGCAAATAGCCGGCGAACGTTGAGCGAATTCATTGAGGATCTCAATGCCGAGGCCCTCACTTCTGCTACGGATTTTGCCATGGAAGTCAATCCAATGCTGGCGACACTCATGAATTTACATGATGAAGTTATTGTCGGCTCTTGGGTTGATTACTGCAGAAAGATCGAGGCTTGCCTGCATGAGATTGAGCTCCAGCGTCCAGCTCCTTAAGTATTAACTTCGAACTCTTAGCGGGCTGCTTGGATTGAGCATAGTGTTCCTTTCATTCGCCATTTTGAACAAGAGGCGACCATGAGATGATAGGAACATGAGGTGGCTTCCAGCGAATCCGTCTGACTGCACGCCTAGATTGAAGCGAATGCTGCACTTAAAAGCTGTTTTTGACAATCTCCAGAGATGTATTTAGGATGGGTTGACGCTGAGGCGGACGCTTGACTCCACCGAGCGGGTCATGCAAGACTGTGAAGCTGCCATGCTAGAAACCGATAGGAAGCTTTCGTCCTGTTTACGGCAACGGGCTCAGGTTGAAGCGGAGTTGGCCGCGGTGGCCGATCACAAGAAAGGATTGAGAGGAGCGCGCGAGCGGCTTGCTGATTTGCCGAAAACGCTTTCTCCTCAATAACCGTCTTTGTACCCCTCTTTTTTTTTACTGTAATCTTGCAATTTATGAATAACATGCATTCATTTTGATTCCTTTGTGAAATGTATCTTATATTCACTTGCATTCATGAATAAAAGACATATTTTATTTCATATTAGCGTGTCCTTTGGCAAACGAGGCCCGAAGATAGTCTATCTTGATCTCCTTGTAGGGCAGCGATGGCTTAGGAAATAGTTTCAAATCTGCCGCCTAAGACTTTTCAACTTTGTGAGCCGTGAGGGTCTCATAAAGACTTTTCTCCCTACGAGTCGTGAGGATCCCGCAGGTGTGTTTTCTCCTTAGGAGTTGTGAGGACTCCTAAGTGAGTTTTCTCTTGAGAGTTGTAAGGATCTCACAAGAGAATTTTCCCTCTTACAAGTCGAGAGGGCTCGTAGGTGGTTGTTTCCCTCCTTGTCGATATCCGACTTTGGAGAGTGTGGCCCGTGAATAGTATGCAATAGTCCATCTTGGACCGTCTTGCAGGGCCCCAGTGCTTAGGAAACAGGTCCTTATCCCCATTGCCTAAGGCTTTTCCCTACGAGTCGAAAAGTTCTCGCATGAACATTATTTTCCCCACGAGTCGAGACGAATCGAGAAGTTCTCGCAAGGATGTCCTAATGTCACAGTTAACTCCTGCTAATAGAAGTCTGTTATGGTCTGTGGTACTAGGATTTTTTACCCGTCGTTCCGTCGCGTTGGCCGGTGTATTCCTCGATACGCAATCTTGCTGTTCGAATAGCCCCGCGACTATCGTGTCTCTGATCCCTTCGGGGGCTGGACAAGACGTCTTCAAGTAATCTTTCAGGTGATATTACCGTCGAAAGTGCATGCATTAGGGATATTCCATGTCACTTTTTACTTGAGGTTAGGCTTGGTTTGGGAGCCCCGATGAGTCATGACCACTCCGCGCTGGAGTGGGATGATCTCCGATAGTCTTTCAGGTCTCATTTGAGGTGCCGTCAAGACCCTGAAGCTAGGGATCTTCCTTCACTTCGTTTGTTAACATTGTGTCTGCAATATTGCGACGAATGTCGAGGTTGTCTTTGGGTTATCTGTGAACCGTCGAGATTTGGAACTAGGGGACTTTTTCATGGCTCCGTTTGTTGAAGTCGTGTCTGCATCGTGCTGGGGGGGAGGAAGAACGCAGTTGTTGATCTCTAGGCTATGGATACTACCGTCGAGACTTGGAATTAGGGACTTTGGCATAGCTCCGAGGTAGTCTCTAGGTTGTCTGTGAACTGTCGAGATTTGGAACTAGGGGACTTTGCCGTGGCTCCGTTTTGCTGACGTCGTATCTGCTTCTGGTTGGAACGAGAAGGAACGCCGTTTTTTATTTCTAGGCTGTAGATGTAGCCATCGAGATCTAGCTTCCCTTTGACGAAGCCTGGTGGGAAAATATGTTTCCCTTTTCGTTTGTGCCTATGGATTGTATACAGAGGTCGATGTGATCTCACCTGCAGGGCAAAAGTTTCATTTCATTTTTTATTTCTTTCCGCGGTGCTCTATCATTTCAGCTTTTTTTATATCGCAAAATTCGCGATTGCCCAATCATTTTGGCTATTTTTCACGTGCCTGATCATTTCGGCTATTTTTCTTTTCTTTACTCGCTGCTTTTTATCGCGAGTTGCCCAATCATTTCGGCTTTATATGCATAAATTTTACTCGCTGATTTTTGTTGCGAGTTGCCCTATCATTTCGGCTACTTCATATGCATTTTTGGCTCGCTGATTTTTGCTGCGAGTATGGAACTTGAGATCTGACACCAAGTTTGGTATCAGCATCACTGCGACTGGAATATTGCCAAAAGCGAATCATCATTTGTCGTGAAAGGACTTGGAATCTGATACCGATTTAGGTATCAGCATCGCTACAACTGGGATATTGCCAGGAGCGAATCATCATTTACCTTTGTCGATTCGAACAAAGGTGGCTTAGCAAATAGGGTTAGGATCCTGTCGACTAAGGCTTTTGACTTCATGAGTCGTAAGGGTCTCATAAAAGTGTTTCTCCCTATGAGTCGTGAGGATCTTGTAGGTGTGTTTTCTCTATAAGAGTCTTGAGGATTCCTAAGTGTGTGTTCTCTTATAAGTCGTAAGGATCTTACAAGAGTGTTTTCTCCTTATAAGTCGAGAGGACTTACAAGTGTCATTCACCACATGAGAACATTCCCCGTCTTTGATGGGACTTGGTGAGGAAAATGTTTATTCGTGCCCGTGGATTGTATACAAGGGTCAATATTGAACCGCCTTTAGGGCAACTTGGAGAGCGTGATGGCTTAAGAACAGGTTCAGATCCCTATAGCTTAAGGCTTTTGAATCCTACGAGCCCTGAGGGTCTCATAGGGGGATTCTCCTTACGAGTCGTGAGGATCTCGTAAGTGTAATTTCTCCTTAGGAATCGTGAGGATCCCTAAGTGTGTTGCTCCCTTGTGAGTCGTAAGGATCTCACGCAGGTATTTTCTTCTTACAAGGTCGAGAGGACCTTGCAAGTGTGCATGAAATTTTTTTACGAGTCTGCGCCCTTTCGAGTTTTCATGAACCCGCCGGCAGTCCTGCTGTTTTTACTCACGGAGCCCTTTTGGGTTTTCATCCGTGCCCATTTTGCTTGTAGACATACCCTTTTTTCACGATGGGACTTCGCCACCAGGGTAGCTGTATAGGCAGTGGGATTTGAGTTGCAGTCTTTGCCGCTGGGATTTGTGGACCTGGGTTCTACCGTCGCCATGTTTTGAGCCGGCGTATTTAGTTTAAAGACATCACGGTCCATCGTTAGTTTAAGGACATCTCAGTCCTTCATTAGTTTAAGGACATCTCGGTCCATCGCTAGTTTAAGGACGTTGCGGTCCGTTGGGATTTTGAGGCGAGATTTTGCTGTATACTACTATTGAGTTTGGACTCAGGAAGACAGCGAGCGGACACGAGCGTCGTCATCCATCATTAACCTGAGCCATGACTTGTCAAGCGTTCTATTTCTTAAGGAACTGACCGTTTATTGGCCGGAAGGGTCTTTCGCCATGCATATCCATGAGCAAGTAGGCCCCATCTTGGTAGACCTTGTCTATGATGTACGGGCCCTCATAGTTCGGCTCGAATTTCCCCCATTTAGCACAATTGGGGATCATAGGTCTTTTTACGACTAGCATGAGTTCGCCTTGGCGGAATGTTCTCGGCCTAGTCAATCTTTCGTATGAGCGCGTCATCCTTGCATTGTAAACTTCTAGGTTTTGCTGCGCCATGAGACGAGTTTCATCGAGGGCATCAAGTTCCTCAAGTCGAAGATGGGCATTTTCTTCATCCGTCAGCTCGTATCGAACCGCTACTCGTAGAGAGGGTAGCTCTATCTCCAAGGGAAGTACTGCTTCCATGCCAAATACCAACGCGAATGGCGTTGTATTCGTGGCCGTCTTGAACATGGTCGTAGTCCGATAATCCTAGAGAGCTTCATGCAATCTCTCGTGCTAGTCCTTTTTGTTAGTTATATGTATGCCCTAGAGGCCAGTATTGTACAGATGATGTATATTATATTGGATGCTTGGACATATATATAGAGATGACTTTCTTGCTCGATATGATAGTATGCTATCTGGTTACTCTTTATCTTAACATGTACACTTGTCTCTTTAAACTGTCCTATAGTTACATGTTGGTAAAGCCCTTAGGATGTGTACTTGACTACCTGGACTATGATGCAGATCATACTAGTGGGGACATGGTAGTCCATAGGTACATCCTTCAAGGTCCCTAGTCGTGGGTGTATCGAGACAGGGCATCGATATACAAGTGTAGACTAGCGTATACGCTTCTCGACCCATGAGATGGGCGATGGATGATCCCATATCCATTGGTGTTTGACATCAGAGATGGTATACGGGTGCTCAGTGGAGACTGGGTACACTGGACGGACTCGCTGAGAACTCCCAGATGGTATTATACCTCACGTCAGATGGCAGTTCTCAGGTGACACTTGTGCAGGTTAGTCTGTAGACCCGAGATCGTCATAGAGTCTTGTGTGATTCCCACTGTGCTTTGATCTCCACCTTACCACGCCCATGAGGGCATGCAAAACGGTGGTCTTTGGGTACAGTCCCGAGTCACATGGAGGCAATGAGCGATAGGAGGGGTTTCGTCTCTCCCGGTATTGGGGGTTGATGTTGCGCTGTGCTCGATTGGCCGTAACAGGGAAGTCCCTGGCCAGGGCTGATCAGAGATTTGCTGGTAAGTGTTACCAGTAGTTTCTCGACCCGTTATGAGCCTCACATCGGCACGACTTATCGGTTATTGGGTTCTGACGTTTACCACCCCTAGACTTGATATGCGACATATCAGACGAACAGACCGGACTGTACGGTAAGTGTTACTGGTTGGATTCACAGGAGTGTGAGCGTGCTTGCTCGTCGATCTTCTGATCGCTCAATACCCGGGTGGCCGTTACGTTTAGCAGACCGCTTGCGGCTTGTGGGTGCTTGATATGATCATCATCTGCTACCGGCGTATTGACGAGTCTTTAGAGTCCTACACAGAGGTTTCCTGGCTCAAACGAAACGAAGTAGGAGCGCATATGAGATATGTGCGGGAGAGAGAATAATGCGTGTATGTGATACCGTATTTCATTCTCGCGATGAATGTATCGATTGGTTATATGCGATATAACCTAGATATCGAATCAAGGATTGATTCGATAAGCCGATACATTGGATACTAGTCGGTTATATGCGATATGACCGGATCGTTAAATCAAGTGTTGATTTAATGATTTAATGTATAATTATATATTTGATATATTGCTTTGCATTAACTAGTATTGGTTAATTTTAAAAGGATTTTCTCACTTGATGCACATTGTATATATGATATATTTTTTGTGCACTTATTTGTATCATGTTTGATGATACTTGCTCCCTTGGGTTTGTGTAAAGATTGAACCATGGTTATATGAATGGTTAGGGTTTTGATTATTTACTTAGTTATTTATTTATTTATTCATTTTGGATATTATTAAGAAAGGTGGCTTATTTTGTTTCTATGTTGAAGTTTCTTGAAGCTTTGACAAAGTCCACCATCCTTATCTCATCCTTAACCCTAACCATTCTAACTAACCTTAGTTTAATCTCTACACTTGACCATGGTTAGTATATGATAAGTATTCATATTAGTTTCTTTTTTAAAATAGAAACTTATCATATTCTTTCTTCTTCTCCTTCTTCTTCTTCAAGAAAAACCTTGTCTTCAACAATGGCATCTTGAGCAAAAGTATGAGAAATCCAATTCTAAAGTGAACCCACCTCCTATTTCTTCACCCTCTACCTCTTGCCAAGTTGTTTTGGGTGTTTTCTTCACAAGTTTCACAACTTGGTGAAGTCGGAGCTTGAACTTGTGAAACCTCGACGTAGATCATCTTCGGCACGAAGCCGACGACCTAGTCCGCCCAATTCTCCGATGAAGCCGACGTTTGAGTTCGGGATTCGAGATGGACAGCGAGAGGACGCCTACGTGGAGCTAAGGAAGTGGAGAACCGGATCTACAAAGGTTGTAGCCTTTCTCCTTTAGTTAAGATGTTAACTAGTTTCGTTTATCGCCTAAATTTCTAGTCAACGATCTCTATTAGGGTTTCTCGGCACCCATAAAATGTGAAATTGGCATGGTTGATGCCTTGTGAGACCTCTATAGTGTGCCTAGGAACCCTACAGTGGTATCAGAGCCTAGCTAGAGCCTTAGGCGAAGTCTAGACGATGTTTGAAACCCGATCGAACCCGAAACCCTAACTTTTTCATGCTCTCTGGACTTTTTCTAAAATCTGGGATTTTTCCATATTAAAAATGCTTAAAATATTCAGCAGGGAATTCTAAGAATTACGGTGCAAATTTTTTCACATGAACAGTAAATAGTGCGGCGGAACCGCGGCATAAGCATGGCTTATGCGGCGGTTCCGCGGCCTGATGATGACGTCAGCCCTCCTTGTTTGCACAGTAACTCCTATTTAATTATGCTGAGTTTTCTGGGAATTTTTAAATTTACTCAAGAGTTGAGTATTCTGGGGTTGCATTGGGAATCGTAGATTCGATCGGATTGTTAAACTTCGTCTATGTGTTTTTCCGGATAACTTTAGAATATGTTGAAAAAATTTCGACCGGATATGAATACCCAACTTTTCCCCTGCCGAAATTTTTTTTTTCCAAGTGTTGGATTTTTGTGTGGTTTAAGGACGTTCTAAGTAGTGCAAGTAACGCGATGGTCCCTCTAGAAGACAACAAACCTTAACTCGATTATGTGATCGTCTTGAAATGCCCTTTGAACCTTCGGGTTTGGGACAGTACGGCGTGCCACATGTGAGGCGTTGGCTTGACCCTTCTACGGCTAGACCGTTGGTACTTAGGCATGAAGTGAATGCCTTTGAACCTATTTCATGTGTTGGACGGTTTCGGGAAAACTTGGGTGTTCGAATGTTCGATCGGAAAGTTTAATATATTCTATTTATCCGGAATGGGATACAATAATTGGAATTCACAAACAGTTATGAGATAACTGAATGAATGCTATAAATCTAGCGGTTTAGTCTCATTTGATATTGAAAAGAGTTTTCGATAATGGGACTAAAATGCGGGGTTTATAACTGTTAGGCATGTGATGTCTAAGTATTTCATTTGATTAGGCATGTGATGTCTAAAAGGGTTGCGGATTCCAATTGTTGTAGTTTTACACTTTCTTTTCTGTGACCGTAAGTGTAATATGTGATATCGCCGGTTTCGTTGCTATATGTCAACGACAATTGGGATGCGCATATTTACTTACGTTGATGACATGTGATGTTATGTGTTGCTGGATATGTTATATTGGATTGTCGTATTTGAATAGCCGGGGGTTTTTGTGTGAGATGAGTGTGTTTCATTTTCATTCATGTAAAAACTTGTATGTAATATTCTTTTATTTGGGGCACTTCCAGGTTGCGGAAGATGTCACCTTTTGTATATTATTTACTTTTCCGCATTAGGATAGACCTAAGTAGGGGAGCACAAGTAACCGGGTTCTGGGGTCCAGTAGGAGACCATCTCGAGGAGTCGAGTCCGGGTCTCCTAACCCTAGAATTGGTAGGGTTGCTTGCCGCTCTCATAGGGGTCTAGGGGTGTGGGATTGGCTATTCATCACGACCATGGAATCCGTGTTTTATACTGGCTCGTATTGAAAACACGGACGTCCTAGTATATCCAATGTTTCATATGTTTCTTCTGCTGCGATATCTGTGATGTGATCATGTGATGTTCTGTGATAGATACAGTATATAGTATATATGATATATTATATAGACGTTACTTATGTTTTGCACCCGCACTAGCCCTGCCCTGCTCTGTCGTTAGTTACCTAACCTAACGGTGCACGAGGGGACATCGAGGCGAATGCGGATGGCATAAGTGTACGTCGTATTTATCTGTGATGTTTAGGTATTTAAATGATGGGACTTCATTAATGTGATTAATGAAAGAAAAGAAACCAAATGATGTTGTAGAATCAAATTTTAAATAAAACAGGTAGCTACAGTTCTTACTTTGCATAGCGGTATATATGATATACCCTGCACCTTATTCGATGAGGAAAGGACCGAGATCCCTTCACCGGGAGTGACTCCTTTAGCGATAACTGGCAGATGCTACACACTCGGTTTGCTTTTGATTGCTTCTATAGTTTCTGCTTTGCACAGTGATATATATGATATATCCCGCACCTCATTCGACGAGGAAAGGGCCGACGATCCCTTCACCGGGAGTGACCCCTTTAGCAAAACTAGAAAAGCCTCAAAATCACTCCATTTCAAAACTTCATTTGATTCTACAACGATATCAAGTTCATTACGCAATAGGTTTTCAGAAAAACCTGTCGTAGCCCTCCGTCATTTCAGATAAAGACTATTTAGTATTCGTGCTGCGTTTGTTGACCTCTGTCAAGGCGTAGTGTGCGGTAGCTAACTAGTATTTATCTGCTTATGCATATGATGCAGATTGGATTAGGGTATTCATACGACCTTGTTGACCTCTGTCAAGGGTCGTGCGAGTGGGTTTGATTCAATCAAGAAATGACGGGTTGAACTTGACTAGTGCACTATGGTTTGTTGACCTCTGTCAAGGTCATGGCACACTAGGGGCAAAATATTATCGGGAATTTCAAGTGTTGAAATTTGCAATGAGATTGCATACCTTCTATGAGATAGTTGGATCCCGATACCCGCTGCGAGTAAGAGTTACTCCTGGGAGAGTTTTACACATTGCAATTAGCTGATCAAGTAGGTGTCTAGAAAGGTGTCAACGGGGTTACGCCTCTGGGAAAACGAGGTTTACATTAATTAGGTTCGTGCGAAAGCACGGGGGACCTCCCTCAAAGTACCGACACTGGCCTGGCTGAAAGATTGGCGAACTTGTAGCGTGTAATTAATCCCGGCTAGTCTTTCCTTTTAGGGTTTGAAGGAAGATTTGATAAAAAGCAGTGGGAGCCATCCTGATTAGATAAGATAATAACCAATCTGATCTTGCACGAGCATACGCTAAAGTGTTTTCTTCTCTCTCTCTCCAGGTAGCGACCATTTCATGCCCTAATGAAGATAATAATATGGATGTATTGACTGAACCCGCATGTTATACTGTGCAGGGGAACGTTGGACCCGTTCTTTCTTATAAGAGTTATAAGACTGAACAGGAAACAGGAGAATATCTAGATTCTCACGCCGCCCAAACGGAGAACGTGCATGATGATGCACCTTCTTCGGGTGTGTTTGTTATTGAGAACTGTTTCTCAGTTCACCCTACGTCCTGGGTATTAGATACCGGATCAGGATCCCATATATGTAAGCAGTTACATGGGCTACGAAAAGGTAGAGAACTGGGAAAAGGTGATCATTCCGTTCAAGTAGGGAATGGGGCAAATGTTGCAGCCAAAGCAGTTGGCATATATCACCTGGTATTACCAAATGGTGATACACTAGTCCTGAATGAGTACTATTATATACCGAACATGATGTGCAACATTATATCAGTTTCTTTATTAAGTAAAGAAGGATATAATTTTGTAGTAAAGGATAATGTTATGAACATATTCCTAGATCAAAAGTTGATTGCATCAGGCTCGCTACATAATGGCATATTCATTCTCAATCAAAATACAGTCTTCAATATACAAAACACACACAAGAGGAAAAGCTCAGAAATGAACGAATCCTTCTTGTGGCACTGTAGACTTGGTCATATCAATGCGACACGACTGGCTAAGTTACATAAGGATAGTTATTTGAATTCTTTTGAATTATCATCTTATGATACTTGCCATTCATGTCTCAAAGGAAAAATGACCAAAGCTCCGTTTAGTGGACACGGAGAAAGAGTTAATGAACTCTTAGGACTGATACATAGTGATGTATGCGGTCCCATGTCTACGCATGCCAGGAACGGTTCTTCCTACTTCATTACATTCACTGACGATCTCTCTAGATTCGGACATGTGTTCCTGATGAAACACAAGTCTGAAGCTTTTGAGAAATTCAGATAATATAAGCACGAAGTAGAAAAACAAACAGGCAAAAGTATTAAGATCCTTCGATCTGATCGAGGAGGAGAATACTTAAGCAATGAGTTCGTAGATTATCTAAAAGAGAATGGGATTCTCTCTCAGCTTACTCCTCCTTATACACCACAGCACAACGGTGTATCGGAGCGGAGGAACCGTACCCTATTAGATATGGTGCGCTCTATGATGAGTACAGCTAAGTTACCTATTTCCTTCTGGGGGTATGCACTTGAGACAGCAGCATACCTATTGAATCAAGTTCCAACTAAATCTGTACCTACCACACCATATGAGATATGGAGTGGGAAGAGACCATATCTTAAACGAGTTAAGATATGGGGTTGTCCGGCCTATGTCAAAAGGCAAAATCCAAACAAACTCGAGGCACGGTCAGTTCTATGTAAGTTTGTGGGATATCCTAAACATTCAAATGGATATTTTTTCTACCACAGTGAACAACAAAAAGTGTTTATTGCTCAACATGCCACCTTTTTAGAAAAGGAATTTCTTGCAAAAGAGATTAGTGGCTCTGAGGTAGAACTGGAAGAAGTTCCAGAAACACAAACTATAACTGAAGATTTAGTAGAAGCAAAAGATTCGGTAGTACCCGACGAACCCCAGCCTCTCCGCCGATCTAGTAGGGTTTCTCGTCCACCTGAGAGATACTACAGTTTTCTTATTGATGGTGGTAGTGAGGATTGCACCATGGAGGATGATGACCCAACTAGCTTCGAGCAAGCCATCACGAGTGGGGACTCAGTGAAATGGCTGGATGCTATGCGGTCGGAGATGGAATCCATGTACACCAACAAAGTATGGACTTTGGAAGTTGCTCCTGAAGGGGTAAAACCCATTGGGAGCAAGTGGATCTTCAAGAAAAAACTTGGTGTAGATGGGAAAGTGGAGACTTTCAAAGCTAGACTTGTAGCAAAAGGTTTTCGTCAAAGACCTGGTGTGGACTATGACGAAATCTTTTCTCCAGTGGCTATGCTTAAATCCATCCAAATCATGCTCGCCATCGCTGCATATCATGACTACGAAATCTGGCAAATGGATGTTAAGACCGCCTTTCTAAATGGTGATTTAGAAGAGTGTGTGTACATGACTCAGCCAGAGGGCTTCGTAGACAGTGGGAGCAGCGGGAAGGTGTGCAAGCTGCTTAAATCCATTTATGGATTAAAGCAAGCATCGCGGAGTTGGAACATCTGCTTTGACGTCGTTATCAAAGAGTTTGATTTCGTCAAAAACCCAGATGAACCTTGTATTTGCAAGAAGGTGGCAGAGAGTAAGGTTGTCTTCCTCATATTGTACGTGGACGACATACTCTTGATAGGAAATGATATTCCTATGCTGCAATCGGTCAAGCTCTTCTTATCACAAAGATTCTCAATGAAAGATCTTGGTGATGCCTCCTGCATATTGGGAATTAGGATCTATAGAGATAGATCCAAACGGATTTTGGGATTGTCCCAATCCAGGTACATTGACACCATACTAAAGAGGTTTAGTATGGAAGAATCCAAGCGTGGGAACTTACCCATGATCTCTGGAGTCACTCTCTCCAAAGAGATGTCTCCCAAGACTGATTTAGAGAGAGCTCGCATGCAAGGGATACCCTATGCTTCGGCAGTAGGCTCTATCATGTACGCGATGCTATGTACCAGACCCGATGTAGCATACTCACTAAGTGTAGTGAGCAGATATCAAGCTGATCCTGGAGAGAATCACTGGACAGCTGTGAAGAGCATTCTCAAGTACTTGCGAAGGACTAAAGAGATGCTCTTGGTGTATGGTAACGGAGAACTCCAAGTGGAGTCCTTTACCGATTCAAGCTTCCAGAGTGATAAGGACGACTCAAAGTCGCAGTCGGGCTTTGTCTTTACCCTATACGGAGGGGCGGTTAGCTGGAAGAGTTCCAAGCAGGAAACCGTGGCAGACTCGACGATGGAGGCTGAATAAATCGCTGCCAACGATGCTGCTAAAGAAGCTGTCTGGATTAAGAAGTTCATTACTGAACTTGGAGTGGTTCCATCCATTGAGCATCCAATACCTTTATATTGCGATAACAATGGAGCGGTGGCTTTGGCCAAGGAACCCGGTCCCATCAGCGATCCAGGCATATTCTGAGGCGGTATCACCTGATCCGAGAGATAGTTGATCGCCGGGAGATCGAGGTCAGGAGGGTTGACACGAAGAACAACACGGCGGATCCACTCACGAAGGCCATTCCCCAGATACAGTTTGAGAGACTCTTCGGGATGCTCGGTATGCGATACTACAGCAGCTGGCCCTAGTGCAAGTGGGAGATTGTTAGTTGTATGTATGCCCTAGAGGCCAGTATTGTACAGATGATGTATATTATATTGGATGCTTGGACATATATATAGAGATGACTTTCTTGCTCGATATGATAGTATGCTATCTGGTTACTCTTTATCTTAACATGTACACTTGTCTCTTTAAACTGTCCTATAATTACATGTTGGTAAAGCCCTTAGGATGTGTACTTGACTACCTGGACTATGATGCAGATCATACTAGTGGGGACATGGTAGTCCATAGGTACATCCTTTAAGGTCCCTAGTCGTGGGTGTATCGAGACAGGGCATCGATATACAAGTGTAGACTAACGTATACGCTTCTCGACCCATGAGATGGGCAATGGATGATCCCATATCCATTGGTGTTTGACATCAGAGATGGTATACGGGTGCTCAGTGGAGACTGGGTACACTGGACGGACTCGCCGAGAACTCCCAGATGGTATTATACCTCACGTCAGATGGCAGTTCTCAGGTGACACTTGTGCAGGTTAGTCTGTAGACCCGAGATCGTCATAGAGTCTTGTGTGATTCCTACTGTGCTTTGATCTCCACCTTACCACGCCCATGAGGGCGTGCAAAACGGTGGTCTTTGGGTACAGTCCCGAGTCACATGGAGGCAATGAGCGATAGGAGGGGTTTCGTCTCTCCCGGTATTGGGGGTTGATGTTGCGCTGTGCTCGATTTGCCATAACAGGGAAGTCCCTGGTCAGGGCTGATCAGAGATTTGCTGGTAAGTGTTACCAGTAGTTTCTCGACCCGTTATGAGCCTCACATCGGCACGACTTATCGGTTATTGGGGTCTGACGTTTACCACCCCTAGACTTGATATGCGACATATCAGACGAACAGACCGGACTGTACGGTAAGTGTTACTGGTTGGATTCACAGGAGTGTGAGCGGGCTTGCTCGTCGATCTTCTGATCGCTCAATACCCGGGTGGCCGTTACGTTTAGCAGACCGCTTGCGGCTTGTGGGTGCTTGATATGATCATCATCTGCTACCGGCGTATTGACGAGTCTTTAGAGTCCTACACAGAGGTTTCCTGGCTCAAGCGAAACGAAGTAGGAGCGCATATGAGATATGTGCGGGAGCGAGAATAATGCGTGTATGTGATACCGTATTTCATTCTCGCGATGAATGTATCGATTGGTTATATGCAATATAACCTAGATATCGAATCAAGGATTGATTCGATAAGCCGATACATTGGATACTAGTCGGTTATATGCGATATGACCGGATCGTTAAATCAAGTGTTGATTTAATGATTTAATGTATAATTATATATTTGATATATTGCTTTGCATTAACTAGTATTGGTTCATTTTAAAAGGATTTTCTCACTTGATGCACATTGTATATGTGATATATTTTTTGTGCACTTGTTTGTATCATGTTTGATGATACTTGCTCCCTTAGGTTTGTGTAAAGATTGAACCATGGTTTTATGAATGGTTAGGGTTTTGATTATTTACTTAGTTATTTATTTATTTATTCATTTTGGATATTATTAAGAATGGTGGCTTATTTTGTTTCTATGTTGAAGCTTCTTGAAGCTTTGACAAAGTCCACCATCCTTATCTCATCCTTAACCCTAACCATTCTAACTAACCTTAGTTTAATCTCTACACTTGACCATGGTTAGTATATGATAAGTATTCATATTAGTTTCTTTTTTAAATTAGAAACTTATCATATTCTTTCTTCTTCTCCTTCTTCTTCTTCAAGAAAAACCTTGTCTTCAACAATGGCATCTTGAGCAAAAGTGTGAGAAATCCAATTCTAAAGTGAACCCACCTCCTATTTCTTCACCATCTACCTCTTGCCAAGTTGTTTTGGGTGTTTTCTTCACAAGTTTCACAACTTGGTGAAGTCGGAGCTTGAACTTGTGAAACCTCGACGTAGATCATCTTCGGCACGAAGCCGACGACCTAGTCCGCCCAATTCTCCGATGAAGCCGACGTTTGAGTTCGGGATTCAAGATGGACAGCGAGAGGACGCCTACGTGGAGCTAAGGAAGTGGAGAACCGGATCTACAAAGGTTGTAGCCTCTCTCCTTTAGTTAAGATGTTAACTAGTTTCGTTTATCGCCTAAATTTCTAGTTAACGATCTCTATTAGGATTTCTCGGCACCCATAAAATGTGAAATTGGCATGGTTGATGCCTTGTGAGACCTCTATAGTGTGCCTAGGAACCCTACATTTTTTATTTCTGAACACCATTTTCTTTATGATCTTTATCAAGGTCTTGTTGAAAGCCTCAGCTCCGGGGTTATAGACTGAAGAATATCTCCAATCTATTTTATGTTGCTGTGCCAAGCGACTGATCTTGTGGCTTCTGTAGGCTGGCCCATTATCCGAGATGATTCGTCATGGAGTGCCGAACTGGTAGATGACATGTGTTTTGAATAAATGGAGGATGTACTCCGTCTTCTCCTCTCTTAACGGTATTACTTCTGCCCACTTAGAGAAGTAATCGGTCGTTGCTAGTATGAACCGATGTCCCTTGGATGATACTGGTTCGATGGGCCCGATTATATCCGTTCCCCACATTTCGAATGGCCACCTAGCCAATATAAGGTATAACGTATTTGGATGATGGTGAATGAAATCCCCGTGAATTTGGCATGAATGACACTGCTTCGCATATTAGAGACAGTCCTGAATCATTGTGGGCCAATAGTAACCCATTCTTTTGATCTTCAGCTTCATCTTTGGTCCAGCTTGATGGGAACCGCAGAGTCGGCCATGAGTTTCTTAGACGACCCTCTTTGCTTCTTCCGGTCCCAGGCATCTCAACCATAGACAGTCGAATGATCTCTTATAAAGAGTATCATTGACGAAGGCGAAAGACATGGCTCGCTTCATGAGCTGATGTTTTGACGACGCATCTTCGGGCGTTCGATGGAATTTGAAGTAGTCTATAAAGACTTCTCTCCAATCCTTCGCCTTTTCTTCATCCTGTAATTGGAAGGCCGCTTGTTGGGTTACTTCCTTTTCTTTAGACGTCTTCAGAGATATCTCTGCTGGTGCGAGAATCCGGCGGCTTTGCACAATGATCCTTACATCATCGAGGTTTTCGTCGGCCGGTTCTTTAGCGAATTTGGCCAACGCATCCGCCTTACTATTTTCCGCACGCGGTATGCTTTCCAGGGTGTAGGAGGGGATTTGCGTCAGCAATTGCTGCACTCTCTCGCCATATATTACCAACTCGTGTTTACACGTCTGATAGTCGCCATTTACTTGGCTGACGACCAGTTGGGAGTCTCCATACATGAGAAGGTTTTCGATCCCCATGTTGACAACAATCTCGAGACCTGCTATCAAAGCTTCATACTCAGCCTCATTGTTTGTTCTTGGCTCTGTTAAGGAAAGGGTAAAACGCATTATCCCTCCTTATGGGGTCACGAAGATAAGGCCCACCCCGGCTTTAATCATGGGGGTGTTTTGCTTTCGCTTCTTCAAGGAGGACGCTCCATCGAAGTAAAGTTCCTATCGGGTATCAATCCCTTCTTTCTCCCCGTCGATTATGTCAAACGCGTGTTCGTCCAGCAATTCGTAGTTTAAGGGAGAACCAGCGGGTATCGGATGCTGAGCGAGAAAGTCGGTGATGGCCTGGCCTTTTATTGCCTTGAGAGGTCGATATACTATCAAAAACTCCATCAAGAGGAGGGCCCATTTGGCAAGCCTTCCTGTTAATATGGCTCTCGACATCAAATACTTGAGAGGATCTACCTTTGATATGAGATGGACTTCATGTGCCAGGGCATAATGTCGAAGCTTCGTTGTCGCGAAGATTAGTGCCAGGTAATACTTTTCGATGGGGGAGTTTTTTTCTGCTCCCAGGAGAACTCGACTCAAATAATAGAGAGCTCTTTCCTTCCCCTGGTCGTTCTCCTGTGCCCATAGTGCGCCTAAAGAACTTTCAAGGGCTGTTGTGTACAAGATGAAGGGCTTTCCCTTGACCGGAGCGGTCAGTACCAGCGGGTTCTGCAGATATTTCTTGATTTCGTCCAGTGTGTTTTAGCATTTACGATCCCAAACGAATGGGGTCCCCTTCTTCATTAGATGACTGTAGGGACGGCATTTGCCGGAGAGGTTAGCTATGAACCTTCGGATATACGCGAGCTTTCCTTGAAGAGACCGCAGTAGTTTAAGAGTTCTTGGCGCGAGCATTTCCATAATCGTCTTAATCTTTGATGGGTCTTGTCGGGGTCAAAAATTACACCCCGGTTGACCAAGTCAAAATCAACCCCAAGCCAGGTGGGCCCAAGCCCAATCCAAGCGGGCCCATGCCCAAGTCGAGCCCCGCGACCAGCCACCCCCATGCCAAAAAAAAAAGAAAATTATGTAATAAATAATTTTGATATAATTTTCTATGAATAAATGTAAGAAAAATGGGCATAAAGCCAAAGTTTTGTAAAGCCCATGGCTCATGCGCAAAAAAAATAGCACATGAGGCATGGGATGAGCAAAATTCCATTTTGTAAAGCCCAAGGGGCTATGTATAAATTTGTAAGCCTATATAAGGCTACATGATAATGAAATAAAAGGATAACTTTTCATTCCCCTAAAAATTTAGGGTTCTTTGTGCCTCCTTCTCCTTCCTCAAGGTTCTAAACCTTCTTCCCCTTTTCAATTAAATCAAGAGTTTTACTCTTCCTTTTCCAAAAATAAATAGTTTTGCACCACAAAACCAACAAAGGGAAGCTCAGATCTTCCATCCAATCTTCAAAAGGAGAGATTTTTAAATCTCACTCTTTTTTCTCCAAGGGTCAGCCAATAAAGAAGAGGAAGGAGAAGGAGACCCATCTCCAAAAATCCTACTTTGGGAAGATCCAGGGCCAAAGGGGAGAAGAAAGGGACCCCCTTTGATCATTTCCATAGATTTCTAGGAGTTTAACTCCATTCAAGATCTGTTGGAGTTTAACTCCATAATTTAATCTCCTTTCAGAGAAGTCAAATTGGGAGTACAGCTCTCAGTGCAGGGACCAAGTCCCCTTTTTCCTGCTGACGCCCAGCGCCCGCATGCCACGCACGTGGGGCGCCGGCACACAGCGCCCTCATGCCATGCACGTGAGACGCCGGCACCCACGCGTCCTTTGGACGCCATTCTTCCTTATATATATATGCATGTATGTATGTATGTATGTATATGCACACACTAAAAATACCTCTCCCGTTAGAAAAAATTTCTAATGGGGCGCTGCCCAGCTCCCCATAAGGGGGCTGCTAGCCCTCTTGACCCCCAGCCCGCTATCCAGATAGCGGGACCCCCGTAAAACTCTGCGAGGCTCCCGATATATCCAAAACCCCGCGAGGCTCTCGATATATCCAAAACCCCTTAAGACACATATGCGCGTACTGCACATTGAGTTCGCATAACCTGTTTGACCCGTCAATCGGAGGATCCCTCGCTCCAAAGGCGAGGGGTAATTAACGGCCGCTTAGTCCGTGGCTGCCGGAGATTTGGATCCCCACAATCAATAAACCCCCTCCTCCCTAGGCAGGAGGAATCTGTAGTACGCCTGACAAGCGCGCGCGTATTCTCATCTCAATGGGGTGACGAAAAACACCCTGCAGATCCTGGCACGCCCGGTGGGACCTTTCTCTCCTCCCATATCTCGGGTTAAGCGTTCATGCGAACTCATTTAACATATATGTCGATGTTTGTACTAAAATAATGTTTTTTTTAGTGCAGCAATCAACTTTCAATGACGATGTCTTCTAAGATGAATTCAGCTTCGACATGACCCCGATCTCATACGTGGTCAAGATCAATGCCCGTGTGGTTCTCCTTGCCAGTCTCGGCCGGCTGTGGGAGGAGCCACCCCGTCAATTTGGTTCCGTCATCATCTACCCTGCTGGAAGTGCTCATCTGGCAGAGGTCACGGCAAACCAAGTGGCCAAACCGACCTCAAGGGACAGGAGGCCAAACGTTGTGGTTGCCAAAGCATCCCATCCCAAATGCAAATCTGTATTCGAACGGCTCTCCACCGTTCCAACTGGGGGCAAGGCCGTCAACACCAATGGGGCCACGAAGAAGCTCCAGCAAGTTCAGATGGTGCCCTTGACAATCGCGCGAGCAGGCAACTTGTCTAGGCTCTTGGTCAATCGGACTACGGCGTCTTCCCGTAGAGCCGAAATCAGCCAAGTGCTCAAAACAGAAAAGCTGACACAGAATCGACTCAGGTATCGAGCCAACAAGAGGGCCAGGACTTCGGCCAAGTGGAATCTTGTGAGGTTCCGAAAGAAGGGTTACTCCGTGACGACGGCTTAGTCGGCCGTAAAAGTCAGCAATTTCTTTGAACCTCTTAAGTGGGTTCAGAAAAATACCATGACCGCCAGAATCAAGAAGACAACGGTCGGAACAATGCCACAAAGGGATGTGTCCTAGACCCAAAAGAGAAAGCATGACACTATCTCTTCAAGAGTCTATCTGACGCTCTACGCCGCGCGAAAACAGCGGGGCAAATCCAGAACGGAAGCACCATCACCATTCATGAATCCGGTTAGGGCAGCCATCTTCAATCGATTGTCCGCTATCAAAATAGAAGGGCCAAGACGGTGGTGCACAGAGTCAGCTACCAATATTGAAATGATGGCCGGATATGTTGTCCACACGGTCTATATGGCAGGCACACGCCCCAGTGACAACCTTCACAGCAAAATCAAGGATGGGGCCACCACCTCCCAAGCCTAATCTGGCTTGAATGTGGTTGCCGCTTCCCAAGAACAGCCGCCTTCGCTGAATGATGAAAACCCTCTCGATGAGGATGATAGGCAGAAAGATCCCTCAGTCCATGTAGAGTCAAGCTCGGACAGTGAGGAAGAGCTGACTTTTCGCCCTAGGACCGTGGAGCAAGAGCTGCTTCAAGAGCTTCGAAAATTGATGACCTAACGAACGTTGGAGCGAAGATAAAGAGATGGCCAAGCTCTATTCGAAAATTGATGACCTAATGAACGTTGTGATGCAGCTTACGGCTCAAATTGCCCGAGCACCTCCCAATCAAGCACAAGTCTCTACACATGAGCCGGGTGATGACAACACGAAGCAGCCGTTGCCTACCCCTTTGGGTCAAAGATTGGTCGAGCCGCATGAAAGCCGGCTACATTCCGCTTCTGGGGACGCCTTGGCCCCAGTTAGCACTATCCCGCTAACACAAGATCGGATAATGGATTTGGTCACCAGCAAGGTTAAAACATTGGTAGCCGAAGCTGAAGCTCAGAAAGAAATTGGCAGTAGTGGGCGGCCATATCCCGCTCAGTATGATCTGGTAGAATTTCCTAGCGGCTATGTCATCCCCAAATTCGGAAGGTTTGATGGGACGGGAAATGCGAATCAGCACATCGCCCACTTTAAAGCCTCATACGGGAATACTGGGGGTAATGATGCGCTTCTCCTCCGCCAGTTTGTTAATAGCTTGACCGATGTTGTTTTCGACCGGTACGCGAGCATACCGGATTGTTCTGTCACAACTTTCGTCCAAATGGAATCTTTGTTCCGACAAAGATTCATGAGTGTCAGCGATAAGATCACCATTGCCGACCTCATAAGGACCAAACCAAAGAACAACGAAAGCGGCACAGATTTTATAACCCGATGGCGCAATCTCTCCGTCAAATGTGAACCACCGATAGAGCAGGACCAATCTGCCAGCCTCCTCGTTGGAAATTTCAACAATTGGATGGCCCCGTTTCTATGCACCGCGAGTCTCAAAACATTCCAAGAGCTGACCGGGAAAGTCCAGATATTGGAGCGCTCAAAGCAGGAGTCCTCCTCTGATTCCCAAAATAACAATAGGACCTGGAGAAACTGAAAGGATAATAATCGCAAAGGCGGAAGTTCCGACGATACTGAATGTTTCAACACTTCGGCTAACCGAAATAGGCAAGGGACAAGCGGGCCCAATGTCAACCAACCTCGAAAGCCATTGTTGGGAGGGGGAGGAGAATCACTTCTGAAAGAGAAGCTGGATAAGATCTATTCCTTCAAAAAGGACAAAGTCCACAAGATATTCAAGGACGCCCTGAGAAACGGTCTACAATTGCCAGAATCAAAGAGACCGCAAGAAGCGAATATGACCGACGACCCCAAATATTTCCCCTATCACAGAGTGATAAGTCATGCCATTGAGAACTGCTTCGTCTTCAAAGATTGGGTCGAAAAGCAATACCAGGTGGGAGAGATAGAACTGTCTAAAGGCGTGTTAATAAACAGTCAAGCTGCGACTGCCAATTTCATACAAACGGAGACCAAAGTCCTTCGGGAGCCTGATTCTCTCAGACGTCTGCCTTTCTCTAAAAAGAGTTGACCACCATGTCATTAAACTGGGAACAATCGACCCCTGAGTCGTTAAACTGGGAATGTAAAAAAATGTGAGTAAATAAAAAAAGGTGTAAATAAAAAAAGAGCCGAAATGATGGGGCAGCTCGCAATAAAAATCAGCGAGTAAAATAAAGATGAAAAATAAAGACGAAATGATGGGGCAACTCGCAATAAAAATCAGCGAGTAAAATAAATAAGAAAATAAAGCCGAAATGATGGAGCAACCGTGAATAAATAGCCGAAATGATAGAGCAATCGCGACCTTCGCGATAAGAAAAGCTAAAATGATAGAGCAATCGCGGTTAAAAAAAAGCCTTCCAAACGACGAATGATGAGTCGCTCTTGGTACCATATTCCAGTGCAATGATGCAGACGCCAACCAAATCCCAAATCCCTAAATTCCCAACGGCGAATGATGAGTTGCTCCTGGTACCATATTCCAGTGTAGTGTTGCAGACGCCAACCAAATTCCAAATCCCAAAACGGCGAATGATGAGTCGCTACCGGTACCATATTCCAGTGCAGCAATGCAGACACCAACCAAAATCCAATTTCCCAAAATTCTCCCGGCCCTACGGTTGATCCCCAAGTTGACTACGGTATACAATCCATGGGCTCAAATAATTCTCATCATACCTATACCCCACTGCAATCACCAGTTACACGGCTGGTCTTTGCCCTTAGAATTATGCTCCATTTGGGAAGACCCACTCATGTGTCCTCACGATACATGAGGAGAACAAACTTACGAGATCCTCTCGACTCTTAAGAAAACACTTTCGTAGGATCCTTACGAATCACAAAGGAAAAACACACTTGGGAGTCCCCACGACTCCTAAGGAGAAAATACACCTACGGGATCCTTTCGACTCGTAGGGAGAAAACGCTTTTATGAGTTTATGAGACCCTCACGGCTCATAAAATTGAAAAGTCATAGGTGATAGGGACCTAAACCTGTCTCCTAAGCCATCACTCCCAACAGGCAAAGGCAAATGATGAATTGCTCCTGGCACCTGTGCTTCAGTGTTAGCAGCGCTGATGCTGACCCCAACCCCAAAATTCCAAGCTTTCAATTCAATAAACCCCTAAGTCTTTTAACTGGGAACAGATGACCTCTAAGTCGTTAAACTGGAAACAGATGACCCCTAAGTCGTTAAACTGAGAACGAAGGAAATCTCCTCATGGCAAATGATGATTTGCTCCAGGTACTGTATTCCAGTGAAGCGATGATGATGCCAAACCAAAACCAAAATCCCCAAATCCACTCATGGCAAATGATGATTCTCTCCTGGTACCATATTCCAGTATAGCAATGCTGATGCCAACCCAAATCATATCAAATCGGTAAGACAACCAACGACCTCCCTGGTGGAATCAAGCTCCACCTCGGAAACAAGTCAACTTCAACCCTGACACCGCAAGAAGTGGAGCAAGTCAAATCAACCACCGACCGTCCAAGTCACTAAAAGGGCAGCACCGACCGTCCACGTCGTTAAAAGGGCATCACCGACCATCCAAGTCGCTAAAAGGGCAGAACCGACCGTCCACGTCGCTAAAAGGGCAGCACCGACCGTCCACGTCGTTAAAAGGGCAGCACCGACCGTCCACGTCGCTAAATTTATAAGCCTATATAAGGCAACATGATAATGAAATAAAAGGATAACTTTTCATTCCCCTCAAAATCTAGGGTTCATTGTGCCTCCTTCTCCTTCCTCAAGGTTCTAAACCTTCTTCCCATTTTCAATTAAATCAAGAGTTTTACTCTTCCTTTTCCAAAAATAAATAGTTTTGCACCACAAAACCCGCAAAGGGAAGCTCAGATCTTCCATCCAATCTCTTAAAGGAGAGATTTTTAAATCTCACCCACTTTTCCCCAAGGGCCAGCCAATAAAGACGAGGAAGAAGAAGGGGACCCATCTCCAAAAATCCCACTTTGGGAAGATCCAGGGCCAAAGGGGAGAAGACAGGGACCCACTTTGATCATTTCCAAAGATTTCTACGAGTTTAACTCCATTCAAGATCTGTTGGAGTTTAACTCCATAATTTAATCTCCTTTCAGAGAAATCAAATCGGGTGCACAGCTCCCAGTGCAGGGACCAAGTCCTTTTTTCCTGCTGACGTCCAGCACCCGCGTGCCACGCACGTGGGGCGCCGGCGCCCAGCACCCGCATGCCACGCACGTGCACTAGCATAAACGCGTTCTTTGGACACCATTCTTCCTTATGTGTGTGTGTGTGTGTATGTACACACACACACTAAAAATACCTCCCCCGTTAGAAAAAATTTCTAACGGGGCGCTGCCCCGCACCCCGCAAGAGGGCTGCTAGCCCCCTTGACCCTCAGCCCGCTATCCGAGTAGTGGGACCCCCGTAAAACTCTGCGAGGCTTCCTATATATCCAAAACCCCTCAAGACACATATGCGCGTACTGCACATTGAGTTCGCATGACCTGTTTGACCTGTCAATCGGAGGTTCCCTCACTCCAAAGGCGATGGGTAATTAACGGCAGCTCAGTCCGCGGCTGCTGGAGATTCGGATCCCCACAATCAATAAACCCCTGTCTACCCTAGGCAGGAGGAATCTGTAGTACGCCTGACAAGCACGCGTGTATTCCCATCTCAATAGGGTGACAAAAAATACCCTACAAGTCTATTTCGATACCTCGGTGTCATACGATGAATCCCAGGAATTTGCCTGAGGAAACTCCAAACGCGCATTTCAGAGGGTTCATCTTCAAGTTATACTTCCGAAGGCATTGGAACACTATCTTCAGATGCTCCCAGTGCTCCTCGTACGATTTGATTTTCACCACGAGGTTGTCGATATAACATTCGACAATCTCGTGTATGAGGTCATCGAAGATTTTTGTCATGGCCCTCTGGTAGGTGGCGCCAGCGTTCTTCAGACCGAAGGGCATCATCTTATAGCAGAATATGCCTAGAGGGGTCCGGAAAGCAGTGTGCTTTTGGTCTTCACGATGCATCTTTATTTGATTATACCCCGAAGATCCATCTATGAAGGAGAAGACTTCATGGGTGGATGTGTTATCGATCATCAGCTCGGTAACAGGCACTGGGAAGTCATCCTTTGGATAAGTTTTATTGAGATCCATAAAAATCTACGCAGATGCGTACTGTCCCGTTTTTCTTCATTACCGGAACGATATTGTCAATCTAGTCAGGGTATTGAACTTCTTAGATAAAGCCGGAGTCGATTAGCTTCTTGACTTCGGCATTGATACTCATCTCTAGCTCGAGATGCATTCTTCTTGGCGCCTGTTTGACTGGCTTAACGTCCGGCGATATCGCCAGTTTATGCACAGCTATCTCTAGATCTAATCCCGGCATTTCGGAATAGTTCCATGCGAAGCAGTCTTTATACTGCATACGCGCATCTTTTAACGTAGCCACCTGTTTCTCAGACAGCAGCTCACTGACGAACGTTGGCCTTGGCTAGTTTGTCGCCCCCAAGTCGATTTTTCTCAGGTTGTCTGCTGTAGTGTGTATCCCATCTTCCAGCTCTTTTGACGCTGGTGGAAATTCTGAGATCGCCTCCTCTTCATCTTCATTTGCAAAGCAATGGGAGAGGTCATCCATATCCGCATGCTCTCCCTCCTTTGAGAACGTTGTCACGTGGCAGGAACGAGTCCGTTTCTAAAACCGACGTTGATCTGGTTCTATTCTTGCCCTATAGATTGCTTTTGGCTCAAACTTTCGTGGTGGGGCTACCCTCCAACAGTCGGATAGAGCAAAACCGCCTTGCTGATACTGATCTTCAACCCAATCTTTAAAGGTGAAGCAGTCTTCAATAGGATGTCCCACTACTCAGTGGTAGGAGCAATAATCCGGGTGACAGGCCTCGTTTATCTGTTCGGGGTATCGAGACTCTGGGAGGGTCATCATTTGATGTTTCATGACAAGGCTGAATATTTTCCTTGTCTTGTCTTGAGGGAAAGAGTACTCCGGACCCATCTTCTTCATAAAAGACAGGTTCCAGCTGACTTTTTCTCGCTCACGTGGCTTTTTGGATCCGCTTCGCTGTCTTTGAACGCCGTCCCCATTGTTGATCTTATCATTGCTTCTGAGTCAGACTTTCCCTTGCCGCGAGAGCACATAGCAGGCTGAGGGTGAAAGGGATTGTTATCCTCCGTAGCATGCTGAATGATACGTTGCGTCCTGGATTTTTCGTAAATGGCAATTTCGCTGCTGTGGTCATCCTGAATCTTTTGACCTGCTTCTCTTATTAGCTTGTCAATCTGTTCTTAGAATGACGGGCTTGGTATTCCCACGGCTGGATTTCGCTCTGTTTCAATATCAGCGCTATCTGGAAAGGCATTCTCTTTTCCACCAAAATCATTTATAACATGGCAGCCATGGAATCGCTCCTGTTTCTTGGACCGAACGTATCCAAGGCCAGACATCTCCATTCTCCCATTGGGAATCTTTCGCTGAGTCTCAGGAGCGTCCCAGATCTTGTTATAAAACTGGGCTTGTCGGGCAGTCTGTTTGAAGGGTACACCTTGGCATCTCAATAGCCTTTTCAGTCCCTCTGCGTAGTACCTGGGCAGATGGATTGGTTGAAGCCTGTCGAGCGCAGGTTCGGAACCGTGCCATACTTCTTTGTCTGCTTTAGTCTCCGTAGATTGATAGAAAAGGATCTCCTTCTCACCCCTTTACTTAGGAGGGACGTAGAAGGTCTGCAGCTCTCGTACGCTATACGTATCATGTGCATCAAGTTCTTTGTAATGCCGCTGCAGAACCATGGTAATTTGTAAACTCTGGTAAGCTCCGGCAAAGGTCTGTATTGATGGACGGACGGAGAACACGTGTTGGCCCCGTCCTCAGAGTCACTGCCAAAGACCAGAATAGGAGTAGATGGTCCCGGCCTATTGCTTTGGGGTTTCTCCGAGTAGAACATCTCTTCATCCTCCTCGGTATCGCTCCCAAATGTCGGGATAGTGGCGATGGCTTTTTGTTTATTCTCCGATTTGCGATATCTTTCCATATCTTCAAAGTCTGGTAAGAAGTAATTTGCGTCTTCATATTTGCGGACTTCTTTTACGGAGAATGGGTTCAGCTCCCCTGTAACTGTGTACTCGAGGCCATCCTTGAAGTACTTCATACACTGATATTGTGTAGAAGGGATGATGTTGTACTCATGTAACCAAGGCCTGCCGAGCAAAGCATTGTAGCAAGTCTTGGCGTCAATAATATGGAACTTGATATCAATGATGAGCAGCCTGAAGCGTAATGTCAGTATTACAAACCCGAGCGTTTGTGATGATTGGGAGTCAAAACCGAAGATGGTAATTTTATCCCGAGCCAAGTGCTGAACGTTCATGCAAATCCCCTTCGGTACTCTTACATTGAGAAGGTTGACAGAGGACCCATTGTCAACCAGGATCTTTCCTATCTTGATGTCATGGCAATACCCGGTTACATATAACGGATGGTTGTGCTCGCACGTTCCGAGGAGGAGGTCTTCATCGCTGAAGGTGATGTCCGCTATGTGAACTTCTTCCGGCTTATCTTTCATCTTTTCTTCCGCCAGGAAGGCTTGAAACTGATCGGGCTCTTGTAACGCCTTAATCAGGGAATCTCGTGCCTCTTTAGATAGGAAAAGGGCATCCAAAATACTCAATTATGAGGGTATCTTCCTCAGGTGCGCCTGGACATTGTAATCAACCTTCTCTTTTTGGGCGGGTCCTTGACTGTGAGTTCTTCAACGACTCTATCATCGAGGGTAATCTCCTCAGGGACTTTTTCCTTCCCTTTGTCTCTTTTTCCTGAACCTTTGTTTGAAGGTCCGAGATTCTTTTTAGGCAACGTACGATTACGCAGCTGAATGTTCTCACAGTTCTTCATCTCTTCTTCTTTTTCAGAGGTGGATTCCTTGAAGAGAGGGCTGAGGGCTATTTCTTCGTCAGAATCGCTCTCGAAGGTAAGAACTTAAGATTTTGCTGTTGTCGAACTGGTATCAACCATATGACAGTTGCCAGCCGTTCCTTCATACTCGTTTGTCGCGCTTCTCTATTCCTGACGGGCTTTGCGCTTCATCTGCTTAAAGTGTTGTCGATGGGCAACGTATCCCTACCACCACTTCTTGAAGGCATTGCACTCTTCGGTAGGGTGTGTGACCTTCCGATGGTATAAGCAGTAGTTTGGATGTACATTCAGTTCGTCGGGGCACGTACTCCCGGAAGTATTTTCTTTGAAAGGTGGTAGCTTCATTCCCATTGACTGAGCTTTGGCGAACTGCTTCCCTACCTTGATTCTGCTCTGCTGGTGGCAGGTGCGCTTCAATCCGGTTGGGGTACTTTATGACTTCTCATTACCGGGGCTTCTTCAGCTTGATGCCGACGCTTGGTCTTTTCGTATTTGTCCGCTTCACGTCCTCGGTCAACTTTCTCTTTTGGAGGGCTTCGTTCAGCAGCTTGTCGATAAGGTCATCTGACGGTTCCATGGATTCTGGTTCTGGATCTGCCCCCAGTTTCTCTACATCAGGAGCCTCTTTGCCATTTATCGACGAGTGAGAGATCATGTGGAAACTCGCCACATAATCCTCGGGTTCTTCTGAAGAATCGTCTCTTTCATCAACGTCACTGTTTCCGTTCTCAAGAACATGCTTGAAGAATTCTTCCAATGTGACTGGGGTCCACGCTTTTTTGTTGTATTCCTCCAGTGCGTCGATGTACTTTTGCAGACTCGTATGATTGCCGTCGAGCTGCACGTGCTTCTTGGCCTTCTTCTTTTTCTTTGAAGACTTCGGAAGCTTGGCCTGGAGGTTTTGTCCATCGTTACCAACTTTTGGCCTTGGGCGCGGTTTCAGCATTCCGTCAATAATTTCAGACTCCAGCGGGCTTTTCCACCTAATCGCCGGACATGCTTAAAGATCCTTCAACATTCTTTTAGTTTTAGCTGAAAGGACCACTTCCCACGGAGCTTTTTCTACAAATGAGCATGATGCCCCCGGCGTATCCACCTTTTTAGGAGCATGCTGCTGCGGCGGGTTTTACCTTCCAGTTTTTGGACAGCACGAACTTGCCCTGTTGGTACTGGTCTTCGACCCAGTTTTTAAAGATGTAGCAATCTTCGATTGGGTGGCCCACTATTCGGTGGTAGGGGCAGTAATTAGGATTGTTGACGTCGCCCGATTGCAGTGGGCGTCTCGGATCCGGCAGAGTGATGAGCCTGTTGTGCACCGCTAGTTCGAATAGTCTCCTCGTTTTATCCCGGGAGAATGAGCAAGCACATTTCAGTTTTTCTTCGAGGGATCTTGGTTTGTTGTTTTGGCGAGCAACCAATTTCGGGTCACTCGGTTGTTGTTGACTGTTGGCAACGAAGGTCGCTTTCCCTTTGCCCTTTTCATTCCGAAGATCTGTCTTTGAAGAGGACGGACTATGGCCCATCTGGTCTATTTGGGCCGGTTTGTCAATCAAGGCCTGAAAGGTGGTCGGCTTGAAGAACATCATAAACTGAGATATAGTTGCCTGAGGATCAAGGGTCCCCATGAACATGCCCACAGCAAGAGCTTCTTCTATGCGCTATTCACACTTTAACCATAGGTTACGCCACCGAATTGCGTATTGAACCCAGGTCTCTCCCGGCTTCACTCCGGAATTGATTAATACCGTGATTGGTGTGCGCTCGCTTGCGCTTGCGAACCGCTGTGTGAACAGCAGTTCCATCTCTGTAAATGTCTTGAAAGAGTCATTTGGGAGCTCGGAGTTCTATTCAAATGCCGTCTCCGACAAGCCGCCAACAAACTGGCGAAGCAACAGTTTGTCATCGCCCCCGGTATTACCGCACAAAACTTTGAATTGAGCAACGTGTTGGTGCGGATTACCTGTACCCTTATACACATAGAATTTGGGGATCGTATATCCTGGTGGGTACTTAATTTGGTCGTACCAGCCTGGATAAGGTCGCCCAGTTCTGACGACCTGGCCTGCCGCTTCGTTCGCTTGATGAGCTTGTATTTATTGAGATATGTAGTCATCAAAGGTAGCTTTGGAGATCGTCTCCCCCCTAACTACTGATAAAGCCGAAGGAGGGTTTGATGTCTCCCCTCTGTCGTCTTCAATGATTATTGGAGGGTCTTCGGCTAGAGGATCCGGCTGGATGATCATCCAACCATGTCTTGGAACAGAAGCGCCATTTATTTTATATTATCCGCTTGTTCCGCGGCCTCTTTATCTTTCTTTTCAAGCACCCTTCGTAGGAATTCGGTGTCGGTCTCCTGCTCCTGGCGTTGTTCCGACGATACTTCCGGGCTTTCTTTCTGCCCAGTAAGTGCGGCCATCCTCATCAACATATCTTGGAGCTTTTGTTGTTGCTCCTGAGTTTTTGTCACCGATCGTGTAAGTGGTCTATGACCTATGGAAGCATGACTATCCTCTTTTCCGGATGCCATGTAGACGGTATGCACAACCATGCCCTCAGACTTAGGGCGTTTGGATCCACTGCCTTTGAAATTTACCGCAGGCATGAGGGTCTTTTTCGGCCTTCTCCTCTTATGGGAGGTCGAGGTTGAGGGGGTCGTTGCAGCAGGCACCCATACAGATTGATCCAACGGCAGAGAACTTTTAGTTCTGACGCCAGCGCTCTCGTGCGGGGCACGTGAGGCGCTACCTCAGAGTTTTTAACTCTTGGCGCTGGCGTCCTCGTGCAAGGCACGTGAGGCGCTGTCTCAGAGTTTTTAACTCTTGGCGCTGGCACCCTCGTGCAAGGCACATGAGGCGCTGCCACTTTAAAATTTTGAACAGAGCTTTGCTCTTTTATTATTGGGGGAAAACACTTGGCAACTTGTCGGAGACGGCATTTGAATGGTACTCGGAGCTCCCAAATGACTCCGTTAAAACATTCACAGAAATGGAGCTTCTATTCACACAGCGGTTCGCAAGCACAAGCGAACGCACCCCGATCACGGAATTAATCAATGCCAGGGTGAAGCCAGAAGAGACCTGGGTTCAATACGCAATTCGATGGCAGAACATATGGTCAAAATGCGAACAACGCATCGAAGAGGCTCCTTCTGTGGGCATGTTCATAGGGACTCACAATCCTCAGGCGACTGTGTCATGGTTCATGACGTTCTTTAAGCCGACCACTTTCCAGGCTTTGATCGACAAGCTGGCCCAAATGGACCAGATGGGCCATAGGTCTTCCTTTTCAAAAACGGACCCTCGGAATGTAAAGCGCAAAGGGAAAGCGGCCTTTGTTGCCAACACTCAACAACAGCCAAGCAACTTGAAACCGGTTGATCGCCAAAGCAACGTACGCCCGCGCCAATCCCTCGAGGAGAAACTAGGACGTCCTTGCTCGTTTCCCCGTGATAAAATGAGGAGACCGTTCGAACTGGCGATGCGCAAAAAGCTCATCACTCTGCCGGATACGAGACAGCCACTATAGCCTGGTGATGCTAACAGTCCCAACTACTGCTCCTACCACAGAGTAGTGGGCCACCCAATTTAGGATTGCTACGTCTTCAAAAACTGGGTCGAGGACTAATACCAACTGTAAGTCGATATACAACACCCCACGACTTGGGGGGAGGCGGAAAAAAGAAAAACGATCTTGTTCTATACGTAAACATCGACTAACCGAGAATCTTTGCTAAACGATAACTAACATAAACATAGAAGTTGTTAACTACTATGAGAAGTGATTATACCTAATGAACCGTGTCCTTCTCCTTTTCGTTATCCACCTCCTCCTCGGCCACCTCCACGTAATAGATGATCCACCCGAGAGCTTTACTCCAAGCTTCACCTCTAACTTGAGGTAACTAGGTTTCTTAAAGTGCTAATCTAAGCAACCTAGGTGATATAGAGTTGGGTTATGGATTAATTAGTCTATTCTAATCCTTGGTCTCAACACATGAGTGGTAGGATTAGGGTTTGAAGAGAGAGTGAGCTTGAGGAGAGAAAAGGTGAGCATGAGAATGAGAAGAGATAATGATCTCATTTGAATATATATGAAGCATTATGTTTTATCAAATAAATAAATAAATGATTTAACAACCATGCTTCATTTAATTCATATGAGTGATTCATCTATGTGAGTCATTAACCATTTATGATGCATTAATGATATGGATGAATCACACAAATGAGTCACTAATCTCATTTAATGCTTATGCCACCTAAACCCCCAAGTCACCATCCTTCTAGAAGCTTCTCGCGAAATTACGAGAACGCCCCTCCTATCCGTGAAAACATGGAAAAACTTTAGACTGTATAAATCCAATAACCCGATACTAGAATCTGGCTTAAACCAAAGCCGGCTAGTAAAAACTGTCCGAATGTCGTACGTGTGTAAACACACGTATGCGTCCGAACCCTTGTCGTAAAACCATACGACCTCTATATCGTTTTGCCTGGAGCAGGGAAACTCTCTGTGTGGGACTCTAATGACTCAACTACTACGCTGGCAGTGGGTTTAACCACAGACTGCAAGCGGCACTAGCTGTACGTAACGGTCCCCAGGTAGATGTCGATAAGAAGGCCGATGAGGAAACCCATCCGAACTCCTACTGAGCCTGATGTGACAATCTTCGTACAGTCCGGTCTGTTCGTCTAAGACTATCACATATCGGGCCTAGAGGGACGGCAAGAGTCAGTCCCCTAATAGCGGTATAAGTCGTGTTGGAGTGAAGCCCATTACACCCTGAGAAACTACTGGAACCTACCAGTAAATCTCGCTTGCCCTGGCCAGGGACTTTACGTAATGGCTCTCTGACACAGCACGATATCAACTCCCAATACCGGGAGAGACGAATCCTGTCTAACCGCCACTGCCTCCAAGTGCTCGGGACTGCACCTAACTGCTACCTGTTTGCACGACTCCTTTGAGCCGTGGTAGGGTAGCAATCTAAGAACAGTGGGACACACTCGAGGCAAAGTAGTAGTGTCAAGTCTGCAGACTATGCTGTACTCATGTCACCTGGGAACTGTTAAGTGACGACTGGTATAAAACCAACCAACAGTTCCCTGCGAGTCCTGTCCGGTGTACCCGTAACCCAACGAGCACCTGTATACTATCTCCAGTACAACGTACTGACGGCTGTGGGACAGACCATCTCCCCAACTGGGATGAGAAGCGTACACACTAGTCTACTCCGGAGTATCGATGCCCTGTCTCGATAATCCTACGACTAGGGACCTGAAAAAGGATGTGCTTATAGACTACCCAGCCCCCACTAGTGTGACTGCCATCACAACGCTGGTAGTCAAGCAAGATCCTAAGAGCTCTATCAATACGTATACTCACATATTAAGATAGAAAAACCAAGTAGTATACTACCATGTTTAGCAAGACTGTTATATACATGTGAATATCCCAAGCTTCCATTAAGTAATATACAAACTAGTATGATACAATAATGGCCCCTAGGGCATATACACTAACAATCTCCCACTTGCACTAGGGCCATGTACTGGCATATCGAAGACCGATGATCTCGAGTAGCCTCTCGAACTGAATCTGAGGTAGGGCCTTCGTGAATGGATCAGCAATGTTCTCTTCATTAGCAACTCTCCGAACCTCGATCTCCCGACGATCAATGATCTCCCTGATCAGGTGATACCGCCTTAAGATATGTCTGGACTTCTGATGGGACCTAAGTTCCTTTGCTAAAGCTATAGCTCCGTTGTTGTCACAGTACAGAGGTATTGGATCAACTATGGTTGGAACCACCTGAAGTTCTGTTAGGAACTTCTTCATCCCGACCGCTTCTTTTGCGGCATCGCAAGCAGCAATATACTCCACTTCCATCGTCAAGTCAGCAACGATGTCCTGCTTGGAACTCTTCCAGCATACCGCCCCTCCATTGAGGGTAAAGACATAACCCGACATGGACTTGGAATCGTCCTTATCACTCTGGAAGCCGGAATCAGCAAAGGCCTCTAACTTGAGATCTTTTCTGCCGTAAACCAAGAACATCTCCTTAGTCCTTCTCAGGTACTTGAGAATGTTCTTTACTGCTATCCAGTGATTCTCCCCTGGGTCTGACTGATACCGGCTTACCACGCTCAGTGCGTAAGCTACATCTGGTCTGGTGCACAATATCGCATACATTATAGAGCCTACCGCAGAAGCGTAGGGTATAATAGACATGCGTTCCCTTTCCAAATCAGTCTTGGGAGACATCTCTTTGGAGAGGGTGATTCTGTGACAAGCCGGTAGATTACCGCGCTTAGAATCTTCCATACTGAATCTTTTCAGTATAGTGTTGATATACCTGGACTGCGAAAGTCCCAACATTCTCTTGGATCTATCACGATAGATCCGGATCCCCAGAATGTAAGAGGCATCACCCAGGTCTTTCATGGAGAACCTGTGTGACAAGAATCCTTTGACAGATTGTAGCATAGGAATGTCATTTCCTATCAATAGAATGTCATCCACGTACAATACGAGGAATGCGACAGTTCGTGCTACAACTTTACTATATATACATGGTTCATCTGGATTTTTGATAAAGTCATATTCTTTGACCGTTTCATCAAAACAGATGTTCCAACTCCGCGATGCCTTCTTTAGTCCATAAATGGACTTAAGAAACTTGCATACTTTCCCGCTGCTCCCACTCTGATTGAAACCCTCTGGCTGATCCATATAGACGCACTCTTCTAAATTTCCATTCAGAAAAGCCGTCTTTACGTCCATCTGCCAGATTTCATAATCATGGAAGGCGGCAATAGCAAGAGGACCCGAATGGATTTGAGCATAGCCACTGGAGAAAAAGTTTCGTCATAGTCCAAACCAGGTCTTTGACGAAAACCCTTTGAAACAAGTCTAACTTTGTAGGTTTCCACCTGTCCATCTACACCAATCTTTTTCTTGAAGATCCATTTGCATCCCATGGGTTTTACCCCATCTGGAGCAAAGTCCAAAGTCCATACTTTGTTGGTGTACATTGACTCCATCTCGGTCCGCATTGCATCTAGCCATCGTACCGAGTCGCCGCTCTGGATGGCTTGCTGGAAGTTAGTAGGTTCATCATCATCAATGATGCAATCCTCTCTATCCCCATCTATGAGAAAACCGTAGTATCTCTCAGGCGGATGAGACGGCCTACTACTCCTGCGGAGGGGTGCGGGAATGTCCTGTTCTTCTTGAACTACTGGTTCTACCAAACTTTCAGTAATAGTTTGTGGTTCTGGAATTTCTTCCAGTTCTATTTCGCTCCTACTTATTTCCTTTTCTAAAAACTGCTGTTCTAGAAAATGGGCATTACGAGAAACAAAAACCTTTTGTTCCTCTGCGTAATAAAAATAATATCCCTTGGAGTTCTTTGGATATCCCACAAACTTATATTGTACTGATCGTGCCTCGAGCTTATCCGCATGCTGCTTTTTAACAAAAGCTGGACATCCCCATATGATTGTTAGAGGTTCTGCGTGTTCAAGTTTTAGTTTAAATACCGCAATCAAGACGGTTTCGCTTGTAGCTAGCCGGTTGAGTACGGGTCGTCCGCAGGGAGATGGGAGTCTTTTTCAATGTGTTTTAACGAGTTAAGTCCGAGAGTTCAGATTTGTTTATGATTATCTAAGTGTTAAGTTGATATTTTAAAGAGAGCTTGTTAGGGTTAGGATTAGGTTAGTTTGAGTTAGGAGTCTCCACATCTTTCGTTGCCCCTCTTAATATCTGTGTTACGGTAATCGGCAACAATGGGGATTAGCACGACTAGGAAGGAACTTGCGAGTATAAACTAGTCTTTCCAACGCATAAGTCCTTCCTTTTGGTGCTTGTCCGTCCGTTCTTGGCTCTTAGCCATAACCTCCGGTTAATTCAACCACAACCGGTCTCACTACGGGATCACCGCTATCATGTAGGATAGGGTGCCGTAAGGAGCGGATTGTGGTTCAATTAACGGGAGTCGATTTTAAGCTGTTGGGCAAGGAAAGAGTGAGAGAGATTTCCTTCTCTCAAACTTCCCTTATCCTACCCTAACAAGTATGAACTACTCACACATCATGATACGGAAAAATAAAACAAAACAAAAGAGGAAGATAGAAAGAAGGAGATTAGAAGAATACGACTAGCTATTTGCGACCTCACCTTGGCGAGGATCGAGCGTAAGCATCATTGTCGTATTAAGGATAAAGAAAAAGAGAGAAGAAAGAAACAACAAGAAAATAACAACAACTACTTAACGAATTAAAATTACAACAATTATAAAAAAGGCAAGACAAGCATGATAATAGAATGATCTTCTTTATTCATCACTCTTCACTCACAAGCTCACTACAAGTTTAATGGAGAAGAGATGAGAAGAGGAAGAAGAAAAACACTAAACCTAGCAAAATGAAAATACAAGAATGGCCCCTTTCCTTCTCAAAGTTCTGGGCTATTTATAGGCTGGAGAATGGAAATCTAGGGCAACCACCAGAACACATCTGAAAAGACCAAAATACCCCTGGAAAAGTTTTGCCTGCCGCCACTATACGGCCGCGGATCCGCGTCCTAGACCCCCTATTGGCCGTGGATCCGCGGCCCTTTGGAGGAGTTGGGCTCTCGTCTTTTTTGGGCTTTCCTGGTTTGATGTCCCCTTTATTCTGGTACATGTATTTTCTGAAAATACCTCCAAATTTCTTCCAGAATTTCTGTTGAGGGAAAGGTGGACTTTTGTCAAGATTTGGCATGATTGCCTCGAGCTCCGCGTAGATTTCTTGGAACTTGTTGTTGCCATTGAGCCTTGTGCATGAAGGTGACAATCGATTTGCCATTTTGTCTTCCTAAACTGGTATCTGGCAACATACGGATGAAGAGCGGAGACCGTGTTTTATCTGTGGTTGGCAGGAACCCGGATTTTGTCGTGTTTTCCATTAATTCCACCGTTTTAAAACCGAGAACATGTATCCTGCAATTGACTAGCAAACACGGCTCAAGAGTATCTACCGATATGCAATGTGATAAAAATTGGGCGGTATGAAAATGCAAAAATCTGATATGAACAAATACCCCCAAACTTATCATTTGCTCGTCCCGAGCAAAGCCAATTTATTCACAAAAAATTTCCTAACCTCACTTTCGCGGGGAACGCGATTGCACTGAGCATGTGCAACAAGCCGTTAAACCTCTAGGTGTCCCTAGTAGGAGAAGTGTTGTCTCCTGAGGGTTTTCAGCGGATACTACCCACAAAATCCGGTCAAGTTGGTTTTGTAAAATAACTAAGATTCAAACCCTAAAGTTTTGTTTCAGAAAATAACAATTCTATAATCCTAAGTCTAGACTATCGAACCTTAATTTTTCACACCTCGCTTCTTATTTAACTACAGATTTTATATGTCTTTACGTGCAGTGCAAATAGTGTCGTTAAGTTCCTGAAAGATCGAATAAAGTCATCATGTCGCATAATAAAGCCCAGATAACAATTTTAAAAGGATCACATAAGTTTTATAAAGAGTTAAGCATTTTTCAAGTTTCGTTTTCCAGTAAGGTTTCAACTTCAGAATTTCTATCTTCCTTAACAGGAAACTAAGTCGTATTCTTTACTCCACCTTTTTCTTGTTTTCATTTCATACACACCTCTGTGAACGTGCAATAGTCTTTATCATAGAGTAAAACCTTCATATCTCCGCTAAAAAATTTTTTATAAAAGCCTGTATTTTATCAAGATTATTCTCACACAAAGAACCGTTAGGAATTTTAACTCGGAGAGAACACTTGCTTGACTTTGTTTTAAACTGGACTTTCTAGGCTTCTTAGGGAGCTTTGGGCCAATGCACCCAAACCAGTTGGTTTTAGGGCATTAGGTGTAAAAACACCCCAGCGGACTTAATTACTCAAGTTACCTAGGTCAAAAAACAAAAGACAGTTTGGCGTGAAAATCAGATGATTTGATACGAACGGAGATATAACCGGCAGTTCAAATATATTTTTTTTTTGGATAAAAGACGTGTTTAGTGGGTTTGGTGTGTAATCATTCCAATCAAGTTTCAGATGGGTTATTTTTCAGACTTAGCTCCAATTACGGCATCAATAACATTCCTTCATATTTGCTTTACTTCATAAACTATTCTTGACATTACTTATTTCAGAACAAACCTATTTGATCCTCAGAAAATCATTTATCTGTTTAAAAGTTTAAACATGAAAGACTTGTCATCTAATTCCCAAAATTCGCGACATGTGTAGTGTGATGTAAAGACGTATATCAGCTATAGTTAACTTCAAAGGAGAGTTATCTTTCAGGTTTTCAAAATCCAAACATAAGATTTAGTTATTCCTATTTTTTCAAACAAAAACCGTCGAATGTTGAATCAGAGTTCGTTCACAAGCTAACTTGACAAAAAAGTTTTTATATTTTTAGAAAATTTTCAGATTTTTATGGATTTTATGGATTTAATATGCAGATGCAAAATATACATATGAATGCGAAGGTAAGAAATGCGTACCGAGCGTACCCCCAAACTTAAACTGGACAGTGTCCTCACTGTCATTGAATGAAGAGATCATTTGAAGGGTTAAAATCGTCGGTTAGCGATACACAATTTTTGTTTGTTTTTGTTTATAAAGAAAAGAAAAAGAATATACACGCATATATACAAAATGGTTTGTACATACCCCCAAACTTATTTGGAACAGTGTCCACTGTTCTTGGCTGGATAACCGAAGTTTGGAGGTAGGCAGAGGAAGATTATTCAGGGTAAACCGGCTCCTGTAAGAATAGGAGCTCCTCTGTTGGTTCGGCGCTAAGGTACGGTTTGCATCGGTGTCCGTTTACTTTGAAAAGTGAACCGTCCTTTGGATTTTCCAAATCCACAGCGCCCTGCGGATACACATTCCGCACAAAATACGGCCCTTTCCAGCGAGATCTGAGCTTTCCAGGATGGAAGTGAAGTCGGGTGTCGTAAAGCAATACCTGCTGACCAGGTACGAAGGTTTTGCGCAAAAGGTGTTTATCGTGAAACACCTTCGTTCGATTCTTAACGACAACCGCGTTATCGTAAGCTTCATCCCTAAGCTCGCTTAGTTCGTTCAACTGCAGCTTCCGATGGCTGCCCGCATCCTCAAGAGACAGATTCAGCTCTTTTATCGCCCAAAATGCGCGATGCTCTATTTCGACAGGTAGGTGGCAGGCTTTTCCATACACAAGCCGATAGGGAGACATGCCAAGGTCGGTCTTATAAGCGATTCGAAATGCCTAAAGGGCATCAGTGAGTTTCAGCGACCAATCCTTACGGTTCTTGGAAACCGTCTTCTCCAGTATCTGCTTGATTTGCCGATTTGAAACTTCGGCCTGCCCGCAGGTTTGGGGGTGGTAGGGCGTAGAAAGCTTATGATTAATGGAGTATTTCCGCATCAAGGCTTCGAAAGTTTTATTACAGAAATGACTTCCATTGTCGCTAATGATCGCTCGGGGGTGCCCAAACCGGGAGAAAATGTTTTCTTTAAGGAACCTAACGACAACCTTGTTGTCGTTAGTCCGGCTGGGCACAGCCTCGACCCATTTAGAGACGTAATCAACAGCGAGAAGGATGTACAAGTTCCCAAAAGAGCTGGGAAACGGCCCCATGAAATCTATCCCCCAAACATCGAAAATCTCCACAACCAAGATCGGTTGGAGCGGCATCTCGTTCCTCCGGGATATCCGGCCCATGTGTTGGCACCGGGAGCAAGTCTTGCAATAGTCATGAGCATCTTTGAAGAGTTGTGGCCAGTAGAAACCACATTGCAAGATCTTCTCAGCTGTCTTTCTGGGCCCAAAATGCCCGCCACACGCTTGATCGTGGCAAAATGACAGCACACTCTTGAATTCCTCATCAGGGACACACCGACGAATAATCTGGTCGGGACAGTACTTGAACAAGTAGGGTTCGTCCCAGTAAAAGTGTTTTACTTGGGATAAGAAGCGAAGTCTGTCCTGACTTGACCATTCGGTCGGTAGTAATCCCGTGGCCAAATAGTTCACAATATCAGCGAACCAGGGTTCGCAAGATACTGTCAAGAGCTGTTCATCCGGGAAAACGTCGTTGATCGGAATTGGAAGCGAAGGCGAAGAAGGAAGTCATGAGAGATGGTCGGCAACCACGTTTTCACATCCTCGTTTGTCCTTAATGACAAGGTCAAACTCTTGAAGCAAGAGGATCCAACGGATTAACCGAGATTTTGCATCTTTCTTCGCAAAAAGATGGAGCAGAGCAGAATGGTCCGTGTAGACAATGACTGGAGAGCCGATGAGGTAGGGCCTGAACTTTTCTAAAGCAAATACAACAGCTAAGAATTCCTTCTCAGTTGTTGTATAATTGAGTTGTGCGTCGTTCAGGGTTCGGCTCGCATAATAGATTACGTGCGGTATCTTGTTGATGTGTTGTCCAAAGACAGCATCAATGGCAAAGTCGGATGCATCGCACATAATCTCAAATGGGTGCGTCCAGTCAGGTGAGGAAAGAACGGGAGCAGAAGTGAGTGAACGTTTCAGTGACTCGAATGCAGTCACACAGCTCGAGTTGAAGTCGAAAGGCGTATCCTTGGCCAGCAAAAGAGTCAAGGGCCTAGCAATCTTGCTAAAGTCCTTGATAAACCGTCTATAAAAACCGGCATGGCCAAGGACGGCTCGGATATCTCTGACGCATCGGGGAGGAGGCAGATTGGAAATGACCTCAATTTTTGCTTTGTCAACCTCTATGCCATTTTGCGAGATGATATGTCCTAAGACAATACCCTCGCGCACCATGAAGTGGCATTTCTCCCAGTTCAAAGTGAGATTCTTGTCCTTACATCGGGTAAGGACAGTGTCAAGATGCAGCAAACACTCGTTGAAGGAATCGCCGAAGATGGAGAAGTCATCCATGAAAATCTCCAGAAATTTTTCCACCATGTCTGAGAAAATTCCCATCATACACCGCTAGAAGGTAGCGGGCGCATTGCATAACCCAAAGGGCATGCGACGATATGCAAACGTGCCGAAAGGACAAGTGAAAGTAGTCTTGTCCTGGTCTTTTTCGGCGATGGGAATTTGATTATAGCCGGAGTAGCCATCAAGAAAGCAGTAGTACTCATGTCCGGCCAATCGTTCAAGCATCTGGTCAATGAAAGGTAGCGGAAAGTGGTCTTTCCGCGTTGCGGCGTTGAGTTTTCTGTAATCAATGCAAACTCGCCACCCAGTTTGGGTGCGAGTAGGGATTAACTCGTTCGCCTCGTTAGTGATGACCGTGATGCCCGACTTCTTGGGGACAACATGAATGGGGCTAACCCACTGGCTATCAGAGATAGGGTAAATGATACCACTATCTAGACATTTTACGATTTCCTTCTTCACAGCCTCTTTCATGACTGGATTAAGACGTCTTTGTGGATCCCGGGCTGGTTTGGCATCATCCATCAGATGAATGTGATGCTCAACGATCAGGGGACTAATCCCCTTGATGTCCGCCATGGACCAGCCAAAAGCTTGCATGTTGCTGTGCAAGACCGCGAGAAGGGCTTTCTCTTGCTCGGGAGCTAGAGAAGCCGAGATGATGACAGGGAGGGTCTCGTTCTCACCTAAGTAAGCATACTTAAGGTGAGACGGCAACGGCTTGAGTTCGAGCGTTGGAGGTGAAACGATGGAAGGCAAGACTGGTGCAAAGGTCTCGAACTCAAAGGACTCCAGCAAAGGTTCAAAACGAGTGTAGGCAACCGAGTTGGATGGTTCAGGTAACTCATCCGGAAAGTCGAAGGATTCAAACTCGGGTTGTGCGCAGCTAAGGTCGTTCGAAAACGTGAAACACTCTTAGTCGTTGTCGGGCGCAGAAACAGCAGCAGGTTCGAAGAGAAACGCACTAGTGGCGTCAAGATTATCGTGATCAAACAGAAACTCCTCGAATTCACACTCTTCTGGGGTGATCTCCTGGATCGAGCAGACGTCCAGTATATGAGCATTAGGTTCGGCGGGCTGATTCCCCAACCTAAAAATGTTGAGTTCAATCGTCATATTTCCAAAAGAGAGGTTCATCGAACCATTGCGACAATTGATCATAGCATTTGAGGTTGCGAGAAATGGGCGACCGAGTATCACCGGAATTTGATTCTGGGGGTTAGCTACAGGCTGTGTATCTAATACAATGAAGTCAACGGGGAATATGAAGTCCCCGACTTTTATTAACACATCCTCTAGCTCACCCCTAGGATGGGTGATCGATCGGTCGGCCATTTGGAGAGTGCAGTGCGTGGGTTTCAGCTCTCCGACGCCTAATTGCTCGTATACTGAATACGGAAGCAAGTTAACACTGGCACCAAGATCTAATAGTGCGCGGTTGATGTTCTTATCCCCAATAGTAATTGAAATCGTAGGACAGCCAGGGTCCTTCCGTTTTTGTGGTAAAGATTGGGTAAGGGCATCACTCACAGCACTAGCCAAGAAAACTTTCTTGGGTACCTGAGACTTCCTCTTTTTCGTGCACAAGTCCTTTAAGATTTTCGCGTAGGACGGGACTTGTTGGACAGCATCTAAAAGAGGAATGTTAATGTTAACCTGCTTAAATAACTCCAGAATCTTCTCCATTTGAGGATTTTGTTTATTAGACCTCAACCGGTTTGGAAATGGAACATTTTGAAAATTGGTTGAGTCTAATACTGGAGGAGGAGATTGTGGAGTTGGAACGGATCATAGAATAGGTGTCTTCGTGGAGTGAGAAGTGGGTCCATTCAGAGCAGAAGAAGAGGGAGGGGAGCCTTGTGAAGAACGGAGAATAGGCTCAGAAGACGAAGAAGAAGAAGAAGAAGAAGCGGCCGGGGTGTCATCGTTGATCCGTTTGCCAATATTGTTTTGCAGCATCCTCCCCGATCTCAGTGTGGTCACGGCACTCACATTATGGTTTTGTTGTTCAAGAGTAACGTGTGCATTATGTGGGTGACCGGGATTTGGAAGTGGCTGGAACGGGAGCTTCCCCTTTTCTCGCTCGCTCAAGGCCGCGTTCAGCTGTGCAATCTGGGCCTCGATGGTCTTGATGCTTTGCCCGTGTGCGGCAGTGTGTTGCACTAAAGATTGAATGGAAGACTGGATGTTGGCGGTGGATTGAGTCGATTGTTTAACAAACGCCTCCAGACTTCGTTCGAGCGAGGAAACCTTATCGTTGTTTGACGGAACAAAGTTGTTTGGTGGAAAAGAATTGTTGGGTGCAAAGTTGTTCGTCTGATTTTGGAAAGGTTGGGGTTGGAAGGGCTGCTGATACTGAGTTTGTTGTTGCGCTTGTTGTTGCGGTGGAGGGGCCCTTTGGAAATTGTTGCCCTGGAATTGATTCTGATTCTGATTCCAGGCGAAATTGGGATGGTTCCTCCAACCGGGATTGTAGGTGGAAGAGTATGGATCATTCCTCGGTCTTTGCTGGAAGGCAGCATTAACCTGATCCTGTCCTTGCGAGGGTAGATTGTAAGGACACTCTTTGGTCAAGTGGGAAGGATCGGAACAACAAGCGCAAATGGTACGGAGGGGGAGAACAGGGGCAGGAGCAGGAGCAGAAAATTTGCTCTCTATCGCTTCAAGCTTTCTTGTTATTGCAGCCATTTCAGCTTTCATCGCAATAGAGACATCAAGTTGGTGGATTCCTACCCTAGACTGACCGGTAGAAGTGGAGGTAGAAGAAGAAGAAGTCGGTCTGGTGCTCTCCCATTGTAGCGTTTGCTCCGCAAGGTCGTCAAAGAATTGCCACGCTTCCTCGTCAGATTTCGATAGGAAGTGGCCCTGACAGATGGTTTCCAACAACTGCTTCGTTGCTAGGTTCAGTCCCTCGTATAAGGTTTGGCAGAGTTGCCATTTTTCTATACCGTGGTGAGGACACTGAACAAGAAGGTCTTTGTATCGGTCAAAGCACTTCCAGAAGGGTTCAGAAGGAAGCTGGGAGAATTGGTTGATTTCATTTCGAATCCTTGCGGTTTTATGATTCGGATAGAATTTTTTCAGAAACGCTTTAACAAACTCGTCCCAGCTGGTGATTGAGTGGGAAGCGGTGCTATACAGCCATTTTTCAGCAAGATCGCATAGAGTGAACGGAATGACCCGTAGACGTATAGCATCGTCCGACAGCTGGGTGGTTTTCATCATGGCACAGACGTTTTGAAATTTGTTGATGAAGATATAGGCATCTTCAGATTCAAGCCCATGAAAACGTGGAAGCATGTTGATGAAGTGGGGCTTAATTTCAAAGTTGTCCCCATTGGCCGGAGGAAGAGAAAGGCAGGTGGGAAGTGCAGAATGGGTGAGATAGAAACGATCCTGGAGCGCGATTCGCTGTGGCGCTACAACAGGCGGTGGTGGTGGGATATTGGTCTCCGTAGGAGGTGGAGCCAATCCAGGGGTGGTCAAAGAGATGTTCGGATTAAATCCCGACATCGCGGAAGAAGAGGTTGGTGAAGGTGAAGGTGAAGATGTATGAACAGAATTCCGGTCAACGTCGGAGTTGGCCAGCAAAGGAAGGGGTGAAAGAGGAGTGGACGGGGTATCGACTTCGGAGTCGATCGCGTAGTCGGTAGCGACTAACGTACCGCGGACTAGACGGGCGCTAGTGTCCCGAGTCCAAGCGGACATACACTAAACGAGTTTAGTATAGTCAAAGCGGAGAAGATAAGGGTAAGAAAACGTCAATTGAGAAAGGCGATGGGTGGTGGGTGAAAAATGGATTTGGCGACAAAAGGGAAAGTTTTTATAAAAGTTTTTGATTTTTTTCTTTTTTTTTCTTTTTTAGAAAGATTTTTACAGAAATATGTACGGATATACGGTTTAAGCAATCACAAACAAGATATGCACAATCACACCTAGATCTAGGATAACCTAGGTCTACTAGACCTGCTCCTGAACTTGATTGTCGAAGTTAAACAGTGCCGAGAAACGGGCTTAAAAATACACTGATCACGAGGCCAGGTAAGTGCAGAGATAAGGGGAGGTTGTCCAACGCTTTCGCGAAGTTCCTTAATTAAATAACCCTTTCTCTTTCGGCGGTTGCGCCTTTAACACTTTCCTAGACACCCCGTAAACAATATACCGTTAAGCGAGGTTCTAAACACGGTTTATCTTCTCCTAATGAGCGCGAAGTCCTTAGGGCTGAAGTCTAGTATTTTTTTAATTTACAATGGACAATGCATATGCTTTAGTGATTTTTGGGGTCCTGGGAAGGGTGATGAAATCCCCACCCAATCTGGATTGGTTTCAAGCCCCTTAAGTCTGTATTAAAGAAATGCAAAACAGTAACAAATCAACTGCAAACAATTTTTATCTTTACGGCGCAAAGAATCCTGCACAAGAACAGTTTATTGGAAGGGGGAGAAGAGTTTGCGCAAAGAAATCTGCAGAAAACACAGTTCAGTGGAGTCCAGAGGAGTGGGGAGAAGAGAGAGACTCACCAAAAGAAACTGAAGCCCTGAAGCCAACAGATGGCCGCGTTTCCGCGGCCAAACGCATGCAACAGCCGCGGATCCGCAGCTATGTGGAGGTATTGGGCTGCCAAACTTTATGGGTGTGCTGCTGTGGTTGTCCCCTACTTGTCTGGATGTGCTGAATCTTGATTTGCTCACTGTATCTGCTCCAGATTTTTACAGTAGACCGGATGCTTCGTTTTGTCCGTCGCGGTGTAGCCGCGAAATGTGGGTCTATCTTCCCACGTCTTTGGCACTGTACTTGAACTCCGTATTATCCGACGTCTTTGGCGCCGATCTTGAACTTCGTATTTTCCTGCACACTTGCACAAAAGCTAATCAAAAACAACAAGATCGTTTTTTTTTTACAATGTATATATATATTTTATTTTTTTCGGTTATATTCACAAGTTAACCCGAAATTACACAAGGAAATAAACTACCGTCTTCCCGGCAACGGCGCCATTTGATTGTTAGAGGTTCTGCGTGTTCAAGTTTTAGTTTAAATACCGCAATCAAGACGGTTTCGCTTGTAGCTAGCCGGTTGAGTATGGGTCGTCCGCAGGGAGATGGGAGTCTTTTTCAATGTGTTTTAACGAGTTAAGTCCGAGAGTTCAGATTTGTTTGTGATTATCTAAGTGTTAAGTTGATATTTTAAAGAGAGCTTGTTAGGGTTAGGATTAGGTTAGTTTGAGTTAGGAGTCTCCACATCTTTCGTTGCCCCTCTTAATATCTGTGTTACGGTAATCGGCAACAACGGGGATTAGCACGACTTGGAAGGAACTTGCGAGTATAAGCTAGGCTTTCCAACGCATAAGTCCTTCCTTTTGGTGCTTGTCCGTCCGTTCTTGGCTCTTAGCCATAACCTCCGGTTAATTCAACCACAACCGGTCTCACTACGGGATCACCGCTATCATGTAGGATAGGGTGCCGTAAGGAGCGGATTGTGGTTCAATTAACGGGAGTCGATTTTAAGCTGTTGGGCAAGGAAAGAGTGAGAGAGATTTCCTTCTCTCAAACTTCCCTTATCCTACCCTAACAAGTATGAACTACTCACACATCATGATACGGAAAAATAAAACAAAACAAAAGAGGAAGATAGAAAGAAGGAGATTAGAAGAATACGACTAGCTATTTGAGACCTCACCTTGGCGAGGATCGAGCGTAAGCATCATTGTCGTATTAAGGATAAAGAAAAAGAGAGAAGAAAGAAACAACAAGAAAATAACAATAACTACTTAACGAATTAAAATTACAACAATTATAAAAAAGGCAAGACAAGCATGATAATAGAATGATCTTCTTTATTCATCACTCTTCACTCACAAGCTCACTACAAGTTTAATGGAGAAGAGATGAGAAGAGGAAGAAGAAAAACACTAAACCTAGCAAAATGAAAATATAAGAATGGCCCCTTTCCTTCTCAAAGTTCTGGGCTATTTATAGGCTGGAGAATGGAAATCTAGAGCAACCACCAGAACACATCTGAAAAGACCAAAATACCCCTGGAAAAGTTTTGCCTGCCGCCACTATACGGCCGCGGATCCGCGGCCTAGACCCCCTATTGGCCGCGGATCCGTGGCCCTTTGGAGGAGTTGGGCTCTCGTCTTTTTTGGGCTTTCCTGGTTAGATGTCCCCTTTATTTTGGTACATGTATTTTCTGAAAATACCTCCACATTTCTTCCAGAATTTCTGTTGAGGGAAAGGTGGACTTTTGTCAAGATTTGGCATGATTGCCTCGAGCTCCGCGTAGATTTCTTGGAACTTGTTGTTGCCATTGAGCCTTGTGCTTGAAGGTGACAATCGATTTGCCATTTTGTCTTCCTAAACTGGTATCTGGCAACATACGGATGAAGAGCGGAGACCGTGTTTTATCTGTAGTTGGCAGGAACCCGGATTTTGTCATGTTTTCCATTAATTCCACCGTTTTAGAACCGAGAACCTGTATCCTGCAATTGACTAGCAAACACGGCTCAAGAGTATCTACCGATATGCAATGTGATAAAAATTGGGCGGTATGAAAATGCAAAAATCTGATATGAACACCATATCTTCAGATGCTGAAGATGGGGTTTCCTCCCACTCCACATCTGATATGGTGTGGTAGGCACAGTCTTGGTAGGAGCCCTGTTCAGAAGATTTGCCGCTGATTCTAGCGCATAACCCCAGAAAGATCGCGGTAACTCAGCATTACTCATCATGGAACGTACCATATCCAATAGGGTTCAATTCCGTCTCTCCGATACACCGTTATGCTGTGGAGTGTATGGAGGAGTAAGCTGAGAGAGAATTCCTTTCTCTTTTAGGTAACCTAGGAACTCGGCACTTAAGTATTCACCACCTCGATCAGATCTTAGTGTCTTGATACTTTTGCCGATTTGGTTTTCTACTTCATTCTTATACTCCTGGAATTTTTCAAAAGCCTCGGATTTATGTTTCATCAGATAAATGAATCCGTACCTTGAGTAATCATCCGTAAAAGTAATGAAATAGGAAAAACCACCTCTTGCATGTGTAGACATTGGACCACATACATCGCTGTGTATGAGTCCTAAGAGCTCGCTCGCTCTTACTCCATGTCCAGTGAATGGAGTCTTTGTCATCTTTCCTTTGAGACATGATTCACAAGTGGCATAAGTTTGATATTCGAACGAGTCCAAATATCCTTCTCTATGTAACTTAGTTAACCTTGTCTCATTGATGTGACCTAGTCTACAATGCCATAAGAAAGCCTTTTTTAAATCTGGAGACTTTCTTTTTAGTGTGTTCTGGACATTGAAAATCTGGAGTTGGTTTAAGACATATATACCGTTATCCAGTGTATCGGACCCAATCAAACTATGATTAAGGTGGATGTTAACAACATCACTTACAAACGTAAAATCATAACCTTTATTTGATAACAAGGAAACTAATATGATATTACATGTTAAACTAGGTACACAAAAACAGTTATGTAAAACCAAAATATGTCCACTCGTCAATCCCAGGTGATAATCCCCGATGGACACAGCTCCCACGCTAGCTCCGTTAGCAACCTTTAGGGTCATATCACCATCCTTCAGTACCCTACGGTTTCTCAGTGCCTGCAATGAATTGCATATATGAGATCCTGATCCGGTATCCAATACCCAGGAAGTAGAGTTGATTGACAAACAATTCTCAATTACAAACACACCTGAAGTCGAAGCCACAGCTTGCTTCGGTCCCTGGTTCTTGGCGTTCCACGACTTGCAATCTTTCTTCCAGTGCCCTTTCCTATGACAATGGAAGCACTCATCCTGGGCCACTACTGGCACTGCAATCTTTTTCTTTCCCTTCGCTCCCACCTTACTAACACCTCCTCTAGGTCTGGTGGCGGCCTTCTTCTTCCTTTCTTTGGCCCTAGCCTTGGACCCGGAAGAAGAAGCACCGCTAACAAACATAGCGGGTGTTTCCCTTACCTTCTGCAAGGTGCCCTCTGCACTCCTCAACATATTAAGGAGTTCTGGAAGTTCAACTTCTTTTCTTTGAATGTTGAAATTCAGAATAAACTGGGCGTAGGTGGAAGGAAGGGACTGGAGAATAAGGTCTGTATAGAGTTCATTATCCAAAGTCATCCCAAGGTCTGCGAGCTCTTCTATATAGCCAATCATCTTTAGGACATGTTCTCCTACCGATGATCCGACGGCCAACCTCGCTCGAAATAAGTTCTTTGAGGTCTCGTATCTTGCTATACGAGATTGCTCTCCATAAAGTTCCTTTGTATGGAGAAATATGGCATCTAGTTCCATATCCTCGTGCCTCCTCTGATGTTCATTGTTCATCGAGGCAAGCACGATGCACTTGGCCTTCACGCAATCATACTCCCAAGTTTTGCGGATTTCCTTATCCGCATTACTGGATTTGGAACCTGGGACTGCAGGTGCCTTAGCGGTGAGGATGTACCCTAATTTGTCATAGGTCAAAGCCATTTTGACATTCCGCAGCCAATCTTTATAGTTTGGCCCTGTCAGTATATTTTTCTCTAAAAGTAACTTAAGTCCAGTCATTTTCAGGGTCGCTGCAAGTAGAAGAGAGAGAAGAAACACTTTAGCATGATGCTCTTGCAAGTTTAGAGTGGTTTTTAGTTTATCTAAACTGGATGGCTCCCACTGTTTCTCGAATCCTTCCTCAAACCATAAAAGAAGAATTAGCCAGGACTATTCTCACCGTACAATACTTGCTTAACTGTTCAGCCAGGCCAGTGTCGATACTTCAGGGAGGTTTTCCAACGCTTTCGCGAAGTTCTTTAATTAAATAACCTCTTTTCTCTGGGGGCGTAGCCCCGCTGACACCTTTCTCGGCACCTACTTGGTTTATAGCATTGATCATTAAGTGACGAATCTCCTGATGAGTAGCATATACTCACAGTAGGATCGGGATCCAAATATCATCGTCTGATAATGTTGAAGGAATCCTACCAGCATTCATCAAACTCCAAATGGTATGCATCTCTTTGCAAATTTCAGTTTCTTTAGAAATTCCCGATATAAATTTTTGCCCCATGCTCTTATGACCTTGGCTTTGGTCAAAATGTCATAAGTCACATGTCAAGTTCTACCCGTCATTATCTTATCAATTTGAACCCATCCGTACATACCCCTGACTTTGGTCAAATGATAATACGACTGTCCCAAACTAACTCATTTATCTATGCAACAAATGAATACCCAGCAGCTACCAAACACTATGCCTTGACTTTGGCCAAAATACATAGCTTGAATACTACTGAATACTCAAATGAAATGACGGAGGGCTACGAATGGTTTTGGCGAAACCGTGAACGTGGTGAACTTGATATAACCGAAGGAATCTGATAGCTTTTAAAAGGAGTGGTTAAAGCTCCGCAATTAAAAAATATCTTCTGTTTTAAAAATAACCGAGTGGTTTCTTTTAAATTGTTCCAACGATTAAACTTTGGTTTATTTTCTTTGCATTAATAATAATGCGTCCCATCATTAACCTATCATTGCAGAAAACAACGAAAATATAACGTCCTCTTATGCCATCCGCATTCGCCTCTGGGTCCCGTCATCACCCGTTAGGTTACTTAACTAACGGCAAAGCGAGGGTTGGGCTAGCGCGGGTGTAAAACATAAGTGACGTCTAAATAGCTATCATATATAGATATTGTACATTCGTCAGACGCAATAATAGGCATTCCAGATCACAGATGAACATTATTGGATATGCAAGCAATCCGCGTTTCTTTTGAGCCTGCAACGAAAGACGGATTACACAGTTGTGATGAATAGCCATTACCCCACCCTAGACCCCTACGGGTATGGCAAACTACCCGCCAAGTACCCGAAGTGAAGCGGTCTCCCTCAACAACGTGAGTAGGCCACTAAACACTTCAAAGTACCCGGTAGTTTGTGCACCCCACCTTGGGTCTGTCCTAGGAGCAAAAACAGTAAAATGAAATAATACAACGGTGGCTACAACCGCAACCTGGATGCGCCCCGCAAAATAATATTACAACATATTACAATTACATTAAATGAATTAAAATAATAACCCATCACAAAACCCCGGCTGATCATCACAACAGTTCAATACAGTTCATAATCACAAACAGTTAAAATCCATTAAAGAAATGTGCAACCCCCGGCCAACCGACATACTAGCAGTTAGGGAAGATTTACGAACACATTATACAATCACGATATAATCAAATTAGCAAATATCGTATAATTTCGATCGAGCAAACACATCAGATTCTACTCCCAAAACTTCTCTGTGCACCTAAGACTTGAGCAGAAAATAAACATTCCAGAAAATACAAAAATATCACAGAAGAGTTACTGGAGGAAACTGGGTTGAATCGGCTTCAACTCGGCAGCGGATCCGCGGCAGATCGGTGGGATCGGCCGCGGTTCTGCGGCTGTATGGCCGATTCAGGAACCCATTTTTCTCCAGTTACCTTATATTTCTCTGTAGGTTATTCAGCAGCTCCCTGAAAAATTTTTAGAGCCTGTTTTAAATTCGACAGAAACTTAGTGATATCGATGTCTTTTTCGGTTCGTTTTGCGTTCGAAATTCATACGACTTTGCTAATGAGTTAATTATCATTTAGCGAGGCTCTGATACCACTGTAAGTCGATGTACAACACCCCATGACTTGCGGGGAGGCGGAAAAAAGAAAAACGATCTTGTTCTATGTGTAAACATCGACTAACCGAGAATCTTTGCTAAACGATAACTAACATAAACATAGAAGTTGTTAACTACTATGAGAAGTGATTATACCTAATGAACTGTGTCCTTCTCCTTTTCGTTATCCACCTTCTCCTCGGCCTCCTCCACGTAATATATGATCCACCCGAGAGCTTTACTCCAAGCTTCACCTCTAACTTGAGGTAACTAGGTTTCTTAAAGTGCTAATCTAAGCAACCTAGGTGATATAGAGTTGGGTTATGGATTAATTAGTCTATTCTAATCCTTGGTCTCAACACATGAGTGGTAGGATTAGGGTTTGAAGAGAGAGTGAGCTTGAGGAGAGAGAAGGTGAGCATGAGAATGAGAAGAGATAATGATCTCATTTGAATATATATGAAGCATTATGTTTTATCAAATAAATAAATAAATGATTTAACAGCCATGCTTCATTTAATTCATACGGGTGATTCATCTATATGAGTCATTAACCATTTATGATGCATTAATGACATGGATGAATCACACAAATGAGTTACTAATCTCATTTAATGCTTATGCCACCTAAACCCCCAAGTCACCATCCTTCTAGAAGCTTCTCGCGAAATTACGAGAACGCCCCTCCTATCCGTGAAAACACGAAAAAACTTTAGACTGTATAAATCCAATAACCCGATTCTAGAATCTGGCTTAAACCAAAGCCGGCTAGTAAAAACTGTCCGAATGTCGTACGTGCGTAAACACACGTATGCGTCCGAACCCTTGTCGTAAAACCGTACGACCTCTATATCGTTTTGCCTAGAGCAGGGAAACTCTCTGTGTGGGACTTTAATGACTCGACTACTACGCTGGCAGTGGGTTTAACCACAGACCGCAAGCGGCACTAGCTGTACGTAACGGTCCCCAGGTAGATGTTGATAAGAAGGCCGATGAGGAAACCCATCCGAACTCCTACTGAGCCTGATGTGACAATCTCCGTACAGTCCGGTCTGTTCGTCTAAGACTATCGCATATCGGGCCTGGGGGGCGGCAAGCGTCAGTCCCCTAATAGCGGTATAAGTCGTGTCGGAGTGAAGCCCATTACACCCTGAGAAACTACTAGAACCTACCAGTAAATCTCGCTTGCCCTGGACAGGGACTTTGCGTAATGGCTCTCTGACACAGCGCGATATCAACTCCCAATACCGGGAGAGACGAATCCTGTCTAACCGCCACTGCCTCCAAGTGCTCGGGACTGCACCCAACTGCTACCTGTTTGCATGACTCCTTTGAGCCGTGGTAGGGTAGCAATCTAAGAACAGTGGGACACACTCGAGGCGAAGTAGCAGTGTCAAGTCTGCGGACTATGCTGTACTCATGTCACCTGGTAACTGTTAACTGACGACTGGTATAAAACCAACCAACAGTTCCCTGTGAGTCCTGTCCGGTGTACCCGTAACCCAACGAGCACCTGTATACTATCTCCAGTACGACGTACTGACGGCTGTGGGACAGACCATCTCCCCAACTGGGATGAGAAGCGTACACACTAGTCTACTCCGGAGTATCGATGCCCTGTCTCGATAATCCTATGACTAGGGACCTGAAAAGGATGTGCTTGTAGACTGCCCAGCCCCCACTAGTATGACTGCCATCACAATGCTGGTAGTCAAGCAAGATCCTAAGAGCTCTATCAATACGTATACTCACATTATAAGATAGAAAAACCAAGTAGCATACTACCATGTTTAGCAAGACTGTTATATACATGTGAATATCCCAAGCTTCCATTAAGTAATACACAAACTAGTATGATACAATAATGGCCCCTAGGGCATATACACTAACACCAACAAGGGAAGTTTGCGCTGTCCGAAAACTGGAGGGTTAACCCGCCAAAGAGGCATGCTCCTAAAAAGGTGGATACGCCGGGGGCATCGTGCTCGTTTGTGGAAGAAGTTCCTTAGGAAGTGGTTCTTTCAGCTAAAACTAAAAGAATGCTGAAGGATCTTCAAGTATGTCCGGCGATCAAATAGAAAAGCCCACTGGAGCCCGAGATCATTGAGGGGATGCTTAAACCGCGCCCAACACTGAAAACTGGTAATGATTGGCAAGACCTCCAGGCCAAGCCTTCGAAGGCAAAGAAGAAAACCAAGAAGCCCACGCAGCCTGATGACAAGTGCACAGACCTGCAAAAATACATTGACACGCTGGAGGAATACAACCAGAAGGCATGGACCCCAGTCACTCTCGAAGAGTTTCTCAATCATATACTCGAGAACGGAGATAGTGACGATGATGAGGGAAATGGCTCGTCGGGATAAACCGAAGAATATGTAGCGAGTTTCCACATAGTCTCCCACTCGTCGTTAAAAGACGAAGAAACTCCCTCAGCATCGGAAAGCAACGCAGAGGAACTGGGGGCAGGACCGGCGCCAGAATCCCCGGAACTATCAGAAGACCCAATTGACAGGCTGCTGAACGAAGCCCTTCAAAAGAGCAAAGCTGACCGAGAACATGAAACGACCATATACGAAAAGGCCAACCGTCGGCGTCAAGATGAAGAAACTGTAGTAAGGATGAGTCGTAAAATACTCCACCCAAGCCAAAGCACACCTGCTACAAACAAGGGCAAGATCAAAGTGGAGAAGCAGTTCGCCAAAGCCCTGTCAATGGGAATGAAGCTGCCTCCTCTTATGGAAAAAACTCCCAGGAGTACGGGCCTCGACAGAGCGAATGTACATCCGAACTACTGCTTATACCATCGGAAGGTCACACACTCCACCGAAGAGTGCAATGCCTTCAAGAAGTGGTGGCAAGGATACGTTGCCCACCGACAACACTTCAAACGGATGAAGCGCGAAGCCCGTCGACAACAAAGAAGCGCGACAGACGAGCATGAAAGAATGGCTAGCAACTGTCATATGGTTGATACCGGTTCGACAAAAGGAAAATCTCAAATTCTTACATTCGGAAGCGATTCTAAGGAAGAAATAACTCTCGGCCCTCTCTTCAAAAAATCCACTTCTGGAAAAGAAGAAGAGGAGAAGAACTGCAAGAACATTCAGCTGCGTAACCGTACGTTGTCTGAAAAGAACCTCGGGCCTACAAACAAAGGTTCGAGCAAAAGAGACAAAGGGAAGGAAAAAGTCTCTCAGGAAATTGCCCTCGGTGATAGAGTCGTCAAAGAGCTTGCAACCAAGGAACCGCTTAAGAAAAACAAGGTGGATTACAATGTCCTAGCACATCTGAGGAAGATACCTGTTGGGACTTTACCCTCGTGCGAAAATGTGCATGTTTTGGAAATAGAATCGTTTTAGAAATAATGTGCACGCGAGCTCGGTCTCATTTTAAAATTTATAAACCACAAGTGCACGGCGCATTGTAGCGAGTCGGCAAGTATGGGTCGATCCGCAGGGAATTGTGTGTTAGGTTTTGTTGCTTTAAGATTCAACAAATAACGAATTGGTTTAGTTTGTCACAAAAATATAAAACACGAAAACAAAGAAAACAAGTTAAGAAAAAAATGGCCGTGGCTTTGGCTTGGATGGTCGAATCGCGACGATTCCTTCGATGCTCCCTTGCTCATGAGTTGTCCGTCCTTATGTCGATCCCGAAGTGAAGCATGACTTGTCAAAGCGGTTGCAAAGCACAAATCATCAAGTTCTTGGATCTCGACTCAAAACACGAAACGAGTCCGTATTGTTCACTTACCGTTTGTATCTCTAAGCTTGAGGTATCAACACTAAGCACAAAGGCTAGCAAGCATACCACAACATCAAAAACACAAATTAGCGAGTGAGGGCAATTGGTTTTAGTGTTAACTTTGCTAAGTGTTTGTGATAGTATAGGGTATATGAAAACCAAGTCGTTTGTCATGCCACTTAGTCACAAAATACCATATCTAAACTTAGCAAACTTAACAACAAATTGATTTTAACTTAATCATTGTGAAATGGGGAAAGGGAGTGAGTATGGTATATGAAGAGGTTACAAAATAACCATGGTTTCAAAACACCATATCATATCAATACATAAACAATCTTTAAGTTAGAATCATATTAAGCATATTAAACACAAACAGGAGGAGGAAGGCAAAGCCTTTCATCTCATTTTCTCACCATCACCACAACCAAAGAGATTAGTTACACATAATGAAAAGAAAAGCAAGTAAAGAAACAAAGCAAAAGAACAAAGCAAATAACAAAGCAATATTATTTAACACTTGATGTAGTTGAGATACAAGATATTGGTTACTTATTCAACCTCCATAATAAAACTCTCAAAAGAAAGCTTCAAGAGGGAAGAAGAAGAAGAAACCAAGTTAAATCCCACACGACACTCAAGCTAAACCAAAAAAAACAAATGAAATTGGGTATATACATAGGGTCCTTGCTCTCTAATCTGTTCTGGTATTTATAGGCTCAACATCAGAATAAACAAACAATAAAAATGGACTGATGTAACCCTAATAAATAGTCAGAAGAAAAATGGGGGCAATAGGGACAAGGGGGTCGGCCATGTCGGTTTTGAGAAGGTTTTCACCGGTCCAAGTCCGAGCAAAGTGGCTCGTTGACTATAAGAGATTTTCTGTGTTTAAGTTTACCGCAATCAAGACGCTGTCGCTTGGTAGCTAGCCGGTTGAGAACGGGTCGATCCACAGGGAGAAGGAATCCGTTTCTTTATGTTCTAACGAGTTAAGTCCAATTAAGTTGGATTTTGTTTTAAGATCTACGAATGAGAATAAGTTGATAAAAAGCTTGCTAGGGTTAAGATTAGGTTAGTTTGAAATAGGGATCTTCTCACTTCTTTCAATGCCTTAGTTGTGAATAAAGGTGTTAGGGTAATCGGCAACAACGGGGATTAGCACGACTGGGAAGAAACTTAGTTTCTTCCTTTTGGTCCTTGTCCGTTTGTTCTTGGCTCTTAGCCCTAACCTCCGGTTAATTCAACCACAACCGGTCTAACTAGAGAATCACCGCTATCATGTAGGATAGGGTGCATTAGTGAGCGGATTATGGTTGAATTAAAGGGAGTCCGTATTTAAAATTATTTGGGCAAAGAAAGAAGTGAGAGAGATTTCCTTCACTCAAACCTTCCCTCTCCTACCCTAACAAGTGAGGAATTACTCACTCATTAGAGAGATAACAATAAAATTCATTATAAGGAAAAAGCAGATAAATTTCTATCACTAAATTTAACAAATTAAAATTTGCTGGTATTTAAAATACAATAAAAAAAAAGAATGCGAGATAAAAAAAAATAAAAACTTACTTTATTGGTGACCTCTCAAAAACGCATTACAATGGAATTGAAATTTAGATCTAGAAATTAAAAAGAGGAATAAAAAAATAAAGAGAGGCATCCTCCAAAAGAGGCACACTAATTTGGCTTTGAACCCTTCTATTTATAAATAGGAAAACCCTAGGTTTACATTCTGATCCATACACGAAATTACAGAACTACCCCAAGAGAGCCGAATCAATGCATCGACACTGCCACCGACATGTGCATTGCACGGCCGTGGTTCCGCGGCAGAAGTGCCTGTTTGGCCGCGGTTCCGCGGCCTTTTGATGGTCTTGGTGGTTCATTTTTCCAGGGTTTCTTCATGTTATTTTTGTCTTCTGTTTGGCACACTTGGTTTCTCAAAATCTCTTCAGTTCTTTTCCAGATATTTAACAGTGGACTTTTGCCTTGAGCTCCGCGTTTGAAGTATTGGATCTTGTGCCGCCCTTTGCTTTGTGCATTGAAATGCTCAATGATTTTCCATTTATTTCTTGAACTGGTAGGCGGCATTATACGGATAGTGTGCGGAAACCCGTGTTTCTCTGTTTGTTGGTCGTAGTCCCACATTTGTAGCGACTTTTCATGAATTTCACTGTAATAAGCTGAGAACCTGTAACCTGCAACTATTTAGCAGACATGGATCAAAAGTATCTACTTATATGCAATGTGATTAAGAATGGGCGATATAAAAATGCAAAAATCTGATATGAACAAATACCCCCAAACTTATCTTTTGCTCATCCCGAGCAACACCAATTTTATTCTCAAAAATTTCTAACCTCACTTTCGCAGGGAATGCGATTGCACTGATGATTGATAGGAAAGAGTGTGTTTAGTAGTTTAACCGCAATCAATAACGGTGTCGCATGCAGCTAGACCGAGATGAGTACGGGTCGTCCTCTGGGAAACGTGGAATCTTTTACTCTTACTTTAGATGTGTTGAGAAAGAGAGGAGGAATAAAGAGTTTTGTGAAAAGTTTCTAGATCTACGTTAAGCAAGAATGCAAAAATATAGATCTAGATTATTTTAGGGATGTAGATAATATAATAAGAGGGCTTGTAGAGTTCGTTAGGATTTAGTAGTTATGGATGATTAATTAAAAGTTACCCTTTTTATCCTTTAATAGATTTAAAGCTAGAACGACGGTGATGCATGTAGATTAGAGTTTCTGGAGGGAAAAGGAATCCCACTCTTAACCCTTATCTCGACACGGAACTCCGTTCATATCTAGCCTTTACCAAAACAATCATTAATCTAATCTCTAATCGCGGTCGGAACTAACAAAGAATTGTTAGCGCGCCCGATTAGGATGTTAATGATTGTTTTGATAAAGTTCATAAACTTTATAGGACTTAAAAAGGGTTTAGAGATGTTCATCATCCATTAGCCTATCCTAATCCTACGAACCCTAACAAGCGGAGAATTACTCGCGCATGTTGGGAAAAGAAGATGAAAAGACAGAGAGGGAAAACATAATGTAAAATGCAAAAGAATTAAATAAAACAACTACCTTTATTAATCAACTTGAACAATCTACACTTTATTCCTTAGAAAATGATTACAAAAACTTGGTTTGCTTCTCGAACTCTTCCGAAGGAGGTAGATGAATAGTTGATGATCAGCCTGGATGCGTGAGCCGTCTTGGACTTCGTGATCTCTTCGGCTTGATAGCTTTTCCAAGAGGCTCTCGGTGCCTTTTTATAGTGCAAAACCAGAATCTTTTGCTTCAAAAGTTGGTAAAATATAGTAGAGAATCATGCCCCAAAATCTTTCCTTCCAACTCCATGATATTGCGGCGGATCCGCGGCCAAAGGGTGAGATCTCTTGATCAATTTTCTTGTGCTTGCATCTTGTGACATGTGACAATCCTAGGCACCTTCAGAATTCAAAAATCTTTTCTCGGTTGCTTCCAGACTTGGTCTCCAAGTTTTGCTTCTTAATTTGGCAAGATTTCTTCAACAAATTGATTTGTTTGATAAATTTTTCATAACAACTTGGAAATATTCTGCACAACAACTCAAATAAGATTTTAGTAGACTTTGTTCTACTAGGATTAGGTCAATAATATTTGCATACATTTTCCTACCAAATGATAATTAAAATATATTAACACATGGAAAATAATGTTTTTACACATAAACCCTCATATGTATAATAAATTATAATAAAGTCCTTTTTTAATATGAAAATGGTAGGAAAAATGTAATACAAATGTGCAGTTTTATCAACTGAACAAATACCCCCAAACTTATCTTTGATCGTCCCGAGCAAACTAGTTTATTTAAGAGGAGAAAAAGAAAGGAGAAAACTAAGCACACTTTCGTAGGCAGACACGATTGCACTGAGCACGTGCAACAAGCCGTTAAACCTCTAGGTGTCCCTAGTAGGAGGAGTGTTGTCTCCTGAGGGTTTTCAGCGGATTACACCCACAAAATCCTATAACAAAAGAAAGATAGTGAAATTTACATATAAAGACAAGAACCATAAAAGAAATACTTCGAAAAGAAGAGTTTCCAACTATGCTAGCTTTTCAGTTGTCATGAGCCCTATCTTAATAGTCATGAAAAAATGTTAGAAATCACATTACCCCTCAATAAAACATCGTCTTTATTCTTCATTCCTACCTTTCTTCCAAACATTGATCATATAACCCCACGTGTGTGAAATGGACATCCCTACACTCGGAGAATTCAATTCAAGCTATCATACTCTTGTCCATCTACCTTAGTACTTTTTAATTTAATGAATATTAAAGATTTGCTCACATATTTTTATGCGACCGTTAATACTTCTTGAGGTACTAACCGACCGATTACTCATGTGCTTGCTGATTAGGTGATAATATTTTCCTCGTCTTGCACCACCTAAGGCTTAGCAGTGACTCCCAGACCAGTTGGCCTTAGGGCACTAGGTGAAGAGGCACCCTCGCTATATTTTTTTATTGCTGCCTTGGCGATAACAAAACCAGTGTTCATTTTTTTTTTTCACCATTTATATTTTCTTCATTTTTTTTTCATTTCCTTCATACTTTGGCTTTTGGACAAGAGCATTTCAAGGTATCCTCTACTATCCTGAGTTTCAAGACGTGTGTAAGTGCATATAGTAGGGTATCAACATTCAAATGTTTGACTTCCAGAATAGAAACTATTTTTCAGACTTATTTTTATCCTCAGATTAGTGACTTCCTTCATTTTACTAACCCTTGGGACAACAGCTCATAACTACTTATTACTAGTTCGTGTAAGAAAACTTCTAATTTTCTTGGTTTTCTTAAACTATTCCAATCTTTTGGATGTAATTTTTCACTTTCTACTCTTTTGTTATATATATAAAAAAAAATTTTAATGCCCGGTGTCAAACATAATTTAGTGAATACAAACCTCCCCCCCAAACCTGTTTTCAGCAGTGTCCTCACTGATGTAGCCTTTTGAGAACATGGACCTGTATACTAAGGGAGAGATACAAGGGGTAAAATAATAGTGAAATAAAAAATTCCCCCAAACTTATTCTTTGACACGCACAGATATTCAATCAAATCATTTTTTTACTCACCTCCATTCTTAAAATATGAAAAAGTTATCAAAACATGGAGGTGAGGCGGAGGAATTTTAGTTTTGATAAAGCGGCTCCTGTAAAAACAGGAGCTCCTCCACGGGGTCTGCAGAAAAATACGGTTTTAATCTATGCCCATTCACTTTAAAAATCGAACCGTTTTTCAAATTTTCGACTTCAACTGCTCCGTGCGGGTGTACATACCGCACCACAAAAGGTCCTTTCCAACGAGATTTAACCTTACCCGGATGAAGATGGAGACGGGAATCGTAAAGAAGGACTTGTTGCCCCGATGTGAAGGTTTTTCTAGAAAGATTTTTATCGTGGAACACTTTAGTCCTGTTCTTTACTATCACCGCATTATCGTAAGCTTCATCGCGGAGTTCGCTTAGCTCATTCAATTGCAGCTTCCGATAGCTGCCTGCATGCTCAAGATCAAAATTAAGCTCTTTAATAGCCCACATTGCCTTATGTTCAATTTCGACAGGGAGGTGGCATGCCTTCCCAAACACAAGGCGGTATGGAGACATACCAAGATCGGTCTTATAAGCGGTGCGGAATGCCCAAAGAGCATCCGTCAATTTGGTTGACCAACCCTTACGGTTTTTCGAAACCGTCTTTTCCAATATCTGTTTAATTTGCCTATTTGAAATCTCAGCCTGCCCGCTTGTTTGAGGGTGATAGGGCGTAGAAAGCTTGTGAGTGATTGAATATTTCCGCATCAAGGCCTCGAAAGACCTATTGCAGAAATGTGTCCCGTTGTCGCTAATGATAGCGCGAGGGTGTCCGAATCGCGAAAACATATTTTCTTTAAGGAACTTAATGACAACTTTGTTGTCATTAGTGTGACACGGTATAGCTTCCACCCACTTCGAGACATAATCAACCGCTAACAAGATATATAGATTCCCAAAGGAGTTGGGAAAAGGGCCCATAAAATCAATACCCCAAACATCAAATATTTCCACAACTAAAATAGGTTGGAGCGGCATCTCATTCCTTCGTGAAATCCGACCCAAATGCTGACATCGCGGACAAGTTTTGCAATGTTCAAATGCATCTTTAAATAATGTTGGCCAATAAAAGCCACATTGCAAAACTTTCTCCGCCGTTTTTCGAGGTCCAAAGTGACCGCCGCATGCCTAATCATGACAAAATGATAACACGCTCTTGAATTCATCATTAGGGACACACCTGCGAATGATTTGATCGGAACAATACTTGAATAGATATGGTTCATCCCAGTAAAAATATTTTACTTGGGATGAAAATCGAAGTTTGTCTTGTTTCGACCAATCGCTAGGTATAAGTCCCGTTGCAAGATAGTTCACGATATCCATGAACCAAGGTTCGTAGGATACATTCAAGAGCTGTTCGTCGGGAAATGAGTCATTTATCGGCACGGTCACAGTTGGCGAAGAAGTGATGCGTGAAAGATGGTCGGCTACAACGTTTTCACATCCACTCTTGTCTTTGATGACAAGATCAAATTCTTGTAACAATAGGATCCAACGTATTAACCTAGCCTTCGCATCCTTCTTCGATAAAAGATGTCGTAGGGCGGAATGATCTGTGTAAACCACAATAGGCGAGCCAATCAAGTAGGGCCTGAATTTCTCTAATGCAAATAGAACTGCCAAGAGTTCTTTCTCGGTAGTTGTGTAGTTTATTTGTGCATTATTCAAGGTCCTACTTGCATAGTAAATTACATGTGGCATCTTATCAATATGCTGTCCCAAGACAGCACCAATAGCAAAGTCTGATGCGTCACACATAAGCTCGAACGGGTGGTTCCAATCCGGAGATGATAGAACGGGGGCTGTAGTGAGTGATTCTTTAAGTGATTCAAAAGCAGCCTCACAATCCGAATCGAAGTGAAAAGTAGTATCCTTGGCCAATAGAAGGGTTAAGGGTCTAGCAATTTTGCTAAAGTCCTTAATAAATCTCCTATAAAATCCTGCATGACCAAGGAAGGATCGTATATCTTTGACGCAATTGGGACGAGGGGGGTTTTGAATGACATCTATTTTAGCTCTGTCAACCTCAATGCCTTTATGTGAAATTATATGTCCAAGTACAATACCTTCTTGGACCATAAAATGGCATTTTTCCCAATTCAAAGTCAAGTTCTTATCCTTACAGCGGGTAAGAACAGCGTCAAGATTACGAAGGCAGTCCTCAAAGGAGTCCCCAAAAATGGAGAAATCGTCCATAAAAATTTCCAGAAAATTTTCCACCATATCTGAAAATATCCCCATCATGCACCGCTGAAATGTAGTGGGAGCGTTGCATAACCCAAAGGGCATGCGTCTATAAGCAAAAGTTCCGAAAGGACAAGTAAAAGTGGTTTTATCTTGATCCTTTTCGGCGATGGGGACCTGGTTATAACCAGAGTATCCGTCCAAGAAACAGTAGTATTCGTGTCCCGCTAATCGTTCTAACATCTGGTCAATGAAAGGTAGAGGGAAATGATCTTTCCTCGTCGCGGCATTGAGTTTCCTGTAATCGATACATACGCGCCACCCAGTTTGGGTGCGTGTTTGGATTAACTCATTAGCCTCATTAGTGATGACCGTGATGCCAGACTTTTTAGGGACCACATGAATTGGACTTACCCATTGACTATCAGATATGGGGTAAATTATTCCACTGTCAAGGCACTTGACGATTTCTTTCTTTACCGTCTCCTTCATAACGGGATTTAACCGTCTTTGTGGGTCTCGGGTTGGTTTGGCTTTATCCATCAGATGTATGTAATGTTCAACAATTAAGGGACTAATCCCTTTGATGTCAGCCATTGTCCAACCAAATGCTTCTCGATTCGATCTCAACACTGCCAAAAGTGCATTCTCTTGCTCTAAGGCTAGAGAAGCGGAAATAATCACTGGCAAAGTCTCGTTCTCTCCTAAATATGCATATTTAAGATGAGAAGGTAGCGGTTTAAGATCAAGAATTGGCAGAGAGACTATAGAAGGTGGGGTAGGCGAATGATATTCGGACTCCCGAAGAGGTTCAACACTTGCATAAGATATTGACTCGGAAAGTGCTGCTGACTTTTGCAACGAGTCAACGGGTTCAATCTCAAGGTCGGACTCATTGAACATATCCTCACTGTAAAGTGGTGCAAGATCAAACGATGTCTTATTGGTGTTGTCGAGAACATCAAAGCAAAGCTCCTCATCCATGCAGCTTTCGGAAGCTATCTCGTGGATGGAACAAACATCCAACAATTGAGCAGAAGGTTCTGATGGCTGACTTCCTAGCTTGTAAATATTAAGCTCAATTGTCATTTTCCCGAAGGATAAGTTCATAGAACCGTTACGACAATTAATCACAGCGTTAGAAGTTGCTAGAAAGGGTCGATCAAGTATCACCGGGATTTGATTGCGTAGGTTTGCCACAGGTTGTGTATCCAAAACAATAAAGTCCACGGGAAATATGAATTCCCCGACTTTAATTAACACATCCTCTAGTTCGCCCCGAGGTTTGGTGATAGATCGGTCTACCATTTGGAGAGTACAATGGGCGGGTTTTAACTCTCCAATTCCTAACTGCTCGTATACTGAATAAGGAAGCAAGTTGACGCTAGCACCTAGATCGAGTAAAGCACAATTTATATTTTTACCCCCAATAGAAATAGAGATTGTAGGACAGCCGGGGTCCTTACGTTTCTTTGGTATTTGTTGGGTAAAAACTGTGCTAACATTACTCGTCATGAAAACCTTTTTAGGCACTTGAGTTTTTCTCTTCCTAGTGCACAAGTCTTTAAGGATTCTTGCATAAGATGGGACTTGTTGAATAGCATCTAGGAGAGGAATATTCACGCTAACTTGCTTAAACATTTCCACAATCTTCTCCATTTGCGGATTAGGTCGGTTGGCCCTTAATCGGTTTGGAAATGGAGCTCGATCAATAAGTTTTGGGTCCAACGTTTGTGGAGAAGACTGTGGCGACGGATTCGATCCCAAAATTGGAGTGGGCATCGACTTAGATAGATTTGGCGAAATGTTTGAGCCTTGGGGAAAACGGAGAATAGGCTCGGATGAAGGTGGAAGACTGGACGAGTTAGGGGAAGAAGAAGAAGAAGAAGGGGTATCAAATGTGTCACTATCATCAAATTGCTCACCCACTTGGTTGTTCAGCACTCTCCCCGATCTCAACGTAGTGACGGCATTCACATTATGACTTTGTGAATGGACAGGATTCGGTAGGGGTTGAGATGGGAGTTTCCCTTTCTCTCTCACACTCATTGCGGCGTTTAACTGTGCGATTTGGTTTTCTATTGATTTGATACTCTCACCATGGGAGGAGGAGTTTTTCGTTAGGGCATCAATAGAAGACCTCATCTCAGCCGAATTTTGCATGGATTGTTTCATGAACATATCCAAAGTTTGTGCAAGTGAGTTGTCAATACCGGCCACTTGTGGTGTAGAAATGTTGGCCGGATTTTGGAAATTCTATGACTGAAAAGGGGGCTGATTCTGTGGTTGTGGTTGCTGTGGAGGAGGTCTTTGATAATTGCTTTGTTGGTTTTGATTCCAAGCAAAGTTAGGATGATTCCTCCATCCTTGATTGTACGTAGAAGAATAAGGGTCGTTTCTAGGTCGCTGCTGAAAAGCAGCATTAGCTTGAAACGATGCATTCATAGGAATTCTTCCGTTAAGTGTGAAGGATCTGAACAGCAACCACAGACGGTCTTAGGAAGCGTGACCTGATTTAGGGAGAAAGATGAGAACTTGTTTTCAATAGCGTCGAGTTTCTTTTGTATCGCTGCCATTTCGGCTTTCACTGCGATGGAAACGTCGAGCTGGTGAATACCTCCCTTAGTTGTAGGTGGTCTTACGCTTTCCCACTGCAACGTGTGTTCAGCGAGATCTTCCAGATATTTCCATACTTCACCATCATCTTTAGACATGAAATTGCATTGACACATTGTTTCAAGCATCTGCTTTGTCGCTGGATTAATGCCCTCATATATAATCCGACATAAATCCCATCTTTGTATTCCGTGATGGGGGCATTGGACAAGCAGATCTTTGAAACGTTCAAAGCACTTCCAAAATGGTTCATTGGGAAACTGGGTGAACTGGTTGATCTCGCTCCTAATGTGGGCAGTCTTATGGTTTGGGTAAAACTTCTTAAGAAATGCTACGACGAATTCATCCCAATTAGTGATAGAGTGTGCGGCAGTATTATAAAGCCATTTTTCTGCCAAGTCGCACAGTGTGAATGGGAGAAGACGTAAGCGCATAGCATCTAAAGTCAATTGTGAAGTACCCATCATTGCGCATACGTTTTCGAATTTGGTGATGAAAACGTACGCGTCTTCTGACTCAAGCCCGTGAAATTTGGGCAGCAGATTGATGTAGTGGGGTTTAATTTCGAAATTATCCCCGTTAGGTGGTGGAAGAGATAGACAAGTAGGAAGAGGACCACGAATAGGATAGCATCTCTCTTGGAGAGAGATGCGCGGTGGATTCTGCTCACCTGCGGGCGGTGGCAGCGTGGTGTTATAATTAGATGGAGTGCCGTCCATCACGGTCGATGTGGTGTGTGGTGGGGGAAAAGAAGATGAAGAAGTATCGACTTCGGCGTCGATAGCAGGAACGCGGACAAGACGGGCACTAGGATCCCGTGTCCAGCCGAGCATGCACTAAGCGGGTTTAGTGCAAGTGGCAGCGTGTGTGTGATTTTAAAATTGGCTTGTTTTTGAAAAAGTGGGACTCAAGACAAATCTCCCTAAGATGCACAAGCAACCCTAGAACTAAGGTCACCTAGGTCAGTCTCTAGACCGCTCCTAAACTTCCAAAGGACAAGCCGCAGGATCAATCCTCTACCGCCTCCGTACTACCCTTGTAGCCAGGTAAGTGCCAGGTAAGTGGGAAGGAACCACGTCGTGGGCCTAATTAAAAACCACTAGCCTTTGTCACACTTTCCTAGGCACTACAAAAGTAATGCGGATAAACGATAGATTACCCACGACCTTCCTCTGTCCTTATTGAGCGCGACAGTCCTTAGAGTCTGGTCTAGATATTTTTTAAACTAATGAAGGGTTGATCTATATGCTCGGTTTGTGATTTGTGGGGCTTAGGAAGGGTGATGAAATCCCCACCTAATCTTGATTTGGTCTTTGCCCCTTAAAGTCCGTATTAAATATGCAAAACAAAACCAATCACAAAACTTTTGCAAAAAGATTTTTTTTTTTAGCGGCGCAATTTTGCAAAGAATCCTGCAGAAAATAGATTTTATTGGATTTGAGGAGAGAGAGAAGGCGTTGAGAAAGATACCAGAGAAGATTGATTCCCTAATTCTTCCAACTGGCCGCGATTCCGCCGCAGAAGGGGTGCTTTTGCCGCGGTTCCGCCGCGTGGAAGAAGGAACAGTTGATGAAATTTTTTGTATAGCCTTCTGTGCTCCTCTGGATCTCTAAAAATGTCTCTGTTTCCTGTTCTCCTTAATTCTGTGACTCCAGATCTCCTTGCAAAAATTCACGCACAAATCGTTAAATATGCAATTTGCAGTTTTGTGTTAATAATGATATGACTCGTCTAAGAATTCAACACAAATAGTAAAAGTAAAAAATTACGCACGTATCCCCGGCAACGGCGCCATTTGATTGATAGGAAAGAGTGTGTTTAGTAGTTTAACCGCAATCAATAACGGTGTCGCATGCAGCTAGACCGAGATGAGTACGGGTCGTCCTCTGGGAAACGTGGAACCTTTTACTCTTACTTTAGATGTGTTGAGAAAGAGAGGAGGAATAAAGAGTTTTGTGAAAAGTTTCTAGATCTACGTTAAGCAAGAATGCAAAAATATAGATCTAGATTATTTTAGGGATGTAGATAATATAATAAGAGGGCTTGTAGGGTTCGTTAGGATTTGGTAGTTATGGATGATTAATTAAAAGTTACCATTTTTATCCTTTAATAGATTTAAAGCTAGAACGACGGTGATGCATGTAGATTAGGGTTTCTGGAGGGAAAAGGAATCCCACTCTTAACCCTTATCTCGACACGGAACTCCGTTCATATCTAGCCTTTACCAAAACAATCATTAATCTAATCTCTAATCGTGGTCGGAACTAACAAAGAATTGTTAGCGCGCCCGATTAGGATGTTAATGATTGTTTTGATAAAGTTCATAAACTTTATAGGACTTAAAAAGGGTTTAGAGATGTTCATCATCCATTAGCCTACCCTAATCCTACGAACCCTAACAAGCGGAGAATTACTCGCGCATGTTGGGAAAAGAAGATGAAAAGACAGAGAGGGAAAACATAATGTAAAATGCAAAAGAATTAAATAAAACAACTACCTTTATTAATCAACTTGAACAATCTACACTTTATTCCTTAGAAAATGATTACAAAAACTTGGTTTGCTTCTCGAACTCTTCCGAAGGAGGTAGATGAACAGTTGATGATCAGCCTGGATGCGTGAGCCGTCTTGGACTTCGTGATCTCTTCGGCTTGATAGCTTTTCCAAGAGGCTCTCGGTGCCTTTTTATAGTGCAAAGCCAGAATCTTTTGCTTCAAAAGTTGGTAAAATAAAGTAGAGAATCATGCCCCAAAATCTTTCCTTCCAACTCCATGATATTGCGGCGGATCCGCGGCCAAAGGGTGAGATCTCTTGATCAATTTTCTTGTGCTTGCATCTTGTGACATGTGACAATCCTAGGCACCTTCAGAATTCAAAAATCTTTTCTCGGTTGCTTCCAGACTTGGTCTCCAAATTTTGCTTCTTAATTTGGCAAGATTTCTTCAACAAATTGATTTGTTTGATAAATTCTTCATAACAACTTGGAAATATTCTGCACAACAACTCAAATAAGATTTTAGTAGACTTTGTTCTACTAGGATTAGGTCAATAATATTTGCATACATTTTCCTACCAAATGATAATTAAAATATATTAACACATGGAAAATAATGTTTTTACACATAAACCCTCATATGTATAATATATTATAATAAAGTCCTTTTTTAATATGAAAATGGTAGGAAAAATGTAATACAAATGTGCAGTTTTATCAACTGAACAACTGAGCTTGTGCAACAAGCCGTTAAACCTCTAGGTGTCCCTAGTAGGAGGAGTGTTGTCTCCTGATGGTTTTCAGCGCATACTACCCACAAAATCCGATCAATTTGGCCATTGACTCTAATTCTTCAATTCAATATTCTAGCAAGAAATTCTATTATCTTCAATTTAGAAATCATCAACCCGTATTTTTCACGCTTCCTTTTCATTTAACTTAAGAACATATACGTTTTGTAAGTTTATAAAGCTTTCAGCATATCCTAAGTTTTCCTTCTAAGGTGCAATCTTAACTCAGGAATTTTTATCATCTCTACTGAAGATATAAACCCTATCTTTTATTCCTATCTCTCCTCCAGACTCTAATTATATACCCCTACGTGTGTGTAATTATCACCCCTACACTTAGAAATTCAATTCAAGCTATCATACTCTTGTCCATCTTCCAAAATACTTTTAGTTGGTGAATTTTAGATGAAATTGCTCACACATCTTTCATGCGACCGTTAATACTTCTTGAGGTACTAAATGACCGATTACAAAATGTGCTTGCGCATTTAGGTGTAATTCCTCGTCTTACAATACCTAAGGCTTAGCAGTGACTCCCAAACCAGTTGGTCTAAGGCATTAGGTGATAAAGCACCCTCGCTATATTTTTTATTTATGTTGCCTTAAGTAATTACAAAACCAGTGTTCATTTTTTATCTCTTTATTCACCTCTTATACTTTTATTTTCTTTTCCTTCATACTAAGGATTTTAGACAAGAGCATTTCAAGGTATCCTCTACTATCCCAAGTTTCAAGATGTGTGTAAGTGTGTAAAATAGGGTATATACTTTCAGAATTTGGACTTAAGTTTTAGAATTATTTTTCAGACTTATACTTCAAATAGAGCTTTCAATACTCTTCCCTTATTTCGATTTAGCCCAAGAACTGAACTCAAAATTTGCCTATTTCTAAATAAACTACAAGGGCGTATATTTTCTACAGTTAAACTTTAAGAAAGGTTATTTTTAGGGTTTTTAATTTACTAAGTTTAGGATCCAATTTTTCCTAACTAGTCAACCGTCATGTTGAACTTAAGTCAAATATGGCCAAAATGGAAATTTTCAATTTTTTCACTTAATTTTTTATTTTTATGGGTTTTAAAATAAGTATGCAAATGCAAAAATATACATTAGAATGTGAAGGAAGAAAGCTTACCGAGCACACCTCCAAACTTAAACTTGACAGTGCCCTCACTGTCAGGCTACACCAAAAGGGTCAAAATTGCTGGTACTCCCCTGTTTGTTTATTTATTTTTATTTTTATTTTTATTTTATTTTATTATTTTTTTAACAGAAAAAGAAAACAAAATATATATACACAAAAAAGTCCTCCCAAACTTAAGTGAAACGGTGTTTCTACTGTTGCCAATTTTTTTTTAAATCTCATAAACCTGTAAACTTGGGGGGGAAAATTTATTAACGGGACATGAAATACGATCGTGAAAATCTCCCCCAAACTTATTTTTGGCTCACCACTTTGAGTTAAAAAAAATTATTTTCAAGAACCAAATTATACCCCCCCCCAAACATAAATTAAACAATGTTAAGCTTTTAAAGAGGGGGGTCAAAGTTACCGGTCAATGCCAAACTTTGCAAAGACCAAAAGTCAACACCAACCATTCGAAGAATTTATCAGTGAAACGCATCGGTTGGTGGAAGGACATGTTGTATGGAGCCACGAAGAAGTGGGGAAGAGATAAGTGGTGTAAAAGAAAAGGTTTATGTCTCGATTTGTAGAGACGAAACAATAATGGTGAACGGAAACGAGAATGTGGATGATTAGGAATGGAAAGAATGGTCACATTCTCGTATGGGATAAGAAGAAATGGTGGTGGTTCGACTTCTTCAGGTAGAGGTTGATTAATCATAAAATCCGTGTCGTTTAGGAATGCGAGTTCGTCGGCGAAAATATCTTCGAAACTTTCATCGATGGTCCGATTGAATGTTTCAATGTCAATAAGTGTCGCGCCAGAATTCAACATACTTGATTTTTCAAAAATTATGGAGGTAGGAGACTCGTAAAGCTCATCTACCTTATTCTCAGAAGAGTCTAAATCAAGTTGTTTTTCTAGAATTATCGAACTCAAAATATCGGATTGTGATTCATTAACACTCGCTATCATTAAAGGAAGATTAGAAGAAGAACCAGAGAAAGTGGGAGAAAGAAGTGGAATACGAACTTGAGGGTGGAAATGGGGTGTATAAATTAGCACAATTTGTAATGACCGATGTGTAAAAAGGGATTGTGCTAATCTATCATCACACTGAGAAATGAGGTCAAATCCCTCGAGATTCGTGAGAAAACATAGGTATGTCGAACTTGGTAAACCAGACATTGAAAATGAAAGTGTAACGGTTTCTTGCAAGGTCGGAACGAGGATGGAACGAAGTGATTGAGGAAGGATATCGGTTAAAGATTTAGGAGGGTGTGCGCGGTCAATGAAAGAGATAGAATGAATTGGAAAACCCTACTTCTCAAGTAAAACTGCTTCATCCTCAATAATTTCCTCAATACTCTCCTCAAAATTTAGCTTATCTATGCAATTCTCATCAAAATCAAGACGCATATGAAGTTCGGGACAAACATTTAATGTTTCGGGATGATGAATTGGAGAGAGAAACTCATCCAAATCTGTGGTTTCATTATCCAAAATATTCGCACCGTCAATATCCTCGATCAAGTGAAAATTAAATTTCTCAGACACCTCATCAAAAGCATGGATATCAATCAATTCAGGTTCTAGAGTGGAGGTGTAGAGGTCAAAAGGATTGGTGATGGTTTCACTCGAAAGGGACCATTCACAATCAGGTAAATCAAATACTACAAAGTTGCACAACTCCTTAAACGTTCTATTTTCAACTGGTGAATCATTTGGAACACTTGATAGACATTCAAAACCGGAGTTGTGGGATTCAATTGGGGATGGGTAGGTTTGATTTGGAAGGGTGTACAGCTCACTCTTACCACTCAAATTCTCAATCTGTCCAACCGTCTCATCATACATTGGAAAATTTTGAGCTAGTTAGAATCCAGCTACCGGGTTACTAGGTTGTATGAGGGCGGCCATGGACACATTCAAATACATCATCTGTTGGTATGACGCTACCCTAAAGTCTTCCAACGCCTGTTCCAGACTAGACATGAGTTGTTAAGGAGTTTCAGTAAAAGATTCAAATTTGTTTGGATACTGAAAACTCCCAAATGGATGTGTAGAAGCAATGTCCAGAGAAGGTGTAAAAGTTGGGTAGGATGGATAGGAATAGAATGGTTGGACAGGGGTAGGATCAACATACGGATAAGAAGGTTAATGGAATTGTTGATCCAAAAAATTCACAGTGGTGAAAGGAGTGAAAGATCGGTTACGAGATTGTTCAACATGTTCAGCAATAGACATGGGTTTCGGAGTTACAACAGGACTCGAAAAAGGAGTATCAACGTAAGAAGGTGGTGAAAATTGAAATTGTTGATACAAGGTGGATTGCGGAGTCCAATTGGTTGTCTTAGACGCGTCTATCCGATCTTTCAAAGAAATTTTGGACATGGAGGGGTCGTTCGAAATTCGACCAAAACAAGAACCGTAGGAGTAATGTCTGGTTGTGGGTACCAAACTTTGGCAAGAGTTTTGCGAGGTGGAGTACCCATGATGTAATGAGAGAAAGGAGAAGAAAAAGAATGTGATTTTTTTTAATTTTTAATTTTTAATTTTTTTTTAAAAAATTTTATTTTTTTTTAAAAATTTTATTTTTTTTAAAAAATTTTATTTTTTTATTTTTATAAAAATAATTGTTTGTTTTTGGAGTTTTGAAATTTTTGAAAACGGTTTTTTTTAGAAAGAGTTTTTGCAAGAATGTGTACGGACTTACGGCAAAATTTCAAACAATCACAGTTAAAACATGCACAATCATACTTAGAGCTGTGGTCCTCAAAATCCACTAGACTGCTCCTAAATGTTTCAAAGTGACAAGTTGTGAGATATCTCTCAAATCTCCTCTTCACCGCCAATTGTGGCCAGATAAGCACAAATGAAGAAAGGAGGGTTCCGCTCACGAATCACCATGAGACGGGTCTTTTAAACTTACCTTTCTCACTTGTCTAGTCTGGACACCACAAAGTCAAGTTTAGATAAACGATTGAATGCCCACAACCTTTCTCTGTCCTAATGAGCACGACAGTCCTTAGTTGGCTGAGTCTAGCTATTTTTTAATTTAGCTCAAGGGTGATGCATATGCTTTCAGTGATTTTTGGGGTCTTAGAAAGAGTAATGAAATCCCCACCCAATCTTGATTGGTGTTATAACCCCTTAAATTCCGTATTAATTATGCAAAGCAGTTAACACACCAAAATTCTAAAACACTTGCAAAAAAATTTTTATTTGGCAGCGCAAAGAATCCTGCACAAAAACAATTTATTGGATAGGAGAAAGAAAATCTGTGCAAAGAAACCTGCAGGAAAATTTTTTCAGTGGAGTGCAGAGAAGAGTAGATGAGAAATGAGATACTCACAGAGATTTTATTTTTTGGGTTGCCGATGTCACCCTTTGACCGCGGTTCCGCGGTCAAATTGTCGATTATGCCGCGGTTCCGCGGCTGTACAGACGTTTGACTGCTTCAAAGTTGTTCCCTGTGCTGAGTTTGTTTTCCTCTTTCTGTCTAGATCTCCTGAATATTGATTTGTTCACTGAATTTGCTACAGATTTGAAACAGAGTTTGCTCCAAGCATGCATATTTGCACAAAAACCTTTCAAAAATAATAAGATGATTATTTTATTTTATTTTTATTTTTTTTGTTTTAAAATTTTTCAATTTTTTATAATTTTTAAATTTTTTTTAATTAATCCGAAATTACACAAAGAATTAAACTATTGTGTCCCCGGCAACGACGCCATTTGACTGTCAGAGATTTTCTGTGTTTAAGTTTACCGCAATCAAGACGGTGTCGTTTAGTAGCTAGCCGGTTGAGAACGGGTCGATCCACAGGGAGAAGGAATCATTTTCTTTATATTCTAACGAGTTAAGTCCAATTAAGTTGGGTTTTGTTTTAAGATCTATGAATGAGAATAATTTGATAAAAAGTTTGCTAGGGTTAGGATTAGGTTAGTTTGAAATAGGGATCTTCTCACTTCTTTCAATGTCTTAGTTGTGAATAAAGGTGTTAGGGTAATCAGCAACAACGGGGATTAGCACGATTGGGAAGAAACTTAATTTCTTCCTTTTGGTCATTTTCCGTCCGTTCTTGGCTCTTAGCCCTAACATCCGGTTAATTCAATCACAACCGGTCTAACTAGGGAATCACCGCTATCATTTAGGATAGGGTGCCGTAGTGAGCGGATTATAGTTGAATTAAAGGGAGTCCGTGTTTAAAATTATTTGGGCAAAGAAAGGAGTGAGAGAGATTTCCTTCTCTCATACCTTCCCTCTCCTATCCTAACAAGTGAGGAATTACTCACTCATTAGAGAGATAACAATAAAATTCATTATAAGAAAAAAGCAGATAAATTTCTATCACTAAATTTAACAAATTAAAATTTGCTGGTATTTAAAATACGATAAAAAAAAAGAATGCGAGATAAAAAAAAATAAAAACTTACTTTATTGATGACCTCTCAAAAACGCATTACAATGGAATTGAAATTTAGATCTAGAAATTAAAAAGAGGAATAAAAAATTAAAGAGAGGCATCCTCCAAAAGAGGCACACTAATTTGGTTTTGAACCCTCCTGTTTATAGATAGGAAAACCATTGGTTTACATTCTGATCCATACACGAAATTACAGAACTACCCCAAGAGAGCCGAGTCAATGCACCGACACTGCCACCGACATGTGCATTGCACGGCAGTGGTTCCACGGCAGAAGTGCCTGTTTGGCCGCGGTTTCGCGGCCATTTGATGGTCTTGGTGGTTCATTTTTCCAAGGTTTCTTCATGTTATTTTTTTCTTCTGTTTGGCACACTTGGTTTCTTAAAAACTCTCCAGTTCTCTTCCAGATATTCAACAGTGGACTTTTGCCTTGAGCTCCGCGTTTGAAGTCTTGGATCTTGTGTTGCCCTTATACTTTGTGCATTGAAATGCTCAATGATTTTCCATTTGTTCCTTGAACTGGTAGGCGGCATTATACGGATAGTGTGCGGAAACCCGTATTTCTCTGTTTGTTGGTCGTAGTCCCACATTTGTAGCGACTTTACATGAATTTCACTGTAACAGGCTGAGAACCTATAACTTACAACTATTTAGCAGACATGGATCAAAATTACCTACTTATATGCAATGTGATTAAGAATGGGCGATATAAGAATGCAAAAATCTGATATGAATACTCGTGTTCATGTAGTGGTCTCGAGTGCACTCAACAAGTCTACTGGTAATGTTTGTTTTCTCTAAATAAACCTGGTTCGTACTCGGTAGAAATGGAGGGAAAATGAGCTATATATCACATCACAACTTTTAGCATTAACTCATGACACCAAACCATATATGCCCACTTGCACAAGTCATGATGCCTACATGTGCCAAGACAGCCACACCATGGTCCAAGGATAAAAAGAGCTATGTGCACACTTGTATTGTGTTGGACCAAAATTGTGTACACATCTTTATTGCAAAAGAGCTCTTTGAATATCGATCGGTTTTCTGTTCTGATTACAGTGTCGGCTCCCAAACTCTATATTCGTGATATTGAGTATGTTTCCAGTATTTTATCACGAATACCTGTAATCTGTAATTACTGAGCAGACAATGGTTAATAGCACCGATATATAACAAAATTGATAATGAATGATAGGTATTAAAATGCAGTTTTCTGTGATGAACAATACCCTCACAACTGAGCATACTGGATGCTCTCCTCCTGTCCAAAAAGGCACGAGATTCTCTGATCAAGGCACTGCAAGAGCCTGATCAGTTCCAAGTTTTCTTTGTGGAAGAAAAGATAAAAGACGAGCTCGCAGAGGTTCATACAGCCGACATCACATTCGGCGATGAAGATCTCCTCCTTGGAATGTGCGAGCATAACCATCCTATATATGTCACCGGGTACTGCCACGACATTAAGATAGGGAAGATCCTGGTTGACAACGGGTCCTCCGTCAACCTTCTCAACGTGAAGGTGCTGAAGGAGATTTGCATGAACGTTCAGCACCTGGCCCGGGACAAAATTACTATTTCCGACTTCGACTCGCAGTCATCACGAACGCTTGGGGCCGTGATATTGACATTACGCTTTGGGATGCTCGTCACCGACATCAAATTTCATGTCATCGATGCCAAGACTTGCTACAACGCTCTACTCGGCCGGCCTTGGATACATGAGTACAACATCATCCCCTCTACACAATATCAATATATGAAGTACTTCAAAGACGTCCTCGAGTACACAGTTCCAGGGGAGCTAAACCCATTCTCCGTAAATGAAGTCCGCAAATATAAAGACGCTAAGTACTTCTTACCAGACTTCGAAGACATGGAAAGATGTCTTAAACCGGAGAACCAACAAAAAGCCGTCGCCACTATCCCGGTCTTTGGGAGCGATACCGAGGAAGATGAAGAGATAGTCTATTCGGGGAAATTCCAAGCCAACGGGCCCGGACCATCTACCCCTATTTTGGTCCTCGGCAGTGACTCTGAGGACGAGGCCAACGCAGTGTTCTCCGTCCACCCGTCAATGCAGACCTTCACTGGAGCTGATCAGAGTTTATAAAGATGGCCATGGTTCCACAGCGACATTACAGGGAACTTGATACGCTCGATACATACGGCGTGCAAAAGCTGCAGACGTTCTACGTCCCTCCCAGGTGAAGAGGTGAAAAGGCGATCCTCTTCTATCAGTCTACGGAGACCAGAGTGGAAAAGGAAGTCTGGCATGGTGCCGAACTTGTGCTTGACAGGCTTCAGCCAATCTATCTGCTCAGATATTACGCAGAGAGATTAAAAAGGCTATTAAGATGCCAAGGCGTACCCTTCAAACAAACCGCTCGACGAGCCCAGTTCTACAACAAGATTTGGGACATTCCCGAGACTCAGCGAAAGATGGCCAACGGGAAGATGAAGACGACTGGACTCGCATTGTCATGATTGTCCAAAAGAGGGGGTGAAGGTCCAATTTCTTCATCTTGGAGTTGATTCATCTTAACACCCGTGTCTTGTAAAAATGCGAGTTCATCAGCGAAAATTTCCTCAAAGCTTTCATCGATACCCCGAAAAATAATGTCATCAGAAAAAATAGGGTGATCGTCAGACTCAATATAAAGTTCCTCATTAGATGTTGACCCGGAAAACTCGGTGGAAGAGTCCGTGTCAAGCAACAACATATGAAAAGAGTCAGAATTATGAGGTTGATCAAGTTCGCTGCTGTCGACATCCATTAATTCGACAGAACACACATGAGCATAGGGTTCGGAGGGGTCACTTCCCAACTTGTAAATGTTAAGCTCAATTGACTTCTTTCCAAAGGATAGGGTCATAGAGCCGTTTCTACAATTGATTACTGCGTTGGAAGTGGCCAAAAAGGGTCGACCGAGTATCACCGGGATTTGATTGCGTGGGTTTGCTACAGGTTGTGTATCTATAACGATAAAGTCTACAGGGAATATGAATTCCCCGACTTTGATTAACACATCCTCTAGCTCACCCCTAGGTTGGGTGATAGATCGATCGGCCATCTGAAGAGTGCAATGCGCAGGTTTTAACTCTCCGATCCCTAATTGCTCATAAACCGAATACGGAAGCAAGTTAACACTAGCACCTAGATCGAGTAGAGCACGATTGATATTTTTACCCCCAATAGAAATTGAAATTGTAGGACTTCCGGGGTCCTTTCGTTTCTTGGGTAGTTGTTGTGTAAAAGCAGTGCTCACATTACTCGCAAGGAAAACTTTTTTAGGTACTTGAACTTTTCTCTTCCTAGTGCACAAGTCCTTTAAGATTTTTGCATATGACGGAACTTGTTGAATAGCATCTAGGAGAGGAATATTTATGTTAACTTGCTTAAAAATTTCCACAATCTTCTCCATTTGTGGACTTGGTCTGTTGCCCCTCAACCTGTTTGGATAAGGTGCTTGATCAATAAGTTTTGGGTCCAATGTTTGTGGAGAAGATTGTGGGGATGGATTCGATCCCAAAACTGGAGTGGGAATCGACTTAGATAGATTTGGCGAAATGGGCGAAGGGTTCGAGCCTTGGGGAAAACGGAGAATAGGCTCGGATGAAGGTGGGAGACTAGACGAGTTAGGGGAAGAAGAAGAAGGGGTATCAAATGTGTCACTATCATCAACTTGCTCACCCACTTGGTTGTTCAGCACTCTCCCCGATCTCAACGTAGTGACGGCATTCACATTATGACTTTGTGAATGGCCAGGATTTGGTAGGGGTTGAGATGGGAGTTTCCCTTTCTCTCTCGCACTCATTGCGGCATTTAACTGTGCGATTTGGTTTTCTATTGATTTAATACTCTCACCATGGGAGGAGGAGTTTTTCGTTAGGGCATCAATAGAAGACCTCATATCAGCCGAATTTTGCATGGATTGTTTCATGAACATATCCAAAGTTTGTGCAAGTGAGTTGTCAATACCGGCCACCTGTGGTGTAGAAATGTTGGCCGGATTTTGGAAATTTTGTGACTGAAAGGGGGGCTGATTCTGTGGTTGTGGTTGCTGTGGAGGAGGACTTTGATAATTACTTTGTTGGTTTTGATTCCAAGCAAAGTTAGGATGATTCCTCCATCCTTGATTATATGTGGAAGAATAAGGATCGTTTCTAGGTCGCTGCTGAAAAGCAGCATTAGCTTGAAACGATGCGTTCATAGGACATTCTTCCGTTAAGTGTGAAGGATCCGAACAGCAACCACAGACAGTCTTAGGGAGCGTAACCTGATTTAGGGAGACTGATGAGAATCTGCTCTCAATAGCATCGAGTTTCTTCTGCATCGCTGCCATTTCGGCTTTCACTGCGATGGAAACATCGAGCTGGTGTATACCTCCCTTAGTTGAAGGTGGTCTTACGCTTTCCCACTGCAAAGTGCTTTCTGCAAGATCTTCCAGATATTTCCAAGCTTCGCCATCATCTTTAGACATGAAATTGCATTGACACATTGTTTCAAGCATCTGCTTTGTCGCTGGATTAATGCCCTCATATATAATCCGACATAAATCCCATCTTTGTATCCCGTGATGGGGGCATTGGACAAGCAGATCTTTGAAACGTTCAAAGCACTTCCAAAATGGTTCATTGGGAAGCTGGGTGAACTGGTTAATCTCGCTCCTAACATGTGCAGTCTTATGATTTGGGTAAAACTTCTTAAGAAATGCTACGACGAATTCATCCCAATTAGCGATAGAGTGTGCGGCAGTATTATAAAGCCATTTTTCTGCCAAGTCGCATAGTGTGAATGGGAGAAGACGTAAGCGCATAGCATCTAAGGTCAATTGTGAAGTACCCATCATTGCGCATACGTTTTCGAATTTGGTGATGAAAACGTACGCGTCTTCCGACTCAAGCCCGTGAAATTTGGGCAGCAGATTGATGTAGTGGGGTTTAATTTCGAAATTATCCCCGTTAGGTGGTGGAAGAGATAGACAAGTAGGAAGGGGACCACGGATAGGATAGCATCTTTCTTGGAGAGAGATGCGCGGTGGATTTTGCGCACCTGCGGGTGGTGGCAGCGTGGTGTTATAATTAGATGGAGTGTCGTCCATCACGATCGATGTGGTGTGTGGTGGGGGAAAAGAAGATGAAGAAGTACCGACTTCGGTGTCGATAGCAGGAACGCGGACAAGACGGGCACTAGGATCCCGTGTCCAGCCGAGCATGCACTAAGCGGGTTTAGTGCAAGTGGCAGCGTGTGTGTGATTTAAAAATTGGCTTGTTTTGAAAAAGTGGGACTCAAGACAAATCACCCTATGATGCACAAGCACCCTAGAACTAAGGTCGCCTAGGTCTGCTAGACAGCTCCTAACTAAGGCTAGAAATAGGACCTCAAACCGCCTCTTCACGGACAAGTACGGCCAGGTAAGTGGGAAGGAACCACCACTACAGTGGGCCTAATTAAAAACCACTAGCCTAGACACCGCAATGTCAGTTAGGATAAACGGCCGATGCCTATACTAGTCTTTTTCCTATTGAGCTCGACAGTCCTTAGAGTCTGGTCTAGATATTTTTTTAAATTAATGAAGGGTTGATCTGTATGCTCGGTTTGTGATTTGTGGGGCTTAGGAAGGGTGATGAAATCCCCACCTAATCTTGATTTGGTCTTTGCCCCTTAGAGTCCGTATTAAATATGCAAAACAAAACCAATAACAAAACTTTTGCAAAAAGATTTTTGAGCGGCGCAATTTTGCAAAGAATCCTGCAGAAAATAGATTTTATTGGATTTGAGGGGAGAGAGAAAGAGTTGAGAATCTTACCAGAGGAGTTTGAGCCCTTGATCCCCTTGTCAGGCCGCGTTTCAGCCGCAGATGCTCCTTTGTGCCGCGGTTCCGCCGCAAGGTGGATGGTTCAGTTGCTGAAAATTTTTCTGCGTCCCTCTGTGCTCCTCTGGATCTCTAAAAATGTCTCTGTTTCCTGTTTCCCTTAATTCTGTAACTCCATATCTCCTTGCAAAAATCCACGCACAAATCGTTAAATATGCAATTTGCAGTTTTGTGTTAATAATGATATGGCTCGTCTAAGAATTCAACACAAATAGTAAAAAAAAATTACGCACGTATCCCCGGCAACGGCGCCATTTGATTGTTACGAAAAATCGTGTTTGTAGTTTAACCGCAATCAATAACGGTGTCGCACGTAGCTAGACCGAGATGAGTACGGGTCGTCCTCTGGGAAACGTGGAACCTTTTAATTTTACTTTAGATGTGTTGAAAAGGAGAAAGAAATAAGAATGGTTGTAGGATGGTTTCTAGATCTACGTTTAATAAGAATGTAAATATAGATCTAGAATAGTTTAAAGATGTGATTAATTATAATAAGAAGGGCTTGTAGGGTTCGTTAGGATTTAGTAGTTATGAATGATTAATTAAAGTTGCCCTTTTTATCCATTAATAGATTTAGAACTAGAACGACGGCGATGCGTGTAGATTAGGGTTTCTGGAGGGAAAAGGAATCCCACTCTTAACCCTTATCTCGACACGGAACTCCGTTCATATCTAGCCTTTACCAAAACAATCAGTAATCTAATCTCTAATCGCGGTCGGAACTAGCAAAGAATTGCTAGCACGCCCGATTAGGATGTTAATGATTATTTTGATAAAGTTCCTAAACTTTATAGGACTTAAAAAGGGTTTAGATATTTTTCATCGTTCATTAGCCTACCCTAATCCTACGAACCCTAACAAGCGGAGAATTACTCGCGCATGTTGGGAGAAGAATATGAAAAGAAAGAGATGGAAAACATAATGTAAAAGAAAACAAACAATTAAATAAAAACTACCTTTATTAATCAACTCCTTCAACTACACTTTTAATCCATAGAAAATGATTACAAAACTTGATTTGCTTCTCGATCTTTCCTAGGGAGGTAGTCGAACAATCGATGATCAGCCTGGATGCGTGAGCGTCGGGAGCTTCGTGATCTCTTCGGCTTGATAGCTTTTCCAAGATGCCCTCGGTGCCTTTATATAGTGAAAACCCAGAATCTTTTTGTTGCGAAGTTGGTAAAATTCAGCACTTGAAAATCTCCCAAAATATTACATTCTGACCTCATCAAACCGCGGCGGATCCGCGGCCCCAGGGTGGATTTGGCCGCGGATCCGCGCTCCATGGTGTGGATCATTTTGTCGTTTTTCTTGGGCTCTCTGATGGTGACATTTGGCATTCCTAGGCTTCTTCAGAATCTGAAAATATTTTCTCGGTTGCTTCCAGACTTAGTCTCCAAGTTTGCTCTTTAATTTGGAAAGTATTCTTCAACAAATTGATTTGTTTGTTAAATCCTACATAACAACTTGGAAATAATCTGCACAACAACTCATATAAGATTTTAGTAGACTTTGTTCTACTAGGATTAGACCAATAATATTATTTGCATACATTTTCCTACCAAATGATAATTAAATATATTAACACATGGAAAATAATGTTTTTACACATAAACCCTCATATGTATAATATATTATAATAAAGTCCTTTTTTTTAATATAAAAATGGTAGGAAAAATGTACTACAAATGTGCAGTTTTATCGACTGAACAGTTCCACAGCGACATTACAGGGAACTTGATACGCTCGATACATACGGCGTGCAAAAGCTGCAGACGTTCTACGTCCCTCCCAGGTGAAGAGGTGAAAAGGCGATCCTCTTCTATCAGTCTACGGAGACCAGAGTGGAAAAGGAAGTCTGGCATGGTGCCGAACTTGTGCTTGACAGGCTTCAGCCAATCTATCTGCTCAGATATTACGCAGAGAGATTAAAAAGGCTATTAAGATGCCAAGGCGTACCCTTCAAACAAACCGCTCGACGAGCCCAGTTCTACAACAAGATTTGGGACATTCCCGAGACTCAGCGAAAGATGGCCAACGGGAAGATGAAGACGACTGGACTTGGATACGTTCGGTCCAAGAAACGGGAGCGACTCCATGGTTGCCTGTTCATATCAGAATTTTGCATTATTATATTCCCCATTCTTAATCATATTGCAAATAAATAGGTGATTTTGATCCATGTCTGCTAAATAGTTGCAGCTTACAGGTTCTCAGAACAATACCGTGAAATTCAGGAAAAGACGTTACAAATGTGAGACTACGACCAACAAATAGATGAATCTGTATGATACCGCCTACTAGTTTAAGGAACAAACAACGATCAATGAACAGTTCAATTGCATAAAGTACGAAGGCAGCACAAGATTCAAGACTTCAACGCGTAGGTTACGGTAAAAGTCCACAAATTCTGCACTGTTGGGAATCTGGAAGAAAGTAGAAAATATTCTGAAAAACCAAGTGAAGAAAATAGCATAAAAAGGCAACATGAAGAAACCCTGAAGAAATGTGCCAGAGATCCCACAAGATGGCCGTGGATCCGCGGCCAAACATGGCATTCCGCCGCGGATCCGCGGCCGTGCAGTGCACGTATCGGTGGGTGTCGGTGCTTTGACCCGGCTTTCTTAGGGTAGTATTGTAATTTCAAATGTGGATCAAATGTAAACCCTAGGGTTTCTCCTATCTATAAATAAGAAAGCCTACAGCCTCTTTTGAGGCATGCCTCTTTTTATTTTCTAGTTTAAATTTTCAATTCCATTGTAATCATCAAGAGGTGTCAATAAAGTAAGTTTTTATCTTGCAATTTTCATTTCGTCTTTTATTTCTGCAATTTAGTATCAGTCTTTTATTATCTGCAAGTTAATTAGTCAATTAAAAAGAAAATTATAAAAATGAATTTCATCGTAACATCCCTAATGAGTGAGTAATTTTTCACTTGTTAGGATTAGGTTTGGGGTAGGTTTGAGAGATGGAAATCTCTCACTCCTTTCTTGCCCGTATAATACTTTAAATTAGGACTCTATGATAATCAAACGCACACCGCTCACTACGGCACCCTATCCCACGAGATAGCGGTGATTCCCTAGCTAGACCGGTTGTGGTTGATTTATATAGAGGTTAGGGCTAAGAGTTAAGAAAGGACGGACAAGGACCAAAAGGAAGAAACTATGTTTCTTTCTAGTCGTGCTAATCCCCTTTGTTGACTATTACCCTAACACCTATGTTCTTAATTAGGGCATAGGAAGCAGTGAGTAGAATTCTCTTTCCAAACTAACCTAATCCTAACCCTAAAAAGGTTTTAATCCAAATTAAATTCAATCTTAGTTTTTATAAAAATCAAAACCTACCAAAAATAGGACTTAACTCGTTAGAACAATAAGAAAAGAACACGTTTTCCCTATGGACCGACCCGTACTCAACCGGCTAGCTACCAAGCGACACCATTATTGATTGCGGTATTCTTAACTTTGATTTTAAAATGCTTACGCAAAAGACGATCAATCAAATGGCGCCGTTGCCGGGGATCAACGTTAACGGTGTCGCTTGGTAGCTGCCGGGGATCAATGTTAACGGTGTCGCTTGGTAGCCGCCGCACCGCTCACTACGACCAACAAATAGATGATAGGTCGTTGTAGTATAGTGGTGAGTATTCCCACAAGTTTGGGGATGATAGGTGTCACGCCCCGCTTCCCGGTATACGGCGAAGGGGACGCGACGAGGCCCGCTATGTATATACTTAGAAGTACATACGCTGAGCGTATCTAAGCAATATAAAATAAATACGCAAGAGACAAGGGATAATAAAACAGCAACTTTTATTTATTAACATTCTTTTGTACAATGCATGAAAAGGAAATACAACTGAAATAAAAGATGCCTAAATTATGGCATAACAGGAAATGAAAAGTACAAAGAGAAAAAGTGTACAATAAACTAAAATGCAGGGTCTTCAGCAAACTGCTCCAAGTCTTCTAGCGATGGCTCGATCTCTGCCGGGTCCAAATCACCTGACGACATTCAAAGAAAAAAGAAATAGAATGTCGTCAGCAAACAGGTCGCTCGGTAAGTCCCAGAGATAGGGGAGTAATAGACAGGGAGTAAGAGAGAGAGAGAGAGAGTAGCTTTTACAGTTGTATTATATTATTATATTATTGTATTTAGTGTTAACGCTGTTGTTTGTAGCTTGGTACAGAAGGATGCCAGTGTATACGAGAGGAGTCTCACTTGCCCCGGAGACTAAGGTATCAGGAACTCAAGGAACCGTTTATGCCACGGTACAACAGCAACTGGATTCATGTTAGGTGTCTTAATCTTACCGTCTCATGCCACTTTTAACACCTTCCGTACCAATCTACCCCTTAAACCCCACGATGTCTTATTTGTATTGTTATCTTGTAAATTGTATTGATTGTAAGTTTGATTAACTGACTGACCGAAATCATGATATCAGGAAACGGTTGTAACCGTAGAGTCATATAAATGGAATACTGAGAATCATGTAAAAAGAATATATCCATGGTTCGGTTCGGTCAAGTTGTATAAATTGATAATTGGATTCATGGATTCATGTGTTCATATTGAATTGGAATCTTGTAAATTGTAGATTGACCCGAATCATATTCAAGTCAGATTAATCAGACTCAAACCCGAGTCAGACAATCAGGAATGTGAATCGAAGTCTTATAATTGCTAGGGTCATTAGGGTAATTTATAAAACTTGAGGGGGTTTTATGTAAAAATACTTTTATATACTTTTCAAAATACGCCTCAAGTATTTATTGTCCGTCTTTAGAGTTGTAATAAGGGTGGATTTTATGTGGTGACATTTCTAGTGAAAATATCCTAGTTTTATAAATAAGGGTATTTATCGGTAATATTGATTTATTTGAAGTTCATGGTATTTTAGTGTAAAATTTATTATTGTGATTTTTAGAAAAAGGTGGAAAATAGATATTTAAATGATAAATATACAAAAATAATAAATATTTTATATTCCAAAAATCTCATTTTCTTAAGATGTCGTATTTTAAACCTTTCGAGACCGAATGCTCCTTGCGGGGGTCTGAATCTCGCACTACTAGGCCCGAGGATGTGTGATGATCCGCACCATCCCAAACGGGTTCCCCAAAAATGGGTTGTAGCGGCGCTTTGCAGAGATTGTAAAATACTAATCCTTTAGAAAACGGTTTTATAAAGTAAAAGGTATTTATTTGCAAAGTGTAATTTTCCGTATTTTAGATTCTAGGGTTTGCTAATCCAACTACCCTATTTCTAAAGGGTCTAAACGACAAGTCGTTAGAAGCCTCAAATCGCCTCTTCACCGCCAATTGTGGCCAGGTAAGTACAAATGAGGAAAGGAGGGATCCGCTCACGAATCGTGAGACGGGCCTTTTAAAGTTACCTTTGCTCACTTGCCTAGCCTAGACACCACAAAGTCAGGTTTAGATAAACGATCGATATCCACAACTTATCGTGTTTTCCTAATAAGAGGTATTTATTTAAAAGTGTATCAAAACTAAAACTTCTAGAAATGATTTTATTAAGAATATGGTATTTAAATGAAAGTATTGTTTTTATCGTATTCTAAGTTTTTTATGATGTCGTTTAGGGTTGTATTTGCTTGTGTGTGGAGGTAGGTCATTAACTCGTGTTCTACTTTAAATGTATAGCAAAGTTTAAGGGGTTAAATGTGAAATCGAAACATTGTGGTATTAAAGTGAAAAATACGATAAATTGGAAAGGCTATCATTTCATGTGAGAAAACCTGTTCAAATTATTTGTTAAGTGTTTAATAGTCAACAATAAGATGTTTAAGCATGATTGAATTGGTGAGAAGTGAAATTTTATAGAAAACCAAATCGGGAATCGGATTTGTTCCGATTTCGTCGGGTTTTGTAATTTCGTATTTTTAGAATAGAAAAGAGGGATAGAAAAGGGACTTACGGGTTTTAGATTACATGATAGAGTGAGAGGGAACTAGAGGAATTGCCGATGCGTTGCGTCGTCGCCGGTAGTTCCTAAAAACGTCACCGGAATTTCTGCCGGAATTTCGTCAGAGTTTCACCGCGAGCTTGTTTTTAAAGTACACAACTCTTGGAAAATTTTGAGAGAGTGAGCTTAGGATTTTAAGATGAGAGGGTAGAGGGGAGGGGGTGTATTTATAGGGTAGGCTAGGGGTAGGGTAGGTGAAGGGTTTTTAAATAAAATAAAAATAAAAATGTATAAAATCATTAAAAATTGGAGTAAATAGGGTATATGAAATGTTTTAATGTAAAAATGTATTAAAAAATTATTAAAATGGAGTAAATAGGGATTTCAAAGGTCTCTGAAATCGATCTAGGAATTTGAAGTGTACAGGGGGTTTAGAAGCTGAAAAGTCACAACTTTCCAGTTGATGACTCGCCGAAATCGGCAACTCCGGCCGGCGGCGGCGGGCCGAGTCAACCGGTCCACCGGCCGAGTTGGCCGATCCGGGCCGAGTCAGGGTGGCAGGAGGTGGGGGGTCATCAGATGGGGCCTCTGGTGTATTTAGGTTTTCAGGTGCAGTTAAAGTTTTGGGAGTTATGGTGTGTGGACTGTTGGGCTTCCAAAGAATTTAAAACAAAATAATATTAAAAATAATGTGGGGCAGGGGATTTGAACTCTGGTGGCTTGGTTCAGCAATGCAAGGTATTACCAATGAGCTACAAGCTATTTCTTGTAATTAAATTGCTAATTAATTACTTAAGTCTTGTGCTCAGGCAATAAATACCCCTTTAAGGATTTTGAAAAAAAAACAATTTAAAAATTTGTATAGGAAAAAGTGTATAAGAAAATTAGGGTTGTTACAATAGGTCGTTGTAGTATAGTGGTGAGTATTCCTGCCTGTCACGCGGGTGACCCGGGTTCGATCCCCGGCAACGGCGCCATTTGATTGATCGTTCTTTTGCGTGCGTTTTAAAATCAAAGTTTAGATATACCGCAATCAATAACGGTGTTGCTTGGTAGCTAGCCAATTGAGTACAGGTCGGTCCACTCGTTTTCTTATTGTTCTAACGAGTTAAGTCATATTTTTGGTAAGTTTTGATTTTTATAAAAACTAAGATTGAATTCAATTAGGATTAAAGCCTTGCTAGGGTTAGGATTAGGTTAGTTTGGAAAGAGAATTCTTCTCACTGTTTCCTTTGCCCTAATTAAGAACATAGGTGTTAGGGTAATAGTCAACAAAGGGGATTAGCACGACTAGGAAGAAACGTAGTTTCTTTCCTTTGGTCCTTGTCCATCCTTTCTTAACTCTTAGCCATAACCTCTATGTAAATCAATCACAACCGGTCTAACTAGGGAATCACCGCTATCTTGTAGGATAGGGTACCATAGTGAGCGGTGTGTGTTTGATTCAAATAGAGTCCTAATTTAAAATATTATACGGGCAAGAATGTAGTGAGAGATGTCTATCTCTCAAACCTACCCAATCCTAACCCTAACAAGTGAGAAATTACTCACTCATTAGGGAAATTACGATGCGATTCATTTTTATAATTTTCTTTTTAATTACCTAATTAACGTGCAGATAATAAAAGACAGATACGAAAATTGCAGAAATTAAATTGCAGATAAGAAAAATTCAAGATAAAAAAAACTTACTTTTATTGACACCTCTTGAAGATTACAATGAAACTAAAATTTAATCAAGAAATTAAAAGAGGCGTAATTCCTCGTCTTGTAACTCCTAAGGCTTTAGCAGTGACTCCCAAATCAGTTGGTCTAAGACACTAGGTGATAAAGCACCCTAGCTATATATTTTTTTATTTTACACAGCCTTAAGTAATTACAAAACCAGTGTTCATTTTTTTCTTTAATATCTCACATTTCACACTTATACTTTTATTTTTTCTCATACTAAGGACTTTAGACAACAGCAATTCAAGGTATCCTCTACTATCCCAAGTTTCAAGGTGCGTGTTTGTGCAAATTGTAGGGTATATATTTTCAGAATTTAGACCAAAGGTTCGGAATTATTTTTCAGACTTACACTTCAATAAAAATTTCAATACTCTTCCCTTATTTTGACTTAGCCCAAGAACTGAACTCAAAATTTGCCTATTTCTAAATAAACTACAAGGACATATATTTTCTACCGTTAAACTTTAAGAAAGGTTATTTTTAGGGTTTTTAATTTACTGAGTTTAGGATCTAGTTTTTCCTAGCAAGTTAACCGTTTTGTCAAACTTAAGTCACAGATGGCTAAGTCAGAAAAAAAAATCTTTTTGGTTTTTCAATTTTTTATATATCTTTTTTTTTAAATTTTTTTTCAATTTTTATAAATTTTTTTATAAAGATGCAATGCAGAATTAAATATGCAAAGAAAGAAAAGAAAAAAATATGTACAAAAATTAAAAATATGCAAATGCAATGATAACTATTTACAAACCACCTCTTCCCCCAAACTTACCAAAAGCAGTGCCCTCACTGCTCATGTCCTCACCATCCCCTTGAACGTGAACGGGAACATTCCTTTCTTACTAGCAGCGTAAATACGCCATGTTCAATCTCTGTCACCCGGTTATCCAAGTTGGTCACCATCCCTACCAACCTATCAATCCCCCTAGTAGCTCTTCTAAGCAGACGTGCATGTTCTGCGGGGCCAAGCTCTTCCTCGCTCGCGGTCGAGTTGGAGCTTGGTGTTCTGGTTGGTACATGTTCGGCCGGATCTGTTCGCGACCATACATCAGTTAAGCGGGTATAGGACATGGATATGCCCTCAATAAGAGGCCTAATGGGTATACCTCCATGCATGTAAAACTCAAATTCCTCTACAAAGAGGAAATAGCGACACAGTTGTGTCACTAACATAGGGGATGGGTAATTTGCGGCCTTTTTGCCAGCACCAATTGAATTGAGTAAAACCGTGCACATATCAAATCTAGGGTTTCTAGTCATTAAGATGTGCACGATATGAAGAGATGGGGTGAAAAATGTTGTGTTATGTGAACTGCCAAAAATGTTGTTTTGTACCCAACGGCACACGGTTAATACATTGGCGAAGAGGGTTCTAACCTGTATGCCCTTCCTAGGTTCCCTCGAACAGTCACTACCCATTAAGGGTAAGTGTCTTCAAATTGAAGGGGTTGGTCGTGAACAGGTAATTTAGGAATTAAGGTGACTTCATGGATGAAGTCCCTATCAATGATTATTTCCCTATCGCCCCAAAGTAATTTAATAAAACCGTATTGTGCTAGGCAACCTTCCTCCATGCACTCGTAAAAACGAGTGACTAGATCTGAAAAAGCGTAGGCATTAGGATGATTAAAAATTAAAAAGTTCCACCCTCGCCGTGTGATCTCGTCACCAAAATAACTCCCGTAAATTGTGTGTGTAAAGATTTGTGAAAAATCTCGTTCTAATTGCATGGTTGGTGCCATTCAGAAAGTTCACAGATTTATAAAAAAATTTAACAGAGAGGGATAGATTATGCAAACCTCCTCTGAAAACATTTAGAGGGAGAAGAGACCAGGGAGCGGCGGCAACGCAGCCGAAGGCGGGGTTTGGCGGCGGAAATGCGGCGGCGCAGGGAGATCTCGCTGCAAAAACTTGAGCAGCGGCTAAGGTGTTTAAAGAGATGAAATTAGGGTTTGGTAAAAGACGGAGAGGGTCGGGTTTTATTTATAGGGGGAAATGTTTTGTTTATTTGCAAAAAGCCCCTCTTAAAAAGAGGAAATTATTTGCAAATAATTTTTTTTTATTTATTAAAACTGGAAATTTACAAAAATGCCAAATTTTTTTTTTATTTTCAAAAAAAAATTTATTTTTATTTTGTTTTTATATATAATTACAAGTTATACATACCCCCAAACTTGTTTGAAGCAGTGATTTGGCTAGATAATCGAAATTTAGGGATAGATGGAGGAAGATCAGTCAATGTAGATCGGCTCCTGCAAAAACAGGAGCTCCTCCGAAGGGTCCGTAGTGAGGAACGGTTTAAGTCTATGTCCGTTCATTTTAAATAGTGAACCGTCCTCCGGATTTTCTAGATCGACCGCACCGTGCGGATATACGGTGCGTACCAAAAATGGCCCTTTCTATCGAGATCTGAGTTTGCCGGGATGGAAATGTAACCGAGTGTTGTAAATTAAAACCTGTTGACCAGGTTTGAAAGTCTTGCGCATAACGTGTTTATCGTGGAACACCTTCGTTCAGTTTTTGACAATTACAGCATTCTCGTAAGCTTCATCCCGAAGCTCGTTCAATTCGTTCAACTGCAGCTTTCTATTGCTGCTCGCATCTCCTAGAGATAGGTTCAACTCTTTTATTGCCCAAAATGCTTTATGCTCAATTTCGACTGGAAGGTGGCAAGCTTTTCCATAAACAAGCCTATATGGGGACATGCCAAGATCGGTCTTATAGGCAGTTCGGAATGCCCAAAGGGCATCAATGAGTTTTGACGACCAATCTTTACGGTCTTTGGAAACCGTTTTCTCCAATATCTGTTTAATTTGCCGATTTGAAATCTCGGCTTACCCACAAGGATGATAGGGCGTTGACAGCTTGTGAGTAATGAAGTATTTTCGCATCAAAGACTCGAAAGTCGTATTACAAAAATGAGATCCATTATCGCTGATAATTACACGGGGGTGCCCAAAACGAGAAAAATGTTTTCTTTAAGAAATCTAACGACAATCTTGTTGTCATTAGTTCGACTGGGCACAGCCTCGACCCATTTAGAAACATAGTCAACAGCGAGTAGAATATACATGTTCCCAAAGGAATTGGGAAATGGTCCCATAAAGTCGATCCCCCCAAACATCAAAAATTTCAACAACCAATATTGGTTGGAGCGGTATTTCATTTCTCCTAAATATCCGGCCCAAGTGTTGGCACCGGGAGCATATCTTGCAGTACTCATGTGCGTCTTTAAAAACTTATGGCCAGTAGAAGCCACACTGCAAGATCTTTTCTGCTGTCTTTTTAGGGCCAAAATGCCCGCCACACGCTTGATCGTAGCAGAATGACAGCACGCTCTTAAACTCATTGTCGGGGACACACCAACGAATAATTTGGTCGGGACAGTATTTGAATAGATACGGTTCATCCCAGTAAAAATGTTTTACCTGAGATAGGAATCTGAGCCTGTCCTGATTCGACCATTCGTTTGGTATAAGTCCGGCGGCCGAATAATTTACGATATCTGCGAACCAAGGTTCGCATGACACAGTCAAGAGCTGCTCATCTGGAAAAACATCTTTAATAGGAATTTGAAGTGTAGGCAAAGAAAGAAGGCGTGAAAGATGGTCGACGACTACGTTTTCGCATCCTCTCTTGTCTCTGATGATAAGGTCAAATTCTTGTAGTAAAAGGATCCAACGTATCAGCCGAGATTTAGCATCCTTCTTCGCGAAAAGATGACGAAGAGCTGAGTGGTCCGTATAAACGATAACTAGAGAGCTGATTAAATAGGGCCTGAATTTTTCTAATGCAAATACAACAACTAAGAATTCTTTTTCAGTTGTTGTGTAATTTAATTGGGCCTCGTTCAAGGTTCGGCTAGCGTAATAAATTACATGCGGCATCTTATTTATGTGTTGTCCAAGGACAGCACCAATTGTGAAATCAGATGCATCGCACATAATTTCAAATGGATGCGTCCAGTCAAGAGATGAAAGAATGGGAGCGGAAGTAGGTGAGTTTTTCAATGACTCGAACGCCTTCATACAGCTCGAGTCGAAATCAAAAGTGGTGTCATTGGCCAACAAAAGAGTCAAGGGTCTAGCTATCTTGCTAAAATCCTTGATGAACCGTCTATAGAAACCGGCATGGTCAAGAAAGGCTCGAATGTCTTTGACGCATTTGGGAGGAGGAAGATTGGAAATGACTTCAATCTTAACTTTATCTACCTCAATACCATTTTGCGAGATAATATGTCCTAAGACAATACCTTCTCGTACCATAAAGTGGCATTTCTCCCAATTTAAAGTAAGATTATTATCCCTACATCGGGTAAGAACTGTGTCTAAATGTAGCAAACACCCATCAAAAGAGTCGCCAAAAATGGAGAAATCATCCATAAAAATCTCCAAGAGTTTTTCCACCATGTCTGAAAAAATGCCCATCATACACCGCTGGAAAGTAGCGGGTGCGTTGCATAACCCAAAGGGTATGTAACGGTAAGCAAACGTACCGAAGGGACAAGTGAATGTGGTCTTGTCTTGGTCCTTTTCGGCGATGAGAACTTGATTATAGCCGGAGTAGCCATCCAAAAAGCAGTAAAATTCATGCCCAGCCAATCGTTCTAGCATTTGGTCAATAAAAGGTAATGGAAAGTAGTCTTTCCGTGTCGCGGCGTTGAGTTTTCTATAATCGATGCATACTCGCCACCCAGTTTGGGTGCGAGTAGGTATTAACTCATTCGCCTCATTAGTTATGACCATTATGCCCGATTTCTTTGGGACAACGTGAATGGGGCTAACCCACTGGCTATCAGAGACAGGGTAAATGATACAACTATCAAGACATTTTACAATCTCCTTTTTAACAGCCTCTTTCATAATAGGGTTTAGTCGTCTCTGTAGATCCCTTACTGGTTTGGCATCATCCATCATATGAATATGATGTCACCTATTAGGGGACTAATCCCCTTGATGTTCGCCATAGTCCAACCAAAAACTTGCCGATTGTTTTGTAAAACCGTTAAAAGGGCTTTCTCTTGCTCGGGGGCTAGAGAGGCCGAGATGATAATGGGAAGGGTCTCATTCTCACCTAAGTAAGCGTATTTAAGGTGAGATGTCAATAGCTTGAGTTCGAGTTTTAGAGACGAAACAATTGAAGGTAAAATTAGTGAAACTGTCTCAAACTCAAAGGATTCCAATAGAGGTTCGAAGCGAGTGTAAGCAACCGAGTCGGATGGTTCAGTTAACTCATCCGAAAATTCAAAAGACTCAAACTCGGGTGGTGATTCTTCAAAATCGTTCGAAAAAGTGAAACACTCGTAATCATTATCGGGTGTGAAAGCCGTGTCAGATTCAAGGAGGAACGAACTATTGGCGTCAAAATTGTTGTGATCGAACAGAAATTTTTCGAGCTCACAGTCTTCCTGAGTGGTCTCTTGGATCGAGCAAATATCAAGTATATTAGCATTAGGTTCGGAGGGCTGATTCCCTAACTTAAAAATGTTGAGTTCAATTGTCGTTTTTCCGAAAGATAGGTTCATTGAACCATTTCGACAATTGATCACCGCATTAGAAGTTGCAAGGAATAGTCGACCGAGTATCACCGGAATTTGACTCCGGGGTTAGCTACAGGCTGTGTGTCCATAACAATGAAATCAACGGGGAAAATGAAGTCCCCTACTTTAATCAACACATCCTCTAACACACCCCTAGGATGGGTGATGGATCGGTCGGCCATTTGGAGAGTACAATATGTGGGCTTCAGCTCTCCAACGCCTAATTGTTCATATACTGAATAAGGAAGCAAATTAACACTAGCACCAAGATCTAAAAGTCCGCGGTTGATGTTCTTATCCCCAATAGTTATTGAAATTGTAGGACAGCCAGGGTCCTTTCGTTTTTGAGATAAAGGTTGGATAAGAGCATCACTTACTGCACTAGCTAAGAAAACTTTCTTAGGTACATGTGATTTCCTCTTCTTGGTGCATAAGTCCTTCAAGATTTTAGCGTAAGAAGGGACTTGTTAGATTGCATCCAAGAGAGGTATGTTAATGCTAATCTGTTTAAATAACTCCACAATCTTCTCTATTTATTTAGTTTGTTTATTGGATCTCAACCTGTTTGGAAATGGAATATTTTGAAAATTTGTTGAGTCCAATGTTTGTGGAGTAGATTGCGGGGTTGGAACGGATCCCATTGTTGATGTTTTCGTAGAGTGAGATGTGGGTCCGTTCGAATTAGTAGAAGAAGTAGAGCCTTGTGAAGAATGAAGAACAGGCTCTGAAGAAGATGAAGAAAAAGCGGCGGCCGGGGTGTCATTATTAGTGCCAACGTTGTTGTGCAATATCTTTCCAGATCTCAATGTAGTCACGGCACTCACATTATGATTTTGTTGTTCATGAGCAACATGTGCATTTTGTGTGTGACCAGAATTTGGCAGTGGTTGAGATGGAAGTTTCCCCTTTTCTCGCTCGCTTAGAGCAGCATTCAGTTATGCAATTTGAGCTTCAATGGTTTTGATGCTTTGCTCATGTGATGCAGTGTGTTGCACCAAAGACTGAATGGAAGACTGGATATTGGCTGAGGATTGCGTAGATTGTTTTAAAAACGCATCCAGACTTCGTTCTAGCGAGAAAACCTTATCGTTATTTGGTTGAACAAATTTATTTTGAGGAAAAGGGTTGTTTGGTGCAAAATTGTTCATTTGATTTTGGTAAGGTTGGGGTTGGAAAGGTTGCTGATATTGAGTTTGTTGAGGGGCTTGTTGTTGTGGAGGAGACCTCTGAAAATTGTTATTGCCTTAGAATTGTTGTTGATTTTGATTCCAAGCAAAATTAGGGTGGTTCCTCCAACCAGGATTAGAAGTTAAAGAGTATGGATTATTTTTTTCGCTAGAACAAAGTCTTGGTTGTTTTAAAAACGCATCCTGGTTGGAGGATAATCCATCCAAGCAAAATTGGGGTGGTTCCTCCAACCAGAATCAGCGTAGATTGTTTTAAAAACGCATCCAGACTTTATTCTAGCGAAAAAAATAATCCATACTCTTCAACTTATAATCCTGGTTGGAGAAGCCACCCCAATTTTGCTTGGAATCAAAATCAACAACAATTCCAAGGCAATAACAATTTTCAAAGGCCTCCTCCACAACAACAAGTCCCTCAACAAACTCAATATCAGCAACCTTTCCAACCCCAACCGTACCAAAATCAAATGAACAATTTTGCACCAAACAACTCTTTTCCTCAAAATAATTTTGTCCAACCAAATAACGATAAGGTTTCCTCGCTAGAACAAAGTCTGGATACGTTTTTAAAACAATCTACGCAATCCTCAGCCAACATCCAGTCTTCCATTCAGTCCTTGATGCAACACACTGCATCACATAAGCAAAGCATCAAAACTATTGAAGCTCAAATTGCACAACTGAATGCTGCTCTAAGCGAGCGAGAAAAGGGGAAACTTCCATCTCAACCACTGCCAAATCCTGGTCACACACAAAATGCACATGTTGCTCATGAACAACAAAATCATAATGTGAGTACCGTGACTACATTGAGATCTGGAAAGGTATTGCACAACAACGTTGGCAGCTAATAATGACACCCCGGCCGCCGCTTCTTCTTCATCTTCTTCAGAGCCTGTTCTTCATTCTTCATAAGGCTCTACTTCTTCTACTAATTCGAACGGACCCACATCTCACTCCACGAAAACATCAACAATGGGATCCGTTCCAACTCCACAGTCTACTCCACAAACATTGGACTCAACAAATTTTCAAAATATTCCATTTCCAAACAGGTTGAGATCCAATAAACAAACTCCACAAATGGAGAAGATTGTGGAGTCATTTAAACAGCTTAGCATTAACATACCTCTCTTGGATGCAATCCAATAAGTCCCTTCTTACACTAAAATCTTGAAGGACTTATGAACTAAGAAGAGGAAATTACAGGTACCTAAGAAAGTTTTCTTGGCTAGTGCAGTAAGTGATGCTCTTACCCAACCTTTACCTCAAAAACGAAAGGACCCTGGCTGTCCTACTATTTCAATAACTATTGGGGATAAGAACATCAACCGCGCACTTTTAGATCTTGGTGCCAGTATTAATTTGCTTCCTTATTCAGTATATGAACAATTAGGTGTTGGAGAGCTGAAACCCGCATATTGTACTCTCCAAATGGCCGACCGATCCATCACCCATCCTAGGGGTGAGTTAGAGGATGTGTTAATTAAAGTAGGGGATATCATTTTCCCCGTTGATTTCATTGTTATGGACACACAGCCTGTAGCTAACCCCCGGAGTCAAATTCCGGTGATACTCGGTCGACCATTCCTTGCAACTTCTAATGTGGTGATCAATTGTCGAAATGGTTCGATGAACCTATCTTTCGGAAACATGACAATTGAACTCAACATTTTTAAGTTGGGGAATCAGCCCTCCGAACCTAATGCTAATATACTTGATGTTTGCTCGATCCAAGAGATCACTCAGGAGAACTGTGAGCTCGAAAAATTTCTGTTCGATCACAGCAATTTTGACGCCACTAGTGCGTTCCTCCTTGAATCTGACACAGCTTTCACACCCGATAATGATTACGGGTGTTTCACTTTTTCGAATGATTTTGAAGAATCACCACCCGAGTTTGAATTCTTTGAATTTTCGGATGAGTTAGCTGAACCATCCGACTCGGTTTCATACACTCGCTTTGAACCTTTGTTAGAATCCTTCGAGTTTGAGACAGTTTCACCAATTTTACCTTCAATTGTGTCACCTCTAAAACTTGAACTCAAGCTATTGCCGTCTCACCTTAAATACGCTTACTTGGGTGAGAATGAGACCCTTCCTGTTATTATCTCGGCCTCTCAATCCCCCGAGCAAGAGAAAGCCCTTTTAACAGTCTTACAAAACAATCGGCAAGCTTTTGGCAGGACTATGGCGGACATCAAGGGGATTAGTCCCCTAATAGTTGAACATCATATTCATATGATGGATGATGCCAAGCCAGCAAGGGATCCACGGAGACGACTAAATCCTATAATGAAGGAGGCTGTTAAAAAGGAGATTGTAAAATGTCTTGATAGTGGTATCATTTACCCTATCTCTGATAGCCAGTAGATTAGCCCCATTCACGTTGTCCCAAAGAAATCGGGCATAACGGTCATGACTAATGAGGCGAATGAGTTAATACCTATTCGCACCCAAACTAGGTGGCTAGTTTGCATCGATTATAGAAAACCCAACGCCGCGACACGGAAAGACCACTTTCCATTAACTTTTATTGACCAAATGCTAGAACGATTGGCTGGGCATGAATTTTATTGCTTTTTGGATGGATACTCCGGCTATAATCAAGTTCCCATCACGAAAAGGACCAAGATAAGACCACATTCACTTGTCCTTTCGATACGTTTACTTACCGCCGCATGCCCTTTGGGTTATGCAACGCACCCGCTACTTTCCAGCGGTGTATGATGGGCATTTTTTCAAACATTGTGGAAAAATTCTTGGAGATTTTTATGGATGATTTCTCCATTTTCGGCGACTCCTTTGATGAATGTTTGCTACATTTAGACGCAGTTCTTACCCAGTGTAGGGATAAGAACCTCACTTTAAATTGGGAGAGATACCACTTTATGGTACGAGAAGATATTGTCTTAGGACATACTATCTCGCAAAATGGCATTGAGGTAGATAAAGCTAAGATTGAAGTCATTTCCAATCTTCCTCCTTCCAAATGCGTCCGAGACATTCGAGCCTTCCTTGGCCATGCCGGTTTCTATAGACGGTTCATCAAGGATTTTAGCAAGATAGCTTGACCCTTGACTCTTTTGTTGGCCAAGGATATCACTTTTGACTTCGACTCGAGCTGTATGAAGGCATTCGAGTCATTGAAAAACTCACTTACTTCCGCTCCCATTCTTTCATCTCCTGACTAGAAGCATCCATTTGAAATTATGTGCGATGCATATGATTTCGCAATTAGTATTTTCCTTGGACAGCACATTAATAAGATACCGCATGTAATTTATTACGCTAGACGAACCTTGAACGAGGCCCAATTAAATTACACAACAACTGAAAAAGAATTCTTAGCTGTTGTGTTTGCATTAGAAAAGTTCAGGCCCTATTTAATCGGCTCTCCAGTTATCGTTTACACGGACCACTCAGCTCTTCGCCATCTTTTCGCGAAGAAAGATGCTAAATCTCGGCTGATACGTTGGATCCTCTTACTACAAGAATTTGACCTTGTCATCAGAGACAAGAGAGGATGCGAAAACGTAGTCGCCGACCATATTTCATGCCTTCCTTCTTCGCCTACACTTCAAATTCTTATTAAAGACGTTTTTCCAGATGAGCAGCTCTTAACTGTATCATGCGAACCTTGGTTCGCAGATATCGTAAATTATTTGGCCACCGGACTTATACCAAACGAATGGTCGAATCAGGACAGACTCAGATTTCTATCTCAGGTAAAACATTTTTACTGGGATGAACCATATCTATTCAAATACTGTCCCGACCAAATTATTCGTCGGTGTGTCCCTAACAATGAGTTTAAGAGCGTGCTGTCATTCTGCCACGATCAAGCGTGTAGCGGGCATTTTGGCCCTAAAAAGATAGCCGAAAAGATCTTGCAGTGTGGCTTCTACTGGCCTCAACTTTTTAAAGACGCACATGAGTACTGCAAGACATGCTCCCGGTGCCAACACTTGGGCCGGATATCTAGGAGAAATGGTGTAAGTGCACGGCGGCGCCCCGGCCGTCTTTCCGAGGCCAAAATGCGGAAGCGATGTTTTACTTTAAACTTTTGAACCGGCACCACCGCGCACAAAAATCCCGGATCGGGCCATCAATCTAATTCTAGCTAACAAGAGAAAGGGTAGAAAGATATACCGAGCGATCTGTGTCCTTCGGTCTTCTCGTCATCGTCCCGATCTCCCCGCGGAATCTCCGGTCTTCACCTCCTCGTCGGAAAGGCACGACTTCACCGGCTTCTTTTACGGGCACCCACCTCTGGACCGAGGCAACTCGGGCACGAAGTTGGCGAGCCGACATGCCCAAGAAGTGCTGTAGAATGAGTGTAGTGCTCTATGTCTCATTTGGGGTTACTAGAAGTTGCCTTTGGTGGAGGATTGATATGATAACATTTTGGAGATGAAATTAGGGATTTTTGCAAGCACAATAGAACCAAAAATCCCCACCCAAATATTGGGCAGCCCCTCCCTCTATCATGGCCGGCCAAAAATGGTGAGTGGAGGGAGAGAATGAGGGAGAGTGAGAGAGTATCAAAGGAATGAGTGTGAGCCAATAATCAAAGAGAGAGAGAAAGGTTATCATGAGAAATAATCATCACATAACAAACCCTCACTCCAAAATAACCATCATCACATCCAAAGTCAAGCAATCATGGAGTCAAGAAAGTCAAGAGATGGTGCAACCATCATGACACTACAATATGCAAGGATAACCCTCCAAAATGCTTATTTGCACAAATGCAAATAAGCCCTCCTCCACCAATCTTCGGCCAATGAAAGATACAAAGGAAAATAGCCGAAACAGAAAGCAAACTGGCAACTCCAAAAAACTGATCCCGTAATAAATTACAAGAAAACCCCGCTACTGTATATACATACCCGCATTTATATTCCGACCGAATACAAATGCAATGAGACAAAATCTACACTGTACTATACTAGGATCTGGCTTAAACCAAAGCCCGCTAGTATTATCCGTCCGATCATGATCCGTGCAATACCGCATGTATCTGATCGAACCCTGCCATATCTCCATACGGCCTCTACAGCGTTTCGCCCGTAACTTGAGAAACAGGTCTGTGGGGGACTCTAAAGACTCGTCAACACCTTGGTTGTGGATTTAACCACTAGCACGTCAGAGGTATTAGCCTATACGTAACGGGCTACCAGGTATTGACTAAAAGGGACGTCGATGAGCGAACTCATCCTGACACCCTACTGAGCCTGTCAGTGACAATATCCGTACAGTCCGGTCCGTTCGTCTATGAGCATCGCATGGCGGGCCTAGGGGGTTGGTAAAAGTCAGACCCCCAAAAGCGGTACAAGTCGTGTCGAAGTGTAGCCCAGAACACCCTGAGATACTACTGGAATACCTACCAGTAAATCTCCTGCCTTGGCCAAGGACTTCGTGTAAGGGCTCTCCTAGATACAGCGCGACCTCACCCCCAATACCGGGAGAGACGAACCCCTGAAGATCCGCTCACTGCCTCCATGTGGCTCGGGACTGTACCCAACTAAAACCTGTTTGCACGTCTCCTTTGAGCGTGGTAGGGTAGTAATCAAAGTACAGTGGGAACTCACACGAGACAAATGACGATCCTCAGGTCGATGAACTAACCTGTACAGTCACCAGGGAACTGCTATCTGACGTCAGGTATAAGACTAACTAGCATGTTCCCGGCGAGTCCTGTCCGGTGTACTTATAACCTAATGAGCACCTGTATACATCTTAGGTGAACCAACTGACACCAGTGGCTTGTGAGACCGGCCACCGCCCCTTGTCGGGGTCTCGACTGTATACACTAGTCTACTCTGGAGTATCGATGCCCTGTCTCGAAACTCCCACGACTAGGGACCTTTTAAGGATGTGCTTATAGACTACCAGCTCCCACGTATATGATCGCCCTCATACTGCTGGCAGTCAGGCAAGAATCCTAGGGGCTCTATCAACGTGTAATAGCGACCTGTCAGGTCACCTAAAGCAGTACACGATGATAAAGATAAACCAGATAGCATACTATCATCTTGAGTAAGACTGTCCTACCGGAATAGGTCATCCCTCAATCATTGCAATCACGTGCCTGTGATCCAATAATTGACTCTGAGGGCACTATCTCCAACAAATGAAATGCCGCTCCAACCAATATTGGTTGTTGAAATTTTTTATGTTTGGGGCATAGACTTTATGGGACCATTTCTCAATTCCTTTGGGAACATGTATATTCTACTCGCTGTTGACTATTTTTCTAAATGGGTCGAGGCTGTGCCCAGCCGAACTAATGACAACAAGGTTGTCGTTATATTTCTCAAAGAAAACATTTTTTCTCGTTTTGGGCACCCCCGCGCAATTATCAGCGATAATGGATCTCATTTTTGTAATAGGACTTTCGAGTCCTTGATGCGGAAATACTCCATTACTCATAAGCTGTCAACGCCCTATCATCCCCAAACTTGTGGGCAAGCTGAGATTTCAAATCGGCAAATTAAATAGATATTGGAGAAAACGGTTTCCAAAAACCGTAAAGATTGGTCGTCAAAACTCATTGATGCCCTTTAGGCATTCCGAACTGCCTATAAGACCGATCTTGGTATATCTCCATATAGGCTTGTTTATGGAAAAGGCTTGCCACCTTCCTGTTGAAATAGAGTATAGAGTATTTTGGGCAATAAAAGAGTTGAATCTATCTCTAGGAGATGCGGGCAGCAATAGAAAGCTGCAGTTGAACGAATTGAACGAGCTTCGGGATGAAGCTTATGAGAATGCTGTAATCGTCAAAAACCGAACAAAGGTGTTCCACGATAAACACGTTATGCGCAAAACTTTCAAACCTGGTCAACAGGTTTTACTTTACGACACTCGGTTACATTTCCATCCTGGCAAGCTCAGATCTCGATGGAAAGGGCCATTTTTTGGGCGCACTGTATATCCGCACGGTGCGGTCGATTTAGAAAATCAGGAGGACGGTTCACTATTTAAAGTGAACGGACATAGACTTAAACCGTTCCTCACTGCGAACCCTTCGGAGGAGCTCCTCTTTCTGCAGGAGCCGATCCACATTGACTGATCTTTCTCCATCTACCCCTAAATTTCGATTATCTAGCCAAAACACTGTTTCAAACAAGTTTGGAGGTATGTATCACTTGTAATTATATAAAAACAAAATTAAAAAAAATTGAAAATAAAAAAAAATGTTTTAGGTATTTTTGTAAATTTCCAGTTTTAATAAAAAAAATAAAAAAAAATTTATTTAAAAATAATTTCCTCTTTTTAAGAGGGGCTTTTTGCAAATAACCAACACATCCCCCTATAAATAGAACCCGGCCCGTCTCTGTTTTTATCAAACCCTAAAAATTGCTCTCAGAAAACCCTAGCCGCCACAGCTGAAACATCAGGAAGATCTCTCCAGGGAGCCGCGTTTCCGCCGCCGAACCCTGCTCTGTGCCGCGCATCCGCCGCCTGTTGGTGTCGTCACCCTCTAAATTTTTTCAGAGGAGGTTTGCATCATCTCTCCCTCTCTGTTAAATTTTTTTATAAATCTGTAAACTTTCTGAGTGGCACCAACCATGCAATTAGAACGAGATTTTTCACAAATCTTTGCACACACAATTTACGGGAGTTATTTTGGTGATGAGATCACACGGGGCGGGTGGAACTTTTAATGTTCAATCATCCCAATACCTACGCTCTTCCAGATCTAGTCACTCGTTTTTACAAGTGCATGGAGAAAGGTTGCCTAGCACAATACGGTTTTATTAAATTACTTTGGGCGATAGGGAAATAATCTGTAACAACCTAGTTCATTTATACCAATTCCAGTTCCCGTATTTACTTATCTGTAGTATTTTCTTGATTTATCGTGCTTTGGGTGCGAATGGTATTTTACATTTTACCTTGCATTCGACCCGACCCGCTTGCTTGAACCTGTTTGATTCATACTTATGAATTACCTTGACTTGTTACATAGCCACGTGCATTTCATGTATACTGCATACTGGCATTTCATCTGGCATCGCATATTTTACCATATAACATTTTAGGTCATGTAAAATAATTTAAAATTGCATTTCATGGCTTGCATGATACCCCTAACCCAGTGGTAGTGTCCGCGCATCTTGTTCTCGTCCCGTTCAGTGAAACGGACGTGTTTGGATGGCTACGCGCACGTGCGTGCATCTGTTCTTGGGGGTATGCATTTTCATTAACTGAGCATTCATTTTGAAATTTGGAAGTCGCATATATTTTTCATATTTTAAATCTGAAATTTTAGACCCGACCCGGACGTGTTTTGGAATATTTTGTATGCCGTCAAAATTCAAATTAATTAATTTAATATATCATTATAATTTAAAATCGACAGATTAAATTTACTTAACAAACAAAAATCTTTTTAAATTTTAAAATCTTATTCCCAGCTCAAACCCCATCTCTCCCTTGTAGTCAAGTGGCCCCACTCCTTCTCTCTTTCTTTTTCTTTCTCTCTTTCTCTCTCTCCCTCTCTCTCTCCCCGCTATCTCTTTCTCTCTCTCCCACAAAACAACAACTTTATCTCTCCTTACTGTTCCTTTCTTCTTCTCTCTCTCCTCTCGATCTCCTCTCTCTCTCTCAGATTATCTCTCTATCTCTCTCTCCTTATATATATATATATATATATTTTAACTCTCTCTCTCCTTATTTAGTTTATCTCTTCTTCCTCAACTTTATTATGCGCGAACCCTAGCCGCTGCCTCGCCTCCATTGCCTGCCTCGCCATCGACGACGCCCCTCCCGACCTCGTCTTCATCCTTCCCTCGTCCTCACTTTCCTCTCTCTTTCCCCGAGCCCTGCACACCCAGAAACCCAGAACCTGATCGAGTACCCCCTGCACACCACTACACCGCCGGCGAGGATCACCGGAGTTTATCTCGTCATCGCCCCTCGTTCCTTGTCTACGGTACAACCCAGTGAGCCTTGCACTCCTTCTTCTTTCCCTTCTTTCTTCTTGCTTTCTTTTCTTTCCTTTCTTTTATCTTTAAAGAAGAATGGTTCTCTGTCTTTTGTAGTTCGCCGGAGCCGGACGTGACGTCGACAATCCCGACGATCCAGACGTCGTATCTGACTTGCGTGATCACCTTTGTGCGTTGTTTGGAACCGTTCCGTGTACCGTGCGCGCGTCGCGACATTTCGCCGACATGAGACGTTCCGTACACATCCGTTTCTTGATCCGTCGAGGCAAGTTAATCTTGCTACATGCTATATAATTCATTTTATACCTACTTAAATAAATACCATACCTATAGTTTGAATCCAGTACCCCATGTTTAATTTTATAACATTTCGGTGTTCCGTTTGCACCCGTTTATATCATTTTAGATTTAGGTCATGAAAACTTACCTCGTTACTTACTAGATTGTTGCGCCACGGCAGCGCCTCGGCCGTCTATCCGAGGCCAAAATACGGAATCAAAATTTTCTTAACTTTTAAACTGGCGCTACCGCGGACAATATACCCGGATCGTAACCATTAACCGATACTAGCTAACAAGAGAAAGGGTGAGAGATATACCGAGTGATCCGAGTCCTCCGGTCTTCTCGTCGTCGTCCCGATCTCCTGCGGAAACTCCGGTCGTCGCCTCCTCGCCGGAAGGGCACCACATCGCCTGCATCTTTTACGGGCTCCCACCTCAATACCGAGGCAACTCAGACATGAAGCTGGCAAGTCGACATGCCCAAGATATGCTGTAGAAAGTGTAGTGTAGAGGCTATGTCTCATTAGGGGTAATGAAGTTGCCATTGGATGGAGGGAAGTAATGAACAAAATGGAGATGAACTTTGGTGTATCAAAATGAGATGATAATTTTCCCACTTCACAAAATGAAAATCCCCCTTCCTCCTCACTCAAGTGGCCAGCCTCATATTAGAATGGTGGAGGGAATCAAATTGCAAAACCAAGAAGGAGAGTGAGTGTAGTAAAAGTAGAAAGGTGACCATAAACAAAACATCAACCATACTTCTCACTTCAAAACCATACCCTCTCTTTAATGCAAGTGATGGTGGAAAAGAAAAGATGCCATCATAATCAAAGCATTTGTAAGAAACCCCTCCACAATGTGTTATTTGCAAACTTGCAAATAACCCCCTCCATCGGAAAAGTCCGGCCGGGAAAGAACAAAGGAAAACCGGCCGGAACGGAATGCAAACTGGCAACTCCAGAAAACTGGTCCCGTAATAAATTACAGGAAAACCCCGCTACTGCATATACATGCCCGCATTTGTATTCCGACCGGATACAAATGCAAAGAGACAAAATCTACACTGTACTATATTAGGATCCGGCTTAAACCAAAGCCGGCTAGTAATATCCGTCCGATCCTGATCCGTGCAATACCGCACGTATCCGATCGAACCTTGCCATATATCTATACGGCCACTAGTACTAACCGTCCGAAACTTGAGTAACTGAAAGTGTGGTGGACTCTAAAGACTCGTCAATACTATGGCTGTGGATTTAACCACTAGCACGTCAGAGGTATAAGCCAATACGTGACGGGCCACCAGCTATTGACCAAAAGGGACGTCGATGAGCGAACTCATCCTGACACCCTACTGAGCCTGTCAGTGACAATATCCGTACAGTCCGGTCCGTTCGTCTATGAGTATCGCATGGCGGGCCTAGGGGGTTGGTAAAAGTCAGACCCCCAAAAGCGGTACAAGTCGTGTCGGAGTGTAGCCCAGAACACCCTGAGATACTACTGGAATACCTACCAGTAAATCTCCTGCCTCGGCCGAGGGCTTTGTGTAATGGCTCTCCTAGACACAGCGCGATCTCACCCCCAATACCGGAAGAGACGAACCCTGCAGATCCGCTCACTGCCTCCATGTGGCTCGGGACTGTACCCAACTAAAACCTGTTTGCACGACTCCTTTGAGCCGTGGTAGGGTAGTAATCAAAGTACAGTGGGAACTCACACGAGACAAATGACAATCTCAGGTCGATGAACTAACCTGTACACATGTCACCAGGGAACTGCTATCTGACGTCAGGTATAAGACCAACTAGCATGTTCCCGGCGAGTCCTGTCCGGTGTACTCATAACCCAATGAGCACCTGTATACATCTTATGTGAACCACCTGACACCAGTGGCTTGTGAGACCGGCCACCGCCCCTCGTTGGGGTCTCGACTGTATACACTAGTCTACTCTGGAGAATCGATGCCCTGTCTCGAAACTCCCACGACTGGGGACCTTTTAAGGATGTGCTTATAGACCACCAGCTCTCACGTATATGATCGCCATCATACTGCCGGCAGTCAACCAAGAATCCTAGGGGCTCTATCAGCGTGTAATAGTGACCTATAAGGTCACCTGAAGCAGTACACGATGATAAAGGTAAACCAGATAGCATACTATCATCTCGAGTAAGACTGTCCTACCGGGATAGGTCCTCCCTCAATCATTGCAATCACGTGCCTGTGATCCAATAATTGACTCTGAGGGCACTATCTCCAACAATCTCCCACTTGCATTCAAGGCTAATTATTGCGATGTCGCATACTCACAGCCCGTGTGATACCGAACATCCAACTCCTCTACTAGTCAGTCTCACAAAGCTCGTTTGCGAAACTATTGCGTTCGAGGAATAGCCTCAGTGAGTGGATCCGCTTGGATGTTTCTTTCTATGTCTCTGTATATCTCAAGTTCGCGGAGAAAGCCATCTCCCGAAATGAGCAATACCTGTCTTAGAATGTCTAGGTGTCTGATGGGACCTAGCTCATAAATGAACTCCAAATCCAAACTTCTTAGACTGTATCGTCAACTGAACTTAATCAGTATCCTGCGCCATGCCACCTTCAGTATCTGCCTGGATCACCTGTCCAGAATACTGCCCCTCGTCAGAGGGAAAACTATAACTCTGACAATCAGCTTGTCGTCCAGGTCACCTTGGAAGCCTGGAATGATAACTGCCTCCCGAATGAGGCTGTCGTTATCATATCCTTAGAACATCCACTTATGTTCTAAAACTGCTTCCGACTGTTCCTCCAGGATTGGATCAATATCAACTTATTGCATCTAGTGCAAGAACAACATCTGGTGTGGTACTTGACATCTCATGATTGACTCAATTGCCTAAGCAAGTGATCTGCCAATCACGCACATCCCTCTCTACTTTAGTCTATAAGACACCTTTAGAGAGGGTGACTCCATCTCCTGCAGGTACACTACCGTGCCAGGAGTCGTCCATTCTAAATACTCTTAGAATGCTGTCAAAGTACCCAGATTGGGAAACCACCCAAATCTAGATCTAAAAATCTAGTAACCAGTATGTCCGATATAATGTCCAAGTCCTTTGTGGAGAAACCACTGTGTGACGACCAAAGTATAACCGATCGTAGTATAGGAGTTTCCTTTCCCACTCTGTGTGTGTCATCCAAATACCAGGATATCACACCCTACTACCTTCTCAACAGATCCATCCCCTATTCTGATGAAGTCAAACCTATGACTGTCACGTCAGAAATAGATGATCTATCTCCGCTACATCTGCTTTAGTCTATGAGTAGACATAAGCTACCTGTCCACCAATGCTTCCGCTGCTCCCACTGACTACGACAACCCTCTGGCAGAGTCATATACACGTACACTTCTGAAGCTAGTTCAGAACGACGCTATACTCATCCTCCTGCCGGGTCTCGCAGCCTGGAACAACAGCAATGGCAAGTGTGGGTAAACAAGAACCTCCCTGCCACCGTCCTTGAGGCTACCGGAGTACCTCTCGGGTGCCTGAAGTTACCCACCGTATCTGCGGAGTGGCCAATTGAATGTCAAAACCGATTGAATCTTTAGGTTCCTTATCAAATCTTCAGTAATCGTTTGCGGTTCTGGAATCACTTCCAGTTCTACCATACTCCCACTACTGTTTTCTGAAAAAATCCATTTTTAATAAAACTGTGGCAAGTATAGAACAATATTGTTATTTTTCATCCAGATGGTAGAAAGTCAACCCTCGTCATAGCCTGAGTCAACCCACAAACAGCCATTACAGAAACGTGCCTTGAGTTATCTAGTGTCTGGTTTTAATCATAAGCCGGACAACTCCCCGTACCTTAACATCGTTAAGATATGAACTGTTCTATATCCAATATAGAACCAGAGGCACTGATTTAATTGAACTAGATTCAAATCATGCATCTGTCTCCAGTGCATGTTAACTAAATGGAAAAAGGCCGATCAGCGTTACTCAACTTAGGAATACTTCCAATTATGAGTAACCTGTAAGAGAAGCAAGTTCTCTTAATCATTACTTTCAACTGAATACCATACACAAGTATCTACATCTTCGATCACTTTGAAGAATCCCGATACTTGCTACACCTGGTTCTCTACTCTATTCAAATACCTATAACTCCTCAAAACTTAGACCCTGTGTTTCTACGAAACACATGTCTAAGAACTAGAGAAGTTAAAAGTAAACAGAATATAGTATGAGGACCAACCCCTCTGTCCTAATGGACACTGGACAACATACAATACTCTGTATAAGTCCGCCGAGTCTAACAACTCTTTCACTGTGTGTCGTAGGTTGAAAACTGTACTTATGGTTAAGAAGAATTACACCGCTGTTTAATGCTCCTTACCTAACCATCCACTGATATAGGTAAATGTCATCGACATAATATCAAAAGGTATATCTCACTCTATGAAAATAGACGTACAGATATATCAATTTGAAATTGGTGCACAACAGCGGATATTCAAAACCAAATAATTGCCGACCGGCAAACAACACAGGTGGCTTCCTCAAATATCACCAATTACAACGAATCCCGATATAATGAGGATGATCACCCTATTCCCAATAACTTACTCCCACTCATCATCTGTAAAACCATACAGATGTGAGAATTAAACCTGGTAAATACATACCCTGGAGTAAGTGTCCAATCGGGAAATCAGTTTTCTTTTAACAGTACACAGTTGAACTGAAACATTGAAATATTTCGATGGGGTATGCTGGTATTCCTAGTAATGCCTCTACCATTATCCAGATTCACAACTATAACCGTATAATTCTTTGCCACCTGTCCAAATCCCTTTATATGCCTTTAGTCAATACCGTCTGCATACCCCTTTAGGCCAAATGGTTTTCTTCCTTCCCTACCGTTCGGCACCAGCCTATGGTTTGGAAGAAGACTATCCAATAAGCATAATGGGTGTACTGTCCTAATCCTAGGAGCACTCGCAATGCGAGAGAAGGTGAAGATAAAAGACAACCGAATAAACCTTATTCCTATTTCTGCTGAACCAGAATCCATCCCCGAACTGGAACAAGTTCCTTTCGAGTTCGTATATAACCATACGATGGATTATCCAATAAACTTGGGATCTTCGTAGTGATACGGAGTGTCCTGGAGAAATACAAAGGTGATTTAGGATTGGCGAAGAAATACTTGGTTCGGTCGTGAATAGCAGTCGCAATTTACTTTGCCCTCTTACTAATCCCTTGCTTTGTCTTAACTTAATACCTTCTGTACACCATCGTTATGCTAATTGGTTTTCTTCATTCTCCACCGTTCGGCACCTGCCTAAGGTTTGGAAGAAGACTATCCAATTTGCGTAATAGGTGTACTATCTCCTAAATCAAGGAGTACTCGCAATGAGAGAAGGTGAAAAGAAAAGACAACTGAATAATCCTATTCGTTTTCTCCAGAACCAGAAACCATCCTCGAAGTCCTTCGAGTTCGTATATAACCATACGATGGTTTTGTCCAATGGAAGTGGACGTTCGTAGTAATACGGGGTGTCCTGGAGAAAAGGGTAAAAGTAGGAGTGGCAATGAGGTTTGCAACTCAGACAATCCAAAAGCCAGTGTTAAGAAGGTTCGGTCAACTTGGTCACTGAGTCATAGTCCAGGGTCGGGTCAATGGTCGCTGCCAGAGAGAGAGAGAGAAAAGAAACACTCAGCGTGCACTCTAACCTAGATCAGAATGGTTATCACTTTATCTAATCAGGAAACCTCCCACTGTAACCTCAAATTCTTCCCCAAACCTGAAAGAAGAATTAGTCGGGATCACCCGAGGAGTAAACCAACTCATCAGTGGGAATCGGGATCCAACTATCATCGCATGATAACTTGACGGAATCCACTCAAGTCATCACACTCCAGAAGGTATGCGCATGCCTGGCAAGTTTCAGTTCTTTTGAAACTCCCGATGTGATTTTTACCCCTAGGACCCAAGTGACCTTGACGAATAATCAACAAATCAAAAGGTCCTAGTCAAGTTCAACCCGTCATTATCTTGATTGCGTTAAACCCACCCGCACGACCCTTGACGAATAATCAACAAAGTCGTACGACTGTCCTAACCAATCCACATATCCATACGACAGAAAGCATTACAGAGCTACCGCACACTACGCCTCGGCGAATAGGAACGACAAACGTAGCGCGAATACTAAGCAATACTAATCTGAAATGACGGAGGGCTACGGCTGGTTTTTGGCGAAAAACCTTTAACGTAATGAACTTGATATCGTTGAAGGAACCGGATAACTTTTTATAAAAATATAGTGACGAAAACCTTTGCTAAAGAGGTCACTCCCGGTGAAGGGATCTCGGCTCTTTCCGCGTAGAATGAGGTGCAGGATATTCCAACTGAATACCACGATGCAAAGCAAAAGTAATCGGCTATAGTGAAGTTAATGCCCTGATGCAAACTTCTGTCCAAGGGGTCACTCCCGGTGAAGGGATCTCGGCCCTTACCTCGTCGACTGAGGAGCAGGATATTCCAAATGAATACCACGATGCAAAACAAAAGTGAACGTCCTTGCAATAACAGCCTTTTGAAAAAGTGTTCCAACAACATCAGAATAGGTTTGTTTATCTTGCATTGATCCGAATCAACACAGTCCCATCAATTGATCACACCACAAAGAACGAAAATATACTGATGTACGTATATGCCATCCGCATTCGCCACTGGGTCCCATCATTACCCGTTAGGTTAGCTAACTAACGACAGAGCGCGGACTGGACTAGCGCGGATGCAAAAACATATACAACATCTACTAATATATATACCAATATATTATATTTCGCTCAAGGCGTGATAAAATGCAACATCACAGAAATGTACAGCATCACAGAACAATACAGATATCTGGAAGCCCCGGGTTTCACAGAGCCGCTGCTGAAACCCGACGTTCCCCTGGTCGTGTGGATAGCCTGTGCAATGAAAACCTAGACCCCTACGGGTGTGGCAAGTCACCCGCCAAAACCTGAAGCGAGGCAGCCCCCTTCAGCACCGTGAATGGACCACCCAGCACTTCACGGAATCCGGTAACTTGGGCACCCCTCCTGGGTCAACCTGTACCCCCTACGAGTGCGGCGAATAGCCCGCCAATCCTAGAGTAAAGCCCCTTCCGTCTCAATGCCATGAGATGCGGTCCCGTTGCCCTCTAGAACCCGGCTATCCGTACACCCCTCCGCGGGGTAATCCTAGTACAGAAAGTAAAATATACATACAACGGGTACATCGACCGCAACCAGGTCGTGCCCCAAAAGAATAATACAAACAGGCAGTGACGGCAGTCCACATGTCGGACGCTCGCCCCGCAATATCAAATGTACATATAAAACAAAACTGTACTAGCATTGCATCCAGGCTATCCCCCACGACCGATCCGCAACAACACAGCATAAGCACAGAATATCAACGTGAAAATCACGTTTGCAAATCCGTCTAACCGCGCTATAGCAGTTAGACAGGATTTACCGATCAAGTGACATTCACGGTCGCAGATATAATGTAAATACTGTGAAATAATGTGTTTAAAATATCCGATCGATCAAATTTTACCAAGTGGGCCCCAAAACATTACTGTAGCACTTGCAGAAAATCTGGGCCCAAACAGAATATTCCAAAACCCCTAAAAACAGCCCAAAAGCCCACTACAAAAAATTAGTATAATGAAACCAATATACTGCGGCGGAACCGCGGCAAAAGAGGGGTAATTGCTGCGGTTCCGCGGTCCTATAAAGGGATCAGTTTACCAAATTTTTGCAGTTTGCTTAAAATTCCATGTACATCAGTTTTCTACAACCTGAAAAATTTTTAGAGCCCGGAAAAAAACGACAGAAAACTGATGCAAGCAAAACGCGGTTTTTGGAATTTTGGTCGATCGGATAAGTAAAATACATTAGAACGAGCTAGGCGAGGTTAATGGCGTGGCTCTGATACCATGTTGCGCCACGGCAGCGCCCCGGCCGTCTATCCGAGGCCAAAATGCGGAATCAAAATTTTCTTAACTTTTAAACTGGCGTTACCGCGGACAATATACCCGGATCGTAACCATTAACCGATACTAGCTAACAAGAGAAAGGGTGAGAGATATACCGAGTGATCCGAGTCCTCCGGTCTTCTCGTCGTCGTCCCAATCTCCTGCGGAAACTCCGGTCGTCGCCTCCTCGCCGGAAGGGCACCACATCGCCTGCATCTTTTACGGGCTCCCACCTCAATACCGAGGCAACTCGGGCATGAAGCTGGCAAGTCGACATGCCCAAGATATGCTGTAGAAAGTATAGTGTAGAGGCTATGTCTCATTAGGGGTAATGAAGTTGCCATTGGATGGAGGGAAGTAATGAACAAAATGGAGATGAACTTTGGTGTATCAAAATGAGATGATAATTTTCCCACTTCACAAAATGAAAATCCCCCTTCCTCCTCACTCAAGTGGCCGGCCTCATATTAGAATGGTGGAGGGAATCAAATTGCAAAACCAAGAAGGAGAGTGAGTGTAGTAAAAGTAGAAAGGTGACCATAAACAAAACATCAACCATACTTCTCACTTCAAAACCATACCCTCTCTTTAATGCAAGTGATGGTGGAAAAGAAAAGATGCCATCATAATCAAAGCATTTGTAAGAAACCCCTCCACAATGTGTTATTTGCAAACTTGCAAATAACCCCCTCCATCGGAAAAGTCCGGCCGGGAAAGAACAAAGGAAAACCGGCCGGAACGGAATGCAAACTGGCAACTCCAGAAAACTGGTCCCGTAATAAATTACAGGAAAACCCCGCTACTGCATATACATGCCCGCATTTGTATTCCGACCGGATACAAATGCAAAGAGACAAAATCTACACTGTACTATACTAGGATCCGGCTTAAACCAAAGCCGGCTAGTAATATCCGTCCGATCCTGATCCGTGCAATACCGCACGTATCCGATCGAACCTTGCCATATATCTATACGGCCACTAGTACTAACCGTCCGAAACTTGAGTAACTGAAAGTGTGGTGGACTCTAAAGACTCGTCAATACTATGGCTGTGGATTTAACCACTAGCACGTCAGAGGTATAAGCCAATACGTGACGGGCCACCAGCTATTGACCAAAAGGGACGTCGATGAGCGAACTCATCCTGACACCCTACTGAGCCTGTCAGTGACAATATCCGTACAGTCCGGTCCGTTCGTCTATGAGTATCGCATGGCGGGCCTAGGGGGTTGGTAAAAGTCAGACCCCCAAAAGCGGTACAAGTCGTGTCGGAGTGTAGCCCAGAACACCCTGAGATACTACTGGAATACCTACCAGTAAATCTACTGCCTCGGCCGAGGGCTTTGTGTAATGGCTCTCCTAGACACAGCGCGATCTCACCCCCAATACCGGGAGAGACGAACCCCTGCAGATCCGCTCACTGCCTCCATGTGGCTCGGGACTGTACCCAACTAAAACCTGTTTGCACGACTCCTTTGAGCCGTGGTAGGGTAGTAATCAAAGTACAGTGGGAACTCATACGAGACAAATGACGATCTCAGGTCGATGAACTAACCTGTACACATGTCACCAGGGAACTGCTATCTGACGTCAGGTATAAGACCAACTAGCATGTTCCCGGCGAGTCCTGTCCGGTGTACTCATAACCCAATGAGCACCTGTATACATCTTATGTGAACCAACTGACACCAGTGGCTTGTGAGACCGGCCACCGCCCCTCGTTGGGGTCTCGACTGTATACACTAGTCTACTCTGGAGAATCGATGCCCTGTCTCGAAACTCCCACGACTAGGGACCTTTTAAGGATGTGCTTATAGACCACCAGCTCTCACGTATATGATCGCCATCATACTGCCGGCAGTCAAGCAAGAATCCTAGGGGCTCTATCAGCGTGTAATAGTGACCTGTAAGGTCACCTGAAGCAGTACACGATGATAAAGGTAAACCAGATAGCATACTATCATCTCGAGTAAGACTGTCCTACCGGGATAGGTCCTCCCTCAATCATTGCAATCACGTGCCTGTGATCCAATAATTGACTCTGAGAGCACTATCTCCAACATAGATTACATTATACTGCACCCATATCAATATTTATGTCACATAGTGCTTGGTTGTACATCCCACAGTACCATTTTATAGTTTTATAACCTTTCGGATACCCGTTTACATCCATCTCATTTAGAATATATATAACCGCATCCATAGATCATATTAATACATAATACTGTGATATTAACATCCCATGTTTAATAAAGTGCATCCTATTTAGTATTGGAACTATAAATTTAACCCTAATCGATAACTGTGCATCCATATGTTTGAATCTATACCTATTTGCATACCACATCATATTATTCCATTTTATTGTTATTTGGTATCCCATACTTGTTTTGTGTACCCATGCTTATTACAGTTTGATTATGAGCACCCACGTGATACTTGTGCACCCCTGACATGACTTGATACACTACTACTTGACACGACTTGATACATGTGTACTACTTGACATGATTTGATCCTTGTACACTACTTGATATGACCTGATATATCACAGTTTGACATGTTACTTGATCTTGTTACTAATGCCGACAATCTTGACCTGTTGTCCCTACGGACATTTTCTGTTGTCTATTCAGACAAACCTGTACTTGCTTGATCCTGTGTTGGCATTAGCTCCAGATTTATCAATACCTGACTTGAACACATAGCTTGGGGGTATGGGGAAATCAATGATGAAACCTGACTTGTAACTCGACAGTTCGATGCCTTTACTGATCAGTCTTACGAGCTAGGCCAGCCCCGGGATGATGCTGCTGACATCATTCATCGTTACATACTACCTTTTACTGCCTAGCGGCACGTCTCGGATTCAGCCCGAGAATCTTGACCGTGGTCCCGGGCATGCACGGGATAATATTGAGTTACATCGTTGATTCATCAAATTGATTTCAAGACTTGAGAGTAGTTAACCCAGTAGACCAGTCTAGATTACTCACTGCACATCACCTATGCCTTACCCTTCACTGTCCTTATTTATGTTATTGTTCTACCTGTTTTACCATTCATACTCATACCTGCATGTCTTTCTACCCCCTGTTTATATTATTGCTTGATATTATGACGTACTGACGTCTAGGTTTTGCATGGCCCAGATTCTTTACCTTTGTTGCAGGCCGAGCAGGAGTTTTTCAGTGAGCAGGCCGAGCAGTGAGGACTTGTTATTAGTTAGTTTATTTTTCCTTTCAGTATTTTCATTCCTGATGTGAGCCCGCATTATGGGACGTGCATTCCAGTTTATTCTTGTATTGGATCTTTTTGCTTCCACATTATTTATTCGTGACTCGTTATTCTGGCTCATGGACATGTATTAGATAGTTATTATTATTGTTCTTGATATCTCTACAGCCGTAATATGGCTGTGGAGGGATTTTTCCTATCCACAGGTAGCATGGTTGGTTCTGTCACGTGCCTATCTTAGCGTACTCTGGGAAGCGGGGAGTGACATAATCATTGATAGGGACTTCATCCATGAAGTCACCTTAATTCCTAGATTACCTGTTCACGACCAACCCCTTCAATTTGAAGACTACTTATCCTTAATGGGTAATGACTGTTCGAGGGAACCTAGGAAGAGCATACAGGCTAGAACCCTCTTCGCCAATGTATTAACCGTGTGCCGTTGGGCACCAAACAACATTTTTGGCAGTTCATATAACACAACATTTTTCACCCTATCTCTTCATTTTGTGCACACCTTAATGAATAGGAACCCTAGATTTGACACGTGCACGGTTTTACTTAATTCAATTGGTGCTGGCAAAAGGGCTGCAAATTACCCATGTCCTATGTTAGTGACACAACTGTGTCGCTATTTCCTCCCTGTGGAGGAATCTGAGTTTTACATGCATGGAGGTATACCCATTAGTCATCTTATTGAGGGCGTATCCACATCCTATACCCGCTTAACTGATGTATGGTCGCGAAGAGAACCGGCCGAACATGTACCCGCCAGGACATCCAGCTCCAGCTCGACCGCGAGCGAGGAAGAGCTTACCCCAGCAGAACATGCACGTCTACTTAGAAGAGCCACTAAGGGGATTGATAGGCTGGTAGGGATGGTGACCAACTTGGATAACCGGGTGACAAAGATTGAACATGGCGTATCTACGCTGCTGGCAAGAGAGGAACGTTCACGTTCACGTTCAAGGGGACGGTGAGGACATGAGCAGTGAGGGCACTGCTTTTGGTAAGTTTGGGGGAGGAGGTGGTTTGTAAATAGTTATCATTGCATTGCATATTTTAATTTTTTTACATTTTTTTTCTCTTTTCTTTGCATGTTTAATTCTGCATTGCATCTCTATAAAATAAAATTATAAAAATTTAAAAAAATGAAAATAAAAAAACATATAAAAGAAAAACCAAATAAAAATTTGAAAAAAATTAAAAAGAAAAAAATATTTTTTCAACTTAGCCATATTTGACTTAAGTTTAACAAGACGGTCAACTAATTAGGAAAAACTAGATCCTAAACTTAGTAAATTAAAATCCCTAAAAATAACCTTTCTTAAAGTTTAACGGTAAAAAATATATGTCCTTGTACTTTATTTAGAAGTAGGCAAATTTTGAGTTCAGTTCTTAGGCTAAGTCAAAATAAGAGAAGATTATTGAAATTTTTATTGAAGTGTAAATCTGAAAAATAATTCCGAACCTTTAATCTAAATTCTGAAAATATATACCCTACAACTCGCACATACACGCACCTTGAAACTTGGGATAGTAGAGGATACCTTGAAATGCTCTTGTCTAAAATCCTTAGTATGAGAAAAAATTAAAGTATAAGTGTGAAATAAGAGATATAAAAAATGTACACTGGTTTTGTAATTACTTAAGGCTGCGTAAAATAAAAAATATATAGCGAGAGTGCTTTATCACCTAGTGCCTTAGACCAACTGGTTTAGGAGTCACTGCTAAAGCCTTAGGTATTACAAGATGAGAAATTACGCCTAAATGCACGAACACATTTTGTAATCGGTCGTTAGTACCTCAAGAAGTATTAACAGTCGCATGAAGGATGTGTGAGCAATTTCATCTAAAATTCACCAACTAAAGGTACTTTGGACGATGGACAAGAGTATGATAGCTTGAATTGAATTTCCAAGTGTAAGGGTGATAATTACTCACACGTAGGGGTATATGATTGGAGTTTTGATGGGAGATAGAAATGAAAGATAGGGCTTATATTTTCAGTAGAGATGATAAAAATTCCCAAGTTGAGATGGAACCTTAGAAGAAAAATTCAAAAGATGCTGAAAGCTAAATAAATTTACAGAACATATACGATCTTAAGTTAAATGATAAGTGAGTGTGAAAAATACGGGTTGATAATTTCTAAGTTGAAGATAATAGAATTTCTTGCTAGAACACCGAATTGAAGAATGAAAGTCAATAGGCCAAATTGATCGGATTTTATGGGTAGTATCCGCTGAAAACCCTCAGGAGACAACACTCCTCCTACTAGGGACACCTAGAGATTTAACGGCTTGTTGCACGAGCTCAGTGCAATCGCGATTCCCTGCGAAAATGAGGTTAGATTTTTTCGAGAATAAAAATAGCTTTGCTCGGGACGAGCAAAAGATAAGTTTGGGGGTATTTATTCAAATCAGAATTTTGCATTATTATATTCCCCATTCTTAATCATATTACAAATAAATAAGTGCTTTTGATCCATGTCTGCTAAATAGTTGCAGGTTACAAGTTCTCAGAACAATACAGTGAAATTCAGGAAAAGACGTTACAAATGTGAGACTACGACCAACAAATAGATGAATCTGTATGATGTCGCCTACCAGTTTAAGGAACAAACAACGATCGATGAACAGTTCAATTGCACAAAGTACGAAGGCAGCACAAGATTCAAGACTTCAACGCGAAGCTTACAGTAAAAGTCCACAAATTCTGCACTGTTGGGAATCTGGAAGAAAGTAGAAAATATTCTGAAGAACCAAGTGAAGAAAACAGAATAAAAAGGCAACATGAAGCAACCCTGAAGAAATGTGCCAGAGATCCCACAAGATGGCCGCGGATCCACGGCCAAACATGGCATTCCGCCGCGGATCCGCGACCGTGCAATGCACGTGTCGGTGGGTGTCTGTGCTTTGACCCGGCTTTCTTAGGGTAGTATTGTAATTTCAAATGTGGATCAGATGTAAACCCTAGGGTTTCTCCTATCTATAAATAGGAAAGCCTACGGCCTCTTTTGGGGCATGTCTCTTTTTATTTTCTAGTTTAAATTTTCAATTCCATTGTAATCGTCAAGAAGTGTCAATAAAGTAAGTTTTTATCTTGCAATTTTCATTTCGTCTTTTATTTCTGCGATTTAGTATCTGTATTTTATTATCTGCAAGTTAATTAGTCAATTAAGAAGAAAATTATAAAAATGAATTTCATCGTAACATCCCTAATGAGTGAGTAATTCTTCACTTGTTAGGATTAGGTTTGGGGTAGGTTTGAGAGATGGAAATCTCTCACTCCTTTCTTGCCCATATAATACTTTAAATTAGGACTCTATGTTAATCAAACACACACCGCTCACTACGGCACCCTATCCCACGAGATAGCGGTGATTCCTTAGCTAGACCGGTTGTGGTTGATTTACATAGAGCTTAGGGCTAAGAGTTAAGAAAGGACGGACAAGGACCAAAAGGAAGAAACTATGTTTCTTCCTAGTCGTGCTAATCCCCTTTGTTGACTATTACCCTAACACCTATGTTCTTAATTAAGGTATAGGAAGCAGTGAGTAGAATTCTCTTTCCAAACTAACATAATCCTAACCCTAGCAAGGTTTTAATCCAAATTAAATTCAATCTTAGTTTTTATAAAAATCGAAACCTACCAAAAATAGGACTTAATTGCCGTGTTCGGCGAGGACCAGGCTCCACTCTGGATGCTTCACACAGGTTCACTGCCGTGCTCTGCGAGGACCAGGATCCGCTCTGGACGTTTTCCACGGGGTCAAAGAGTGGCGTTATCCGCGTTCCACGTGACCAGGAATTTTGCTCTGGATGCTTCCCACGGGTTCACTGTCGTATTTGGCGAGGACCAGGCTCCGCTCTGGATGCTTCACACGGGTTCACTACCGTGCTCTGCGAGGACCAGGATCCGCTCTGGACATTTTCCACGGGGTCAAAGAGTGACGTTTTCCGCGTTCCACGTGACCAGGAATTTTGCTCTGGTTGCTTCCCACGGGTTCACTGCCGTGTTTGGCGAGGACCAGGCTCCGCTCTAGATGCTTCACACGGGTTCACTGCCGTGCTCTGCGAGGACCAGGATCCGCTCTGGACGTTTTCCACGGGGTCAAAGAGTGACGTTATCCGCGTTCCACGTGACCAAGAATTTTGCTCTGGATGCTTCCTACGGATTCACTGCCGTATTTGGCGAGGACCACGCTCCGCTCTAGATGCTTCACACGGGCTCACTGCCATATTCTGCGAGGACCAGGATCCGCTCTGGACGTTTTCCACGGGGTCAGAGAGTGACGTTATCCGCGTTCCACGTGACCAGGAATTTTGCTCTGGATGCTTCCCACGGGTTCACTGCCGTGTTTAGCGAGGACCAGGCTCCGCTCTGGATGCTTCACACGGGCTCACTGCCGTATTCTGCGAGGACCAGGATTCGCTCTGGACGTTTTCCACGGGGTTAGAGAGTGACGTTATCCGCGTTCCACGTGACCAGGAATTTTGCTCTGGATGCTTCCCACGGGTTCACTGCCGTGTTTGGCGAGGACCAGGCTCCGCTCTGGATGCTTCACATGGGTTCACTGCCGTGCTCTGCGAGGACCAGGATCCGCTCTGGACGTTTTCCACGGGGTCAAAGAGTGACGTTATCCGCGTTCCACGTGACCAGGAATTTTGCTCTGGATGCTTCCCACGGGTTCACTGCCGTGTTTGGCGAGGACCAGGCTCCGCTTTGGATGCTTCACACGGGTTCACTGCCGTGCTCTGCGAGGACCAGGATCCGCTCTGGACGTTTTCTACAGGGTCAAAGAGTGACGTTATCCGCGTTCCACGTGACCAGGAATTTTTGACTTCGTCTGTACTTCACGAAGTCGGAATTTGACTTTCTGTCGGCGGTACGCCGCCGAGTCACGGAGCTGGGAGTTGCCGTGGTTTCGCTTTGCTTGATGTTGTGTCCGCTGTAATGAGACGGGTGTTGAGATGATCTTTAGGCTATCTGTGGACCATCGAGATTTGGCTTCTTCTTCGGATGAAACCTGCGGGGGAGGAATGTGATTCCTTTTTTGTTTGCGCCCCTGGATTGTATACAGGGATCGAAACGATATCACCTGCAGGGCATAAATTTCATTTTTATTTTATTTCTTTTTTCGCGATGCTCTATTTCAGCTTTTTTATCGCGAAGGTCGCGATTGCCCCATCATTTCGGCTATTTTTCACGGTGCCCAATCATTTCGGCTATTTATTTTATCTTTACTCACTGCTTTTTATTGTGAGTTGCCCAATCATTTCGGCTATTTTTTTATTTTTTACTCGCTGTTTTTTATTGCGAGTTACCCAATCATTTCGGCTATTTTGTTTGCATACATTTTTACTTGCTGATTTTGTCTGCAAGTTGCCCCATCATTTCGGCTATTTCGTATGCATGTGTGGCTTGCTGGCTTTTCGCCGCAAGCTCTGGATTAGACACCGATTTCGGCATCAGCACCGCTACAACTGGGATATTGCCAGGAGCGAATCATCATTTGCCTTTGTCGATGTCGAACAAAGGTGGCTTAGTAAACAGGGTTAGGGTCCTGTCGACTAAGGCTTTTGACTTCATAAGCCGTAAGGGTCTCACAAAGGTATTTCTCCCTACAAGTCGTGAGGATCTCGTAGGTGTGTTTTCTCCTTAGGAATCGTAAGGATTCCTAAGTGTATGGCTCCTTGTAAGTCGTAAGGATCTTACAAGAGAGTTTTCTCCTTATAAGTCGAGAGGACTCACAAGGGTTGTTCACCGTGCGAACATATCCCTAGTCACGGATGGGACTCGGTTAGGGAAATGTTTATTCGCGCCCGTGGATTGTATACAAGGGTCAGTATTGAGCCGCTTGTAGGGCAATATCGAAGGTTGTAGGGGTTGCTTAAGAACAGGTTCAGGTCTCTGTAACTTAAGACTTTCAAATTTTACGAGCCGTGAGGGTCCCATAAGAGAGTTCTCCTTACGAGTCGTGAGGATCTCGCAAGTGTAATTTCTCCTTAGGAATCATGAGGATTCCTAAGTGTGTTGCTCCCTTGTGATTCGTAAGGATCTCACGCAGGTGATTTCTCCTCACAAGGTCGAGAGGACCTTGTAAGTGTCTTTTAACGAGGTTGCGCCTTTTCGGGTTTTCACAACACTCGCCGACAGCCCTGCTGTTTTTACTCACGGAGCCCTTTCTGGTTTTCATCCGTGCCCATTTTGCTTATGGACATGCCGTCTTCTCTTTTTTCTTTTTTTCATTTTAACGAGGTTGCGCCCTTTCGGGTTTTCACGAACACTCGCCGGTAGCCCTGCTGTTTTTACTCACGAAGCCCTTTCGGGTTTTCATCCGTGCCCATTTTGCTTATGGACATACCGTTTTTTTTATTCTTTCTTTTTTTTTATTTTAGTATCAGCTTTGGGATGCTGCAATCCACCGTAGTTTATCGACATCTTGGTCAACAGCTAGTTTTAGGACATAGTGGTCCGTCGTTAGTTTAAGGACGTTTCGGTCCGTCGTTAGTTTAAGAACGTTTTGGTCCGTCGTTAGTTTAAGGACGTTTCGGTCCGTTGTTAGTTTAAGAACGTTTCGGTCCATTGTAAAGTAAGTCGGTTACTACTTATAGAGTTTGGGCTTAGGAAGATAGCGAGCGGACATAGTCGTCGTCGTCTATCATTGACCTAGGCCGTAACTCGTTAAGCGTAGTACTTCTTCAGGAAGCGACCGTTTATTGGCCTGAAAGGTCTTTCACCATGCATGTCCATAAGTAGATAGGCCCCACCCTGGTAGCCTTGTCTATGATATACAGGCCATCATAGTTTGGCTCGAATTTTCCCCGCTTGGCGCGATTGGGGATCATAGGTCTTTTGACAACTAGCACGAGTTCGCCTTGGCGGAATGTCCTCACCCTGGTCAATCTTTCATATGAGCGCGTCATCTTCGCTTTATAAGCTTCCAGATTTTGCTGCGCCAGGAGCCGGGTTTCATCAAGGGCATCAAGCTCCTCAAGCCGAAGGTGAGCGTTTTCTTCGTCCGTCAGCTCGTAATGAACTGCCACTCGTAGAGTGGGTAACTCTATCTCGAGGGGGAGTACTGCTTCTGTACCGAATACCAACGCGTACGGCATTGTGTTCGTGGCCGTCTTGAACGTGGTTCGATACGCCCAGAGAGCTTCTTGCAGTCTCTCGTGCCAGTCTTTCTTGTTTCGAGACACCGTCTTCTTTACGATCTTCGTTAAGGTCTTGTTGAAAGCCTCAGCTACACCGTTAGCTCGGGGATTATAAACTGAGGAGTATCTCCAGTCTATGTTGTGCTGTTGTGCGAAGCGGCTGATTTTATGGCTTCTGTAGGCTGGCCCGTTATCGGATATGATCCGTCGCGGAGTCCCAAACCAATAAATGACGTGCGTCTTGAAGAAATGGAAGATATTCTCTGTCTTCACTTCCCTCCACTGTACTGCTTCTGCCCATTTGGAGAAGTAATCAGTCGTCGCCAAAATGAAACGATGTCCTCTGGACGATGCTGGTTCGATGGGGCCGATTATGTCAGTTCCCTACACTTCAAATGGCCAGCTAGACACCGTTGGATGTAGTGGATTTGGATGTTGGTGGATAAAGTCCCCATGAATCTGGCACGAGTGGCATTGCTTCGCATACTCGAGGCAGTCCTGGATCATCGTGGACCAATAATAACCCATTCGTTTGATCTTCAATTTCATCTTCGGTCCTGCTTGGTGAGAACCGCAGAGTCCGTCGTGAACTTCCTGAACGACTCTTTCTGCTTCTTTAGGTCCCAAGCATCTCAACCACAGAGAATCAAACGACCTCCTGTACAGAGTATCATTGACGAAGGCAAAAGACAGAGCTCGTTTCATAAGCTGATGTCTTGAGAACGCATCTTCAGGCGTTCGACGTGATTTGAAGTAGTCTATAAAGACTTCTCTCCAATCTTCAACCTTTTCTTGGTCATTTATTCGTAGGGCCGTCTGCTCAGTCGCTTCATTTTCCTCGGAAGATTCTGGAGATATTTTTGTCGGAGCAAGAACTCGACGGCTTTGTACCACGATTCTTACATCATCGAGGTTCTCGTCGGCTAGCTCTTTAGAGAGCTTGGTTAATGCATCCGCTTTACTATTTTCTACACGCGGTATGCTTTCCAGAGTGTAGGAAAGAATCTGGGTCAACAGTTGCTGCACCTTCTCGCCGTACTTTACCAACTCTGGTTTGCATGTTTGGTAGTCGTCATTCACTTGACTAACGACCAGTTGGGAGTCTCCATATATGATGAGGTTCTCAATTCCCATGTCGATGGTGATTTCGAGGCCTGCTATCAAAGCTTCGTATTCAGCTTCATTGTTCGTCCTCGGCTCTGTCAAGAAGAAAGAAAAGCGCATTATCCCTCCTCGCGGGGTCACGAAGATAAGGCCTACCCCTGATTTGATTATAGGCGTGTTTTGTTTGCGCTTCTTCATGGAAGATGCTCCATCGAAGTAAAGTTCCCATCGGGTATCACCACCGTCGATCACATCAAACGCATGTTCGTCTGGCAGTTCGCAATTCAAAGAGGAATCGGCCGGTATCGGATGCTCAGCGAGGAAGTCGGCGATGGCCTGGCCTTTCACTGCCTTAAGAGGCTGATAAGTTATCGAAAACTCCATCAAGAGCAAGGCCCATTTAGCGAGTCGCCCCGTCAATATGGCCTTTGACATCAAGTATTTGAGAGGATCCACCTTCGATATGAGACGGACTTCATGCGCCAACGCATAATGCCTGAGCTTTGTTATCGCGAAGATTAATGCCAAGCAGTGTTTTTCGATGGGAGAGTAATTACTTTCCGCCCCTGCAGAACTCGTCTCAAATAGTAGAGGGCTCTCTATTTCCCTTGATCATTCTCTTGTGCCCATAATGCACCTAAGGAACCTTCAAGGGCGGTTGTATACAAAATGATAGGCTTTCCCTTGACCGGAGCAGCTAGCACTGGCGGATTCTGCAGGTATTGCTTGATTTCATCCAGCGCGCTTTGGCATTTGTGATCCCAGACGAAAAGGGTTCCCTTCTTCATCAGGTGACTGTAAGGACGGCACTTCCTGAGAGATTAGCTATAAATCGCCGGATATACGCGAGCTTCCCTTGGAGAGACCACAATTGCTTGAGAGTCCTTGGCGGAGGCATTTCCTGCAGGGTTCCTAGGCACACTAACAAGGTTCTACAAAGCATCTACCATGCCAAATTCAAATTTTTATGTGCCGAACAACCCTATGCAAGATCGTTTACTAGAGATAAGGCGAAACTAAAAGCAAGCAAACTACTTTCCGCTGCTCCCACTGTTCTTCAAATGACGGACTCGGCATTTTGACTGGAGGATCTTGTTTTGGTGCGGGGTCGGCATTTTCTGACAGGGCGTCCTCTTCCTCATCGAAGTTATAAATGGCGTAGCTACCATGTACTCGTTCCCATTTCCCGGATTTCACATATCCAAGCCCAAGCGTTTCCATTCTCCCATTGGGCAACTTGCGCTGAGTCCCAGGGACATCCCAAATCCTGTTGTAGAACCGAGCTTTTCGAATAGTCTGTTTGAAAGGTACCCCTTGGCGCTTCAATAGCCTTTTTAGTCCGTTCGTGTAGTATCTGGGCAAACGGATGGGTTGGAGCCTGTCAAGTGTAGAATCTGCGCCGTGCCAGATTTCTTTCTCCATTCTTGTTTCCGTGGACCGATAGAATAGGATCGCCTTATCACCTTTGCGCCTGGGAGGGACGTAAAATGTCTGCAGGTCTTGCACACTGTAAGCTTCAAGTGCGTCGTAGTGCTCCCGCGGAATCATGGTAATTTGCAAACTCTGATTATCACCAGCGAATGCTTGTATTGACGGCCGACTGGAGAACACAGGATTAACCTCATCTTCCGAGTCGCTTCCAAAGATCAATATGGGGGCGGACGGTCCCTAGTTGTTACGTCGAGACGGCCCAGAATAAACTATCTCTTCTTCTTCCTCGGTATCACTCCAGAAGACAGGAATGGTGGTGACGGCTTTGTTCTCCGGTTTGTGACATCTCTCTGTGTCCTCAAGTTCTGGCAAAAAGTATTTTGCATCTTCGTATTTGCGGACTTCATTCATGGAGAATGGATTCAGCTCTCCTGTCACGGTATACTCAAGACCATCCTTGAAAAACTTCATACACTGATATTGCGTAGAAGGGATGATGTTGTACTCGTGTAACCAAGGACGACCGAGCAAAGCATTGTAGCAGGTCTTAACGTCAATGACGTGAAACTTAATATCCGTGATGAGTAGTCCGAAGCGTAATGTTAGTATCACAGATCCGAGAGTTCGCGATGACTGGGAGTCAAAACCGGAGATGGTGATTTTATCACGAGCGAGGTGTTGAACGCTCATGCAGATTTCCTTCAACACCCGTATATTAAGGAGATTGACGGAGGATCCATTATCAACCAGGATTTTACCTATCTTGATATTGTGGCAGTATCCAGAGACATATAGGGGACGGTTGTGGTCGCACGTCCCAAGGAGAATGTCTTCATCACCGAACGTGACATCGGCTGTGTGCACTTCTTCCAGCTCATCCTTCATCCTTTCTTTGGCGAGGAAGGCTTGGAATTGCTTGGGCTCTTGCAGTGCCTTGATTAATGAATCTCTCGATTCTTTTGATAATAAGAGGGCGTTGAGAATGCTGAGATGAGAGGGTAGCTTCCTCAGGTGCGCTAGGACGTTGTAGTCCACCTTACTTTTCTTTGGCGGGTCCTTAGCAGTCAGCTCTTTCATGACTTGGTCATCCAGGGCGATATTCTCGGAGACCTTTTCTTTTCCCTTATCTTTTCTATTCGTGGGTCCGAGATTCTTTTCTGGAAGCGTACGATTGCGCAGCTGAATATTTTCACAGGCCTTTGGTTCTTCCTCTTTCCCTAAGATGGATTCTTTAAAGAGAGGCTAAGAGCCATTTCCTCGTCAGAGTCGCTCCCAAAGGTGAGAACCTGTAATCCTCCGGCGTTGACCGTGCGACAGTTACCTGTAGTTCTTTTATGCTCCTCGGTCGTACTTCTCTGCTCCCGACGAGTTTTGCGTTTCGTCCGCTTAAAATGTTGCCGGTGAGCAACATATCCCTTCCACCATCTTTTAAAAGCGTCGCACTCCTCGGTGGGGTGCGAAATCTTTCGATGATATGAGCAGTAATTAGGATGCATCTCTGCTCCACCGAGAGTGTTTTCTTCAGAGGGTGGTAGCTTCATTCCCATTGATATGGCTTTAGCAAACCTTTTCTTCGTCTTGAATTTGTTTTTATCCGCAACGGATGTCTTTTGATTTGACGGGAGTGCCTCGACTCTTTCGTCTAGTTGCCGGCGTTTGGCTCCTTCCAATATGGCCATCTCATGCTCCCGATTGGCTTTACTTTTTAGACGAATCTCATTCAGGAAGGCGTTGATCATCTCGTCTGACGGCCATAGAAGTTCTGGTTCAGGACCCGCCCCCGGTTTCTCGGTGCAAGGAGCCTCTTTATCATCTATCAATGAGTGAGAGATCACATGAAAACTTGCTACGTAGTCCTCAGATTCATCTGATGAGTCTTCTCCATCATTTTCGTCCTCGAGGACGTGGCTGAGGAACTCTTGGAGCGTGATTGGAATCCGCGCCTTCTGGTTATACTCTTCCAGCGCGTCAATCTGTTTCTGTAAGTCCGTGCGCTTGTCGCCAGACTTCACGGGCTTTTTGGATCTCTTCTTCTTCTTCTTTGAAGATTTTGACGGCTGGGCGTGAGTACTTGGGCCATCACCACTAATCTTTGGAGTTGGGCGCGGCTTCAGCATCCCTTCGATGATCTAAGGTTCCAGCGGGTTCTTCCACCTGATCGCCGGGCATGTTTGGAGATCATTCAGCATCCTTTTGGTTTTGGCTGAAAGCACGACCTTCCATGGAGCTTCTTCAACAAAAGAACAAGTTGCCCCCGGTGTGTCCGTCTTCTTAGGAGTGTGCGGTTGTGGTGGGTTTACCTTCCACTTTTCGGACAGCGCAAACTTGCCTTGTAGGTACTGATCTTCGATCCATCCCTTAAAGACGAAGCAATCCTCGATCGGATGACTTACCGTTTGGTGGTAAGGGCAATAATTAGGATTATTCACTTCGCTGGGTTGCGGCGGTCGCCTGGGATTCGGTAAGTTGATAAGCCTGTTGCGCATAGCCAGCTCAAACAGCCTCTTCATCTTGTCCCGTGGGAATGAGTAAGGACACTTCATTTTCTCATTGTAATAGCGTCGTCTCTCTTCCAGTTGATCTGCTAACTTTAGGGTACTGGGCTGCTGTTGGGTGTTCGTGACGAAGGTTGCCTTCCCTTTACCCTTGTCGTTTCACTGTTCCGGCTTCGGGGGAGACGGTCTGTGACCCATTTAATCCATCTGAGCCAGCTTGTCGATTAGGGCCTGGAACGTGGTCGGTTTAAAGAACATCATGAACTGTGAAACAGTTGCATGAGGATCTAGGGTGCCCACGAACATGCCCACCGCTGGTGCTTCTTCGATGCGTTGTTCACACTTCGACCACAAGTTCCGCCATCGGATTGCATATTGAACCCAGGTTTCGCCCGGCTTCACCCTTGCGTTAATTAATGTCGTTATGGGGGTGCGTTCGCTGGCGCTTGCGAAACGCTGGGTAAACAACAACTCCAATTCAGCGAAAGTTTTGACGGAGTCATTTGGAAGTTTGGAATACCACTCAAATGCCATCTCCGATAAACTGCCGACGAATTGGCGAAGCAAGAGCTTATCATCGCCGCCGGTGCTGCCACAAAGAGCCCTGAACTGGGCAACATGTTGATGGGGATTTCCTGTCCCCTTGTAGACATGGAATTTTGGGATCGTGTAGCCCGGCGGGTATTTTATCTGATCATACCAGCTCGGATATGGTCGCCCTGTTTTGACAACTTGGCCGGCTGCCTCACTTGCCTGGTGAACTCGTATTTGTTGAGCAATATAATCATCCAGGGCGGCCTTGGAGATTGTTTCCTCTTTGGCTGTTGAAAGAGCCTGAGGTGGATTCGACGTTTCTCCTCTGTCATCTTCAAGGATAATCGAAGGATCTTCGGCTGGGGGATCCGGCTGGATCATCATACCCACCATGTCCTGGAACAGAAGGGCCATTCGTTTTATATTGGCTGCTTATTCCGCAGCCTCTCTGTCCTTCTTTTCAAGTATTCTGCGAAGGAATTCGGCATCGGTTTCTTGCTCCTGGCGCTGATCCGAGGATGCTTCTGGGCTCTCTTTTGGACCGGTGAGTGCGGCCATCGCGGTCATCATCTCTTAGAGCTTCTGCTGTTGCTCTTAAACCTTAGTCACTGATCGCGTAAGCGGTCGATGACCTGTGGATATACGGCTATCCTCTTTCCCGGACGTCATATAGACGGTATGTACCACCATGCCCCCGGACTTAGGACGTTTAGGATCACTGTCTTTGACATTTGCCGCAGGCGTGGGACTTTCTCCGGCCTTCTTCTCTTGTGGGCCATCGAAGTTGAGGGGGCCGTTGCTGTGGGCACCCAGGTGGCCGTCGTCTTCCGTTGCTTAACGAGGCGGTTTTCTTCCTGTCGGACTTTCGACTTCTTATACTGATGGGAGAAATTCGGATCAATCACCGATTCTCGGACTCGTCGCCAAATCTTGTAGACTTTGGAAGACAGCCGTTGAGGAGACTGCTCCGGCTTTGTTTCTACGACGGTCTCTACCGGTGGCGGAGATCTTTTTAGTACGGCAGTAGGCGAATTCCTGCGTACCCTGTTCAGCAGCTCAAAGCTGTTCCCGGTTGGAACAGTAGCATTAATTCCCACCGTTGGAGCTGGTGGAGTTAGCCCAGAAGGGGAGTTGCCCCCAGCCTTTCTTATCCGGCGCCAGTGGCGACGTCGAGCATGTCGAGCTGATGGAATTGGCTCGGTGACGGGGATGGCTTTGTCTTGCCCCATGTTCAGGTGAGGGGCTATTACTGGTGTCAGTCTCTTGAAGACTGACGTCTGTTGAGAAGCCGTGTCCAACCGGTCAAAGACAGATTTCTGAGCGGGAGCGGGAATGGGAGCAGTCAGTCTTGCAAAGACCGACCCTCTAGCAGGAGAAGCCGCCTTGACGACTTCAGGAGCAGGGATGGCTATCTTCTTTGGGATGGCCACTTCATGTATTATGGGCTTCTTGGTAGGCCCTTTGGAGCTCGAGTTCAGCCTGGTGAGGACCGAGGGATTGGAATCGGGCGACCCGTTGAGAGAGGCCGTGGTAGTAGCAAGTCGATCGAAGACCGACTTCTTTGAAGCTTCCAATACGGGTACAGGGATGGTGAAGCTTGCTGGCGGGAGCATGGTCCCGAAAAACAGCCCTGTGGTGGCTTGAGTAATCTGCTCCACGGGCATCGTAAACAAAGAGGCCGCTTGGGGCCCATAGGTTATGCCCCCAGTCGAGGCGGAGCGTAGGTTGCAGTTGCATGTGGAACACTCTGAGCAGGTGCCAGCCATTGATCCTTTTGCTTTCTACAGCAAGCAAAACGCCAAATCTTAGTACCTCGAAACCCAAGGGCAACCATTAGTGAACCGCGATTGGTTCGCGAACACGACACATGAAGTGTGGAGTGGAAAGATGGAAAAGGTCCCACCGGGCGTGCCAGAATCTGTTCCCCTCCGAAAGACGGCACGACAGAACGTCTTGCCTGAGATTCGGGACAGATGCTAATAGGTGCTATCCGTCCACCTCTTCGAAGATGCCAAGTTGATTTATGGCACCATGTATCGAAGGTTTAAACGGATGCGGCCGATGTAGCAGACTTCGTCAGATTCCCCCTCGTTTGAGGGGTTTCTGATTGTGGGGACGCTCTTCCCTGCAGGCGCAAGCCCCTACAGTTAATTACGCTACCGCATCGCGGTAACAACTTTCTTCTTCTCCATATGGTCACCTCGTATCATGGGTGTTTGTTTTGTGTTTGGTTGCCCGTGGATTGTATACGGAGACTAAGTTATGTTATCGCCCATAGAGCGTGGACTAGTCCAAATCCGTATCTTTCTTAGATTTGGGTTTGGGGGTTGTGTTTAAGGACACGTTAGACTTATTTGAGACTAAGATCAACTTAAACGTTTGTTAAGGATACGTTAGTCTAATTTCAGACTAAGATCAACTTAACGAGATCGTTTAGATCCAACAAAAGAGTAATTGGGGGCTCTATTGTTTAGTTTAGTGACGTTGCGGTCGATAGGTAGTTTAAGGACATTGCGGTCCAATGTTAGTTTTAAGACATTGCGGTCAAGGTTAAGAACATCATAGTCCGTGGATTTAAGGACTCCACAGTCCGATGTTAGTTTTAAGACATCACGGTCAAGGTTAAGGACTCCACAGTCCGATGTTAGTTTTAAGACATCACGGTCAAGGTTAGGGACATCATAGTCCGTTGTTAGTTTTAAGACATCACGGTCAAGGTTAAGGACGTCATAGTCCGTTGTTAGTTTTAAGACATCACGGTCAAGATTAAGGACATCATAGTCCATGAGTTTAAGGACCCCACAGTCCGTGAAATGTATGGTTGTTGGGACCCGTCACCTCTTTGAAGATGTTGAGGAATTACAACGACAAATATCAAAGGAGTGAAGAGATGTACCCTTGAACCAAGGTAGATTAAATGATCAATAGCCCAATTTGGAACCAAGACCAATTAATTATATTGTGAGCCCATTGGCTCAGTTAGGTCTGGATTAAGGACTTATGGCCAACTTGGGCTAAGTCCAATTAAGTCTGGCCCTTTGTTGGACTGTTTGACATTTGTCTGGTTCCAGTCCACAAAAGTTTTGAGGGGCTTAATAACATTTTTGTTGTAGCTCTGGATGTTATTCAATTTTGAGGTTCAATTGAAGGGGAGGCTTTGCCTCTGAAAGATTAGCCAATTTGGCTAAAAGTAGTGTTAAATACTAAATAACAAAAGTGTTAAACACTAGAGACAGAATTCTCAAACTAGTGTTAAACACTAAAAGAACAATCAGTGTTAAACACTGGAAATATAGTTTTCGATTTAGTGTCAAACACTAGAAAATAATCAGTGTTAAACACTGCAAATAGGGTTTTCAAATTAGTGTTAAACACTGAGAAAAATCAGTATTAAACACTGGGAATAAAGATCTCTAATTAGTGTCAAAACACTAAAGAAAAGGGGTCACATGTGGATACGTGAGAGCGCCCAAAGGTGGGACCAGATTCCCCTTATTCTGTTCTGTAAATAAAAAGTATTGAATACTTTCTATATTTGATTTTGGAGCATCACATGCTGACACGTGACGGGAATTTGTGTGCTGATTTGCCAAGAGGTCACGTGGTAATACGTGAGAGTGCCCAGAGCTTCTATTTCTTTTGCTTTTTCTTTCTGTGCTTCAGGGGTCACATGGAGCACGTGAGGCGTTGCCTCTGAGTTCTTTTCTGCGGATCTTTACAGGGGTCACGTGGGGACACGTGACCCTGGTTCTTGCCTGTTTGAAGATCTCTTTATCTTTTTAAGAATTAAATTTTTCATAGGGTTAAACCCTAGCTATAACTTTGGAGGAATTAAATTCCTATTTTCTTTGGAAGAATTATATTCTTAGGTAGGGTTAAACCCTAATTTTCCTTTTGTGGGAATTAAATTCACATATATGTAAAGAATCAAGTTCTGGCATAGGGTGAAACCCTAATTTCATTTTAAGGGGAACTAAATTCCTGCGAGCTTGAGAGAATTAAATTCTCAATTAGGGTTAAACCCTAGTTCTGTCCATCTTGAAGGAATTAAATTCCTATAATTTTGGAGAATTGAATTCTCATATAGGGTTAAACCCTAATTTTATCTTGGAGGAATTAAATTCCTATAAGTTTGGGAGAATTAAATTCTCCAAACTCAATTCTTCCTCTAAGTTTTAGATCTGCATGGCAGGATCTCGACCCGATGAGAATTAAATTCTCAACTTATGGGGAGATGTGCACTTTGCATATCTTCAACCAGAGAAAGAACTAAGTTCTTTGCAAAAGAGTTAAACTCTTAGATCTTTGAGAATTAAATTCTCTTTTTTCTGAAGTTTTGATCCTCTTTCTTTTTCTCACCTAGGGTTTTCTTTCTGAATTTTCAAGATGCTAAAATTCTCTTCAAAGTTTTCTCTCCAAAATTCTGTCTCTCCTCCTCTTTTAATTCTCCCTTCTCGACTCCTATTTATAAGAGGAGGAAAAGAATCAATTTGTTTAGTAAATCTCTCACTGAAAGATTTGATTTGTTTTCATCATTAGTCTGAGCCTTTAGATTACTAGGTGAATCTTATTCACCGTTGGATGTTTTAATCCAAAGATATTCTATTTGTTATTTCGGTGAGATTTAGGGGAAATCTTTCCTTGTCCAAGATTTTTCCATAAATTGGTGATATTTAATCACCCTTGGATTCTTAATCCAACGGTTCTCCATAATTCTTCTCCATTTTGGAAAGATTTAAATGATCTTTTTTAGAATTTAATTCTGTTAAACCATAAGGCTTTTAAAGCCAGTCACGTGTTGACACGTGACCTTTGGTCACGTGTGAGCACGTGACCCCTTGGTCACATATGAGCATGTGACCCCGGTCACGTGTAAGCACGTGACCCCCCGAATGGACTCCTCTTCTGTGCTCTGTTTTGTGCCGCTGCTTTAACCATCATGTGCCGACACGTGACCATTGGTCACGTGTGAGCACGTGATGTCTCTTTTTAAGTTTTTTTCTGATTTTTAATCAGGGAACAGTGTTTGGGTTCTATTTTCTGTTCTAGGTCAGTAAAACACCACTCAAGTCTAGTTAACAGCCACAATACATCATCAATTCCTCATAATTACCCAAACCCTTCTCTAGGATTTTCTATACAACCCATAATTTAACCAAATTAACTTTTAACTAAATTAGAATACAAAGAAACTTAAAACTTAAATAAAAGGAAGAACTTATATCTCATTTAGGCAACCCAAGAAAACCCTAGCTGCCCTAAGTCATCAAAATCCATTTTTTCTTGGTCCAAAGTGTTGAGGATGAAGAGAGGATCAACTTTAATGAAAGGGGTTTAGGGTTTGGATGAAAGATTTGAGATGGTTTCTTGGGGTGAAGGTGGAGGGAAGGTGAAGATGAAGAAAGAGAAGAAGAAAAGAAATGGGGAGGAAAGATATGGCTGCCCTCTCTCTCTCTCTTCCTCTTATTCTCACCCCTCTCTCAAATATTACCCTTTTTCTCTTTTTCTTAACTTTTAAATTTTAAATCAAAACACATAATACCCAAAACAACATAAGAAATAACTTGTAATCAAATGCGACATGACACGGTGCACTAACCATGGAAAACTGTATAAATACGGATTTGGCTTAATCGCGATTAGCAGTGCATTAATCTGATTTTATCCAAACTGCATATAATAAACTTTTAAAAATGCCAAATCCGATAAATATATTTTTAAATGAATAAAATCATTTTAATTTCCAATTATTTCATAATCATTGGTATATATTTATACCTTTTTATGAAAACCCCAATTTCGCAAATTGGGTAATTTTCACGAAATATATTATTTTAATATTAAATTCCAAAAATAATATTTTATATTTTCTGAAATGTTACACAAGGAAAATGGAATTAAATTCCAAGGATCTTAAAGATCGGTGACAGGGTAAAACCCTAGGAGGAGGATCAACAATCTCCATTGATTCAAGATCTTAGAATCTACAAAAAAATGTGTGCTTTGGATCTTTAAGAAACCAATTTAAGAAAATAGCAACGCTCTCTCAGAAAACAAAGAAAGAGGACCTGCGAGGATACAAGAGTGCGTCGTTTTCAAGCCAGTTAGCTTCTTAGACCCCACTTTCTTTTCCTGATGTTGAACCGAAAGTGTTCCATACTCCCTTCTGTTGGATAACTATACCCTATGTCGGCAGCAGGGGGCTTGACTTATGTTAGGGCTTGTGTTGAGATTGATCGCACCAAGCCTTTGGTCCCAGGTGTCATAATAGAAAAAGGGGATGAAGAAAAAAGTCCCCGGATTTAAAATCCATGACAAAAAGAACAAAAAAAGAGGGGGGTTTCCGTTCGTGATCCTTACCAAAGAAAAGTTTTAACAGAGTTTAAGTCTGAGATTTCAGTGGGCAGAGAACTAAGCTCTGAAGAAGAGAATTAAATTCTCAAGGAAAATAAGTGGGGAAGAAGATGAAGGAATGGTGGTCTTCTCAGAGGCAAAAACTCCTGCATTTATAAGACATGATGGAGAGCGGTTCATCTTCCCATTCCCCTAGGCAATCCAACGGCTGTTAAGGCAGACAGCGTTGCACTCCCGTGCAAGCCACACGAGAGTAACACGGGGGGTATTTGTTCCCTCATAAAAAAGGGATAAGGGAAAGTTCCCCACTAAAACAGACCCATGTATTTAACACGTGAGTGCCTACATACAACGCATATAGGCACAACAATTAAAACAATTGCTAGGCTAAGACAGCCCCACGTGTTTAACACGTGAGTGCCTATATGCAACGCATATAGGCACTACAATTAAAACAATTGCTAGGCTAAAACAGCCCCACATGTTTAACACGTGAGTGCCTATATGCAACGCATATAGGCACAATAATTAAAACAATTGCTAGGCTAAGACAGCCCCACGTGTTTAACACGTGAGTGCCTATATGCAACGCATATAGGCACTGCAATTAAAACAATTACTAGGCTAAAACAGCCCCCACCTGTTTAACACGTGAGTGCCTATATGCAACGCATATAAGCACTGCAATTAAAATAATTGCTAGGCTAAAACAGCCCCCCGTGTTTAACACGTGAGTGCCTATATGCAACGCATATAGGCACAGCAATTAAAACAATTGCTAGGCTAATAAGCCTCACGTGTTAAACACGTGAGGGCACTTCCCTATGTAGAATTAAATTCTACTCAACAAGGAACCAATCCAACGGTGATTAAGCTTAGAATTAAATTGAAGTTTTAAATGAGAAATGATATTTTCTGTTAAACAGAAAGTTGACGGATCAAAGATCCTGTAAGTTTGGAAATATTTTTCATATATTTCTAAACAAAGAAAGATTGTACTCCGTTAAACCAAACACCCTTGGATTAAAAATCCAACGGTGATTAAAAAAAATCACCAATCTACAGAATAAATTCTATACGGGAAAATATTTTTCTATTCTTGTTTAAGAAACAAGAAAATATGTTCTGTAAGACAGAAACCCTTGGTTCATAGATCCAACAGTGGATAAAACCCCCAAATCAATTGGAGTCTCTCAATGAGAGATTTCCTAAAATTAATTAACAAACTTCTCTCCACTCTATAAAGAACCTAACACTTCAAGTTAAAAAAAAAAAGAAGAAGGAAAAAAAAAAAGAGACGACTGCAGAGAGAGAGAACTCTCCAAAGACTTAAAGAATATATAGTGAGAGAATTTAATTCTCAAAAGAAAAGACTCGTTCCCTTGAAACACTAGATAAAGAAAAAAAAGACTATTCTTTGCATCTCTAAGGGTTTAACCCTTTATCGAAGAACTTAGTTCTTTCTCTGGTTGAGATCTGCAGAAGCATATCTCCCCACAAGTTGAGAATTTAATTCTCACCGGGGAGATTCTGTCATGCAGATTCAAAACCTAGAGGAAAGAACTGAGTTCAAAGAGTTTAATTCTTACAGAAAAAACAAACAAAAAAACATATAGGAATTTAATTCCTCTGAAACTAGGGTTTAACCCTACAAAAAGAATGCAATTCTTGCAAAGAACAAAGGGAGAACTTGATTCCTCAGAATTACAGAAGAACAGCCTGGTGATTCGTTAGTGTTTAACATTATAATAAGACCTCATGTGTTTTCCACATGAGTGTTTCTAATGAACAAAAGAAAACGGCTGAAACTACCTCATGTGTTTCCCATACGAGTGTTTAAAAAAGGAGCAAGGAACACTTCTTAGGACAGTCACGTGTTTTGCACGCTACCCTCAATCAAGTGCTTAGCACTTCTGTGAAAGGAAGAGGAAATAAGATAAGAGGGCATTGCCCCCATTTGGGACATCTCACGTGTTTTACACGTGAGCGCTACGGGAACTAAGTGTTTAGCACTTAAATGAAGGGAGAGGCAATAAAGCCAAGGGGCAGAACCCAACTTTGGGGCGCCTCACATGTTTCATACGTGAGCGCCACCAGAATCAAGTGCTCAACACTTATATAAAAGGGAGAAATAATTGGGCTTTACCCATATTTGAGTTTCTCACGTGTTTCACGTGAGCGTCATACAACCCTAGTGTTTAACACTAATCAGGTGCTTCACATGCACCATATGAGCGCTACAGAAATTTAGTGTTTAACACTACTCCAGTGCCCACATGGAATGCACGTGAGCATTGTATGCCTCGGCATTCAGCACTGTGGGTAATTATAGAGACCCAAATCTAACTCAAATTGACTAATTTCTTCCAAAGTTAAAACCCCTCTGTGTTCATCATTCCCTAAATTGATCTTAGCCCCAAGCATAACTAATGATCTGTCAAATGATGATATCCAAAGTAAGATCCATCCCACATCCCCTAACTTAATCTTAGTCTCCAAAAATGACTAATGATTCTTAGATGATCTACTACGATCTTTTCCCTCCGACACGGGAATTGGTTCAAGGGTATATCTCTCCACACCTCTGATACATGTCGTTGTAATTTTTTAACGTCTTCAGAGAGGTGGCGGGTCCCGACAACCAAGTGCTCTTCGGTGCACTTCCCAAACTAACATGCACACCCCAGATCAACACATCCCAAGCTAGGTGTCTCCCATATCATCGTTGCTCATCCCGACACGTAACAAATACACGTGCGCGCATGGTGATCTACGGACCGTAACGTCCTTAAACTAAACTCTACGGACCGTAACGTCCTCAAACTACTACAGACCGTAACGTTCTCAAACTACTGCGGACCGTAACGTCCTTAAACTAAACCATCACCTCCAAAATGGTGATCTACGGACCGTAACTAAACTCTACGGACTGTAACGTCCTTAAACTAAAACAATGGAGCCCAAATGCTCTTTTATTGAATCTGAATGATCCTAAAACCCCGTTAAGTAGATCTTAATCTCAAATTGGACTAACGTATCCTTAATTAAAATTTAAGTTAATCTTACTCTCAAATGAGATTAACGATTCTTAAATCAACCTAAACCCAAATCTAAGATATACGGATTTGGACTGATCCACGCCCTACGGGCGACAACATAAATTGGTCTCCGTATACAATCCACGGGCAACAAAAAATAAAACAAACACACACGACACGAAGTGAATTTCTGGAGCAAGAGAAAGTGGTTATCGCAATGCGGTAACGTAATTAACTGCAGGGGCTTGCGCGTGCAAGGAAGAGCGTCCCCACAATCAAAAACCCCTCGCAAACGAGAGAGAATCTGACGAAATCTGCTGCAACGGCCGCATCCGTCCAAACCTCCGATATACGGTGCTATAAATCAACTTGGTATCTTCGGAGAGGTGGACAGATAAACCCAAATAGTATCTGCCCCCAAATTCAAGCAAGACGATTCATCCTGGTTCATCTCTGTTTTCGGCGGTGAACAGATTCATGGCTTCTCAATACTTCTCCTAGCATCCAAAGCCATGACTCATTTCTCATTTCCACTTATTTTCTATTTTTCTCAAAAATAATTATCCCAATAATCTTTAGATCCTAGTGTGAATCTCATAGACCCATGTTCTATGTATCATCAACCATGATACATAACAATTTATATATATAAATGTATATATCATATATATATATATATATATATGTATGTATGTATCAAATAATTAAATCAACACTTGATTCAATAATCTGGTCATATCACATATAACCGTCTAATATTCAATATTCGATATTAAATCAACACTTGATTCAATAATCCGGTCATATCATATATAACCGGCCGATATTAAATATATATATACATATAACAAATCATTGAATCAACACTTGATTCAATAATGCGGTTATATCACATATATCCTAACCGATATCAAATATTGCCATATTAGAATACGGTATCACATACTCGTTTTTAATCAAGCTCCCGCACATATAACCATATGTGCCTTACTTTATTTCGCTTGAGTTAGGAAACCTCTGTGTGGGACTCTAAAGACTCGTCAATACGCCAGCAGTAGTTAATGATCACATCAGATACCCACAAGCCATCAGCGGTACTAGCTGGATGTAATGGCTAACCAGGTATTGAACGAATAGATGATCAACAAGCAAACGTGTCCAAACTCCCGTAAAGCCTATAAGCAACACTTACCGTACAGTGCGGTCTCTTCGTCTGATATGTCGTATATCGAGTCTGGGGTGGAATCGTCAGACCCCAGTAACTTGATAAGTCATGCCGATGTGTGGCCTATAACCTTTCGAGAAACTACTGATAACACTTACCAGCAAATCTCATCATCCCTGACCAAGGACTTGTTGTTATAGCCAATCGAGCATAGCGCAATATCAACTCCTAATACCGGGAGAGACGAAACCCCTCCTATCGCTCACTGCCTCCATGTGACTCGGGACTGTACCCAAATCCACCTGTTTGCACGACTCCTTTAAACCGCGGTAGGGAGGAAATCAAAGAACAGTGGGAACCACACAAGACACTATGACGATCTCGGTTCTACAGACTAACCTGTACAAGTGTCACCAGAGAACTGCTATCTGACGATAGGTATGGTACCATCTAGGAGTTCTCGACGAGTTCTGTTCGGTGTACCCATTCTCTAATGAGCACCTGTGTACAATATTTAATGTCAAACACCAATGGTGTTGGGATCAACCATCGTCCCATACAGGGTCAAGAAACATACACACTAGTCTACTCAGGAATATCGATGCCTTGTCTCGATATTCCCTCGACTAGGAACTGTTAAAGGATGTGCTTGTGGACTACACAAGCCCCACTAGTATGATCTGCATCATAGTCCTAATAGTCAAGCCTACATCCTAAGCGCTTTATCAACATGTATCAGAGAAACAGTATACTAATACAAGTGTACATGTTAAAATAAAGAGCAACCAGATAGCATACTATTATGTCGAGCAAGAAAGTCCTCTATAAATATGTCCAAGCATCCACTATATTATACAATAATGGCCTTTAGGGTATACATATTCCCAACACCCGTTGCCCTCTAGAACACGGCTACCCGAGCACTCCACCGCGGGGTAATCCTAATACAGATAAGAAAAGTATATATACAATGGTGACATCGACCTCAACCCGGTCGTGCCCCAATAAAAGAATATACAATCTGGCAAAAACTGTTGTCCACATGTCGGACGCTCGCCTCACAATATTGAATATACAAATGAATCTAAATTGTACTACTATTATTGCACTACAGGCTATCCACCACGACAATCCATCCATAATATCAGCACAATCACAGAACATCAACATGAATATCATGTTCGTAAACCCGTCTAATTGTACATATAGCAATTAGTCGGGTTATACCGCTCAATGATATTCACGGCCGCAGATACCAACACATGCACTGATAAACATGTATTCAAAATTTCGATAGACTAAAACTTTTTCGCATTGGCCCCAAGTGCAAACCAGTACTCAAACAAATCTGGGCCAAAATCATAAATCCCAAAAATCATATTTCCATATTATAGAGTGCCAGAAGAAATTTTGAGCACAACGGCCACATTTCGACCGCGGAACCGCGGCCAACAAGCATGTTAGGCGGCGGTTCCGCGACCGTATGTTGGGTTTATGTGCCCAAATTTCTTCAGGTGCTCTAAAAATGCCTGCACGTAATTTTAAGGTAATTTGAATAATTTTTGAACAACTTTTAAAATCGGCAGCGGGCATCAAAAATGGAATTGCGATTTGGAAAATTTTGTCGATCGATACTTTAAACTTATGCAGACTAGCTAGTAAGGTTTTATAGGGTGGCTCTAATACCATATTGGGGTTTCCTAGCGCCCTAACCGTCTACCGTGGCCATTGCGAAACAAAAGATTTGGTGATTTAAAAATCCGGCGCTAAAAAAATTGTCCTAGAATCTAACCATAAACCGAAACTAGCTAACAAAGAGGAGATCTTAACTACTATGAAAGAAGTATCTCACCAAAAGATCTGTGCTCTTCGGTCTTCTATCCTCTTCGTTTGCTCCTTGAGATCTCCATGATTGAGCTTGACCTCCGATCTTCCTCTGTCGAAGATGATCCAACCGAGAAATGTAGCTTATGGCTCTAACTCCACGCTAAAAGTCTAATGGAGCAACTAGAGACTTTAGGTTGCTTGTCTAAAATGATTAGGATATAGTTAGTGGTTCTTAGTGAATATCTATCTCACTTCCTCTCTTGATTCTCAACATATAAGATTGTAGAAAGAAGGATCAAGAAGAAGGTGGAGGAGATCAAGAAAGGCTAGTGAAGAGAGTGAAGCAAAAATGGTGAGAAATGAAATCCCATGAGAGAGAAAAAGATCAACCATGGTTTTGTAAAAACATTTTTCCAATATAAAAACTCAACCATGCTTGAATAGTTTGCACAAATGAATTGAATATTCATTTGTCAACACTATTGAAGTATGGTTCTCACCATACTTACCTCACTACATTTACACCTTATTTTCCATTTAAAAAAAATGGATAAATCTAAAATGAGGTGTCCACCTTTTATAATGTTTTCCGTATAAATACGGAATACACTCTACTGTATATGCATACCCGTATTCGTATCAAAATACGAATACCGAAAGAGATAGAATAACACAAAGAACATAATACTAGAATATACATATCGAAATATATATACGTAAATTATTAAATCAATACCTGATTTAATAATCCGGCTCAATCCCGAGTCGGCTAGTATTATCAACTGTCCGATCGAAAGTCCGGGTAACTGGTACAATCATTCGATCGGAACCCTACACGTATCAAAATACGGCTACTACTTCATTTCGCCTGAACCAGGAAAACTCTCTGTGTGGGACTCTAAAGACTCGACAGTACGCCGGCAGTGAGTTACTGGATAAATCCATAACCATGAGCACGTCAGTGGCACTAGCTATACGTAATGGCTACTCGGGTACTTGTCAAAAAGGAAGGCCGACGAGCAAACTCATCCGGATCCCTACTGAGCCTATCTGAGACAATCTCCGTACAGTCCGGTCTTCTCATCTGTCACGACCCGAAAGAGCACGTGACTGGCCCTTGAACCAAATGAAGTCTATAGGACTCCATCCGATCCAAGTAAGCCAAAAGCCCAGAAATCTAAAACCATTTTAAGAGTAAATAAAGAAAACTGGTTTTAAAGAAGTGGAGGAAACATGTTTGAAGTCAAGGTTTTTAAATAACTAAGCCGAATGTGCATTTTTAAAATGTAAGTCTTTTCTAGAAATTTCGGCAGAGTTTCTTTTGTAAATACTGGCCCCGAACGGGGTACAACAAGAACAATATATATATACAATGAATAAAAGGCATCCCCAAGCGGGAGCTAGCTCTTCGTCAATCGACGGTCACAACCACACAAGCAATAATAATATACAACGCCGAAAGGCGAGGGTCAAATCAAAAGGACTCAATAAGCATGAAAACCGCAATACTACTAAGCGCGACTCTAAGGTCGAATAATACAACACTAATGTCTAAGTCTGAAACAATATACAAGTTTTGGTTGATGGAAATTCTAGATACAAAGAATAATACAAGTACAATGGTGGTTCTTGATGCAAAAGAATCCACCTACCAATTACAATTCACCCAAAAGGAAGCAGTGTGCCAGAAATGCCGCAAAGAAACCTGTATGGCAAAACCTGCAAGAACTGTAGCACAACGGGGGTGAGTTGCCAACTCGTGAATAGAAATATCTACAAGCAGAAACCGAATGCAAGACATAAACCTAGGTCAACAATCAGTAATATAAACCACAAGAGTACATCTGAAATATGATAAGGTAGCAATGTAACATCTAATCATGTATGTAGTGCCAGGTACTCAGGTAAAAACATGACAACAGTATAAGGTATGTCTGCATGAAGTAAATATGAATATCAATACACATATATTAGCGTCCCATACCACTAATATTGGTGTAAGGGTATATATAACAGCGCCCTCATACCCTGTTATATATACAAATGAAGTATGATCAATGTAAATCCAATCTGTATATGATCCATGTCTGTATATGATCCAAGTCTATATATATATACGTGGAACCCGTCCACCCGTCACCCAATGACAAATAAGCATCATGTATGCAAATATGAGGATATAAACAAAATCATGGAAAAACATCATGAAACCCGTGCCTAGCATCGACACGTAAATCCTCGTCCATATGGGGCTCCGTCTGCGGTATCGGCCCTCGGCCCCGGCAGTACGGGTCATCCCATGTCCATCTCTCAACTCCGGTCGGTATCCTCCAGATATCCGCCGAGCTCAAATACAATCACCGGTAGGTAGTAGTCCCTCCGTCAGGCTCACCGTCTACTACACAGCGAAACCGTTCTCGCCCCGGGGTACCATACCGGGTCCACCATGTACCCGCAATCGGCCTCATCCGCCTCCTCGAATCGGGTTTCACATGTCGCTCTCAGCACCGAAAAAACACATGGTGGACGCACTAAAATATCATATCAAGGGTAACCGGGTTTTTAAAGTAATGATATATTCTCTTTTGAAACACCCTCGGTTCCCAAATCCAGAAATATCATAGAAACAACATATCTCAATGCGTATAATCAAAAGCATGAAGAATGCGACATATAAAGGAAAGTATGCATATCATCATGTCACACAAGGATCATATACTGAATGCAATAGTACTACAGTGTAGTGGCATGGCAATTATCGATGATGAGTGTGTGAGCCGGCAACAAGTATACGTGGAACATATGCATCATCGATAATGGTGCTGGTGTCCTAGCAGCATGACTGAAATATAACCACAGTACAAGCGATGCAATGCAAATAGCAGGAATATGCGGAAACGAATAATCAACGCAAAAGTACAGAACCTGCCCCAATAGATATGTCATGCAACCTTGCCTTTTGAAATAAAACGAATCAGGGTTTTTGGTAAAGAAGGGCTACGGTGTTTTAAGAAAAGATGCATCATTTGAAAATATCCGTATAACCCTTCTGCCTATCTTTAAAATATCCCCATTTCGTTAGTTTGAAATAGGTATGACTCGGTCTAGTCTAATGTCTACTAAGTAATCTAGACAGGAGGGGTATGAAACCACCTAATCTGAGTCGATATATATAGATATGATAGTCGGTGACCTCGCCTCAATAACATATCGTAGGATATCCTCGAGTCATGAGTGCGGATCTATCATCAATACCGGCTTGTACGGTAAATCGTCGTACGGCATCCCAATAACTGGGTAGGGGTCAATATCACACTATCTCATCACATATCGGTATCACTATCATCAGATCGCATAATCTGAGGTACTACTCTAAGTCTAGTACAAATCAATACCATCTATATAAATATGAATGCGGGTAAAGCACATGTCCAAAGGCCCGCTAAAACTATCATATCGCACCTCAAAGACAACTATGTCACATCGCCGATCTCACGGCCTCACATCAAGTATCATCTCAAACCTACGTATCATCCTCAAATCCCGTTTATAAACACATAGTCCCATACCTACGTGTAGATATACGCACCATCATATGCACACTAATAAATGAAAGAATGAATGCAAGTATGTGTGTAAGTGTATGTGTGAGTGCAACCGCTACTCTAGGGTTCGCACTATACTAAACCAATATTTTCTTATCATCAAAAATACCATTATTACTATCAATGATCCTAAACAACACATAATAAATATACGTGTGTATACGTATTCGTATACATCACCACGGACTGCGGGGGTGCTATACGCCATCTACCCGACTTCTCCCCGTAGATATAAATCTACTCACCTTGCTTCTCATGTGTCGGTGCCGATGTCGCCATCTTCATCTTCTTTGCCTCAACCTCTCGTAGGGTACCTACAAGTATATCACAACGCTAAAGCACATGAAAACCACATCGGAAACCAAAATAGCACACGCTACCCGCATAGGTAAAAACCTATCGACTCACATATAAACACGTTCAATATCCGCTTGTCGTTGACGTCCAAACGCCACCCGACAGGAATGAATCACCAAATACCAAAATTCATGCTAAATCAAGTCGTAAACCATGCACCAACATAGGAAAATCAACCCAGATTTCACCCTAGATGGAATCAGTCAAAACTAGACATACCCAGGGTCAAGAATAGAGGAAATGGGGACATGCACGAATTTCGAGGCAGATCCCTCCCGCTCTGGCCGCAATTTGCGGCCAGAAGGGGAAATTTGGCGGCCTCAGTTTGGAGTTGAGGGCTAGGGTTTGGGGTGGTGGTTCATTGGTGTCTGCACATCTCACTGTCAACTCAGTTTCATTTTTGGGATCTCGGGGTGATAGCAGATTCCACAAAACAGTCCCAGATTTCCGGTTTTTCCCCGATATCGATTCCGTAATTCCGTATTCTGTTTTCAGGTTTGGGTTCAAATTAGCATCACACAAGGGATTCTAAGGTCACCTAAATCCTCAATTTCATCTAAAATTTCAGTTTTACCCTAAACCCTAACTTGAATTCTCCAAAGTCCACAAACAACACAATATCGATATGAAACTAGATTAGATGCACAAGTAATTGAAATACTACTCTAATAGGTGCAGAAATTACCTCCTTTGGCAACTCAAGAAAATTTTCTTGAGTTGCCCAAAGTCCTCCAAATCCAATCTTGCTAGGTTCAATGTGTAGTTAGTGAGCTTGGGAGTAAGTTTTATGAAGTGGGAATGGGGTTTTGGCTTTATTTTCATGGTGGATCTAAGCTTTTTGTGAAGAGGGAGAGTGAGGGAGAGAGGGCAGCAGCTCATGGGAGAGGGAGAGGAGAGAAATGAGAAGGGAAATAATGGGGTATGGTTCAAAAGGTGAAGGTTGACTTGCCCCTTTCTCTCTCTCATCATACTTACTTTTTCTTTCTTTTCTTTTTCTCACTAAACTCTTCTCACTTGAATAGTAGACCCAAAAGAAAACCATGGCAAAAGAAATGTAACACAAGTGTAACAAGTGTGGAAAAATGATATGTGCACATTTTTGCACAAAAATGCTAAAAATCCAATTAGCGATTTTTAATCGCGATTAATACTAAATTAGCATATAACTAGTCTTAAAAACTTTAAAATGGCATAATTCCATAAAATACCCTATTTTAGAATTTTCTAAAATTTTCCAAAAATTTTCCCCATTTATTTGTATTTAATTACACCCGAATATTAAAATATTTATTAAAATAATATTAAATTATAAAAATTCCCGAAAATAATATTTTATTATTTTGGAAATATTACAATCTACCCCCCTTAAAGAAATTCGGTCCCCGAATTTAAAATTTAAACCCCAAATACTAAAACATTTCGATACAAATTTCAAGTCGTCGGGGCTCCGAAATCATCAATACATAAAACGTCACAGCGCAATGCATGCGCGGGAGTAATGAGCAAATAACTCAAAATCGGAACTCCGTCAAGCATCTCGCAATCATCGGAGTCAAGGTAATTACACAAATGTCAAATCCAATACAAACCAATATGATATGGATCAGAACTATACATGTAGACATCCAATCTATACATGTAAATAGCTGATGTAAAAGCATGCCAAATCTTTTTAAGTCGCTGTGCGATGCGCATAACACTGCACAGTGGCGGACGTTATTGATAAGAAAATAACCATATGTGTATATATATCTTTTGTTTAATAAGCACGTTCCGCCGTTTTTGAAAACAATCAAAAGGGTTTCCTTGTTTTTAAAACGTTTCGTGTCACATCGGACACGTAGGTATATACTGAGACAATAGCCCGCTCTTTGGAAATCCCTTCGACTATCAAATGCATGCACAAAATATATCCAGGTACTGTCCTCTGACTAGTCCTGCTCAGTATGAAAATAAATATCCAATATCATAAAAAAAAAAGTACTGCTCCAAAGAGAATAAATCCCAAAAATACACATAACACCACCCTGTGCGTCTGGTGCGCACGGAAATCAAAATCCATATATGTGCTAAACAGGTGCACAAAACCACATCCAGGTGCAACGGGTGTGCACGAAGCATCTGTCATCGGCAACGTGTGTGCCTGACAGCCAAAAATCCGGTGCATCTGACATGCACGAAGAATCTAGATTTAGTGCATCAGGTGTGCACCAAAATCGCATCTCAAAACATGCGCCCAACATGCGCGAAAATCCAAATTGGTGCATCCATCGTGCACGAATGAAAATCTAAACCCTGCGCACTCAACATGCACGGAATCACGAAATCCAATAGCAAACGCCGAACATGCGTAAGTCAAACCAAAAGCACGGAGTGCAAGAATCAATCATAAATATCAGGGTAAAAGTCGACGATATAATGCGGCTCAATCGAAATCAGGTGTACCGCGATGGAAATCCCCAACCGTGTGCATCAGCGTGCACAAATCAAATCAAAACACTAAAGTGCATGAAAACTATGCTGGAAGTGTAAATCAAATCACCGGCATAAGATAGACACGAAATCACAATCAATACCTCAAGAATAATAATGATGCGCCAGGTATAAATGTCCAATAAGTGCAACCATGGTGCACGAAAACAGAAATCATGGAACTCAGTCATCAAAACCAATCATGCAAATGGATCGCCAAAATACCGAAATCCAAGATGATGGATACATGATAATCAAATCACAAAACCACACATCATAAATCATAAATACCGTCATCGGTATATCCTCTCTCGAAGTCAAGAAGGTGCCGGTACATCCAATTCTAGCGGCGCAAGATCTCTACTTGCCTCTTGCTCGCGGCTGGCGTCCTCTGCCTCTGGTTCCTTATCTTTCCTGTGGATTACCAATCTCGCAATCCATCGGCTCACCGGCCCGGTCAGGAGTGCTGACAGGAACGATTCCGTTCTGGCACTTCCTTGGTAATCTCTCGATCAATCCTCACGACTGCTCGTAAAGCAATATGTCACTGGCGTCGGCCTTCGGCTCTCTGAATGCACATTCCACGTCTGATCCTGGGTGCAACACCCTTGCAGCGGTGTCATGGAAGGAATCCTGCTCAAAGTCTCTGCCGATCTTGCCTATGCCGATCTGTACGGAGGCTGGTACTCTTGCATAGTCTTTTCTCGTTCAATAGACATCTGTGTCCTCAGCACATCATTTCCTCGGGAATTGGTCGCATCCCAACGCCTCTGTAAGTATATCAGGCCTCTGGTCTAGACGGGAAGTAATGACAGCTCATCAGCATCTCGCACGAACCTCTTGTCTCGCTTGTCTGTATCATCGTCCATTTCGACATCGCGTCTCTATCTGCGCACTGCAATGCCTTCGGCTACGGTCCATACGAAGTCCCTCACGCGGACTCGAAATCATAACTCGGTATCTTCCTGACTCAGTAGAAGATATCTAGCCGAACACGTCCTCAGCGTGCATGTCACATCACTGATGTCAGCGGAGTGGAACATCATCTCGTCGAAATCTCGTGCAAACTCTTTACTCCACCTTGCTCCAATATCGACTGATTCGGACTCATCTCATCGTGGCTACACAGACTGCGCTCCAACGGCTAAGCTCGTATCTGGAGTCTCCCAAGCAGTGTCCCATCACACGATATCCGAAAGATGTCGAATCGTCCGATCGGCTCGTCAGAACCTCACAATCCCCCAAGAGATCAACATCTCGGGTACAGTTTAATAGTATCGAGTACATGCCACAGCGTCGGTGGTCCAGCCGTTGAAGGGCAAACCCAAGCCTCACTAATGGCGCCGAGGAACCGCCGCAAACCCGAAGGTTCAAAGGCTTTCACACGGTCATTAAGTCGAGTTAGGGTTTCATCCTTCTAGAGGGTCCATAGAATCACCTGCATGTCTTTCCGAATACTTTAAACTTGGAAAATGGGTTCCTGACATTCGATCGTCTCAATCGACTCTCAACGAATCTGCGTGAAGTCGCCTCTAACTGAAAACAATCTATCTGATGACCTCGCATCGGGGTAAGCGAACGAACCACATGTCCTAGTCATTCATCCTCGGTGACTAGCGACTCACCATCATGAACAGGCGACAAATCAACGGTCATCACATCCTGGCTGGCCTCTATCAGTGGCTCAATTCTCTGGTACCGACCGGTATGTCCTAGAAATCTCGCAACAGCGATCTGTCAAACGCCCAAAGTGCGGAAACACAATAAGACGACGCCTCAATATGCAATCGTATGCCTCGGGAATCACGCCCTGGTCAGTCCTCGTCCACGACGAGCTCATGCTGACAACTCGAGCCGTAGCTCACTCTGCCCGTGCAATCGCGGCAGCCAAAACCACAACCAGTATCGATGAGGATAGATCATAGGAAGGAATATAATACGGTGCAAGGAAATGTACAACCTAAGGTTTCTTAAGCGGAGTGGCGTGTCGTAAGTATGCCGCGGAACATACCAACGGTACGTCACTCTACTTTAGTCACATATTCCATCAACCATGGGTCATCCTACGCGACGAATGTTCGGGTCTAATACCCCCTCGACCAAGTCCAAGTTCTGTAAGGTCAAGCCTAAGTTCCGTATATAGATAACGCCCTAGGCTCCACATAGTCAAACTTAGACTCGAACCAAGGTCAACCTAGCGCTCTGATACCAACTTTGTCACGACCCGAAAGAGCACGTGACTGGCTCTTGAACCAAATGAAGTCTATTGGACTCCATCTGATCCAAGTAAGCCAAAAGCCCAGAAATCTAAAACCATTTTAAGAGTAAATAAAGAAAACTGGTTTTAAAGAAGTGGAGGAAACATATTTGAAGTCAAGGTTTTTAAATAACTAAGCCGAATGTGCATTTTTAAAATGTAAGTCTTTTCTAGAAATTTCGGCAGAGTTTCTTTTGTAAATACTGGCCCCGAACGGGGTACAACAAGAACAATATATATATACAATGAATAAAAGGCATCCCCAAGCGGGAGCTAGCTCTTCGTCAATCGACGGTCACAACCACACAAGCAATAATAATATACAACGCCGAAAGGCGAGGGTCAAATCAAAAGGACTCAATAAGCATGAAAACCGCAATACTACTAAGCGCGACTCTAAGGTCGAATAATACACCACTAATGTCTAAGTCTGAAACAATATACAAGTTTTGGTTGATGGAAATTCTAGATACAAAGAATAATACAAGTACAATGGTGGTTCTTGATGCAAAAGAATCCACCTACCAATTACAATTCACCCGCAAGGAAGCAGTGTGCCAGAAATGCCGCAAAGAAACCTGTACGGCAAAACCTGCAAGAACTGTAGCACAACGGGGGTGAGTTGCCAACTCGTGAATAGAAATATCTACAAGCAGAAACCGAATGCAAGACATAAACCTAGGTCAACAATCAGTAATATAAACCACAAGAGTACATCTGAAATATGATAAGGTAGCAATGTAACATCTAATCATGTATGTAGTGCCAGGTACTCAGGTAAAAACATGACAACAGTATAAGGTATGTCTGCATGAAGTAAATATGAATATCAATACACATATATTAGCGTCCCATACCACTAATATTGGTGTAAGGGTATATATAACAGCGCCCTCATACCCTGTTATATATACAAATGAAGTATGATCAATGTAAATCCAATCTGTATATGATCCATGTCTGTATGTGATCCAAGTCTATATATATATACGTGGAACCCGTCCACCCGTCACCCAATGACAAATAAGCATCATGTATGCAAATATGAGGATATAAACAAAATCATGGAAAAACATCATGAAACCCGTGCCTAGCATCGACACGTAAATCCTCGTCCATATGGGGCTCCGTCTGCGGTATCGGCCCTCGGCCCCGGCAGTACGGGTCATCCCATGTCCATCTCTCAACTCCGGTCGGTATCCTCCAGATATCCGCCGAGCTCAAATACAATCACCGGTAGGTAGTAGTCTCTCCGTCAGGCTCACCGTCTACTACACAGCGAAACCGTTCTCGCCCCAGGGTACCATACCGGGTCCACCATGTACCCGCAATCGGCCTCATCCGCCTCCTCGAATCGGGTTTCACATGTCGCTCTCAGCACCGAGAAAACACATGGTGGACTCACTGAAATATCATATCAAGGGTAACCGGGTTTTTAAAGTAATGATATATTCTCTTTTGAAACACCCTCGGTTCCCAAATCCAGAAATATCATAGAAATAGCATATCTCAATGCGTATAATCAAAAGCATGAAGTATGCGACATATAAAGGAAAGTATGCATATCATCATGTCACACAAGGATCATATACTGAATGCAATAGTACTACAGTGTAGTGGCATGGCAATTATCGATGATGAGTGTGTGAGCCGGCAACAAGTGTACGTGGAACATATGCATCATCGATAATGGTGCTGGTGTCCTAGCGGCATGACTGAAATATTACCACAGTACAAGCGATGCAATGCAAATAGCAGGAATATGCGGAAACGAATAATCAACGCAAAAGTACAGAACCTACCCTAATAGATATGTCATGCAACCTTGCCTTTTGAAATAAAACGAATCAGGGTTTTTGGTGAAGTAAGGGCTACGGTGTTTTAAGAAAAGATGCATCATTTGAAAATATCCGTATAACCCTTCTGCCTATCTTTAAAATATCCCCGATTCATTAGTTTGAAATAGGTATGACTCGGTCAAGTCTAATGTCTACTAAGTAATCTAGATAGGAGGGGTATGAAACCACCTAATCTGATTCGATATATATAGATATGATAGTCGGTGACCTCGCCTCAATAACATATCGTAGGATATCCTCGAGTCATGAGTGCGGATCTATCATCAATACCGGCTTGTACGGTAAATCGTCGTACGGCATCCCAATAACTGGGTAGGGGTCAATATCACACTATCCCATCACATATCGATATCACTATCATCAGATCGCATAATCTGGGGTACTACTCTAAGTCTAGTACAAATCGATACCATCTATATAAATATGAATGCGGGTAAAGCACATGTCTAAAGGCCCGCTAAAACTATCATATCGCACCTCAAAGACAACTATGTCACATCGCCGATCTCACGGCCTCACATCAAGTATCATCTCAAACCCACGTATCATCCTCAAATCCCGTATATAAACACATAGTCCCATACCTACGTGTAGATATACGCACCATCATATGCACACTAATAAATGAAAGAATGAATGCAAGTATGTGTGTAAGTGTATGTGTGAGTGCAACCGCTACTCTAGGGTTCGCACTATACTAAACCAATATTTTCTTATCATCAAAAATACCATTATTACTATCAATGATCCTAAACAACACATAATAAATATACGTGTGTATACGTATTCGTATACATCACTACGGACTGCGGGGGTGCTATACGCCATCCACCCGACTTCTCCCCGTAGATATAAATCTACTCACCTTGCTTCTCATGTGTCGGTGCCGATGTCGCCATCTTCATCTTCTTTGCCTCAACCTCTCGTAGGGTACCTACAAGTATATCACAACGCTAAAGCACATGAAAACCACATCAGAAACCAAAATAGCACACGCTACCCGCATAGGTAAAAACCTATCGACTTACATGTAAACACGTTCAATATCCGCTTGTCGTTGACGTCCAAACGCCACCCGACAGGAATGAATCACCAAATACCAAAATCCATGCTAAATCAAGTCGTAAACCATGCACCAACATAGGAAAATCAACCCAGATTTCACCCTAGATGGAATCAGTCAAAACTAGACATACCCAGGGTCAAGAATAGAGGAAATGGGGCCATGCACGAATTTCGAGGCAGATCCCTCCTGCTCTGGCCGCAATTTGCGGCCAGAAGGGGAAATTTGGCGGCCTCAGTTTGGAGTTGGGGGCTAGGGTTTGGGGTGGTGGTTCATTGGTGCCTGCACATCTCACTGTCAACTCAGTTTCATTTTTGGGATCTCGGGGTGATAGCAGATTCCACAAAACAGTCCCAGATTTCCGGTTTTTCCCCGATATCGATTCCGTAATTCCGTATTCTGTTTTCAAGTTCAGGTTTGGGTTCAAATTAGCATCACACAAGGGATTCTAAGGTCACCTAAATCCTCAATTTCATCTAAAATTTCAGTTTTACCCTAAACCCTAACTTGAATTCTCCAAAGTCCACAAACAACACAATATCGATATGAAACTAGATTAGATGCACAAGTAATTGAAATACTACTCTAATAGGTGCAGAAATTACCTCCTTTGGCAACTCAAGAAAATTTTCTTGAGTTGCCCAAAGTCCTCCAAATCCAATCTTGCTAGGTTCAATGTGTAGTTAGTGAGCTTGGGAGTAAGTTTTGTGAAGTGGGAATGGGGTTTTGGCTTTATTTTCATGGTGGATCTAAGCTTTTTGTGAAGAAGGAGAGTGAGGGAGAGAGGGCAGCAGCTCATGGGGGAGGGAGAGGAGAGAAATGAGAAGGGAAATAATGGGGTATGGTTCAAAAGGTGAAGGTTGACTTGCCCCTTTCTCTCTCTCATCATACTTACTTTTTCTTTCTTTTCTTTTCCTCACTAAACTCTTCTCACTTGAATAGTAGACCCAAAAGAAAACCATGGCAAAAGAAATGTAACACAAGTGTAACAAGTGTGGAAAAATGATATGTGCACATTTTTGCACAAAAATGCTAAAAATCCAATTAGCGATTTTTAATCGCGATTAACACTAAATTAGCATATAACTAGTCTTAAAAACTTTAAAATGGCATAATTCAATAAAATACCCTATTTTAGAATTTTCTAAAATTTTCCAAAATTTTTCCCCATTTATTTGTATTTAATTACATCCGAATATTAAAATATTTATTAAAATAATATTAAATTATAAAAATTCCCGAAAATAATATTTTATTATTTTGGAAATGTTACATCATCTGAGAGTATCGCATATCGGGTTTAGGGGGTGGTAAATGTCAGACCCTAATAACCCGATAATTCGTACTGATATGGCTCAGGACCAATCCAGGAAGCTACTGATCTAACTATCAGTAAATCCCAACTGCCTTGGCCAAGGTCTTATGGTACTGGCCAATCAAACACAGTGCAATATCGACTCCCTATACCGGGAGAGACGAATCCCCAACAATCGCTCATTGCCTCCATGTGGCTCGGGACAATACCCAACTAAAACATGTTTGCACGACTCAGTAGAGCCGTGATAGGGTAGTAATCAAAGTACAATGGGAACTCACACGAGACAAATGACGGTCTCAGGTCTGAAGACTAACATGTACTCATGTCACCTGAGAACTGCTATTTGACAATAAGTATAGTACCATCTAGAAGTTCTCGGTGAGTCTGTCCAGTGTAACCCCCAGTGAGCACTTGTATATGATCTTAGATGCGAAAGACCAATGGCTGTGGGACCAACCATCACCCCTCGTCGGGGTCTAGAAACGTATACACTAGTCTACTCCGGAATATCGATGCCCAGTCTTGATACTCCCACGACTAGGGACACTTTAAGGATGTGATTATCGACTACCCAGCTCCCACAAGTATAATCGTCATCACAACGCCGTAGTTAAGCAATGATCCTACGGGTTTTATCAACATGTATAAATGATACGTAATAACAAGTAAAACATATACACATGTTAAGATAAAGACAAACCAAATAGCATATTGTCATATTGAGAAAGATTGTCCTGTGCATACATATGTCCAAGCATCCATATGTATACATATACAACAATGGCCTCTAGGACATACATATCCAACAGTTTTTTTTTATAGAAGAAGAGATTTTGTAATTCTTATTGAAGTTTGAAGAAGAGAAGTTGGAAGTATTTCTTACGTTTGATTGTACAATTTATTTTATTTTTTTCTTCTCAAAGATCTTATGTTTGTTTTACAAATTGTTTGTGATGATGCTCAATATCGGCAATCTCCCATATCGTGACACGTGGCAGATGACGTGTCCCAAAGCTCGGAAGAAAGGGTCTACAATGGCCGATCAGGCCACCCCTGTGCCCGACCCGCAAGCACAAGCTGGCTCTCCTCAGAGCCCCCATGCACAAATTGGCTTCCTCGGCCTCCCAGCTCGCCTCCGAGCTATCACAGGACCAAGATGCCTCGGCTCTCCCGCTCTCCCCCGAACTCTCCCGCCGAGGCCATTTTCCTCGGTCTCATCGACCGACCAACGGTGCCACTCGCAGGCATAACCGCCGCTCCACGAATCTTGCCATGCGCGAGATCTCCGCCGGCCACGTCCCACGTTCCACGCCATTACAATCCCCATTAACGAGCATGTCTCGCCATTAATGGGAAGATCCGCTTATCACGCGGGCGTGACGTCGGGAGCGTAACGGCCGGCGTGATTCTCGTGCCTGCCCCTGCATGCCGCCGCCGCTATATAAACCCCTCTCCCAGAGGGATCAAGTATGCCATTTTTACTCCACTAAGCCGTTATTCTGCTCGGATCTCGTTACTGACTTGATCGTCGGAGGGTCCTCGGTGGTACCAAACCACCCCGGGACTTCCTTGCAGGTACTCGACGCAAATCTCCTCCAACCCATTGAGATCCACACATCGCAGGAGATCACGCTCCAGATCAAATCCCAGCCGTCAATCGCAGTCATCGGCAGATCAACGGGAGACAACATCTGAAGGAGACCGGAAAGGCCCGCCTCCATCAGCTGGCGCCGTCTGTGGGAAACTAACTCCACAAAAACAAAAGTTTGCCTCCCGATCTCCAACCACATGGCTAGCAATCACCCTGAAGATCCAAGCACCAGCCGCCGCCTTCCCCTCAACGGAGGCACGGATGAACCTCCCCCGGCGATTGTCATCAATGCCCTTGCCGGCCGAATAGACCGACTAGCGTCCATCGTGGAGGCGCTCGTTGTCGCGCCCCGCTTCCCAATGTACGGCGAAGTGGTCGTGACGAGGCCCGCTACGTATGTACTCAGAAGTACATACGCTAAGCGTAACTAAGCAATATAAAATAATCACAAGAGACAAATGAGATTGAGATAACAGCAACTTTTATTAATAACATTCTTTGTACAATGCATGAAATGAAAATACAACTGGAATGAAAAAGCAATGCCTAAACAGTGGCATAATAATAAAAGGAAATACTGGAAAGAACAAGTACAAAGTCTAGAGCTCTGGGTCTTCCTGAAATTTCTCCAAATCTTCACTTGTAGGCTCGGTCTCAACTTGGTCCAACGCACCTGACGACATTCCAAGAAGAGAGAAATAGAATGTCGTCAGCGAACAGGTCGCTCGGTAAGTCCTAAAGAAGAATGAAGAATGAGAGTGACAGAGTATAGTATTTTCTAAAGTATTGTATTGTAGAATATTATGAAATATTGTTTAACTATATTGTTTGTAGCTTGGTACAGAAAGCTGCCAGTGTATACGAGGGGAGTCTCTATATGCCAGAGACTAAGGGCACGTATAGTACAAGGAACCGTTTATGCCACGGTACAACAGCAACGGAATATAGGTTAGGTGTCTTAATCTGACCACCTCATTCCACTTTTAACATCTTCCGTACCAATCTACCCCTTTAAACCCCGTGATGTCATATTTGTATTGTTATCTTGTAAACTTGTAATGATTGCTTGATTGACTTTGATTGACTGATTGACTGATTGACTGATTGACTGACCGAAACCATGATATCAGGAAACGGTTATAACCGTAGAGTCATGTAAATGGAATACTGGGAATCATGTAAAAGGAATATCCATGGTTCGGTTCGGTCAAGTTATATAGATTGTTAACTGGAATCTGGAATTCATGTATTCATCTTGAGTTGGAATATAAAAGAATATAGATTGACTTGAATCACATTCAAGTCAGAAATAGTCATACTCTAACCCGAGTCAGACTACAAGAAGGTAATTTGATGTTCAATAATTGTTAGGGGCCTTATTGTAATTTATAAAACTTGAGGGGGTTTATTGTAAAAATACTATTGTATATTTTTCAAAATACAACTCAAGTATTTAATTATCGTCTTTATGTACATACAACAATTTAATGATCAAGCTAAATATGTATACATGTTCGAATAACATGAAACGAGTCAAGTATATTATTCGAGTAACTACCATAAACAATGCTGTAAAGAAATATTATGTACGACTAATTAATCAAGTTGAACGAATGCGAAATATAAACAGAAATATGGCTCTAAATGTTTTGCATGCGTGAGTTCCAGTTTTACCTAAATATGACTACCGGTTTGAGAGATATATATGTTTTCGTATCGTCGCGCAAAACAGATCAGAATCTATTCGGCACCGTCACATATTTTTAAAACGCAGTTTGAGTTAATTTCTATCAGGTTTCAGGTTACGAAAATTATTAGAAAATTGTAGGTATTTCGATGTACTTATCGAAAACACCAAGATTCATACGATTTGGATTTATGAAGCTCTAGTTATGATCATTTTAATATCAGCATTTAAAACAGAAATTCAGATTTCTGGACAGCAACTATATATTGTATTGTAAAGCCTATATCAGGTTGTTTCATGCATTCCTAAATAATATAATATACAGAAAATTATATTTCTATCAATGGTGCATCTACACATCTAAATTTTGTCACAAACGGATATCGGGTGTTCGAGTTATGTCCAATTTAAAAACAATGTGCGAATCAGGACAGATTCTGTCCAGATCCGCCACTTAATATTGTAATGCAGTTTTCTTTATCTTAGGTAGGTTTTCAGTAAAACTATAAAACTAATAAAATCTATATCATTCGATGTAGATATCAAAAACATCTGAGTTTGCTCAATTTGGATACCGGTATACCAAGTTATGTGTCCTAGAAATTGACCGATAGCTGCAGTTTTCTGTTTTACGATCAGTGAATAAATACGATGTAATTCACAAACCGTTATGCGGATCGATCTAAAATTTTTACAGCATGTATAAAATAATATAATCTATCATATGTAAATTCCATGAAATTTTCAGATGTAAAAATTAATGTCTAAAAATTATTTTAAACCTAAAGGTATTGATGTGTATACTAAAATCGGCAAAAAGATTAACTAGTATTTTTATGCAAGCTTTATCCTTTCTTTTAATAACCAAACCGATTCCATGAGATATCGTAGATATATTATGGATTGAAATCTATGTTCTCACAACTTGTAATAAACATTCATAATCATGATGAAAGAATTAAAAATACTTTAATTTGAACAAGAGATAATAAGATATTATTAAACCATATAGAATCATATATATCTAAACTTATGTATATGTATATGTATATGTTTATGTGTGTCTTCTCTTATGGATTATGATATGAAAAGAATAGGGGGTTCACGATGCATGACAAGAGGAAAAAATAGAGGTGAGGGGAAAGGAGAGAGAAGGGACTTACATACACAAGCCGGTATTGTCACCGGGCTTGTCTATCCGCCGATAGTCTCGCGTTACTAGCGAGACCTTCTTGAAGACTTCTTCATGTTCTTCTTCTTGAACTTTAGGTGAAGAGGGAGAAGTGAGAGATGAAAAAATATGAGGAAGGAAAAGATAGAGGACAATAAAGATGGTGTAATGGTGAATTATAATATATGCATTTAACATGAGAATTAAAAGAGAAATGAAAAGTCACCATTCATTTTGGAAATGAAAGGTCTCATTTGTAGGTTATGAGAAGAATAAAAAATGATAAAAATAATTGCAAGAATGGGGATTTGAACATGTGACTTATGGAATAACAATGTAAGGACTTAACCAATGAGCTATAAGGTTGTTCATGCATATATTTAATTAGAATTGAATATATGATGTTGCTTAAAAAGAAAATGGGCTTTTTAGATGGGCTATGGAGAATAAGAATAATGGATTTGGATTAAATATTTATGAAAGGAAAAAATAAGAATGAGAAGTTAAAAACTTAAATATAAGAAAAAGAAATTGTACCTAGAAAAAAAATACATAATAGATTGAGGAATAAAATAATAATAAATTTAATAGAAAGAGGAAAATACCAAGTACAAATAAATACGGTATATTTTTGAAGAGGGATAATACAAATGTATAAAGATTTTGGGGTCATTACATTCTAGCCTCCTTAAAAATAATTTCGTCCTCGAAATTTGTAAAAGGAAAGTGTAACAGTTTCAAAACAATTTGGTGATTGTGAGTGAAAGAATAGGGTTAGGATAGATTCAACGGATGATAAGATTCAAGAAATATGAAATGGTAAGATTCAAGGAACATGATTGTAAAGAATGTTTTAGTTGCTGTTTCTTGTGTTATATTGCTTAGGTTGTTCACGCAGACCAGAACTGCATGACAGGGATTCATACAGCTCTGACCTGCATGGGCCACCAACAAAACCTGTCACGCCCCGCTTCCCAATGTACGGCGAAGTGGTCGTGACGAGGCCCGCTACGTATGTACTCAGAAGTACATACGCTAAGCGTAACTAAGCAATATAAAATAATCACAAGAGACAAATGAGATTGAGATAACAGCAACTTTTATTAATAACATTCTTTGTACAATGCATGAAATGAAAATACAACTGGAATGAAAAAGCAATGCCTAAACAGTGGCATAATAATAAAAGGAAATACTGGAAAGAACAAGTACAAAGTCTAGAGCTCTGGGTCTTCCTGAAATTTTTCCAAATCTTCACTTGTAGGCTCGGTCTCAACTTGGTCCAACGCACCTGACGACATTCCAAGAAGAGAGAAATAGAATGTCGTCAGCGAACAGGTCGCTCGGTAAGTCCCAAAGAAGAATGAAGAATGAGAGTGACAGAGTATAGTATTTTCTAAAGTATTGTATTGTAGAATATTATGAAATATTGTTTAACTATATTGTTTGTAGCTTGGTACAGAAAGCTGCCAGTGTATACGAGGGGAGTCTCTATATGCCAGAGACTAAGGGCACGTATAGTACAAGGAACCGTTTATGCCACGGTACAACAGCAACGGAATATAGGTTGGGTGTCTTAATCTGACCACCTCATTCCACTTTTAACATCTTCCGTACCAATCTACCCCTTTAAACCCCGTGATGTCATATTTGTATTGTTATCTTGTAAACTTGTAATGATTGCTTGATTGACTTTGATTGACTGATTGACTGACCGAAACCATGATATCAGGAAACGGTTATAACCGTAGAGTCATGTAAATGGAATACTGGGAATCATGTAAAAGGAATATCCATGGTTCGGTTCGGTCAAGTTATATAGATTGTTAACTGGAATCTGGAATTCATGTATTCATCTTGAGTTGGAATATAAAAGAATATAGATTGACTTGAATCACATTCAAGTCAGAAATAGTCATACTCTAACCCGAGTCAGACTACAAGAAGGTAATTTGATGTTCAATAATTGTTAGGGGCCTTATTGTAATTTATAAAACTTGAGGGGGTTTATTGTAAAAATACTATTGTATATTTTTCAAAATACAACTCAAGTATTTAATTATCGTCTTTATGTACATACAACAATTTAATGATCAAGCTAAATATGTATACATGTTCGAATAACATGAAACGAGTCAAGTATATTATTCGAGTAACTACCATAAACAATGCTGTAAAGAAATATTATGTACGACTAATTAATCAAGTTGAACGAATGCGAAATATAAACAGAAATATGACTCTAAATGTTTTGCATGCGTGAGTTCCAGTTTTACCTAAATATGACTACCGGTTTGAGAGATATATATGTTTTCGTATCGTCGCGCAAAACAGATCAGAATCTATTCGGCACCGTCACATATTTTTAAAACGCAGTTTGAGTTAATTTCTATCAGGTTTCAGGTTACGAAAATTATTAGAAAATTGTAGGTATTTCGATGTACTTATCGAAAACACCAAGATTCATACGATTTGGATTTATGAAGCTCTAGTTATGATCATTTTAATATCAGCATTTAAAACAGAAATTCAGATTTCTGGACAGCAACTATATATTGTATTGTAAAGCCTATATCAGGTTGTTTCATGCATTCCTAAATAATATAATATACAGAAAATTATATTTCTATCAATGGTGCATCTACACATCTAAATTTTGTCACAAACGGATATCGGGTGTTCGAGTTATGTCCAATTTAAAAACAATGTGCGAATCAGGACAGATTCTGTCCAGATCCGCCACTTAATATTGTAATGCAGTTTTCTTTATCTTAGGTAGGTTTTCAGTAAAACTATAAAACTAATAAAATCTATATCATTCGATGTAGATATCAAAAACATCTGAGTTTGCTCAATTTGGATACCGGTATACCAAGTTATGTGTCCTAGAAATTGACCGATAGCTGCAGTTTTCTGTTTTACGATCAGTGAATAAATACGATGTAATTCACAAACCGTTATGCGGATCGATCTAAAATTTTTACAGCATGTATAAAATAATATAATCTATCATATGTAAATTCCATGAAATTTTCAGAAGTAAAAATTAATGTCTAAAAATTATTTTAAACCTAAAGGTATTGATGTGTATACTAAAATCGGCAAAAAGATTAACTAGTATTTTTATGCAAGCTTTATCCTTTCTTTTAATAACCAAACCGATTCCATGAGATATCGTAGATATATTATGGATTGAAATCTATGTTCTCACAACTTGTAATAAACATTCATAATCATGATGAAAGAATTAAAAATACTTTAATTTGAACAAGAGATAATAAGATATTATTAAACCATATAGAATCATATATATCTAAACTTATGTATATGTATATGTATATGTTTATGTGTGTCTTCTCTTATGGATTATGATATGAAAAGAATAGGGGGTTCACGATGCATGACAAGAGGAAAAAATAGAGGTGAGGGGAAAGGAGAGAGAAGGGACTTACATACACAAGCCGGTATTGTCACCGGGCTTGTCTATCCGCCGATAGTCTCGCGTTACTAGCGAGACCTTCTTGAAGACTTCTTCATGTTCTTCTTCTTGAACTTTAGGTGAAGAGGGAGAAGTGAGAGATGAAAAAATATGAGGAAGGAAAAGATAGAGGACAATAAAGATGGTGTAATGGTGAATTATAATATATGCATTTAACATGAGAATTAAAAGAGAAATGAAAAGTCACCATTCATTTTGGAAATGAAAGGTCTCATTTGTAGGTTATGAGAAGAATAAAAAATGATAAAAATAATTGCAAGAATGGGGATTTGAACATGTGACTTATGGAATAACAATGTAAGGACTTAACCAATGAGCTATAAGGTTGTTCATGCATATATTTAATTAGAATTGAATATATGATGTTGCTTAAAAAGAAAATGGGCTTTTTAGATGGGCTATGGAGAATAAGAATAATGGATTTGGATTAAATATTTATGAAAGGAAAAAATAAGAATGAGAAGTTAAAAACTTAAATATAAGAAAAAGAAATTGTACCTAGAAAAAAAATACATAATAGATTGAGGAATAAAATAATAATAAATTTAATAGAAAGAGGAAAATACCAAGTACAAATAAATACGGTATATTTTTGAAGAGGGATAATACAAATATATAAAGATTTTGGGGTCATTACACTCGTCCGCATCCAAACGGCAGGGCCTGAACCCCAGATCGTCGCTCCTCCTCCTTGAGAAGACTCCGCCCGTGTCGGCACGGCCGACCACCGACAAGCTACCTCCCACAGCCACAGATTTCCCGGACCGGTACTCTGTACAGCCCGCTGGGCGCCCCACAACTCCATGCCAAGATCCGCCGCCAGAGCGCCTCGCCTCGAGCCTCCTCGCGACCCTTACCTTCCCGAGGAGATGTCGGTCAGCTCATCTGTTCCCAGGCATGACCAACACCCCCTCCCTCGATGGGGTCACGAAGACGGAGCTCGCCACGGCGGCTCGAGGGCTATCTTGCCCGGGAATCTGAGAAACCTCATCGAGAGGAACCGGGGCCACGCCCAGACGCGGGTCTCCCACAGCAGAGGCCAGGGATCGGGGGGTGCTGAATCCTCGGGGTACCACGGCCGACTCAACGCCCTCGAGAAGAAGATCGAGGGCATACGTCGGGAAGGTCACCTCTCGGGCGATGGGGCTAAGTACGCCGCCGACTTGCTCACCAAGCCATTCACCGAGGAGCTGCTCGCCGTCCGTGTCTTCTCTCGCAACAAGCCCCCAAAGGTCTCTCTCTTTGACGGGAAAACCGACCCGAAAGACCATTTGGATACTTTCACCGCGAGGATGAGCTTCCAAGACCACTCCGACGCCGCCCAGTGCCGAGCTTTCCCGGCCACCCTCATCCGCTCCGGGAGGGACTGGTTCCGAGGACTGGAGCCTCGCTCGATCTCAACCTTCGAAAAGCTGGCCCCTCAATTCCTCGGCCACTTCATCGGGAACCGTCGGCAAAAGCGCACGGTCGACTACCTCTTCACAATCAAGAGCGGGGATAAGGAGACGTTCAAAGCTTACGTCACCCGCTTCTACAACGCCCTTCTTGAGGTCCCCGAGCACCAGGATGAAACGGTCATCACGGTACTCAGGTCGGGTCTTAGGCACAAGGAGTGGCTACGCTCCTTTGCACTGGCGCAACCTAAAACCATGGCCGAAGTGAAGGCATGGACCGAGCGCGAAGTCCAGCTCGAGTCCGAGGTGGATGCGAACCTTCCCCGGGACCAACCCGACCAGAAGAAAAGGGCAAAGGGAAGAAAGACCAGAGCGTCAGCAGCCCTACCATCCGAAGTTCCAGGAGTACACCCCGCTCAACGTCTCCCAAGCAGTGCTACTGGAGGAGGCTAAGGGCGAGGGGTTCTTCAAGTTCCCTCCGATCCCGCGTCAAGTCTCGAAGAAAACCTGGGGCCCCTACTGCAGTTTCCACGGGTCGCTCAGCCACTCCACGGAGAGTTGCAAGCAGCTCCGGGACTACATTGAGGAGCTCATCCGATCAGAGCACCTCGCCACCTACCTGAGGGATAAGCGACAAGCCGACCGCGAGCAGGAGCAGCGTCCTTCTCCTGCCGAGCTGACCATCGGCCAAATCATGCTCGTATCAACAGATGATATGCCGGCGCCCAGTACCCTCTGCCGAGCACGGAGACCAACAAACATCCGAGGGGCTCGGAATGTGCAGATAAGGCCATCTACTAGCATGTACTTCTTTTTCAAAGGCAATGTAAACTCTTCCTAGAATCTGCGGCTTATATAATAAAAAAAAAGATCGATGGAACATTGCGAAAAAGAAGAAAACAGTTTTATTTATTCAAAAAAAGAGGAGGGGGGTACTAGGGGCTCCTCGGCCATACACCAACTGCACCGTGTCTTCGGTGCAGTTCCAGTCGTAGAGATACACGTCTTCGAAGTGAATGATGTTGGGGATGGTGAAAGGGAAGTCTTCCATCTTTACGGTTTGCTTGTGAAGAGAGGAAGGAGGAACACTCCCTCCGCTTTATAACCCGCTGCGCTCCCAAAGGACCCAACGGCCGTCCGTTTTTGCCCACAAAGGTGCCGCCACGCGGCAAACATTCAGCTTCTTCCTGACGAAATCGAAACGACGCGGCTCTGGCGCTTCACCTCCCCCACGCATTCAATGCGCATGTTACACATATTCTGACGATCGACACCCATCATCTTTATCGTTATAATCTAAGATGTGGGTTTACACCAAATTTCATGTAAAAAAGCTGTTTTAAAAAAGGAGATTGTATCTTTTCGTCAAAAAATACGATGGAGATTGTATTTTTTCGACGCCATAGGAGTAAATTCCCTTCTATGGCATCTTCCCTCCATTATATATATATATATATATATATATATATATATATAAAAGGGGTGTAGGGTTTAGCTACTAAGCCCCACCAACTCTAGCTCAATTGATAAAGAATTAGTTTGAATATTGAACACTCTAAGGCAACCACGGTGACCTCGTCATCTAATTAAGTAAAAAGGGGGGTTTTAGTCAACTGTTAAGATTTAAACAGGTTTTCCGAAAATACTAAGATTTGGATGGCATTTTTTAAAATATGAAAGATTTGTGTAATGCCGATAATATAGATACCTATGGTGTCGGAAAAATGCACCCTCCATGATTGTTTTGGACGATCGGCATATATCACGTCCATCTTTATCTTCTAAGATGTGGATACACCAAATTTCATGTGATTATACCATTTTCTTACCGTTGATTTAGTTGGTGCAAAATTAATGGTTTACTGACAATAGAACTTTTTACATTCATAATTCAACGGTGAAAAAGTGGCGGAATGACATGAAATTTGGTGTATGCACATCTTAGATGATAACGATGATGCTGATGGATGCCGATCGTTGGAAAAAATGGTGGACGTTATATTTTTTCGACGCCATAGGAGTAAATCCCGTCCTATGACCTCTTTTCTCCATTATTCTCTCCATCTATATTTATATATATATAGAGAGAGAGAGAGAGAGAGAGAGAGAGGCAAATTATCAGCAAGAAAAGAGAGAGAGGCAAAGCTTTAGAAGCAATATAAGCAAAAAAGGAGAGCAATGGAGAAGAAGGAGCTATTATATGTTTTTTAATATAAAGAACTAGACACTGAGGATATTATATTATTTTTCAACTACTATTTAACGGATTATGAATGAAATTGCATGAAAGTTAATTAGCTGTACTTATTTAGTTTAATTTAAAGATTTGAGCGGGTTTTTAAAAATATGAAAATTTTGATGAGCTTTCTAAAAATATAAAAGATTTGGATGAGGCATATAAGAAAACCCTTTTTTAAAAAATATTAAGAAATTATTCATATGCACATGTCAATTATTCAGACAAGCACTAATTGATGGATGCGACCTCTCAATATATCTAACAACATCCTCAAGCTCTCCTCAAGAAAAATTACCTCCTATCATTCCTATTCTCAAAACATTCTCAAACAACATAATCTAATCTAAGAAAATCTAAGGCTCGAAAACTTTCATGAAGAAGTAGTTCACACCGAAAAATTATCAATCAGCATTTGACACGGTTTGGCTAAATTTTATTTCTAGCAGTATTTATTTACAATTATAAGCCATGAAGAGCTCCTCAAGGTAAGTCATTGCGAATGTTGGGAAAACACGCACGGGTGCCGATGGGGCGCACCCCGTGGACGGCCTCTATCCCCGCCCCTTGTACCTACGTTCATAGCCAGCATAGGACGTGGGAAGCTCACCACGGCCATTTTTCCACTCATATTTATAGTGTTTATCCGTAAAACCACCATAAGTTTATAGTCTCATACTGATTTATGGGTGGATAGATTTTATATGATCAATATAATAATATATATAATTTTATCTATGAGTGCAAAATTTATATATAAGGATGGTTCGACATTATAAGTTATGGAAATCATTTTAAAATACCCAAAATAATGCTCCATAAATTTCTTGTGAATGGATATTGGTTCCCATATTAATAAAGAGTTTCCATTTGGCTTGGGCTTCCCAATGGGCATGGTTTGGCTCATGAACCCAACTGGCTCCAAACGATCTCAACCGTTAATTTTATTTTACTGAAGGAATCAAAACCGTCAGATTATGGATCGGGTTTCTCTTACCGGGTCCCAAAAATCAAACCGGATCCGAAATTGGATCTCGTAGCCTACCCCTTTCTCGTTCCTCAAACCCCCATCTCCGATGCTTCGTTCTCTTTAAAATCATCGCAAATTCATCGGTTTTTTCTAATGAAGCTTGTTGAAAACCCTAATTTATTGTAGTTTTGATCGATTTTGAGGGTTAATTTTGGGGAGATGGAACCCATGGACATCGTGGGGAAGTCGAAAGAGGACGTTTCACTCCCTAAAGGTACGATTTTTATCTTCTCAGGATCAAAATTTTCAAATTTGATGATCCATTCATTTGTCAATTTTAGATTTTTAGACTGATGATTCCCTTTTCCTGCCTTTGATTTCTAGGGTTGAGTCGAGATTGTAAAATTAGGGTTTCTGTCGAAATTTCCTAATTACAACCTCTTAACTACGTTGATTATTTGTATAATGAAAGATAATCCTTGAAGATAGAATAAAAAAAGGTAAAAAAAATCATGTTTGCTGTTAATTCATAATATAATTTTTGCAAAATACCATAATGGAGCAGTTCATATAAATTCTTTCACCAAAATTCTACATTTTCCCTTTGTAAATGAGAGAGAATCTTGCGAAACCCGGTAGTTATTTTACTGGTGGTACTGATACAAAGTTGTTATATTTCAGCAACTATGTTTAAAATCATCAAGGAGATGTTGCCGCCTGATGTCCGCGTAGCTCGAGATGCTCAGGATCTTCTGGTCGAGTGTTGTGTAGGTAAGAATACAAATTATTCAATCAAGTTGTTCTTTAAAACTTGATGATATTACATTTCTACCGAGTAATTATTGAATATGTCTGCATGTATTATGCCCTTCTTTCTCTTTCGACGAGAGATTCATGTAGTTTTAGGCTTACAGCAGTAGAAATAAAGGTGATTGGATTAGATGGTTCAATGCATGCTGGGTACTGTAGTGAAGTATGAACTCTCAAGTAGCAGGTAATAAGCATAATGGATATAGGAAGACATTAATTGATAGGAACATCCATGCAAGGCGTAATTAAGATTTCAAAGGAACTGTATTTACTTACTAAACGCGGTAATCGGAATTTAAATATGGACTTTGAATTCGATTCTGTTTAAACCCAAAATATTCTCTTAACTCTGTAATTTATTTCAAAAATTGACATTATTATGGTTTGATTGCAATCGTGTATAGTAGATTCTTCAGGTCAAGTGGCCTTTAAAAAAATCTTGTCTGAGTTGGGACGATATGTCAATATTTAGCTTGACTTGACTCCAAAGGACTTTGTTTGGATGTGTTTTATAAGTTTCCAAGTGGCTTGATCTATGGCTCTTCAAGAATTGGACTTGCTTACATGGATATAGGCGTTGCTTGAGCCTGAAATTGAAATGTGAATTGAATATTTCAATCACAATTGGCATTGAGATATATTCGAATGGTGAAATAAATTTAGGTGCTTCTGTTAAAGCTTTCAATTATTATTTGTTGTCAAGCTTAGAGAAGTAGTACCTTGGATTTGTTTACTTCATAGTATAGGTTGAAGTCAAGCTTTAACTTTGGTTGTCACTATAAGGATCGAGTGGTTTGAGTTAGCTATTGTCAAGTCAAGTTGATTAGTTCATGAACATTATCAAGTACCAACCAAGAAGTCTGGGTTTCCGTATGTTCATCCTAAGTGCTCAATTCCTTTTGTAATGTCTTTCCCCTCATAGATATGCAGCTTATGGGGTAACCAAGAAATGTAAAATAACATGCATTATTAATATTTAGATTAAATGTTCTCTTGCAAGAGCTCTCTATGAGGATATACTATTGTATTCATTTTTCTTTGGTTGCTTTGTGAAATTTTTTACATTTCTCTAATCATCAACTAACTATACTTTCCATATTTCTTCTGTAACTTGTATTATTTACTCTGGGGAAAATGATGCTTCATACAATCTTCATGTGTGCTGCTCTATCTGTGCTTTTATTGCTTATTAACCTTCACCTGACATTTTTCTGTGGCAGAATTTATTAACCTGATTTCTTCGGAGTCAAATGAAGTATGCAGTCGAGAGGAAAAGAGGACAATTGCTCCTGAACATGTCCTTAAGGCTTTGGAGGTTATGTTTACCACACTTTACTCTTGAATTATAAGAGTCCTTTCTTCTTCTTCTTCTTCTTCTTCTTTCCCTAAAAAGAAATTAACAGCTGTCTTTTGCAGTCATCGGTATTGAGCAGTCATCTTCATCATTGCGCATTGTTATTCTCGATTTCAATTGTCAGCTGTTGACATTACTGCATGATTATTTAAAATGAACAGTGACCTAGCACAGCCTATACACTTCTTAGCTTACATGTCTTTGTGAAGGAATTATATTAAGCCAGCATTCTGAAAAGCTCCAAGCAAATTCTGGCACTTAATTGATTGAAAAAGGAATTTGTTTATTCAATATATAGTTATGCTGATGAAGTTATTTATTTAATAAGTTTAATGAATGGAATTCAGTACCGCTTTGCTCTTGGTGTCATGTCAATCTATGCCTAGGATCGGACTGCTTCCCCTTATGGCACATTTCTGTCTTCGTATTACTCAATTTGTTAATGGTTTTTTAATGAACTGAAGCCAGAATTGCTTAGCAGTTAGTTTCAACCTACGAATCAACCAAATAAGGTCTATAATGATATAATATTATATACTAACTTTGATCCATAGATCATTATGACCATCTCATGCATAGTTAGATCATTTCCACACAGCCCATGCACTATGCTCATTTTCCATTTATAACAAATCTATTGTCTTTTATATAGAGAAGATATAGTTATATGACATGATGCACCAGTTACATGCTGACATGGTAATCTTAGAAAACTAGGATATAATAATGGTGGTTGTCATGCCCCGCTTTCCAAAATAGATAATACGGAGAGCAACGAAGGTCGGCATTGCTACCTACGGTAAAGAAAGATCCTTCCATGATCACATAAAGGCTGTCTAATTAAACCTGCCAAACATAATATCCAAGATATAGTACTAACATTATACTGCAACGAAATCGCAAGAAATACTAAAAATAGGTCCACTAAATAATAAATGCAAATAAAGATCCAATACAATAGGTTTGAAATAAAAGCAAGATCCGAAAAGAGACAAATCCCAACGTCTCGCGAGGGCGCACATGCTAAGTGCTATCTGCAATAAACAAGAAATAAACCCACAACTGCTACTGATCTTCGGCAACCTCCTGATAATCACTCTGATCCTGCTCTACCTATGAACCGGTCTCTAAATCTGAGACGGCAAGTCTCAGGGATGTCAGAACATCCCAACAAGTACTCAAACGTTTTAGTGTGCATACGCGTGTGTGATATCATGAATATGTGAGTGTAGTGAAACCCGTATGCACATGTGAATATGAGTAAAGTAATAGTATGAATGTATCATAACGAATGTTAAATGTCCATATACTGGAAAGGTCTGGAGGCAAGGAAAATATGGACACGAATCAATGGGTAAACATTTCACTTCACCGTTTTAGTTTGGTACCCTAGCAATTCACTCACTTTATCATTTCAGCCCGGTACTTAGCAACATTATCTCTTTACCATTTCAATCCGGTAATCAGGAACACTATATCTTTACCGTTTCAACCCGGTATATGGCAACACTATCACTTTACCGTTTCAGTCTGGTAGTCAGCAACACTATATCTTTACTGTTTCAGCCCGGTAATCGGCAATACTATCACTTAACCGTTTCAGCCCGGTACTCAGCAATACTGCACTATAAACATGAATACTGACCGGATAGGCTATGGATATGAATCATAGTTACGATAATATCACTGAATGGGAAAAACGTGTAAACACAAATAATGTCATGTAATTCAGCACTACGATTGGTATTTGTATTTTAATGTAAATAAACCGTGATCATGAATAGGCATGGCATGTCAAGGTGTTTTCATACACGTAAATCAATAATGGTCTCGAATATATATATATATATATATATATATATATATATATATATTATGGCGTGTAAAAGAAAGTGTTCTCGTGCACGTATGATAATAATCGGCATGTCATTGCAATAATTAACTAAGATGTTTGTGAGACATGATGTATAGAGGGTTTAATTATAAAATAAACTTTTACATTAGATTTCATTTAATCGAGTATGAAACATGCATAATTCTTAATAAATTGATTAACGGTTTTGCTTGGATTCTAGGGTTTTGATTATATAGGCAATAAGCAGAGGTTTATCAATATGGAAACTCAGTGTTAAAGATTACGTTCTAGTGATTCTAAAACAATGTATTAAATCAAGAGATGACTAATGTTGTATCAATTAAAAGAATAACAAGCAAGAGTACTTGCCTCGGAGACGGATAAGCATGACGACACTAAGCGCAACTCCAAATTTTGATGGCATGACTAATTTTGAAGAAGAAGAAAATATTATGATGGGAAAGAGAATGATTTATATGAGAAAGAGAAAGATGATGATAATGAATATATGTAAAGTTGTTATAAGATAGGAGAATAAAATATTGATGAGAGAAATATATTTGAAGAGATCCAAATACTGTTAAAATGATTAAATTATGTGGGAGTTTGTACATGTTGTTTGGTGTGTGTGTGTATAGTTAAAATATGTGTACAGTTTGTTATTATATAGAATAATAGGAAATATTTATATAAATATATATAGAGTTTTAAATAGATATGATGTATATAGATTAATTTAAATGTGTATGATTAAAATAGATATAGATTTGTTTGGGGAGATAAAATATATTTGGAGAGAGAATATAAAAATATATATATAAGTTTAGGGAAAAAATTCATAACCCCCAATAGTTTAATTTGAAAGATTTAAAATAGGATTTAAAATTAAAAAATTATTAATAATATATCATGGTAGACAAAATATTATACTAGAATATAAATAAGATATTATTAGATTTATCAAAACAAAACTTTAAAAGTTAAATATCATATACTTAACTAACTTAGATAACCATAATATATTTGTTTATATATCTAGTATTTGAAAATATATTAGATGCAAATTAAAATAAGATATTAATAAATTATCAAACAAGCTTAAATATTAAATGTCTTTTGTTAAAACAATCATATTAATATTATCTATTTAGTTACGAAACTAATATTAGACAAATAAATATTATATGTATAGAAATTTAAGATATTAATCAAATAGTAAACAAACATAAATACTAATAATATACTTATTTAACAAACTTAGAAAACCAAAACTGTAACAAATTTAAAGCAATAATATTAATATGTTATATCTTAATTAGAAAGTATTAAACTTAAAATAATAATAATAATATAATAATAATAAAACCCAATATATTCAAAAGAAAAAAAAATTACGATCGGGCTGGGGTGTTACATCCTACCCACCTTACAAGAAATTTCGTCCACGAAATTAGAAGAACGAAAATACAAGATTGCGAACTAATTACAAGGATCAAGAAAAATAGATGGATACGAAAATCAAGGGTCAAGAAAACAAATGAGGATACGAAAAGTCACGGTTTTAGCTCGAGAAATCAGCGTGTGTAAGGAAATCAAATCAATGGAAACAAATCAAGAGTAGAACCATAAGTTACTCAAACAAAATGACGCATTGTAACCATGCCGCGGTATATGAGTACAATAACGTAATTCTATCTCAGTCGCTCGAATCTTACAATCAGAGTCAACGGAATATGCAGCATGACGCGCTAATGGCACACATGATTCTAACTTAAAATGTCAGTAGAACCAAGACTGATTTCGAAGTCAGCCTGGGTTTTTGATACCAACAAAACTTTGTTACGTCCTGCTTCCCAAAATAGGGAATACGGAGAGCAACGAAGGCCAGTCGTGCTATCTACGGTAAAGAAAGATCTTTCTATAGTCACATAAAGACTGTCTAGCTAAACCTGTCAAAAATAATATCCAAGATATAATACTAATATCGTGCTGCAAAGAAACCATAAGGAATACTAAAAATAGGTCCACTAGATAATAGATGCAAATAAAGATCCAATACAATAGATTTGAAATAAAAACAAGATCTGAAAAGAGATAAAAATTCTAACATCCCGCGAGGACGCATATGCTAAGCACTATCTGAAATAAACCTACAACTGCTACTGATTTTCGGCAATTTCCTGATAATCTTTCTGATCATGCTCTGCCTGTGAACCAGTCTCTAAACCTGAAATGACAAGTCTCATGAATGTCAGAATATCCCAACAAATACTCAAACGTATTAGTGTGCGTGTGTGATATCATGAATATGTGAGTGTAGTGAAGCTCGTATACACATGTGAATATGAGTAAGGTAATAGTATGAATATGTATCATAACGAATGTTAAATGTCCCTATACTGGAAAAGTCTGGAGGCAAGGAAAACATGGACATAATCAATGGGTAAACATTTCACTTTACCGTTTTAGTTTGGTACCCTAGCAATTCACTTACTTTATCGTTTCAGCAACACTCCGGTACTCAGCAACACTCCGGTACTCAGCAACACTACACTATAAACATGAATATTGACCGGATAGGCTCTAGATATGAATTATAGTCACGATAATATCACTGAAAAGGAAAAACGTGTAAACACAAATAATGGCATGCAATTCAACACCACGATTGGTAATTGTATTTTAATGTAAATAAACTGTGATCATGAATAAGCATGGCATGTCAAGGTGTTTTCATACACGTCAATCAATAATTGTCTCGAATATATATATTTAGCGTGTAAAAGAAAGTGTTCTCGTACGCGTCAATGATACCAGTCCAGCATGTCATTACAATAATTAACTAAGATATTTGTGAGACATGGTGTAGTGAGGGTTTAATTATAAAATGAACCCTTACATTAGATATTTCATTTAATCGAGTATGAAACATGCATAATTCTTAATAAATTGATTAACGGTTTTGCTTGGATTCTAGGGTTTCGATTATATAGGCTAGCAGAGGTTGTATATCAATATGAAAACTCAGTGTTGAAGATTACGCTCCAGTGATTTTAAAACAATGTATTAAACCGAGAGATAACTAATGTTGCATCGATTAAAAGAATAACGAGCAAGAGTGCTTGTCTCGGAGACGGATAAACACGGCGACACGAAGCGCAACTCCAAGTTTTGATGGCACAGCTAATTTTGAAGAAGAAAATATTGTGATGGGAAAGAGAGAGAATGTTGATTTATATGAGAAGGAGAGAGATGATTATAATGAATATATGTAAAGTTGTTATAAGGCAGGAGAATAAAATATTGAGGAGAGAAATATATTTGAAGAGATCCAAATACTGTTAAAGAGATTAAATTATGTGGGAGTTTATAAAGGTTGTTTGGTGTGTGTAAATATAATAGGTGCATGGTTTGTTATTATATAGGATAATAGGAAATATTTATATAAATATATATAGGATTTTAAATAGATATGATGTATATAGATTAGTTTAAATGTTTATGATTAAAATAGATATAGAATGGAATAATTTTGAATATAGATTTATTACTAAAAAACTTATAGATTTGTTTGGGGAGATAAAATATATTTGTAGAAAGAATATAAGAAAATATATATAAGTTTAGAAAAACAATCCTCATAACCCCCAATAGTTTAATTTGAAATATTTAAAATAGGATTTAAAAATTAAAAGATTATTAATAATATAGCATGGTAGACAAATATTATACTAGAATATAAATAAGATATTATTAGATTTAGTAAGACAACTTTAAAAGTTAAATATCATATATTTAACTAATTTAGATAACCATAATATATTTGTTTATATTTTGAAAATATATTAGATGCAAATTAAAATAAGATATTAATAAATTATCAAACAATCTTAAATACTAAATGTCTTTTGTTAAAACAACCATACTAATATTATCTATTTAGTTACGGAACTAATGTTAGACAAATAAATATTATATGTATAGAAATTTAAGATATTAATTAAATAATAAACAAATATAAATACTAATAATATATTTATTTAACAAATTTGGAAGACCGTAACTATAACAAATTTAAAGCAACCATAATAATATGTTGTATGTTGAGTAGAAAGTATTAAACTCTAATTTAAAATAATAATAATAATAATAATAATATAACAAAACCCAATACATTTATAAAGAAAAAAAAGAAAAAAAGGAAAAAAAAAATTACGATCGGGCCGGGGTGTTAAAGTGGTTATTATGTTAACGTTATTAATAGAAGCATTTTAAATATATAGGTATTATATCATTCTTATATTACTAAAGAATGTGAAGAATTGACAATATATATATATATATAATTTTATTTTTTTTGCAGGATGGACAATATGACTAAGGCATATCTAACAAAACTTAGTATTAAACCATAAATTATATAGCAAGAGAGCATTCATACGCCATGCATTCATATTCTAAAGATTGACATTAATGTTTCAAATTAACCAACAAACACCAACAAGTTGAGCATACACAAAAATGGAATGTGAATGTCTCAAGGAACTTCTTTTGATGCAGAGGTAAGATTAAAGGATATGACAGTAACATAATACTATAATGATATAAAGTGTTGTGACTCTTAGAAATCTTAGACATAATATGACTCGGATACACCAACATCAACTGACCAATGTCAGTTGTAGATACACTACACTCTTAGATGGTCACTCTTAATAGCATGGGTGATTGAAATCCTAATGTTTGAATAAATAAAGTTCAAATAACATGACACCAACATTTTTTAGTCACTTCCATAATTTATGCTAATCTATTAAATAAAACATTATTTTTGTAAGATATCAAATAAGCTCTAATCCGATTTTAATTTTTTTAGTCCTAGGTTCAAAATTACAAATTAATATTAGCAGCTCCAACATTTAATATAGAGTAAGCGTCGTAATATCCACTAAGTCAATTGTTTGATGCTGATGATTGCATATCTAGAAGTTATATGTGATGCTAAAAGAAATACTGTCACACATTTGACCTGTAACTTGAAATTTTTTCCCAATGATGCAAGGAAAATTTGTGTGAGAGTTTTTCATCAGTTGACATACACAGGTATAACATCTACTACCATGGCTCACCCGAATGCATAGAACACTGGTGTGGGTCCATCAATTGACCCCATTTTCGCATGGTTTCAACAAATATGAAATCGGTAGTTTTTAAGTTTATTTCCAGTGACCCATTTCTTCGCATGGTTTCACCAATATGATATCAGTATTTTTTTATTATTATTAATCATTTCCCTTCAGCCGTTTGATGTGATTTTTTATATTTTTGTACAAACCTTCAATATACCACCATTACTTCATGTGATTAAGGTTTGAGTAAATTATCAAAAACTGGAACAATTGGTCAGCTGGCTGATAATTAGAAATATTATCCATTTGTTAATACATTTTGAAGCCTCATATGTATTTAATTGACATTGGGTCATATACACTTATTCTACCCCTGACGAAAAATGATTTATCCAGGTTCTTGGATTCGGGGAGTACATCGAGGAAGTTTATGCTGCCTATGAACAACACAAACTTGATACGCTGGTTTGTATTATCTTATATGCATCTAAAAACTATGAGTTTTCTTCTCCTACTAACCAATATAATTTGGTTAAATTACACTTGAGTAACTTTTGCTATCAACGTTTTTCACGAAAACACCCTTAAGATATTGCACTTTAAGAGAGCCTACCATAATGGGAAAAAATTCTAGGTTCTCGGAAAACAGTGATAAATTAGGTTATGTCAGTGTAATTTAAGCCAAAAAAAACTTCAATTTTTTAGCCCTTTTTATATGGGAACAAAAAGTCGAAAAATATCAACCATCTGTTTGCAGGACTCTCCAAAGGGTGTAAAGTGCAGCGGGGCCGAGATGACAGAAGAAGAAGCAGCGGCAGAGCAGCAGAGGATGTTTGCAGAGGCCCGAGCTCGGATGAATAATGGAGTCAATAATACTACACAGAAGCAATCAGACTCGGACCGCAGTTTAGAGAGCTAAAGTCGAAGTTGTTAGCATCTCATATAACTATTAACTGCTTCTATGTTTGCATTGAGATCAATAGCGTCAAACAATCTCTCTATGTGATTGTCTTGTGTGATTGCATTTGTGTAAAAATGGGGAAATTGGCGTTTTCTTGCTGTGTTTGATGTATTTAGAGAGAGCAGGAACTGGATGCATACTTTTTATTGTTCTCGGAAAAACTTGTATTAAACCGTGTGCAGCCAGTTTATCACTGATTTCTAAGTTCAGAGGGCATTCTAACTCTAAGTTCAATATTTCATATATTGGAATGAGATATCTAGCATTGTGGTCGGACGCATCTAATTGGGGTCGGTCTTTCCAAGTCATTTTACGTAATTTGTTCTTTCATTACTATTATTCCCTTTAAAGCTTTTATTTTGTATATGAAATGATTTACAAGATTTATTTTCAAAGATTTATGGTTAGTTCCATCTCGCTCATGATGGAATGTTTACTGTTTCGAAATATACTCAGAAATTTTACGTAATTTGTTCTTTCATTACTATTATTAGCTTTAAAGATTTTATTTTGTATATGAAATGATTTACAAGATTTATTTTCAAAGATTTATGGTTAGTTCCATTGCGCCACTTTTGCCTGTTATTTTTCAAGCAACCCATGATAGAATGTTTACTGTTTCGAAATATACTCAGAAACAGTAAATGTGGCTGAACCGCTCAAATGATGAAACAGCAGCAGCATAGGTGGCTGAACCGCTCCCCATAAAAATCAATAAAATAGAAATAATCAGTAAATTAATTGAATAATTACTTTTATCATCAGTCGTCATCACCACAGCTATATATACAAACAGATTTAAAAATAGTAATTTACATTTCCAAATACATTACCTCAGGGCTGTAATAAACTGTTGCATTTCCACAAGTAATGCCTGCTTAACCTAATGAAAATAAGTGTTAAACCTTCATTTTTTTATCCTCATGATGCTTAAATCTAAACGAAAAAAGATGTCCTAGATTTTATCTGTCCCAATTTTTTTTTCTTTTACATTACTACAGGATTTTCCTTCCACAGCCTCTTCTGCACAATCAAAACCCGCTCCTCATCACCGGAGGACAATGCATCAACTGTGGGCTCCACTTCCGATGACCAACCATCCCATCCCAAAGCAGGCAGGTATCTTCGTACGTAATTTATGACTGCAGCTTTGTCTCTGATGATAGCAAAACCGTAAGGCCTCAATATCCGATCCATTTCGATGAGAAGATCCTCGAAGCTGCATCCTTGATTCTCAATCTCAGAGAACAGGAGCCAACCATGAAGGAGATCGTAGGTGCGAGGATATGTGGAGAACGATTCACACCTGCATTGGATGTGCAAAGATCAGTAAAGCCAAGTAATAATTGTATTAGAAATATATTAAATTGATCTATAGTTTGTGCATCTATGCGCACGAGTATGTGCGTGTGTGCATGTGCATGCGTGCATGTATTCTTGTGAGTGCATGTGAAGGGTTGTCTAAGGCTCTCATTAGCAATTTTAAAGCAAGGCTAGCAGGTAATTTCAAAAATCAAGAGAGCTACAAAAGCAACCATGCAAGGATACTAGCTAAAATTTCAAACTTGAACACAAAAGAAAGCAAAGTAGTTTGCATACAAGGTTTAGGAAGTGCCTACATCCTAAAAGCTATCTTTAGAACTCCAAGTGAAGAGGTTGATGGTACTAGCTTGCTTGAAGATCTTCAAAAGCCTTAGATGATCCATCTTGAGAAGCTCCAAGCTTCGGCTCTACACTTCAAGCTTTGAAGTGAACTAAGATCCCACCTTTGCTATGTGTGTGAGCTTAGAATGTAGCCATGGTCACTATAATTCTATTATCTCTTTTGATTTCTTTATCTTTTTCTTTTTAGCAAATTAAAGAGGAGAAAGATGAAGGAGCCCAAGAAAAAAGAAGAAGAAGAAGAAGAAAGCTCACAAATAAAAGTTCTATACAACAACAACTGAGCCTTTTATCCCAAGCATATGGGGTAGGCTATATGAACCAACATGAGAATCACACCGGGTCCAGCACATGAATCCTCCGCCTCCACTCACTCCTATCGAACAATATACTTTCATTGAGGCCTTTGGCAACCATATCGTTTCGTATCACCTCCATCCATGTTTTCTTTGGTTTCCCTTTTGCTCTTTTGCCATTGCCCATATCGAGAGTATCTATTCGTCGAACCGGTACTTCCATAGGTCTGCGTCGCACATGACCAAACCATCTTAGCCGGTTTTCCCGCATCTTCTCTTCCACAGGTGCTACACCAACTTTTGCACGAATATCCTCATTTCGCACCTTATCTTTTCTAGTGTTACCGCACATCCAACGAAGCATGCGCATTTCCGCTATGTGCATCTTCTGTGTATGATGCTTCTTAGGAGCTCAGCATTCTGTACCATATAATAAGGCAGGCCGAATAGCGCTCCGATAACTTCCCTTTCAATTTTAACGGAAAGTTACGATCACACAAAATCCCTGTTGCACTCCTCCATTTCAACCAACCAGCTTGGATCCTTTGATTAACATCACTATCGATCTCCCCATACTTTTGGATGATGGAACCTAGATATCTAAACTGATCGCTCGATGATATCTCTTGCCCTTCCAATGTTATACCAATATGGTTTTGACTTCTCTGTTTACTAAATTTGCAATGCATATATGCTGTCTTGGACCTGCTCAATCTGAACCCCCGAGATTCCAATGTTTGCCTCCATAATTCCAATTTGGCATTAACCCCTGCTTTCGTCTCATTTACTAAAGAAATATCATCAGTGAATAACATACACCAAGGTACCTCATCTTGGATAATTCTAGTAAGCTCATCTATCACGATGGCAAACAAGATTGGACTTAATGCATATCCTTACCAAGGTACCTCATCTTGGATAATTCTAGTAAGCTCATCTATCACGATGGTAAACAAGATTGGACTTAATGCATATCCTTGATGTAAACCAATTGTAATCGGAAAATCACTCGTTAGGCCGCAGTAAGTTCTGACATTTACCACAAATGAAAGTTCTATCTTGAAAAAAAATGAAAGGTTGAATACTTAAACATAATCTCTACACAATATCAACCATCCATTTCCATCAAGATTACAAGTGTCCAGCCTCTTCCTCCCCTTCCACATGTCACCACTAGAATAAGGATGACAGTTGTGCTAAACCTTAGCCACAACATAAGCTAAAGAGAACCATGAAAAAGAAATAAATCAATTACAAAAAATATATATTTGAATGCAACATGATACATAAATATACATACACCTGTAATTAATTTTCAATGTAAAAATACATAAAAGAGATAAATATCATGAGTGACAATATACTAGTAAATACATATATAAATATATGTATTGAAATATATATTAAATCGATACCCGAATTAATACCCGTCTTTCTAAAAAGACCGGCTAGTATATCCTACCGTCTGATTACTGTCAGTGTACCTAATACACTAGTTTTAATCAGATACATGCACGTATCCAGTACGGCTGCTACATCATTTTGCCAAAACGGAAGACCCTCTGTGTAGGACTCTAAAAACTCGACAATACACCAGCTACGAGTTACTAAAGAAACCCTAAAAACTCACAAGCATGTCGACGACACTAGCTGTACGCAACGCTACACAGGTATCTGTCGAAGGGAAGATCGACAAGCAAACCCGTCCAAACCCCTAACTGAGCCTATCGGTAACACTCATCATACAGTCCGGTCCGTTCGTCTGAGAGTATCGCATATCGGGTCTAGGGGTAGTAAACGTCAGACCCCTAATAACACGATAATTCGTGCCGGTCTATAGCCCAATACCAACCGAGAAACCACTGATAATCCCATCAGTAATTCTCATCTGCCTTGACCAAGGTCTTATGGTATTGGTCAACCGTACATTGCGCGACATCGACTCCCTATACCGGGAGAGACTAATCCCTTCTATCACCCACCGCCTCCAAGTGCCTCGGCACTGCACCTAACTACTACCCGTTTGCACGACTCTTTAAAGTCGTGGTAAGATAGTAATCCAAGTACAGTGAGAACACACTTGAGACAAATGATGATGTTAGGTTATGCGGACTACTTGTACTCATGTCATTTGAGAACTGCTATCTGACGGTAGGTATAATACCAACTAGCAGATTCTTGGCAAGTTCGTCCAGTGTAACTCATAACCTAATGAACACATGTATACAATCTTTGGTGCCAGACATCAATGGTTGTGGGACAGACCATCTCCCCTCATAGGAATAAGAAACGTATACACTAGTCTACTCCGGAGTATCGATACTCTGTCTCGAAACTCCAACGACTAGGAACAATTTAAGGATGTGCTTATAGACTACTTAGATCCCACGAGTATGATCGCCATCACAACTCTAGCAGTCAAGTAAAGATCTTACGAGCTTTACCAACATGTACTAAAGATACGTAATATAAATAAAACATATACACATGTTGAGGCAAAAACAAAACAAATAGCATACTATCATATCGAGCAAGACTGTCTTCTACATATATATCTCAAGCATCCACATGTAATATACAATCCTGTACAATACAATAATGGTCTCCAGAGCATACATATCCAACTATCTTCCACTTGCACTAAAGCCGTGTATTGACGTATCGAAGACCAATCATCTCCAATAGCCGCTCGAGCTGAGTCTGAGAAAATGCCTTTGTGAGTGGATCCGTCGTGTTGTCCTTTGTATCTACTCTCCTGATCTCGATCTCCCGCGATCTATGATCTGCGTACCGCCTCAAGATGTGTCTGGATTTCTGATAGGACCGTGGTTCCTTCGCTAACGCTATAGCCCCATTGTCATCACAATACAGAGATATTGGATCAACAATAGATGGAACCACCTCAAGTTGAGAAATGACTTTTCTCATCCAGACAGCCTCTTTTACAGTATCGCAGGCAGCAATGTATTCAGCCTCTGTCGTTGAGTCTTCTACGGTGTCCTGTTTGGAACTCTTCCAACAGACCGCCCCTCCATTGAGGGTAAACACATAATCCGAGACAGACTTGCTGTCATTCTTGTCACTTTGGAAGTTTTAATCGGTAAAGTACTCCATCTGGAGGTCTCCATTGCCGTACACTAAGAACATATCCTTAGTCCTTCTCAGCTACTTCGGAATGTTCTTAATAGATGTCCATTGTTTCTCCCCTGTATTTAACCGATACCGGCTTACCATGCTAAGTGTGTAAGCTATATCTGGTCTGGTACATAATATCACATATATTATAGATCTCACCGCCAAAGCGTAGAGTATAATATTCATGCGAGCCCACTCTTCATCAACCTTGGGAGACATCTCTTTGGAGAGGGTGATTCCGTGACAAGCCGGTAAATTACCGCGCTTGGAATCTTCCATACTAAACGTTTTTAGTAAACGTTTTTAGTATGGTGTCAATGTACCTGGACTGTGAAACCCTCAACATCCTCTTAGATCTATCACGATAAATCTTGATCCCCAGAATGTAGAAGAAATCATCCAGGTCTTTCATGGAGAACTTCTGAGATAAGAACAGCTTGACCGACTATAGCATAGGAATACCATTTCCTATTAGAAGAATGTCATCCACGTACAATACTGGAAATGCCACAATTCTCCCTACAATCTTCTTGTAAATACAAGGTCATCTATATTTCTGATGGAGTCAAATTTCTTAATTGTCTCGTCAAAACAGATGTTCTAACTCCGCGATGTCTGGTTTAATCTATAAATGGATTTAAACAACTTACACACCTTCCCGCTGCTCCCACCGTTTACGAAGCCCTCTGGCTGATCCATATAGACTCTTATAAAGTGCCGTTTAGAAAAACGGTCTTTACGTCCATTTGCCAGATCCCATAGTCATAGAAGGCAGCAATGTCAAGTAGGATCCGAATGGATTTGAGCATAGCCATTAAAAAAAGGTTTCGTCATAATCAACATCGGATCTTTGACGAAAACCTTTTGCAACAAGTCTAGCCTTATAGGTTTCCACATGTCCATCTACACCAATCTTATTGAAAATCCATTTGCAGCCGAAGGGTTTTACCCCTGGCGGTGTAACGTCCAAAGTCTAAACTTCGTTGATGTACATGGACTCCATTTCGGATCGTATAGCATCCCGCCATTTCAGTGTCCCTACCGGCAATGGCCTGCTCGAAACTAGTAAGGTCATTTTCTTCCAAGATGCAATCCTCTCGATCTCCGTCTATGAGAACACCATAGTATGTTTCATACGAATGATAAATCCTACTAGATCTGCGGAGTGGCTAGGGTTCGTCGGGTACTATTGAATCCTCAGGATCCATCGAATCCTCAGTTGCATTTTGTGGTTCCAGATTTTCTTCCAGTTCTACCGTGCTCCCACTTATTCCTTTTGCAAGAAATCGCCATTCTAAAAATTTGACGTGCTTAGCAACAACACATTATGTTTCTCGGTGTGGTAGAACAGCTATCTATAGCCATTCTTTGGATATCCCATAAATTTACAAAGAATTGATCGTGTCTCAAGTTTGTCCAGGTTATGTTTTTTTAACCTAAGTCGGACAACTCTATATATTAAATCTTTTAAGATATAGTTTCTTACCATTCCATATTTCAAATGGTGTTTTAGACAGATTTGGATGAAACATCATTCAATAGGTATGCTGCTGTCTGAAGCGTATGTCCCCAGAAGGATAGAGCTGACTCGGCATTACTCATCATGGATCGAACAAGAACCATATCCATTAGGGTATGATTTCTGCTCTCCGATACACCGTTGTGCTGTGGTGTATACGGAGAAGCTGAGAGAGAATACCATTCTCTTTTAAGTGGTCAAGAAATTCTGTGCTTAAATACTCCCATCCTATATTAGATCGGAGAATCTTGATACTTTTGCCACTCTGGTTCTCCACTTCGTTTCTGTATTCTTTGAATTTCTCAAAAATTTCAGATTTATGTTTCAAAACATACACATCCGAATCTAAAGAGATCGTCGGTGAATATTATGAAGTACAAGAACCCACCCGTCGCAAGTGTAGACATTGGACCACACACATCACTTGTATAAGTCCAAGGAGCTCTGTCGCTCTTTCTCAGCGTCCTATGAATGAAGATTTGGTCATGTTTTCTATGAGACAAGACTGACAAGTTTCATAAGATGAAAATTCGAATGGATCCAGATATGCATTCTTATGCAACTTACTCGGTCTTTTCACGCTGATATGACCAAGTTTACAATGCCATAAGTAGGTTTCATTCGTATCCGAACTCTTCCTCTTGTGTGTGTTTTGTACATTAAAAACTGTATTTTGATTAAAATGGATACCATTGCAAAGTGCACCTTCTACAACCAATATCTGATTGTGGTAAATGGTCATGATATTTCTATCTAGAACAATGTTATATCCATTTTTACTTAGTAAAGAAACCGATATAATGTTTCAAAGCATGGAAGGTATATGGTATCAGTTGTTCAAAATCATAATGTTCCCACTTGGCAACACTAGGTGATATTTACCGACGGCAGCAACGTCAACTTGTGCTCCGTTTACTATTCTGAAGGACATATAGTCAGGTCCAACCATCCTACATTTTCTCAGTCCCTATAATAAATTCGGGATATAAGATCATGATCTGGTATCTAGTACACAGGAAGTATGACTGACCGAAAAACAGTTCTCAATAACACCCGAAAAAGACGAAATGGTGTGCTTCACTAGGGTTATCAAGAAATTCATGTAATCCTCTTTCTCTTGCTCATATTCACGACAAAGTTAGAGCCAAACAGACGTTCTCTAGCCCCGAATAAGAATTCGGGCCGGTCAAGTCATACATTTTATTATCTTGATAAAGGCGCGACATGGTAGCCGCAATTAGGAGAGAAAAGAAACACTCAGTATATGCTCTTGTAAGTTTAGATTGGTTATAAGTTTATCTAAACAGCATGGCTCTCGCTGCTTCCTTGAATTCTCCTTCAAACTTTAAAAGAAGAATTAATCAAGATTAATTGCACTATACAAGTTCGCTCTATCTTTCGGCCAGGTAGGATGTCGGTACTTCGAGAGAGGTTTTACAACGTTTTCGCGAAGTTCCTTAATTTAAAATAACTTTTTTCCCTGAAGGCGTTGTCCCGCTGACACCTTTCTGGACACCTACTTGAATAGCTAATTGTAAAATGAAAAACTCTCCCGAAGAGAAACAAATACTTACAGTGGGATCAGGACCTAACTATCATTGTATGATAACCTAGATGGAAGCCACTCCAGTTACCACACTCCAAAATATATGCAACTCTAGCAAGTTTCTTGTATATTTGAAACTCCCGATGCGGTTTTTTTCCCTAACGGCTTATGACCTTGACTAGGTCAACATATTATAAACCGACAGTCAAGTTCAACCCGTCATTATCCTAGATTAATTTAGATCCACCCGCATAAGCTCTTGACTAGATCAAAATAGTTATACGGCTGTCCTAGATAATCGCAACACTTGAAACAAACAAGCACCACTCAGTTATCGAACACTACGCCTTGACTAGGTCTAAACACACAACACATATACTAATACTTGTAGGAAACGACGGAGGGCTACGACTGGTTTTTGGCGAAAAACCTTTAACATATTAAACTTGATCTCGTTGAAGGAACCGTATTATTTTGAAAAGGAGTGGTTTAAACTCTGCATTTAAAATGCTGGTTTTGAAGAAAACCAAGTAGGTAATAGTACCGCAAACTTTTGCTAAAGAAGTCATTCCCTGTGAAGGGATTTAGGTTCTTTCCTCATTGAATGAGGTGCGGGATATTCCTAAATGAATACCGCAATGCAAAGCAAAATATTACGACAATTGTTTTTAAAACAATGGTTCCACCATCAATTTATTAGGTTTGTTTTCTTGCATTAATTAGGATTAATGCGGTCCCATCAATTAACCTAATCACTGCAGAAGAAACGAAAATAGATCGCGTATTTATGTCATCCGCATTCGCCACAGGGTTCCGGGTCTTCACCGTAAGGTTACTTAACTTACGGCAAGACGGGGTCGGGACTAGCACGGATGCAAGACATAAATAACATATATATACATATATACGTATAAGCATTCGTCTCACGCAATAATATCATCTCAGAAACACAGCAGAAGCAAACACAAATGAAATAAAGGATATGCTAGGAATGTCGGTTTTCGTTTTAGCCACTAACGAAAATCTAAATTCCATGGTTGTGATTTATAGCCAAAACCAGATACCCTAGACCTCTACGAGTGTGGCAAGCAACCCTACCAATTCTAGAAGTGAGGCAACATTCCTCATCCACTTGAGTAGACCACCCGACACTTCTAAAACCCGGTTACTTGAGCACCCTTCCTTGATCTATCCTAGGTACATGACAATGAAAAAAATATACAAATGTGGGCGACACTGTCCCTTCCGCGGATGTGTCCCAATAAAAGAATATTACATACAAATTTATTACATGAATGAATGAATATACAAATATACTCATCTCACATAAAACCCCGGCTATTCATTCACGGCGATCGCATCTATTTCATATCAAATGTCACGGTACAAACAATATCAAAATAAGTCTTGTATGCGCAACCCTATGTCGTCGAACATATAACGACGAGATTAAGATTTACCAACGCATACTTATACTTACCGTCGCAGAACATGCATGCTAGTAATTACTATAACTCACAGTCCACATGCCGTATTTAAAATTTCAACAATGAAATGTTTAAACACTTCTGGCACCCCTAAAATTATTTCCATCGCACCAAAACGATCTCCGAACACCATAAACTATCCCCGAAAGCCAAAAATACGCCAAACATATAATCAAAAGGGGTTTATTGGGTCGAGGGGGGTTGGGGGTAACCATCCAACCCGAGACCACACTTGGTGGTCTCGGTTTAGAGTTTACCCTCGTCCCTCCCCGATCCAATTCCCTAAACCGTATTCTTGCTTTTCGAGGACTCAAAAACAATACTCCAAACTATTAGAGTGTTCACTTGTGCAATTGAAATGATTTTAGGGCAAACTTAAAAGCTAGTTCTGATAAAAATGGATTTTTATGAGTTCTACAATTACGAATTCAAGTTTGTAACTTTAGTTTGGCTCTGATACCATGAAGGGTTGCCTAGGGCTCTCTCATTAGCAATTTTAAAGCAAGGCTAGCAAGTAATTTCAGCTACAAAAGCAACCATGCAAGGATACTAGCTAAAATTTCAAACTTGAACACAAGAAAGTAGAGGAGTTTGCATACAAGGTTTAGGAAGTGTTTACATCCTAAAAGCTATCTTTAAAACTCCAGGTGAAGAGATTGATGGTACTGGCTTGCTTGAAGATCTTCAAAAGCCCTAGATGATCCACCTTGAGCAACTCCAAGCTTTGGCTCTACATTTCAAGCTTTGAAGTGAACTAAGATCTAACCTTTGCTATGTGTGTGAACTTAGAATGTAGCCATGGTCACTATAATTCTATTATCTCTTTCTTTTTCTTTTTAGAAAATTAAAGAGGAGAAAGATGAAGGAGCTCAAGCATAAAGAAGGAGCTCACGAATGAAAGTTCTATCTAAAAAATGAATGGTTGAATACTTGCACATAATCTCTACACAATGTCAACCATCCATTTCTATCTAGATTACAAGCGTCCAACCTCTTCCTCCCGTTCTACATGTCACCACTAGAATAAGGATGACAATTGTGCTAAACCTTAGCCACAACATAAGCTAAAGACAGCCATGAAAAAGAAATAAATCAATTATATATATATATATATATATTTGAATGCAACATAAAACATAAATATACATACACTTGTAATTAATTTCCCATGTAAAAATACATAAAAGAGATAAATATCATTAGTGACAATATACTAGTAAATACATATATAAATATATGTATTAAAATATATATTAAATCGGCACCCGATTTAATATCCGTCTTTCTAAAAAGACCGGCTAGTATATCGGACCGTCCGATTACTATCAGTGTACCTAATACACTAGTTTTAATTAGATGCCTACACGTACCCAGTACGACTGCCACATCATTTTGCCAAAACGGAAAACCCTCTGTGTGGGACTCTAAAGACTCGACAGTACGCTGGCTACGAATTACTGAAGAAATCCTAAAAAACTCACAAGCACGTCAGCAGCACTAGCTGTACGTAACGGCTACCCAGATATCTATCGAAGGGAAGATCGAGAAGCAAACTCGTCTGAACCATTAACTGAGCGTATAAGTGACATTCACCGTACGGTCCGGTCCGTTTGTCTGAGAGTATTGCATATCAGATTTAAGAGATGGTAAACGTCGGACCCTAATAACACGATAATTCGTGCCGGTCTATAGCCCAATACCAACCAAAAAACCACTGATAGGCCCATCAATAATTCTCATCTGCCTTGGCCAAAGTCTTATGGTATTGGCCGACCGTACACTGCGCGACATCAACACCATATACCGGGAGAGGCGAATTCCTTCCATCACTCACTGCCTTCAAGTATTTCAGGGTTGCACCCAACTACTACATGTTTGCACGGCTCTTTAAAGTCATAGTAGGGTAGTAATCAAAATACAGCGGGAACACACTTGAGATGAATGATGATGTTAGGTCATGCGGACTACCTGTACTCATGTGACTTGAGAACTGCTATCTGACGGTAAGTATAATACCAACTAGCATGTTCTCGACGAGTCCGTCCAGTATAACTCATAACCTAATGAGCACATGTATACAATCTTTGGTGCCAGACACCAATGGCCGTGGGACAGACCACCTTCCCTCATGGGAATAAGGAACGTATACACTAGACCCGAAACTCCAATGACTATGGACAATTTAAATATGTGCTTATAGACTACCTAGACCCTACGAGTATGGTCGCCATCACAACTCTAGTAGTCAAGCAAAGATCCTACGGGCTTTACCAACATATACTAAAGATACGTAAAATATAAATAGAACATATACACATATTGAGGCAAAGACAAGCCAGATAGCATACTATCATATCGAGCAAGACTGTCCAATACATATATATCCTAAGCATCCACATTTAATATACAATCATGTACTATACAATAATGGCCTCTAGGGCATACATATCCAATAACATGTGCATGCAAATGCCTATCAGCTCTACAATCTAATACTTAAAACAGAAGTTAAACATATGCACAATTTCCAATGATGATTTGGAGTTAATTGCGAATTCTTTGACAAATAAAGAAACGAAAATTTAACCTTAAACATAATAATTATGGTATACCCTACAGTTATGGACCTCATGGTGGAGATTAAGACATTGTCCATAGAGTATCTAAGCTATTTCAAGCACATATAACAACATTATGTCAGGTTCAACACTGTTGCTATCCACACAGAAATAAATACAGACAATATCTATTAACTAGCAATCTCACCCTGTCAGCTATACAAACATATCTGATTTTATACAATATAATATCCATAAAAACTCTAAAAGATCCAATAGGAACAATGGCTATGAAAGTAAATAATATCCCTTGCACAACTTTCTACACAGTAAGTGGAATTGACATGATGAGTTTGCTGGTGAATTTATGTCTCTCTATTTTTAAACATCTTTTCCAATCAATTTGATGGCAAATGATTAATCTATTGTAATACAATGGATTAGGAAAAGAATGCAAAAGGAGTAAATTTGAGGATATTTCGGTAAAATGTATAATTAATCTAATAATTATATTTTCGTTGATAAAAGAACATAGAGGAGTAACTAATATAAAATAGCTTCAAGAAAAGCATGAAACTTTTAAATGGTAAGGATGGCCTACAGGTTAATCGGTGTTTCGAATAGCCAGTAACTGATACAGAAATCTTCAGAAAATAGTTAGAACTCATACCTTCACGATCTTATTCCTTCTTCTTCTTCTTTTTTTTGTGTGTGTGTGGGGGGGGGGGGAACAAGGGTAGTGTGATTTGAGCTATTTTAACAAGTTCTAAACCATGTTAAGCTACAACCACTCTTGTTAATAAGTTCGTGTAATATATATATATGCAAGAGGTAGGAGATGTTACTTAACAGAGCAGCAATAGCAAAAACAAGAGATAGCAATTGAATAAACCGCATCAAAATTACGTACCAATCGTGGACAGTACCAATTAAACCTCGATCATATATAATCTTCAATTTAGTAGACTCATTAACAGGAACTACATTCATCACCCAAACATCTTTATCCGTGAGAGATGCTGCAAACCCACCAAGATTTGCCCTCATGTCCATTACATTTCGAAAAGAATTCTTCTCAATTTTAGATTTCATCTGCTTCCAGTACTGTATCACCCTCCAATGCCAAACCTCCTGCATTTAAAATACAGTCTCTAAGTGAGCAAGCAATAATTGAAATAATAATCATTGTATTTTAATCCTGGGACTCACAGTGTCCTCTTGATATTTCTCTGAACTGATACCAAGCTCTTCCAAATGAGGTGGTGGTGCCGTCAGCCTTTGTGGCCATGGAACCAATTCACTACCTTTTGCCCTATTCACCTCTGTGATCAAAAAAATTATTGCTCAGATTAGAAATTCCTGTGAAGTATCACTGACATCAACTAAATCAAAAACAAATCAAATATTATGAAACTGATGCATAGAAAAACTATGAGTAGCTGGAAATGATAGAATAGTGGGCATATGGACAAGATGAAAAAGAGAATTTAATAGATGAGATGAGGGATTTCAAGCAAACAAAACAGGATCAATATTTAACTAGGTCTGAGTTTTGCTTCTGGGTCTTATAGTCCTACCCACTTTTGGTGCAGATTCAGGGTCAACACAACTTAAACTAGTTTAGTCTCTTGCACCTACTGATGCAGGCTCGGGTCTAATACAAGAGTTTCATATTTTCATACCTCTAGGATTAGACAAGATCAAATAATTACCACTCATCTTATATAATAATCGAATATTAGAAATGATTAAAACCCATAAGAATTTATCGGAGAGGTGAAAGAGAACAATGAATAAAAATCAAGTTATTAGAATACATCAGGAGTTAATTTTTTCACCATACAATGAATATAAAGTGACATAAGTCACGGAACCAGAACTGGAATCGGACATGTGTATCATTAAATCTCTGGAGTAAAAAGCTTGCAACTAGCAAGGATAAATATACAAGGAATTAAGATTTATAGGCAAAATAAACTTCAATTTGAACACAAACATAATGCGGTGGTTAAATGAAATGAAGTAACATTGAAAATTTAAATGAAAAGCAAAAACTTATTGCACGATAACTTCATAGAAGAGTGCCCAACTGTTCATGATAAACACTTACACTTTTAAGAAAAGTGAAAATCAAATACCTAAAATTAAAACAATATTGTTAAGAAGAGATGTAATTTCTGGGAATATCGATAGTGGTGGATCAGTTCTCACTCATATAACAAAGAAACAACTTGCGCATGGAAATACACAAGTACTTAATTAAGCACTAAAAACATGTGTCTGGTACATATAAATATCAATACCAGCTTTTTCAAAAATTACAGTGATTTATAGAGTCTCAGGTATGTATAACATAAAGACATCAACATTATACATATGTTCTACTCCAACTGCTTCAATGACTACCCTTCTCCTTTTTTTTTAATAAAACGTTTAAACAGTCAGGCAGTATTTAAAATAGCCTTTTATATTTACAACTTGAATGCAATAAATGCTAATAGGTTGAGTGTCATCAGAAATAAAAAAAATATTCTCACCAAGCACAGGGGGAAAAAAGGAAAGATGATGAAGAATCCTTCTCCCTAGAGGTTTTCATGGTTTGCTATTTTTTAGTATGTGTAAATTTACATATATTAACATAAGAAGCATCATTAATAACAGGAACCTACTCAAGTTGCATTTATATACCAATCATACTTACTCTTAGTGTACGGTGTGATGCATGCTTTCATGGGCACATTCCATACGGCATCAGGATCATCATCAGAACTACACAATGGCGGACGCATGCCTGGATCTCTTCTCGAGTAGCAACCATTGCTCAAGGGTTTAACCCAAATCACAGTTTGATTCTTCTTAGATGCAATTTTCCAACACATCCTTTGAACAATATCACTCATCGCATTCCATATCCTCCTATTCACTTCATCGTGAGAATACGCCTCGGGGGACGAGTACGCAAAATACCCTCCAGGTCTCAAAACCCTATCCAATTCCAATAGAAGAATCCCATCTCTTTGAAGCCAATCGATCCTACAACGAGAGCAATGAGCCAACTCAAATGAACGACTCGGGTATGGGAGCCTCTTAGTCCCTAAAACACCAAGTGTTGCAGGAACCCCCCTCTCAAGTGCAAATTGTATTTGGTTCTTGTGGACATCATTAGGGGCGAGCGACATGGCAATGATGTCGAGAGGCAAAAGGTAAGCTCCAAAGCTTGCGACTCCGCAGCCTACATCTAGAACGTTCCGGATGTTTCCGCCGTTGTTGAGCTTGTCATTTGGAAACTTCAGCATCTAGTTTTTTACCATTTAGAAGAGTGAATCACAAACCATAGACTTGGGAAAGTGCATACAAGTAATACTTCTTTGTAATAACAAGAATAGCCTTCCTTTTTCGGGTGTTTAGTTTATAAGGAAAAGCAGTGTTGGAAAAACGGAACATTCAGATTGAAAAATGAACAAAAACCGTACTTTTCGGTCAAATATACGGTCAAACCGAATATTTGCCGCACAAACTGCATATTCGGGCGAATAACGCAAATATTCGGCAGAATTGGCCCGTTAGACCCAAAACAAAAAATCCAAAACCAAAAAAACAAATGTGAGATCCACAACCTAATTAAAAATCAAGTGGGATTCACACTTATCATTTCACAAACACTCTCCTTATTTCTCTCTTCTCATTCTTCTTTCCCAACCGAGACTCTCTAGTTCAAAAATAAACCCAAGGTCTCGGGTTCGCCTGTGCTTGCTCCGCCTCAATCAGTCGCGACCACACCTGCACCTCTTTCAGCCTCCATCGGCCGCAGCTTCACTCCGGCAGCGTCTCTTTCAGCCTCCATGAATGTAAAATTCGAGATTATAGGTAATTTTAAGTTAGGGTTTTTCCCTAATTCTTTTTTGAAAGTGATTTTTTCTATTTATATAAAAATATTGATGGCCACATAATCTGGATAAACCGAATATTCACCGAATAAACTGGAAATTCTTTATTCGCCGGCCATCCGAACAAACTCCGAATTCGTTCTTTACAACACCGAGGAAAAAATAATTTATTCCCATTAGAATGGGTGCTTTGGAACAAAACTCTATGGAATATTTGACAAAATTCACAATTGTGGAAATTATGGGCAAGAGAGGGATCTTTCTATACTCCTTAAACCGTGTTTGTGTTCTCCAAATCCTACTACCTATAAAATATATTCCAAAAATCTATAAGGAGATGGAATTTCATTCAAACTACGAAAAACCAAGAACCAAAAAGAGAGCGTTCCGAATACGGAACAATACCTGAGCAATGGAAAGTATGTACTTATCCGCCCCAAAGTGAAAATGGGTCCCACCGCCAGGGAAGTAAATCTTTTCTCCATTAACGACCATCCACCTCTGATCCGACTTCTCGTCGGCGAGGTGAGTGTGCGGAATGTTAGCCTTCCACACCTCATTCCGACTAGCCGGCCACCTAATCGGCACCTATCACAATCCAAAAAACAAACCTTAAGTAAATAAACAAAGACCTCAACCCAAACAAATAGGCACAAAAGGATGTCAAATTTACACCTTGTAGCCCAAAGGGGGAGGAATGAGACAGTTGTACCGTCGATTTCTCGGCGGGCAGTGGGGTTCGTAGTGCTCCATTAGGGTTAAGTTAGGCTTCAGCTTGAGCTGATAGATGAGGTTTCGATCCAGGCAAGGAATCAGCTCCGAGTATTTCATATCACACACCTAAAAAATCACCAAAAAAATCAAAAAAGTTAAAAATCAAACCACTTCATCGAATCAAAATCGAATCTTTAGGGTTGATTGGCATACAGGAAACGATTTGGTGAAATGGGAATCGGCCGAGCTGGCGTCATGGTCGTCGGAGGCGATGAAGCTGCGGTGGTGGAGAGAAGAGGGGTCGTTGTCGCGGTCGGCGTCGGAGGAGTGGAGGCTGGGGGCGAAGGAGGTGCCGTAGTAGACGCAGAGGAGAGAGAGGGAGACGATGAAGGCGATGAGGAGAGAAGAGAAGAGCTTTCTGCTCATGGCAAAGCTCTTCATCTCTCACACTCTGTCTCTCTCTCTCTCCCTCACTCTCTCTCTCTCTCTCACACACCTAAGCTCTCCCTCTCTCTCTCTCTCCCCCCACAGTTTGGGGCTTGGATCTGAGAGAGACAGTGGAGTCGGTAGAGAGGGAGACTTAGGTTGGACTTTTCATGGGGTTTCTGTAAATTTGGGTTCTTTGTTGGGGAGCAGCAGAGAGTAGGTATTGGTTTAGGTCGCCGTGGATTTGCTTGAATTTAGCTTGCATTTAACTTAGGGTAAATTGTCAAAAAATCCCAAGTACCTTTTTGCGTTGTCAAAAAACCCCTGTCCTCGAAGCAAAAGCCAAAACCCCAGTATTTTTTCCTGCGGTATTTACATAGTAGGCTATATCTAACCAATTCATACAAATTATTTAGATATCACAAGAAACAGTTTAAATATCACAGGAAACTGCTTAGATATCGCTGGCTACGGCTTAAATATCGCAGGAAATTAGATATAGCAAGAAACTACTGGATATCACACGTAAGGGGGGATTTTGACAACTAAAAATATTTTTAGGGATTTTTTGGCAACTAAATTTTTTTTTTATGACGGTTTTGATTGCAGATTCAAGCCACAGAAAAGATTACTTGGGTTTTTTTTTGACAATTTACCCTCTAATTTATTAGGTGAATCTCATGGCTATTCGTAGAAATTCTAACATCTGCATTCAAGATTTTTCTATGAAAATTTTTGTGGGGTTAAAATGTAAGAATGTACACATGCATACAAATTGTTTGCGATGACTATTTATCCGATATTATCAAATAGATATAGTAGTTTTCATCACCAATAACTATTCATATTCACATCCATCAACATCGGTTGAATATAGATATAGTAATAGCTATATCTTTCTCTATATGTCTTTTAAGAGGAAAACGGTCCCATTTACATGAAAATCCCCTCACAGATCAGGGTAAGTCTCACTCGCATGGGTGGGACCAGCCTGTCCACCTGGTCGAGGGGATTCTCAGGAAACGGCTCTGAGCACGTGCTCATGACCATTTTTCGTGTCTTTTAAATGCAAGTATGGTAGATAAAATATAATTTGACTATAGCGGATAATGATATTTCAATATCAGTTTCATATTTGTATCGTATTCGATATCAAATACGGTCTGCGCTTTTCATTTTCAATAGTTATCCACGTTTGCATTCGTATCAGCCAACGATCAACGGATACAGTAACACCCATGTCACTTTGTAACCTCTCTGTTTACATCCCTAGTTAATGGTCACAGACATGAGGCCCAAAGCCAGAGAAAGCGGCATAGAAAAATACCTCATTTTATCATCATATGTTGACAAATGATGAAATTTTCAATTAAATCCTCGGTAGAAAAGTAACAATTAATAAAACACTTGATAAAAAATGATAGAAAATTCAAGGTATGTGAAGAACTTTTTCAGATATAACGTATTTTAAGTGATTTTATGCTCATAGTAAAATAAATTAAAAAAATGGTCACTTTGAACCATTAACAAATTTTAGGCTCTAAATTCTCTCTACATCATTCTGGAAGACCATGAGCTTCACATCAAATAACTGTTACCGACTTTAAATCAAACATGCTAAACAAATGCTGTATGAAACAAACCAGATAATAAATTATGCTATCATTTTCACAACAAAAATTGCATGCAACTAATAATGCAAAAAAAAAAAATCAAGAAAACCAAATAGCTAGTTCTAGGAGAAACTGGGAATTAACTTCCTGGCTCCAATATAAGTTCTCAACTGCAATCCGAGAAAATAAGAATGCTAATTACAAAACTAACACTCATTTTGCAGTGAACATCAATTAGAAACAATCAGTAGGCTGCAAAAGCTGCTTTCTCCTCCTACTTCTACTTCTATTTCTTGTCCCTTCACCAGTATGTACACAAAAGCTCCCCACTTTTCCTATTTAACAACCAATATGTACCAAAAGTAATTCTGCTAATTCCTCCTTCGGCTGGACTTCGATGAAGATCTTTTGGTTCTCACTGAAGATGAAGGCGGAGGTGCTGGCACCGGCAACACGGTCCCACCTTGGATATCGCCAGCACCACCCGCTTTATCTAGAACCTTCTGGGCCTTGACAAATACGGTTAAATCTCGTAACTGCAACACTAGCACAAGTTTAGAAATTCGCACCACGGTAGATAATTGAAAGCTGAGCTCGCTTTTTACCTGTTCTTCAAGATCCCGGATCTTTTCATCTTTCATCCTAAGAGTCTCTCTCTCCCTGCATAGATTAAATAGTTGATATTTTAAGTCCAATTTTACACAAAAAATCATCAAAACAATGCTTCCACAAGTTCTGAACATTTTTGTGACAAACCACTTGCAATCCTAATCAGAACTAGTTATAATGGTACAAAGTTAAACATACAAAACTGGGTAAATTGCATAAAACACCATCAAACCTTTTCGGTTTCTTACAGGACACCATTGAACTTTCATAAAACACCCCTGGCACGATGTTTTGTGCAACTTTTGGATGGTGTTTTATATATTTTTTACACTTTTTCTAAGACCTAAGGGCAAAGTTCGAGAACCCGGTTTCGGTTTCGGCCTCTCATAATTTTATTAGTTTCGCTGGGTTTTGGCTAGTTTCGCTAATCTCGGTTCGGGTTTCGGTTTCGACGGTGATACAACACACATACGTGTAAATATATTAAATACTTAAATTTATGCTTCTATATTACAAGACAATGATCCTAGTATTTAAAAATCCAGGGTACTTAGATAAGTATTAATATAGGGTTTGGGTTCAATTTTTTGCGGTTTTCTAACAACGAGGGCCTATAATGATCACAAAAACAATAAAAATGGTATAAAAAAATAAGTTTTTAAAGGTTTTGGCAGAAACGATATTGTATGGTTGGTTTTGTATCGGTCTCGGTTGGTTTCGTATCGGTGGTTTTGGCCGAAACCGATCGAAACCACCACGTTTCGGCTGAAACCTCGAACCTTGCATAAGGGTACTTAAAGTACTTTTTAAATTTCATGACGTTCTATGAAAAAAGGAAAAGTTCGATGGTGTTCAATGTAATTTACCATAACTTTATTAACTTGCAATGGGTTGTTTAACAATTAAAACTATAACATGTTTTCTTCATGTTAGAAAATGTGAATTTGTTGATTTGAATTAAGCATATAATGAGGTAGTACTACGTTCTACACTTCATGTAAGTATGAAGCCTACTATAAAAGAAATACCATACTTTATCTCATAATTTTATGAGATCCAGGTTATACATGATCCTTTAAATGGTTCACTCAAATTCTTGTTAGAAAATGTCAGAATTTTCTTTTTATATTGATTAGGTGCATATGGATAGAACCTTCTTCCGGTTTTTCACCAGCCCATTTTTCATTTAGTCTGGTAATTCCTCCTATATCAGTTTCATATGAGGTGTCCCATACTGTTGGATCTCTTGACCAGAATATGAGACAGCATAGTAACTAGGTAATTTCTGCCACAATTTTCAGCTCATTTGTTCTTTAATTTCTATCTGGTTTCCGAGATTTTTAATTTATTATAGTCTTAGAAAAGAACTTCAGGTTTGTAGAAAACCTATTGTTGCTTTTGCATTGCACCTCTGATGCTTGTTTCCAGAAAAATCTGTAGGTTATACTATATTTACTCGCATCATTTCTAGGCACTTATGTTCTCCATTACCAGTGATGAGATCATTATCGGTGATGGTGAGTGTTACATCGTTAATGAAAGTACTAAATCCTAGTTATTGGACATCCTTCAAATTTCTTCAACTTCATTTGGCCATTGCCTCAGCAAAGTAACTCTGATTTGCTTAATCAAGACCGTGGCACAAAAATTCATCATTACCGCATGCAATTCATATTAACTATCAGTAGAAGTCTTCGTAGAATCTTAAATTGGTACAGACAACAACGAAAGTCAAAACTTCCAACTAAATGCAATGTGTTGTTGATGAGGATCAGAGAGAAGGAGATCACGATAATTATATATAAATTTCAATTTCATGTACTTTTTCTTCTCTCTGATCATGCCTCCATGTTCTTACTGAGCAATGTATATATGTCCCATGTTTGTCCCTGCAACCTAGATAGCATTATTTACCTCCTAAAATTTCATCATTTCCTTTCCATCTTTTCCTTTTCTCTCTTCACTGTCAGACTCCTCCTAAAGGGACATAGTTGAATGTAAGAAGCTAAACCCTGAATCTGAATCTATTGACTTCCAGATATATGTGATATGTCTCAGTCATATAAAAGAGAACAGAAGAATGTGTTCAATAATCTACAAATGCTACCAACTCTTCTATGATTACCCATACTTCTCATCTCCTCACCTGGTTATGGTTCCGTTGTGTCAAAATTCATGCCAATTCTAACGCATGAGGCTAAAACAGTATTTTATCAGTATGAATATTTTATCAGAGATGTCTATAAGTAACAGTTAACTACTCCAGATAATTTTGCCTCCAAATTCAGATTGTCAATGTTTAGCCGAAAAAAGCAAATGCAATAGGATATATTATTTCCTTTAATCCAATATAATTTGATCCAGAATAAACAAAACTTTAAGTATTAACACTCAACAGATGTAATAAACCTAGACAAATATAGCAATACTATATACATCTGATACTCAGGTACCTGTCTTCGATTTCTTTTATTCTTTCTCGGCAAATATTCTGATTCTTTATAAGGTTCTCATTACTCTGAAGTCAGAAATAAATATGACATTAGAGGAGTAGGTTAACTGTAAGCCATAGAATTCTAGCATACCAGTAAATGAAAGGAAAGAAAATAAAGTGTTTCACATAAACTAAAGAGCCCAAAGGGGTAAAGGGGTTTACATCAGCAACAATTTTCGTTTCCTTCATTATGGTGTCAATTTTAAGCTGGACATCCTGCACCTTTAAAGATACAGCCTTTTCAACTGCTTCTGATCTGTGTTTCTCCCTTTCTTCTTTTTCCTCCTTAAGTAGATTCTCATAGTACTGTATATGAAACATAAGGTACACTTATATCATAGCCAGGGTTATTGCAACGAAAGAAAAGAAAGAAAAGAATATTGCATTTGGATGATAATAACAATAATTAACCTATAGCATAAACGTCCAATCAGCTTCTGAAAAGATGATAGATGTTAGATGTATGGTATAAAACTTTAATACCTGTCCTTGACTTTCAAGCTGGCTTGCAAGCAATCGATTGTACTCATCCACTATCTATTATAATAGCACAAGATATAACAAAAGTTGAGGATATTGGGCTCAAATTATATATAATCACTATGTAGGGGAATAGGACTCGTCTGTGAATCTTTTACCGCTTCAGCTTTGCTGTTCAATATAGCTCCATTGATGCCCGAGTCTTCACTGCATGCTAAGATTTCGCAATTCTCACCACTAGATCTGCATCGGGACTTTGACTTGTCCAGCTTGTCGTCGCTTTTAGACTGATTAAGTCGATGGACGAAATTGTCGCCAACATAATCCCAAACACGCTTTGTTTCTAAATCAATTGAATAACAATGCTGAGTATCTTTCCAGTGCTTTATAGCATGACCTTCTTTGTACCTAGATCAACAATGATCGATGACACAAATTAAGTCAAATAAATGTTGGAGGTCCAAAAGATAAAGAGTGATGACACGGATAAAAATTCGGATTCACCATCTTCAACATTTGGGTAATGTGGATACCAACAACTATGTTCATATCCAACCATAAACATTATTTTTTGTATTGGCTTTCATGTTTAAAACACACACATTGTCTATTAACTGTTATGTTAATCTTTTATATACATTGTTAGCCGTCAACTCAAGAGCTTAGGTGTTTTGTTTTGTTTGGGGGGGGGGGATAAAATGGTTCTTGACGTTTCCTACCTCTTGATGGCTATATTGAATGTTACAGTATAATGTATAAAACACTTGTTGGCCCAAATTTCATTGGCTTAAGTGAAAATCAACTATAGATACATAACATGTGTTAAAGTTGAGTAGAGTCGGAGTGATGGAATTTTATATATGGGCTTTTAATGATAAGGAGGTTCCAACAATAAGACTCAAACCTTGTTAAGGTATGACCCATTTTATATTTTATACCCATGTGTTTCTTTTGTTGTTTCCAATGTGGGACTATTTTTAAAGTCTTATAATTTGTTTTTTTTACTTTCAACATGAATAACAAATAGTACCTTCCGCATCCCACAAAGCCACAGATAACACAGATCCAGAGATTCCCAGAAGTTCCGCATCCCACGTCTGAGCATGTAGGTTTCTCAGAATGCTCTTGACAAAAATGGCAAACCTACAGGAACAAATTAATTAATACCTACTCTGACACGATGCGCTTCTTCTGGAACGAAAAGAAGGTAACAATATGTTTTCATTGCTACAAATTTTCGACTTAAAGAAGGTAACAATATTATTCAATTGCTACAAATAAGCGACTTCTAGTTAGAATTTAAATAAGGGAGTGGACCGACCATCTAAATTTCTTGCGAGTTGGGCCACTATTTGGGCTAAATTGACTAGATGTGATTAGTTAAGGCTAAATTGCAGAAAATGCCCCTAACCGGTGTCCCGATAGGGGGAAATACCCCTAACTTTCTAAAGCAAGCACTTTGCCCCCTTCAACTTTAATTTATTGCCAAAATGCCCTCCTTTAAGTATTTTTTTAAATAAAAATATTACCTTTTCATTGCTTCAACGTATCAATTATTTGTTTATGGTGTTCCCAAAATGCCTTTTATCGAATCAAAAGTGGGTAGTAAAATCCTCGCGATATAGTTTCATCCAAAAAAAAAAATCAACTTTATTCGCAAAATTTCACCTTTCCTCTCAATTTCCTTTATCCTAATCCCTTGGAAAGCAAAAAAATTTAAAATATTAAAGTGTATTCTCTATCAATCTTCTCAAGCTTGCCCAATATGAGTTCTCTCTTGGATTCTACAAATGTTCGGGAAGGCGAGAAGAGTAGGGGTTGCAAATGAAATTAGGGAAGAAGAAGGGGTAGGCTAAGTAAATAAGAAGAAAGAAAGAAAAAGAGATATTTTTTAAATTAAATGTTTAAATAAAGGGCATTTTGGTAACGAATTAAAGTCAAAGTGCAGGATTTAGAAAGTTAAATGCTCCAACTATTGGGGCAAAAGTTAGGGATATATCCTCCAATTTAGCCATTATTTAATTGCATTTTATTGCCACTTTAGGAATCACAAGCGTTAAATGGATATCACAAACAATTTTGATGGCGAATTTATAATTCTTAGTTATAGTCAAGAAATATTAGAAAAATGAATAACCCAAAAGTTAGTATAAGTAGATCTTCAGAAGGTTTAAACCACGACGATAAGCTTTCTGAAGCAAGCCACAATCATTTGATTTAAGTTCAAAACATGTTTAAGAAATAGGATTGACATAATTGGGTAAAAAGATGGGAATGTGTTATGCTAAGCTAATCTGACAACAAGCTAATAAGCCGTAATTATAATGCCCTACGGACAATTGCTCAAAATTTGACCAAAGGACACTAAATGAAAAGAGAAAAAAGGGCATCTGACATCTCATCATGAAGGTATGAACTCACAAAGATAGTGTGCATGTTCCTAATAGTGTCACTAACAGGAGGTATCATCCCTTTCATATCCCAAGAATACAAACAATAGAAAAACATAGAAAAGAAACCAGACTCAAACTAAACTTAAAAGTTAAAAGCAAAGGTTAAGGTTTGTTTCGAATATTACACATTCACGAGTTCTATACAGAGTATAGACTACAACTATACTACTTAAGTGAACAGATATCAAGTATTATTTATTTCGCCAACTTTAATTATTAAAAATTGAATTTTCTTGGTTGTACATTGGCGTCTAATATAATGCAATAGCACAAAGATACGGAAACGAGCCATTAGATGACATCAATCATGGCAAGTAGTCACTTACCGAGCAAGATGAATTGCCCCACTTAGAAATGCATGGACATTGAAAAGAATGATCACATGCAGTTGTAATAATCCCGCTAATATCTTGGTCCAATCTCTCTGCAACGTTGAACATATCAAAAGATCGTTAATTAGAACTAGTGAGGAAAAGTCAAGCTAAAGAAGAATGACAAATAACAGCTTGCACCAATAGTTTTACACATGCGCAGCAAATAGATAAGCACAAAGTTTTTCGAATGACAATAAAACCCATGCACATGCCACATTTCTATATGCACAAAACACACCACACATGAAGTCATGAACATGCGCACAAGTATGGAACAAACATATGTACAAGCACGAAACATATCTTTACACTGCAAAACTACTATAAGTCAACTAACTCATACAGGAGATTCAGAATTCAGGTTGAACCATGAGATTAGGGAATTAAGGGTGTGACCTAAATAAGTTTGATTTGTACATGCTGTTGCAACTAATCTAATTTAGGGCCCGTTTAGTTGGGCGTTTTGAGCTCCCAAAAGCTCTTTTGGAGCTAAAAAAACACTTTTGAAGAAAAATACCAAACATACCCTATACCCAAAAGCTCTTTTAGAGCTAAAGAAGAAGAAAATCTTCTTTTTTTAAAGCAAAAAAATGAAGATTTTGGGAAAAAGCTCTTCCTAATTTTTTTTATTCCTATCATCTACTCATCATCATCATCCAGCCCGACCCTTGCACTCATCTCCCCCTTCCTCATCTCCCCGGTTCGAAGTCTTAGGCGATTGAGGCCCCCGTCGAAGCCTTAAAAGATGACGACGATGAAGAACCCTAGACGATCGAGGCCCCCGAGCTCGACGCGATCATCAAGAGGTTGATTGACGAGATCCAAATTTTGAGCTTCATGGATCAGGCGATTGAAGCCTCTCGACTTCGACGAAGAATCCATAGATCGAGAGAATAGATCTCAAATATTTTTCTGCAAATATTTTTGTACAGATCTTTTGATTTTTGTGAATCTTTTGAAAGTAAATTTTAATTTTAAAAAATGATGTTTTCTTTCGTTGATTTCTCTCAAATATTAAAAAGAATGATATCTTTAATGGTCATTTAATCCGTCAACAGCATTTCTGCAACTCCTTGCAACCCCTAACATCTTTTTGAACCAAATATCTTTTCAAATCAAAAAGCACATTTTACAACACTTTTGCTTAAAGAGCTTTCTTTAACAACACTTTTACTAAAAGCTCTTTTCGCAACAGCCCAACCAAACAGGCCCTTAATTACCAATGGCTTAAAATTAAAACGTGTGTGAATTTGATGAGATCATAAGATCACTCAACCCTAAAAAACACGGATGACGTGATATACTTGCACACTATATAATACGCAGTGACTATTAACCTGACGTGTCATTGTGATCAGTATCAATTGAGTATTACCACTTGATTTTCATATTATCCTTTTCTTTTAAGATGTACCACATAACGTAATACAATTTTTAGATAGTGCAAGCAATGTCAACAATGAATCCCAACTGGCTTAAAAGGTGAAAGATTTATAGTAAAACAATTGTTTTCTCTCATTCTCCAACAAGGGAGAAATTATGCCATTAGAAGTTCAATCGAGTGACTTCTCAACCACAGTCTCTTGTAACCAAAATAATTTACCAACCATGTTTCACTTGCATCCAAAAAAAGAGAGAGAGAGAGAGAGAGAGAGAGAGAGAGAGAACCATCTTTTGCTTTCCTTCATATTTCTCAGAATCAAACATAAAGCTAACTAATTGTTGAAGGAGTACAACATGAAGAAAGAACTTACCGAGGCATACAGGACATGTGGGCAACTCTGTGGACCCCGCTGGAGGAGTACCTGCAATTTCTGTGGATCTATACTCGACAGAGTCTATAAATAGGATATGGCAAAACTCCTGCAATTTCACAACCAATATCATCAAGACAAGGAAAATGGCTAAGAGAAAAGAATTGATTTAATATGACATATAACTGATAAGTATATAACCTCAGTAGAAGGGAAGCGCTGTCCATTGAGTTCAAAATAGAAATTGTCAGCGCTCGTCTGATCATCAAACTTAACTAGCACACTGTAGCGATCCTCAATTGCATCATTCCTAAATGGGAAAAAAATTACCAGCTTATACATGACCCACAATACCATTATGTAAAACTGCCATCTCAAACATTCCTACAACTATAATGAAAACCAACATAATCCAATGAAGTTACAATAGCAATAATTACAGAAAACTGTACATATCATTATTCTGATATCGTAGATATTGCATATGGAGCAATAGGAAGTGAACAAAAGAAAGAATTTATTCCATTTTCACCACCATCATCATCATCTAAGCCATTCCTATCAAAATGGGGTCGGCTATAAAGCAAATCTCCAAAAAAAGATCTCACCGGCTGTCAACCTAACGTTAACCGTATCCGAATTAGTGCCAAATTCGTTGATCCAAAAACCATGACCAGTTATCATCCTCTAAATTCTCAGACACTACGGAGAAGTCTAAAAGAAGGGGTAAAAATGATATATTTTCTATACGGGTTCAACTGTAAGGCACAAATATAGCCAAGACTATGTTGTAAAATACGGATTCGTTTTCTATTCGTTCGGCTAGCGAGTAGCGTATAATTGGATTATACAGCGATTAATCGTTTTACGAGGATTATACGGCCATAAATAAATACACACACACACAAATATATATAAGAAATATATGAGAAGTATTTATTACACAAGAAACTTGGTTTAAAATTTAGACTTGCTTGTAATTATTAGATATTAAATATATTCATGGCCTAAAGATAAGGCATCTGAATAAAATTAAATGAGGAAGATTGTGGAAATAGACCACCGAAGTCGAGGATAGAGGGGTGGAAGTCGAGGCTTAGGATTGTCAACGTCGAGGCTGCGGGTGGAAGCCGAGGCTAGAGGTTGAAGTAAAGATCAAGAACTCTCAGTGTTGGGAACTCTCGGTACTGGGAAGTCACGGGTGGAAAAAATTAGAAGTCTCGGGTTGGGCTTCAGTAAAGGAAGGTCTACATTATTTCGCAACCCGTTTAGAAACTAAATGGTCGAATAACCGTTGTGAACCTATTATTCACTGTCTAATCATTTTTGACCGTATGATGGAGCGATTAATGCTATTTCCATACGGTTAAACACCGGTTACGATTATACGGCCGTATAATTGGCCGGGTAGACTGTTTTTTTAACACTGACCTAGAGGGATACGGAACATATTCCTTTTACACCAATATCATGACAACAAGAAAAATAAATAAAATAAAATGCTCGAGAAGAGAAATTCACTGGTCTCTTTCCCTAGTTTACTTTTTACATCAGTAACCATACATTCAAGGAAACATGCAAACATAACTAGCAAGAATTGATACATATTACATAATGTTTACCATTGGCACATATAAAAAGATCCTCAAAGAGAGTCCTATGGAATGAGAGTGGTACCTAATGACACTTTGGGACATGTAAGTGGTACCAAATCGTAGCCATCGACACTCCCAAGTCAGAGGATAAGGTGCACATGGTTTAAGTATATTATATATTGTTGTTTCGTTTGGAAATTTGAGACTAGTATCCTTGGAACAACCATATAAATGACTGGATTTGATTGATTAGGGTCCATTTGCATTGCCTCTACTTCCCTTAGTTAACTTGAGATTCAGCTATGAACTTTCTACTAGTTGTATGATGCATCTAAAACATGACTGTTTTTTCCTCATAAGATGGCTAGAAGTTTTGGACACAATATGATATCTTGGGGTCTCATCATCTAAATCTCCCTCTCTATCTATTAATAACTGGGTGCCAATATGCATCAAGTTTTGAAGTTGTTAGTATCATGTGATCAAGATCAAGGTGTAGAATCTTGATATTAGAATCGGTTAGTTTTGGGATCCGAATCGGTCATCTCGAACATATCGGTCGTCTTGGGTTAGAAAATATCAAATTTTAAATCGTTTGACAAAAAAAATTAGTAAATTCTGCAAATATGTATTAAAAGTAACTATAAACAATTTTCCGAATTCTTTATCAATTAATGATGTCTAAAATAATTGTTTTAACACTTGGCAAAAATAACTATAATTTTTATGATATATTTTAGATAATTAATGATGTAAAACACACCATAGCTCAATAACCTGATAATTAATGATGTCAAATCTAATATTAGAACCCTACTAATCAAATAGTAAAGTCAATACAACATGAGTCTCAAGATGTTCCCGTTCATGACAGATGGAACCCTACATTTTTAGGATTTGAATTGGAGATATCGGATTGCGATCGGCCGAATTCCAAACAATGTATAAGATTGAATACGGTTGATTCTGTATCAATCACCATAAATTCTTAACCGAGCTGGAGAAATCCTGCAATGAAATGATGCAACCTTATCTATTCATTTCTGCTGTTCTGTAATCCTTGTTTACGTATTGCCCTTCTCCCTAATATCTTTTGCAATAATTTGAGTTCTTATAGTTAATTTTGGTTTAAAACCCGTGTAAAAAAATTGTAATCATTTCACCATTCTTATCATTCTTCCTCTTTTCTCAAAGATTTTGTTTGATTTCTTATATTTTTATTGGAACATTCTAAACTTACTCTTTTAATTTTATCAATTCATGTGACAATCTCTGTCTTCGTATAAAAGAAACAAGCAAAATAACACGGCAACAATTGAACTTTATCACCTTGATGTTAGTTTAGAATTGCAACCTAGTCGATTCTTCTTGAGTTGGAAGCTGTACCTGATGATCCTAATAGCGGAGGATCGATCTGCGCGAGGGCCGTAGAAATGAAGAAAATCCTCAGCGGATAAGCTGTCGGGGACGGCGAGGACAAGCAGAAGGGTCCCTCTACCAACCTGCAACAGATTCAACCAAAGAACTCAGATGAGATCGGAGAGAGAGAGGGGGGAGGAGAGAGAAAGGCGCTTACAGAGGGGAGAGGATCGGCGATGGAGTGAGAAGAAGGAAGAGGGTGGAGGCCCTTGCGATAGAGATGGACGATGCCCTTTATCAATTGGATCCTTGGATCGTCCTTGATGATCGTGGCACTACCGCTGCTGCTGCTCGGCGATGGCTCCGATGATTCTTCTACTTCTAGGGTTTCTGAAAAGGGCTGACGCTGGGCGTCGGCGGCAGGGGCGGCGGCAGAGGCGTAGGTGGCGGCGGCGGATTCTTGAGGGCGGGTAGAGTCTAAAGAGTGGATCCGAAGGTAAAACATCGCTTCTTTCTCCTTCTTCTCCTCTCTTGAGATGAAAATACAAAAATGGTTTTTTTTTTCTCTATAGGGATATTTCGATTGTGTACCCCTAAAACTTCTTATTTCTTAAAAACTCACTTTAAAGGCTCATTTCTGCTTGGGGATTGGCTTTTATAAATTATGGTTTCATAAAGTTAGCAAAAATTAATTACAAAGTTTTTTTTTTATCAAAATAGGATTGTTAGGAATTAAAATTGGTAAAATAGTGTAATTTGAAATTTAATTATGAAAATAGGACAGCTTGGGCCACGTAGCCTTCGGTCCCTCCAATCAAAGAAGGACGGATTCCGAGAATCCGCTCTAACCACTAAAAAGTGGAAACCTGTCCCGACTTCCCATCCCACCCTACCCCCTGTAGAAGGCGGGTCCAGAACCTGCACCCCTCCTATAGAGGAGGGCGGGTTCGTAGAACCCGCCCCCCCAAAAGGAGGGCGGATTCTGGTAACCCGCCCCCCCAAAAGGAGGGCGGATTCTGGTAACAGAACCCGCCCATTTTAAAAAATTTAAATTTAAAAATTAAAAATTAATAAAACAATATTATTAAATAAAAATTAATTCAAAAAAACAATTCATAATTTAGATGGACCCGGAATACCTAATTTGTGTATAGTAAATACGGCTTCTAAGAATCCGCCCTTTAGTGTATGGCAGAAAGGACGGATTCCAAAAATCCGCTCTCGGGTAAATATTGGATAAGATTGACAGATAAGGGTTGTTGTTGTTTACCAACGTGGGGATAAGATCGAGAGATAAGAGTTGTTACTGTTTATATAAAATGAATCCAATACTTGAATCATGCTATAAATATGAATGAGAAACACTTCAGTAACGAAAGCAAAACAAATAAATTTTAGTTTCAAGTTCCGTCTCCTCACGGAAGAATTAGAGAAGATACGAAGAATACAACTGCAGTTGCAATGAAGTTTCTAAATGGTTACTAAAGGGTGAAAGATATGGAGGTGGAGTGACTCGAAGTTTCTAAGCGGTTACTGACGTAATTTCTTAATACTTGAACTCCATCACATTGCCAATCCAGACCCACGACACTCGTTGGAGAGGGCATTATAGTATACCGTGGAAGTTCGAGGAAGGAAACGGGCCTATGTAGGGACACGATCTTTTACCCCTCTCATAACTGCATTCAATCCAACATCACGAACTGTAGCATCTACTTCTTTAATTTTATTGTATAACATTTAATTGATGTATGCGTCGTAACACAAATTTGCAGCACTGCAGCAGAAAATCAGTATGCCGTAGAAGCTATTTCAGCTGAAAACGAGCGAATTCAAGTGTTATTATTCGCTTCCCAATTTACATATTGTAATTTTAATGGCAGTTTACAGTAAATCAGCCTCCAACGAATAATGCAAAAATATCACACTAAAATTAAAATTGTACAAGTTTCCTTACAAATGATAATTGATTTTCCTTCCGCTTCTTCTTCTTCACGATCTCGAAGGTCCCGCCCATGATGATTGTCCTGGACATCTGGTTCTATAATGACCTGGTTGTTTGCATAAGCTACATCTGCCGTGCCTTTGCTAAAGATCGGCATCCATTGTCATTCGATCTCGACGCACCTTAGGTCTTCCAGGTCCTATGTTTTTATCCGGTGGTAATACCGTCGGTGTTTGTTTGTTCCCAGTATAATAGTGCCAATAGCGATTGTCTGGTACGGGATGTAATTTTGGATCGTATACACCTTGATTGTAGGGATTCTTTAGCACCATGCCTAGAGTTTGGATTGCATCACACATGCTATAATAAAAATTTAGGGGGTGCTAAATAATACCAACCATGAATCGAACTAGAAATTTAGGGTAACAAAGAACTGGTATCACATACTACAAGTATTCTAACACTAAGAGGTGAGTAATACAACTTTTGTAGACCTCCCTCCTTGACTCCTTGGATCAACTAGGGTTAGAATCGGTTCACTTGAGTCCTTTCAAGTCTATGACGATCCACCACGGAGTCCCTTTGCTCAAGCTCCTAGCTTCACTTGATATTTGAAGAAGTGGAGCAAACAATCTACACAAGTGGGCTAGACTAATATAGATTGGTGATGTGGGTTATAATCTCGCTTAAAAACCTTTCCTTTTTGTTTCTTTCACTCACTTGAAAAAGGGTAGAGAGCAAGAAGGAGGAAGAAGAAGGAGGCGGCTAAGCTTGAGCTCTTTTGTGATAATTCTCAAGAATAATGAGAAAAGAAAATATTAATATGAGAGTCACACTCACATACAACCATGGTCAATAAATATCTAGATGTTTTGTTAATGAGTTAAAAAACAAATGGAAATTAAACCATGGTTATAAATAAGGTTAAATAAAGAAGAGTGTAGAATATTGCAACCATGATTTAATATCATTTTCTTTTTCTCAATATCAAATATATACAAATATTTATACCATGTGAGTCTTACATTGCCATCTCCAATGTATCAACAACCATGACACATGTATGCATGCATGTGTGCATTCATATCATCATATATGTACATACATACATTCATGCATACATCCATAAAGAAAAGGTTTTAAATAAATGAGCTAAAAGTTAGTATTAAACCAACACTTGATTTAATAACCCAGTCATATCACATACGACCCGACCAACAGAAAACGCCCAATTAAAATACGGTATCAAATACACGCATTTAATCGAGCTCCCGCGCATATCCCATATGCACCCATATCATTACGCCTGAGCTAGGAAACCCCTCTGTGGGACTCTAAGACTCGTCAATACGCTAGCAGTAGGCAGTGATCATATCACATACCCACAAACCGTCAGCGGCACTAGCTGTACGTAACAGCTCCCAGGTATTGAGCGATCAGAAGAAAAACAAGCGAACCTATCAAAACTCCCATCGAGCCAACTGGAAACACTTACCGTACAGTTCGGTCTCTTCATCAGATATGCTGCATATCGAGTCTAGGGATGGTATCGTCGACCTCAATAACTCAATAAGTCATGCCGATATATGTCCTATAACAGATCGAGAAACTACTGATAACACTTATCAGTAAATCTCATCAGCCCTGGCCAGAGACTTCCTGTTATAGCCGATCGAGCATAGCGCAACATCAACACCCCAATACCGGGAGAGACGAAACCCCTCCTATCGCTCATTACCTCCATGTGCTTCGGGACTATACCCAAAATCCACCTGTTTGCATGTCTCAGTAGAGCCGTGGTAGGGTGGAGATCAAAGTACAGTGGGAGGACACACAAGACTCTATGACGATCTCGGGTCTACAGATTAATCTGTACCAGTGTGACCTAAGAACTGCTATCCAACGATAGATATAATACCACATAGGAGTTCTCGGCGAGTCCGTTCAGAGTACCCAGTCTCTACCGAGCACCCGAGTACAATCTTTCGTGTCACCACACCAATGGATATGGGATCATCCATCGCCCATCACATAGGACAAGAACCGTATACGCTAGTCTACTATGGAATATCGATGCCCCGTCTCGATACACCTACGACTAGGAACATTTCAAGGATATGCTTATAAACTACACATGTCCCACTAGTATGATCTGCATCATAGTCCTAGTAGTCAAGCAAATATCCTAATGTCTTTATCAACATGTACCAAATGAGTAAGATGCATGATCAAATGAACATGTCAAGATAAAGTACAGCCAGATAGCATACTATCATGTCAAGCAAGAATGTCCTCTGAATATATATATACGCATACCGATACATCCACTATCATATAATGGGCTCTAGGGCATATATGTTGGAGATAATGCCCTCAGAGTCAATTATTAGGTCACAGGTACGTGATTGTAATGATTGAGGGAGGACCTATCCCGGTAGGACAGTCTTACTCGAGATGATAGTGTGCTATCTGGTTTACCTTTATCATCGTGTACTGCTTTAGGTGACATGACACGTCGCTATTACACGTTGATAGAGCCCCTAGGATTCTTGCTTGACCACCAGCAGTATGAGGGCGATCATATAAGTGGGAGCTGGAGGTCTATAAGCTTATCCTTAAAAGGTCCCTAGTCGTGGGAGTTTCGAGACTGGGCATCGATACTCCATTAGTAGACTAGTGTATACAGTCGAGACCCCGACGAGGGGCGGTGGCCGGTCTCACAAGCCACTGGTGTCAGTTGGATCACCTAAGATGTATACAGGTGCTCATTGGGTTATGAGTACACCGGACAGGACTCGCCGGGAACATGCTAGTTGGTCATATACCAGACGTCAGATGGCAGTTCCCTGGTGACATGTGTGCAGGTTAGTTCATCGACCTGGGGATCGTCATTTGTCTCGTGTGAGTTCCCACTGTACTTTGATTACTACCCTACCACGGCTCAAAGGAGTCGTGCAAACAGGTTTTAGTTGGGTACAGTCCCGAGCCACATGGAGGCAGTGAGCGTATCTTCAGGGGTTCGTCTCTCCCGGTATTGGGGGTGAGGTCGTGCTGTGTCTAGGAGAGCCATTACACAAAGTCCTTGGCCAAGGCAAGGAGATTTACTGGTAGGTATTCCAGTAGTATCTCAGGGTGTTCTGGGCTACACTCCGACACGACTTGTACCGCTTTTGGGGGTCTGACTTTTACCAACCCCCTAGGCCCGCCATGCGATACTCATAGACGAACGGACCGGACTGCACGGATATTGTCACTGACAGGCTCAGTTGGGTGTCGGGGTGAGCTTCCTCATCGACGTCCCTTTTGGTCAATAGCTGGTGGCCCGTCACGTATTGGCATATACCTCTGACGTGCTAGTGGTTAAATCCACAGCCATAGTATTGACGAGTCTTTAGAGTCCACCACATTTACAGTTACTCAGCTTTCGGACGAAAGGTTGTAGAGGCCGTATGGAGATATGGCAAGGTCCGATCAGATACGTGCGGTATTGCACGGATCAGGATCGGACAGTCTGTACTATAGGCCGTATGGTTATATGGCAGGGTTCGATCAGATACGTGCGGTATTGCACGGATCAGGATCGAACAGATATTACTAGCCGGTTTTGGTATAAGCCGGATCCTAGTATAGTACAGTGTAGGTTTTGTCTCATTGCATCTGTATTTCGGTCGAAATACAGATGCGGGTGTGTATGCACAGTATTGGGGTTTTCCTGTAATTTATTACGGGACCAGTTTTCTGGAGTTGCCAGTTTGCTTTTAGTTTCGGCCGATTTCCTTTGTTCCGTTCATTGGCCGAAGATTGGTGGAGGAGGGTTTATTTGCATTGTTGCAAATAGGCATTTGTGGAGGGGGTCTTTGCATATTTCCTTGTGTCATGATGGCTCACCATACCTTGACCTTGCTTGACTTCTTGACTTTGTTTTCATGATTTCTTGACTTTGGTTGTGATGATGGGAGAAGAGATGGTTGTTGAGTGTTGGTCTTTTCAAGCCATCATTTTCTTTGCATTATTGTTCAAGCCATTCTCTCTCTCTCTCCAATCACACCAATATGGGGGGGGGGCGGCCATTCCTTGTTGGTGGGGGGATTTCATTTTCATGTGGTGGGAATTGATTCATTTTTGTAGTGTGGAGAAAAAAGATATGATACTCTCATTCTTTTGGATGCAAGTTTTTTTTTTTTCCTTCACCTCTCTCCAAGTTCTTCTTCCTCCACAAATGGCAACTCCACTACCCCAAAAAGAGACACAAGCTCACTACATATTCTACAACGAACCTTGGGCACGTCGAGTAGCCGGCTTCGTGCCCGAGTTGCCTCGGCATTGAGGTGGGAGCCCGTAAACGATGTAGGCAACGTGGTGCACTTCCGGCGACGAGGAGGAGACGGACGGAGATCCCGCGAGGAGATCGGATTGGAGATGAAGACCGGAGGACTTGGATCGTCGGTATATCTCTTTCCCATCTTCTTGTTAGCTTAGACTTGTTAATGGTAACGATCCGGGTGTTTAGTGCGCGGGGGTGCCGGTTTGCTAAGTCCGCAAAATTTAAGTTTACCACCGTTTCCGCGTTTGGCCGTCGGATTGACGGCCGGGGCGCCGCCGTGCACTTACAGTGGTATCAGAGCCTCGCCATTAACTTAGTCTAGCTTTGTGTAATGTGTTTCTATCTCCGATTGATCAAAAAGTTCCGAAAACCCAATATCACTCACATCAGTTTTCTGTCAAAATTTTTCAGTCTCAGAAAATTTTTCAGGTTGTATAAAATTGTTGTACTCAAAATTCTAAGACATCTGAGAAAATTCGACAACTTCAGTCGACTACCTGAGCGCGGAAGCGCGGCCAAACCCCCCCTTGGGCCGCGCTTCCGCCGCACTCTGGAGTCTTCACAGTGTCAAATTTTTTCAGTGCGCTTGTGGGCTTATTTCAGGGGTTCTGGGATATTAAATTTGGGCCCAGGTTTTCTGTAACTGCTACAGTATTGGTTGAGGGCCCACTTGTTAATGTTTGATCAATCGGAAGATTTTAAACACATTTTTCACAGTATTTACATTATATCTGCGACCGTGAATGTCACTCGATCAGTAAATCCGGTCTAACTGCTATAGCCCGGTTAGACGGATTTGCGAACGTGACTTTCACGTTGATGTTTTTGTTTTTGCTGTGATGTTGCGGATCGGTCGTGGGGATAGCCTGGATGCAATGCTAGTACAGTTTTGTTGTATTATGTACATTTGATATTGCGGGGCGAGCGTCCGACTTGTGGACTGCCGTCACTGCCGGATTGTATTATTCTTTTGGGGCACGACCTGGTTGCGGTCGATGTACCCGTTGTATGTATATTTTACTTTCTGTACTAGGATTGCCCCGCGGAGGGGTGCACGGATAGCCGGGTTCTGGAGGGCAACAAGCCCGCATCTCATGGCATTGAGACGGAGGGGGCTTCACTCTAGGATTGGCGGGCTATTCGCCGCACTCGTAGGGGGTACAGGTTGACCCAGGAGGGGTGCCCAAGTTACCGGATTCCGTGAAGTGCTGGGTGGTCCATTCACGGCGCTGAAGGGGGCTGCCTCGCTTCAGGTTTTGGCGGGTGACTTGCCGCGCCCGTAGGGGTCTAGGTTTTCATTGCACAGGCTATCCACACGACCAGGGGAACGTCGGGTTTCAGCGGCTCTGTGAAACCCGGGGATCCCAGATATCTGTATTGTTTCTGTGATGCTGTACATTTCTGTGATGTTGCATTTTTTTTCACGCCTTGAGCGAATATAATATATTGGTATATATATTAGTAGATGTAGTATATGTTTTGCATCCGCGCTAGTCCAGTCCCCGCTCTGTCGTTAGTAAGCTAACCTAACGGGTAATGACGGGACCCAGTGGCGAATGCGGATGGCATATACGTACATCAGTATATTTTCGTTCATTTTGGTGTGATCAATTGATGGGACTGCATTGATTCGGATCAATGCAAGTTAAAAACAAACCTAATCTGATGTTGTTGGAACACTTTTTCAAAAAGCTGTTGTTGCAAGGACGTTTACTTTTGTTTTGCATCGTGGTATTCATTGGAATATCCTGCTCCTCAGTCGACGAGGCAAGGGCCGAGATCCCTTCACCGGGAGTGACCCCTTGGACAGAAATTTGCGTCAGGGCACTGACTTCACTATAGCCGATTACTTTTGCTTTGCACCGTGGTATTCAGTTGGAATATCCTGCACCCCATTCTACGGGGAAAGAGCCGAGATCCCTTCACAGGGAGTGACCTCTTTAGCAACGGTTTTCGTCACTATATTTTTAAAAAGCTATCCGTTCCTTCGACGATATCAAGTTCATTACGTTAAAGGTTTTCGCCAGAAACCATTCGTAGCCCTCCGTCATTTCAGTTAAATATTCGGTAGTATTCAAGCTATGTATTTTGACCTCACGCCAAGGCATAGTGTTTGGTAGCTGCCGGTTATTTATCTGTTGCATAGATAGATGCGTTGGTTTGGGACAGTCGTACTACTATTTTGGCCTACGTCAAGGGTATGTACGGGTGGATTCAAATTAACCTGGATAATGATGGGCAGAACTTGACATGTGACTTATGATATTTTGACCTCACGCCAAGGTCATAAGAGCATGGGGCAGAAATCACATCGGGAGTTTCAAAAGAACTGAAACTTGCCAGATATGCGCATACCTTCTGGAGTGTGATACCGTGAGCGGATTCCGTCACGTTATCATGCGATGATAGTTGGATCCCGATTCCCACTGATGAGTTAGTTTACTCCTCGGGTGACCCCGACTAATTCTTCTTTCAGGTTTGGAGGAGAATTTGAGGTACAGTGGGAGGTTTCCAGATTAGATAAATTGGTAACCATTCTGATCTAGGATAGAGTGCACGCTGAGTGTTTCTTCTCTCTCTCTCTCTGGCAGCGACCATTGACCCGACCCTAGACTATGACTCCGTGACCAAGTTGACCGAACTTACTTAACACTGGCTTTTGGATTGTCAGAGTTGCAGACCTCATTGCCACTCCTACTTTTACCCTTTTCTCCAGGACACCTTGTATTGCTACGAACGTCCACTTCCATTGGACAAAACCATCGTATGGTTAGATACGAACTCGAAAGAATTTATTCGAGGATGGTTTCCGGTTCTGGAGAAAACGGATAGGATTATTCAGTTGTCTTTTCCTTTTACCCTCTCTCAGGTTACGAGTACTCCTTGGTTTAGGGGTAGTACACCTATTACGCAAATTGGATTGTCTTCTTCCAAACCTTAGGCTGGTGCCGACCGGTAGGGAATGAAGAAAACCAATTAGCATAACGATGGTGTGCAGAAGGTATTAAGTTCAGACAAATAAAGGGATTAGTAGGAGGGCAAAGTAAATTGCAACAGATATTCACGACCAAACCAAATATTTCGTTACCACTCCCACATCACCTTTGTATTTCTCCAGGACACTCCGTATCACTACGAAGATCCACAGTTTATTTGGATATTCCATCGTATGGTTATATACGAACTCGAAAGGAACTTGTTCCAGTTCGGGGATGGATCCTGGTTCAGGAGAAATAGGAATAAAGTACATTCAGGTGTCTTTTATCTTCACCTTCTCTCGTGTTGCGAGTGTTCCTAGGATTGGGACAGTACACCCATTATGCTTATTGGATAGTCTTCTTCCAAACCATAGGCTGGTGCCGAACGGTAGGGAAGGAAGAAAACCATTTGGCCTAAAGGGGTGTGCAGAAGGTAAAGACTAAAGACATATGAAGGGATTTGGAGAGGTGGCAAAGAACTATACGGTTACAGTCGTGAATCTGGAAGAGGCATTACTAGGAATACCAGGATACCCCATCGAAACATTTCAATGTTTCAGTTTCACTGTGTACTGTTAATAGAAAACTGATTTCCCGATTAGATACTTACTCCAGGGTATGTATTTACCAGATACGATTCTCACATCTGTATGGTTTTACAGATGATGAGTGGGAGTAAGTTATTGGGAATTGGGTGATTATCCTCATTATATCGGGATTCGTTGTAATCGGTGATATTTGAGGAAATCACCTGGGTTGTTTGCCGGTCGGCAAATATTTGGTTTTGAATATCCGCTGTTATGCACCAATTTCAAATTGATATATCTGTACGTCTATTTTCATAGAGTGAGATATACCTTTCTGAAATTATGTCTACGACATTTACCTATATCAGTGGATGGTTAGGTAAGGAGCATTAAACAGCGGTGTAATTCTTCTTAACCATAAGTACAGTTTTCAACCTACGACACACAGTGAATGAGTAATCAGACTCAGCGGACTTATACAGAGTATTGTATGTTGTCCAGTGTCCATCAGGACAGAGGGCTTGGTCCTCGTACTATATTCGGTTTACTTATGACTTCTCTAGTTCTTAGACATGTGTTTCGTAGAAACACAGGGTCTAAGTTTTGAGGAGTTATAGGTATTTGAATAGAGTAGAGAACCAGGTGTAGCAAGTATCGGGATTCTTCAAAGTGATCGAAGATGTAGATACTTGTGTATGGTATTCAGTTGATAGTAATGATAAAGAGATCTTGCTTCTCTTTCAGGTTACTCATAATTGGAAGCATTCCTAAGTTGAGTAACGCTGATCTGGCCTCCTTCCATTTAGTTGACATGCACTGGAGACAGTTGCATGATTTGGATCTGGTTCAATTAAATCAGTGCCTCTAGTCCTATATGGGATATAGAACAGTTCATATCTTAACGATGTTAAGGTACGGGGAGTTGTCCGGTTTATGATTAAAACCAGACACTGGACAACTCAAGGCACGTTTCTGTAATGGCTGTTTGTGGGTTGACCCAGGCTATGACGAGGGTTGACTTTCTACCATCTGGATGAACAATAGCGATATTGTTCTAGACTCGCCACAGTTTTATTAAAATGGACTTTTTCAGAAAATAGTAGTGGGAGTATGGTAGAACTGGAAGTGATTCCAGAACCACAAACGATTACTGAAGATTTGATAAGGAACCTAAAGATTCAATCTGGATTGACATTCCATTGGCCACTCCGCAGATAAGGTGGGTAACTTCAGGCACCCGAGAGGTACTACGGTAGCCTCAAGGACGGTGACAGGGAAGTTCTTGTTTACCCACAATTACCATTGCTGTTGTTCCAGGGTGCGAGACCCGGCGGGAGGATGAGTATAGCGTCGTTCTAAACCAGTTTTAGAAGTGTACGTCTATATGACTCTGCCAGAGGGTTGTCGTAGTCAGTGGGAGCAGCGGAAGCATTGGTGGACAGGTAGCTTATGTCTATTTATAGACTAAAGCAGATGTAGCGGAGATAGATCATCTATTTCTGACGTGACAGTCATGGGTTTGACTTCATCAGAATAGGGGATGGATCTGTTGAGAAGGTAGTAGGGTGTGATGTCCTGGTATCTGGATGACATACACAGAATAGGAAAAGAAACTCCTATACTACAATCGGTTATACTTTGGTCGTCACACAGTGGTTTCTCCACAAAGGAAATGGATTTTATATCTGACATACTGGTTACTGGATCTATGGTTTTAGATCTAGATTTGGGTGGTTTCCCAATCAGGGTACTTGACAGCATTCTAAGAGTATTTAGGATAGACGACTCCTGGCACGGTAGTGTACCTGCAGGTAATGGAGTCACCCTCTCTAAAGGTGTCTTACAGACTAAAGGGGAGAGGGACGTGCATGATTGGCAGATCACTTGCTTAGGCAATTGAGTCAATCATGAGATGTCAAGTACCACACCAGATGTTGTTCTTGCACTAGATGCAATAAGTTGACATTAATCCAATCCTGGAGAAACAGTCGGAAGCAGTTTTAGAACATAAGTGGATGTTCTAGGGATATGATAACGACAGCCTCATTCAGGAGACGGTTATCATTCCAGGCTTCCAAGGTGACATGGACGACAAGGAGGTTGTCAGAGTTATAGTTTTCCCTCTGACGAAGGGTAGTATTTTGGACAGGTGATCCAAGGCAATACTGAGGGAGGCATGGCGCGCAGGATACTGATTAAGTTCAGTTGACGATACAGTCTAAGAAGTTTGGATTTGGAGTTCAATTATGAGCTATGTCCCATCAGACATCCAGACACATTCTAAGACAGGTATTGCTCATTTCGGGAGATGGGTTTCTCCGCGAACTTGAGATATAGAGAGACATAGAAAGAAACAACTAAGCGGATCCACTCACTGAGGCTATTCCTCGAACGCAATAGTTCCACAAACGAGCTTTGTGAGACTGACTAGTAGAGGAGTTGGATGTTCGGTATCACACGGGCTGTGAGTATGCGACATCGCAATAATTAGCCTTGAGTGCAAGTGGGAGATTGTTGGAGATAATGCCCTCAGAGTCAATTATTAGGTCACAGGTACGTGATTGTAATGATTGAGGGAGGACCTATCCCGGTAGGACAGTCTTACTCGAGATGATAGTGTGCTATCTGGTTTACCTTTATCATCGTGTACTGCTTTAGGTGACATGACACGTCGCTATTACACGTTGATAGAGCCCCTAGGATTCTTGCTTGACCACCAGCAGTATGAGGGCGATCATATAAGTGGGAGCTGGGGGTCTATAAGCTTATCCTTAAAAGGTCCCTAGTCGTGGGAGTTTCGAGACTGGGCATCGATACTCCATTAGTAGACTAGTGTATACAGTCGAGACCCCGACGAGGGGCGGTGGCCGGTCTCACAAGCCACTGGTGTCAGTTGGATCACCTAAGATGTATACAGGTGCTCATTGGGTTATGAGTACACCGGACAGGACTCGCCGGGAACATGCTAGTTGGTCATATACCAGACGTCAGATGGCAGTTCCCTGGTGACATGTGTGCAGGTTAGTTCATCGACCTGGGGATCGTCATTTGTCTCGTGTGAGTTCCCACTGTACTTTGATTACTACCCTACCACGGCTCAAAGGAGTCGTGCAAACAGGTTTTAGTTGGGTACAGTCCCGAGCCACATGGAGGCAGTGAGCGTATCTTCAGGGGTTCGTCTCTCCCGGTATTGGGGGTGAGGTCGTGCTGTGTCTAGGAGAGCCATTACACAAAGTCCTTGGCCAAGGCAAGGAGATTTACTGGTAGGTATTCCAGTAGTATCTCAGGGTGTTCTGGGCTACACTCCGACACGACTTGTACCGCTTTTGGGGGTCTGACTTTTACCAACCCCCTAGGCCCGCCATGCGATACTCATAGACGAACGGACCGGACTGCACGGATATTGTCACTGACAGGCTCAGTTGGGTGTCGGGGTGAGCTTCCTCATCGACGTCCCTTTTGGTCAATAGCTGGTGGCCCGTCACGTATTGGCATATACCTCTGACGTGCTAGTGGTTAAATCCACAGCCATAGTATTGACGAGTCTTTAGAGTCCACCACATTTACAGTTACTCAGCTTTCGGGCGAAAGGTTGTAGAGGCCGTATGGAGATATGGCAAGGTCCGATCAGATACGTGCGGTATTGCACGGATCAGGATCGGACAGTCTGTACTATAGGCCGTATGGTTATATGGCAGGGTTCGATCAGATACGTGCGGTATTGCACGGATCAGGATCGAACAGATATTACTAGCCGGTTTTGGTATAAGCCGGATCCTAGTATAGTACAGTGTAGGTTTTGTCTCATTGCATTTGTATTTCGGTCGAAATACAGATGCGGGTGTGTATGCACAGTATTGGGGTTTTCCTGTAATTTATTACGGGACCAGTTTTCTGGAGTTGCCAGTTTGCTTTTAGTTTCGGCCGATTTCCTTTGTTCCGTTCATTGGCCGAAGATTGGTGGAGGAGGGTTTATTTGCATTGTTGCAAATAGGCATTTGTGGAGGGGGTCTTTGCATATTTCCTTGTGTCATGATGGCTCACCATACCTTGACCTTGCTTGACTTCTTGACTTTGTTTTCATGATTTCTTGACTTTGGTTGTGATGATGGGAGAAGAGATGGTTGTTGAGTGTTGGTCTTTTCAAGCCATCATTTTCTTTGCATTATTGTTCAAGCCATTCTCTCTCTCTCTCCAATCACACCAATATGGGGGGGGGCCGGCCATTCCTTGTTGGTGGGGGGATTTCATTTTCATGTGGTGGGAATTGATTCATTTTTGTAGTGTGGAGAAAAAAGATATGATACTCTCATTCTTTTGGATGCAAGTTTTTTTTTTTTCCTTCACCTCTCTCCAAGTTCTTCTTCCTCCACAAATGGCAACTCCACTACCCCAAAAAGAGACACAAGCTCACTACATATTCTACAACGAACCTTGGGCACGTCGAGTAGCCGACTTCGTGCCCGAGTTGCCTCGGCATTGAGGTGGGAGCCCGTAAACGATGTAGGCAACGTGGTGCACTTCCGGCGACGAGGAGGAGACGGACGGAGATCCCGCGAGGAGATCGGATTGGAGATGAAGACCGGAGGACTTGGATCGTCGGTATATCTCTTTCCCATCTTCTTGTTAGCTTAGACTTGTTAATGGTAACGATCCGGGTGTTTAGTGCGCGGGGGTGCCGGTTTGCTAAGTCCGCAAAATTTAAGTTTACCACCGTTTCCGCGTTTGGCCGTCGGATTGACGGCCGGGGCGCCGCCGTGCACTTACAATATATATATCCAACGTTGATAACTGAAAACTGTATAGTAACGTGAAGCAAAATTGTAATGTGAATTATGCATGCTGCTCGCAACAGCAATTGCGTGGGCATCCGATAAATGTTTTTACTGAAAAACACCGCATGTGCATGAAGAGAGCCTTTCATCTCTAAAATTTACGGTATATTGATTCCCATTGCTCCCCGTAACTTGAAACTCCGCTGTGTCAAACCTTTCAGATCTGTAGTATTGTGATCCGCGCTCTTTTTTCCGAAATATATATTCATAATACGCGGTGAGTGGAGTCTCCATCGCTAAAGACTTTTCCCTTCTTTGCACAAAATAAGTATTTACTCTGAAAAAGGTTCAAACAATCAATCCCTGTATTGGTAAGCCTCTAACGCCCTTAAGCACTCTGTTGAAACTTTCCTACATATTAGTGGTCATATCTACATCCATTATCATGTACTTGTGTCCATATGCGTGTTGGATACTCATCTAACCACATTTTCGCCGCTTGACTCACCTCTCCAATTTTCGCCATGAACATTAGGGTCAGACGCTTCACCGTCTTTGTATATAAGCTTATGTAGATCTGAATTTTTTAATTTTCTATCAAAATTCTGTCTGAAGTGCCACAAGCAAAACCTATATGGTGTCGTTGGAAATACAGCTCTCACAGTAGCTAGTATTCCTAGATGTCTCTCAGATATGATGCATAAATCTGTTTTATCAATAACATATGAGATACTTTTGAGTTGACGAAAAAACCATGATCAAGATGATATATTTTCATGCTCGACAATAGAAAATCCCAACGGAAATATACCGTTATTAGCACGAACACCCGTAACAATTAATATGCAACATCTGTGCTTACTATACGGATATGTCCCATCCACGCAAAATACCGGCCGACGGTATATGAAACTATCCGCGCAAGGAGCAAAGCACCAGAAAATTCTTTGAAACCTTTCGACATCTGTTTCTGTGGTTTTTAATTGGTATACGGACTCCGGATTTGATGCTTTCATGGTTTCCATAAAAGGGACTAGTGAGTTATATGAGCTTTCCCAATCCCCAAATATCTTGCATAAAGCCTTTCTACGAGCATCCCATATCTTCACATACGAAATCTGAATTTTATGCTTTCCACTTACGTAGAGTCGTATCTCTTGAGAAGTCATCGCCACATCTGTACGGATAAGTGGTATGATAAGTGAGCAAATGTATGATGAAGTGCAATTCCTGAGATCTTTTAAGATAATCGAATTAATACAAGTGTGTTCCCAGTTGTATTTCGTGACTTTCCAAGGTTTAGCTCTTTTGGAACAACATGTATGCAATCTCTACTTACATTCAGAAGCTTTCGTATATATCACAGTATAGTACGTCTTATTTGACTCTTCGGTTTTAAATGTAACAATTTATTCAATAGCCCACGACTTCAGTTTACAAATAAGATTTCCTTTTTCCGAAAACATTTCTCCAACGGTGACGCAATCTTCGCTTGTTACACTTGATTCCAAATAAGGCTCGACATTTATTTCCGCCACACCTAAATTTACCCAACTATTATCTTCCAACGGATCAAGGCCGGGATCTTCTAGTTCGATAAAATCATTATTTGCAGCGATGCCATCAATAGATACCACTTCATTCAATCCAACGAGATAATCCACGCTGTCATCCCTTTGATGATCTTCATCAGCTTCATCATTATCACTTTCACCAATATCATTGTCACCCATAGCAACGTAAGGCTCGGGTGCAATATACGATGGTTTAGGTCGGTATAATGTGGATGGTTCGAGTTGAAAAGACCGGAATGATATGGACGGACATGCTTGGAATGTGTTACTTAGATTGTGTTGGAATGAAGCGGAAGGAAAAGATTGAAATGCAGGGGTTTGAGAAATTTGCATTTAGTATATAAAATTTTGTTAACGTTTCGTATTACAAAGAAAATAAATATAATCATCACTTGTTTCAGATTGATTTACCCTTGGAATGCTGTATATGGTAATCCTTGTTGTTCATCAGGTGTGCATGCAACTACAACAGTCGTTTGGGAAAATCTGTATTTAATATATAAAATATATCAGCATTTTGGTATTACAAAAAACTAATTATAAAATGTTTACCCTTGAGTTTGAAGGTGTGAATAATCATATGTATAGTCGTATCCAGTGAGACTAAAGGTATTATCGTTAACCATGGGACCGTATCCCCAGGAACTACCTCCAGTATTACCATCAAAATAATTCGTTGGAGCGACAACTGATACTTTCAACTGTTCCTTCTCAACTAAAAGTTCAAAAGAATGCTGGGTGTTTGCCGAACCGAAATCTATCATCAAAGATATTGTTGTATCGTTTATAATTTCAACCAATGCATTTCCACTAAACAGAGGCCATATACAACTTAACCTAACCTTAATTTTAATGGGATCGTATTTCATGATTTTAAACACTTTATTCTCGAGTTCATTATAAGTCGTTGATAATCCTAATCGCATAATCTTTTCACACCCTCCTATATACTCGGGACCTTGTGCACTTGTCACAGTCTGGCCATTGTATTTACATAGAATAAATAAACTTGAACTTGACATTATCTACATCAAACAATATCAACCCAACAATAAATATAAAACGTTAACAACTGAAGTAATAATTATGTTCACTGAAAATTAAATAAACGGTAAATAAATTTTACATACGTTTGTCAATCGGGAATTTTGATTGATAGATCTATAGGGATAGAGAGATCGAGTTTCGTGGAAGGGGTGCAGATGAGAGTTTTAGACTTTTCAGGAGTTGCAGATGCAAATTGGAGCAGAATGGGAAGCAAATAGGAGGAGGGCGGGTTTTTGTAGGTATTTGGTCGTCTTTGGTCAAAAAAAGGGTTACGCTTGATTTCAGAAAAAGTGTTCACGGGTCTTTAGATAAAGAGTCACGGGATTGCCTTGGGTTTAAGGAAAGAATTGGGCAGAAAGGGATCACGAGTCACGGGATTGCCTTATTTTGAGAGAAATGGGTCACGGGCTTGTCTTGGGTTAAGTAAATGGGGTCACGAGTCAAGATGTGGCTCAATCCGGATGGCTGTCTGGCTCGCTTGAAGGCCGGACTAGTAGCAAAGGGGTATTCACAGATTTACGGTGAAGACTATGATGAGACTTTCTCTCCGGTAGCCAAGATGACATCAGTATGTATCCTTCTATCTTTAGCGGCCAATTACCAATGGACTCTACACCAACTTGATGTTAAGAACGCTTTCCTCAGTGGTGATCTAAAGGAGGAAGTACATATGGAGCAACCTAGTTTTGTTACTCAAGGGGAGCACGGAAAGGTATGCAAGTTTCAGAGATCATTGTATGGTTTCAATCAGTCTCCACGTGCCTGGTTTGGGAGACTCACCATGGTTGTTCAGGAGTTTGTTCTCCGGAGGAGCAGTAATGATCACTCGGTATTCTTTCGTTTCCGAAGAAGTTTGAGGATTTTGATAGTGGTCTATATTGATGACATCGTTATTACTGGTGATGATGAAAAGGGCATCTCAGAATTGAAGGGATATCTTCAAAAGAAGTTCTGCACCAAGGATTTAGGGAAGCTCAAATATTTTCTTGGCATTGAAGTGGCACGGGCTTCTTCCCAATGTGACATTTTTTTCCACAGAGGAAGCATGTTCTTGATATGCTCAAGGAAGAAAAGATGGCCGGTTGCAAACCTATTGAGTCCCCTATGAATCCAAATGTCAAGTCATATCCAAATCAGGGGAGCAACTATCCAACCCGGGGCAATATCGCAAATTGGTAGGAAAGTTAAATTATTAAACCATTACTAGACTAGACATTGCCTTTCCAGTGAGTGTGATTAACCAGTTCATGGGAGATCCCAGAGAAATATATTGGAGTGCAGTCATGCGCATTCTTCGTTACCTAAAGGCCGCGCCAGGAAAGGGCCTTTTGTACAAAGGCAATGGGCACTCTACAGTTGAAGGATTCACTGATGCAGATTGGGCTGGATCGCCAAGTGATCGGCGGTCAACCATAGGATTTTGTGTATTTTTTGGAGGAAATCTTGTGTCATGGAAGAGTAAAAAGCAGCAAGTTGTCTCCCTGTTTATCACAGAAAACTGCATTTTAATACCATTCATTCATTATCTGTTTTGTATAGTATCAGTACTATTAACCAGTGTCTGCTAAGTAAATACAGATTGCAGGTATCCGTGGTACAATACTGGAAACACACTCAAAATCACGGATATAACGTTTGTGAGCCGACACTGCAACCGGAACTGCAAACCGATCGATGACCAAAGAGTTCTTTTGCAAATAAATGCGTGCACACAATTTTGGTCCAACACAATGCAAGTGTACATACAACTCTTTGGCATGGACCATGGTGGGGCTGCCCATGACACACATGATATGATGAATTGGGCACAGGGGGGGACAAGAGTTATAAATGCAAAAAGTGATGATGTGACCAAAAGCTACAAGTTTCCCTCCAAATCCCTGAAGGCAGATCAGGTTCATATAGACAAATCAAGCAGCACTAGTGGACTTGTCGAGAGCACACAACAACACACAATAAACACGAGCCCAAACGCTCGGACTTGGACCGGCGACTGTTTCCCCCAATCAGAGCAAAGCTCTGTTTTGAATTTCAAAATTCAAAAATTGAAGCAACGCTTCAGATCCCGTGCGCTGCGCGCCATGTGACAAAAGCAGACACGCCAGCGCCAGGAGCGCTGCGCCCTAGGCAGCGCACCCCCAATCAGAGCAAAGCTCTGTTTCAAAATTCAAATTTTAAAAGTTAAAGCAACGCTTCAGATCCAGCGCTCAGCGCTGCGCGCTACGTGTCAAGCACGGGCGCGCTAGCGCAGTTGCGCTGCGCTCTGCGCTGCGCGCCACGTGTCAAACGCAGGTGCGCTAGCGTCAAGTGCGCCAGCGCTGGAATTAAAAGAATTCCCCACCGTTAGATCAAAAGATCTAATAATAATAAATTATTAATTAATCAGAATTAAAATTCTGTTCTAGAAAGATCTTTCCAATCTTATTGAAAACAAGAAGATTGCCTTCTGTAACAGAAGCCCTAGGATTAAAGATCCAACGGTAGGGAAACATCCCCAAATCAATCAGAGAAAGATCTCTTCAACTAATTTAACAAATCAATTGGCCCTATATAAAGGCCCCAATACTTCAAGTCTCATATAGAAAAAACCCTCTGCAAACTTTGAGAAAAACTCAAAGAGAAAGAAAGGCAAGCTTTTGAAGAAAGAAGATCATTTCTTCATCTTTAAAGGTAAAGAACTATGTTCTTGAATAACAGAGATGAAATCATCTCATTAAAAAAGAAGAACCCTCTTCTAAAAAAAAGATCAGAGATCTAAGAACAAGATCAAGGTCTTTAATAAAAAAGAAAAGATCAAAAAGATCTAATCATAAAAAGACTAAAAGAAGTACTCTACTTCATTCACAGATCTTCTGATCTATAAAGGCAGAGCCTTTTAATAAAAACAAGAACTTTGGTTCTTGGATCTTGAGGCAAGGCCTCCTTTGAAGAATAAAAACTTGTTTTTTGATCTTAAATCTGATCTGATGCGCTTTGCGCTACTGGAAAGTGCTTTGCACTCTTGAACTGTGCCTTTGCGCTCCTTAGACCAGCGCTCAGCTGTTGGGTTTACCTAGCACCCTATGAAAGGTTTGGAAGCATCACATATACCAAAGATGAGATTTTTATGGTGCTAAGTAAGCATACAAAGGATCTATCCTAGAAAAATTAGGGTTTCTAAATATTACAATGAATAAAGACTAGGGTTTAGAGAGTACAACCTTTGTAGCTCCCTACGCTAAACTCCTTGGCCACTTGAGAGTTGGAGGAGGGTTGGCTTGAGGTCTTCTAGTGTCCACGACGATCCACCCAAAGCTCCTTGTCCAAGCTAACAACTTCACTTTTCCAAGAGAATGAATGAAGCTAACACTCTAAACAAGTGGGCTAGACTTGTGTAGAATGATGTTGTGGTTCTTATTCTCACTTCAAAATCCAATCTTGTTAAGTATTGTGCTCACTACAAAAGTCTATAGAGCAAAAGAGGAAGGAAAAAGAAGATGATGGCTTTTCTTTGAACAAGAGTGAAAAGAATAACTCTTGAAAAGAAAATGAAAATATATCTATATATATATTTATTTCTTCTCATCTCAAACCATGGTTAAATAACAAAGATATTATTTAATTTGAGTTTAAAATATAGAAGGAAAGTTTAATCCATGGTTAAGAGTAGGTGAACATGGTTAGGTTATGGAAGGATGTATAAACAAACCATGAATTATCCTTTTCTTCTTTTCTTTTGTTTTAACAAAAAAATTAAATAATAACTCATATATTCAACCATGGTGTGAGTCTTATATTGCCACCATTTTCAATGTATAATCAACCATGAAAGATGATGTATGTATGTATGTATGTATGCACATCCATATGTGCATGAATCTATAAAGAAAGCATACATGCATGCATACATCCATCAAACACAAGAAAGGATTTCAAGTGAGAAGCTAATGGCTAAATGATAAATCAACACTTGATTTATCAATCCGGTCATATCACATACGACCGCACAAAAAGCTAGCCGCCCGATTAATATACGGTATCCTATACGCGCATTTTAACTGGGTCGATGCGCATATCGCATACGCGCACCACAACGTTTCGCCTGGACTAGGTAACTCCTTTATGGGACTCTAAGACTCGTCAATACGCCGGCAGTGGGTGATGATCATATCAAGCACCCCCAAGCCGCAAGCGGTCAGCTAAACGTAACGGCCATCCGGGTATTGAGCGATCAGAAGAAAACAAGCGAACCTGCTACAACTCCCGTCGAGCCAACCGGCAACACTTCCCGTGCAGTCCGGTCTCCTCGTCTGATATGTCGCATATCAAGTCTAGGGGTGGTAAACGTCAGACCCCAATAACCGATAAGTCGTGCCGATGTGAGGCTCATAACGGGTCGAGAAACTACTGGTAACACTAACCAGTAAATCTCTAATCAGCCCTGGCCAGGGACTTCCCTGTTACGGCCAATCGAGCACAGTGCAATATCAACCCCCAATACCGGGAGAGACCAAACCCCTCCTATCGCTCATTGCCTCCATGTGACTCGGGACTGTACCCAAAAACCACCGTTTTGCACGCCCTCATGGACGTGGTAAGGTGGAAATCAAAGCACAGTGGGAATCACACAAGACTCTATGACGATCTCGGGTCTACAGACTAACCTGCACAAGTGTCACCTGAGAACTGCCATCTGACGTGAGGTATAATACCATCTGGGAGTTCTCGGCGAGTCCGTCCAGTGTACCCAGTCCCCACTGAGCACCCGTATGCCATCTCTGATGTCAAACACCAATGGATATGGGATCATCCATCGCCCATCTCATGGGTCGAGAAGCGTATACGCTAGTCTACACTGGTATATCGATGCCCCGTCTCGATACACCCACGACTAGGGACCTTGAAGGATGTACTTATGGACTACCATGTCCCCACTAGTATGATCCGCATCATAGTCCAGGTAGTCAAGTACACATCCTAAGGGCTTTACCAACATGTAACTATAAGACAGCATAAAGAGACAAGTATACATGTTAAGATAAAGAGCAACCAGATAGCATACTATCATATCGAGCAAGAAAGTCATCTTTATATATGTCCAAGCATCCAATATAATATACATCATCTGTACAATACTGGCATCTAGGGCATACATACAACTAACAATCTCCCACTTGCACTAGGGCCAGCTGCTGTAGTATCGCATACCGAGCATCCCGAAGAGTCTCTCAAACTGTATCTGGGGAATGGCCTTCGTGAGTGGATCCGCTGTGTTATTCTTCGTGTCAACCCTCCTGACCTCGATCTCCCGGCGATCAACTATCTTCCGGATCAGGTGATACCGTTTCAGAATATGCCTGGATCGCTGATGGGACCTGGGTTCCTTGGCTAAAGCCACCGCTCCATTGTTATCACAATACAAAGGTATTGGATGCTCAATGGATGGAACCACACCAAGTTCAGTAATGAACTTCTTAATCCAGACAGCCTCTTTGGCAGCATCGTTGGCAGCGATGTATTCAGCCTCCATCGTCGATTCTGCCACGGTTTCCTGCTTGGAACTCTTCCAGCTAACCGCCCCTCCGTAAAAGGTAAAGACAAATCCCGACTGCGACTTAGAGTCGTCCTTATCACTCTGGAAGCTCGAATCGGTAAAGGACTCCACTTGGAGTTCTCCGTTACCATACACCAAGAGCATCTCTTTAGTCCTTCGTAAGTACTTGAGAATGCTCTTCACAGCTGTCTAGTGACTCTCTCCAGGATCAGCTTGATACCTGCTCACTACACTTAGTGAGTATGCTACATCGGGTCTGGTATATAGCATCGCGTACATGATAGAGCCTACAGCCGAAGCATAGGGTATCCCTTGCATGCGAGCTCTCTCCAAATCAGTCTTGGGAGACATCTCTTTGGAGAGAGTGACTCCAGAGATCGTGGGTAAGTTCTCACGCTCGGATTCTTCCATACTAAACCTCTTTAGTATGGTGTCAATGTACCTGGATTGGGACAATCCCAATATCCGTTTGGATCTATCTCTATAGATCCTAATCCCCAATATGCAGGAGGCATCACCAAGATCTTTCATTGAGAATCTTTGTGATAAGAAGAGCTTGACCGATTGCAGCATAGGAATGTCATTTCCTATCAAGAGTATGTCGTCCACGTACAATACGAGGAAGACAACCTTACTCTCTGCCACCTTCTTGTAGATACAAAGTTCATCTACGTTTTTGACGAAATCAAACTCTTTGATAACGACGTCAAAGCAGATGTTCCAACTCCGCGATACTTGCTTTGATCCATAAATGGATTTAAGCAGCTTGCACACCTTCCCGCTGCTCCCACTATCTACGAAGCCCTCTGGCTGAGTCATGTACACGCACTCTTCTAAATCACCGTTTAGAAAGGCGGTCTTAACATCCATTTGCCAGATTTCGTAATCATGATATGCAGCGATGGCAAGCATGATCCGGATGGATTTAAGCATAGCCACTGGAGAAAAGGTTTCGTCATAGTCCATACCTGGTCTTTGACGAAAACCCTTTGCAACAAGTCTAGCTTTGAAAGTCTCCACTTTCCCATCTACACCAAGTTTTTTCTTGAAGATCCACTTGCTCCCAATGGGTTTTACCCCTTCAGGAGCATCTTCCAAAGTCCATACTTTGTTGGTGTACATGGATTCCATCTCGGACCGCATTGCATCCAGCCATTTCACTGAGTCCCCACTCGTGATGGCCTGCTCGAAGCTAGTTGGGTCATCATCCTCCATGATGCAATCCTCGCTCTCACCATCCATGAGAAAACCGTAGTATCTCTCAGGTTGGCGAGGAATCCTACTAGATCGGCGGAGAGGCTGAGGTTCGTTGGGAGCTACTGAATCCTCTGGTTCCACTAAATCTTCAGTCGCGGTTTGTGTATCTGGAACCTCTTCCAGTTCCACCACTTTGCCACTAATTTCTTTTACAAGAAATTCCTTTTCTAAAAAGGTGGCATGTTGAGCAACAAACACTTTTTGTTCCTCACTGTGGTAGAAAAAATACCCATATGAGTTCTTTGGATATCCCACAAACTTGCAAAGAACTGACCGTGCCTCGAGTTTGTCCGGATTTTGTCTTTTGACATAGGCCGGACAACCCCATATCTTAACTCGTTTAAGATATGGCCTCTTCCCACTCCATATCTCATATGGTGTGGTAGGTACAGATTTAGATGAAACTTGATTCAATAGGTATGCTGCTGTCTCCAGCGCATATCTCCAGAAGGAAATAGGTAACTCAGCTGTGCTCATCATAGAGCACACCATATCTAATAGGGTGCGGTTCCTCCGTTCCGATACACCGTTGTGCTGTGGTGTATATGGAGGAGTCAGCTGAGAGAGAATCCCATTCTCTTTTAGGAAGTCCAGGAATTCATTGCTCAAGTATTCACCTCCTCGATCAGATCGAAGGATTTTAATACTTTTTCCGGTTTGGTTCTCGACTTCTTGTTTATATTCTCTAAATTTCTCAAAAGCTTCTGATTTGTGTTTCATCCGGAACACATATCCGAATCTAGAAAGATCGTCAGTGAATGCAATGAAGTATGAAGAACCATCCCTGCCATGTGTAGACATGGGACCGCATACATCACTATGTATCAGTCCCAAGAGTTCAGTAACTCTTTCTACATGTCCCGTAAATAGAGTTTTGGTCATCTTGCCTTTGAGACATGATTGACAAGTGTCATAAGATGAAAATTCGAACAGTTTCAAATATCCATCCTTATGCAACTTAGCTAGTCGTGTCGCATTGATATGACCCAGTCTACAATACCACAAGAAAGATTCGTTCAGTTCTGAACTCTTCCTCTTGTGTGTGTTTGTTATACTCAGAACTGTTGATTGATTTAGAACATAAATGACATTGCACAATGTGCCTGATCCAACCAACTTTTGGTTACGGAAAATGTTCATAACATTATCCTGTAATACAAAATTATATCCCTCTTTACTCAACAAAGAAATCGATATAATGTTGCATATCAGGTTCGGCATGTAATAGCATTCGTTCAGAATCAATGTATTACCAGTTGGTAATACAAGGTGATATTCCCCGACGGTTTTAGCTGCAACAATTGCACCATTTCCAACTCTTATGTCTTTATCACCTTCTCCAAGTTCTCTACCTTTCTTAAGCCCATGTAACTGATTACATATATGGGATCCTGACCCGGTATCCAATACCCAGGACGTAGAGGAAATGGAGAAACAGTTCTCTGTAACGAACACACCCGAAGAAAATGCATCATCATGTACTTTCTTCATTCGGGTGGCATGGGAATCCTGGTATTCCGCTATGTCCTGTTCAGTCCTATAACTCTTATAAGAAAGAACGGAACCAACGTTCCCCAGCACAGTATAACATGCGGGTTTGGTCAATACATCCATATTATTATCTTGATTAAGGCATGACATGGTCGCTACCTGGAGAGAGAGAGAAGAAAACACTTTAGCGTATGCTCTTGCAAGATCAGATTGGTTAATATCTTATCTAATCAGGATGGCTCTCACTGTTTTTTATCAAATCTTCCTTCAAACCCTAAATGGAAAGACTAGCCGGGATTAATTACACCTTACAATTTCGCCAATCTTTCAGCCAGGCCAGTGTCGGTACTTTGAGGGAGGTTCCCCGTGCTTTCGCACGGACCTAATTAAAGTAAACCTCGTTTTCCCAGAGGCGTAACCCCGTTGACACCTTTCTAGTCACCTACTTGATCGGCTAATTGTCCTGTGTAAAACTCTCCCAGGAGTAACAATTACTCACAGTGGGTATCGGGATCCAACTATCTCATAGAAGGTATGCAATCTCATTGCAAATTTCAACACTTGAAATTCCCGATAATATTTTGCCCCAAACGATCTATTACCTTGACAAGGTCAACAAACCATAGACCGTAAGTCAAGTTCAATCCGTCACTTCTTGATTGAATTAAACCCACCCGTACGACCCTTGACAAGGTCAACAAGGCCGTATGACTATCCTAATCCAATCTGCATCATATGCATAAGCAGATAAATACTGGTCAGCTACCGTACACTGCGCCTTGACAAGGTCAACAAATGCAGCACGAATACTAAGTAGGACTTATCTGAAATGACGGAGGGCTACGACAGGTTTTTCTGAAAACCTATTGCGTAATGAACTGTTGGAGATAGTGCCCTCAGAGTCAATTATTGGATCACAGGCACGTGATTGCAATGATTGAGAGAGGACATGTCCCAGTAGGACAGTCTTACTCAAGATGATAGTATGCTATCTGGTTTATCTTTATCATCGTGTACTGCTTTAGGTGACCTGACAGGTCACTATTACACGTTGGTAGAGCCCCTAGGATTCATGCTTGACTGCCAGCAGTATGAGGGCGATCATATACGTGGGAGCTGGTAGTCTATAAGCACATCCTTAAAAGGTCCCTAGTTGTGGGAGTTTCGAGACAGGGAATCGATTCTCCAGAGTAGACTAGTGTATACAGTCGAGACCCCGACGAGGGGCGGTGGCCGGTCTCACAAGCCACTGGTGTCAGTTGGTTCACCTAAGATGTATACAGGTGCTCATTGGGTTATGAGTACACCGGACAGGACTCGCCGGGAACATGCTAGTTGGTCTTATACCTGACGTCAGATAGCAGTTACCTGGTGACATGTGTACAGGTTAGTTCATCGACCTGAGGATCGTCATTTGTCTCGTGTGAGTTCCCACTGTACTTTGATTACTACCCTACCACGCTCAAAGGAGACGTGCAAACAGGTTTTAGTTGGGTACAGTCCCGAGCCACATGGAGGCAGTGAGCGGATCTTCAGGGGTTCGTCTCTCCCGGTATTGGGGGTGAGGTCGCGCTGTGTCTAGGAGAGACAGTACATGAAAAGTCCTTGGCCAAGACAGGAGATTTACTGGTAGGTATTCCAGTAGTATCTCAGGGTGTTCTGGGCTACACCCCGACACGACTTGTACCGCTTTTGGGGGTTTGACTTTTACCAACCCCCTAGGCCCGCCATGCGATGCTCATAGACGAACGGACCGGACTGTACGGATATTGTCACTGACAGGCTCAGTAGGGTGTCAGGATGAGTTCGCTCATCGACGTCCCTTTTGGTCAATACCTGGTAGCCCATCACGTATGGCTAATACCTCTAACGTGCTAGTGGTTAAATCTACAGCCATAGTATTGACGTGTCTTTAGAGTCCCCTACATTCAGTTGCTCAAGTTTTCGGGCGAAACGCTGTAGAGGCCGTTTGGAGATATGGCAGGGTTCGATCAGATACGTGCGGTATTGCACGGATCAGGATCGGACGGTTAATACTAGCGGGCTTTGGTTTAAGCCGGATCCTAGTATTGGACAGTGTAGATTTTGTCTCATTGCATTTGTATTCGGTCAGAATACAGATGCGGGTGTGTATACACAGTATCGGGGTTTTCCTGTAATTTATTACGGGATCAGTTTTTGGAGTTGCCAGTTTGTTTTCCGTTTCGTCCATATTTCTTTGTATCTTTCATTAGCCGAAGTTTGGTGGAGGAGGGCTTATTTGCATTTGTGCAAATAAGCATTTGTGGAGGGTGTTTTTGCAAGCTTTTGTATCATGATGGTTTCATGATGGGGCACCATTCCTTGACTTTCTTGAGTTCATGATTGCTTGACTTTTTGAAGCAATCATGGTTGTTGATTGGTTAGTGGAGTGTGGGCTTTGATTGTGATCATGTTTCATGATAACATTTGCTCTCTCTCTTGCATTATGAGGCTCACACTCATTCCTTTGATAAGCTCTCTCTCATTCTCTCCTCTCTATTCTTTGTGGCCGGCCATTCCTAAGGGAGGGGGCTGAAATTTTTTTGGGTGATTTTGAGCTCTCATTTGGTTTCAAAACACTTTCTAGTTCACCACAAAAATTCCATATATCATTCCTCCACTAAAAGGCAACTTCCACTACCCCAATTGAGACATAGCTCACTACACTATTCTACAGCAAATCTTGGGCACGTCGACTCGCCAACTTCGTGCCCGAGTTGCCTCGGACCAGAGGCGGGAGCCCGTAAAAGAAGCCGGCGACGTGGTGCCCTTTCGGCGACGAGGTGGAGACCGGACATTCCGCAGGAGATCGGGACGACGACGAGAAGACCGGAGGACACAGATCACTCGGTATATCTCTCTTCCCATCTTGTAGTTAGCTATGACTAGTTTAATGGCCCGATCCGGGTTAAAAGTGCGCGGTGGTGCCGGTTGAAAAGTTATTGTAAATCACCGCTTCCGCATTCCGGCATCGGATTGACGGCCGGGGCGCCGTCGTGCACTTACATGAACTTGATATCGTTGTAGAATCGAGTGAATTTTGAAATGGAGTGATTTTGAGGCTTTTATTAGTTTTTCTAAAGAGGTCACTCCCGGTGAAGGGATCTCGGCTCTTTCCTCATCGAATAAGGTGCGGGATATATCATATATATCACTGTGCAAAGCTAAACTCCAAAAGCAATCAAAAACCAAACCGAGTTTTGTAGCATCTGCCAGTTTTGCTAAAGAGGTCACTCCCGGTGAAGGGATCTCGGCTCTTTCCCCATCGAATAAGGTGCAGGGTATATCATATATACCGCTATGCAAAACAAGACTGTAGCTACCCTTTTTGAAAAAAATTGATTCTACAACATCTTTTAGGTTTCTTTTCTTTCATTAATCACATTAATGAAGTCCCATCATTTAAGTCACCTAAACATCACAGATAAATACGACGTACACTTATGCCATCCGCATTCGCCTCGATGTCCCCTCGTGCACCGTTAGGTTAGGTAACTAACGACAGAGCATGGCAGGGCTAGTGTGGGTGTAAAACATAAGTAACGTCTATATAATATATCATATATACTATATACTGTATCCATCAGAATATATCAAATGATCACATCACAGATATCGCAACAGAAACATAGATATAATGTGGGATATACTAGGACGTCCGTATTTAGTATTTAGCCAACAATAGAAAATACGGATTCCACAGTCGCGATGAATAGCCAAGCCCACACCCTGGACCCCTACGAGAGCGGCAAGCGACCCTACCAATTCTGGAGTTTAGGAGACCCGGTCTCGACTCCTCGAGATGGCCTCCCACTGAACCCCAGAACCCGGTCACTTATGCTCCCCTCCTTGGGTCCATCCTAATGTGGAAAAGTAAATAATATACAACACTGGTGGCATCAACCTCAACTCGGAAGTGCCCCAAATAAAAAAAATATTACATTACATTTGAATTTTACATGAATGAAAAATAAAACTCTCATCTCACATAAAACCCCCCCGGCTATTCAATCGCGACAATCCTGCACATCATATCTCAGCAACACATAATATCATATATCATCAACGTAAGTAAGTATGCGTACCCCAATTGTCGTTGATGTATAGTAACGAAACCGGCGATATCGACATACTACATTTACGGTCACAGAAAAGAAAGTGTAAAACTACAATATTTGGAATCCACATTCTCTTTAGACATCGTAAATGCGAAATATCACATACTTCGTATTTCATGTCTAACTATATGAATTCCATATATTGTATCACATTCCAAATAAATAGACAGTATTAAAGTTTTCGAACGAATAACCAAATACCCAAAATTCCCTAAAGCTCAACACTTGAGCGGAGTTCAAAAACCCGGAGTGTGACACAGTAGTAGCGGTCCAGCCGTAGAAGGGTCAAGCCAACTCCTCATATGTGGCACGCTGTACTGTCCCAAACCCTAAGGTTCAAAGGGCAGTTCAAGACGGTCATATAATCAAGTTAAGGTTTGTTGTCTTCTAGAGGGTCCACTACAAAACTTGCACGTATCTCCAAAATATTTAAACCCCGTGAAAAGTGAGAAAATGATACTCGTTCGAACACTTCAATACTTTCTAATTTACCCGGAAAAAACACGAAATCAAAATTCCGATCGAATCGTCGAGTCCAAAACCATCTCCAGAATATTCAGTACTAAATTCAAATTAAACATACCCAAAAAAGTACACAAGCAGGTAGGAGAAAAACCCTGTAAAAACGAGGCAGTGAATCACCTGTACGGCCGCGGAGCCGCGGCCTAAGCAAGCTATTGCCGTGGTTCCGCGGCAGTATTCACTGTTCACTGCTTCGCTTTTCATAGTTTGTCTTAGATTTTCCTGCTGTATTTTTTAAGTATTTTTAATTCTGAAAAACAACAGATTTCGAAAAATGTCCAGAGAGGGTCCCGAAATGTCGTATTTTGGTTCGATCGGAGTTTTTACTTCGTAAAAGTGTCGCCTAATGTTCTAGCTCGGCTCTGATACCAATGTTGGGTTTACCTAGCACCCTATGAAAGGTTTGGAAGCATCACATGTACCAAAGATGAGATTTTTATGGTGCTAAGTAAGCATACAAAGGATCTATCCTAGAAAAATTAGGGTTTCTAAACATTACAATGAACAAAGACTAGGGTTTTGAGAGTACAACCTTTGTAGCTCCCTACGCTAGACTCCTTGGCCACTTGAGAGTTGGAGGAGGGTTGGCTTGAGGTCTTCTAGTGTCCACGACGATCCACCCGAAGCTCCTTGTCCAAGCTAACAACTTCACTTTTCCAAGAGAATGAAATGAAGCCAACACTCTAAACAAGTGGGCTAGACTTGTGTAGAATGATGTTGTGGTTCTTATTCTCACTTCAAAATCCAATCTTCTTAAGTATTGTGCTCACTACAAAAGTCTAGAGAGCAAAAGAGGAAGGAAGAAGAAGATGATGGCTTTTCTTTGAACAAGAGTGAAAAGAATAACTTTTGAAAAGAAAATGAAAATATATCTATATATATATATTTATTTCTTCTTATCTCAAACCATGGTTAAATAACAAAGATATTATTTAATTTGAGTTTAAAACATAGAAGGAAAGTTTAATCCATGGTTAAGAGTAGGTGAACATGGTTAGGTTATGGAAGGATGTAGAAACAAACCATGAATTATCCTTTTCTTCTTTTCTTTTGTTTTAACAAAAAAATTAAATAATAACTCATACATTCAACCATGGTGTGAGTCTTATATTGCCACCATTTTCAATGTATAATCAACCATGAAAGATGATATATGTATGTATGTATGTATGCACATCCATATGTGTATGAATCTATAAAGAAAGCATACATGCATGGATACATCCATCAAACACAAGAAAGGATTTCAAGTGAGAAGCTAATGGCTAAATGATAAATCAACACTTGATTTATCAATCCGGTCATATCATATACGGCCCCACAAAAAGCTAGCCGCCCGATTAATATACGGTATCCTATACGTGCATTTTAACCGGGTCGATGCGCATATCGCATACGCGCACCACAACGTTTCGCCTGGACTAGGTAACTCCTTTGTGGGACTCTAAGACTCGTCAATACGCCGGTAGTGGGTGATGATCATATCAAGCATCCCTAAGCCGCAAGCGGTCAGCTAAACGTAACGGCCACCCGGGTATTGAGCGATCAGAAGAAAACAAGCGAACCTGCTACAACTCCCGTCGAGCCAACCGGCAACACTTCCCGTGCAGTCCGGTCTCCTCGTCTGATATGTCGCATATCAAGTCTAGGGGTGGTAAACGTCAGACCCCAATAACCGATAAGTCATGCCGATGTGAGGCTTATAACGGGTCGAGAAACTACTGGTAACACTTACCAGTAAATCTCTAATCAGCCCTGGCCAGGGACTTCCCTGTTACGGCCAATCGAGCACAGTGCAATATCAACCCCCAATACCGGGAGAGACCAAACCCCTCCTATCGCTCATTGCCTCCATGTGACTCGGGACTGTACCCAAAAACCACCGTTTTACACGCCCTCATGGACGTGGTAAGGTGGAAATCAAAGCACAGTGGGAATCACACAAGACTCTATGACGATCTCGGGTCTACAGACTAACCTGCACAAGTGTCACCTGAGAACTGCCATCTGACGTGAGGTATAATACCATCTGGGAGTTCTCGGCGAGTCCGTCCAGTGTACCCAGTCCCCACTGAGCACCCGTATACCATCTCTGATGTCAAACACCAATGGATATGGGATCATCCATCGCCCATCTCATGGGTCGAGAAGCGTATACGCTAGTCTACACTGGTATATCGATGCTCCGTCTCGATACACCCACGACTAGGGACCTTGAAGGATGTACTTATGGACTACCATGTCCCCACTTGTATGATCCGCATCATAGTCCAGGTAGTTAAGTACACATCCTAAGGGCTTTACCAACATATAACTATAATACAGCATAAAGAGACAAGTATACATGTTAAGATAAAGAGCAACCAGATAGCATACTATCATATCGAGCAAGAAAGTCATCTCCATATATGTCCAAGCATCCAATATAATATACATCATCTGTACAATACTGGCCTCTAGGGCATACATACAACTAACATCAGCACCAAAACATGTCACGTGTCAACCACAGACACAGCTTGCGTTTTGCGCTCCTGAAAACAGAGCACTGCGCTCTTGGGTTGGCGCTCAGCGCCAAGCGCGCCACGTGTCATTCACTGGTGCACCCACGAACTAACGCAGCGCGCTAACAAACCGGCGCTTAGCGCTGAGCGTGACACGTGTCACCTTCGCATGCGCTAGCGCAATGCGCTCTTTAATTGGCGCAAAGCGTCTGACACGCCACGTGACGCACTATATGAACACCATTTTGCTCCTGATAAATGCTATGCATTTAATTGCATCCAATGTCAGAGCCCAATTCTTGGCATTATTAAAAGGGCAGAGCCCAAATAAAGGCCTAACAGGCAGAACATAAATAAAAATGTTAAACATTTTTAACTGGACTTAGCCCAATTCTGACCATAAGTCCTCAATTTAAATTGAACTGAGCATACCTGCTCTTCCAATCAATTTACACCCCGGTTCAAGGGTACATCTCTTCATTCCTTTGATATTTATCGTTGTAATTTCTCAACGTCTTCAAAGAGCTGACGGGTCCCGACGACCACACATTTTACGGACTGTGGGGTCCTTAAACTCCTGAACTATGATGTACTTAATCTCGACCGTGATGTCTTAAAACTAACACCGGACTGTGAGGTCCTTAAACTCACGGACTATGATGTCCTTAACCTCGACCGTGATGTCTTAAAACTAACACCGGACTGTGAGGTCCCTAAACTCACGGACTATGATGTCCTTAACCTCGACCGCGATGTCTTAAAACTAACATTGGACCATAATGTCCTTAAACTAATTATCGACCACAATGTCAATAAACTAAACAACAGAGCCCAATTGCTCTTTTGTTGGATCTAAAATATCCCGTTAAGTTGATCTTAGTCTAGAATTAGACTAACGTGTCCTTGACAAACGTTTAAGTTGATCTTAGCCTCAAATAAGGCTAACGTATCCTTAAACACAACCCCCCGAAATCCAAATCTAAGAAAGATACGGATTTGGACTAGTCCACGCCCTATGGGCGACAACGTAACTTAGTCTCCGTATACAATCCACGGGCAACCAAACACAAAACAAACACCCACGACACGAAGTGACCATATGGAGAAGGAGAAAGTTGTTACCGCGATGCGGTAGCGTAATTAACTGCAGGGGCTTGCGCCTGCAGGGAAGAGCGTCCCCACAATCAAAAACCCCTCAAATGAGGGGGAATCTGACGAAGTCTGCTACATCGCCGCATCCGTTTAAACCTTCGATACATGGTGCCATAAATCAACTTGGTATCTTCGAAGAGGTGGACGGATAGCACCAATTAGCATCTGCCCCCAGAATCAGGCAAGACGTTCAGTCTTCCCGACTTCCGGCGGTAAACAGATTCTGGCACGCCAGGTGGGACCTTTTCCTCTTTCCACTCTACACTTCGTGTGTCGTGTTCGCGAAGTAATCGCGGTTTGCTAATGGTTGCCCTTGGATTTCGAGGTACTAAGATTTGGCGTTTGGCTAGGTGCAGAAAGCAAAGGATCAATGGCGTTCATCCGCTCAAAATGTTCCACATGCAACTGCAACCTACGTCCGGCCTCAACTGGGGGCATAACCTACGGGCCCCAAGCGGCTTCCCTGTTCACGATACCGGTGGAACAGGTCACTCAAGCCACCACAGGATTGTTTTTCGGGACTATGCTCCTGCCAATGAGCTTCACTGCTCCTGTGCCAACACCGGAAGCTCCCAAGAAGTCGGTCTTTGATCGGCTTACAGTTACTGCGGCCCCTCTCGACGGGTCGTCCAACACCGGCGCCTCGGTCTTCTCCAGATTGGGCCAAAATTCCTGTGGGCCCACAATGAAGCCTGCAATCCCAGAGAAGGTTATTCCGAAGAGAGTAACCAACCCTACTCCTGAAGTCGTCAAGGCGGCTTCTCCTGCCAAGGGGCCGGTCTTTACAAGATTGACTATCCCAACTCCTACTCCCGCTCCTGCTACTCAAAGGACATCAGTCTTTAACAGGCTGACACCAGCAACAGCCCCTCACCTGAACATGGGGCAAGATGAAGCCATCCCCGTCACCGAGTCAACTCTATCAGCTCGACACGCTCGACGTCACTACTGGCGCCGGGTAAAGAAGGCCGGGAGCAACTCCCCTTCTGGGCTAACTCCACCAGCCCCAACGGCGGAAATTAATACTGCTGTTCCAACTGGGAACAGCTTTGAGCTGCTGAATAAGGTGCGTTAGAATTCTCCTACCACCGTACTGAAAAGATCTCCTCCTCCGGTGGAGAATATTGTGGAAACAAAGCCAGAACAGTCCCCTCAGCGGCTGTCCTCTAAGATCTACAAAGTCTGGTGTCAAGTCCAAGACTCGGTGATTGATCCAAATTTCTCCCGCCAACAGAAAAGGGTAAAGGTTCAACAAGAAGGAAGCCATCCTGCCAAGCCACGAAAAGCTATCTGGGTGCCCACCATGACGGCCCCCTCAACTTCGACCGCTCATAAGAAAAAAATGCCAGAGAAGATCCCCGTGCCTGCGACAAATGTCAAAGGCACTGAGCCCAAACGCCCTAAGTCTGGGGGCATGGTGGTGCATACCGTCTACATGGCATCCGAAAAGGAAGATAGCCGCGCTTCTACGGGCCACCGACCACTCATCCGATCCATCACAAGAGCTCAGGAACAGCAACAGCAAAAGCTTCAGGAGATGCTGACTGCCGTGGCCGCACTCACCGGACCAAAAGAAAGCCCGGAGGCGTCATCGGAACAACGTCGCGAACACGAGACTGATGCTGAATTCCTTCGGAGAATGCTCGAAAAGAAGGACAAGGAGGCTGCGGAACAAGCGGCCAATATAAAGCAAATGGCTCTTCTGTTCTAGGACATGGTGGGTATGATGATCCAGCATGATCCTCCCGTTGAAGATCCTCCGATTATCCTCGAAGATGACAGAGGAAAGACATCGAATCCTCTACCGGCTCTGTCAGCAGCCAAAGAGGAAACAATCTCTAAAGCTGCCATGTATGACTATATTGCTCAGCAAATAAGAGTTCACCAGGCAAATGAGGCAGCCGGCCAAGTTGTCAAAACAGGGTGACCGTATCCAGGCTGGTATGATCAGATAAAGTACCCGTCGGGCTACACAATCCCGAAATTCCATGTCTATAAGGGGACAGGCAATCCCTATCAACATGTCGCCTAGTTCAGGGCTCTTTGTGGCAACACCGGCGACGATGATAAGCTCTTGCTTTGCCAATTCGTCGGCAGCTTATCGGAGACGGCGTTTGAGTGGTACTCCGAGCTTCCAAACGACTCCGTCAAAATTTTCGCAGAGATGGAGTTGCTGTTCACCCAGCGATTCGCGAGCGCAAGCGAATGCAGCCCAATAACGGCGTTGATCAATGCAAGGGTGAAGCCGGGCGAAACTTGGGTTCAATATGCAATCTGATGGCGAAATCTGTGGTCGAAGTGCGAACAGCGCATTGAAGAAGCACCAGCGGTGGGCATATTCGTGGGTACCCTAGACCCTCATGCAACTATTTCACAGTTCATGATGTTTTTTAAACCGACCACGTTCCAGGCTTTAATCGATAAGCTAGCCCAGATGGATCAAATGAGTCACAGACCGTCTCCTCCGAAGCCGGAACCGCGGAACGACAAGGGTAAAGGGAAGGCGACCTTCGTTGCGAACACCCGACAGCAGCCTAGTGCTCCAAAGCTAGCGGATCAACTGGAGGAGAGACGACGCTATTACAATGAGAAAATGAAGCGTCCTTATTCATTCCCATGGGACAAAACGAAGAGGTTGTTCGAGCTGGCGGTGCGCAATAGGCTTATCAACTTGCCAAATCCAAGGCGACCACCGCAACCCAACGAAGTGAATAATCCCAATTATTGCCCTTACCACCAAACGGTAAGCCATCCGATCGAGGATTGCTTCGTCTTTAAAGGATGGATCGAGGATCAGTACCTACAAGGCAAGTTTGTGCTGCCTGAGAAGTGGAAAGTAAACCCACCACAACCACACACTCCTAAGAAGACGGACACACCGGGGGCAACATGCTCTTTTGTTGAAGAAGCCCCATGGGAGGCCGTTCTTTCGGTCAAAACCAAAAGGATGCTGAATGATCTCCAGACATGCCCGGCGATCAGGAGGGAGAACCCGCTGGAACCCCAGATCATCGAAGGGATGCTGAAGTCACGCCCAACTCCAAAGATTGGTGGTGATAGCCAAAGTGCTCACACCCAGCCGTCGAAATCTTCGAAAAAGAAGAAGAGATCCAAAAAGCCCGTGAAGCCTAGCGACAAGCGCACGGACTTGCAGAAACAGATCGATGCGCTGGAGGAGTATAATCAAAAGGTGTGGACTCCCATCACGCTCCAAGAGTTCCTCAGCCACGTCCTTGAGGACGAAGATGATGGAGAAGGCTCGTCGGATGGATATGAGGATTACGTAGCAAGCTGCTATGTGATCTCTCATTCATCGCTAGACAATGAAGAAGCTCCCTGCACAGAGAGGCTGGAGGCAGGTCCCAAGCCAAAACTTCTATGGCCGTCAGACGAAATGATCGACGCCTTCCTGAATGAGATTCATCTGAAAAGTAAAGCCAATCGGGAGCGTAAGATGGCCATATTTGAAAGAGCCAAACGCCGGCGACTAGATGAAAGAGTCGAGACACTCCCGCCGAATCAAGGAACATCCGTCGCGGATAAAAACAAGTTCAAGATGAGGAAAAGGTTTGCTAAAGCCCTATCAATGGGAATGAAGCTACCACCCTCTGAAGGAAACACTCCTGGTGAAACAGAAACACATCCTAGCTACTGCTTAAATTATCGAAAGATTTCGCACCCTACCGAAGAGTGCGACGCTTTTAAAAGATGGTGGCAGGGATATGTTGCTCACCGGCAACATTTTAAGCGGATGAAACGCAAAACTCGTCGGGAGCAAAGAAGTGTGACCGAGGAGCATAAAAGAACTACCGATAACTGTCGCATGGTCAACACCGGGGGATCGCAGGTTCTCACTTTCGGAAGCGACTCTGATAAAGAGATGGCTCTTGGCCTTCTCTTTAAAGAATCCACCTTAGGGAAGGAGGAAGAACCGAAGGCCTACGAAAACATTCAGCTGCGCAATCGCACTCTTCCAGAAAAGAATCTCGGACCTACAAGTAGAAAAGATAAGGGAAAGGAAAAGGTCTCTGAGGATATCGCCCTGGATGACCAAGTCATGAAAGAGCTGACTGCCAAGGACCCGCCAAAGAAAAGTAAGGTGGACTATAACGTTCTGGCGTACTTGAGGAAGTTACCCTCGCAGCTCAGTATTCTCGACGCCCTTTTACTATCTAAAGAAGCGAGAGATTCATTGATCAAGGCGCTACAAGAACCAGAGCAATTCCAAGCTTTTCTCGCCGAAGAAAAGATGAAGGACGAGCTAGAGGAAGTACACACAGCCGATATTACCTTCGGCGACGAAGACCTCCTCCTTGGGACGTGCGAGCACAACCGTCCCCTCTATGTCTCAGGATACTGCCACGATATAAAGATAGGCAAAATCCTGGTCGACAATGGGTCTTCCGTCAATCTCCTCAACGCGCGAGTGTTGAAGGAAATCTGCATGAGCGTCCAGCATCTCGCTCGTGATAAAATCACCATCTCTGGTTTTGACTCCCAATCATCGCGGACTCTCGGGTCTGTGATATTGACATTACGATTCAGGCTACTTGTCACGGATATTAAATTTCATGTCATTGACGCCAAGACATACTATAACGCTTTGCTCGGCCGGCTTTGGTTATACGAGTACAACATCATCCCTTCTACACAACATCGGTGTATGAAATACTTTAAGGATGGTCTCGAGTATACCGTAACAGGAGAGCTGAATCCATTCTCCGTAAACGAAGTCTGCAAGTATAAAGATGCAAAATATTTCTTGCCAGATTTCGAAGACACAGAGAGATGTCACAGACTGGAGAACAAAGCTATCACCACCATTCCCGTCTTCGGGAGTGATACTGAAGAAGAGGAAAAGATAGTTTATTCAGGCCCACCCCAGCACAACAAGCCAGGACCGTCCACTCCTATGTTGATCTTTGGCAGTGACTCGGAAGATGAGGTCCATGCTATATTCTCCGCTCGGCTTTCAATACAAACATTCGCTGATGAAGAGCAAACTTTGCAAGTTGCCATGGTTCTGCCCAAACATCATAAAGAACTAGACGCGCTTGATACCTATAGTGTGGAAGAGCTGCAGACATTATATGTCCCTCCCAGGCGAGAAGGCGAGAAGGCGATCCTATTCTACCTCTCTGAGGAAACCAGAGTGGAGAAAGAAGTTTGGTATGGCGCCGATTCTACATGTGACAGGCTACAGCCCATCCGTCTGCCTAGATATTACACAGAAGGCTTGAAAAAGCTATTGAAGCGCCAATGGATACCCTTCAAACAGACCGCTCGAAAAGCTAAGTTCTATGACAGGATCTGAAACGTTCCCGGAACTCAGCGCAAGTTGCCCAACGGGAGAATGGAAGCGATCGGGCTTGGATATGTTCGGTCCAAGAAACGGGAGCTACTCCGCGACTGCTATGTCGTACACGACTTTGATGAAGAAGGAGATGCTCAATGGGAAAATGCTAACCCAGAACCAGAAAGAGCCCCCCACGTGAAAATGCCCAGTCCGTCGTTCGAAAAACAAATGGACAAGCTTATAAGGGAAGCTGGTCAAAAAGTTCGAGACGAGCATAATCGCGAAATGGCCATCTACGAGAAAGTCAGGACTCAGCGCCTTCTTCAACAGGCTGCGAAAGATGAAAAGTCTCCTCCCTGTCAACCCGTTGTGCAAAAGGCCCGACGCAGAGGCAGAAATAAGTCAAAAAGCGGAAAAGGCGTTCGACGGCGACAAAGCGGGACCAAGAAGTCACGCGATCATGAATCGAGCGGTCCGGATTTGTCCCTTATGAAGAAGATGAGTCGAGCATACTCTTTTCCTCAAGACAAGACAAAGAAGATACTTGATCTTGCCATAAGACATCAAATGCTTACACTTCCGGAGTCCAAACACTCTGAGCAAGCTAACGAGGTCTCTTATCCAGAGTATTGCTCTTATCACCAAGCAATAGGACACCCCCCCAAAGACTGCTTCACATTCAAGAACTGGATCGAAGATCAATATCAGCTTGGCAAATTCGCTCTATCCAGCTGTTGGAGGGTAACACCGCCGCAGAAACATGAACCCAAATCCGCGAAACTAGAACCAGATCAACATCGGTCGTGGAAGCGAGCTCGTACTTGTCATATGATAACACTATCAAAAGAAGAGCCTGAGGATAGGGATGACCTCCCCTGGTGCTTCGAAAACAATGATGACGAGGTGATCTCAGAATTTCCACCGGCGCCAAAAGAGCTGGAAGATGGAATACATACCACTACAGATAACCTCAAGAAAATTGATTTGGGGACGACAAGTGACCCGCGACCGATATTCATCAGTGAGTTGCTGTCTGAGGAAAGGGTAGCTGCACTAAAAGACGTGCTTATGCAGCATAAGGATTGCTTCGCATGGAACTATTCCGAAATGCCAGGACTAGACCCAGAGATTGCTGTCCACAAACTGGCAATATCCCCGGACGTCAAGCCAATCAAACAAGCACCGAGAAGAATGCGGCTTGAGCTTGAGATGATTATCAACGCCGAGGTCAAGAAGCTAATCGACTCCGGCTTCATCTAAGAAGTTCAGTATCCTGACTGGATCGCCAACATCGTCCTAGTGATGAAGAAGAATAGGACAGTGCGCATATGTGTAGACTTTCGGGATCTCAATAAAGCCTGCCCGAAGGATGACTTCCCGGTACCGATCACCGAGCTGATGATAGACAATACGTCCACTCACAAAGTCTTCTCCTTCATATACGGATCGTCAGGATACAATCAGATAAAAATGCATCCCGAGGACCAGAAACATACCGCTTTCCGGACCCCTTTGGGTATATTCTGCTATAAAGTAATGCCTTTCGGTCTAAAGAACGCCGGTGCCACCTATCAGAGGGCCATGACGAAGATCTTCGATGACCTCATACATGAAATCGTCGAATGCTATATCGACGACCTCGTGGTTAAAAGCAAATCATACGAGGAACATCTCGAACATATGAAGATCGTATTTCAACGCCTTCGGCGATACAACTTGAAGATGAACCCCCTCAAATGCGCATTCGGAGTTTCCTCGGGCAAATTCCTAGGATTCATCGTCCGACACCGAGGTATCGAGATAGATCCGTCAAAGATCAAGGCGATCGTGGAAATGCCTCCGCCAAGGACTCTCAAACAGTTGCGTTCTCTCCAAGGGAAGCTCGCGTATATCCGGCGATTTATAGCCAATCTCTCTGGCAAGTGTCGTCCTTATAGTCACCTGATGAAGAAGGAAACCCCGTTCGTCTGGGATCACAAATGCCAAGGCGCGCTGGATGAAATCAAGCAGTATCTGCAAAACCCGCCAGTGCTGGCCGCTCCAGTCAAGAGAAAACCCCTTATTCTTTATACAACAGCCCTTGAAGGTTCCTTGGGCGCATTATGGGCACAAAAGAATGACCAAAGGAAAGAAAGAGCTCTCTATTACTTGAGTCGAGTTCTCCTGGGGGCAGAAAGCAATTACTCTCCCATCGAAAAACACTGCCTGGCGTTGATCTTCGCAATAACGAAACTCAGGCACTATGCATTGGCGCATGAAGTCCGTCTCATATCAAAGATGGATCCTCTCAAGTATTTGATGTCAAAGGCCATATTAACGGGACGACTCGCTAAATGGGCCCTGCTCTTGATGGAGTTCGCAATAACTTATCAGCATCTTAAGGCAGTGAAAGGCCAGGCTATCGCCGACTTCCTCGCTGAACATCCGATACCGGCCGATTCTCCCTTGAATTGCAAACTGCCAGACGAACATGCGTTTGATGCGATCGACGGAAGTGGTACCCGGTGGGAACTTTATTTCGATGGAGCATCCTCCATGAAGAAGCGCAAACAAAACACGCCCATAATCAAATCAGGGGTAGGCCTTATCTTCGTGACCCCACAAGGAGGGATAATGCGCTTTGCTTTCTCCTTAACAGAGCCGAGGACAAACAATGAAGCCGAGTATGAAGCTTTGATAGTAGGCCTCGAGATCGCCATCGACATGGGAATTGAAAACCTCCTCATATACGGAGACTCCCAACTGGTCGTTAGTCATGTAAACGGCGACTATCAAACGTGCAAACCAGAACTGGTAAAGTACGGCGAGAGGGTACAGCAACTGCTGACCCAAATACCTTCCCACATCTTGGAAAGTATCCAGAGCGGATCCTGGTCCTCGCAAAGCACAGCAGTGAACCCGTGTGAAGTATTCAAAGCGGAGCCTAGTCCTCGCCGAACACGGCAGTGAACCCGTAGGAAGCATCTAGAGCAAAATTCCTGGTCACGTGGAACACGGATAACATCACTTCTGACCCCGTAGAAAACGTCCAGAGCGGATCTTGGTCCTCGCTGAGCACAGCAGTGAACCCATGTGAAGCATCCAGAGCGGAGCCTAGTCCTCGCCGAACACGGCAGTGAACCCGTGGGAAGCATCTAGAACAAATTTCCTGGTTACGTGGAACGCGGATAACGTCACTTCTGACCCCGTGGAAAACGTCCAGAGCGGAGCCTAGTCCTCGCCGAACACGGCAGTGAACCCGTGGGAAGCATCTAGAGCAAAATTCCTGGTCACGTGGAACGCGGATAACGTCACTTCTAACCCTGTGGAAAACGTCCAGAGCGGATCCTGGTCCTCGCAGAGCACGGCAGTGAACCCGTGTGAAGCATCCAGAGCAGAGCCTAGTCCTCGCCGAACACGGCAGTGAACCCATGGGAAGCATCTAGAGCAAAATTCCTGGTCACGTGGAACGCGGATAACGTCACTTCTGAACCCGTAGAAAACGTCCAGAGCAGATCCTAGTCCTCGCAGAGCACGGCATCGAACCCGTGTGAAGCATCCAGAGCGGAGCCTGGTCCTCGCCCAAACACGGCAGTGAACCCGTGGGAAGCATCCAGAGCAAACATCGGACTGTGGAGTCCTTAAATCCGCGAACTATGATGTCCTTAACCTTGATCATTATGTCTTAAAACTAACATCGGACTGTGAGGTCCTTAAACTCACGGACTATGATGTCCTTAACCTCGACCGTGATGTCTTAAAACTAACAATCAACCCCAGTGATTTTAAACTGATTTTACCTTGGTTCAAGGGTACATATCTTCACTCCTTTGATATTTGTCGTTGTAATTCCTCAACGTCTTCAAAGAGGTGATGGGTCCCAACAACCACACATTTCATGGACTGTGGAGTCCTTAAATCCACGGACTATAATGTCCTTAACCTCGACCGTGATGTCTTAAAACTAATATCGGACTGTGGGGTCCTTAAATCCACGGACTATGATGTTCTTAAGCTCGACCGTGATGTCTTAAAACTAACATTGGACTGTGAGGTCCTTAAACTCATGGATGTTCCCGCCAAAAATTTCTGCGCAAAAGAGCCCAAGGTATTAAATGGCAGTGATACGCTTATGAAAATGCGAACCAGTATTTTCTGGGCTGTTTTTTGACAAACTCCCGAATGGGAAACAGCTAAATTCTGATTATATTGGAAGCATCTCGAAAAACCCTTCGATTTGATATATTATGGGCTTCATAATTCATTCGGGATCAAAAGTTATGAACAAATATGCTATGCACTGTTCCCTGATTAAAAATCGGGAATTACCTCAATGAGGTATCGCGTGCTCACACGTGATCAATGGTCACGTGTTGACACGTGATAGTTAAAACAGAAATAAAAACAAATGGCTGAAGAAGGACCCAATTGGGAGTCACGTGCTCACACGTGACCAATGGTCACGTGTTGACACGTGATAGTTAAAACAGAAATAAAAACAAATGGCTGAAGGAAATACCTCAATGAGGTATCACGTGCTCACACGTGACCAATGGTCACGTGTTGATACGTTATGGTTAAAACTGAAGCGTAAGTAAACGCTAAGAAAAGGACTCAATTGGGAGTCACGTGCTCACACGTGACCAAGGGTCACGTGTTAGCACGTGACTGGCTTCGAAAGCCTTACAGTTAATAGAATTAAAATTCTAAAAGTTTCTAAATCTTTCCAAATGGAAAAAGATTATGGGGACCGTTGGATTAAAGATCCAAGGGTGATTAAAAATCACCAATTTATGGAAAGATTTTAGACAAGGAAAGATTTCCCTGAAAATCTCACTAGAAATAACAAACAGAATATCTTTTAGATTTAAAATTCAACGGTGAATAAAATTCACTGAATGATCTAAAGGCTCATATTAAATATGAAAACAAATCAAATTTTTCAATGAAAAATTTATTAAAAAAATTGATTCTTTTCTTTCTCCTATAAATAGGAGCCAAGAAAAGAAGAGAAGGGATCTACTTTTTTTTAGAGAAGAACAGAGAGAGGAGAATTTAATTCTCAAGAGAGAAGAAAAGAAAGGAGAATTTAATTCTCAATAAAGAAAACCCTAGGTGAGAAAAGAAAGAGAATCAAAACTTCAAACAGAGAATTTAATTCTCAAAATCTAAGAGTTTAACTCTTCTACAAAAGAACTTAGTTCTTTCTCTAGTTGAATATCTGCAGAAGCACATCTCCCCATAGGTTGAGAATTTAATTCTCATCGGGTTGAGATCCTGCCATCAAAATCCAAAACATAGAGGGGGAATTGAGTTTAGAGAATTTAATTCTCCCAAAACAAATTAGGGTTTAACCCTATATGAGGATTTAATTCTCCCAAACTCACAGGAATTTAATTCCTTCAAGATGGACAGAACTAGGGTTTAACCCTAATTGAGAATTTAATTCTCTCAAATTCATGAGAATTTAATTCCTCTAAAAGAAGCTAGGGTTTAATCCTATATAAGAATTTAATTCTTTTACATATATAGGAATTTAATTCCTCCAAAACAAAATTAGGGTTTAACCCTACAGAGAATTTAATTCTTAAAGATAAAGAGAATTAACAGATCTTCATACCTACAAAGAACTAAGGTCACGTGCTCCCACGTGACCCCTGAAGAGATCCCCAAAAATGAGAAGGAAACAGCTTTGAGGCAATGCCTCACGTGTCCCCACGTGACCTCCAAAATGAGAAGGAAAAAGCTTTGAGGCAATGCCTCATGTGCTCCCACGTGACCTCTAAAACAAAGAGAATAAAAGCAAAGGAAATGTTGGCTCTGGGCGCTCTCACGTGTTACCACGTGACCCCTAATAAATGCCTTAACAAATCAGTGCATGAATGCTTATCACGTGTCCGCACGTGATGGCCAGAAAGTCAAAAGTGTTTAACACTTATTTGCAGAACAAAGTAAAAGGAAATCTGGCCCCATCTTCAGATGCCTCACGTGCTCACACGTGATGGCCTGAAAACTAAGTGTTTAACACTTATTTGCAGCTTTGAGGGTAAAATAAAGGAGTTTCGGCCCAATTCTCAGGCGCCTCATGTGACCCTACGTGACCACCCCATTCTTAGTGTTTAACACTATTTTTAGAGCGCATCACGTGGGAACACGTGATCGTCAAATACCTTCTAGTGTTAACACTATTTCAAAACCAACCAAGCCCAAAATGGTTAAGTTTTTCCAGAGGCAGGATTCCCCTTTGACTGAACTTCAAATATACCCTTGTTCTCCAAACTTGATCATTTCACATGACATTCAAAGTAAACTCCAGAGCCATGATGAATGGTCAGTGCCTAATAAAGGACAAAATGTTCTCAGAGCCCTCAAACCCTGATTTAGCATTGCTAAATAATATGGGCTTGAACCCAGACAAATGTCTAATGGTCCAACAAAGGGCCTACACTTCAAATCCAATTGAACTTAGCCCAAGTTGGCCATAAGTCCTCAACTCAGACTCAACTGAGCCAACGTGCTCACAATATAATTAACCGATCTTAGTTCCAAATTGAACTACAGATCACTTAATCCACTTTGGTTCAAGGGTACATCTCTTCACTCCTTTGACATTTGTCGTTGTAATTCCTCAGCGTCTTCAAAGAGGTGACGGGTCCCGACAACCACACATCGATATGGACTGTAGGGTCCTTAAACTCATGGACTAATGCGTCCTTAAACTAACAATATGAACTAATGCGTCCTTAAACTCACGGACTAATGCGTCCTTAAACTCACGAACTAATGCGTCCTTAAACTAGTATTCGTCCCTAAAATGGGAATAATGGACCACTATGTCCCTAAACTGGAACAATAGAGCCCATAAATGCTCTTTTGTCGGATCTAAACAATCCCGTTAAGTTGATCTTAGTCTCAAATTAGACTAACGTATCCTTAACAAATGTTTAAGTTGATCTTAGCCTCAAATAGGGCTAACGCATCTTTAAACCCTCAAACAGACTTTAGTCCCAAATTGGACTATAGATTTTCCAACCAACTTTGGTTCAAGGGTACATCTCTGAAATCCTCTGATATCTGTCGTTGTAATCCCTCAACGTCGTCAGAGAGGTGACGGGTCCCGACGGCCATATGTGCAACGGACCACTGCATCCCTAAACTGGAACAATCGTGCCCCCAAATGCTTTTTTGTCGGATCTAAACGATCCCGTTAAGTTGATCTTAGTCTCAAACTGGACTAACGTATCCTTAACAAACGTTTAAGTTGATCTTAGCCTCAAATATGGCTAACGTATCCTTAAACCAAAACCCCAAACCCAAATCTAAGAAAATACGGATTTGGACTAATCCATGTCCTACGGGCGACGACATAAATTAGTCTCCGTATACAATCCACGGGCAACCACAAACAAAACAAACACCCACGACACGAAGTGAAATTCTGGAGAAGGAGAAAGTTGTTACCGCGATGCGGTAGCGTAATTAACTGCAGGGGCTTGCGCCTGCAGGGAAGAGCGTCCCCACAATCAAAAACCTCTCAAGCGAGGAGGAATCTGACGAAGTCTGCTATATCGACCGCATCCGTTTAAACCTCCGATACACGGTACGATAAATCAACTTGGCATCTTCGGAGAGGTGGATGGATAAAACCAAATAGCATCTGCCCCGAATCTCAGGCAAGACGTCCCTGTCTTGGCCGCCGTTCGGAGGGGAACAATGGACTATGATGTCCTTAATCTCGACCGTGATGTCTTAAAACACATTGGACTGTGGAGTCCTTAAATCCACAGACGATGATGTCCTTAACCCCGACCGTGATATCTTAAAACTAACATCGGACTGTGGAGTTCTTAAATCTACGGACTATGATGTCCTTAACCTCGACCGTGATGTCTTAAAATTAACATCGGACTGTGAGGTCCTTAAACTCATGGACTATGATGTCCTTAACCTCGACTGTGATGTCTTAAAACTAACATTGGACTATGGAGTCCTTAAATCCACGGACTATGATGTCCTTAACCTCGACCGTGATGTCTTAAAACTAACATTGGACTATGGAGTCCTTAAATCTACGGACTATGATGTCCTTAATCTCGACCGTAATATCTTAAAACTAACATTGGACAGTGAGGTCCTTAAACTTACGGACTATGATGTCCTTAACCTCGACCGCGATGTCTTTAAACTATGGTATCCTAGAGAATGTCCAGAGTGGAGCCTGGTCCTGCTAAACACGGCAGTGAACCCGTGGGAAGCACCCAGAGCAACCCCTGACTCCGTGAAATGCGGATAAGGACAACTTCACCCATCACTTGCGGGTCCTCCCGACTCGTAAGGAAGAAAATTCTCTTGTGAGATCCTTACGACTTTCAAGAGAAAACACACTTAGGAATACTCACGATTCTCAAGGAGAAAATTACACCTACGGGATCCTCTTGACCGGTAGGGAGAAAATTCTTTATGAGACCCTCACGACTCATAAAGTTGAAAAGTCTTAGGTGACAGATCCTAACCCTGTTTTCTAAGCCATCGCCACTCTACAAAAGAGCCTAAGACTGACAACTATACGCTATCTACATACCACACTTGCTAAAGTCACATGGCAAACAACACAACAAGAAAGAAGAAAGCAGAGAAATGACACAAGACTTTACGAAGAACGTATATCTTTTATTCATGAATTCGATTGGGTACAAAATACATCATATGAAAGAATAAAAGAACAAATACATTTTATTCAAAATTACAAATGGTACAAAATTTTTATTGAGAGGAAAGTGCTTTCAATAATCCAATCAGCCGCTCACGCACTTCCCTCAGCCCCTCTTCCTGATCGGCTGCCGTGGCCAACTCTGCTTCGACCTGGGCTCGCTGCTGCAAGTAAGACGAGAGTTATTCCTCGACGGCTCGCTGAGCTGCTTCACGATCTTGTGCATCACGCTCAACGATATCGAGCTTCTGCATCAATGTTAACCCATCAGAGATACATTGCATAAGGCCTTCGAAAATAACTTTCACCTGGACAGCGTTCGCGTCGACCTCAGCATGCAGTCGAGCAGACTCGCTTGAAGTTTCTTTACATTCCCTTCGCTTTAAACCCACTTCTTGTTCAAGATGGCGGAAGTAAGAAGCGCTCTGCTCGATCCATGCCGCCCGTTGAGTGCTCATAGCCAGAATCTCAGGTGCCGGACGCTTAAGCTCAAGCTCATGCAAGCAAGCCTCGATCTCCCGGCAGCGATTAACCCAAGACTCAACGACGCCCTCACCATGAAAGTTTATGAGCGTCGCCAGCATAGGATTAACCTCTGCGACAAAATCCGCAGCAGATGTGGGAGTCTCTGCGTCAAACTCCTCGATATACTCGCTCAACATGCGTAGACTGGTCACAACACCTTTGGATGATGGATGCCTGGAAAAGGGCCCGGCCGGCATTATAATATGAGACTTGAATGGGGTTGGAGTCGATGTGATTGCTGCAAAATAGATCATAATCAGATATCGGCTCAGGAAATAAAGAAAACACGCAAAAATTAGAGTCTATTATACCGGCTGCAGCAGAGGGCAGAGCTGGAAGTATTGGTGGCGCAACGACAGCCTCGTCCCCTCCTTCGATTCGTAAGGCTACAAACAATATAAAGAAGATTTAGCAATAATGCGACTGCCCGTCAAAGAAGAGGACGCCGTTTAAAGAAAGTACTCACCAACACCCGCAGGTGGTCTAATCTTTGACAAGAAGGAGAAGTGTGGGTGCAACACCTGGTACAGGTGGTCAAAAAGGACTCCTACAAAGACACAATAATACAATGTCAGTACATAAATTATACAGTCTAGAGATAAGACCGGTGGATCACAAATCCATACCTTCCAGCATTTGAGACGGTGCGAGAGAAGGAAGAGAAGTGGTCACCGTCAGAGCGGTAACTGACGGCGCTCCCTCGGGTAACGCGGCATCAGCACTTGCCGCACCTGTGTTAGAAACAAGATAAACCCTGTCAAGAAGGATTGCAGAATAAAGAAAGAAGGGCGGTGACCCAAGATTTACCCGATGACTCGCCGGCCAGAGCCGTAACGAGGGCGTCGCTTGATGCAACGGTGGCGTCTCCCTCCTCCATTGGGATGGTCTCACCTCCCGTTGCCTCATCGCCTGACTCTACAGGAGCCGTCGTCACGCTCACGATGTCAGGAGACGACAAGGAACCGTAGGCGGGGAGAGCAATAATCGGAGCGGTGCCCGACTCTTGAGAAAGAGCGGCTATCTCGTGCCCAGCGATCATACCCGTTTCGCCCGCTACCACCTCGGGCTCAGTGGTCGCAACTGTCTCGTCCATCGCTGCCTTAGGCTTGTCCGTAGCAGCCATTTCGTCCACTGCTGCCTCAGGATCGGCCGTAATAGGCGTCTCACCCGCCACCGCTTCAGGCTCGGCATGGGTATCCATTTCGGGCATAGCAGTCATGACTGTCTCGTCAGCCACTATCTCGGGCCCGGCAACTATGGTTACATCGCCTACCGTCGCCTCGGGTTCCGCAGCTACCTCCTCCACTACCCCTTCAGGCTCAGCAGTCGCCGCCACTCCTTCAGTAAGGCTCGGCCCTGCAGGACAAGATATATAAGAACTGATAGTTTAAAGCTTTGACAACGAAGCCTCAAAACACATTACCTGGGGTTGATTTACCGTTGGCTTCCCGAGCTGCACGTGCCGCCAGTCTATGAGCAGTAGACAAGGCGACTGGGAGCTCCTCTGAAGGAGTAGCAGCGGGAGTAACGGCACTTGAACCTGCTCCCGCAGCCAAAACAGCGCTACGCTCAGGCGCTTCCTTTCCTCCCGGGCCGTCACGACAGACCTTTTGGAAGCCTCCTTCAGCAAGGCGTCGTCATCTGCATTCAGGGTTACCTCCAGAGCCGTCAAGGCTTCCATCATCGGTTTTTTAAGTAGGGCTTCTTGCGGCAATCCCGAAGAGGCCGAGACTTCGGTAGCTGGCCCGGGGAGAATTTCCGCATCGGCTTGCGAGGTAGGTCTTGTGGTCCCTGCTATAAGACAAAGAGAGGGTCAGATTACTCATAAGAAATGGAATAAGAAACATAGCGAACCGAAATGTACCAAGGCCTAAGGATGCTCTAAGTCGTTCCTCCTCCTCGAAAGTCTTGAGAGAAGCAGCGAGGGCTTCTTCGGTAGAAATGCCTATTAAATAAGGAAAAGCGTTATTCAAAAACAACGATAGAGGTACGATGCAATAACGAAAAAATACAACTAATGATTACCTGATTGCGTGAGTTTAGCCAACCACTCGTCACGTCTTGCCAATCGCTCGGAAGCTGCGATGGCAGCCGCCAGATCAGTGTCATCTGGCGGCATGGATAGGCCGTCGTTGGTCCCGTACTCACTCAAGCCCTCGCTATAAGGAGCATGAGGTTCCTGACCAAATACAACGTCAGCAGAGAGGATCGACTTCTTCTTCCCCTTCTGCACGCGAACTCCGGTCGCACCCAAAATCAGCTTACGCTTCGTGGGCACCTTGGGACGGCGGGTCCCGATATCCGAGCCCACGCCGGATTCGGGTGAAACCACGTTTACCGTCTCCACGGGAGCACGGGGCGCTGATGGCACGTCCACAGGATCGCGGGGCAATCCACGCGTGGGGCTTAGCACACATGGAGGCTCAACTCCAGCATCTCCTCTTAGTGGAGGAGGGACAGGGGTCCTTCGCTTTAAGGGGACGTTGCGATCGCTGGCAGGGGGCGCACTCTTGCGATAAAGCAGCAGCAGCTTCTCTTCCCTGATGACAGCGCCTATCGCGTGCTGATACCAAGCCCTGTATACGTTGAGGGCCCTTAGAATGCAATTCGGCTCGCTAATGAAGAAGTGGAAGCCCATATTTAACCGCATAAAGTGATGCAGTGCACTCCGTATTCCCTCTTTGGTGGCCGCAGGCTCTTCCAAAAACACCTCCAGTGGGACCCTCTATTTATAACTTAGCTGCTGGACGAAACGATGGGGGTTGTATATCATAAAAAGCGCCGCCTCATTTTGCCAGAATACGAGGAAGCCCGGTCTGATGGAGTATAGATGTAGAATCTCCCGGGCTTTCAACACGGAGGCCCCGTCCTTGAAATTGTCGCACAACGCTTGCACCGCCTTGGAGGTTTCCGGGCCGATTGTCAGGACCTTGTCCGTGAAAGACATACCCGCTCCGACCGTGCGCGGACGAAGAAGCAACCCCCTAGCCTCCCGCTGAGGCGGATTCATGATAGAAGCATCGATCAGCCGCATAATTCTCGGGAATCTGTACTTCTCGTAAAACGAGGGTCTTTTATGAATACCAAACACCCGGAGCACGTGCATTTCCATCCACGAAGTAAAGTAGTGCATCGGAAAATTGGCGGCTTGCACCCCCGGTTCAGTTGTGTCCGCCACCACGCTAAGACCATGGTACAGGTGGGCCAACCCGGCAATCCCGATGGCCAATAGTATACCAGCCACCATTCGATGTATTGGGTAGAAGACGGACTGCCTCATATAGTGAGGGTGCATGGGAAGCGCGAACCAGCACAACCATAGCCTCAGAAACCCGAGAAAGAAAGTCTCCTCGTCGATGCCCGGAGCAGCGATTTCCGATAAAGGGATGATTGCAGCATCGGGGAGATAAAAGCCTTTTTGATCATCTTCCAGTACTGGTCGACGATCTAAGCCAAAGGCGAAGGGATCGTCAAGCTTGGCAAATTTTTCGCCCTGTTGCGATAGAATCTTCGGTCGAAGAAAACGGGCAATAAAGTCTGCGAAACTAACTCCCCGGCCTCCCGATTCCAAGAAAAGACTCTCATACATATTCAGCACCTTTATCAGACTCGGAAACTGGTGCTGAATAGCGTTCTCTGGCATCACCAACGGCTTGGTGGCAAAAAGGTATTCATCCGGAGGAAGCAGTTCCTCATAGTGCTCCCCCCTTACCGGCAAACCGGAGATCTCAGCAAATTCTTCCAGGGAGATGGAAACTTCTCTGTCCATAAGAAGAAAGGTATGGGTGGGGATGTTCCATTGCTCCACGAACGCCTTAATCCACCATGTCGGAGGAGCAGAGTACTGGAACAGTGAGGCGTAAACCGCAGGGTATAGACCGATCTTCAGCTGGTGCACCTTCTTCGCTGACAAAATGTACCTGACCCACTGCAGATACCCGGCCGAGTGTCGAGGGGTCAACCCAATGTTGTAGGGTTGTCCCCAAGGGCGCGACTCGCCCTGGCATATACGCCGTCCCAAAATATCCAAAGCTGCCGGCAGCTGCATGGGTATGGCAGCAATCGAAGGTTGAAGGAGGCCCTCCGAAGTCCAATTAGCGACCTCCACGGCATAGTTTACCGGGGGTACATCTGCATACGAGATCGATGAGATCGGATCCGATGGCGTCGTACAAGAGAAGCTTCGGCGACCTTTGATAATTTGGTCGTACCACCTACCCCACAAGTGAAGGTTTTTGTATTCCGGGTCATAGTCCTTAATAAGAGCGAGAACCTCCCGGTCTACCGGTGCTTCAGAGAATCCTCCCTCTGAGCGGAAAAACGGGAAAGAGAGATCAGAAGACATGTCGCCTGCAAGAAAGAAACGAAATTCAATTATCGGTGTTATAATTTAATTTAAAAAAAAATCCCTACGCTCAGCACTTTAAAATCTGTACCACACTGCAATGCAGTGGAGAGGGGACCAAAGGGGGACCCACAAAATCCAGATGATAATGCATCAATTAATAAGGCAGCCTCATCATTGGATGAGACTGTCAATTAATGAGAAAATCCTCAAAGAATATTCTCATTGAATGAGAAATCCTTCGAGACAAGGAGAAAATCTCCCTTTCAGAGCAAAGCTCTATAACAGAGTGACACTTGTCAAACTCTGGTCATGAGGGAATAAAATTCCTTAAAGAGCCTAGCTCTGTAATGATGATGGAAAATCCATCAAAGATTAATGAAAATTAATTCCTAAGAATTAAAATTCTGGGATCTTAAAGATCCATAAAAAAACTCTTAAGAGTTCTTCATCAAAAGATCTATATATTGTCAAAAGAGCAGAGCTCTGACTCATGGGCTAAGAAGCCCTAAGAAAAGATCTATTTAGATTTATGGGTTCATGAGAGCAAGGCTCTGTTTATGAAACCCTAAAGGGGTTTTCTTTAGATTAAAAGATCTATGAGAGCAAGGCTCTGCTAATGGGTAAGAACCCTAATTTATTAGAATTAATTTAATTTAATTTTTACCTAAATTTAGTAGAGTTCTAACTCTTGAAAGTTCTTGGAAAGAAGAGCAAGGCTCTGAAATAAAAAATTCTTGAGGAGAAGATGATAATCATCTGAGGACCAAGGGTCCTATTTATAGGCGCTGAATCGCCTCCTCAACTTCTAAGTTGATCCAAGGGCTCAGATGTTGCCACCGCCGCACTCACGTGTGCGCCACGTGAGCGCAACGGTGGGGGGGCATTTGTTTCCCCTAATCAGAGCAAAGCTCTCTTTTGAATTTCAAAATTCAAAAATTGAAGCAACGCTTCAGATCCCGTGCACTACGTGCTACGTGTCAAAAACAGACGCACCAGCGCCAGGAGCGCTGCGCCCTAGGCAGCGCACCCCCAATTAGAGCAAAGCTCTATTTCAAAATTCAAATTTTAAAAGTTGAGGCAACGCTTCAGATCCAGCGCTCTGCGCTGCGCGCCACGTGTCAAACACGGGCGCGCTAGCGCAGTTGCGCAGCACACTGCGCTGCGCGCCACGTGTCAAACACGGGCGCGCTAGCGCAGTTGCGCTGCGCTCTGCGCTGCGCACCACGTGTCAAACGCAGGTACGCTAGCGCCAAGTGCGCCAGTGCTGAAATTAAAAGAATTCCCCACTGTTAGATCAAAAAATTTAATAATAATAAATTATTAATTAATCAGAATTAAAATTCCGTTCTAGAAAGATCTTTCCAATCTTTTTGAAAACAAGAATATTGCCTTCTGTAAAACAGAAGCTCTAGGATCAAAGATCCAACGGTGGGGAAACATCCCCAAATCAATCAGAGAAAGATCTCTTCAACTAATTTAACAAATCAATTGGCCCTATATAAATGCCCTAAGACTTCAAGTCTCATATAGAAAAAACCCTCTGCAAACTTTGAGAAAAACTCAAAGAGAAAGAAAAGCAAGCTTTTGAAGAAAGAAGATCATTTCTTCATCTTTAAAAGTAAAGAACTATGTTCTTGAATAACAGAGATGAAATCATCTCATTAAAAAAGAAGAACCCTCTTCTAAAAAAAATATCAGAGATCTAAGAACAAGATCAAGGTCTTTAATAAAAAAGAAAAGATCTAATCATAAAAAGACTAAAAGAAGTACTCTACTTCATTCACAGATCTTCTGATCTATAAAGGCAGAGCCTTTTAATAAAAACAAGAACTTTGGTTCTTGGATCTTGAGGCAAGGCCTCCTTTGAAGAACAAAAACTTGTTCTTTGATCTTAAATTTGATCTGATGCGCTTTGCGCTACTGAAAAGTGCTTTGCACTCTTGAACTGCGCCTTTGCGCTTCTTGGACCGGCGCTCAGCGCCAAAACATGCCACGTGTCAACCACAGACACAGCTTGCGCTTTGCGCTCCTGAAAATAGAGCACAGCGCTCTTGGGTTGGCACTCAGCGCCAAGCGCGCCATGTGTCATTCACTGGCGCACCCACGAACCAGCACATGGCGCTCATGAATTAAAAGCGCAGTGCGCTAACAAATCAGCGCTTAGCGCTGAGCGTGACACGTGTCACCTTCGCATGCGCTAGCGTAATGCGCTCTTTAATTGGCACAAAGCGCCTGATGCGCCATGTGGCGCACTATATGAACACCATTTTGCTCCTGATAAATGCTATGCATTTAATTGCATCCAATGTCAGAGCCCAATGCTTGGCATTATTAAAAGGGCAGAGCCCAAATAAAGGCCTAACAGGCAGAACATAAATAAAAATGTTAAACATTTTTAACTGGACTTAGCCCAATTCTGTCCATAAGTCCTCAATTTAAATTGAACTGAGTATACCTGCTCTTCCAATCAATTTACACCCCGGTTCAAGGGTACATCTTTTCACTCCTTTGATATTTGTCGTTGTAATTCCTCAACGTCTTCAAAGAGGTGACGGGTCCCGACGACCACACATTTTACGGATTGTGGGGTCCTTAAACTCATGGACTATGATGTCCTTAACCTCGACCGTGATGTCTTAAAACTAACACCGGACTGTGAGGTCCTTAAACTCACGGACTATGATGTCCTTAATCTCGACCGTGATGTCTTAAAAGTAACACCGGACTGTGAGGTCCCTAAACTTATAGACTATGATGTCCTTAATCTCGACCGCGATGTCTTAAAACTAACATTGGACCGTAATGTCCTTAAACTAATTATCGACCACAATGTCAATAAACTAAGCAACAGAGCTCAATTGCTCTTTTGTTGGATCTAAAAGATCCCGTTAAGTTGATCTTAGTCTAGAATTAGACTAACGTGTCCTTGACCAACGTTTAAGTTGATCTTAGCCTCAAATAAGGCTAACGTATCCTTAAACACAACCCCCCCAAACCCAAATCTAAGAAAGATACGGATTTGGACTAGTCCACGCCCTACGGGCGACAACGTAACTTAGTCTCCGTATACAATCCACGGGCAACCAAACACAAAACAAACACCCACGACATGAAGTGGCCATATGGAGAAGGAGAAAGTTGTTACCGTGATGCGGTAGCGTAATTAACTGCAGGGGCTTGCGCCTGCAGGGAAGAGCGTCCCCACAATCAAAACCCCATCAAACGAGGGGGAATCTGATGAAGTCTGCTACATCAGCCGCATCTATTTAAACTTTCGATATATGGTGCCATAAATCAACTTGGCATCTTCGGAGAGGTGAACGGATAGCACCAATTAGCATCTGCCTCCAGATTCAGGCAAGACGTTCTGTCTTCCCGGCTTCCGGCGGTAAACAGCGACATGCCCATTAAGACCAGCCCACCGGTTTTGTCGTGCCCAATGATCCCCAGTTTTCTACTGTCCATCCCTTACTGCCACGTCATCTTATTTCTATTGCTTGCTTATTCTTATTTTGAGCCTATATAAGGCAGGTCAGTGAGCAAGGGAAGGGCTCATATTCTTAACACCAAGACTTCATACTCTTTTTGTTTTCTTTTTGGTTCTTGTACATAGCTAGCTTCCCTTGAGCTCTTTGCCTTCTCTTGATCTTGCAAGCTCTTCATTGAGCTTACAAGTTTAAGTTTTGGTTATTGAATTCAAAGGTTGTATCATCATTGAAGAATAATAAAGCTTTCATTTTTGTTCTTGGGTTCTTAGTTTCTATCTCGCTTTACTTACTTGCATTTTAATTCTTGCCCTTTACTTACTTACTCTTTTATTACCGTGCAATTTACCTTCTTGTAATGTTGTGTGTTCTTTTCTTTGTATCTTTTCATTTGCTCTTTTTCTTTTGTTGTTTTGATGGTTGTGAATATGATGTTGTTAGGAAAACGAATGGTGTTGTAAGTTAAGGTTTTCTTTTCTCATTTCCTTTGCCCGATATTTTCCTTTGAATTCCGCCCAAACCTTACACAAGCGCTCCATTAAGCACCCTACCCTACCAAGGTATCGGTGATCCCTAAGCATGACCGGTTGCGTTCGGTTTGGTCGGAGGCGAAAACCAAGAGACAAGAACGGACGGACAAGGGTCAATAAACTGGATTTCACTAATACTGTGCTTAAGTATCCTAATCTACGTTGTTGCCGATTGCTCTAGCTTCAATGGTTAAGCTCGGAACAAAGGAGTGAGTACGGACTTCCTTAACTTACACTAACCTATCTAATCCTAACAACTTATACTTTGCATATATACACATAGGTTAGAATCGAAACATTCCGACCCGCGCATTAACTCGTGATAACAAGAACTTAAAATGCTCCGTCTCCCCGCGGACGATCCGTACTCATCGTGGCTAGCTACACGTGATGCCGTCCTGATTGCGGTTAACTTTAGAACTTTAAAACACTACACGTCAAAAGCGTCCCAATCACTCCCGTTCCAGTGCTGAATCCGAATATAAAGCCATGACCAACACTACCAGTGAACTGATATGGATCAGCTTTCTTATTATAGAGTTGGGTTTTGCACCCCGGGGAGCAGTGAGGCTTTATTGTGACAGTAAAGCTGTTATTAATATTGCTAATAATTCCGTGTTTCATGAAAGGATGAAACATATTGAGGTCGGCTGTCATTTTGTTCGAGAAAATGTTGAAGAAGGCATAATTGACATGGTGCATGTAAAGACTGGCCATCAATTGGCCAACTTGTTCACAAAGTCACTCGAGAGACTCATGTTCAGTATATTTGCGACAAGTTGGGCATGTATGACATGTATGCACCAACTTGAGTGGGAGCGTTTGAAGTCAACCGAGTAATTTAGGTAAATAGTAATTACTAATTTAGGGAAATAATAATTTGGGTAATTGAATAAAAGAGGAAATAGTAATATGTGTATTTGGGAAAGGAATATTTGTATATTGGGAATACTGTTATTTTCCTTTTTATTCCTTCCCTATTTGTATCCACCATGCTATTATAAATAAAGAGGGGTGGGGAGGCATTCTCTTTAAACCCAAACAATTATCTCAAATCCTCTACTCTAATTCTTTCATGAATTATTTAGTATGATTATGTTAGAAAAATCATACGAAATATAGATATAGAATCAATTATCATCATAGTAAATTTGTCTAATAATTAACACCAAAATTTTCCTACCATCGTATATAACTCATCTCCGAAAATATATTTCAATCATCATAGACATAGATGGCTTCTCGGTCACGTTGGCTTGTGCTACGTTGCCAGTTCAATTTCCCACATATACACCATGATTTTGGAACTAAATAATTCACGATGGTATAAGGTTCTTCATCATTTATTTGGATGACACTACAAGAAACAAAGGCCTAATTTGATGGGAGGTCAAATTCGACGTGAGACACCCGTTGTATTAGGCTGCGTAGATTTGGAATTTTGTCGACTTTGGTCAACAACCCTAGCCCACTACTTCAACCCCTTCCCTCCTAAAATTACTTCCTTGCTCCCAATCCTAAAAAATCCCTAATTTTCCTCTCGTCGTCGCCGTCGCCTCAGAAAAAATCCTTATTGTCGCCTCCGCCGCCGCCTCTTCGTCATCGCCACCGCCGCCTAGTCTGTTGCCGCCTCTTTATCGTCGTCATCACCGCCGCCGCCGCCTCCTCCTCCTCACCATCACCCTAATTTGATCCCCACCGCCTCGTCATCACCGCCCCCGCCTCCTTCTCGTCGACCTCCTCGCCTCATCATCATTATCATCATAGTCGATCTCCCCCCTTCTCGTCTATCCCGAGCCCGAGCCGATCAACCTTCTCTTCCCTCTTCACCAAGCACTCCCTCCTCTTCTTCCTCTTTCATCGGGCCATCCCTCCTCCGACCACTACATCCGAGCTTCTCTCTTCCGTCGACATCGTCCACTGGATGTACTTCGACGTGAAATCGGTGAAGAATTAGGTGAATTAATTTTATTAGATTCAATTTTCAAAGTTTGTTTGTTGTGTAATTTTAGTTGATTTCGTTATATTAGAAGAATTATGTAAAAATGTCAAGAAAAAGTAATTGAAAAATTTGTGTAGAAATCTCGACATACGTCGGTATCCGGTACACCACCTATATCCTTTAATTCTTAACTATATATTGATCCTAGATTAAGTCACCAATTAAATATTAATTAAACCAAAGATATTGAAACGATAACCATCAAAACTAATCTGATTAAGTGCATGATACTCGATGATAGCAAAAAGTAAACCAATACATATCGTCATCGAGTATCTCACATTAATAAAATATCGCGCCTTGGATCCCGTCTATCAGTTATATGCGTACAGTTAACTTTGTGACATAAAACTACGCGTGGGTTATCAACCTCGAACATTAATCGTTCATCGTTGATAATCGTTTCATAGTTTATGCGACGAAAAGACTAGTCGCACTATAACCGATAGATTTCTCCCATTTTAGACAAGTTAAGAATGTATAACATATACACTTCCCTGCATACTTATGTTTTCATTCGTTTCGAGATGAGTTTCGTCTGTACCTTTCCGCTAGCTCTCCGTGTACAAATATAATTAAGATGATCATTTCAATACTGATAGTATTAAGATGTGTATCTCTTCTATTGCAGTGTACTCGGAGAACAGCGGGAAGGTGATGCCAAAATTTTCTCGAAGCGAATGAAAGCACAAGTGCAGAGGGTGTATGCGTTATACATGTTTAATGGGATAGAAGACTTACCCCCGACAACCGTTACCCTCGACATCTAATATAGAACCGTTAATATCATGAACTATTTGAAAATGATTATTCTGATATAATAAATAACCATAAACTATCTTAGGTTTTATATACCGGGCAAGAATGAATAAGATTTGAATAAATAAGAACAAGTTTGGACCTGAATTCCATAATATTATTGAAGAGTTTATACAATTCTTGTCGAGAGTGGGTAGTAGTCGTATTACCTGTCCCTGTAGAAGATGTTGTAATTACAAAAGGGATGTCGAGAAGCGGTTCGCATGCATATACTTGTTAACGGATTCAGTCAAGGTTACACCATTTGGAATTTGAATGGAGAGATCATAGACTATAGAATCCCTGCATATCATTTGTTGTCGCCTGCTAACCCTCCTATGAGAATCCCAACAACCACTTGTTTACTGCCGAATTCTCCGTAGTCGAATTCGGTGGCAGATGCTATTTGGTTTTATCCGTCCACCTCTCCGAAGATGCCAAGTTGATTTATGGCACAGTATATTGAAGGTTTGGACAGATACGGACGTTGTAGCAGATTTCGTCAGATTCCCCCTCATTGTGAGGGGTTTTTGATTGTGGGGACGCTCTTCCCTGCAGGCGCAAGCCCCTGCAGTTAATTACGTTATCGCATCGCGGTAACCACTTTCTCCTCCTCCAGAAAGTCACTTCGTGTCGTGTGTGTTTGTTTTGTTTTTGGTTGCCCATGGAACGTATACGGAGACTAATTTATGTTGTCGCCCGTAGGACGTGGATTAGTCCAAATCCGTATTTTCTTAGATTTGGGTTTGGGTTGGTTTAAGGATCGTTAGCTTTGTTTTAGACTAAGATCAACTCAAACGTTTGTTGAGGATACGTTAGTCTAATTTTAGACTAAGATCTACTCAACAGGATTTTCTTTAGTTTATAGGGACATTGCGGTCCGCAATTTAGTTTTTAGGGACGTTGCGGTCCATGGAGTTTAGTTTTAAGGACATTGCGGTCCATTGAGTTTAAGGACATCGTAGTGCGTGGTTTAAAGACATTATAGTCTATGGAGTTTAGTTTAGGGACGTTGCGGTCCATTAGGATTAAGGACATCATACTCCATGAGTTTAAGGACCTCATAGTCCGTAAGGTTTAGAGACATCGTGGTCTGTATGGTTTAAAGACATCGTCGTCTATGGAGTTTCTGGTTGTCAGGAACCGCCACCACTCTGAAGACGTTGAAGAATTACAATGACACATATCAGAGGTGTGAAGAGATGTACCCTTGAACCAATGTTGGTTGGGAGATCTGTAGTCAGGTTTGGGACTAAGACCAATTAAAAAGATTACGAGCACATGGGCTTGTTTGATCTGAATTAGGGACTTGTGGCCAACTTGGGCTCAGTCCACTCATTTTTGAATAAAATGTTGAACATTTGTTTGGACTCAGTCCACTCAGTTTTGAATAAAATATTAAACATTTGTTTAGGCTCAGCCTCTTCTTGTTTAACAATGTTGAGTATTGATTTGGGGTTCTGACACCACTCTTTCTTTTTGTCTTTTATTGAGTGTTGAACACTTTTTATGGCGCTGGGGTTTTATTTACAGAACACTTTGTAATTCCTTAGTGCCCACGTGAGGAGCACGTGGAGCGCTTGGCGCTGAGCGCCAGATTTGGAGCGTTAAGGCGCTTCTTATAAAATAGAACCCACGTGAAGAGCACGTGGAGTGCTTGGAGCTGAGCGCCAGACTCGTAGCGCTAAGGCGCTTCTTTTAAAATAGCACCCACGTGAGGAGCATGTGGAGCGCTTGGCGCTGAGCGCCAGACTTGGAGCGCTAAGGCGCTTCTTATAAAATAGCGCCCATGTGAGGAGCACGTGGAGCGCCAGACTTGGAGCGCTAAGGCGTTTCTTTTAAAATTCGCAGCTGTGATCAGTCCTGTGCTCTGAGAATTAAATTCTTGGTTTATAAGAGATTTTGTCTCATGGATCTAAGAACTAAGTTCTTCTTTTATGAGAAGATGTTATGATCTCTTCTGTTTTTGTGAAAGACTTTGTCTTGTAGAACTGTGATCTAGAAAAAGAACTAAGTTCTTATGATGTGAGAGTTAAACTCTCAAATATGGAGGAGATATTATGATCTCTCTTCTTTTTATTTATCTTGAAGAAGGTTCTTCTTCTTCGAGCTTGCTCTTCTCTTTTTCTTTTCTGAGAACTTGAAACTTATAAGGAGGTTTTTCCTGTACAAGACTTGAAGTCTTGGGTCCTTTATATAGGGAGGCTGATTTGTTGAATCAGTTAAGGAAATCTCTCATTGAGAGATCTCTGATTGATTTGGGGATGTTTCCCACCATTGGATCTTTGATCCAAGAGCTTCTGTTTTACAGAAGACATTTTTCTTGTTTTTAACAAGATTAAGATAATATTTTCCCATACAGAACTTATTCTGTATCTTGGTGATTTTTAATCACCATTGGATCTTTGATCCAACGATGCTCTGATTTATAGAGCATAATCTCTCTTGTTTGGAAAGATTTGAGGAGTATTTTCTTAACAGAATTTTATTCTGGTAATTTGATGATTTATCATCTTCGTTGGTTCATTGATCTAAGGGTGGAGAACATTTAGTTCTAGCGCTGGTGCTCTCGTGCTTTGCACATGAGGCGCTGCCTCAGAGTCTTTGACTCTTGGCGCTAGCGCTCTTGTGTTTTGCACGTGAGGCGCTGCCTCAGAGTTTTTAGCGCTAGCGCTCTTGGCGCGAGCGCCCTCGTGCTTTGCACGTGAAGCGCTGTCTCAGAGTCTTTGACTCTTAGCGCTGGCGCTCTTGGCGCGAGCGCTCTTATGAGGCGCTGCTTCATTTCAAATTTTAAATTTTGAATAGAACTTTGCTCTCTGATTGGGGGAAACAAATGCCCCCCACCGTTGTGCTCACGTGGCTTACACGTGAGTGCAACGGTGACAGCCTTCCACCGTTAGATCAACTTGGAAGTTGGATCGACTTCCAGCGCCTATAAATAGGGCCTTTGGCCCTTGAGATGACTTCTTGTTCATCTTCTTGCTTTCTTGTTCTTGAGAATTTAATTCTTCTGAGAATATAATTCTCCCCCTTTCAGAGCTTAGCTCTCTGCCTTAAGAAATTCTCAGAGTCAAAACTCTGCCCAAATTTGGTAAGGATTGAACTTATTAACAGAGCTCTGTTCTTCTCAGATCGTAGATCTTAAAAAATGTTTTAGGGTTTTACCCATTAACAGAGCCGTTCTCATCTTTAGATCATAGATTTTCAAGATATAATTTTTTAAAGATGATTTAACCCATGAATTAGAACACTGTTCATCTTCTATGAAGGACTCTTAGAGTTTGTTCACAGATCTTGAAGATCTTGGAGTTTTTACTCTGCAAAAATCTTTGTTTTTTTAGGGTTTTGATGGATGATTCCATCGTTTTCACAGAGCACGGCTCTTAAAAATTTAAGGGAATTTTATTTCTCTCATGATTAGAGTTGACAGATGTCACTCATGTCTGCAGAGCGTTGCTCTCGAGGGAGTTTAACTCCTTGGCCCGAGAGACCTCTCATTAAATGAGAACTTTTTAGGATTTCTTCTTTAATGAGTGGCTGTCTCATCAATGATGAGCCGTCATCTTGATTTTGTGGGTCTCCTCTGGTCCCTTTCCACTGCATTGCAGTGCGGTATAAATTTAAAGTACCAAGTGTCAGAATTTGAACTGTAGCCTTGACAGCTAACTCTTGTTCTTTTTCGCGCAGGTACTATGTCTTTTGACACTTCTTTCCTATTTGTTCGTTCGGAAAGCTCATTCCCTGACGCGCCCGTGGATAGGGAAGTCTTCGCGCTGATCAAAGATCACGACCCGGAGCAAAAGTCTCTTCATTTATGGGGGTCGTGGTACAATCAAATCATCCGGAGTCGACGCAGCTTCTCTTATGCGGTGCCTTCGGAGCCCATTTCGGCGATCCACTTCGCCGACTCACCCCCAGTGAACTATGCCGTAGAGGAGGTCAACTGGACTTCGGAGGGTTGCCTTCAGCCCTCTATGGCCGCGATACCCGTACAGCCGCCGATGGCTTTGGATATTCTGGGGTGGCGTATATGTCAAGGCGAGTCGCGCCCTTGGGGACAGCCGTACATGATAGGCTTGACTCCTCGCCATCCAGCCGGGTACTTGCAGTGGGCTTGATATATCTTGTCGGCCAAGAAATCACTGCTGCTGAAGCTCGGATTGTACCCCACAGTTTACGCTTCTCTTTTCCAGTATTCCACGCCCCCTGTATGGTGGGTCAAAACTTTCTTGGAACAATGGAATATTCTGACTCACGCCTTCCTTCTATCAGATCGGGAAGTTTCAATCTCTTTGGAGGAGTTCGCGGAGATCTCCGGCTTACCCTTCAGGGGAGAACATTATGAGGAGCTACTTCCTCCTGACGAGTACATCTTTGCCACCAAATCAGTGGTGATGGGCTTTATCCCGGAGAATACCATTCAACATCAATCTCCAAGTTTGATCAAGGTGTTGAAAATTTACGAAAGTTTGTTTCTCGAATCCGGAGGACACGGGGTCAGCTTCGCGGATTTCATTGCTCGCTTTCTTCACCCGGAAGTCTTATTAAAACAAGCTGCGAAATTCGCCAAGCTTGACGACCCGTTTGGTTTTGGCTTGGACATCCAGCCAACAGCGGAGGCCGATCAAAGGAATTTCTTTCTCCCGGATACCCCGGTCGTCCCCTTTGCAGAGCTTGCAGCTTCAGACATTGATGAAGAGGCGTTCTTTTCGGGGTTTCTCGGCCTATGATTAAGTTGGTTTGTGCTCCCAATGCACCCTCGCCATATGAGGCCATCCGTCTTCTACCCGGCTCACCGAATGGTTGTTGGGATTCGAGTGGCCGTCGGGGTCGCTGGGCTGGCTCACTTGTATCATGGCCTTAGCTTGGCGGCAGACACCACTCAGCTGGGGGTGCAGCCCGTAAACCTCCCACTGCATTATTTTACGTCGTGGATCCAACTTCATGTGCTCGGCGCTTTTGGAGTCCACAAGCGGCCCCGTTTCTACGACAGTTATAACTTTCCTCGGGTTATGCTGCTAGTTGACGCTTCCGCTTTGGAACCAACTCAGCGAGAGGCTCGGGGTCTGGTTCTTCGCCCACGTATAGTTGGAGATGGCATGACCTTTGTCGATAAGGTTTTAACTATCGGCAAGGAATCCACTAAGACGGTGCAGCCGCTGCGGGACACCTTCAAAGCCGGGGCTTCTATCTTGAAAGCTTGGGAGATTCTCCACTTATATTCAATCAGGATGGGCTTTTTAGTATTTAGGCAGAACGATTAGGCGCTGTTCATGAGATACAACCCGCACCGTTTTGCTCAACAATCAAGCTACAATCAGAGTGTCCCGCTTGAAGCTTTTGTAGCTGAACCGGTTGCTACGGAAGAAGGTATCCACGACGTGCTGCACCATTTCATGCGGCTTAACACCGGGTCCGGCTTTTTTATTAGTGAGCCGAGCTGCGTTCCGAAAGTCTTGAACGTATACGTGGCGTGGTACCAGCATGCGATGGGTGCTGTTATTAGGGAAGAAAAATGATTATTGCTTGATCACAAGGGTGCTGTCCTAGCTGGTAATCCAGCTACCCCTTTGAAGCGACGGACCATTATTCGTCCTTCCTTGAGAGAAGCTGCTGTGGTTGTGGTCCCGCGCGCCTTTCCTGATAAGCCTCTACCTCGTGTTCCTGTAGAAACGGTAGGTGCAGCGTCTCCTGAGTCTGGCGTGGGTACGGAGATCGGGACTCGTCGCCTAAAATTGCCCGCCAAGCGCAAGATCCTGTCATCGGCCGTTGGTGCCCGCTCGCAGAAAAAGAAGAAGTCGCTCTTTTCTGCCGACGTCGTACTCGACCAGGAGCCTCATGCTCCCTAAAGCGAAGGCTTGTGCGAGTACGGGACCAATGAGGGTCTATTTATCGCACCTGCGGATGATACTGATCTTCGAGCCGCCCTTGTGGCTTCCGAGCGACTGGCTCGCGATAAAGCAGCACTGATCACCATCACACAGTCAGGTAGACTTCAGTCGTACCTTTCCGCAGTTATCTTTATTTATTATGCTTTTACCGATGCTTTCATCTTCAGCAGGTATCTCTGCCGAAGAGGCTCTCGCGGCTTCCCTCAAAACATTTGAAGAGGAAGAGAGGCTCCGTGCTTCTTTGAACCTTGGTATACTTCGGCTCATTGTGCCTTCATTCCCTTTTTTGTTATTCGTGGTTTGACCCTCTCTTTTATTTTGTTACAGGGACTACCTTGACTCGGGTTATTCCAAGTGCGGTGCCGATCCCTAGTGGTGGTGCGGCGATGCTTTCAGAGCCAGCGATTGAAGCCCCAGCTCCCCCAGTATTACCGCAGGAGGCTTCACTTAAGCGGCCGATGACAGACGCCGTAACGGCTCCAGAGGCAGAGCTTGGTTCGGACGATGACGTCCCTTTGACGGAGGTCTTGAGGAGATCGCTTCTCACTGCTCAGACCGAAAAGAAGCGTAGGAAGCGTATGGCAAGGGAACGCGATGCCAGCTTGGCTGTGGGTGTAGGTTCAAGCACTACCCCATCTGTCGCTATTCCTCCAGAGGATGCTCTAGCTGCCCTGTCTACCGCTCATAGACAGGTTGCGCGCGCGGCTCGGGAAGAAACCGAACAGCTGCTCGAAGGTAACGTAACGCTGAGTCTTTTATTAGAACTTGATCTTCAAATTCTTGTATACCATATCCTGCAGGGCCAAGTCCTGGCGATGAGATGGCAGGTGAGATGACGGCAACCACAGAGCCCGAAACAGTTACTCTCTCTCGAGAGTCTGGGACTGCCCAAACCGCCGCTCTTTCTCCTTGTGGTTCCCTGCTATCGGCAGGCATCGCGAGTGTCACGACGGTCCTCATCGAATCAGGGGATGAAGCCATGGGTGCAGAGACTGCTCCTCTGAGGGAGAGCGAAGAAGCTGCAATGCCTGGTGATGCTTCCGTCTCGGTTTTGGCTGATGACCCATCAGGTAGGTCTTGGGTCGCTGTTTACTTTTTTTCTCGCAATCCCTTTCAGTCCCATCTGATGACATTTTGTTCATTTTGAGTGTAGGTGTGGTGAACGCTGAGGTTGTGCCACCCGAAGAAGTGTCACCAGTTTCTGCTCTGACGGTTGCCGTCCCTTCGCCTTCTCTCGTGTCCTCTCAAATGCTGGAAGGTATGGGTTTGCGATTTATTTAATTTAAGTTGTGGATACCATCTTCCTTGTATTGACAGTATATTGTCGCAATTCTGCAGTAGTCATTTTCGACCATCTGTATCAGGTGTTGAATCCACATTTCTCCTTCCAGTCAAAAATCGTCCTGCCTGCTGGTGTCGGTGAGTATAGTTTTTAACCGACATGCTTTCCTTTCTTTTATGGGCGACCATGTTGTTGCTAATTATTCTTTGAATTGATTGCAGAGTCACAGATTGGAGGAGGGGACGAGAGAATATCCGCGCCTCCGGTACTCCCAACTTTGCCACCTGTCGCAGCCGGTATAGTAGACTCCATCGCTCGTGTATTTTCTTTACCTCCCGAGTCGACATCTGACCATAATTTGTTTTGCAGCAATCACACCGACTCCAGCTCCCTTTGAGTCTCGAATCCCAATGCCGGCAGGGCCTTTTGCTAAACGCCCATCTTCCACGGGTACTGCGACGAGCCTGCGAATGTTAAGCGAGTTCGTTGAGGATCTTGACACTGAGGCCCTCGCAACTGCTGCAGACTTTGCTGCTGAGGTTAATCCCATGCTGGTGACACTCGTGAACTTTCATTATGAAGGCGTCGTTGAGTCTTGGGTTAATCACTGCAGGAAGATCGAGGCCTGCCTGCATGAGATCGAGCTCAAGCGTCTCGCTCTGGAAGTATCGGCTTTGAACTCCCAGCGAGCTGCATGGGTTGAGTAGAGTGTTCCTTTCCTTCGTCATTTTGAACAAGAGGTAACCCTGAGGCAAAAGGAAAGTGAGGCGACTTCCACCGAGTCTGTCCAATTGCGTGCCCAGGTCGAAGTGAACGCTGCACAGCTGAAAGTTATTTTTGAAAACCTCCAACGATGTATTTCTGACGGGCTGGTGCTGAGGAAAAAGCTTGGCTTTACTGAGCAGGTTACGCAGAGTCAGGAAGCTGCTCAGCAGGAAATCGATGAGAAACTTTCATCCTGTTTGCAGCAGCGGGTTCGAATTGAAGCGGAGTTGGCCGCGGCGGCTGATCGTAAAAAGGAATTGAGAGGAATGCGAGAGCGGCTTGCTGATTTGCTAAAAATGCCTCCTTCTCAGTAGCCATCTTTGTATCGATCGAAAATTTGTAATTTATGAATACCATGCCTTTATTCATTTTTTTATTCTTTTATATGATGTATCTTGTACTCAATTGAATTCATGAATAAAAGACACATTTTTTATCTCCTATTATCGCTTTCTTTTCTCTGCTGTGTTGTTGGCATGTTACTTTAGCAAGTGTAGCCTGTAGATGGTAGATAACAATTCATCTTGAACTCTTTGTAGCGTAGCGATGGCTTAGAAAACATGTTCATGTCTGTTGCCTAAGACTTTTCAACTTTATGAGCCGTGAGGGTATCATAAAGACTTTTCTCTCTACGAGTCGAGAGGATCTCGTAGGTGTATTTTCTCCTTAGGAATTATGGGGATTCCTAAGTGTGTTTTCTCTTGAGAGTCGTAAGGATCACACAAGAGAATTTTCTCCCTTACCAGTCGAGAGGACTCGTAAGTGGTTGGTGAGTTAACTTGTTTCCGAGTCGAAGCACTGCTCTGACGGGGAGATCATTGGTTGACGTATTTCCGTGACGGGGTCATTGGATGACGTATTTCCGCGGCGGGGTCATTTGCTGACGTGTTTCCGCGACGGGGTCATTTAATAACATGTTTCCGCGACGGGGTCATTGGATGACGTGTTTCCGCGACGGGGTCATTTATTTCTGAGACGGCGGCATTTACTGACGTGTTTCCGAGACGGGGTCATTTGATGATATATTTCCTGTTAGTTGTACGTATGCCCTAGAGGCCAGTATTGTACAGATGATGTATATTATATTGGATGCTTGGACATATATAGAGATGACTTTCTTGCTCGATATGATAGTATGCTATCTGGTTACTCTTTATCTTAACATGTACACTAGTCTCTTTAAACTGTCTTATAGTTACATGTTGATAAAGCCCTTAGGATATGTACTTGACTACCTGGACTGTGATGCAGATCATACTAGTGGGGACATGGTAGTCCATAAGTACATCCTTCAAGGTCCCTAGTCGTGGGTGTATCGAGACGGGGCATCGATATACCAGAGTAGACTAGCGTATACGCTTCTCGACCCATGAGATGGGCGATGGATGATCCCATATCCATTGGTGTTTGACATCAGAGATGGTGTACGGGTGCTCAGTGGAGACTGGGTACACTGGACGGACTCGCCGAGAACTCCCAGATGGTATTATACCTCACGTCGGATGGCAGTTCTCAGGTGACACTTGTACAGGTTAGTCTGTAGACCCGAGATCGTCATAGAGTCTTGTGTGATTCCCACTGTGCTTTGATCTCCACCTTACCACGTCCATGAGGGCATGCAAAACGGCGGTCTTTGGGTACAGTCCCGAGTCACATGGAGGCAATGAGCGATAGGAGGGGTTTCGTCTCTCCCGGTATTGGGGGTTGATGTTGCGCTGTGCTCGATTGGCCGTAACAGGGAAGTCCCTGGCCAGGGCTGATTAGAGATTTGCTGGTAAGTGTTACCAGTAGTTTCTCGACCCGTTATGAGCTTCATATCGGCACGACTTATCGGTTATTGGGGTCTGACGTTTACCACCCCTAGACTTGATATGCGACATATCAGACGAACAGACCGGACTGTATGGTAAGTGTTACTGGTTGGATTCACAGGAGTGTGAGCGGGCTAGCTCGTCGATCTTCTGATCGCTCAATACCCGGATGGCCGTTACGTTTAGCAGACCGCTTGCGGCTTGTGGGTGCTTGATATGATCATCATCTGCTACCGGCGTATTGACGAGTCTTTAGAGTCCTACACAGAGGTTTCCTGGCTCAAGCGAAACGAAATAGGAGCGCATATGAGATATGTGCAGGACCGAGAATAATGCGTGTATGTGATACCACATTTCATTCTCGCGATATATGTTTCGATTGGTTATATTCGATATGACCTAGTTATCGAATCATTGATTCGATAAATCGATACATTGGATTCTAGTCGGTTATGTGCGACATGACCGGATCATTGAATCAAATGTTGATTTAATGATTTAATGTAAAATTATATATTTGATATATTACTTTGCATTAACCAGTATTGGTTCACTTTAAATGGATTTTCTCACTTGATGTACATGTTGTATATGTGATATACTTTTGTGCACATTTTTGTATCATGTTTGATGATACTTGATAAAGTGGTTAAGTGTAAAGGATTAAACCATGGTTAAATGATCATTAGGGTTTTGGTTTTTCATTTATTTATTTGTTTATTTATTTGGAAAGGATTTAGTTAAGAATGGTGGCTTATTTTGTTTCTATGTTGAAGCTTTGACAAAGTCCACCATCCTTATCTCATCCTTAACCCTAACCATTCCAACTAACCTTAGTTTAATCTCTACACTTGACCATGGTCAAGATATGATAAGTATTCATATTAGTTTCTTTTTTAAAATAGAAGACTTATCATATTCTTGCTTTCTTCTCCTTCTTCTTCTTCAAGAAAAACTTGATGCCATCAATGGCATCTTGATTTCTAAAGTGAGAAATCCAATTCTAAAGTGAACCCACCTCCTATTTCTTCATCCTCTACCTCTTGCCAAGTGGTTTTGGGTGTTTTCTTCACAAGTTTCTCAACTTGGTGAAGTTGGAGCTTGAACTTGTGCAACCTCGACGTAGATCATCTTCGGCACGAAGCCGACGACCTAGTCCGCCCTATTCTCCGATGAAGCCGACGTTTGGGTTCGGGATTCGAGATGGACAGCGAGAGGACACCTACGTGGAGCTAAAGAAGTGGAGAACCAGATCTACAAAGATTGTAGTCTCTCTCCTTTAGTTAAAGTGTTAACTAGTTTCGTATTTCGCCTAAACATCTAGTCTACGATCCGTATTAAGGTTTCTCGGCACCCATAATATTTTAAATTGGCATGGTTGATGCCTTGTGGGACCTCTTGAGAGTGCCTAGGAACCCTACAGTGGTATCAGAGCCAAGCTAGAGCCTTAGGCGAAGTCTAGACGGAGTTTGAAGTCCGAATGAACCCGAAACCCTAACCCGATAATGCTCTCTGGACTTTTTCCAAATTTGTGGTTTTTTGTCAATTAAAAATGCTTAAAAAATTCAGCAATGAAATCTAAGAATTACGGTGCAAAAATTTTCCCATGAACAGTACTTTGTGCGGCGGAACCGCGGCAGAAGCCTAGCTTCTGCGGCGGAACCGCGGCAGAAGCCTAGCTTCTGCGGCGGTTCCGCGGTTCTTTGGTGACGTCAGCCCTAAGTGTTTGCACAGTAATTCCTGATTAATTATTCTGAGTTTTCTGGGAATTTTTAAATTGGCTCTTAAGTTGAGTGTTCTGGGGTTAAATTGGGAAACGATGTTTCGATCGGATTATCGAACCTTGTCTAAGTGTTTTTCCGGATAATTTTTGAATTTGTTAAAAAGTTCGACCGGATATAAATACCCAACTTTTCCCCTGTCGGGAAATTTCCAAGTGTTGGATTTTTCCGTAGTTTAACGACGTTCTAAGTAGTGCAAGTAACGCGATGGACCCTCTAGAAGACAACAAACCTTAACTCGATTATGTGACCGTCTTGAACTGCCCTTTGAACCTTCGGGTTTGGGGCAGTACGGCGTGCCACATGTGAGGCGTTGGCTTGACCCTTCTACGGCTGGACCGTTGGTACTGAGGCACGAACTGAATGTTGCTAGACTTATTTCATGTGTTGAGCTGTATCGGGAAAACTTGGGTATTCGACTGTTCGATCGGAAAGTTTAACATTTTCTGTTTATCTGGAATGTGATACAATAATTGGAATTCACAAACAGTTATGTGATAACTGAATGAATGTTATAAATCTAGCAGTTTAGTTTCACTTGATATTGAAAAGAGTTTTCGATAATGAGACTAAAATGCGGGGTTTATAACTGTTAGGCATGTGATGTCTAAGTATTTCATTTGATTAGGCATGCGATGTCTAAAGAAGTTGCGGATTCCAATTGTTGTAGTTTTACACTTTCTTTTCTGTGACCGTAAGTGTAGTATGTTCATATCGCCGGTTTCGGTGCTATACGTCAACGACAATTGGGGTATGCATACTTACTTACGTTGATGACATGTGATGTTATGTGTTGTAGGATATGTTATATTGGATCGTTGTGTTTGAATAGCCGGGGTTTTTATGTGAGATGAGTGTTTTTCATTTTCATTCATGTAAAAACTTGTATGTAATATTCTTTTATTTGGGGCACTTCCAGGTTGCGGAAGTCGTCACCTTTTGTATATTATTTACTTTTCCGCATTAGGATAGACCCAAGGAGGGGAGCACAAGTAACCGGGTTCTGGGGTCCAGTGGGAGACCAACTCGAGGAGTCGAGTCCGGGTCTCCTAACCCTAGAATTGGTAGGGTTGCTTGCCGCTCTCGTAGGGGTCTACGGGTGTGGGTTTGGCTATTCATCACGACCGTGGAATCCGTGTTTTATACTGGCTCGTATTGAAAACACGGACGTCCTAGTATATCCAATATTTCATATGTTTCTTCTGCTGCGATATCTGTGATGTGATCATGTGATGTTCTGTGATGGATACAGTATATAGTATATATGATATATTATATAGACGTTACTTATGTTTTGCACCCGCGCTAGCCCTGCCCCGCTCTGTCGTTAGTTACCTAACCTAACGGTGCACGAGGGGACATCGAGGCGAATGCGGATGGCATAAGTGTACGTCGTATTTATCTGTGATGTTTAGGTACTTAAATGATGGGACTTCATTAATATGATTAATGAATGAAAAGAAACCTAAGATATTGTAGAATCAAATTTTAAATAAAACAGGTAGCTACAATTCTTGCTTTGCACAGCGGTATATGTGATATATCCTGCACCTTATTCGATGAGGAAAGGACCGAGATCCCTTCACCGGGAGTGACTCCTTTAGCAATAACTGGCAGATGCTACACACTCGGTTTGTTTTTGATAGCTTCTATAGTTTCTGCTTTGCACAGCGATATATATGATATATCCCGCACCTTATTCGACGAGGAAAGGGCCGATGATCCCTTCACCGGGAGTGACCCCTTTAGCAAAACTAGAAAAGCCTCAAAATCATTCCATTTCAAAACTTCATTTGATTCTACAACGATATCAAGTTCTTTACGCAATAGGTTTTCAGAAAAACCTGACGTAGCCCTCCGTCATTTCAGATAAGTACTAGTCAGTATTCGTGCTACGTTTGTTGACTATGTTAAGGCGTAGTGTGCGGTAGCTAATTAGTGCTTATCTGTATAAGCATATGATGCGATTGGATTAGGGTAGTCGTGCGACTTTGTTGACTATGTTAAGGGTCGTGCGGGTGGGTTTAATTCAATCGGGAAATGACGGGTTGAACTTGACTAGCACTTATGATTTGTTGACTATGTTAAGGTCATATAGCTGCTAGGGGCAAAATATTATCGGGAATTTCAAGTGTTGAAATTTGCAATGAGATTGCATACCTTCTATGAGATAGTTGGATCCCGATACCCACTGCGAGTAAGAGTTACTCCTGGGAGAGTTTTACACATTACAATTAGCCGATCAAGTAGGTGTCTAGAAAGGTGTTAACGAGGTTACGCCTCTGGGAAAATGAGGTTTACATTAATTAGGTTCGTGCGAAAGCACGGGGGACCTCCCTCAAAGTACCGACACTGGCCTGGCTGAAAGATTGGCGAACTTGTAGTGTGTAATTAATCCCGGCTAGTCTTTCCTTTTAGGGTTTGAAGGAAGATTTGATAAAAAGCAGTGGGAGCCATCCTGATTAGATAAGATAATAACCAATCTGATCTTGCACGAGCATACGCTAAAGTGTTTTCTTCTCTCTCTCTCCAGGTAGCGACCATTTCATGCCCTAATAAAGATAATAATATGGATGTATTGACCGAACCCGCATGTTATACTGTGCTGGGGAACGTTGGTTCCGTTCATTCTTATAAGAGTTATAGGAATGAACAGGATATAGGGGAATACCAGGATTCCCATACCACCCGATTGAAGAAAGTACATGTTGATGTATTTTCTTCGGGTGTGTTCGTTACTGAGAACTGTTTCTCCATTTGCTCTACGTCCTGGGTATTAGATACCGGATCAGGATCCCATATATGTAATCAGTTACGTGGGCTTAGAAAAGGTAGAGAACTTGGAGAAGGTGATAAAGACATTAGAGTTGGAAATGGTGCAATTGTTGCAGCTAAGACTGTCGGGGAATATCACCTTGCATTACCAACTGGTAATACATTGGTTCTGAACGAATGCTATTACATGCCGAACCTGATATGCAATATTATATCGATTTCTTCGTTAAGTAAAGAGGGATATAATTTTGTATTACAGGACAATGTTATGAACATTTTCCGTAACCAAAAGTTAGTTGGATCAGGCACGTTGTGCAATGGCATTTATGTTCTAAATCAATCAACAGTTCTGAGTATAACAAACACACACAAGAGGAAGAGTTCAGAACTGAACGAATCTTTCTTGTGGCATTGTAGACTGGGTCACATCAATGCGACACGACTGGCTAAGTTGCATAAGGATGGGTATTTGAAACCATTCGAATTTTCATCTTATGACACTTGCCAGTCATGTCTCAAAGGCAAGATGACCAAAACTCCGTTTACGGGACACGGAGAAAGAGTTACCGAACTCTTGGGACTAATACATAGTGATGTATGCGGTCCCATGTCTACACATGCCAGGGATGGTTCTTCATACTTCATTACATTCACTGACGATCTCTCTAGGTTCGGGTATGTGTTCCTGATGAAACACAAATCAGAAGCTTTTGAGAAATTTAGAGAATATAAACAAGAAGTTGAGAACCAAACCGGAAAAAGTATTAAAATCCTTCGATCAGATCGAGGAGGTGAATACTTGAGCAATGAATTCCTAGATTTCCTAAAAGAGAATGGGATTCTCTCTCAGCTGACTCCTCCATATACACCACAGCACAACGGTGTATCAGAACGGAGGAACTGCACCCTATTAGATATGGTGCGCTCTATGATGAGCACAGCTGAGTTACCTATTTCCTTCTGGGGATATGCGCTGGAGACGGCTGCATACCTATTGAATCAAGTTCCATCTAAATCTGTACCTACCACACCATATGAGATATGGAGTGGGAAGAGACCATATTTTAAACGAGTTAAGATATGGGGTTGTCCGGCCTATGTCAAAAGGCAAAATCCAGACAAACTCGAGGCACGGTCAGTTCTCTGCAAGTTTGTGGGATATCCTAAGAATTCACAAGGATATTTTTTCTACCATGCTGAAGAACAAAAGGTGTTTGTTTCTCAATATGCCACCTTTTTAGAAAAGGAATTTCTTGAAAAAGAAATTAGTGGCAAAGTGGTAGAGCTGGAAGAAGTTCCAGATACACAAACCGTAACTGAAGATTTAGTGGAACCAGAAGATTCAGTAGCTCCCAATGAACCTCAGCCTCTCCGCCGATCTAGTAGGGTTCCTCGCCAGCCTGAGAGATACTACGGTTTTCTCATGGATGGAGGGAGCGAGGATTGCATCATGGAGGATGATGACCCAACTAGCTTCGAGCAGGCCATCACGAGTAGGGACTCAGTGAAATGGCTGGATGCTATGCGGTCCGAGATGGAATCCATGTACACCAACAAAGTATGGAATTTGGACGTTGCTCCTGAAGGGGTAAAACCCATTGGGAGCAAGTGGATCTTCAAGAAGAAACTTGGTGTAGATGGGAAAGTGGAGACTTTCAAAGCTAGACTTGTAGCAAAGGGTTTTCGTCAAAGACCAGGTGTGGACTATGACGAGACCTTTTCTCCAGTGGCTATGCTTAAATCCATCCGGATCATGCTTGCCATCGCTGCATATCATGATTACGAAATCTGGCAAATGGATGTTAAGACCGCCTTTCTAAATGGTGATTTAGAAGAGTGCGTGTACATGACTCAGCCAGAGGGCTTCGTAGACAGTGGGAGCAGCGGCAAGGTGTGCAAGCTGCTTAAATCCATTTATGGATTAAAGCAAGCATCGCGGAGTTGGAACATCTGCTTTGACGTCGTTATCAAAGAGTTTGATTTCGTCAAAAATCCAGATGAACCTTGTATCTACAAGAAGGTTGCAGAGAGTAAGGTTGTCTTCCTCGTATTATACGTGGACGACATACTCTTGATAGGAAATGATATTCCTATGCTGCAATCGGTCAAGCTCTTCTTATCACAAAGATTCTCAATGAAAGATCTTGGTGATGCCTCCTGCATATTGGGAATCAGGATCTATAGAGATAGATCCAAACGGATATTGGGATTGTCCCAATCCAGGTACATTGACACCATACTAAAGAGGTTTAGTATGGAAGAATCCAAGCGTGGGAACTTGCCCACGATCTCTGGAGTCACTCTCTCCAAAGAGATGTCTCCTAAGACTGATTTGGAGAGAGCTCGCATGCAAGGGATACCCTATGCTTCGGCTGTAGGCTCTATCATGTATGCGATGCTATGTACCAGACCCGATGTAGCATACTCACTAAGTGTAGTGAGCAGGTATCAAGCTGATCCTGGAGAGAGTCACTGGACAGCTGTGAAGAGCATTCTCAAGTACTTACGAAGGACTAAAGAGATGCTCTTGGTGTATGGTAACGGGGAACTCCAAGTAGAGTCCTTTACCGATTCGAGCTTCCAGAGTGATAAGGACGACTCTAAGTCGCAGTCGGGCTTTGTCTTTACCCTTTACGGAGGGGCGGTTAGCTGGAAGAGTTCCAAGCAGGAAACCGTGGCAGACTCGACGATGGAGGCTGAATACATCGCTGCCAACGATGCTGCCAAAGAGGCTGTCTGGATCAAGAAGTTCATTACTGAACTTGGAGTGGTTCCATCCATTGAACATCCAATACCTTTGTATTGCAATAACAATGGAGCGGTGGCTTTGGCCAAGGAACCCAGGTCCCATCAGCGATCCAGGCATATTCTGAGGCGGTATCACCTGATCCGGGAGATAGTTGATCGCCGGGAGATCGAGGTCAGGAGGGTTGACACGAAGAACAACACGGAGGATCCACTCACGAAGGCCATTCCCCAGACACAGTTTGAGAGACTCTTCGGGATGCTTGGTATGCGATACTACAGCAGCTGGCCCTAGTGCAAGTGGGAGATTGTTAGTTGTACGTATGCCCTAGAGGCCAGTATTGTACAGATGATGTATATTATATTGGATGCTTGGACATATATAGAGATGACTTTCTTGCTCGATATGATAGTATGCTATCTGGTTACTCTTTATCTTAACATGTACACTAGTCTCTTTAAACTGTCTTATAGTTACATGTTGATAAAGCCCTTAGGATATGTACTTGACTACCTGGACTGTGATGCAGATCATACTAGTGGGGACATGGTAGTCCATAAGTACATCCTTCAAGGTCCCTAGTCGGGTGTATCGAGACGGGGCATCGATATACCAGAGTAGACTAGCGTGTACGCTTCTCGTCCCATGAGATGGGCGATGGATGATCCCATATCCATTGGTGTTTGACATCAGAGATGGTGTACGGGTGCTCAGTGGAGACTGGGTACACTGGACGGACTCGTCGAGAACTCCCAGATGGTATTATACCTCACGTCGGATGGCAGTTCTCAGGTGACACTTGTACAGGTTAGTCTGTAGACCCGAGATCGTCATAGAGTCTTGTGTGATTCCCACTGTGCTTTGATCTCCACCTTACCACGTCCATGAGGGCGTGCAAAACGGTGGTCTTTGGGTACAGTCCCGAGTCACATGGAGGCAATGAGCGATAGGAGGGGTTTCGTCTCTCCCGGTATTGGGGGTTGATGTTGCGTTGTGCTCGATTGGCCGTAACAGGGAAGTCCCTGGCCAGGGCTGATTAGAGATTTGCTGGTAAGTGTTACCAGTAGTTTCTCGACCCGTTATGAGCCTCATATCGGCACGACTTATCGGTTATTGGGGTCTGACGTTTACCACCCCTAGACTTGATATGCGACATATCAGACGAACAGACCGGACTGTACGGTAAGTGTTACTGGTTGGATTCACAGGAGTGTGAGCGGGCTAGCTCGTCGATCTTCTGATCGCTCAATACCCGGATGGCCGTTACGTTTAGCAGACCGCTTGCGGCTTGTGGGTGCTTGATATGATCATCATCTGCTACCGGCGTATTGACGAGTCTTTAGAGTCTTACACAGAGGTTTCCTGGCTCAAGCGAAACGAAATAGGAGCGCATATGAGATATGTGCAGGACCGAGAATAATGCGTGTATGTGATACCGCATTTCATTCTCGCGATATATGTTTCGATTGGTTATATTCGATATGACCTAGTTATCGAATCATTGATTCGATAAATCGATACATTGGATTCTAGTCGGTTATGTGCGACATGACCGGATCATTGAATCAAATGTTGATTTAATGATTTAATGTAAAATTATATATTTGATATATTACTTTGCATTAACCAGTATTGGTTCACTTTAAATGGATTTTCTCACTTGATGTACATGTTGTATATGTGATATACTTTTGTGCACATTTTTGTATCATGTTTGATGATACTTGATAAAGTGGTTAAGTGTAAAGGATTAAACCATGGTTAAATGATCATTAGGGTTTTGGTTTTTCATTTATTTATTTGTTTATTTATTTGGAAAGGATTTAGTTAAGAATGGTGGCTTATTTTGTTTCTATGTTGAAGCTTTGACAAAGTCCACCATCCTTATCTCATGCTTAACCCTAACCATTCCAACTAACCTTAGTTTAATCTCTACACTTGACCATGGTCAAGATATGATAAGTATTCATATTAGTTTCTTTTTTAAAATAGAAGACTTATCATATTCTTGCTTTCTTCTCCTTCTTCTTCTTCAAGAAAAACTTGATGCCATCAATGGCATCTTGATTTCTAAAGTGAGAAATCCAATTCTAAAGTGAACCCACCTCCTATTTCTTCATCCTCTACCTCTTGCCAAGTGGTTTTGGGTGTTTTCTTCACAAGTTTCTCAACTTGGTGAAGTTGGAGCTTGAACTTGTGCAACCTCGACGTAGATCATCTTCGGCACGAAGCCGACGACTTAGTCCGCCCTATTCTCCGATGAAGCCGACGTTTGGGTTCGGGATTCGAGATGGACAGCGAGAGGACACCTACGTGGAGCTAAGGAAGTGGAGAACCGGATCTACAAAGGTTGTAGTCTCTCTCCTTTAGTTAAAGTGTTAACTAGTTTCGTATTTCGCCTAAACATCTAGTCTACGATCCGTATTAGGGTTTCTCGGCACCCATAATATTTTAAATTGGCATGGTTGATGCCTTGTGAGACCTCTTGAGAGTGCCTAGGAACCCTACATTTCCGAGACGGGGTCACTTGCTGACGTGTTTCCGAGACAGGGTCATTTGCTGACGTATTTCCGAGACGGGGTCATTTGATGACGTGTTTCCGTGACGGGGTCATTTGCTGACGTATTTTCGAGACGGGGTCGTTGGATGACGTATTTCCGCGACGGGGTCATTTGCTGACGTGTTTCCGCGACGGGGTTATTTAATGACGTATTTCCGCAACGGGGTCGTTGGATGACATGTTTTCGCGACGGGGTCATTTGCTGACGTATTTCCGAGACGGGGTCATTTGCTGACGTGTTTCCGCGACGGGGTCATTTGATGACGTATTTTCGAGACGGGGTCACTTGCTGACGTGTTTCCGAAACGGGGTCATTTGATGACGTATTTCCGAGACGGGGTCATTTGATGACGTATTTCCGAGACGGGGTCATTTGCTGACTCTAGGTTGTCTGTGAACCGTAGAGTCTTGGAACTGGGGACTTTACCGTGGCTCCGATTGGTCATGTCGCGTCCGAATCCTGCTGGAATGAGGAGGAACGCCGTTGGTGTTCTCTAGGCTGTAGATATTGCCATTGAAATCTGACTCTTTTTTTGACAGAGTCTGTCGGGAAATGTGGTTCCCTCTTTGTTTATGCCCATGAATCGTATACAGGGGTCAGTATGGACTCACTTGTAGGGCAAAAGTTTCATTCTTTAATTTTTTTTATTTCTTTCCGCGATGCTCTATCATTTCTTTTTATATCGCGAAGTCGCGATTGCCCAATCATTTCGGCTGTTTTTTGCGGTGCCCAATCATTTTGGCTATTTTACTTTTTTACTCGCTGCTTTTTATTGCGAGTTGCCCAATCATTTCGGCTATTTTTGTATGCATATCTTTTACTTGCTTATTTTGTTGCAAGTTGCCCTATCATTTCGACTTTTCGCCGCGTGTATGGAATTTGGGATCTGATACCAACTTAGCATCAATATCGCTGCGGCTGGAATATTGCCAGGAGCGAATCATCATTTGCCGTGAAAGGACTTTGGAATTTGTTACCGATTTAAGCATCAGCATCGCTACTATTGGAACATTGCCAGGAGCGAATCATCATTTGCCGTGAAAGGACTTGGAATTTGTTACCGATTTAGGCATCAGTATCGCTACTACTGGAACGTTGCCAAGAGCGAATCATCATTTGCCTCTGTCGATTCGAACAAAGGTGGCTTAGCAAACAAGGTTAGGATCCTGTCAACTAAGGCTTTTGAATTCATGAGCCATAAGAGTCTCATAAAGGTGTTTCTCCCTACGAGTCGTGAGGATCTCATAGGTGTATGTTCTCCTTAGAAGTCGTGAGGAATTCTAAGTGGTGGTCTCTCTTATAAGTCGTAAGGATCTTGCGAGAGTGTTTTCTTCTTGTAAATCGAGAGGACTTACAAGTGTTATTCACTAAGTGAGGACATTTCACGCCGTTGGTGGGACTCGGTAAGGCAATGATTATTTATGCCCGTGGATTGTATACAATGGTCGGTATTGAACTGCTTGTAGGGCATTCTGGGAAATATGATGGCTTAAGAACATGTTCAGATCCCTGTAGCTTAAGGCTTTTGAATCTTATGAGCCGTGAGGGTCTCATAAGAGGGTTCTCCTTACGAGTCATGAGGATCTAGTAAGTGTAATTTCACCTCAGGAATCGTGGGGATCCCTAAGTGTGTCGCTCCCTTATGAGTCATATGGATCTCACGAAAGTATTTTCTCCTTACAAGGTCGAGAGGACCTTGCAAGTGTGCACGATTTTTTTTCGAGTCCGATCCTTTTCGGGTTTTCACAAACTCGCCGGTAGCCCTGTTGTTTTTACTCACGGAGCCCTTTCGGGTTTTCATCCGTGCCCATTTCGCTTACGGACGTACCGTTCTTTTTATGTCTGCCCAAGGATGCTGCGGTTTGTAATAGTTTAAAGACGTTTCGGTCTGTCACTAGTTTTAGGACATTGCGGTCCATTGTTAGTTTAGGGACGTTTCGGTCCGTTGTTGACATTTTGGAGACAACGTTTTCGTTGGATACTACTTATAGAGTTTGGGCTTAGGAAGATAGCGAGTGGGCATAGGCGTCGTCATCTATCGTTGACCTAGGCCGTGACTCGTCAGTCGTAGTATTTTTTCAGGAACCGGCCGTTTATTGGCCTGAAGGGTCTTTCGCCATGCATATCCATGAGCAAGTAAGCCCCACCTTGGTAGACTTTGTCTATGATGTACGGGCCCTCATAGTTCGGCTCGAATTTCCCACGTTTGTCACGATTGAGGATCATATATCTCTTGACCACTAGCACGAGTTTGCCTTGGCGAAATGTTCTTGGCCTAGGTCGTCAATATAGCATTCGACGATTTCATGTATAAGGTCAGCGAAAATCTTTGTCAAGGCCCTCTGATAGGTAGCGCCAGCGTTCTTCAGACCGAAAGGCATCACTTTGTAGCAGAATATGCCCAGAGGAGTCCGGAAGGCGGTATGCTTCTGGTCTTCGGGATGCATCTTTATTTGATTGTACCCTGACGACCCGTACATGAAGGAGAAGACTTCGTGAGTGGACGTGTTGTCTATCATCAGCTCGGTAACCGGTACGGGAAAATCATCCTTTGGACAGGCCTTGTTGAGATCCCGAAAGTCCATGCAAATGTGCATTGTCATATTTTTCTTCATCACTGGGACAATGTTGGCGATCCAGTCGGGGTATTGAACTTCTTGGATAAAGCCGGAGTCGATTAGCTTCTTAACTTCGGCATTGATACCCATTTCAAGTTCGACCTGCATCCTTCTTGGTGCTTGTTTGACTGGCTTGACGTCCAGAGATATCGCCAATTTGTGGACAGCTATTTCTGGATCTAGCCCCGGCATCTCGGAATAGTTCCATACGAAGCAGTCTTTATACTGCATAAGCACGTCTTTTAGCGTAGCCACCTGTTCTTTAGACAGCAGCTCACTGACGAACGTAGGCAGCGGGTCGTTTACCGTCCCCAAGTCGATTTTCCTTAGGTTGTCCGCAGTAGTATGTATTCCATCTTCCAGCTCTTTTGGCGCCGGTGGAAATTCTGAGATCAACTCATCTTCATCCTTATTTTCGAAGCACCAGGGGAGGTCATCCATATTCTCGCGCTCTGCTTCTTCTGACAGCGTTATCACGTGGCAGGTACGAGACCATTTCCAAGACTGATGTTGATCTGGTTCTACTCTTGCCATATACGTTGCTTTTGGCTCGTGTTTTTGTGATGGGGTTACCCTCCAACCGTCGGATAGAGCGAACCTGACAAGTTGATACTGGTCTTCAACCCAGTTTTTGAACGTGAAGCAGTCTTCAAGAGGATGTCCTATCGCTCGGTGATAGGAATAATAATCCGGGTGATGAACCCCGTTTGCTTGATCGGGGTGCTGAGACTCCGGGAGTGTCATCATTTGATATTTCATGACAAGGTCAAATATTCTCTTTGTCTTGTCTTGAGGGAAGGAATATGCTCGACTCATCTTTTTCATAAGAGACGGATTCCAGCTGACCTTTTCTTGATCACGTGGCCTTTTGGATCCGTTTTTCCGCTGTCGAACGTTTTTTCCGTTCTTTGACTTGTTTCTGCCTCGGCGTCGGGCCTTTTTCTTGTCTTGGGAATGCATGGCGGGCGACGGCGAAGGGCATCATCATCCTCTGTAGCCTGCTAAAGAAGGCGTTACATCTTGGCTTTCTCGTTAATAGCCATTTCGCGGTTGTAGTCGTTCCGAACCTTTTGATTCGCTTCTCTTATTAGCTTGTCCATTTGTTATTCAAATGACGGACTCGATACTTTTATGGCAGGACCTCGTTCTGGTTCAACGTCAGCGTCTTTTAAAAGAACATCCTCTTCTTCATCAAGGTCTTTATGACACGGCAGTCATGGAATTATTCCCGTTTCTTGGACTGGACATATCCAAGCCCGATCGTTTCCATTTTTCCGTTGGGCAATTTTCGCTGCGTTCCGGGGACGTTCCAAATCCTGTTGTAGAATTGGGCCTGCCGCGCAGTTTGCTTAAAGGGTACGCCTTGGCATCTCAATAACCTTTTCAATCCCTTTGCGTAGTATCTGGGCAGACAGATTGGTTGGAGCCCGTCAAGCGCAGGTTCAGCACCCCGCCAGACTTCTCTCTCGACTTTAGTCTCCATGGATCGATAGAATAGGACCGCCTTTTCACCTCTTCGCCTGAGAGGGACGTAGAATGTCTGCAACTCTTGCACACTAAATGTCTCCAGCGCGTCAAGCTCTCTGTAGTGCCGCCACGGAACCACGGCGATTTGCAAACTCCGGTCTGCTCCAACGAAGGTTTGCATCGATGGGCGAACGGAGAATATGGCGTTGGTTTCATCTTCGGAGTCGCTGCCAAAGACCAAAATCGGTGTAGATAGTCCGGGATTATCATTCCGCTTCTGAGGCTGTCCCGGGTAGACTATCTCTTCATCCTCCTCGGTATCTCTTCCAAATGTAGGAATGGGAGTGACGGGTTTCTGTTTAAGCTCTGGCTTATGACACTTCTCTATGTTTTCAAAGTCTGGTAGGAAGTACTTGGCGTCTTCATATTTTCAGACTTCGTTCACAGAGAATGGGTTTAGCTCCCCCGTTACGGTGTACTCGAGACCATCTTTGAAATACTTCATACACTGATGTTGTGTAGAAGGGAAGATGTTGTACTCGTGTAACCAAGGCCGACAAGTAGAGCATTGTAGCAAGTCCTAGCGTCGATGACATGAAATTTGATGTCTGTGACGAGAAACCTAAAGCACAATGTCAGTATCACGGACCCGAGCGTTTGCGACGAATGCGAGTCAAATCCAGAGATAGTGATTCTATCTCGGGCTAAATGCTGAACGCTCATGTAGATTTCTTTTAGCACCTGCAGGTTGAGAAGGTTGACAGAGGACCCATTGTCAACAAGTATTTTCCCTATTTTGATGTCATGGCAGTTTCCAGTGACATATAAAGGGCGGTTGTGGTCGCACGTACCAAGGAGAAGATCCCCGTCGTTAAATGTAATGTTAGCCATGTGGACTTCTGCCAGCTCATCTTGCATTTTCTTCTCTGCGATGAAGGCCTGGAACTGATCGGGTTCTTGTAACGCCTTGACCAAGGCATCCCGTGCTTCTTTAGACAGAAAGAGGGCATCCGATATGCTTAGTTGTGAGGGTATCTTCCTCAAATGAGCAAGGATATTATAATCCACCTTGTTTTTCTTAGGCGGGTCCTTGGCTGCGAGCTCTTTGATGACCCCATCATCGAAGGCAATCTCCTCATGGATTTTCTCCTTCCCCTTGTCTTTTCTGTTCGGACCTTTGTTTGAAGGTCCGAGATTCTTTTCAGACAATGTGCGATTACGCAGCTGAAAGTTCTCGCGGTTCTTCATCTCTTCTTCTCTTTCAGAGGGGGATTCCTTAAAGAGGGGGTCAAGGGCCATTTCTTCGTCAGAATCGCTCCCGAAGGTGAGGACTTGAAGTTCCGGTCTTGTCGGGGTGGCATCCACCATGTGACAGTTACCAGCTGTTCCTTTACGCTCATTGGTCATGCTTTTCCGCTCCCGACGAGCCTTGCGCTTCAATCGCTTGAACTGTTGTCGATGGGCGACGTATTCCTGCCACCACTTCTTAAAGGCATTACACTCTTTGGTAGAGTGCGTGATCCTCCGATGGTATAAGCAGTAGTTTGGATGCCTATCCGCTTCGTCAAGGTGTATGCTGCCAGGACTATTTCCTTTGAAAGGTGGTAGCTTCCTTCTCATTGATAGGGCTTTAGCGAACCGTTTCCTCGTCTTAAGCCTGCTTCTGTCTGCCGCGGGCGTGCTTCGATTTGGTTGGAGTGCTTCAACCTTTTCATCCTGTCACCGATGTTTAGCCTTTTCGAATATGGCCATTTCACGCTCTCGATCAGTTTTGCTCCTCTGACGGGCTTCGTTCAGCAACATGTCAATCATCTCGTCTGATGGTTCCAAGAGTTCTGGTTCTGGATCTGCCCCCAGTTTCTCTGCATCAGGAGCTTCTTTGCCCTTTATTGACGAGTGAGAGATCATGTGGCAGCTCACCAAATAATCTTTGGGCTCTTCTGAAGAATCGTCTCCTTCATCACTGTTATCGTCTTCATTCTCAAGAACATGCTTGAAGAATTCGTCTAATGTAATTGGAGTCCATACCTTCTGGTTATATTCTTCCAGTGTATCGATGTATTTCTGCAAACCTGTACGGTTGTCGTCGGGTTGGACGGGCTTCTTGGCCTTCTTCTTCTTCTTTAAAGACTTCAGAGGCTTGGACTGAAGGTTCTATCCACCATCACCAACTTTCAGCATTAGGCGCGGCTTTAGCATCCCCTCAATAATCTCAGGCTCCAGCGGGCTCTTCCACCTAATCGCCGGACATGCTTGAAGGTCCTTCAGTATTCTTTTAGTTTTAGCTGAAAGGGCCACCTCCCATGGGGCTTCCTCTATAAGTGAGCATGATGCCCCCGGCGTGTCCACCTTTTTAGGAGCGTGCGGTTGTGGCGGATTCACCCTCCAGTTTTTAGACAGCGCGAACTTGCCCTGTTGGTACTGGTCTTCGATCCAATTTTTGAAGATGTAACAATCTTCGATTGGGTGACCCAATATTCGGTGGTAAGGACAGTAATTGGGGCTGTTAACGTCGGCTGATTGCGTTGGGCGTCTCGGCTCTGGCAGAGTGATGAGCCTGTTGCACAGCGCTAGCTCGAATAATCTCTTCGTCTTATCCCGAGGAACGAGTAAGGGCGTCTCTTTTATCCAAGTGATCGCTGTTTATCGTTTTGATGAGCAACCGGATTCGGGCCACTCGTTTGTTGCTGAGCGTTGGTGACGAAGGTCACTTTCCCTTTCCCCTTTTCATTCCGAAAATCTGTTTTCGAAGAGGATGGCATATGGCCCATCTGGTCCATTTGGGCGAGCTTTTCGATCAAGGCCTGGAAAGTGGTCGGCTTGAAAAACATCATGAATTGGGAAATGGTCGCTTGAGGGTCGAGGGTCCCCACGAACATGCCCACGGCTGGAGCTTCCTCTATGGGCTGTTCACACTTTGACCACAGGTTCCGCCACCGAATGGCGTACTGAATCCAGCTTTCTCCCAGCTTCACTCTAGAATTAATTAGTGCGGTGATCGGGGTGCGCTCGCTAGCACTTGCGAATCTTTGTGTAAGCAGTAGCTCCATTTCTACAAATGTCTTGACAGAGTCATTCGGGAGCTCGGAGTACTATTCGAATACTGTCTCCGACAAACTGCCAACAAACTGGCGAAGCAGCAGTTTATCGTCACCCCTAGTATTACCGCACAAGGCTCTGAATTGAGCAACGTGCTGGTGTGGATTACCCCTCCCCTTATACGCATAGAATTTAGGGATCATATATCCCGGCGGGTACTTTATTTGATCGTACCAACTCGGACAGGGTCGTTTAGTTTTGATGATTTGGCCGACCATTTCGCTCGCCTGATGAGCTCGTATCTGTTGAGCTATATAGTCGTCAAGGGTAGCTTTCGAGATCGTCTCCTCTTTGGCTGCTGAAAAAGCCAGAAGAGGGTTTGATGTCTCCCCTTTGTCGTCTTCAAGGATAATCGGAGGGTTTTCAGTTGGAGGATCCGGCTGTATCATCATCCCGACCATATCTTGAAACAGAAGCGCCATTTGCTTTATGTTAGCCGCTTGTTCTGCGGCCTCTTTGTCTTTCTTCTCGAGCATTCTTCGGAGGAATTCGACATCAGTTTCCTGCTTCCGGCGTTGCTCCGACGATGTCTCCGGGCTTTCTTTTGGCCCAGTGAGGGCGGCCATCTTTGTCAGCATCTCCTGGAGCTTTTGCTGTTGTTGCTCCCGAGCCTTAGTTACTGATCGTGCAAGTGGTCGATGACCCATGGAGGTACTGCTATCCTCTTTCCCGGAAGCCATGTAGATGGTGTGCACTACCATGCCCCCAGACTTGGGGTGTTTGGATTCAGTGCCCCTAAGATTTGTCTCTGTTAGTTATGTATATGCCCTAGAGGCTATTATTGTATATATGATGTATATTATAGTGGATGCTTGGATATATATATATAGAGAGAGGACTTTCTTGCTCGATATGATAGTATGCTATATGGTTACACTTTGTCTTAACATGTTGACTTGTATTGGTTTACTGTCTTACTCTCACATATTGATAAAGCCCTTAGGATATGTACTTGACTACTGGGACTATGATGAGATCATACTAGTGGGGCCAGGGTAGTCAACGAGTACATCCTATAACTGTTCCTAGTCGAGGGTGTATCGAGACAGGACATCGATACACCAGAGTAGACTAGCGTATACGCAACTTGACCCATATGATGGGCGAAGGATGATCCTATATCCATCGGTGTTTGACATCAAAGATGGTGTATGGGTGCTCAGTAGAGACTGGGTACACTGAACGGACTCGCCGAGAACTACTAGATGGATTTATGCCTATCGTCAGATAGCAGTTCTCTGGTGACACTGGTATAGGTTAGTCTGTAGACCCAAGATCGTCATAGAGTCTTGTGTGATTCCCACTGTGCTTTGATTTCCACCTTACCACGTCCAAGAGGGCGTGCAAAACGGTAGCTTTTGGGTACAGTCCCTAATCACATGGAGGTAATGAGCGATAGGACGGGGTTTTGTCTCTCCCGATATAGGGAGTTGATGTTGTGCTGTGTTCGATTGGCTATGACTGGAAGTCCCTGGCCAGGGTTGATATGGAGTGCTACTGGTAAGTGTTATCGGTAGTTTCTCGACTTGTTATGAACCTCACATCGACACGACTTATCAGTTACTGGGGTCTGACGTTTACCACCCCTAAACTAGATATGCGACATATCAGACGAAGAGACCGGACTGTATGGTAGTGTTACCGATTGGATTCACAGAAGAATGTACAGGCTTTCTTGTTGATCTTCTGATCGCTCAATACCTGGGTGGCTGTTACATTTAGCTGACCGCTTGCAGCTTATGGGTGTTTGATATAATCATCACCTACTGCCGGCGTATTGACGATTCTTTAGAGTCCTACACAGAGGTTTCCTGGCTCAGGCAAAACGAAGTAGGGGCACATATGCGATATGTGCGGGATCGAGAATAATACGATATGAGATACCGTATTCTATTCTCGCGATATGATATATCAGCCGGGTATATGTGATATAGCCGGGTCATCGGATCAAGTGTTGATTCGATGAATTGGTACATGTTATATTAGTCGGTTATATGCTATATAGCCGGATTGTCGGATCAAGTGTTGATTCGATAATTTAATGTATAATTATATATATGATATATTACATTACGTTAACTAATATAAGCTCGTTTTATTGATTCATTTTCTCACCGGATAATACATTGATATATATGCGATATATGTTAATTGTATTATTTTCTTTTGTTACAAAATATATTGTATATGTGATATATAATATTATAACAAGTTAGGGTTACGCAACATGGTTGTTAAGTTTAAACTAAGTTAGGGTTTGGATTTGGGTTAGCTTTTGGGTTAGCATTTTCATGAAGCTTCATGAAGCTTTTGACTTTTGTTTTCTAGCTTGATATTTTGTGAAGATATTTGTTAAGTCAACCCAAACCCTTAACTATAGTTTATTCTCTACATGAGTTAAAGCCTTCATTCTTAACTCATGGTTGCAATTGTAACCACAACAATAATTCATTATTCATCACAAAAGCTTTCTTCTTCTTCTTCCTTGAAAAAGTTTTCTAGCTTTTTGTGTTGTGATGATCAAAAGTGAGAAATTGAAAATAAAAGAGAGCAAAATTCCTATTTCATCATCCTCATCTATTCTAGCCACTTAGATTAGGGTGTTCACTTCTCTAATAAGTTCATTAGTGAAGTGTAAGCTTGGGTTAGAGATTTTTAAGGTAGATCATCTTAGATCAAGAAGATTTCAAGCAAGCATGGATCATTCGACTTGTGAAGCCTCTCTAGAGTCTGGGAGTTCATGGATTGCGGCGAAGGGACTACTACTCGGAGCTTATGAAGCGAAGGAACGGACTACAAAGGTTGTAATCCCTCTCTCTTATATGTAAAGTTGTTTACATGCAAGTTAACCCTAATTCTCTAGTTAAGATCTTGGTTAGGGTTTGTTTAGCACCCCAAAAATTTTAAAGTAGCATGATTGATGCTTGCCAAAACCTTCACAAGGTGTTATACTAACCCAACAGTGGTATCAGAGCCAAGCTAGAGCATTATGCGTTGTCTAGACGAAGTTTAAAGTCCGATCGAACCCCGAAAACCCAAACGAGACCACTTCTCTGGAAATTTTTTCAAAAGTTGAAATTTTTCATATTAAAAATACTCAGAAAATCATGCAGGGAATTTTATGGACCCACCTGAAGAACGAGTCCCTAACTCGCTACAGTGACCGCGCAACCGCAGCCAAAACCTGGTTTTGGCGGCGGTTCCGCGGCGCCACTGTGGAGGCTTGGAACGGGCCCTTCAGCGACGGTCCGTAGGTGATAAGGCATGCTTCTTGGAATTTTTATTTTCTGCTCAAGTGTTGAACTTACTGGGGTATTTTGGGAATTCGTTGGATCGATCGAATTGTGTAACTTCGCCTAGATATCTGTGTTGTGATACAATATGCGGAATTCATTTAGTTAGGCATGAAATCCGTAATATGTGATATTTCGGGTTTACGATGTCTAAAGAGATTGTGGATTCTAAATATTGTAGTTTTACATTTTCTTTTCTGTGACCGTAAATGTAATATGTGGTATATCGCCGTTTTCGTCGCTATAGATCGATGACAATTGTGATAGGCATATTTACTTATGTTGATGACATGTGTTGTTATGTGTTGCTGTGATATGTTATATTGGATCGTCGTGTTTTGAATAGCCGGGGGTTTTATGTGAGATGAGGGTTTTTATTTTCATTCATGTAAAATTTATTGTATGTAATATTCTTTTATTAGGGCACTTCCGGGTTGAGGATGATGTCACCTTTGTATATTATTTACTTTTCCGCATTAGGATAGACCCGAGGAGGGGAGCACAAGTAACCGGGTTTTAGGGTCCAGTAGGAGGCCATCTTGAGGAGTCGAGACCGGGTCTCTTAACCCTAGAATTGGCAGGGTTGCTTGCCGCTCTCGTAGGGGTCTAGGGATGTGGGTTTGGTTATTCATCGCGACTGTGAAATCCGTGTTTTATATAGGCTCGATATAAAGTACGGACGTCCTAGTATATCCAATATTTCATATGTTATCTTCTGCTGCAATGTTCTGTGATGAGATCATATTACCGCCTTAGACGAATGCTTATACTATATATATATGATGATAGATAAATATTACTGCTTTCGTTTCTTCTGTGATGTTTAGGAAGCATAAATGATGGGATTTATTAATGAGATTAATAAAAGAAAAGAAATCTAAAGGATGTTGTAGAATCAAATTTTCAAAAAGGGTAGCTGTAGTTTTTGCTTTGCATAGTAGTATATGTGATATACCCTGCACCTTATTCGATGAGGAAAGAGCCGAGATCCCTTCACCGGGAGTGACCTCTTTAGCAAAACTGGCAGATACTACAAACTCACGGTTTAGTTTTTGATTGCTTCTATAGTTCTTGCTTTGCACAGCGGTATTTGTGAAATATCCTGCACCTTATTCGATAAGGAAAGAGCCGAGATCCCTTCACCGGGAGTGACCTCTTAGCGAAACTAGAAAAGCCTAAAAAACACTCCTTTTCAAAATCGCCTGTTTCTACAACGATATCAAGTTCATTACGCAATAGGTTTTCTGAAAAACCTGTGTAGCCCTCCGTCATTTCAGATAAATCCTACTTAGTATTCATGTTGCGTTTGTTGACCTTGTCAAGGCTCAGTGTACGGTAGCTAATTAGTGTTTATCTGCTAAAACATGAGATTTGATTGGATTAGGGTATTCATACGGCCTTGTTGACCTTGTCAAGGGTCATGCGAGTGGGTTTAATTCAATCGGGAAATGACGGGTTGAACTTGACTTGCGATTTATGGTTTGTTGACCTTGTCAAGCTCATAGATCGCTAGGGGCAGAAAATTATTAGGAATTTCAAGTGTTGAAATTTGCAATGAGATTGCATACCTTCTATGAGATAGATGGATCCTGATACCCACTGCGAGTAAAAGTTACTCCTGGGTGAATTTTACACAGGACAATTAGCCGATCAAGTAGGTGTCTAGAAAGGTGTTAACGGGGTTATGCCTATGGGAAAACGAGATTTATTTTAATTAGGTCCATGTGAAAGCACGGGGAACCTCCCTCAAAGTACCAACAATGGCCTGGCCGAAAGATTTGCGAACTTGTAAGGTGTAATTAATCCCGGCTAGTCTTACCTTTTAGGGTTTGAAGGAAGATTTGATGAAAACAGTGGGAGCCATACTGATTAGATAAGATAATAACCAATCTAATCTTTCAAGAGCATACGCTAAAGTGTTTTCTTCTCTCTCTCCAGGTAGCGACCATGTCAGGCCTTAATCAAGATAATAATATGGATGTATTGACTGAACCCGCTTATTATACTGAGCAGAGGAACGTTGGTCCCATTCTTTCTTATAAGTGTTATAAGACTGAGCAGGGAATAGGAGAATATCTGGATTCTCACGCCGCCCAAACGAAGAACAAGCATGCTGATGCATCTTCTTCGGGTGTGTTAGTTATCGAGAACTGTTTCTCAGTTCACTCTACGTCCTGGGTATTAGATACCAGATCGGGATCCCACATATGTAATATGTTACGTGGGTTACGTAAAGGTAGAGAACTGGGAATGGGTGATCATTTCGTAAGAGTAGGGAATGGTGTAGATGTTGCAGCCAAAGCAGTTGGCGAATATCACCTTGTGTTACCAAATGGTAATACATTGGTTCTGAACGAATGCTATTACATTCCGACCCTGATATGCAATCTTATATCAGTTTCTTTATTGAGCAAAGAAGGATATATTTTTGTAGTATAAGATAATGTTATGAACATATTCCTGGATCAAAAGTTGATTGGATCAGGATCGTTAAATAATGACATATACGTTCTCAACCAAACTACAGTACTTAATGTACAGAACACACACAAGAGGAAGAGTTCAGAAATGAATGAATCCTTCTTGTGGTATTGTAGACTAGGTCATATCAATGCGACACGGCTAGCTAAATTGCATAAGGATGGATATTTGAATCCGTTCGAATTTTCATCTTATGACACTTGCAAGTCATGTCTCAAAGGCAAAATGACCAAAACTCCATTTAGTGGACACGGAGAAAGAGTTACAGAACTCTTAGGGCTGATACATAGTGATGTATGTGGTCCCATGTCTACACATACCAGGAATGGTTCTTCCTACTTCATTATATTCACTGAGGATCTCTCAAGATACGGACATGTGTTCCTGATGAAACACAAGTCTGAAGCTTTTGAGAAATTCAGAGAATATAAGCACGATGTAGAGAACCAAACGGGCAAAAGTATTAAGATCCTTCAATCTTATCGAGGAGGAGAATACTTAAGCAATGAGTTCCTAGACTATCTAAAAGAGAATGGGATTCTCTCTCAGCTTACTCCTCCTTATACACCACAGCACAACGGTGTATCGGAGCGGAGGAATCGCACCCTATTAGATATGGTGCGCTCTATGATGAGCAATGCTGAGTTGCCTATTTCCTTTTGGGGTTATGCGCTTGAGATAGCAACATACCTATTGAATCAAGTTCCATCTAAATCTGTACCTACCACACCATATGAGATATGGAGTGGGAAGAGACCTTATCTTAAACGAGTTAAGATATGGGGTTGTCCGGCCTATATCAAAAGGCAAAATCTGGACAAACTCGAGGCACGATCAGTTCTCTGCAAGTTTGTGGGATATCCGAAGAATTCTTATGGATATTTTTTCTACCACAGTGATGAGCAAAAGGTGTTTGTTGCTCAACATGCCACCTTTTTAGAAAAGGAATTTCTTGCAAAAGAAATTAGTGGCGAAGAGGTAGAGCTGGAAGAAGTTCCAGCACCACAAACTACAACTGAATATTTAGTGGAACCAGATGATTCAGTAGTTCCCGACGAACCCCAGCCTCTCCGCCGATCTAGCAGGGTTCCTCATCCACCTGAGAGATACTACGGTTTTCTCATAGACGGTGGGAGCGAGGATTGCATCATGGAAGATGATGACCCAACTAGCTTTGAGCAGGCCATCACGAGTGGGGACTCTGTGAAGTGGCTGGATGCAATACGATCTGAGATGGAATCCATATACACCAACAAAGTATGGACTTTGGAAGTTGCTCCTGAAGGGGTAGAACCCATTGGGAGCAAATGGATCTTTAAGAAGAAACTTGGTGTAGATGGAAAAGTGGAGACTTTCAAAGCTAGACTTGTTGCAAAGGGTTTTCGTCAACGACCAGGTGTGGATTATGACGAAACCTTTTCTCCGGTGGCTATGCTTAAGTCCATCCGGATCTTACTTGCCATTGCTGCATACCATGACTACGAAATATGGCAAATGGATGTTAAGACCGCTTTTCTAAATGGTGATTTAGAGGAGTGCGTATACATGACTTAGCCAGAGGACTTCGTAGACAGTGGGTGCAGCGGAAAGGTGTGCAAGCTGCTTAAATCCATCTATGGGTTAAAGCAAGTATCGCGGAGTTGGAACATCTGCTTTGATGTAGTAGTCAAAGAGTTTGACTTCATCAAGAATGTAGATGAACCTTGTATATACAAGAAGGTTGCAGAGAGTAAGGTTGTCTTTCTCGTATCGTATGTGGATGACATACTCTTGATAGGAAATGATGTTCCTGTTGCGCCATGGCAGCGCCCCGGCCTCGTATTCGAGGCCAAAATGCGGAATTAAAATTTTTCCTTACTCGGAAACCGGCGCTACCGCGGACAATGAAAACCCGGATCGTTTACCATTAACCTAATGCTAGCAATCAAGAGATAGGGTGAGAAGTATACCGAGTGATCCGAGTCCTCCGGTCTTCATCTCCACTCTGATCTCCTCGCGGGATCTTCGTCCGTCTCCTCCTCGTCGGAAAGGGCACCACGAAGCCGGGTACTTTTACGGGCTCCCACCTCAATACCGAGGCAACTCGGACGCGAAGCTGGCGAATCGACGCGTCCAAGATTTGCTGTAGGAAGTGTGGTGTAGAATCATAGTCTCTTTTGGGGTTTGTTGCCATTTGTGGATGATGGAGGAAACAAGACAAGAAAAATGGTGCTTGCATTTTTCTTAACATGAAATGAGATCAAGAAAATGAAACACTCTCAAGGATGAAGATGAAACTCTCTTCTTCTCTTTTCTTTCTCTCTTTCTTTTTTCAACCATGAACAAAACTCTCTCTTCAAGTGAGAATAAAATGGTGGAGCAAAAACAATATGATAGCAAGAGGGAGGTGAGTGTAGGAAATGAAAAGAGGTGACCACATCCTAAAACATAATCATAACCAAAACTCAAATCCAAATCAAATCCATTCTTATCACCATAAATGCATGAAAAGCAAAGATGCTTATCATATCAACCCTTATGCAAAAAAGGCCTCCACAAAGTGTTATTTGCAAAACTGCAAATAACCCCCTCCATCAGAAAAGTCCGGCCGGGAAAGAACAAAGAAAAACCGGCCGGAACGGAATGCAAACTGGCAACTCCAGAAAACTGGTCCCGTAATAAATTACAGGAAAACCCCGATACTGTGCATACACACCCGCATCTGTATTCCGACCGGATACAAATGCAATGAGACAAAATCTACACTGTACTAAACTAGTACCGGCTTAAACCAAAGCCGGCTAGTAAAATCCGTTCGATCCTGATCCGTGCAATACCGCACGTATCTGATCGAACCCTGCCATATAACTATACGGCCACTAGTACAAACTGTCCGATCCTGATCCGTGCCATACCGCACGTATCTGATCGGACCCTGCCATATCTCCATACGGCCTCTACAGCGTTTCGCCCGAAAGCTTGAGTAACTGTAAGTGTGGTGGACTCTAAAGACTCGTCAATACTATGGCTGTGGATTTAACCACTGGCACGTCAGAGGTATAAGCCAATACGTGACGGGCCACCAGCTATTGACCAAAAGGGACGTCGATGAGGAAGCTCACCCCGACACCCAACTGAGCCTGTCAGTGACAATATCCGTACAGTCCGGTCCGTTCGTCTATGAGTATCGCATGGCGGGCCTAGGGGGTTGGTAAAAGTCAGACCCCCAAAAGCGGTACAAGTCGTGTCGGAGTGTAGCCCAGAACGCCCTGAGATACTACTGGAATACCTACCAGTAAATCTCCTGCCTCGGCCGAGGGCTTTGCGTAATGGCTCTCCTAGACACAGCGCGACCTCACCCCCAATACCGGGAGAGACGAACCCCTGAAGATCCGCTCACTGCCTCCATGTGGCTCGGGACTGTACCCAACTAAAACCTGTTTGCACGACTCCTTTGAGCCGTGGTAGGGTAGTAATCAAAGCACAGTGGGAACTCACACGAGACAAATGATGATCTCAGGTCGATGAACTAACCTGTACACATGTCACCTGGGAACTGCTATCTGACGTATGGTATAAACCCAACTAGCAGGTTCCCGGTGAGTCCTGTCCGGTGTACTCATAACCCAATGAGCACCTGTATACATCTTAGGTGAACCAACTGACACCAGTGGCTTGTGAGACCGGCCACCGCCCCTCGTCGGGGTCTCGACTGTATACACTAGTCTACTAATGGAGTATCGATGCCCTGTCTCGAAACTCCTACGACTAGGGACCTTTTAAGGATGTGCTTATAGACTACCAGCTCCCACGTATATGATCGCCATCATACTGCTGGTAGTCAAGCAAGAATCCTAGGGGCTCTATCAACGTGTAATAGCGACATGTCAGGTCACCTAAAGCAGTACACGATGATAAAGATAAACCAGATAGCATACTATCATCTCGAGTAAGACTGTCCTACCGGGATAGGTCCTCCCTCAATCATTGCAATCACGTGCCTGTGATCCAATAATTGACTCTGAGGGCACTATCTCCAACAATCTCCCACTTGCACTCAAGGCTAATTATTGCGATGTCGCATACTCACAGCCCGTGTGATACCGAACACCCAACTCCTCTACTAGTCAGTCTCACAAAACCCGTTTGGGAAACTATTGCGTTCGAGGAATAGCCTCAGTGAGTGGATCCGCAGAGAAGTTTCTTTCTATGTCTCTCTATATCTCAAGTTCGCGGAGAAAACCATCTCCCGAAATGAGCAATACCTGTCTTAGAACGTCTGGATGTCTGATGGGACCTAGCTCATAAATGAACTCCAAATCCAAACTTCTTGGACTGTATCGTCAACTGAACTTAATCAGTATCCTGCGCCATGCCACCCTTAGTATTGCCTTGGACCACCTGTCCAAAATACTGCCCCTCGTCAGAGGGAAAACTAAAACTCTGACAACCTCCTTGTCGTCCATGTCACCTTGGAAGCCTGGAGTGATAACCGTATCCTAAAGGAGGCAGCCGTTATCATATCCCTAGAACATTCACTTATGTTCTAAAACTGCTTCCGACTGTTTCTCCAGGATTGGATCAATATCAACTTATTGCATCTACTGCAAGAACAACATCTGGTGTGGTACTTGATATCTCATGATTGACTCAATTGCCTAAGCAAGTGATCTGCCAATCATGAGTATCCCTCTCCCCTTTAGTCTATAAGACACCTTTAGAGAGGGTGACTCCATTACCTGCAGGTGTACTACCGTGCCAGGAGTCGTCCATTCTAAATACTCTTAGAATGCTGTCAAAGTACCCTGATTGGGAAACCACCCAAATCTAGATCTAAAACCATAGATCTAGTAACCAGTATGTCTGATATAATATCCAAGTCCCTTGTGGAGAAACCACTGTGTGACGACCAAAGTATAACCGATCGTAGTATAGGAATATCACTTCCTACTACCTTCTCAACAGATCCACCCCTTATTCTGATGACGTCAAACCTATGACTGTCACATCAGAAATAGATGATCTATCTCCGCTACATCTGCTTTAGTCTATAAATAGACATAAGCCTGATGTCCACCAATGCTTCCGCTGCTCCCACTGACTACGACAACCCTCTGGCAGAGTCATATAGACGTGCACTTCCAAAGCTAGTTTAGAACGACGCTATACTCATCCTCCTGCCGGGTCTCGCAGCCTGGAACAACAGCAATGGCAAGTGTGGGTAAACAAGAACTTCCCTGTCACCGTCCTTGAGGCTACCGTAGTACCTCTCGGGTGCCTGAAGTTACCCACCTTATCTGCGGAGTGGCCAATGGAATGTCAAATCAGATTGAATCTTTAGGTTCCTTATTAAATCTTCAGTAATCGTTTGCGGTTCTGGAATCACTTCCAGTTCTACCATACTCCCACTGCTGTTTTTTTGAAAAAATCCATTTTTAATAAAACTGTGGCGAGTCTAGAACAATATTTCTATTGATCTGCCAGATGGTAGAAAGTCAAACCTCGTCATAGCCTGGGTCGACCCACAAACAGCCATTACAGAAACGTGCCTTGAGTTATCCGGAGTCTGGTTTTAAGCATAAGCCGGACAACTCCCCGTACCTTAACATCGTTAAGATATGAACTGTTCTATATCCAATATAGAACCAGAGGCACTGATTTAATTGAACCAGATTCAAATCATGCAGCTGTCTCCAGTGCATGTCAACTAAATGGAAGGAGACCGATCAGCGTTACTCAACTTAGGAATGCTTCCAATTATGAGTAACCTGAAAGAGAAGCAACTTCTCTTTATCATTACTATCAACTGAATACCATACACAAGTATCTACATCTTCGATCACTTTGAAGAATCCCGATACTTGCTACACCTGGTTCTCTACTCTATTCAAATACCTATAACTCCTCAAAACTTAGACCCTGTGTTTCCACGAAGCACATGTCTAAGAACTAGAGAAGTTAAAAGTAAACAGAATATAGTATGAGGACCAACCCCTCTGTCCTAATGGACACTGGACAACATACAATACTCTGTATAAGTCCGCTGAGTCTAACAACTCTTTTACTGTGTGTCGTAGGTTGAAAACTATACTTATGGTTAAGAAGAATTACACCGCTGTTTAATGCTCCTTACCTAACCATCCACTGATATAGGTAAATGTCATCGACATAATATCAAAAGGTATATCTCACTCTATGAAAATAGACGTACAGATATATTAATTTGAAATTGGTGCACAACAGCGGATATTCATAACCAAATATTTGCCGACCCGCAAACAGCCCAGGTGATCTCCTCAAATATCACCGATTACAACGAATCCCGATATAATGAGGATGATCACCCAATTCCCAATAACTTACTCCCACTCATCATCTGTAAAACCATACAGATGTGAGAATCAAACCTGGTAAATACATACCCTGGAGTAAGTATCTAATCGGGAAATCAGTTTTCTATTAACAGTACACAGTGAAACTGAAACATTGGAATGTTTCGTTGGGGTATCCTGGTATTCCTAGTAATGCCTCTTCCATTATCCAGATTCACAACTGTAACCGTATATCTCTCTGCCATCTCTCCAAATCCCTTTATATGTCTTTAGTCATTTCCTTCTGTACACCCCTTTAGGCCAAATGGTTTTCTTCTTTCCCTACCGTTCGGCACCAGCCTATGGTTTGGAAGAAGACTATCCAAAAAGCATAAAGGGTGTACTGTCCTAATCCTAGGAGCACTCGCAACGCGAGAGAAGGTGAAGATAAAAGACACCTGAATGTACTTTATTCCTATTTCTCCTGAACCAGAGTCCATCCCCGAACTGGAACAAGTTCCTTTCGAGTTCGTATATAACCATACGATGGATTATCCAAAAACTTAGGATCTTCGTAGTGATACGGAGTGTCCTGGAGAAATACAAAGGTGATTTAGGATTGGCGAAGAAATACTCGGTTTGGTCGTGAATAGCAGTCGCAATTTACTTTGCCCTCTTACTAATCCCTTCCTTTGTCTTAACTTAATACCTTCTGCACACCATCGTTATGCTAATTGGTTTTCTTCATTCCACACCGTTCGGCACCAGCCTAAGGTTTGGAAGAAGACTATCCAACTTGCGTAATAGGTGTGCTATCTCCTAAACCAAGGAGTACTCAAAACTTGAGAGAAGGTAAAAGGGAAAAGACAACTGAATAATCCTATTCGTTTTCTCCAGAACCAGAAACCATCCTCGAAGTCCTTCGAGTTCGTATCTAACCATACGATGGTTTTGTCCAATGGAAGTGGACGTTCGTAGCAATACGGGGTGTCCTGGAGAAAAGGGCAAAAGTAGGAGTGGCAATGAGGTTTGCAACTCTGACAATCCAAAAGCCAGTGTTAAGAAGGTTCGGTCAACTTGGTCACTGAGTCAAAGTCCAGGGTCGGGTCAATGGTCCCTGCCAAAGAGAGAGAGAAAAGAAACACTCAGCGTGCACTCTAACCAAGATCAGAATGGTTATCACTTTTTCTAATCAGGAATCCTCCCACTGTTCCTCAAATTCTCCTCCAAACCTGAAAGAAGAACTAGTCGGGGTCACCCGAGGAGTAAACTAACTCATCAGTGGGAATCGGGATCCAACTATCATCGCATGATAACTTGACGGAATCCACTCAAGTCACCACACTCCAGAAGGTATGTGCATGCCTGGCAAGTTTCAGTTCTTTTGAAACTCCCGATGAGATTTTTACCCCTAGGACCCAAGTGACCTTGACGAATAATCAACAAATCAAAAGGTCCTAGTCAAGTTCAACCCGTCATTATCTTGATTGCGTTAAACCCACCCGCACGACCCTTGACGAATAATCAACAAAGTCGCACGACTGTCCTAACCAATCCACATATCCATGCGACAGAATAGCACAACAAAGCTACCGCACACTACGCCTCGGCGAATAGCAACGACAAACGTAGCGCGAATACTAAGCAATACTAATCTGAAATGACGGAGGGCTACGACTGGTTTTTGGCGAAAAACCTTTAACGTAATGAACTTGATATCGTTGAAGGAACTGGATAACCTTTTATAAAATATAGTGACGAAAACCTTTACTAAAGAGGTCACTCCCGGTGAAGGGATCTCGGCTCTTTCCCCGTAGAATGAGGTGCAGGATATTCCAACTGAATACCACGATGCAAAGCAAAAGTAATCGGCTATAGTGAAGTTAATGCCCTGACGCAAACTTCTGTCCAAGGGGTCACTCCCGGTGAAGGGATCTCGGCCCTTGCCTCGTCGACTGAGGAGCAGGATATTCCAAATGAATACCACGATGCAAAACAAAAGTGAACGTCCTTGCAATAACAGCATTTTGAAAAATGTTCCAACAACATCAGATTAGGTTTGTTTATCTTGCATTGATCCGAATCAACGCAGTCCCATCAATTAAACACACCACAAAGAACGAAAATATACTGACGTACGTATATGCCATCCGCATTCGCCACTGGGTCCCGTCATCACCCGTTAGGTTAGCTAACTAACGGCAGAGCGGGGACTGGACTAGCGCGGATGAAAAACATATACAACATCTACTAATATATATACCAATATATTATATTTCGCTCAAGGCGTGATAAAATGCAACATCACAGAAATGTACAGCATCACAGAACAATACAGATATCTGGAAGCCCCGGGTTTCACAGAGCCGCTGCTGAAACCCGACGTTCCCCTGGTCGTGTGGATAGCCTGTGCAATGAAAACCTAGACCCCTACGGGCGCGGCAAGTCACCCGCCAAAACCTGAAGCCAGGCAGCCCCCTTCAGCACCGTGAATGGACCACCCAGCACTTCACGGAATCCGGTAACTTGGGCACCCCTCCTGGGTCAACCTGTACCCCCTACGAGTGCGTCGAACAGCCCGCCAATCCTGGAGTGAAGCCCCCTCCGTCCCAATGCCATGAGATGCGGGCTTGTTGCCCTCCAGAACCCGGCTATCCGTGCACCCCTCCGCGGGGTAACCCTAGTACAGAAAGTAAAATATACATATACCGGGTACATCGACCGCAACCAGGTCATGCCCCAAAAGAATAATACAAACAGGCAGTGACGGCAGTCCACATGTCGGACGCTCGCCCCGCAATATCAAATGTACATAATACAACAAAACTGCACTAGCATTGCATCCAGGCTATCCCCCACGACCGATCCGCAACATCACAACATAAACATAGAACATCAACGTGAAAATCACGTTCGCAAATCCGTCTAACCGGGCTATAGCAGTTAGACCGGATTTACCGATCAAGTGACATTCACGGTCGCAGATATAATGTAAATACTGTGAAAAATGTGTTTAAAATTTTCCGATTGACCAAAAATTAACAAGTGGGCCCCCAATCAAAACTGTAGCACTCACAGAAAACTTGAGCCCAATTTTAATATTCCAAAACCCCTAATTTCAGCCCATAAGCCCACTGCAAAAAAATAATCACACGATCCCACAATACTGCGGCGGAAGCGCGGCCAAAAGGGTGTTTTGGCCGCCCTTCCGCGGTCGTACGGAGGAGTTGTGTCACCAAATTTTTGCAGTGTTCTTAAGACTCCCTGCACATCATTCTGAGACCACCTGAAAAATTTTTAGACTTCAAAAAATTTCGACAGAAACTGATGTGCTAGAAAAATACGGTTTTTGGAAATTTCGGTCGATCGGAAACGCAAACACATCAAACGAAGCTAGGTAAGGTTAATGGCGTGGCTCTGATACCATGTTGCGCCCCGGCAGCGCCCCGGCCTCGTATTCGAGGCCAAAATGCGGAATTAAAATTTTTCCTTACTCGGAAACCGGCGCTACCGCGGACAATGAAAACCCGGATCGTTTACCATTAACCTAATGCTAGCAATCAAGAGATAGGGTGAGAAGTATACCGAGCGATCCGAGTCCTCCGGTCTTCATCTCCACTCTGATCTCCTCGCGGGATCTTCGTCCGTCTCCTCCTCGTCGGAAAGGGCACCACGAAGCCGGGTACTTTTACGGGCTCCCACCTCAATACCGAGGCAACTCGGGCGCGAAGCTGGCGAATCGACGCGTCCAAGATTTGCTGTAGGAAGTGTGGTGTAGAATCATAGTCTCTTTTGGGGTTTGTTGCCATTTGTGGATGATGGAGGAAACAAGACAAGAAAAATGGTGCTTGCATTTTTCTTAACATGAAATGAGATCAAGAAAATGAAACACTCTCAAGGATGAAGATGAAACTCTCTTCTTCTCTTTTCTTTCTCTCTTTCTTTTTTCAACCATGAACAAAACTCTCTCTTCAAGTGAGAATAAAATGGTGGAGCAAAAACAATATGATAGCAAGAGGGAGGTGAGTGTAGGAAATGAAAAGAGGTGACCACATCCTAAAACATAATCATAACCAAAACTCAAATCCAAATCAAATCCATTCTTATCACCATAAATGCATGAAAAGCAAAGATGCTTATCATATCAACCCTTATGCAAAAAAGGCCTCCACAAAGTGTTATTTGCAAAACTGCAAATAACCCCCTCCATCAGAAAAGTCCGGCCGGGAAAGAACAAAGAAAAACCGGCCGGAACGGAATGCAAACTGGCAACTCCAGAAAACTGGTCCCGTAATAAATTACAGGAAAACCCCGATACTGTGCATACACACCCGCATCTGTATTCCGACCGGATACAAATGCAATGAGACAAAATCTACACTGTACTAAACTAGTACCGGCTTAAACCAAAGCCGGCTAGTAAAATCCGTTCGATCCTGATCCGTGCAATACCGCACGTATCTGATCGAACCCTGCCATATAACTATACGGCCACTAGTACAAACTGTCCGATCCTGATCCGTGCCATACCGCACGTATCTGATCGGACCCTGCCATATCTCCATACGGCCTCTACAGCGTTTCGCCCGAAAGCTTGAGTAACTGTAAGTGTGGTGGACTCTAAAGACTCGTCAATACTATGGCTGTGGATTTAACCACTGGCACGTCAGAGGTATAAGCCAATACGTGACGGGCCACCAGCTATTGACCAAAAGGGACGTCGATGAGGAAGCTCACCCCGACACCCAACTGAGCCTGTCAGTGACAATATCCGTACAGTCCGGTCCGTTCGTCTATGAGTATCGCATGGCGGGCCTAGGGGGTTGGTAAAAGTCAGACCCCCAAAAGCGGTACAAGTCGTGTCGGAGTGTAGCCCAGAACGCCCTGAGATACTACTGGAATACCTACCAGTAAATCTCCTGCCTCGGCCGAGGGCTTTGCGTAATGGCTCTCCTAGACACAGCGCGACCTCACCCCCAATACCGGGAGAGACGAACCCCTGAAGATCCGCTCACTGCCTCCATGTGGCTCGGGACTGTACCCAACTAAAACCTGTTTGCACGACTCCTTTGAGCCGTGGTAGGGTAGTAATCAAAGCACAGTGGGAACTCACACGAGACAAATGATGATCTCAGGTCGATGAACTAACCTGTACACATGTCACCTGGGAACTGCTATCTGACGTATGGTATAAACCCAACTAGCAGGTTCCCGGCGAGTCCTGTCCGGTGTACTCATAACCCAATGAGCACCTGTATACATCTTAGGTGAACCAACTGACACCAGTGGCTTGTGAGACCGGCCACCGCCCCTCGTCGGGGTCTCGACTGTATACACTAGTCTACTAATGGAGTATCGATGCCCTGTCTCGAAACTCCTACGACTAGGGACCTTTTAAGGATGTGCTTATAGACTACCAGCTCCCACGTATATGATCGCCATCATACTGCTGGTAGTCAAGCAAGAATCCTAGGGGCTCTATCAACGTGTAATAGCGACATGTCAGGTCACCTAAAGCAGTACACGATGATAAAGATAAACCAGATAGCATACTATCATCTCGAGTAAGACTGTCCTACCGGGATAGGTCCTCCCTCAATCATTGCAATCACGTGCCTGTGATCCAATAATTGACTCTGAGGGCACTATCTCCAACAGTTCCTATGCTGCATTCGGTCAAGCTCTTCTTATCACATAGATTCTCAATGAAAGATCTAGGTGATGCCTCCTGCATTTTAGGAATTAAGATCTATATAGATAGATCTAAACGGATACTGGGATTGTCCCAATCCAGGTACATTGACATCATACTAAAGAGGTTTAGTATGAAAGAATCCAAGCATGGGAACTAACCCACGATCTCTGGACTCACTCTCTCTAAAGAGATGTCTCCCAAGACTGATTTGGAGAGAGCTCGAATGCAAGAGATACCCTATGCTTCGGCAGTAGGCTCTATCATGTACGCGATGCTATGTACCAGACCCGATGTAGCATACTCACTAAGTGTAGTGAGTAGGTATCAAGCAGATCCGGGAGAGAATCACTGGACAGCTATGAAGAACATTCTCAAGTACTTGAGAAGGACTAAGGAGATGTTCTTGGTGTATGGTAACGGTGAACTCCAGGTGGAGTCCTTTACCGATTCGAGCTTCCAGAGTGGTAAGAACGACTCTAAGTCGCACTCGGGATTTGTCTTTACCCTTAATGGAGGGGCGGTGTGTTAGAAGAGTTCCAAACAGGAAACCGTTGCAGACTCGACGATGGAGGCTGAATACATCGCTGCCAACGATGCTGCCAAAGAGACTGTCTGGATGAAGAAGTTCATCACTGAACTTAGTGTGGTTCCATCCATTGAGCATCCAATACTTTTGTATTGTGATAACAATAGAGCTGTGGCTTTAGCCAAGGAACCCAGGTCCCATCAGAAGTCCAGACATATTCTGAGGCGGTATCACCTGATCCGGGAGACAGTTGATCGCCGGGAGATCGAGGTCAGGAGAGTTGATACGAAGGACAACACTGCGGATCTACTCACGAAGGCCATACCCCAGATACAATTTGAGAGACTTTTCGGGATGTTGGGTATGAGATACTACAACAGCTGGCCTTAGTGCAAGTGGGAGATTGTTAGTTATGTATATGCCCTAGAGGCCATTATTGTACATATGATGTATATTATAGTGGATGCTTGGATATATATGGAGAGGACTTTCTTGCTCGATATGATAGTATGCTATCTGGTTACATTTTGTCTGTTGACTTGTATTGGTTTACTGTCTTACTCTCATATGTTGATAAAGCCCTTAGGATATGTACTTGACTACTGGGACTATGATGAGATCATACTAGTGTGGCCAAGGTAGTCAATGAGTACATCCTATAACTGTTCCTAGTCGAGGGTGTATCGAGACAGGGCATCGATACACCAGAGTAGACTAGCATATACGCATCTTGACCCATATGATGGGCGATGGATGATCCCATATCCATCGGTGTTTGACATCAAAGATGGTGTACGGGTGCTCAGTAGAGACTGGGTACACTGAACGGACTCGCCGAGAACTCCTAGATGGATTTATGCTTATCGTCAGATAGCAGTTCTCTGGTGACACTGGTATAGGTTAGTCTGTAGACCCGAGATCGTCATAGAGTCTTGTGTGATTCCCACTGTGCTTTGATTTCCACCTTACCACGTCTAAGAGGGCATGCAAAACAGTGGCTTTTGGGTACAGCCCCGAATCACATGGAGGCAATGAGCGATAGGGGGGTTTCGTCTTTCCCGGTATAGGGAGTTGATGTTGTGTTGTGTTCGATTGGCTATGACTGGAAGTCCCTGGCCAGGGCTGATATGGAGTGCTACTGGTAAGTGTTATCAGTAGTTTCTCGACCTGTTATGAGCCTCACATTGACACGACTTATTGGTTACTGGGGTCTGACGTTTACCACCCCTAGACTAGATATGAGACATATCAGACGAAGAGACCGGACTGTATGGTAGTGTTACCGATTGGATTCACAGGAGAATGTACAGGCTTGCTTGTTGATCTTCTGATCGCTCAATACCTGGGTGGCTGTTACGTTTAGCTGACCACTTGCAGCTTGCGGGTGTTTGATATGATCATCACCTACTGCCGGCGTATTGACGATTCTTTAGAGTCCTACACAGAGGTTTCCTGGCTCAGGCAAAACGAAGTAGGGGCACATATGCGATATGTGCGGGACCGGGAATAATACGATATGGGATACCATATTCTATTCTCGCGATATGAGATATCGGCCGGGTATATGTGATATAGCCGGGTCATCGGATCAAGTGTTGATTCGATGAATTGGTACATGTTATATTAGTCGGTTATATGCTATATAGCCGGATTGTCGGATCAAGTGTTGATTCGATAATTTAATGTATAATTATATATGTGATATATTACATTACGTTAACTAATATAAGCTCGCTTTATTGATTCATTTTCTCACCGGATAATACATTGATATATATGCGATATATGTTAATTGTATTATTTTCTTTTGTTACAAAATATATTGTATATGTGATATATAATATTATAATAAGTTAGGGTTACAAATGCAACATTGTTGTTAAGTTTAAACCAAGTTAAGGTTTGGATTTGGGTTAGCTTTTTCATGAAGCTTCATGAAGCTTTTGACTTTTGTTTTCTAGCTTGATATTTTGTGAAGATATTTGTTAACCCAACCCAAACCCTTAACTATAGTTTATTCTCTATATGAGTTAAAGCCTTCATTCTTAACTCATGGTTGCAATTGTAACCACAGCAATAATTCATTATTCATCACAAAAACTTTCTTCTTCTTCTTCCTTGAAAAAGCTTTCTAGCTTTTTGTGTTGTGATGATTAAAAGTGAGAAATTGAAAATAAAAGAGAGCAAAATTCCTGCTTCATCATCCTCATCTATTCTAGCCACTTAGATTAGGGTGTTTACTTCTCTAATAAGTTCATTAGTGAAATGTAAGCTTGGGTTAGAGATTATTCAAGGTAGATCATCTTAGATCAAGAAGACTTCAAGCAAGCATGGATCATTCGACTTGTGGAGCCTCTCTAGAGTCTGGGAGTTCATGGATTGCGGCGAAGGGACTACTACTCGGAGCTTATGAAGCGAAGGAACGGGCTACAAAAGTTGTAATCTCTCTCTCTCTCTTAGATGTAAAGTTGTTTACATGCAAGTTAACCCTAATTCTCTAGTTAAGATCTTGGTTAGGGTTTGTTTAACACCCCAAAAATTTTAAAGTAGCATGATTGATGCTTGCCAAAATCTTCACAAGGTGCTATGCTAACCCAACAGTCTCAGACACAGGGATCTTCTCCAGCCTTCTCTTTTTATGAACGGTCAAAGTCGAGAGGGCCGTTGCAACAGGCATCCATGACACCTTCTGCGGTATGGCTGCAGGATGGTCCTCCTCTTGCCGAACCTTCATTTTCTTCTGTCGGCGGGAGTAGTCTCTGTCAATCACAGAGTCTTGGACCCTTCGCCAGACCCTATGGATTTTGGAGGACAACGGCTGAGGGGGTTGTTCTAACTCCGCCTTTGTAATATTTTCAACAGGTGAAAAAGACCTTTTTAATACGGCAGTTGGAGAGTTCTTGCGCACCCTCCTGAGCAGCTCAAAGCTGTTCCCAGTTGGAACAGCAGCATCAATTTCCACCATTGGAGCTGGTGGAGTCAATCCAGAAGGAGAGCTGCCCCCAGCCTTCCTTACTCAGCGCCAGTGACGACGTCGAGCATGCCTTGTGGATGGTATTGGCTTAGTTACGGGGGTGGCTTCATCATGCCCCCTGTTCTGGTGAAGAGCTGCTGTTGGTGCCAGCCTATCGAAGACTGACGTCCGCCGAGAAGAAACATCCAACCCATCGAAGACTGACTTTCGGGTAGGGGAAGCATTTTTAACGACCCCGCCTGCAGCAGGAGTTGGAACGGCCAGTCTTGTGAAGACCGATCTCTTAGCAGGAGAAGCCCTTTTGACGACTTTGTCCATCGGAATTGGAATGGCTATCCGCTTCGGGATAACTCCTTCAGGTATTGTAGGCTTCTTTATGGGCCCACTGGAACTTAGGCTCAGCCTGTCGAAGACTGATGCAGTAGACTTGGAATTGGACGACCCGTTGAAAGGGGTCGTCGTAGTGGCAAGCCGATCAAAGACCGACTTCTTTGGAGCTTCCTGCGACGGCACTGGAGCGTTGAAGCTCATTGGCGGGAGCATGGTCCCAAAGAACAGTCCAGTGGTTGGTTGAGTCACCTGTTCCACTGGCATGGCGAAGAGAGAGGCCACTTAGGGCCCATAGGTTACTCCTCCAGCGAGGACGGAGTGTAAGTTGCTGTTGTAGTTAGTGCAGCTGGAGGCCATTGCTCTTCTTTTCTATGCACGGAGCAAGGCACCAAATCTTAGTACCTCGAATTCAGGGGCAACCATATTAAACCACGATTTGATCGCGAACACGACACACGGAGTGTGGAGTGGAAAGAGGAAAAGGTCCCACCGAGCGTGCTCAAATCTGTTTACCGCCGAATTCTCCGTAGTCAAATTCAGGGGAAGTTGCTATTTGGTTTTATTCGTCCACCTCTCCGAAGATGCCAAATTGATTTATGGCACCGTATATCGAAGGTTTGGACAAATGCGGCCGTTGTAGCAGATTTCGTCGGATTCCCCCTTATTCTGAGGGGTTTTTTTATTGTGGGGATGCTCTTCCCTGTAGGTGCAAGCCCCTGCAGTTAATTACGTTACCGCATCGCGGTAACCAATTTCTCCTGCTCCAGAAGGTCACTTCGTGTCGTGTGCGTTTGTTTTGTTTTTGGTTGCCCGTGGATCGTATACGGAGACTAATTTATGTTGTCGTCCGTAGGGCGTGGATTAGTCCAAATCCATATTTTCTTAGATTTGGGTTTGGGTTGGTTTAAGGATCGTTAGCCTTGTTTTAGACTAAGATCAACTCAAACGTTTGTTGAGAAAAAGTTAGTCTAATTTTAGACTAAGATCTACTCAACAGGATTTTCTTTAGTTTATAGGGACATTGCGGTCCGCGATTTAGTTTTTAGGGACGTTGCGGTCCATTGGTTTTAAGGACATCGTAGTCCATGGTTTAAAGACATCATAGTCTATGGAGTTTAGTTTAGGGACGTTGCATTTCATTGGGTTTAAGGACAACGTAGTCCATGAGTTTAAGGACCTCATAGTCCGTAAGGTTTAGAGACATCGCAGTCTGTATGGTTTAAAGACATCGTAGTCTATGGAGTTTCTGGTTGTCGGGACCCGCCACCTCTCTGAAGACGTTGAAGAATTACAACGACACATATCAGAGGTGTGAAGAGATGTACCCTTAAACCAATGTGGGTTGGGAGGTCTGTAATCAGGTTTGGGACTAAGACCAATTAAAAAGATTACGAGCACATGGGCTTGTTTGACCTGAATTAGGGACTTGTGGCCAATTTGGGCTCAGTCCACTCATTTTTGAATAAAATGTTGAACATTTGTTTGGACTCAGTACACTCAGTTTTGAATAAAATGTTAAACATTTGTTTGGGCTCAGTCTCTTTTTGTTCAACAATGCTGAGCATTGATTTGGGGTTCTGACACTCCTCTTTCTTTTTGTCTTTTATTGAGTCTTGAACACTTTTTATGGCGCTGGGGCTTTATTTACAGAACACTTTGTAATTCCTTAGCGCCCACGTGAGGAGCACGTGGAGCGCTTGGCGCTGAGCGCCAGACTTGAAGCGTTAAGGCGCTTCTTATTAAATAGCGCCCACGTGAGGAGCACGTGGAGCGCCAGACTCGTAGCGCTAAGGCGCTTCTTTTAAAATAGTGCCCACGTGAGGAGCACGTGGAGTGCTTGGCGCTGAGCGCCAGACTTGGAGCGCTAAGGCGCTTCTTATAAAATAGCGCCCACGTGAGGAGCACGTGGAGCGGTTGGCGCTGAGCGCCAGACTTGGAGCGCTAAGACGCTTCTTTTAAAATTGGCAGCTTTGATCAGTCCTGTGCTCTGAGAATTAAATTCTCAGTTTATAAGAGACTTTGTCTCATGGATTTAATAACTAAGTTCTTCTTTTATGAGGAGATGTTATGATCTCTTCTGTTTTTGTGAAAAACTTTATCTTGTAGATCTGTGATCTAGAAAAAGAACTAAGTTCTTATGATGTGAGAGTTAAACTCTCAAATATGGAGGAGATGTTATGATCTCTCTTCTTTTTATTTACCTTGAAGAAGGTTCTTCTTCTTAGAGCTTGCTCTTCTTTTTTTCTTTTCTGAGAACTTGAAACTTATAGGGAGGTTTTTCCTGTGCAAGACTTGAAGTCTTGGGTCTTTTATATAGAGGAGGCTGATTTGTTGAATCAGTTAAGGAGATCTCTAATTGAGAGATCTCTAATTGATTTTGGGATGTTTCCTACCATTGAATGTTTGGTCCAAGGGCTTCTATTTTACAGAAGACATTTTTCTTGTTTTTAACAAGATTGAGGAAATATTTTCCCATACAGAACTTATTCTTTATCTTGGTGATTTTTAATCACCATTGGATCTTTGGTCCAACAGTGCTCTGATTTACAGAGCACAATCTCTCTTGTTTGGAGGAGTATTTCCTCAATAGAATTTTATTCTGGTAATTTGATGATTTATCATCTTCGTTGGTTCTTTGATCCAAGGGTGGAGAACATTTAGTTCTAGCGCTGGCGCTCTCATGCTTTGCACGTGAGGCGCTGCCTCAGAGTCTTTGACTCTTGGCGCTAGCGCTCTCGTGCTTTGCATGTGAGGCACTGCCTCAGAGTCTTTAGCGCTGGCACTCTTGGCGCTAGCGCTCTCGTGCTTTGCAGGTGAAGCGCTGCCTCAGAGTCTTTAACTCTTGGCGCCAACGCTCTTATGAGGCGCTGCCTCATTTCAGATTTCAAATTTTGAATAGAGTTTTGCTCTCTGATTGGGGGAAACACCACTGTTTTAAATGATATGATGGACGAGTTGTATGTTGGCATGCACGATGATATCGCTTCGGATGATGCGGTTCCAGATGCCGAATCTGCGATGTTTTTTAAGTATGTGGAGGATGATAACCTTTTTATGAGGGTGCGACAATGATGAAGTTTGGTTGGATGGTTAGCATGTTTCATCTTTGGCGCAACAAGTCAGTCAATAATTTTCTAAAGATAGAGAAAAAGGCTTATCCGAATTCCAATCTTCCTGCCAATTTTCAAGAGATGAAAAAGATGATTGCCGACATCGGTTTCAGTTATCAAAAAATAGATGCATGTCCAAATGACTGCATGTTATTCACGACAGATGATGATAAGAACAATGTAGAACTTGTGGGGAATCGAGGTGGATCTTACTTAAAAATCCCTCAAGGTACAAGGAATCAATTTCTAAAATTCCGGTGAAGGTGCTACTCATTTTTCTATTAAGAAAATACTACATAGGTTATTTCTGTCATCTAAAACTGCCGAACGTATGACATGGCATGCATATGGCTGCAAGAAGGATGGAGTTTTACGACATCCCGCTGATGGTGAGGAGTGGCAAAGATTTGACACTCAATTCTAGTGTTCGCTGCAGAAACTCATAATGTGAGACTTGGATTATCGGCTGATGGCTTGGAACCGTTTAAGGGAGGCGCATCTCACAGCATATAGCCCGTTATACTAGTAGTTTATAACCTCCCGTCGTAGATGAGTATAAAAAAATCTTACATTTAAATGCCTTTGTTGATCCCTGGAAGCAACTCTCCTGATAATAACATCGATGTTTATTTAAAGCCGTTGATCGATGAGTTGAATGAGCTGTGAGAGACCGGCATCATTGTTTATGATGTCCACAGAAAGAAGAGATTCACATTACACGCGGCGCTGCTTTGGACAATAAATGATTTCCCGGCATATGCCATGTTGTCAGGATGGAGTACGAAAGGTCACCGTGCTTGCCTCTGTTGTCAAGAATACACCGTCTGTGAAACGCCAGTAAATCGAATTTCTTGTTATACTGGACATCATCGTTGATTAGATGTTGATCATCGTTATTGATGCAATGGAATCAAGTTCAATGGTGAGCAGGAGCATCGGCCCTCTCCTCTTGAGCTAAATGGGAGAAAGGCGTTTGAGGACGTAAAGAACATCAATGTTGTTTTCGGTAAGAAGCAAAAGCATACTATTCCAAATGAGATATCAAATAACTGGAGAAAGAGATCCATATTTAATGATTTGCCGTATTGGTGATTTCTTAATCTTCGTCATAACTTGGACGTCATGCACATTGAGAAGAACGTCTGTGAGCTCTTGCTGAGTACCCTGCTGAATACCAAATTCAAGAATAGAGACACACTTGCAATACGATAATGGTTTGCTACAAAGGATTTGCAGCCAGAACTGCATCCAATTTCGAAAGAGAATGGTAAATGGGCGATTCCACCAGCAAAGTACACGATATACGATAATGAGAACCTGAGTTTTCTTAAGGTACTTAAATAAGTAAGGGTACCGGATGCATATTCTGCGAACATCAGTAAATGCGTAAACTTGAAAATGAAAACCCTCGTCGGCCTAATGAGTCACGACTGTCATGGGATTGTTCTCGCTAAAATCTTCGGTCAAGAGCTATTTGTTCCTGTTTACACCGGTTTAAGTTTCGTTTACAGATATGTGTGAAATCGGGCTCATTCGTATACGCACATACACACATCAGAGGAAGAAAAGGTGTTAGAAAGAAAGCACTTGGGGGGTCAACGACAAAAAGAAAGCATTTAATTGAACATTTTATTCTACAAGAAATAGATCACCAGACATGGGATCAAAAGTACAGGGGTTCACAAAACTATGGATAAAATTCTCTAGCTCCCTCTCTGCCTTCTCCACCATGTCAAAGCGGCGATCTTCACGAGGAGTCGCTTCCCATCGGTCAGCGCCGTGCCCATCAGCGAAGGCAGACATGATGGCCCGCTGAGCCCGTATCTGGCTTAGCAGCTGAACAGAGCGATCCCTCAGAGCCGTGGTGATCAAAAGTTCCTCATGAAAGCACTCGATCTTGTCCTCCGCTGCGTCGAGTATCGCCGGAGTCATCTCTGCTGGATGAGGGGGAATATCATCGAGCACGGACAAGAAGACCATCCGGAGCCAAATGGAGCCGATAGGGAGAGGAGATCCTCTACGAGTCAAGAGCTCGTGCAGCACCGTATCGCATTGGTCATCCATAAGAGCAGGGTTTGCCAGATGGGCAGCAAAACGAGGAATAATTTCCTTAATAGGCACCTCCCATGGCTGCCGGCGAGCATGTAGATGATTACAAGCCATAACTCTTCTCTGTTAAAATAATTCTTTGAAAGTGAAAGAGAAGAGAAGTATTGCTTCAGATTATGAAGGGAGACATTTAAGCCTAGGCACAGAAAATGTTGTGCATGATGGAACCATTTCCAAGCATTTGACTTAGGAAAAGCAAAGAAAGAAGGCGAAAAGACACCTTCAGTAAAGAGGCAGCGCCTCAAGTGCCTTGCACGAGGGCGCCAGCGCCAAGAGTTAAAAACTCTGAGGCGGCGCCTCACGTGCCCCGCACGAGGGCGCTGGCGCCAGAACTAAAATTTATCTGCCGTTGGATCAAAGATCCAACGGAGATGATAAATCATCAAAGCACATAATTAAATTCTGGTTGAGGAAATACTCCTCAAATCTTCCTAAACAAGAAAAATCGTGCTCTGTAAAACAGAGCACCGTTGGATTAAAGATCCAATGGTGATTAAAAATCACCAAGCTACAGAATAAGCTCTGTAGGGGAAAACATTTTCCCCAATCTTTCTAAACAAGAAAGATTATGCTCTGTAAAACAGAGCACCGTAGGATCAAAGATCCGATGGTGATTAAAAATCACCAAAATACAGAATAAGCTCTGTATGGGAAAATATTTTCCCCAATCATTCTAAACAAGAAGGATTACCGTTGGATTAAAGATCCAATGGTGATTAAAAAATCACCAAATTACAGAATAAGCTCTGTATGGGAAAATATTTTCCCAATTTTGTTAAAAACAAGAAAAGTGTCTTCTGTAAAACAGATGTCCTTGGATCAAAGATCCAATGGTGGATAAAATCCCCAAATCAATTAAGAAATCTCTCAATGAGAGATTTTCTTAACTGAATCAACAAATGTACCTCAACTATATAAAGGCTCCAAGACTTCAAGTCTTAGAGAGAGGAACCCCCCATAAGCTTCAAGTTCAAAAAGAAGAGTAAGCAAAAAGAGCTTTCAGAGAGAAGAAAGAAGAAGAAAACTTTTTTCAAGCTAAATAGAGATCATAGTGTCTCATTTGCATACCCAAGGGTTTAACCCTTATAAAAGAACATAGTTCTTTCCTTGGATCTGAGATCCATGAGACAACTCTCCCATAAATGAGAATTTAATCCTCGTGGGGATGAATTTGTTCTTAGGGATTGAAGATCCAGGGGAGAACAAAGAATTGAACTCTTCAGAAAAATGCACAAAGAAGGAAACAGCGCCGAGCGCCTTACGTGCCCCTCACGTGGGCGCTGCTTAATAAAGAGTGCTTAGCACTCAGTGGTTGGCGCCCAGCGCCGAGCGCCTCACGTGCCCCTTACGTGGGCGCTGCTAAAATAAAGAGTGCCTAGCACTCATCGGTTGGCGCCCAGCGCCGAGCGCCTCACATGCCCCTCACGTGGGCGCTACTAAAACAAAGAGTGCTCTGCACTCAACGGTTGGCACTCAGCGCCAAGCGCCTCATGTGCCCCTCATGTGGGCGCTGTTTAACATAAAGCACTCTGCAAACAGAGCCCAGCGCCATAAATAGTGTTTAACAGTCTATAAAAAACAAAGAAATAGGGTGAGAGTCAGAGCCCATATCAATGCTCAGCATTGTTGCATATAAAAGAGACCGAGCCCAAACAAGTGTTTAACACTTTATTCAAAACTGAGTGGACTGAGTCCAAGTTGACCAAAAGTCCCTAATTCAGATCAACCGAGCCCATGTGCTCACATTTTTTCTAAATTGGTCTTAATACCAAACCCAACTACAGATCTCCCAACTGACATTGGTTCAATGGTACATCTCCCCACACCTCTGATATATGTCGTCGTAATTCTTCAACGTCTTCAGAGAGATGGCGGGCCCCGACAACCAACAGTTCTATGGACTGTAATCTCCTTAAACTAGCCCATGGACCGTAATGTCCTTAAACTAGCTATGGACCGTAACGTCCTTAAACTAAAACGACAGAGCCCAAATGCTCTTTCGTTGGATCAAAAATGATCCCGAACCCCCGTTAAGTAGATCTTAGTCCAATATCGGATTAATGTATCCTTAACAAATATTTAAGTTGATCTTAATCTCAAAGGTTAACGATCCTTAAATCAACCCAAACCCAAATATAAGAATATACGGATTTGGACTAATCCACGCCCTACGGGCGACAACACAAATTAGTCTCCGTATACAATCCGCGGGCAACCGAAAATAAAACACATACACATGACACGAAGTGACTTTCTGGAGCTGGAGAAAGTGGTTACCGCAATACGGTAACGTAATTAACTGTAGGGTTTGCGCCTGCAGAGAAGAGCGTCCCCACAATCAAAAACCCCTTGCCAGCGAGGGGGAATCTGACGAAGTCTGCTACAACGGCCGCATCCATCCAAACCTCCGATACACGGTGCTATAAATCAGCTTGGTATCTTCGGAGAGGAGGACGGATAAATCCAAATAGTATCTGCCCCTAAAATTCAGGCCAGACGTCCTAACATCCCGGTTGCGTCTTTCGGCGGTAAACAGTGATCATGCAAAAATTGTTGCCCATTGCTATTAGAGCGTTACCAGATAACGACGTTGTATCAGTTGTGACTGATTTGTGTCATTATTTCATAGAGTTATGCTCCAAAGATTACTCGACAAATGATTTTAGAACCCTGGAGAATAAGATATCTCGCATCCTTTGTAGAATAGAGATGTTATTTCCAGTTTCTATTTTCACCATAATTTTGCATCTTACGGTTCACTCAAGAGGCATATTTAGATGGTCCCATGAACTATCGGTGGATATAACCGTTCGAGAGGTAAAACCAACTTAATAATTTTTTTACTGTTTATAATAAATTGAATATTTATAAAACGAACTGAATTTGTTTGCATCCATCAGGTTCATGTATAAAGTAAAACAGTATATCCGTAACGGGAGTCGGCCTGAAGGGTCGATCGCTGAGGGGTTTCTCACAGAGAAATGTAAGACGTTATATTCTATATATCTAGAAGATATTGAGACTGCATTTAACAAGCCGAGATGTAATGAGAACATGGTCGACAATAGACCCGTAATATCCGTCTTTCGGGCCCATAGAAAGGTATCGGATAAAGTAAAGTCGGGTCACATTATGTCTCAGTAGCTCGGCAAGATTCATTGTTACGTTTTATTCAACTATTCAAAGATGGGCAGTTTTATCGGGTATGTATTTATTAGTTTTTTCTTAACATAAATTTAAAAATTTAGTCAAAATTAAATATTTATTTCGATATATGAAGCGTTTGGAATGCTCATTACCGTCCACCTACTAAACGATCTCGGCAATAGAATATCGATAAGGAGCGACATAACAATTTCCCGCTTGGTTGAAAACACATGTAAGTTTTAAACTATAAAAACCTAACTATAACTCATGTTGATATATATACACACAACTGAATCCGTTTTACATTAATAAGTTGAAAGAGATACCAATACTAGACCTATAACAGAAGACGTAAAAACGCTGGCGTATGGTCCAGATGAACAAGCCGAGTACCTCTTCGGTTACGTTGTTAACGGATTTAGATTTCACACCAGAAAACGAGATAAAAATAAAAGGTTTCAAAACTGCAGTGTCTGTGTGACATCTACCGTTACTGGATATTCATTTTCTAGAGATTCAAATCCAACCACGGGAAAACTGGACTATTACGGAGTGCTGAAAAAAATAGTTCGGGTGCGTTATCAGGAACAAACGGTTGTCCTGTTTAAGTGCTTGTGGAACGCTGTCCATCATCGACAGACTGGGTTCAAAGTTGAAAATGGCCTACTTTTACTCAATTCATTTAAACTCTTTTTTAGTGAAGAGCCTTATATCCTTGCTCGTCAAGCCCACCAATATTTTACATCGCAAACTCTAGGTATGCCCAGTAGGATGTTGCTATCGTGACGAATCCACGAAACTATTATAGCATGGGAATAAGTGATGTTGTATGCGGGATTAGTTGTCCTACAACCCCGGTTATAGAACCTGATGATATTCCCCTCAAATTCGACACTAACGGTTTATCAAGGACGGACATGGAGCCGGAAATAGTCTTTGATGTTCCATCGGCGATTATAGAAGCATAAGTCTAAGACTTGGAATAGAAATTCTGACATTGATTTCCGTTCTTTTATGAACCATTTCGATGTAATCTGGATGTTTAACTCGCTCTTGTATGATATTCATTTCTAGAGATTATTGCTTTGTTAATTGTCCTAACTTAAGTAATGTGAAACTTACAATTTATTGCATTTTATGATATTCATTTTAGTATTATTGTTCTGTCATCTCGACTAACTTAAGTAATGTGAAACTTACATATTTGTTGCTCCTGTATGATACTCTTTTCAGCATTATTGCTCTGTTATCTGTCCTAAATTTCATCTACTTAAATAATGTGTAATTTACATTTTACCATTACACTTCATTAATTTTCACTATTATTTTATTCTCTAACACATTGAACCATATACCGTGAAGTTGTTTTAGATATGTTAGGTGATGATAGGACCGATCAGGATACGGAGGATGAGGGACAGTCTTCCCAGCCATAGGCACGAGACGTGAGAGGACCAAACCAGGCTGCTGACATCTAGAAGAGGATTGTTCCCTTACGGAAAATAAATAAATAAATAAATAGAGCAACGGAGAAAATCCCCAAGTAGAGCATCACGTGCCCACACGTGATAGGCACTTCGTTTAACAAAACTAAGCCAAAACTGAACCTCACGTGCAGACACGTGATTGATCATAATTTTGGTTCGTGTTTTGAAAATATAATCACAACCAAAGAATTTATAACTGCGATCAATAACGGTGTCGATGTAGCTCGTTAATGAATACGGATCGTCCACTGAGATACGAGGATTTGTTCGATCTTGCTTTAGATGAATTGAAAGAAAATATAAAAGAAAATTCAAGAACGTAATTCAAGATTTAATCGAGTTATCACTTCAAGAAAATCGAGAACTTGATCAAGAATTAGAAATCAAGAAAATGTCCAAAATCAGTATGAATTATTAAGAATATGAAGAATAGCTTGTAGGAATTGATCGAATTAGTAGCAATGCTGAATACTAAAAATTACTAATCTTATCTATTAATGAATTGTAGCTAGATCGATGATGATGAATGAAGATTAGGGATCTATTGAAGAAACTAGGGTTTCTCCTTCACTATCCCTTTTCTTTTCATTGATCATCATTCAATTCTAGGCTCTAGCAAAGAAAATTATCAATCATTTAATCTCTAATTTGCAACGAAATTAGCAAGAACGTGCTCTCGCTCCAAATTAGGTTATCAATGATTCTTTTTCCTAAAGTTCACAATCCTCATAAGACTTAAGATTAGTTTAGAATTTCATCATCATTAGATCTACCAATTCTCTTGATTCCTTTACAAGCGGAGATTTCACTCACGCATCATGAAAATTAAAGAATCAAGAATTGAAAATTTCATAATGCAAGAATGTAAAGAAAGCGAGAATTACAATTATCACCTTTATTAAATCTCCTTCAAATTACACCTCTCAATTCGAGTTTACAAGACTAGCTCTAGATCGCTCCTTTGAAAGGGAATTTGTCGTCGATCTTTGCGTGACTCTATCGCTGTGAGTCGTGGATCGGATGCGGATCTCTTGCTCTTGATGACGATCGGCGTTGCGATAAAGGATCTTCGATGTCTTCGCTTGATATAATTCTCAACGAATCTTGATTTGGATTTGGATATAGATTTGGTATTTTAATCACAAGTTGTGTCACTCAACTTGTGTAATGATTTGGCTCAATGTTCAACAACCTTTACAATGTAGCTTAGATCCCCTTTTATAGATCTCAAATCAAGCTTCCACAAGAAACTTGGTTGTTATGCAGAGCCTTCCAAAAGAAACCACGCGGTTATGAAGCGTCTTGAGGAAGCTAGGAGGTTACGAGGAAGCCTCTGGAAAAGTATCGACCACCGAAGACTCCACTTGGCCGCGGATCCACGGCGGATCAGGCTGGATCGGCCGCGGTTCCACGGCCATATGATGAGATCTTTGTGTCATTTTCATGGGGTCTTCTGGTGTTGGTATTTGGGTCTTCATGTGATATCTGGAATCTTATTATCTTTTCTTAATCTCTGCCAGATTTTATTTCTTTGACTTGCTGCGTTTTATCGGCAAATTTTGCGATTCCAGTTCTTTGACCTGAATAATTTTCTGCACAAAAATCTTGATAAAAAGTGTTAAGATATACAATATCATGCGTGAAGTAATAAACACACAATTTCCTATAAAGAATGTTGAATATATATAACACGGGGTAATTAGTATTTTCCAGACAAACTGGTAATATGTGTTATATTTATAGTAACCATCCTTAGATGATTAGAATAATGAGGAAATTGATATGTTACAGATTGCATTATTTTCGACTGAACAACACGTGACCTCTCTAAGCAAAGAATACAGGCGCCTGAATAAAGCAAACAAGTGGAACAAAAAGAAACTCACATGATAATACGTGACGCCCTTGGGTCGGCTTAATATGGCGGGGTCACGTGCTACACGTGATAGACTCCTATGCCTTCTGGACTGATAAAAATAAATTCTAATTGAAAGGGATTAAAAGGCTTATTTAGAAAATACTTCCTTAGATCTTTCGAAACAAGAAAGATTGCGCTCTGTAAAACAAAGCGTCATTGGATTAAAGATCCAATGGTGATTAAAAATCACCAATCTACAGAAAAATTCTGTGCAAGGAAATATCTTCCTAAATTTGTTAAGAACGACAAAAGAAATATTTTCTGTAAAACAGAAGCCCTTGGATTAAAAATCCAGCGGTGAATAAAATTCACCAAGTGATCAAAAAGATCATGTTGGTTGGTTAGAAAATCAATCAAAATCTCTCAATGAGAGATTTGCTAAACAAATTGATTCCCGTCTTTCTCCTATATATAAGAGCAAAGAAACACACAAAAATGGGAGATATCAGAAGAGGAGAGGAGGAAGATAGAGAAAAGGGAAGATAAAAAAAAAGAGAGAAAACCCTTCGTAAGCTTAAAAGAAAAGAGATTTTAATTCTCCAGAGAGAGAAAAGAGAAAAAGAAACTCTAGGTAAGAGAAGGAACAAAACACAGAGAACATCTCCTCTCTTTTTCACCTTCATAAGAGTTTAACTCTTCTAAAAAGAACTTAGTTCTTCCTCTGGTTAAGATCTGCAGAAGCAGATTTCCCCACAAATTGAGAATTTAATTCTCATCGGAGAGATTTTGCCATGCAGATCCAAAACCTAGAGGGAGATCTAAATTCAGAGAATTTAATTCTCCCAAAAAGTATATAGGAATTTAATTCCTAAGAATTTAATTCCTCTGATGAACAAGGGTTTAACCCTTCATATGAGAACTTAGTTCTCCCTTATGGCAAAGATCTGCAGAAACAGATCTCCTCACAAGTTGAGAATTTAATTCTCATCAGAGAGATTCTGTTATACAGATCCCAAATCTAAGAGAAAAACTAAGTCTTAGGGATCCAATTCTCGTAAAACAATAGGCTTGAAAGCCTCGAAACTCAGGATCTCCATGCACGTAAAAGAATTGGCACCCAACATGATAACTGCCGATCACATACTCCCACGTGAGCGCCTGTGATGAACGAAAGAGAGTAAAAGAAATTGACTCACGTGATCACACGTGACCTCGTAGTAGTGCTTAGCACTTACAAAGCAAAAGGGAATAAATCATAAGCAGTTTCCATCTTTGAGGCGCCTCACATGCTCCCACGTGATCCAATAGCATTTAACGAACAAAAGAATTACTTCAAACGCCTCACGTGACCCTACGTGAGCGCCTTTGAATTTTAGTGTTTAAACACCATTTTGCACACATCACGTGGGACCACATGAGCACTGAATAGACATGTTAGTGTTGAACACTATGAAGGGTTAACATTAACCAGAACCATATCAAATGTTCCAAGGACCATCAATTGAGCCCTTCATGCCCGGGGTTTCCAAAGTCGATCTCAGGACAGCTAATAAGCTCCCAACAGATAACATCTAAACTAATGTTCATCCCATTTCCCAAAATCGGGACATTAGTTCAAGGGTACATCTCTTCATACCTCTGATACATGTCGTTATAATCCTTCAACGTCTTCATAGAAATGGAGGGTCCCAATAACCAATAACTTTTGGCGCATTCCCAAACTGATTAAATCAGAACCCCATGGACTATGAGGTCCTTAAACTCATGGACTATGATGTCCTTAAACTTTATGGACTGTGAGGTCCTTAAACTCATAGACTATGATGTCTTTAAACTGTACAGTCTATGATGTCCTTAATCTTTATGGACTGTGAGGTCCTTAAACTCATAGACTATGATGTCTTTAAACTGTACAGACTATGATGTCTTTAAACTCCATGGACTATGATGTCCTTAAACTTATGGACTAGAATGTCTCTAAACTAAAACAATAGAGTCCAAATGCTCTTTTGTTGGATCTAAATGATCCTAAAACCCTGTTAAGTAGATCTTAGTCTAAAAATTAGACTAATGTATCCTTAACAAACGTTTAAGTTGATCTTGATCTCAATGAGATTAACAATCCTTAAACCCACTGGACCGTAATGTCCCTAAACTAAAACAATAGAGTCCAAATGCTCTTTTATTGGATCTAAATGATCCCAAAACCCTGTTAAGTATATTTTAGTCTAAAAATTAGACTAATGTATCCTTAACAAACATTTAAGTTGATCTTAATCTCAATAAGATTAACAATCCTTAAAGCCACTGGACTGCAATGTCCCTAAACTAAGACGATAGAGCCCAAATTCTCTGTAGTTGGATTTAAATGATTCCAACCCCCTCCCCTGTTGAGTATATCTTAGTCTAAAAATTAGGCTAACGTATCCTTAACAATGTTTAAGTTGATCTTGATCTCAATGAGATAAACGATCCTTAAACCCAAACCAAACCCAAATCTAAGAAAATACGGATTTGGACTAATCCACGCCCTACGGGCGACAACATAAATTAGTCTCCGTATACTATCCACGGGCAAACCAAAAACAAAACAAACACACACGACACGAAATGACAATCTGGAGAAGGAGAAAGTGGTTACCATGATGCGGTAGCGTAATTAACTACAGGGGCTTGCGCCTGCAGAGAAGAGCATCCCCACAATCAAAAAACCCTCACAATGAAGGGGAATCTGACGAAGTCTGCTACATCGGCCGCATCCGTCTAAACCTTCGATACATGGTGCCATAAATCAACTTGGCATTTTCAGAGAGGTGGACGGATAAAACCAAATAGTATTTGCCCCCAAATTCAGGCAAGACGACCTGCGCGGTTCCGTCTCCCGTTTTCAGCAGCGAACAAGGACGTCAAATGCCCCCGATAAGACGATTGCATATCTTTCATATACAGGGGACCTTTTTCATAGGAGCTGTACTGATGCGAAGAAGATGATGTCTTCTATAGTGAACAGTGAAGAATGCATGCCTCATGTCATCAAGGACGACGATGGCGATTGGATAGACCTTGAGTGGGTAAGCCCAGAGTTGGTTCAGAAGAAGAACATTGTTGTATGAGAGGTCATGGTGAGATTTGTTTATACTATTCAATACTGAACTGTATTTTGATTTGTTTAAATATGTCTACCTATATGATGATGATGAATTATCCTGTTTTGCAGAGTCGGTTTGACTTCCGGCGGTATGGAAATGTTGGGTTATGCAAGTGCTCCGGCCATCAATCCATGACTAAATGCGGAACAAAAATTTATAAAACTTGGCGCTACCATAACCAATTACCTGGATCTACCTATAATCCCTAGATAACAATACATGCAAAGGAGTTAGAATGGTTATACCGAATAGATCCGTGTCCTTCGGTCTTCAACCATCATCCCAAGCTCCTCGTGGCTTCCTTGATCAAGCTTGATCTCCGGTCTCCCTCCATCGAAGACGATCCACCCGAGAGTCTATGCAACGAGCTCCAACCTCATATCCGAGGCAACTAGAGGACCTAGATCGCTACTCTAGATACCGTAGATGAAGTAGAGAGTGATGAAGGATTAATTTATCTCTAGACACCCAAGGATTCTCAACTCATAAGAGGGTTTGGATGGAGGTAGAGGAAGAGGAAGATGCCATGAGAATGAGGTGTTGAGAGCAAACTCAAGAGAGAGAAAAAGAAATGAATTATGGCTTGATTATTTTGTGTGTTGTGAGCGTGATTAGAAATAATAGAGCCATCACAATAAATGTCCATGTCTCCAAAATATCTAAGTCAACAAAAATATCTCAAGTCAACATAATCTCACAACAAACAAAACCCTAAGCATGCTTAAATAGTAACCATGGGTCACTTATTGGCCATGCCACCAAAAATGCAATAAACACCTCATCCTACACCTCAATAACATTTTAATCCAAAAAGGTCTAAACCATGATGAGATGTAATCTTCTAAAAGTAATCTTGTAATAAATTACAAGAATACCCCTCAACTGTATATATATACCCGCATCCGTATTTCAAAGATTACGAATACAAAGAGACGAAAATAATCTAACAAATATAATATTAGGATCCGGATTAATCCAATGCCTACTAGTATTATCCGTCCGAACATCATCCGTGCACAAGTATACGTATGTGATCGAATCCTGCCGTAAAACCATACGGCCTCTATATCGTTTCGCTCGAAGCAGGGAAACCCTCTGTGTGGGACTCTAAAGACTCGTCAATACGCTGGCAGTAGGTTTAACCACAAGCACGTTGTCACGACCCGAATGGCACGTGACTGACACTTGAATCATATGAAGTCTATAGGACCCATCAAATTCAAGTAAGCCAAAATCCCAGAAATCTAAACCATTTTAAGGAAGAAGTGAAGAAAACTTATTTTAAAGCAAGTGGTTTTAATAACATAAGCCGAAGTATGCAATTTTAAAATCTCAAGTCTTTTCTGAAAAATTCGGCAGAGTTTCCTTTGTAAATACTGGCCCCAAAAAGGACACAACATGCATAATATATATAAAGGCATCCCCAAGCGGGAGCTAGCTCTTCGCCAATTGGCGGTCACAACTACGCAAGCAATATAATATACAACGCCGAAGGGCGAGGATCAAACCTCAAAAGGAAACCCAAAATCATCAAGAAAACCATAATAATACAAACGCGACTTTAAGGTCGAAATAATATACAAACGGTCTTCTAAGTTTATAAATAATACAAGTCTGGTTGATAGAGTTTACTAGATACAACTGAATATAAATAAATGTACAATGGTGGTCACGATGCGAGTGAACCCACCTACCAAAGCAATCACCCTGAAAGAAGCAGTGTGCCAGCAAAGCCGCTAAGGAAACCTATACGACAAAACCAGCAAGAAACTGTGGCACAACGGGGGTGAGTTGCCAACTCATGAATAGAAAACATCACCGAGCAGAAATCGTATGTATGACTCAATCCTAGGTCATACGATCATAATATATCCTCAAAATGATATAGCCTGAAGCATCTAAATAATGGCATGGGTAAACATATGTACATAAATGTAATACCAAGTGCTCGTGTCAGTGTCTCAGGTAACAAGATATCATAAATATGAGGTATGAATGCAATATAATGGAAACAGAATACATCATGAATGAGAAAACTGTTTTCTTAATTTAGTGAGATTCTCTATATATAAATCGAGGTATCATCAATGAAATCAACATAGAATCAGTGTCAAGCATCGACACACAACATAAATCCCAATATCTCAGGCTCCGGCAATCCGGACTGGCCTATATCCTCGAATCTTAATATCCAGGGCTCCGGCTATCCGGACTGGTCTATATCATCAAATCTCAAAACTTCAGGCTCCGGCAATCCGGACTGGCCTATACTCCGATCGGTATCCTCCAGATATCCGTCGAGTCACAATAAAATCACCGGTCCTGCAAGGCTCAACGCCATCATCTGCGACCATCTTGCCCCGGAGTACCGCATCGGGTCCACCATGCACCCACAGACGGTTCTTCCTCCTCCTCGAATAGGGTGTATCATATCGCTCAAGAGCCGAGAAAACTCATGGTGGACTCCTCTCAAATCATATCATGAGAAAACCGCAACCTTCATTTTAAAATGATAATCAGTTTATAAAATCCTCGGGGTTTCTCCAAATCCAGAAATCTCATGGAAATCCGAAATCCCAATCTCAAGGGTAAATAAACAATGAATTCCATAATATTGGGCTCCGGCAATCCGGACTGGCCCATAATGTCATGGCAAACGAATATATAAATATACATGAAAATCACAGTAATAAATGCAATGTCTAAGCTATCGTATAAAAGCAAGCGCACTAGTACCATGTTGAAACTATCAGCTAACAATTTATACTAATGAATAGTGTTTTCTAATGTGTACACGATATGAAAATTACCGATGATGATGTGTGTGAGCCGGCAAGCAGGTGTACGTGGAGCATACACATCATCGGTAATGGTGCTGGTGTCCTGACAGTATGGGTTTCATAATATTTACGAAAACACAAATAAGCATGCAATGCGATGCGAATAACAAGAAATGCGGGAAATGAATGGTAAACGCAGCAATAAAGAATATACATTTATATAATCGAGTCATACTGTTTTGGCATTTGAAATAACACGAATCATGGTGTTTAGAAAATAGAGCTACGGTGTTTTTAAGAAAATGTACGTCCTTTAAAATATCCGTAGTATCCCTTGGCCTGTCTTTTAAAATACTCACGATTCGTTAGTTTTGGGAATAAGTATGACTCGAGCCCAGTCTAATATCTACTAAGTACACTACAGGTTTAAACTAACAGACAAGTCGAAAAGGTAAGGAAACCACCTAAGTCTGAGTCGATATATATATATATATAATAGTTGGTGATTCCGCCTCAATAGTATCACATACGATACAATAGTATGCCATCCTCGAGTCAAGAGTGTGGATCTATTATCATAATTATATCTCATACGGTAAATCCATCGTACGGCATCCCAAATCTGGGTACGGGTCGAATATCATATTTATCTTATTATTCATCTGGTATCCTTATTATCATATCCTGAATTAGAGGTACTGATATAAAGTCTAGTACATTCTGATATCATCAACATACATACATACATATATTTATATATATATGCGTGTGTATGAAAACACATCGCCAATAGACCCGCTATAATATCATGTCGTATCTCATAATACGAACCGTGTCTCATCACCGATCTCGTGGCATCATGCCCAATCACATCGACTCATCTCCAAGTATCATATACTATCCTCATCATCCATGTATATGTATACATACATACATACATACATACATACACATATATATATATACACACACATATTCACATACCTGTATGTATGTATATATATATACACATATACATACATATATATATATATATATATGTGTGTGTGTGTGTGTGTGTGTATCCCCATATACGCACAAGTAAAACAATGTAAGCGTGTGTATGTGCGTGTGGGTGTAATCTTTACTCTAGGGTTCGCGACTAAGAAGCTAAACTAAGTTACTTCTAATAACACTAAAACTAACCCATGAACACCTAAAACCTATCTTGCAAATCATCTAGTTTTGCAATAAACATATATATATATATAGGTATACGTATTCGTATACAACACTACGAAACCGCGGGGGTGCTATACGCCATCCACCCGACTTTCCCGTTAGATATATATCTACTCACCTTGATCCTTGCTTGCCGAGGTCGATGATGCCACGCCCATCCTTGTCGTTCATGTCCACTTGAGGGTACCTACATATATACACATATAGCATCGTAAACAGAAATCACGTACGAAAACCAAAATGGCACGCGAATCGTACGTAGGTTAAAACCTATGTCTACGCATGCAAGAATAACCAACAACTCTCGACGATTGACGCATAAACGTGAATCGACCGATAAAAACACGAATATCACAACTTCAGTTCATAAACATCACGAAATTGTAACAATCTAGTTCATTTATACCAATTCCAGTTCTCGTATTTTTCTTATTTGTGGTATTTCTTGATTTATCGTGTTTTGTGTGCGAATGGTATTTTTTACATTTTACTTTGCATTCTGTAAGTGCACGGCGGCGCCCCGGCCGTCAATCCGACGGCCAAACGCGGAAACGGTGATAAACATAAATTTTGCGGACTTGGCAAAACGGCACCACCGCGCACTAAAACCGGATCGTGCCATTAAACTAGTCTAAGCTATCTAGAGAGGGGGTAGAGAAGTATACCATCGATCCGAGTCCTCCGGTCTTCATCTCCACTCCGATCTCCTCGCGGGATCTCCGTCCGTCTCTTCTTCGTCGGAAAGGGCACCACGAAGCCGGGTACTTTTACGGGCTCCCACCTCAATACCGAGGCAACTCGCGCATGAAGCCGGCTACTCGACATGCACAAGATATGCTGTAGGGAGTGTAATGTAGAATGTATGTCTCACTTTGGGGGTTTGTTGCCATTTGTGGATGATGGAGGAAACAAGGTAAGAAAAATGGTGCTTGCATTTTTCTAGTGTCAAAAATGAGATCAAGAATGCTACTCTCTCAAAGATGAAGCTCTCATTTTTCTTCTCTTTTCTTCTTCTCTCTTTTTTTCTACCATTTTTCATCAAGTCATAAGAACAAGGTGGAGGAATGAATATAAAGCATAACCATAGAAGGAAGGTGAGTGTAGGAAAAGTAGAAAGGTGACTATATCCTAAACATCATCATAACAATCTTTCTTATCAACCTCAAATCCTTTCTAATCTCATAATTACATGAAAAGCAAAGATGCTTATCATATCACACCTTATGCAATAAAACCCTCCACAATGTGTTATTTGCAAACTTGCAAATAACACCCTCCATCGGAAAAGTCCTGCCGGGAAAGAACAAAGAAAAACCGGCCGGAACGGAATGCAAACTGGCAACTCCAGAAAACTGGTCCCGTAATAAATTACAGGAAAACCCCGATACTGTGCATACACACCTGCATCTGTATTCCGTCCGGATACAAATGCAAAGAGACAAAATCTACACTGTACTATACTAGGATCCGGCTTAAACCAAAGCCGGCTAGTAAAATCCGTCCGATCCTGATCCGTGCAATACCGCACGTATCTGATCGAACGCTGCCATATAACTATACGGCCACTAGTACAAAACCGTCCGATCCTGATCCGTGCAATACCGCACGTATCTGATCGGACCCTGCCATATCTCCATACGGCCTCTACAGTGTTTCGCCCGAAACTTGAGTAACTGTAAGTGGTGGACTCTAAAGACTCGTCAATACCTTGGCTGTGGATTTAACCACTAGCACGTCAGAGGTATAAGCCAATACGTGACGGGCCACCAGGTATTGACCAAATGGGACGTCGATGAGGAAGCTCACCCCGACACCCAACTGAGCCTGTCAGTGACAATATCCGTACAGTCCGGTCCGTTCGTCTATGAGCATCGCATGGCGGGCCTAGGGGGTTGGTAAAAGTCAGACCCCCAAAAGCGGTACAAGTCGTGTCGGAGTGTAGCCCAGAACACCCTGAGATACTACTGGAATACCTACCAGTAAATCTCCTTGCCTTGGCCAAGGACTTTGTGTAATGGCTCTCCTAGACACAGCACGACCTCACCCCCAATACCGGGAGAGACGAACCCCTGAAGATACGCTCACTGCCTCCATGTGGCTCGGGACTGTACCCAACTAAAACCTGTTTGCACGACTCCTTTGAGCCGTGGTAGGGTAGTAATCAAAGTACAGTGGGAACTCACACGAGACAAATGACGATCCCCAGGTCGATGAACTAACCTGCACACATGTCACCAGGGAACTGCCATCTGACGTCTGGTATATGACCAACTAGCATGTTCCCGGCGAGTCCTGTCCGGTGTACTCATAACCCAATGAGCACCTGTATATATCTTAGGTGATCCTACTGACACCAGTGGCTTGTGAGACCGGCCACCGCCCCTCGTCGGGGTCTCGACTGTATACACTAGTCTACTAATGGAGTATCGATGCCCGGTCTCGAAACTCCCACGACTAGGGACCTTTTAAGGATATGCTTGTAGACCCCCAGCTCCCACTTATATGATCGCCCTCATACTGCTGGTGGTCAAGCAAGAATCCTAGGGGCTCTATCAACGTGTAATAGCGACGTGTCAGGTCACCTAAAACAGTACACGATGATAAAGGTAAACCAGATAGCATACTATCATCTCGAGTAAGACTGTCCTACCGGGATAGGTCCTCCCTCAATCATTACAATCACGTACCTGTGACCTAATAATTGACTCTGAGGGCACTATCTCCAACAATCTCCCACTTGCACTCAAGGCTAATTATTGCGATGTCGCATACTCACAGCCCGTGTGATACCGAACACCCAACTCCTCTACTAGTCAGTCTCACAAAGCCTGTTTGCGAAACTCTTGCGTTCGAGGAATAGCCTCAGTGAGTGGATCCGCCTAGAAGTTTCTTTCTATGTCTCTCTATATCTCATGTTCGCGGAGAAAACCATCTCCCGAAATGAGCAATACCTGTCTTAGAATGTCTGGATGTCTGATGGGACCTAGCTCATAAATGAACTCCAAATCCAAACTTCTTAGACTGTATCGTCAACTGAACTTAATCAGTATCCTGCGCCATGCCACCCTCAGTATTGCCTTGGACCACCTGTCCAAAATACTGCCCCTCGTCAGAAGGAAAAATATAACTCTGACAACCTCCTTGTCGTCTATGTCACCTTGGAAGCCTGGAATGATAACTGTCTCCCACATGAGGCTGTCGTTATCATATCCCTAGAACATCTACTTATGTTCTAAAACTGCTTCCGACCGTTTCTCCAGGATTGGATTAATGTCAACTTATTGCATCTAGTGCAAGAACAACATCTGGTGTGGTACTTGACATCTCATGATTGACTCAATTGCCTAAGCAAGTGATCTGCCAATCATGCACGTCCCTCTCCCCTTTAGTCTGTAAGACACCTTTGGAGAGGGTGACTCCATTACCTGCAGGTACACTACCATGCCAGGAGTCGTCCATCCTAAATACTCTTAGAATGCTGTCAAGTACCCTGATTGGGAAACCACCCAAATCTTGATCTAAAACCATAGATCCAGTAACCAGTATGTCAGATATAAAATCCATTTCCTTTGTGGAGAAACCACTGTGTGACGACCAAAGTATAACCGATCGTAGTGTAGGAGTTTCCTTTCCTACTCTGTGTATGTCATCCAAATACCAGGATATCACACCCTACTACCTTCTCAACAGATCCATCCCCTATTCTGATGAAGTCAAACCCTTGACTGTCACGTCAGAAATAGATGATCTATCTCCGCTACATCTGCTTTAGTCTATAAATAGACATAAGCTACCTGTCCACCAATGCTTCCGCTGCTCCCACTGACTACGACAACCCTCTGGCAGAGTCATATACACGTGCACTTCTAAAACTAGTTTAGAACGACGCTATACTCATCCTCCCGCCGGGTCTCGCAGCCTGGAACAACAGCAATGGCAATTGTGGGTAAACAAGAACTTCCCTTTCACCGTCCTTGAGGCTACCGGAGTACCTCTCAGGTGCCTGAAGTTACCCACCTTATCTGCGGAGTGGCCAATGGAATGTCAATCCAGATTGAATCTTTAGGTTCCTTATCAAATCTTCAGTAATCGTTTGTGGTTCTGGAATCACTTCCAGTTCTACCATACTCCCACTACTGTTTTCTGAAAAATCCATTTTTAATAAAACTGTGGCGAGTCTAGAACAATATTGCTATTGTTCATCCAGATGGTAGAAAATCAACCCGCGTCATAGCCTGGGTCAACCCACAAACAGCCATTACAGAAACGTGCCTTGAGTTGTCCAGTGTCTGGTTTTAAGCATAAGCCAGACAACTCCCCGTACCTTAACAATGTTAAGATATGAACTGTACTATATCCAATATAGAAACAGAGGCACTGATTTAATTTAACCAGATTCAAATCATGCAGCTATCCCCAGTGCATGTCAACTAAATGGAAGGAGGCCGATCAGCGTTACTCAACTTAGGAATACTTCCAATTATGAGTAACCTGAAAGAGAAGCAAGATCTCTTAATCATTACTATCAACTGAATACCATACACAAGTATCTACATCTTCGATCTCTTTGAAGAATCCCGATACTTGCTATACCTGGTTCTCTACTCTATTCAAATACCAATAACTTCTCCAAATTCGGACCCTGTGTTTCCACGAAACACCTGTCTAAAAACTAGAGAAGTCATAAGTAAACCGAATATAGTACGAGGACCAACCCCTCTGTCCTGATGGACCCTGGACAACATACAATACTCTGTATAAGTCCCTTGAGTCTAATAACTCATTCACTGTGTGTCGTAGGTTGAAAACTGTACTTATGGTTAAGAAGAATTACACCGCTGTTTAATGCTCCTTACCTAACCATCCACTGATATAGGTAAATGTCGTAGACATAATTTCAGAAAGGTATATCTCACTCTATGAAAATAGACATATAGATATATCAATTTGAAATTGGTGCATAACAGCGGATATTCAAAACCAAATATTTGCCGACCGGCAAACAGCCCAGGTGATCTCCTCAAATATCACCGATTACAACGAATCCCGATATAATGAGGATGATCACCCAATTCCCAATAACCTACTCCCACTCATCATCTGTAAAACCATACAGACGTGAGACTCAAACCTGGTAAATACATACCCTGGAGCAAGTGTCTAATTGGGAAATCAGTTTTCTTTTAACAGTACACAGTGAAACTGAAACATTGCAATGTTTCGATGGGGTATCCTGGTATTCCTAGTAATGCCTCTTCCATTATCCAGATTCACAACTATAACCGTATAATTCTTTGCCATCTTTCCAAATCCCTTTATATGTCTTTAGTCATTACCTTCTGTACACCACTTTAGGCCAAATGGTTTTCTTCCTTCCCTACCGTTCAGCACCAGCCTATGGTTTGGAAGAAGACTATCCAATAAGCATAAAGGGTGTACTGTCCTAATCCTAGGAGCACTCGCAACGCGAGAGAAGGTGAAGATAAAAGACACCTGAATGTACTTTATTCCTATTTCTCCTGAACCAGGATCCATCCCCGAACTGGAACAAGTTCCTTTCGAGTTCGTATATAACCATACAATGGATTATCCAATAAAATGGGATCTTCGTAGTGATACGGAGTGTCCTGGAGAAATACAAAGGTGATTTAGGATTGGCGAAGAAATACTTGGTTTGGTCGTGAATATCTGTTGCAATTTACTTTGCCCTCTTACTAATCCCTTGCTTTGTCTTAACTTAATACCTTCTGCACACCATCGTTAGGCTAATTGGTTTTCTTCATTCCCCACCGGTCGGCACCAGCCTAAGGTTTGGAAGAAGACAATCCAATTTGCGTAATAGGTGTACTACCCCTAAACCAAGGAGTACTCGTAACCTGAGAGAGGGTAAAAGGAAAAGACAACTGAATAATCCTATCCGTTTTCTCCAGAACCGGAAACCATCCTCGAATAAATTCTTTCGAGTTCGTATATAACCATACGATGGTTTTGTCCAATGGAAGTGGACGTTCGTAGCAATACGGGGTGTCCTGGAGAAAAGGGTAAAAGTAGGAGTGGCAATGAGGTCTGCAACTCTGACAATCCAAAAGCCAGTGTTAAGTAGGTTCGGTCAACTTGGTCACTGAGTCATAGTCTAGGGTCGGGTCAATGGTCGCTGCCAGAGAGAGAGAGAAAAGAAACACTCAGCGTGCACTCTAACCTAGATCAGAATGGTTACCAATTTATCTAATCTGGAAACCTCCCACTGTACCTCAAATTCTCCTCCAAACCTGAAAGAAGAATTAGTCGGGGTCACCCGAGGAGTAAACCAACTCATCAGTGGGAATCGGGATCCAACTCTCATCGCATGACAACGTGACGGAATCCGCTCACGGTATCACACTCCAGAAGGTATGCGCATATCTGGCAAGTTTCAGTACTTTTGAAACTCCCGATGTGATTTCTGCCCCATGCTCTTATGACCTTGACGAAGGTCAACAAATCATAAGTCACATGTCAAGTTCTACCCGTCATTATCCAGGGTTAATCTGAATCCACCCGTACAAGCCCTTGACGAAGGTCAACAAGGCTATACGACTGTCCCAAACCAACGCATCTATCTATGCAGCAGAAAGGTAACAAGCAGCTACCATACACTATGCCTTGACGAAGGTCAACAAACATAGCATGAATACTACGTGCTACCCGTCTGAAACGACGGAGGGCTACGAATGGTTTCTGGCGAAAACCTTTAACGTAATGAACTTGATATCGTTGAAGGAACGGATAGCTTTTTGAAAATATAGTGACGAAAACCGTTGCTAAAGAGGTCACTCCCGGTGAAGGGATCTCGGCTCTTTCCCCGTAGAATGGGGTGCAGGATATTCCAAATGAATACCACGGTGCAAAGCAAAAGTAATCGGCTATAGTGAAGTCATTGCCCTGACGCAAACTTTTTGTCCAAGGGGTCACTCCCGGTGAAGGGATCTCGGCCCTTGCCTCGTCGACTGAGGAGCAGGATATTCCAATGAATACCACGATGCAAAACCAAAGTAAACGTCCTTGCAATAACAGCTTTTTGAAAAAGTGTTCCAACAACATCAGATTAGGTTTGTTTTTAACTTGCATTGATCCGAATCAATGCAGTCCCATCAATTAATCACACCACAAAGAACGAAAATATACTGACGTACGTATATGCCATCCGCATTCGCCACTGGGTCCCGTCATCACTCGTTAGGTTAGCTTACTAACGACAGAGCGGGGACTGGACTAGCGCGGATGAAAAACATATACAACATCTACTAATATATATACCAATATATTATATTTCGCTCAAGGCGTGAAAGAAATGCAACATCACAGAAATGTACAGCATCACAGAAACAATACAGATATCTGGGATCCCCGGGTTTCACAGAGCCACTACTGAAACCCGACGTTCCCCTGGTCGTGTGGATAGCCTGCGCAATGAAATCCTAGACCCCTACGGGCGCGGCAAGTCACCCGCCAAAACCTGAAGCGAGGCAGCCCCCTTCAGCTCCGTGAATGGACCACCCAGCACTCCACGGAATCCGGCAACTTGGGCACCCCTCCTGGGTCAGCCTGTACCCCCTACGAGTGCGGCGAATAGCCCGCCAATCCCAGAGTGAAGCCCCTTCCGTCCCAATGCCATGAGATGCGGGCTTGTTGCCCTCCAGAACCCGGCTATCCGTGCACCCCACCGCGGGGTAATCCTAGTACAGAAAGTAAAATATACATACAACGGGTACATCGACCGCAACCAGGTCGTGCCCCAAAATAATAATACAAACAGGCAGTGACGGCAGTCCACATGTCGGACGCTCGCCCCGCAACAACAAATGTATATAATACAACAGTACAGTACTAGTATTGCATCCAGGCTATCCCCCACGACCGATCCGCAACAACACAGCATAAACATAGAACATCAACGTGAAAGTCACGTTCGCAAATCCGTCTAACCGGGCTATAGCAGTTAGACCGGATTTACCGATCGAGTGACATTCACGGTCGCAGATATAATGTAAATACTGTGAAAAAATGTGTTTGAAATATCCGATCGATCAAAAATTAACAAGTGGGCCCCCAATCAAAACTGTAGCACTAACAGAAATCCTGGGCCCAATTTTAATATTCCAAAACCCATATTATAGGCCCATAAGGCTTCTGAAAAAATTTGGTGATGTGATGTGAATAGTGCGCGGCGGAAGGGCCGCACAAATGGGGTTTTCGCGGCGCTTCCGCGCTCCCACTGTGGAGTTACATCGTCAAATTTTTACAGAACTCTTAGATTTTCCTGTACATCAATATTTTACAACCTGAAAAAATTTTCGAGACCAAAAATTTTCAACAGAAACTGATGCGAACTAAAATGCAGTTTTGGAACATTCGATCGATCGAAACAGAAAAACACATTACACCAAGCTAGACTATGTTAATGGCGAGGCTCTGATACCACTGTAAGTGCACGGCGGCGCCCCGGCCGTCAATCCGACGGCCAAACGCGGAAACGGTGATAAACATAAATTTTGCGGATTTGGCAAAACGGCACCACCGCGCACTAAAACCGGATCGTGCCATTAAACTAGTCTAAGCTATCTAGAGAGGGGGTAGAGAAGTATACCATCGATCCGAGTCCTCCGGTCTTCATCTCCACTCCGATCTCCTCGCGGGATCTCCGTCCGTCTCTTCTTCGTCGGAAAGGGCACCACGAAGCCGGGTACTTTTACGGGCTCCCACCTCAATACCGAGGCAACTCGCGCATGAAGCCGGCTACTCGACATGCACAAGATATGCTGTAGGGAGTGTAATGTAGAATGTATGTCTCACTTTGGGGGTTTGTTGCCATTTGTGGATGATGGAGGAAACAAGGTAAGAAAAATGGTGCTTGCATTTTTCTAGTGTCAAAAATGAGATCAAGAATGCTACTCTCTCAAAGATGAAGCTCTCATTTTTCTTCTCTTTTCTTCTTCTCTCTTTTTTTCTACCATTTTTCATCAAGTCATAAGAACAAGGTGGAGGAATGAATATAAAGCATAACCATAGAAGGAAGGTGAGTGTAGGAAAAGTAGAAAGGTGACTATATCCTAAACATCATCATAACAATCTTTCTTATCAACCTCAAATCCTTTCTAATCTCATAATTACATGAAAAGCAAAGATGCTTATCATATCACACCTTATGCAATAAAACCCTCCACAATGTGTTATTTGCAAACTTGCAAATAACACCCTCCATCGGAAAAGTCCTGCCGGGAAAGAACAAAGAAAAACCGGCCGGAACGGAATGCAAACTGGCAACTCCAGAAAACTGGTCCCGTAATAAATTACAGGAAAACCCCGATACTGTGCATACACACCTGCATCTGTATTCCGTCCGGATACAAATGCAAAGAGACAAAATCTACACTGTACTATACTAGGATCCGGCTTAAACCAAAGCCGGCTAGTAAAATCCGTCCGATCCTGATCCGTGCAATACCGCACGTATCTGATCGAACGCTGCCATATAACTATACGGCCACTAGTACAAAACCGTCCGATCCTGATCCGTGCAATACCGCACGTATCTGATCGGACCCTGCCATATCTCCATACGGCCTCTACAGTGTTTCGCCCGAAACTTGAGTAACTGTAAGTGGTGGACTCTAAAGACTCGTCAATACCTTGGCTGTGGATTTAACCACTAGCACGTCAGAGGTATAAGCCAATACGTGACGGGCCACCAGGTATTGACCAAATGGGACGTCGATGAGGAAGCTCACCCCGACACCCAACTGAGCCTGTCAGTGACAATATCCGTACAGTCCGGTCCGTTCGTCTATGAGCATCGCATGGCGGGCCTAGGGGGTTGGTAAAAGTCAGACCCCCAAAAGCGGTACAAGTCGTGTCGGAGTGTAGCCCAGAACACCCTGAGATACTACTGGAATACCTACCAGTAAATCTCCTTGCCTTGGCCAAGGACTTTGTGTAATGGCTCTCCTAGACACAGCACGACCTCACCCCCAATACCGGGAGAGACGAACCCCTGAAGATACGCTCACTGCCTCCATGTGGCTCGGGACTGTACCCAACTAAAACCTGTTTGCACGACTCCTTTGAGCCGTGGTAGGGTAGTAATCAAAGTACAGTGGGAACTCACACGAGACAAATGACGATCCCCAGGTCGATGAACTAACCTGCACACATGTCACCAGGGAACTGCCATCTGACGTCTGGTATATGACCAACTAGCATGTTCCCGGCGAGTCCTGTCCGGTGTACTCATAACCCAATGAGCACCTGTATACATCTTAGGTGATCCTACTGACACCAGTGGCTTGTGAGACCGGCCACCGCCCCTCGTCGGGGTCTCGACTGTATACACTAGTCTACTAATGGAGTATCGATGCCCGGTCTCGAAACTCCCACGACTAGGGACCTTTTAAGGATATGCTTGTAGACCCCCAGCTCCCACTTATATGATCGCCCTCATACTGCTGGTGGTCAAGCAAGAATCCTAGGGGCTCTATCAACGTGTAATAGCGACGTGTCAGGTCACCTAAAACAGTACACGATGATAAAGGTAAACCAGATAGCATACTATCATCTCGAGTAAGACTGTCCTACCGGGATAGGTCCTCCCTCAATCATTACAATCACGTACCTGTGACCTAATAATTGACTCTGAGGGCACTATCTCCAACACATTCGACCCGACCCGCTTGCTTGAACTTTTTTGATTCATATTTATGAATTATCTTGACTTCTTACATAGACATGTGCATTTTCATGAATACTGCATACTGGCATTTTATCTGGTATTGCATCTTTTACCATATAACATTTTAAGTCACGTAAAATAATTTTAAATTACATAACATGGCCTGCATGATACCCCTAGCCCCGTGGTAGCATCCGCGCATTTTGTTCTCGTCCCGTTAAGTGAAACGAACGTGTTTGGATGGCTACGCGCACGTGCGTGCATCCATTCTTGGGGGTATGCATTTTCGTTACCAGAGCTTTCATTTTGAAATTTGGACGTTGCATATATTTTTCATATTTTAAATCTGAATTTTTAGACCCGACCCGGGCGTGTTTTAGAATATTTTGTATACCGCCAAAATTCAAAGTTTATTAAATTTAATATCTTTATTTTTCTGTAAATCAACGTTTAAATTTAAATAACAAACTAAAAATCTTTCTCAATATAAAATCCTAACTATTTTTTTACCCGATTCAGCTCTCTCTCTCTCTGCCCTGACCCCACATCTCTCTCTCTCTCTTTCTCTTCCACTAACAAACAATATTATCTCTCCTCACTGTTCTCTCTCTCTCCTCTCGATCTCTCTCTTCTCTCTATCTCTCCCTCCCTTTCTTTCTCTCTTTCTCTCTCTTCCCTTTCTCTCTCCCCCTCTTTCTCACACCTCTCGCAAACCCTGTTCACGCGGATCCCTCCACCTTCCTTCTCGCCCCTACAATCACCTCCCTTCACACTTCATTTCTTTCTTCTTCTTCTTTAAATTTCTGCCCCGCGACGAGAACGTAACTCTAGCCTCGCGCTCGTCCCTCGCCGACCCTCTCCTCGACCTCGCCTCCACCGCCGACACTCTCTCCTTCATCCCAACCTCATCACCTTCCTCTCCCCTCCTTCCCGACTCATCCCCTGCACAACTCAAGAAACCCTCGCATCCTCGCTGAACCATCTTCACCACTGCCATCACCACCTTCACTCGTTGCCGCCGGCGACCCTCATCAACACCCTCGTCTCCATCTCCTCTTCCTCTCCTCTTCTCCCTCTTCCTTTCCCCGAGCCTAACCCTAGCACCCAAACCCTAACTTCTCATAACCGAAACCCATTCCCGTGAACCCAAACCACAGCCACCTCCACCGTCGTCATCGCCGTCGTCTAACCCTCGTCCTCGTCTTCATCTCCTCGACCTCCTACACTCTTTACTCGTCTCCCCGTGAACCCTGGCAACACACCCGCACACCTGATCCCGAGCCTGCAACCCCTGCAACTCGCGCCGGCACCCATCGCCGGAGCTCCTTTAACCCCGATGACCTCACTTCGTCGTCGCCTTTTTCTTCTCCTCTTCTCCTTATCTCCTTCCTCCTCTCTCCTCTTTCCCTGCAACTCAACCCAATCACCATCATTTTCTTGATCTACCCTGCACAACCTTAACCCTAGCTTCACCTCGACGTCACTGCCGACCAACCCATCGAAGCCATCACTCCTCTGTCCCTGACCCTGAGACACACCCTAGAGACCACCGTCTCCTTCTTCTCCTTCCTTCTTCTTCCTTTTCCTTTCTTCTCTTTAATTTCTTGGATTCTTGTTTTCCGATGATCGCCGGAGTCGCATCGTTGTCGTTCCAGACGACCCGGTGGATGTACCTTACCTGCATGATCACCCTCTTGCATTGCTTGGACCCGTCCCGCATGCCGTGCGTGCATTGCGATGTTTTACCGACGCCGTACGTGCCGTACGTATATGTCGTGTATTCCATTCAGGCAAGTTAATCTTGCTACATGCTATATAACTCATTATATACCTATTTAAATAAATATCACACCTGTATTTTAAATCAAGCATCCCATGTTTCATATTACAGCTTTTTGACGTTCCGTTTACATTTGTATAGTGCATTTCAGATCTAGGGCATGCAAACCAATCTTAATTACATGCTACATTACTTTAGACGCATCTATTTTAACAAATGGAATACTTGTATTTAAAATCATGCACTCCATGTTTAGTTTTATAACTTTTCGATGTTCCGTTTGCATCCATTCATATCATTTCAGATCTAGGTCATGAAAACTTATCTTGTTACATACTATACTATCATATACTGCATCAAATTGAATAGTTACATTTCATATTGCTTAGTTATATGTTCTGCACTTGTTAGTTTATCATTTTACGATTATATGATGTCCGTTTGCATCTATATCATATAGAATATATATAACTGCATCTATAGATCACATTAATACATAACACTGTGACATTAACACCCCATGTTTAATAAAGTGCATCCTAATTAGTATTGGAACTATAAATGTAGCCCTAATCGATAATTGTGCATCCATATCTTTGAATTTATATCTATTGGCATACCACATCACATTATTCCATTTTATTGTTATATTAGTACTCCATACTTAATTTTGTGTACCCATACTTATTACAGTTTGATCATGAGCACCCACTTGATACTTGTACACAACCTGACATGACCTGATGTACCACAACTTGACATGTTACCTGATCTTGTTACTAATGCCGACAATATTGACATGTTGTCCCTATGGACATATCTTGTTGTCTATACAGACAAACCTATACCTGCTTGATCCTGTGTTGGCATTAGCTCCAGATTTACCAATACCTGACTTGAACACATAACCTTGGGGGTATGGGGAAATCAAAAGTGTAAACTAAAGTGTAGCTTATAAGGGTATTACTTGATCCGTGGTCCCGGGGGATAATGGGACATAATCATTCGTGATTCTTACTTGATCCGTGGTCCCGAGGGATAACGGGACAGAGTCTTTCATGACTCCCACTATCTGATCCATGGTCCCGGGGGATAACGGGACATATCCTTTGAGTTACTCTAAGGATTACTCTAATTGATTTCAATAATTTTAGAGTAGATAACCCTATGTCACAGTTTAGACTACTCCTGCACTTCACCTACATATATTCTATCCACTGATCTATATTCATGTTACTGTTACTGTTTATACTTCATGCCTGCATATTTCATCGCATCCTGCTTGCTTAAAGTTATTGTTATTATGACGCACTGACGTCTGGGTTTTGCATGGCCCAGATCCCTTATCCTTATCGCAGGCTGTCCAGAAGTATTTTGGTCAACAAGCCGAGCAGTGAGGACCAGTTATTAGTTTAGTTTAGTTTCCTTTCAGTATTTCATTCCTGATGTGAGCCCACATTATGGGACGTACATTCCAGTTTATTTTTGTATTGGATCTTTTGCTTCCGCATTATTTTTATTCTTGACTCGTTTATTCTGGCTTATGGACATGTGTTAGATAGTTTCTTTCTGTTCTTGATATCTCTACAGCCGTAATATGACTGTGGAGGGATATTTCCTATCCACAGGTAGCATGGTTGGCTCTGTCACGTGCCTATCTTAGCACAATCTGGGAAGCGAGGCGTGACATGGTTTGTTTGGTATCAGAGACATAGGATTTAGGTTATCGGGTTGATTCTTTTGTAGTTGGGTATTGAACCCAATACACAAAACAGGAAACCCGTAATTAGGAACATGTCCTGCCACATTGTTATCGTGATTCTTGAATCTTATCTTTCTCTTGACCCTTGTCTTGACGATATGCAAACAACTTTGCATCTCGGCTTGAAAGCTTTTGGTTCTATTGTTTCTCCTTTCCTATTACTTCGATTCTGATACTAGGATTTAGCGACTTGAATGGAGTTATGTGATTGTACCCATGAACTGCAACATGGTTACAATGCGGTACTCTATTTAAGTAACTTGGAGTCCTATTCTTGATTCACTTCCTTGTTTCATGGTCGTTATATTGCCTTGCTTCTCTTGCTTTCCAGTTCATGTTTTATCGCCAGCTTGAATCCTGTTTATCATGCTTATCTTCTTCAGTATCTTGGCTTCAGATGAAGTCATTTCGGTATCCTACTTGTTCATTTTTTCCTGCATTAATATTATTCGATTCTGGTGCATCCCATTGTTTTATGTCATCCAAGTTTATTGCTACACACTCGATTGCTTGCACGACCCTGTCTAGTTGTTGGGACATACACACTGGGTATAGGAAGATCATAGCTAGTAGAGAATGTAAGGATTGTACAGTTGTTATTTGCGGAAGGGAGTTATTTGCGGATTTCTTGGTGATTGATACCGGCAGTTATGAAGTTGTCTTGGGAATGGATTTTCTCGGCACTTTCCACACTCATATTGATTGTCGGGCAAAGAAAGTGATTTTCCAGATTCCCGGACATCCGGAGTTTCCTTTTACTGAAGGTAACAGTTCCGTCGGGCCAGTCGAGTTTAGGGCTAGGCCGACAAATAATGTTCTTTCGTCGATGGAAGTTGATAAAGAAGAAGCGCCAGCGGTAGTTCGAGATTTCATGGACGTGTTCGAGGACATCTCGGGTTTACCGCCAAAACGAGATATGGAGTTCGCAATCGATCTTATTCCTGGTGCAGCGCCAATCTCTAAGGCGTACTATCCAATAGTACCAGTGGAGTTGGAAGAAGTCAAGAAGCAGGTAACCGAATTACTTAAGAAGGGTTGGATTCGCAGCAGCAATTCACCTTGGAGAGCTCCAGTTCTTCTAGTCAAGAAGAAAGATGGCACAAGGAGGATGTGCATCGATTATCGAGAATTAAACCGGATGACTATTAAGAACAAGTAGCCAATCCCTCGCATTGGCGAATTGTTAGAGCAGCTTAGTGGCGCGAGGGTATTCTCGAAGCTGGATTTGCGATCCGGATATCATCAGGTCCGAGTTAAATCAGAAGATATTTGCAAGACGGCGTTCCGAACTCGGTATGGACATTACGAGTATTTAGTGATGCCTTTCGGAGTAACGAATATACCGGTGATATTTATGAACTTGATGAATCGAATCTTTTCACCATTCTTGGACCAGTTTATAGTGGTGTTCATTGATGATATTCTGGTCTACTCAAAGAGTATTGAAGAGCATGCAGAACACTTGAAGATCGCACTGCAGACATTGAGGCGAGAAAGATTGTATGCAAAGATGAGCAAGTGCGAATTTTGGCTTGAAGAAGTGAAGTTTTTTGGGCATGTCGTGTCCGGAGATGGAATCGCCGTTAATCTCGAAAAGATTGCTGCAGTTCGAGATTGGCCGATTCCGAAGAACGTTGCAGAGATCAGAAGCTTTCTTGGACTTGCCGGGTATTATAGAAGGTTCGTGGTGAATTTTGCTCGTTTGGCTGAGCCTCCGACCAAGCTTACGCGTAAGGAAGTACCGTTCGTATGGACGGATAAATGTGCGTCAGCTTTTGAGGCATTGAAGCAGAGATTGATAACCGCTCCTATTTTAACCGTGCCAGACAGTTCCGGAGGATTGGTGATTTACAGCGACGCATCTGGGAAAGGATTGGGATGTGTTTTGATGCGGCATGGGAAGGTTATAGCTTACGCATCGAGACAGTTGAAGACCCATAAGAAAAATTATCCAACTCATGATTTGGAGCTAGCAGCTGTGATTTTCGCTTTGAAGATTTGGAGACATTACTTATTGGGCGAAAGGGTCGAAGTATTCACCGATCACAAAAGCTTGAAGTATGTGTGTTCAGTTGATAAAACTGCACATTTGTATTACAATTTTCCTACCATTTTCATATTAAAAAAGGACTTTATTATAATATATTATACATATGAGGGTTTATGTGTAAAAGCACCATTTTCCATGTGTTAATATATTTTAATTAGTATTTGGTAGGAAAATGTATGCAAATAAATCTATTAACCAAATCCTAGTAGAAATAAGCCTACTAAATATTATTTGAGATTATTGTGCAGAATTTTCCAAGTTGTTATGCAGAATTTATCAAACAAATCAATTTGTTGAAGAAATCTTGCCAAATTAAGAAGCAAAACTTGGAGACCAAGTCTGGAAGCAACCGAGAAAAGATTTTCAGATTCTGAAGGTGCCTAGGATTGCCACATGTCAAAAGATGCAAGCCCAAAAATTTCAGTCACGAGATCTCGACCATCAAGCGCGGATCCGCGGCTAAACCCCCCTTGGGCCGCGGATCCGCCGCAATTCCAGGGAGTTAGAGAATGAGATTTTTTGGCATAAATCTATGATAAATTTTACCAAGTTTTCAACAAGAAGATTCTGGCTTTAGCACTATAAAACGGCACCGAGAGCCTCTTGGAAAATTCATCAAGCCGACGAGATTACGAAGTCCAAGACGGCTCACGCATCCAGGCTGATTATCAACTGTTCGTCTACCTCCTTAGAAAAGATCGAGAAGTAACAGTTTTGTAATCATTTTCTACGGAATAAAGTGTAGATTGTTCAAGTTGATTAATAAAGATAGTTATTTTATTTAATTCTTTTGCATTTTACATTATGTTTTCCCTCTCTGTCTTTTCATCTTCTTTTCCCAACATGCGCGAGTAATTCTCCGCTTGTTAGGGTTCGTAGGATTAGGGTAGGCTAATGGATGATGAACATCCCTAAACCCTTTTTAAGTCCTATAAAGTTTATGAACTTTATCAAAAGAATCATTAACATCCTAATCGGGCGCGGTAACAATTCTTTGCTAGTTCCGACCGCGATTAGAGATTAGATTAATGATTGTTTTGGTAAAGGCTAGATATGAACGGAGTTCCGTGTCGAGATAAGGGTTAAGAGTGGGATTCCTTTTCCCTCCAGAAACCCTAATCTACACGCATCACCGTCGTTCTAGTTTTAAATCTATTAAAGGATAAAAATGGTAACTTTTAATTAATCATCCATAACTACTAAATCCTAACGAACCCTACAAACCCTTTTATTATATTAACTACATCCCTAAAATAATCTAGATCTATATTTTACATTCTTGTTTAACGTAGATCTAGAAACCATTCTATAAAATTCTTAATCCCTCCTCTCTTTCTCAACACATCTAAAGTAAGAATAGAAGGTTCCACATTTCCCAGAGGACGACCCGTACTCATCTCGGTCTAGCTACGCGCGACACCGTTATTGATTGCGGTTAACTACTACAAACACTCTTTCGTATCAATCAAATGGCGCCGTTGCCGGGGATACGTGCGTAATTTTTTTTATTTTTACTATTTGTGTTGAATTCTTAGACGAGCCATATCATTATTAAAACAAAACTGCAAATTGCATATTTAACGATTTGTGCGTGAATTTTTGCAAGGAGATCTGGAGTCACAGAATTAAGGAGAACAGGAAACAGAGACATTTTTAGAGATCCAGAGGAGAACAGAAGGCTATACAAAAAAATTTCATCAACTGTTCCTTCTTCTACGCAGCGGAACCGCGGCAAAAGCACCCATTCTGCGGCGGAATCGCGGCCAGTTGGAGGAATTAGGGAATCAATCTTCTCTGGTATCTTTCTTAACTCCTTCTCTCTCCTCTCAAATCCAATAAAATCTATTTTCTGCAGGATTCTTTGCAAAATTGCGCCGCTAAAAAAAAAATCTTTTTGCAAAAGTTTTGTGATTGGTTTTGTTTTGCATATTTTAATACGGACTTTAAGGGGCAAAGACCAAATCAAGATTAGGTGGGGATTTCATCACCCTTCCTAAGCCCCACAAATCACAAACCGAGCATATAGATCAACCCTTCATTAATTTAAAAAATATCTAGACCAGACTCTAAGGACTGTCGCGCTCAATAAGGACAGAGGAAGGTCGTGGGTAATCTATCGTTTATCTGCATTACTTTTGTAGTGCCTAGGCAAGTGTGTCAAAGGCTAGTGGTTATTAATTAGGCCCACGACGTGGTTCCTTCCCACTTACCTGGCACTTACCTGGCTACAAGGGTAGTACGGAGACGGTAGAGGATTTATCCTGCGGCTTGTCCTTTGGAAGTATAGGAGCGGTCTAGAGACTGGACCTAGGTGACCTTAATTCTAGGGTTGCTTGTGCATCTTAGGGTGATTTGTCTTGAGTCCCACTTTTTCAAAACAAGCCAATTTTAAAATCACACACACGCTGCCACTTGCACTAAACCCGCTTAGTGCATGCTCGGCTGGACACGGGATCCTAGTGCCCGTCTTGTCCGCGTTCCTGCAATCGACGCCGAAGTCGGTACTTCTTCATCTTCTTTTCCCCCACCACACACCACATTAACCGTGATGGACGGCACTCCATCTAATTATAACACCATGCTGCCACCGTCCGTAGGTGAGCAGAATCCACCGCGCATCTCTCTCCAAGAGAGATGCTATCCTATTCGTGGTCCCCTTCCTACTTATTTATCTCTTCCACCACCTAACGGGAATAATTTCGAAATTAAACCCCACTACATCAACCTGCTGCCCAAATTTCACGGGCTTGAGTCGGAAGACGCGTATGTTTTCATCACCAAATTCGAAAACGTATGCGCAATGATGGGTACTTCACAATTGACTTTAGATGTTATGCGCTTACGTCTTCTCCCATTCACACTGTGCGACTTGGCAGAAAAATGGCTTTACAATACTGCCACACACTCTATCACTAATTGGGACGAATTCGTCATAGCATTTCTTAAGAAGTTTTACCCAAATCATAAGACTGCCCACATTAGGAGCGAGATCAACCAGTTCACCCAGTTTCCCAATGAACCATTTTGGAAGTGCTTTGAACGTTTCAAAGATCTGCTTGTCCAATGCCCCCATCACGGAATACAAAGATGGGATTTATGTCGGATTATATATGAGGGCATTAATCCAGCGACAAAGCAGATACTTGAAACAATGTGTCAATGCAATTTCATGTCTAAAGATGACGGCGAAGCATGGAAATATCTGGAAGACCTTGCTGAACACACGTTGCAGTGGGAAAGCGTTAGACCACCTTCAACTAAGGGAGGTATTCACCAGCTCGATGTTTCTATCGCAGTAAAAGCCGAAATGGCAGCGATACAGAAGAAACTCGACGCTATCGAAAACAAGTTCTCATCTTTCTCTCTAAATCAGGTCACGCTTCCTAAGACCGTCTGTGGTTGCTGTTCGGATCCTTCACACTTAACGGAAGAATGCCCTATGAATGCATCGTTTCAAGCTAATGCTGCTTTTCAGCAGCGACCTAGAAACGACCCTTATTCTTCCACGTACAATCAAGGATGGAGGAATCATCCTAAATTTGCTTGGAACCAAAACCAACAAAGCAATTATCAAAGACCTCCTCCACAGCAACCACAACCACAGAATCAGCCTCCCTTTCAGTCATAGAATTTCCAAAATCCGGCCAACATTTCTACACCACAAGTGGCCGGTACTGATAACTCACTTGCACAAACCTTGGATATGTTCATGAAACAATCCATGCAAAATTCGGCTGAGATGAGGTCTTCTATTGATACCCTAACGAAAAACTCCTCCTCCCATGGTGAGAGTATCAAATCAATAGAAAACCAAATCGCACAGTTAAACGCCGCAATGAGTGCAAGAGAGAAAGGGAAACTCCCATCTCAACCCATACCTAATCCTGGCCACTCACAAAGTTATAATGTGAGTGCTGTTACCACGTTGAGATCGGGAAAAGTGCTGAATAACCGAGTGGGTGAGCAGTGTGATGATAGTGACACCAATGATACCCCTTCTTCTTCTTCTTCCCCTAATTCGTCTAGTCTCCCACCTTCACCCGAGCCTATTCTCCGTTTTCCCCGAGGCTCGAACCCTTCGCCCATTTCGCCAAATCTATCTAAGTCGATTCCTACTCCAGTTTTGGGATCGAATCCATCCCCACAATCCTCTCCAATGTTGGACCAAACCCTTATTGATAAAGCACCTTACCCAAACAGGTTAAGGGGCAACAGACCAAGTCCACAAATGGAGAAGATTGTGAAAATTTTTAAGTAAGTTAACATAAACATTCCTCTCCTAGATGCTATTCAACAAGTTCCGTCATATGCGAAAATCTTAAAGGACTTGTGCACTAGGAAGAGAAAAGTTCAAGTACCTAAAAAAGTTTTCCTTGCGAGTAATGTGAGCACCGCTTTTACACAACAACTACCCAAGAAACGAAAGGACCCCGGAAGTCCTACAATTTCAATTTCTATTGGTGGTAAAAATATTAATCGTGCTCTACTCGATCTAGGTGCTAGTGTTAACTTGCTTCCGTATTCGGTTTATGAGCAATTAGGGATCGGAGAGTTAAAACCAGCGCATTGCACTCTTCAAATGGCCGATCGATCTATCACCCAACCAAGGGGTGAGCTAGATGATGTGTTAATCAAAGTCGGGGAATTCATATTCCCTGTGGACTTTATCGTTATAGATACACAACCTGTAGCAAACCCACGCAATCAAATTCCGGTGATACTCGGTCGACCCTTTTTGGCCACTTCCAACGCTGTAATCAATTGTAGAAACGGCTCTATGACCCTATCCTTTGGAAAGAAGTCAATTGAGCTTAACATTTACAAGTTGGGAAGTGAACCCTCCGAACCCTATGCTCATGTGTGTTCTGTCGAATTAATGGATGTCGACAGCAGCGAATATGATCAACCTCATAATTCTGACTCTTTTCATATGTTGTTGCTTGACACGGACTCTTCCACCGAGTTGTCTGGGTCAACATCTAACGCTGATGAGGAACTTTTTATAGAGTCGGACGATCACCCCATTTTTTCTGATGACATTATTCTTCGGGGTATCGATGAAAGCTTTGAGAAAATTTTCGCTGATGAACTCGCATTTTTACAAGACACGGGTGTTGAGATGAATCAACTCCAAGATGAAGAAATTGGACCTCCACCCCCTCTTTTGGACAATCATGATAATGCGAGTAATCCATCGTCACTGTCACTGTGTCGTCTCTCCAAATTGAGACGCAATCCTTTTCCATTACACCTCTTGTCACCTCCCCACTTCTTCTTGTCGAAAGGTGACATATTCTTCCACCAACCTTGGTACTTCATTGATAAAATTTTTGAATGGTTAGTGTTGACCTTCGGTCTTTGCAAAGCTTGGCATTGACCAATAACCTTGACCCCCTCATATGATTTTTACAAGATTAAAATTGTTTAACTCACGTTTGGGGGAGGGGTGGTATATTTGGCTCTTGAAAGAAAATGATTTTTACAAAATTGTGAGCCTAAAATAAGTTTGGGGGAGGATTTTCACTTTCATATATTCTTGCCCCCATTAATAATTTCCTCCCAAGTCTACAGGTTTTTGAGCTTAACGGATGACATCAGTGAGGACACTGCTGTAAACAGGTTTGGGGGAGCTTTGTGCTTATTTACATATCAATTTGCATCATATTTTGCATAAGCACAACATTTTCAAAAATTTAAAAAAAAAAATTTATAACAAAAGAATAGAAAGTGAAAAATTACATCCAAAAGATAGGAATAGTTTAAAAAAACCAAGAAAATTAGAAGTTTTCTTAAACAAACTAGTAATAAGTAGTTATGAGCTGTTGTCCCAAGGTTAGTAAAATGAAGGAAGTCACTAATCTGAGGATAAAAATAAGTCTGAAAAATAGTTTCTATTCTGGAAGCCAAACATTTGAATGTTGATACCCTACAATATGCACTTACATACGTCTTGAAACTCGGGATAGTAGAGGATACCTTGAAATGCTCTTGTCTAAAAGCCAAAGTATGAAGGAAATAAAAAATAAAAAAATGAAGAAAATATAAAAATGGTGAAAAGAAAAAATGAACACTGGTTTTGTTATCACCAAGGCAGCAATAAAAAAAAATATAGTGAGGGTGCCTCTTCACCTAGTGCCCTAAGGCCAACTGGTCTGCGAGTCACTGCTAAGCCTTAGGTGGTGCAAGACGAGGAAAATATTATCACCTAATCAGCAAGCACATAAGTAATCGGTCTGTTAGTACCTCAAGAAGTATTAACGGTCGCATGAAAATGTGTGCACATAAGTAATCGGTCTGTTAGTACCTCAAGAAGTATTTAACGGTCGCATGAAAATGTGTGAGCAAATCTTAATATTCATTAAATTAAAAAGTACTAAGGCAGATGGACAAGAGTATGATAGCTTGAATTGAATTCTCCGAGTGTAGGGATGTTCTTTACACACACGTGGGGTTATATGATCAATGTTTGGATAAAAGGTAGGAATGAAGAATAAAGACGATGTTTTATTGAGAGATGATGTGATTTCTAACATTTTTTCATGACTATTAAGATAGGGCTCATGACAACTGAAAATCTAGTATGGTTGGAAACTCTAAATTTTCAAGGCCTTTCTTTTATGGTTCTTATCTTTATATGTAAATTTCACCATCTTTCTTTTGTTATTGGATTTTGTGGGTGTAATCCGCTGAAAACCCTCAGGAGACAACACTCCTCCTACTAGGGACACCTAGAGGTTTAACGGCTTGTTGCACGTGCTCAGTGCAATCGTGTCTGCCTACGAAAGTGTGCTTAGTTTTCTTCTTTCTTTTTCTCCTCTTAAATAAACTAGTTTGCTCGGGACGATCAAAGATAAGTTTGGGGGTATTTGTTCAGTTGATAAAAATGCACATTTGTATTACAATTTTCCTACCATTTTCATATTAAAAAGGGACTTTATTATAATATATTATACATATGAGGGTTTATGTGTAAAAGCACCATTTTCCATGTGTTAATATATTTTAATTAGTATTTGGTAGGAAAATGTATGCAAATAAATCTATTGACCAAATCCTAGTAGAAATAAGCCTACTAAATATTATTTGAGATTATTGTGCAGAATTTTCCAAGTTGTTATGCAGAATTTATCAAACAAATCAATTTGTTGAAGAAATCTTGCCAAATTAAGAAGCAAAACTTGGAGACCAAGTCTGAAAGCAACCGAGAAAAGATTTTCAGATTCTGAAGGTGCCTAGGATTGCCACATGTCAAAATATGCAAGCCCAAAAATTTCAGTCACGAGATCTCGACCATCAAGCGCGGATCCGCGGCCAAATCCCCCCTTGGGCCGCGGATCCGCCGCAATTCCAGGGAGTTAGAGAATGAGATTTTTTGGCATAAATCTATAATAAATTTTACCAAGTTTTCAACAAGAAGATTCTGGCTTTAGCACTATAAAAAGGCACCGAGAGCCTCTTGGAAAATTCATCAAGCCGACGAGATCACGAAGTCCAAGACGGCTCACGCATCCAGGCTGATCATCAACTGTTCGTCTACCTCCTTAGGAAAGATCGAGAAGCAACTAGTTTTGTAATCATTTTCTACGGAATAAAGTGTAGATTGTTCAAGTTGATTAATAAAGGTAGTTATTTTATTTAATTCTTTTGCATTTTACATTATGTTTTCCCTCTCTGTCTTTTCATCTTCTTTTCCCAACATGCGCGAGTAATTCTCCACTTGTTAGGGTTCGTAGGATTAGAGTAGGCTAATGGATGATGAACATCCCTAAACCCTTTTTAAGTCCTATAAGGTTTATGAACTTTATCAAAAGAATCATTAACATCCTAATCGGGCGCGGTAACAATTCTTTGCTAGTTCCGACCGCGATTAGAGATTAGATTAATGATTGTTTTGGTAAAGGCTAGATATGAACGGAGTTCCGTGTCGAGATAAGGGTTAAGAGCACTAGTAAAATAGGGGGTTGCCCCTACGGATATTGGAATCCGTAGGGGCAGATTTAACTTGGCCCTACGGATTAATCCGTAGGGCTAAAAGGTTGCCCCTACGGGCCCAGACGTCTAAGAATAAAAATATTAATTCTTAATTTGGTGTTTGCCCCTACGGAGCCGCAAACAAAGAACCTACGGGTATATCCATAGGGGCAACTAAATATCAAATTACTAAAGCTCAGATCGATCGCCTACGCTCACAATTTCTTTCTCTCTCGATCTCGACCGCGCGCGAAAACAACTCCTCGTCGCCACCGTCGTCCTCCTCGTCGCCACCGGCGTTCTTGTCGCCACCGCCGTTCAGGTCGTCGCCAGCGCCGTTCGGGTCGTCGCCACCGCCGGTCAGGTGAGTAAATCTTGAGGTAAATTAAAGAATTTTTTGATTAACATACGTGCTGGGTCTGGGGTCGGGGGGTTGCGCGCGCGCGAGTTGAGGTTCGGCAGGGGTCGCGGTCGGGGTCGGGGTCGGGGTTGGGGTTAGGGTTAGGGTTGGGGTTCGCTGCTGCTGGGGCTGGGGCTGGGGTTAGGGTTTGCCTTAGGGTTGGTGTTGGGGTTTAGCTGGCCGCGCTGGGGTTAGGGTTAGGGTTAGGTTGGGGCTGGGCTGGGCTGGGGCTGGGGGCTGGGGCTGGGGCTGGGCTGGGCTGGGGCTGGGGGCTGCCCCTGGGGCTGGGTGGGGCTAGGGCTAGGGTTAGGTTGGGGTTAGGGTTAGGTGGATTGATGACAACAAAATACATGGATGGATCGATGAATTTAGTGATGTTATGTGTCCCGCCAACATAGGAAATTCAAACGTATACTCCGTTTTCTCATCTTAAAACTAGTAACCAAAATGTGACTAAAAATTCTTTCTAAATATATTTGAAACACATTTATTAGTTGGGTTGAATATTTGTGATTCCATTATATTATATTGTAAGATGCAGAAATTGTATCCTAAAACTACTTGATCCAATCATCCAACAAATACATTCATAAGATACTTATTAATTTTCCTGTATCTTGTATTGAATCGTAAGATTGATTTGCATGTCGTAAGATATTTGACAACACTAGGATGTCTTTCATAAAACAGAAAGTAAATTGGTGTAGGGAGAAAGCTGCTTGATGGGTGGTGACTGGGTCCATTCTTTCTTCATAATCCCCTTCAACTCTATGCCTTTCAATTATTGTGGAAAATTTAGATATTACTTGAGTGATCATGATATCATTTTTTTTGAATATTTCTTCCGAGAATTTATGCATGGTCTTGACATTGAACTTTATCATACTCCTTAATATTACTTTAGTGATTGATAATATTCAATAAGCTTATATTGTTGACCCAAATTAAGTAAGGGGGTTAGTCAATTAGAATTGGTGTTTGGAACTTTGAAGTATATCTTTAATGGGATAGGTTTATTTGGTGTCAGTCAAATAAAATGAGAAGTAGAACCTTTTATTGTTTGTTATGAATGAATCTAATATTGGAAGTTGATGGTTTCAGTTAGAACTTTTTTGGTATATGATAGATTTCCGCCTACCAAAATCGTTCCATCCAAAAAGTGAATACAGTGGAACTTCTGTTCTCCTTGCCCATCCACTTGTTCTCTCTGGAAATTTGTAGTCTATATAACTATCTAAAATGTATTTGCTAATACAATTATTTTAACCTGACATACTAAAATATTATTATATTGTTTATGTTATCAATAAGTTATTAGTAGTATTCTCTTGATTGGTAAAAGGGGTATGGGCGTTCGCTCTATACATTCTTAATGGGATAGAAGCCTACCCCCCACAGCCGGAACACACACATACAACAAGAATACACAACAAACGCATAATTAGAGAGCGATTCGAGATGTTCGGGTTAAAACCAATATATGATACTCGATGATAATATGAAACCTTCATATCCCCATCGAAACTTATATATGAAACTAAAAGCGCCACTTAGTCCCCGTCTATCGGTTAACATACGTGCGATGCTCGTCGTGACCTAGAACTATACGAAGGTTGTTAAATATCGGACAGTATAGCTCGATACTAACAACCATCATATAGTCTACGCGACGAGAAAATTCAATCGTATGGTAACCCATAGATTTGTCCCGTGTGGACAAGTTAAGAATGTATAAAGCAAACGCCTTCATTCACTTGTGTTTTCATCCGTTTCGAGATATTTCGTCGGTACCTTTCCGCTGGTTCTCCGTGTACAAAGATAGATTAGATGTTCATTTCAACGTTGTTTCACAGCTTTGAAATGATTATCTATTCTATTACAGTGTACTCGGAGAACAGCGGGGAGGTGCTGCCGAAATTTACTCGAAACGGTTGAAAGCACAAGTGATGGGCGTTCGCTCTATACATTCTTAATGGGATAGAAGCCTACCCCCGACAGCCGGAACACACACATACAAATGCATAACTAGATAGCGATTCGAGATGTTCGGGTTAAAACCAATATATGATACTCGATGATAATATGAAACCTTCATATCCCCATCGAAACTCATATATGAAACTAAAAGCGCCACTTAGTCCTCGTCTATCGGTTAACATACGTGCGATGCTCGTCGTGACCTAGAACTATACGAAGGTTGTTAAATATCGGACAGTATAGCTCGATACTAACAACCGTCGTATAGTCTACGCGACGAGAAAATTCAATCGTATGGTAACCCATAGATTTGTCCCGTGTGGACAAGTTAAGAATGTATAAAGCAAACGCCTTCATTCACTTGTGTTTTCATCCGTTTCGAGATATTTCGTCGGTACCTTTCCGCTGGTTCTCCGTGTACAAAGATAGATTAGATGTTCATTTCAACGTTGTTTCACAGCTTTGAAATGATTATCTATTCTATTACAGTGTACTCGGAGAACAGCGGGGAGGTGCTGCCGAAATTTACTCGAAACGGTTGAAAGCACAAGTGATGGGCGTTCGCTCTATACATTCTTAATGGGATAGAAGCCTACCCCCGACAGCCGGAACACACACATACAAATGCATAACTAGAGAGCGATTCGAGATGTTCGGGTTAAAACTAATATATGATACTCGATGATAATATGAAACCTTCATATCCCCATCGAAACTCATATATGAAACTAAAAGCGCCACTTAGTCCCCGTCTATCGGTTAACATACGTGCGATGCTCGTCGTGACCTAGAACTATACGAAGGTTGTTAAATATCGGACAGTATAGCTCGATACTAACAACCGTCGTATAGTCTACGCGACGAGAAAATTCAATCGTATGGTAACCCATAGATTTTTCCCGTGTGGACATGTTAAGAATGTATAAAGCAAACGCCTTCATTCACTTGTGTTTTCATCCGTTTCGAGATATTTCGTCGATACCTTTCCACTGGTTCTCCGTGTACAAAGATAGATTAGATGTTCATTTCAAAGTTGTTTCACAGCTTTGAAATGATTATCTATTCTATTACAGTGTACTCGGAGAACAGCGGGGAGGTGCTGCCGAAATTTACTCGAAACGGTTGAAAGCACAAGTGATGGGCGTTCGCTCTATACATTATTAATGGGATAGAAGCCTACACCCGACAGCCGGAACACACACATACAAATGCATAACTAGAGAGCGATTCGAGATGTTCGGGTTAAAACCAATATATGATACTCGATGATAATATGAAACCTTCATATCCCCATCGAAACTCATATATGAAACTAAAAGCGCCACTTAGTCCCCGTCTATCGGTTAACATACGTGCGATGCTCGTCGTGACCTAGAATTATACGAAGGTTGTTAAATATCGGACAGTATAGCTCGATACTAACAACCGTCGTATAGTCTACGCGACGAGAAAATTCAATCGTATTGTAACCCATAGATTTGTCCCGTGTGGACAAGTTAAGAATGTATAAAGCAAACGCCTTCATTCACTTGTGTTTTCATCCGTTTCGAGATATTTCGTCGGTACCTTTCCGCTGGTTCTCCGTGTACAAAGATAGATTAGATGTTCATTTCAACGTTGTTTCACAGCTTTGAAATGATTATCTATTCTATTACAGTGTACTCGGAGAACAGCGGGGAGGTGCTGCCGAAATTTACTCGAAACGGTTGAAAGCACAAGTGATGGGCGTTCGCTCTATACATTCTTAATGGGATAGAAGCCTACCCCCGACAGCCGGAACACACACATACAAATGCATAACTAGAGAGCGATTCGAGATGTTCGGGTTAAAACCAATATATGATACTCGATGATAATATGAAACCTTCATATCCCCATCGAAACTCATATATGAAACTAAAAGCGCCACTTAGTCCCTGTCTATCGGTTAACATACGTGCGATGCTCGTCGTGACCTAGAACTATACGAAGGTTGTTAAATATTGGACAGTATAGCTCGATACTAACAACCGTCGTATAGTCTACGCGACGAGAAAATTCAATCGTATGGTAACCCATAAATTTGTCCTGTGTGGACAAGTTAAGAATGTATAAAGCAAACGCCTTCATTCACTTGTGTTTTCATCCGTTTCGAGATATTTCGTCGGTACCTTTCCGCTGGTTCTCCGTGTACAAAGATAGATTAGATGTTCATTTCAACGTTGTTTCACAGCTTTGAAATGATTATCTATTCTATTACAGTGTACTCGGAGAACAGCGGGGAGGTGCTGCCGAAATTTACTCGAAACGGTTGAAAGCACAAGTGATGGGCGTTCGCTCTATACATTCTTAATGGGATAGAAGCCTACCCCCGACAGCCGGAACACACACATACAAATGCATAACTAGAGAGCGATTCGAGATACTCGGGTTAAAACCAATATATGATACTCGATGATAATATGAAACCTTCATATCCCCATCGAAACTCATATATGAAACTAAAAGCGCCATTTAGTCCCCGTCTATCGGTTAACATACGTGCGATAATTTATTCTTTTCAACGACAAACGCACACACAAAGCATATACACGGATTTTCTCCTTTGTCAGTAACTATCCCGTTCTTATATTTCTCAATATAGTCAGCATAACTTACAATTTATATGTTATTCAGTCTAACATGGCCCATGAGTACGTCAGAGTTAAGGACTGGATGTATGTGGATTGGAAACAACGTATGCAACCTAAGTTTGTCGCAGGAGTTGCTGCTTTCCTTGAATTTGCACGCGCACATAATAAGATCATAATAGAGAAGATTCTCTGTCCGTGCGATAGATGTGGTAATAAGTACTGGCAGAAGGTAGAATTGGCAGAGCTTCATATTGTAAAACATGGGTTTACTAGACTTTATTCAACTTGGAAATATCACGGGGAAGGAGAAGAATGCAGTACTGCGGTAGAAGAAGAAGGAGAACACGATAATGCGGCAGGAGAAGAAGAAGAATTCGGTAATACGGCAAGAGACGGAAATTTATTTCCATCAGAAGAAATGGAGGATATGGTAGAGGCTGCCCTAGGTGAATCTATTCGTACCGAAGATGACATTCCTTCCGGTCAGGGACCGCGTGTGGATAAATATGAAAATTTCATGAATGATGCTAGGAAACCAATTTATGAGAATGCGAAGTATTCCACCCTCTCATGGTTCGTCCAACTTTTCCAGATTAAGTGCCTAAATGGATGAAGCAACAAGTCATTCACAATGCTTCTTTCGTTCTTGAAAGATTCTATGCCTCCGGGAAATAATGTGCCCGAAAGCTGGTACGAAGCCCAGAAGATGATGTCTGATTTGGGTCTAAAGTGCGAGAAGATTCAAGCATGTCCTAAAAATTGCGTGTTGTACCGGAAAGAGAATTCAGATTTGAAAGAGTGTCCAACATGCGGAGAGGCCAGGTATAAGCCGAAAGATTCTGATAAGAAGCCTGATATACCTGTGAAGATAGCATGATACTTTCCCATAACACAGAGGCTACAGAGGCTATTCAGGTGCAAGAAAACAGCCGAGGCAATGATTTGGCATCACCGTGCTCCTCCAAGCGAAAATGGAAAAATGAGTCATCCAAGAGATTCACCGGCATGGAAGGATTTCGATAGGAGGCACGCAATATTCAGTAGCGATCCTCGCAATGTCCGGCTCGGACTGGCTACCGATGGCTTCTGCCCATTCAACTATATGGCTGGAAGTCACAGTACATGGCCCGTTGTAATGATAATTTATAATCTGTCGCCTTGGTTGGCTATGGACCAATCATACTTTATGATGCCTCTTCTTATCGACGGACCAAACTCACCGGGGAACAATATCGACGTCTATCTCCGACCTCTGATCGAGGAGCTGAAAACTTTGTTCATTGATGGTGTAGAGACATATGATTCAAACACAAATACAACCTTCATACTACGTGCGGTTTTAATGTGGACAATTAATGACTTTCCTGCGTATGGAATGCTATCAGGTTGGTCCGTACATGGTCACAAAGCATGTCCTCATTGCCATGAACACACAACATCAAAATTTTTGAATTTTAGCAGGATGGTTTGTTATTGCGGCCATCGACGTTTTCTGCCTCCAGACCACCCCTATAGGTTAGACACGGTTCACTTTGATGGTCATCAGGAGCTTCTTGGGCCTCCATCTCCATTGTCCGGAGAGGACGTGACTGCTAAATGGGATGGTTACAATAACGTGACCTTCGGGATGGATCCGACGAAACAGGTCAAACCATAATATTGGAACAGGTTAAGCATTTTCTTCGAGCTTCCGTACTGGTCTACAAATTCAGTGCGTCATTGTCTGGACGTCATGCATATAGAGAAGGGAGTATCAGAGCACATACTTAACTTGCTTCTGTGTAAAGACGGGAAATCGAAAGACAACATGAATGCCCGGATGGATCTACAAGAGTGGGGAATAAGAAGTGAACTGCACCCTAAACCGGTAGCGGGTAAACCGGGCAAGTTTGTACTTCCCAATGCCGCTTATCATATGTCACAACCGGAGAAGAAAAGATTCCTGCAGGTGTTGCATGATTTGAAAGTCCCCACAGGTTTCTCAGGATCATTCAGCAAGAAAATAAAAATTATGAAGGGCAAGATCGATGGGCTGAAAAGTCATGATCACCATGTTATCGTGGAGCACCTTCTTCCATTAGCCCTCAGGACTTCTCTCCCCGACTCGGTTGGTCTAGTAATCAACGACCGATGTTGTTTTTTCAGAGAGTTGTGTGCTAAAACACTGGAGGTTGCGACGCTGGATAAACTAGAAAATTCTATTGCGTTGATACTTTGCAAGTTTGAGCGTATTTTCCCACCGTCATTCTTCGATATCATAATACACTTGACGGTTCATCTTGCAACTGAGGCGAAGTTAGCCGGACCGGTACAATATCGATGGATGTATCCCGTCGAGAGGTACGTGTAATTTTTCGTTTCGCACAATTTATAAATTTATTGTTGTCCTGTATGCCCGTGTTTATTTATTCAACATATTCTCATTAGGTACCTTTACACTCTTAAGAAGTATATACGCAATAAAAATCGACCAGAGGGTTCTATCATGCAAGGTTATCTTCTTGATGAAGCAATCACATTTTGTTCCCGCTATCTAGACGAGAACATTGAGACAAGGCTTAACCGACCACGAAGAATTCAAGACGGGCCATATGGTAAAGCCGAGTATAAGAGGGTAGACACTATGTTTATCAACAAGATATACCGGTTTATCTTGCTTAATTGCGCATGTCTTGAACAAATTAGAGAGTAAGTTCTTTTGGATTAATTGTTATATCTGTGTTTGTGTGTGTATGAAATGACAAAATATTAATGTCACAATTATTTGTCGAAAACAGAACTCATTTTAACGAAGTACGTGAGGGGCATCCTGATTGGAACGAAGAACGTTTGGAAAAATACCATCAGGATAATTTTTGTGATTGGGTCACAGAGCATGTAAGTTATTCGAATTACATTTTATTGCTATCAGTTATAATCTAAACTTGTATCGTTATGTATTTATCGTAAAATTTGTTTTGTTATATCCACGATCCGAACTTATCTGCATCATTTGAGAGTGATTCAAGATGTTTAGCACAATTTCCTAGTATGGAGGTTGCATATTACAAAGGATTTGGTGTCCTTGGATACAAATTCGAAGTTAAGGACATAGAAATATCTAGAACCACTCAGAATAGTGGGATTGCGACGGTAGGATCGGACGGTGTGATTTACTATGGGTACTTAAATTGTATACTCGGCATCCACTATCCCGGATGATCAGAACCCTTTTATATATTCCAGTGTACTTGGTACGATCCGCGAACCGATACAGACAGGTGGAGAAGCAGTCTTGGGACTTGGAAAGATGAATATGGATTGACCAGTGTGAACACACTTCGATTTTACGGTCAGGACGATCCGTTTATCTTTCCGAACCAAGCGTTCCAAGTATACTACTCACAGTGTTTGAAGCATCCGGGGTGGAGTGTTGTATGCCGATGGAAACCTAGAGATGTCTACGATGTCCCAGAATACGAGGACAGCGATGAGGACGAAGAAGAGAGAAGGCTTAAAGTGCTCCGACCGTCTGTTTTGAAGGACGGGTTGTCTTCGACCGATCATGAAGTTACGTGGGTTAGAAATGACATCGACGATGAAATCCAAGTAGATATGTATGATGCGCCCACGAAACGAAAAAGGTTATCAGTAATGTTATATTATTACTTCACATTTTACGCTCTAGATCATATATAGTCAATACTTTTAATGATTGTCTAATGCGTCCACGAACCGTTTATCTAGATTTGATGACGATGTCGGGAGCAGCGAGGGGAGGCAGGAGCTCCAGCCGCGGCAGAGGCAGAGGCAGAGGCAGAGCGGTTCTGCCGCCCGGAGAGCTCCGTAGGGAGCTTCAGAGGGCCGGTCTTGCACCCAGATCGGAGACCCCTTCTGATGCCTCCTTCCATGTGGATTTTGCCACACCTCCAGGTATACTGCACGCATATCCATTTTGAATGTAATATTACAGATATTCATGCATGTTTATGTCAAAATTACTTATATTGTCAATGTTTGATTGTCTAGTTGTTGGTGATGCGTCCACATCTGGGACAGAGGCCACCCCCGCTCCTCCAGGTATGTTTATATATCATATAGTGTATGTATATTGATTTAGAATGCTATATCATAAATACACACATTCCTTTTGCTCTTACTTAGCAATTTTTATTATTGTCTAGCTGTAGGTGGTGACACCACCGCACCTGCGGGTATGTTTATATATCCTATAGTGCATGCATATTGATTTAGAACGTTATATTATTGATCTACACATTCTTTTTGCAATTACTTATATAATCTATTTTTAATTGTCTAATTATAGGTGGTGCGTCCACACCTTCCACAGGGGCCACTCCTGTCGCTTCCATACCCTCCGTATCGTCTGCAGGTTAGTATGAATAAATTTAAAATATTTATTCATTTTACATATGCTCTATAGAATAAATATGAACTTCATGGAAATTTAGCGTCGATGTTTATTTTATAGTTGGAGGGGATGCGTCCGGGTCCGGGACCCCGGTTGTTCCTCACCGGAGGAACTATCGTCCCGCTCGTGCTGCTGCTCGGGCCCAGGCTCGTGCGCTAGTCACCGGAGGTATATATCACACTTGAATTTTTGTTTAACCTTGATTTCTTAATACAAATTTGTCTTATTATTGATTGTCTTGATATTTCGTGCAGACGCAGGGCCTCTCCATCCCCAGAGGGGGACTCGAGGCCCGAATCAGTCCCATAGGCTGAGGCCTGATAGAGTTAGGGGGGAGGCAGCATTCCCCCTATTTTTTACCCTTGACTATCGCTATACCGGTCCTCATGCCGAGAGGTTCGGCCGGTATTTGGGGGACGAGATCCGGATCGTGAAGAACTATCCACTTCACGTTGAGTGGGGCGAGCAGCACCAGCGCTCATTCGCCCTCTTCTTTGATCAGGCTCGGGTATGTATTAATATATATTTTCATTTGATCTATCCAATATATTTATTATTAACACTTGCAATCTAATAACAATGTTTTTTTTTGTATTTTCAGTTGGATTACGATTTTCAGCCTGTAGCCGACCCTGATCACCCGGGGAGGGTGCTCGACCTTCATGCTCTGTACAATGGCCTGATGAAGAACATGCAGGCCAAGGTCCGATACAACAGGAATGAGCTGAAGGCCGACTGCTACTCCCTGTGGATAGCGACCCCCGAGACAGAGAGAGCGGCCCTCCTATCTACTCCGGCGTTTGCGAGAGTCGACGTAGAGACATGGCCTCTATTGTGCGCTTATTTCGACTCCGAACGCAAACAGGTATGTATTTTAAATTTAATTCATTATTTATGATATAATTTATTTCTTTGTGTTTCTTAATTAGAAAACTAAATGTTAATGCGTTGTGCAGAAACAGGCCGCTCAGAATACGGAGAACAGGAAGTCGGCGAAGAGGGGTCGCCCCACTTACCCAGGTGGCTCGAGGAACATTACTCGAGCCATGGAGTTATCGGTAAATTAAGAGTTATTCTCTAATATTCTGCAATATTAAGAGTTATTCTCTAATATTTCTAATATTAAGAGTTACTTTCTAATATTGCAGACATCTCGGACCGTGGCGTCAGGTGGTACACCGAGCGTGCTGTCCGCATATCTTGCCGTCCACGGCACCTCGACAGATCCCGCCACGGGCGAGCTTCGATGTCCCGACGTCGCTACCCAGGAGTACTGCGTAAGTGTTAATATTTTTTCTACCCAAATTTGAAATTTTAGTTTTGGAAGGTTCAAGTTTAAATTTTATACTTATACTTTACTGCTTAATGTGGGTGTAGGAGCGGGTGGTTGAGCAGGCCCAGGCCTCGGGGATCGATTTTACCGGATAGAACGATCCGAGGCTGCTGACCCCAGTTCTGGACGCCGCACACGGAGGGCACCACGGAGGTTGGGAGAGAGGCCGGGGATTGGGCCCTAGCAGGGCCCATATGAGGTTGGACTCCACCCCGGCGGTTACTTCCTCCGTCTCCAGTGACCGGCATGTCCATCAGGAACTGGATAGCTTGAGGGCCACCGTTCAGAAGTTGAAGGAGATGCTGGTATGTATACTACTTTATAGTAAAATATCATTTCATATTATATACATATCAACATATCCATAATTAGTACGTAGCTTGAGCTTATTTGGTTTTAGACTTAAGTTTGATTAATCATACATACATATGTAATTAAAATAAACAACGCTTTTCCAAACTAGATATCCAAACAGGGTTTCGAAATAACTTAATAATGAAACAAATTCGAATAATACACAGTTCTTACACGCTTCTTACACACGTTATGTCCAGACTCGACAGGGTAGATCGGCCGAGCCTCCACATGCATCTCCTTCGGCTGCGGCTCCGCAAGCCACTACATCGGCTGCGGTTCCGCAGACAGCTCCTGTAGCTCCACCGCCCACTCAGACTCCCGCAGCCGCGGCTCCGCAAGCGACTACCTCGACGGCGGCTGCGCAGACCACATCGCCAGCTCCACATGCCGCTCAGACTACCGCTCGCGACGCATTGCAGAGTGTATTGACCGAGGAGCAGGCGCGCGTTATTCTAACGTTATTCAGAGGTGGAGCTGGACCGAACTAGGGTAGCTTTTTGGTTCTTATTTTTTGAAACATGTATTTATTTATATCACATTGTACTACATTTTGAAACGATATTGATATTGGTTTGTATTTATATCATATTCAGTTTTTGGGTTTCTTTTGTATATTATATATATGCGTGAGATGTGATTATGAATACTGCAATATATGATTTGATTGATGTATATAGTATTGTGCACAGGGCAGGAAAAAAATCTAGCAGCCCATTTTTTAAAAAAAAATACAGACAATATGTACCTACGGATTAAGCCGTAGGTATATATGTTGCCCCTACGGACATATCCGTAGGGGCAAACTATCAGGAAACCGGATATTTTCCCCCCTGATCTCAGTGCAGGGTGTTGGGAGTGCCCCTACGGATGTGTCCGTAGGGGCCACTGTCTATCCCCTACGGAGTTATCCGTAGGGGCCAAATATCAGGTTTCCTGATATTTTGCCCCTACGGCATATTACCTACGGATATATCTGTAGGGGTATAATAAGGACCTACGGGTATATCCGTAGGTACATAAAATATATTCAAAAAAACATAAAAAATATATGATTTGATTGCCCCTACGGAGTAATCCGTAGGGGCAACAACACCTACAGATATATCCGTAGGGGCAAGTTCAGGGCCTCAACTTGCACCTGCGGCCTTTGCACCTACGGGGTATTTTTTGGCCCCTACGCATATGTCCGTAGGGGCAGTGAGTTGCCCCTACGGATAAATCCGTAGGGGCAACCCTTATTTGTAGTAGTGGAGTGGGATTCCTTTTCCCTCCAGAAACCCTAATCTACACGCATCACCGTCGTTCTAGTTTTAAATCTATTAAAGGATAAAAAGGGTAACTTTTAATTAATCATCCATAACTACTAAATCCTAACGAACCCTACAAGCCCTCTTATTATATCAACTACATCCCTAAAATAATCTAGATCTATATTTTACATTCTTGTTTAACGTAGATCTAGAAACCATTCTATAAAATTCTTAATCCCTCCTCTCTTTCTCAACACATCTAAAGTAAGAATAGAAGGTTCCACGTTTCCCAGAGGACGACCCGTACTCATCTCGGTCTAGCTACGCGCGACACCGTTATTGATTGCGGTTAACTACTACAAACACTCTTTCGTATCAATCAATGTGTTCACACAGAAGGAGCTTAATATGAGGCAGCGTAGATGGTTGGAGCTGATGGCTGACTACGATCTTGATCTTAAGTACCATCCGGGGAAAGTTAATGTTGTGCCGGATGCGCATAGTCGGTTGCCAGCAATTCAGATGTTGACTGCACAAAAGGAACTTATTGAAGACTTTCGGAGATTCGATTTGGAGATTGTGCTACCGCATTGTTTGGGACAGTTGATGCAGCTGCAAGTACAGTCGTCGTTGATCGAGAATATTAAAGCAGTGCAGTTACAGGACCCTAGATTGCAAAATTTTCGAGAACAGGTTGAAGCTGGACTTCGAACGGACTTGTTGATCCATGAAGATGGTTCGTTGCAATATGGTAGCCATTTGTGTGTGCCAAAGGGAGATATTCGCGAAGAAGTTATAAAGGAGGCGCACAGTTCCGCATATTCCGTACATCCAGGAGGTACGAAGATGTACCGAGATCTACGACAGCATTTCTGGTGGGAAGGCATGAAACGGGAGATTGCCCGCTTTATAGCGAAGTGCTTGGTGTGTCAGCAAGTTAAAGCTGAACATCAAAAGGTTGCTAGTTTATTGCAACCACTTCCGATTCCTCAATGGAAGTGGGAACATATAACCATGGATTTCGTGACGGCTTTACCGCGGAGTCCAAAAGGCAACAATGCAGTTTGGGTGATTGTTGATCGATTGACCAAGGCAGCTCATTTCATACCATTTCGAGTTGGTCATTCAACGGAAACGTTAGCCGAACGGTACATGCAGGAAATTGTAAGATTGCATGGAGTACCTGTGAGCATCGTTTCTGATCGTGATACCCGATTTTTGTCGCACTTCTGGAGGAGCTTACAGGAAAGTTTGGGGACTCGATTGAAATTTAGCACAGCTTATCATCCTCAGACAGATGGCTAGTCAGAGAGAACGATCCAAACTCTTGAAGACATGTTGAGAGCTTGCATGTTAGACTTCAAGGGTTCATGGGAGGATCATCTACACTTGGTGGAGTTTTCTTACAATAACAGTTTTCAGGCGATTATTCAAATGGTTCCATTCGAAGCATTGTATGGTTGCAAGTGTCGTTCACCCGTTTGTTGGGATGATGTTGGAGAACGAAGATTGTTGGGACCGGATTTGATCGTGCAAACAGTGGAGAAAGTTAATATTATCCGGAATCATATGAAGGCAGCACAAGATCGGCAGAAGAGTTGGGTTGATACATCGAGAAGACCTCTAGAGTTCGCTGTTGGTGATCTGGTATTCTTGAAGATATCACCGACTAGAGGAGTGATTCATTTTAGGAGTCGAGGCAAGCTTAGTCCTCGATTCGTTTGGCCTTTCGAGATTTTGGAACGTATTGGAGAAGTGGCATATCGATTGGCTTTACCACAATCTTTGGCGAATGTTCATGACGTGTTTCATGTATCTCAACTCTGTAAATATGTTCGAGATGAAACACACATGCTGGATCATTCAGAGCTGACTGTAAGAGAGGATTTGACCTTTGAGTAACGACCGATGTCGATCGTTGATCGAAGAGAAAAGGTCCTTAGGAACAAGGTTATCTCTCTCGTACTTGTTTCTTGGGGGAATCGCTCGCATGGAGAATCAACTTGGGAACGAGAAGATGAAACCCGACAGAAGTTTCCACATCTATTCTTGTAGTTTCTTGATTGTTTATCCTTTCTTGTTCTTGGAATTTCGAGGACGAAATTCTTTTTGTAGTTGGGTATAATGTAACAACCTAGTTCATTTATACCAATTCCAGTTCTCGTATTTTTCTTATTTGTGGTATTTCTTGATTTATCGTGTTTTGGGTGCGAATGGTATTTTTTACATTTTATTTTGCATTCGACCCGACCCGCTTGCTTGAACTTGTTTGATTCATATTTATGAATTATCTTGACTTGTTACATAGACATGTGCATTTTCATGAATAATGCATACTGACATTTTATCTGGTATTGCATCTTTTACCATATAACATTTTAAGTCACGTAAAATAATTTTAAATTACATAACATGGCCTGCATGATACCCCTAACCCCGTGGTAGCATCCGTGCATTTTGTTCTCGTCCCGTTAAGTGAAACGAACATGTTTGGATGGCTACGCGCACGTGCGTGCATCCGTTCTTGGGGGTATGTGTTCATACCATAATATTGTATTATTATATTCCCCATTCTTATTCTTTTTACAAATAAACAGGTGCTTTTGACGCATGTCTGCTACATGTTACAGGTTACAGGTTCTTGGACAGAAAACAGTGAAAAAGATAAAAGACGATGCGAAAGTGGGACTTTAACCAATAAACAGAAGACTCTTGATCAAGCCTACATAAGGAACAGTTCACAAAGCAAGATTCAAGACATCGACTCAAAGCGAAGGGTTAAAGTTCACTACAAATTGTTCACTGAAGATCTGGAACCAATATAGAAGCCCAATTGATAAAAGAACCAAAGAACCAGAAGCCTAAAAAGACCCAGAATAAAACCCTAAAGTTTCAGCACCCAAGCTTGTCAAAGGGCCGCGGAACCGCGGCCCAAGCCTGCCATTGCCGCGGTTCCGCGGCCATCTGGTGCCCGGGCTTCGATAATTTTTTACCAAAATATTGGGCGGCGCTGAATACTTAACCTAAGGGCAAATTTGTAAATTTAGACATGCGGATCAAAATGTAACCTAGGGTTTCCTATTCTCTATAAATAGGAACTCTAATTATTATAATTTCTTATGCCTCCTTTTAATAATAAATTCCAGATTTCTTTTGGAGTGCATCGGTGCCTCTTTTCAATTCATTAATTAAGATCTGACAACCTGCGTTGATGTTTGGAGAGAGCCATCTGTAAGTACTTTTATTTAATTGTTCTAGTTTAGATTTTAATTCTTTGCCCTAGGTAGATTTAATTCCTTGCCCTAGGTAGATTTAATTTCTTGCCGTAGATAATTGTTTAGAGTTAGCTTTGGGGAAGGCTTTTGAGAGATGAGATCTCTCATCCCTTTCTTACCCATAATATATTTTCAATAGGACTCCATGTATATACGCACACACCGCGCCCTACGGTATCCTACCCCTCGAGGTAACGATGACACCGTAGTATAAAGGCCCGGTTGCGCGCGTTTTCCATGGAGGTTAGGGTAAGGATCTCTAAAGGAAGGACAAGAACTTAGAGGAAGGAACACTTTCCCGAATGGATCTAATCCCCTTTATAGATAATTACCATAACTCCTCATAGATCTTCATTCGGGTATCGAAAGCGTTGAGATTTACTTGCATTTCCAAACCATCCCTAAACCTAACCCTAACAAGACTAGATCTAGATAATCGTAGTATAGAATAATTAGGTTTTTAGATTTAATAATCAATTCGAACACCCTTCGGAATTAACTCGTTAGCGCGATTAGGAGATTCACAACATCCCTGTGGACCGACCCGTACTCACCGGCTAGTTTCATGCGACGCCGTTCTTGATTGCGGTAATAGATAGTTTTTGAGATAAATCAAATGGCGCCGTTGCCGGGGATAGCGTAGAAATTTCCTTTTTGCAATTTCTGGTTAATAAAAATTAAAAAATCATAAAAATCTGAAAAATCCCAAAAAATATATAAATATATCATCTGTTATTTTTGGAAAGGGTATTTTTGTGAATCTTTGCAGGATTGACGGATCTGGAAAAATTTAGAGTGCGAAAAAGAAAAATGTACATCAAAACAGAGAGGGATTGCAAGTACAGAACAGCAGAATTTTTTTGGAGCCCTGAAGCCTCCACCAGACCGCTAAACCGCGGCCTAAGCGCGCTCCCGCCGCCCTTCCGCGGCCCTCTTGCATCATCATCACGAAATTTTTGCACGGTTTGTTTCCTATTTCCTCCCTCTGCAAATCCCTATATATCTTTTACCAAATATTCTGCAGGATTCTTTGCGCTAAAAATCTTCTTCCCCCTTCCAATAATTGATTTTCTGCAGGATTCTTTGCGTCGCTCATAAAATAAAAAGATTTGATTGCAAGTGATTTTCTGTTTTGCATATCTTTAATTGGACTTTAAAGGGCTTTTGACCAATTCAGATTGGGTGGGGATTTCATCACCCTTCCCAGGACCCCAGAAATCACATAAGGCATGTACATTGACCATATTTAATTAAAAAAAATACTAGACTCGGCCCTAAGGACTTCGAGTTCAATAGGACAGAGGACTAGTTATAGGCATCGACCGTTTATCCTAACCTGACTTTGCGGTGTCTAGGCAAGTGTGTCTAAGGTAAGTGGTTACTTAATTAGGACCGCTACTTGTAGCGGGGAGCCTCCCACTTACCTAGCACTTACCTGGCCGCAATTGGCGGTGAAGAGGCGGTTTGAGGTCCTATTTCTAGCCCTTTAGAACTGTTAGGAGCTGTCTAGCTGACCTAGGTGATCCTAGATCCAGGCCTGATTGTGCGTTTGTGGTTGATTGCATTTGTGTCTAAGCCCTTTATCGAAAAAAAAATTTTGCAAACAGTTTCAAATAAAGAGAAAAAGAAAAAAAGGAATTTTTTTTATAAAAACTTGCAAGAATTTTGTCGCTAAGAAATCCTTACACCCCACTTACACCCACCTTCTTTCTCTCCTCCCTCTGACATCATGGGTACCCCACCTCATAAATCTCTTGCCGAACTTTGGTATCCCGAACCTAATTTTGCCTCGTACGTTAATTGTTTCGGTCGATTTAAGGAAGATCCCTCAGTGCCCAAAATTTCTTTGAAAGATCAAATAGAAGCATCTAGGAGAAACAGTTTGACTTCACAACCCACTTTGTGTCAACCATGTCAACCTTCACTACCTTCGTACGTTGATACCACTTTTCCAAGTCCTGCTGTAACTCCTAAACCGATGTCCATTGCTGAGCATATTGCTCAATCTCATAGCCGATCTTTCACCCCTCTCCCCTCACCCAGTTCTAGGGATCAACAAATCCATTCACCTTTTTATCCACATATTGATCCTACTCCTGTCCAACCATCCACTTCCTACCAGTCCTACCCGACTTTCCCACCTTCGCTAGACACTGTTTCTACACAGCCATTTGGGAGTTTCACATATCCAAACAATTTTGAATCTTTTACCGAAACCCCTCCACAACCCATGTCTAGTATGGAACAATCGTTGGAAGCTTATATTTCAGCAACAAACAAAATGGTTAGGAATGTGGATGCGTCCATTGCCGCCCTTATGCAACCTAGTGAACCGACAGCTAGTTTCCAACTAGCTCCAAATTTTTCAATGTATAAGGAGGCGGTTGGACAGAGTGCGAATTTGAGAGGATTTCCAAATCAAACCTACCCTTACCCAATTGAAGCCTACAATTCCGGTTTTCCATCGATTGTCCCAAATGATTCATCAGTTAAGGATAAAAATGAGTTGTGTGATTTTGTAGTGCTTGATTTGCCAAATTGTGAAGAACCCCTTTCGAGTGAAACCGCACCTAATCCGTTTGACCTTTACACCTCCACTCTAGAACCTGAATTGATAAATATCCATGCTTTTGATGAGGTGTCAGAAAAAATTGATTTTCACTTGATTGAGGATATAGACGCCGGGAATATTTCGGATGATGAACCTGTCGATTTGATTGAAATTTTATGTCCAATTCATCATCCCGGGTCATTAAATGTTTCTCCCGAACTTCATATGCGTTTTGATTTTAATGATAATGGCATGGATGAGTTAAATATTGAGGAGAATTATGAGGATAGTATTGAGGAGAGTATTGAGGATAATATTGAGGTTGAACCATTTTTGTTTGATGTGTCGGATTTTCCAATTCATCCTCTTGAACCTTTAACTAAATCACCCTCCCTCCTTTCCATCGTTCCGACCACGCAAAAGATCACGCTTGAAGACTGTGAGCTTGAAAATTTTCCTTTGAATCTGACACAGTTCTCACAGCCGATAACACTTACGAGTGTTTCACTTTTTCGGACGATGTTGATGACTCACCGCTCGAGTTTGAGTCCTTTGAATTTTCAGATGAGTTAGTTGAACCATCAGACTCATTGGCTTACAGTCGTTTCGAACCATTGATGGAATCTTTCAAGTTCGAGACAGTTTACTACGGTGAGAATGAGACTATCTCTAATTCACTCCCTTTCGTCCTTCCTATTCTTCCGACCGTACAAGAGACCGTTACGTTTTCATCTCCAATACCAAGTTCGGCGTACCCATGCTTTCTTGCGAATCTTGAGGGATTTGACCCCATTTCTCGACGTGTTGATAGGTTAGCACAATCACTTTTAACACATCGGTCATCACAAATTGCGCTAATTTATTCACTCGATTTACACCCTCAAGATCGTACTCCACTTCTTTCTCTTTTCCGCCATTCTTCTCCCCCACCGAGACCATATCCCATTTCTACCTCCACACGGTCTCGTGTGCTTCTCATCTCTTTTCTTTCCACTCCATTCTCTCACCAACTCGACCATTACCACGATAAGATTTTTTAATGGTTGGTGTTAACCTTTGGCTTGTGTAAGGCCAAGTTTAAGTTTAGGGGGAACCTTGTTGTATATATGTACATATATTTTTTGTTTTCTTTTTCTATAAAAAAATAAAAAAAATTCAAAACATTAAAAAATATAAAAAAATTTATAAATAAATAAACAGGGGAGTGCCGGCAGTTTGACCCTCTTGGTGTAGTATGACAGTGAGGACACTGTCAAGTTTAAGTTTGGGGGTATACTCGGTAAGTCTTCTTCCTTCGCATTCATGTGTATATTTTTGCATTTGCATACTTATTTTAAAAAGCCATAAAAAATTGATAAATTTCAAAAATTATAAAAATTATTGTATTCAATTTTGGCCTTATTTTGACTTGAGTTTGACAAATAGATTAACTAGTTAGGAACAACTAGATCTTAGACTTAGTAAATTAAAAACCCTAAAAATAACCTTCCTTAAAGTTTAACGGTAGAAAGTGTATGTCTTTATAGTTTATTTAGAAATAGGCAAATTTTGAGTTCAATTCTTGGGCTAAGTCAAAACAAGGGGAAAGTATTGATATTTTTATTAGAGTATAAGTTTGAAAAATAATTCCTAGCTTAAGTCTAGATTCTGAAAATGTATACCCTACAATTTGCACAATCACGCACCTTGAAACTTGGAATAGTAGAGGAGACCTTGAAATGCTCTTGTCTAAAGTCCTTAGTACAATGGAAAAAAAATATACAAGTGTGAATAAAGAAAAAACGAACACTGGTTTTTGTGATTACTTAAGGCTGCAAAAATAGAAAAATATTTAGCGAGGGTGCTTCATCACCTAGTGCCTTAGACCAACTGGTTTGGGAGTCACTGCTAAAGCCTTAGGTGTTACAAGATTAGGAATTACACTTTAATGTGCAAACACATCTTGTAATCGGTTGTTGGTAGCTCAAGAAGTATTAACGATCGCATGAAGGGTGTGTGAGCAAAATTCATCGAAAAATTCACCAATTAAGAAGTGCTTTGGACAACGGACAAGAGTATGATTGCTTGATTTGAATTTCCAAGTGTAGGGGTGATATATACACACATGTAGGGGTATGTGATTGTGATTTAGATAAGAGATAGGAATGAAGAATAAGACTTATATCTTTAATAGAGATGATAAAAATTCCTAAATTGAGATGGAACCCTAGAAGGAAAACTTAAGAGATGCCAAAAGCTAAGTAAGACTACAGACCATATATGATCTTAAGTTAAGTGATGAGGAAATGTGAAGAATAAGGGTGGATAATTTGCGAGTCGACGATAATAGAATTCCTTGTTAGAAAACCTAATTGGAGAATGAGAGTCGAAAAAGCCAAATTGATAGGATTTTGTGGGTGTAATCCGTTGAAAACCCTCAGGAGACAACACTCCTCCTACTAGGGACACCTAGAGGTTTAACGTCTTGTTGCACGAGCTCAGTGCAATCGCGTTTCCCTGCGAAAGTGCGGTTAGGTTTTTATAGAGAATAAAAAAAATAAGTTTGCTCGAGGACGAGCAAAAGATAAGTTTGGGGGTATTTGTTCATACCATAATATTGTATTATTATATTCCCCATTCTTATTCATTTTACAAATAAACCGGTGCTTTTGACGCATGTCTGCTACATGTTACAGGTTACAGGTTCTTGGACAGAAAACAGTGAAAAAGATAAAAGACGATGCGAAAGTGGGACTTTAACCAATAAACAGAAGACTATTGATCAAGCCGACATAAGGAACAGTTCACAAAGCAAGATTCAAGACATCGACTTAAAGCGAAGGGTTAAAATTCACTACAAATTGTTCACTGAAGATCTGGAACCAATGTAGAAGCCCAATTGATAAAAGAACCAAAGAACCAGAAGCCCAAAAAGACACAGAATAAAACCCTAAAGTTTCAGCACCCAAGCTTGTCAAAGGGCAGCGGAACCTCGGCCCAAGCCTGCCATTGCCGCGGTTCCGCGGCCATCTGGTGCCCGGGCTTCGATAATTTTTTACCAAAATATTGGGCGGCGCTGAATACTTAACCTAAGGGCAAATTTGTAAATTTAGACATGCGGATCAAAATGTAACCTAGGTTTCCTATTCTCTATAAATAGGAACTCTAATTATTGTAATTTCTTATGCCTCCTTTTAATAATAAATTCCAGATTTCTTTTGGAGTGCATCGGTGCCTCTTTTCAATTCATTAATTAAGATCTGACAACCTGTGTTGATATTTGGAGAGAGCCATCTGTAAGTACTTTTATTTAATTGTTCTAGTTTAGATTTTAATTCTTTGCCCTAGGTAGATTTAATTCCTTACCGTAGATAACTGTTTAGAGTTAGCTTTGGGGAAGGCTTTTGAGAGATGAGATCTCTCATCCCCTTCTTACCCATAATATATTTTCAATAGGACTCCATGCATACATGCACACACCGTGCCCTACGGCATCCTACCCCTCGAGGTAACGATGACACCGTAGTATAAAGGCCCGGTTGCGCGCGTTTTCCATGGAGGTTAGGGTAAGGATCTCTAAAGGAAGGACAAGAACCTAGAGGAAGGAACACTTTCCCGAATGGATCTAATCCCCTTTATTGATAATAACCATAACTCCTCATAGATCTTCATTCGGGTATCGAAAGCGTTGAGATTTACTTGCATTTCCAAACCATCCTTAAACCTAACCCTAACAAGACTAGATCTAGATAATCGTAGTATAGAATAATTAGGTTTTTAGATTTAATAATCAATCCGAACACCCTTCGGAATTAACTCGTTAGCACAATTAGGAGATTCACAACATCCCTGTGGACCGACCCGTACTCACCGGCTAGCTTCATACGACGCCGTTCTTGATTGCGGTAATAGATAGTTTTTGAGATAAATCAGTATGCATTTTCGTTACCAGAGCTTTCATTTTGAAATTTGTACGTTGCATATATTTTTCATATTTTAAATCTGAATTTTTAGACCCGACCCAGGCGTGTTTTAGAATATCTTGTATCCCGCCAAAATTCAAAGTTTTTTAAATTTAATATCTTTATTTTTCTTTAAATCAACGTTTAAATTTAAATAACAAACTAAAAATCTTTCTCAATATAAAATCCTAAATAATTTTTTTTACCCGATTCAGCTCTCTCTCTCTCTGCCCTGACCCCACATCTTTCTCTCTCTCTTCCACTAACAAACAATATTATCTCTCCTCACTGTTCTCTCTCTCCCCTCTCGATCTCTCTCTTCTCTCTATCTCTCTCTCCCTTTCTTTCTTTCTTTCTCTCTCCAGTTTACCAATACCTGACTTGAACACATAACCTTGGGGGTATGGGGAAATCAAAAGTGTAAACTAAAGTGTAGCTTATAAGGGTATTACTTGATCCGTGGTCCCGGGGGATAACGGGACATAATCATTCGTGATTCTTACTTGATCCGTGGTCCCGGGGGATAACGGGACAGAGTCTTTCATGACTCCCACTACCTGATCCATGGTCCTGGTGGATAACGGGACATATCCGTGATCCCAACCTCATCACCTTTCTCTCTCCTCCCTTTCTCTCTCCTCTTTTTCTCTCTCCCCCTCTTTCTCACACCTCTCGCAAACCCTGTTCACGCAGATCCCCTCACCTTCCTTCTCACCCCTACAATCACCTCCCTTCACACTTCATTTCTTTCTTCTTCTTTAAATTTCAGCCCCGCGACGAGAACGCAACCCTAGCCTCGCGCTCGTCCCTCGCCGACCCTCTCCTCGACCTCGCCTCCACCGCCGACACCCTCGCCTTCATCCCAACCTCATCACCTTCCTCTCCCTTCCTTCCCGACTCATCCCCTGCACAACTCAAGAAACCCTCGCATCCTTGCTGAACCATCTTCACCACTCCATCACCACCTTCGCTCGTCGCCGCCAGCGACCCTCATCAACACCCTCATCTCCATCTCCTCTTCCTCTCCTCTTCTCCTTCCTCTTTTCCCCGAGCCTAACCCTAGCACCTAAACCCTAACTTCTCATAACCGAAACCCATTCCCGTGAACCCAAACCCCAGCCGCCTCCACCGTCGTCGTCGCCATCGTCTAACCCTCATCCTCATCTTCATCTCCTCGACCTCCTCCACCCTTTACTCATATCCCCGTGAACCCTGGCAACACACCCACACACCTGACCCCGAGCCTGCGACCTGTGCAACTCACGCCGGCACCCATCGCCGAAGCTCCTTTAACCCCGACAACCTCACTTCGTCGTCGCCTCTTTCTTCTCCTCTTCTCCTTATCTCCTTCCTCCTCTCTCCTCTTTCCCTACAACTCAACCCCATCACCATCATTTTCTTGATCTACCCTGCACAACCTTAACCCTAGCCTCATCTCGACGTCGCTGCCGACCAACCCATCGAAGCCATCACTCCTCTGTCCCTGACCCTGAGACACACCCTAGAGACCACCGTCTCCTTCTTCTTCTCCTTCCTTCTTCTTCCTTTTCCTTTCTTCTCTTTAATTTCTTGGATTCTTGTTTTCCGATGATCGACGGAGTCGCGTCGCTGCCGTTCCAGACGATCCAATAGACGTACCTTACCTGCGTGATCACCCTCTTGCATTGCTTGGACCTGTCCCACACGCCGTGCGTGCGTTGTGAAGTTTTACCGACGTCGGACGTGCCGTACGTATCTGTCGTGTGTTCCATTCAGGCAAGTTAATCTTGCTACATGCTATATAACTCATTATATACCTATTTAAATAAATATCACACCTGTATTTTAAATCAAGCATCCCATGTTTCATATTACAGCTTTTCGACGTTCCGTTTACATTTGTATAGTGCATTTCAGATCTAGGGCATGCAAACCAATCTTAATTACATGCTACATTACTTTAGACGCATCTATTTTAACAAATGGAATACCTGTATTTAAAATCATGCACCCCATGTTTAGTTTTATAACTTTTCGATGTTCCGTTTGCATCCATTCATATCATTTCAGATCTAGGTCATGAAAACTTATCTTGTTACATACTATACTATCATATACTGCATCAAATTGAATAGTTACATTTCATATTGCTTAGTTATATGTTCCGCACTTGTTAGTTTATCATTTTACGATTATATGATGTCCGTTTGCATCCATATCATATAGAATATATATAACTGTATCTATAGATCACATTAATACATAACATTGTGACATTAACACCACATGTTTAATAAAGTGCATCCTAATTAGTATTGGAACTATAAATGTAATCCTAATCGATAATTGTGCATCCATATCTTTGAATTTATATCTATTGGCATACCACATCACATTATTCCATTTTATTGTTATATTAGTACTCCATACTTGATTTTGTGTATCCATACTTATTATAGTTTGATTATGAGCACCCACTTGATACTTGTACACCACCTGACATGACCTGATATACCACAGCTTGACATGTTACCTGATCTTGTTACTAATACCGACAATCTTGACATGTTGTCCCTACGGACATATCCTGTTGTCTATACAGACAAACCTGTACCTGCTTGATCCTGTATTGGCATTAGCTCCAGATTTACCAATACCTGACTTGAACACATAACCTTGAAGGTATGGGGAAATCAAAAGTGTAAACTAAAGTGTCGCTTATAAGGGTATTACTTGATCCGTGGTCCCGGGAGATAACGGGACATAATCATTCGTGATTCTTACTTGATCCATGGTCCCAGGGGATAACGGGACAGAGTCTTTCATGACTCCCACTACCTGATCCGTGGTCCCGGGGGATAACGGGACATATCCTTTGAGTTACATGGAGGATTACTCTAATTGATTTCAATAATTTTAGAGTAGATAACCCTATGTCACAGTTTAGACTACTCACTGCACTTTACCTACATATATTCTGTCCACTGATCTATATTCATGTTACTGTTACTGTTTATACTTCATGCCTGCATATTTCATCGCATCCTGCTTGCTTAAAGTTATTGTTATTATGACGCACTGACGCTGGGTTTTGCATGGCCCAGATCCCTTATCCTTATCGCAGGCTGTCCAGGAATATTTTGATCAACAGGCCGAGCAGTGAGGACCTGTTATTAGTTTAGTTTAGTTTCCTTTCAGTATTTCATTCCTGATGTGAGCCCGCGTTATGGGACGTACATTCCAGTTTATTATTGTATTGAATCTTTTGCTTCCGCATTATTTTTATTCTTGACTCGTTTATTCTGGCTTATGGACATGTGTTAGATAGTTTATTACTGTTCTTGATATCTCTACAGCCGTAATGTGACTGTGGAGGGATATTTCCTATCCACAGGTAGTATGGTTGGCTCTGTCACGTGCCTATCTTAGCGCACTCTGGGAAGCGAGGTGTGACCGAGGTCGATGATGCCATACTCGTCCTTGTCGTTCATGTCCACTCGAGAGTACCTACATATATACACATATAGCATCGTAAACAGAAATCACACACGAAAACCAAAACGGCAAGCGAATCGTACGTAGGTTAAAACCTATGTCTACGCATGCAAGAATAACCAACAACTCTTGACGATTGACGTATAAACGTGAATCGACCGATAAAAACACGAATATCACAACTTCAGTTCATAAACATCACGAAATACAAGGCATCAACTCATGAAAATGGTCCCAGATTTTACTCTAGCTGAAATTAGTCAATTTTGCACTTGTGGAGGGTCTAATTCACTGAAACTGGAGCCATGAACCAAACACAAAGCCCTACATCCCTGCTCTGGCCGCAATTTGCGGCCAGAAGCCATGGGTAGGAATTGGGGTCTCAGGTCTTGGGGTTAGCTCCTATGTTGCCTGCTTGTCTCACTGTAATCGCTATATAATTTCTAAGGTCCTCGGGTTGTAGCAGATTCAAATTTCCCATCACAAAAGTCTACGAAATACGATATCGGGGTTTCTAAGTTTGGGAATTGGGGGTTTACTCTCAGGTTTACTCCAGTATACAATCACTACAGGGGTTGTATGGCCTCTACTAACCTCAATTACACTTTCTCAATTCAAGAATCCCACAACCCTCTTCTAGGAATTTTCTAAGTTCACAAAACAACGCTAAAACACTTCCAAACTTGCATAGAAGCTAAAGTAAATGTAATACTACTCTAATGGTGCAAGGATTATCTCATTTGGTAACTCAAGAAATTTCTTGAGTTGCCCCAAGTCTTCAAAATCCAATTTTTCTTGGTCCAAAATGTTTGTAGTGAGCTTGTGCATGTTTTTAGTGAAAGGGGGATGAAGTTTTGATGATGGATTGAGGGTGTTTGTGAGGGTTTAGTGGAGGTGGGAGATGAGGGCAGCCATGGGAGAGGGAGAGGGAAAATGAAGAAGAAAATGATGAAGGGGGACATGAGCCATAGTCCGAGTTTGACCCCTCACCTCTCTCTCTTTTGCCCATATCCAATATTCTAACCTTATCCCTTTTCTTTTTCTTTTCTTTTCCTTTTCTCTTCTCTTCTTCTCATTTAAAACCAAGCCAGAATGAAAAATAAAGAGAAGCCATGGTAGAAAAATATAAAAAGTGTAATATGACATGGTGCATGTCATATGCACAAAACAAACTTAATGCACGATTAGTGATATTTAATCGCGATTAGCATAGAAATGGAATATAATTAATTATATAAAATCTATGAATGCTCCATTCTTATAATTTCTTTCAATAATTTACATAATTTCCAAATATTTCCCAATTTATCGGTATATAAATATACCGTATTATTAAAATATTCATAATATTTATTATTTAATTATAAAAATTCCCAAAAATAATATTTTATTTTTCTGAAATGTTGCACACGTCAGCGGTACTACCTGTACGTAATGGCTACCCAGGTATTGAGCGAAAGTGAAGTCGACGAGCAAACTCATCCATAAACCCTATTGAGCCTGACAGTGATAATATCTGTACAGTCCGGTCCGTTCGTCTATGAGTATCGCATATCGAGTCTAGGGGGTGGATAAAGTCAAACCGCTAATAACGCGACATTTAGTGTCGGTATGAAACCCATCACCGCCTGAGAAACTACTGATCCGAATCAGTAATTCTCGACTATCTTGGCCAAGGATTTCTAGTGATGGCCACCCGTGCACACCGCGACATCAACCCCCAATACCGGGAGAGACGAATCCCCCGACGATCCGCTCACTGTCTCCATGTGGCTCGGGACCATACCCAACTAAAACCTGTTTGCACGACTCCTTTGAGCCGTGGTAGGGTAGTAATCAAAGCACAGTGGGAACTCACACGAGATAAATGACTATCTCAGGTCGATAGACTAACCTATACACATGTCACCAGAGAACTACTATCTGACAATAGGTATAATACCAACTAGCATGTTCCAGGCGAGTCCGTCCGGTGTACTCATAACCCAATGAGCACCTGTATACATCTTAGGTGAACAAACTAACACCAATGGCTTGTAAGACCGACCATCGCCCCTCATCGGGGTCTCGATCAGTATACACTAGTCTACTCTGGAGTATCGATGCACGGTCTCGAAACTCCCACAACTAGGGACATTTAAGGATGTGCCTATAGACTACCCAGCTCCCACGTATATGATCGTCATCATACTGCTGGCAGTCAAGCAAGAATCCTATAGGCTCTTTCAACATGTAATAGTGATCTGTAATACCACCTAATACTGTACATGATGATAAAGACAAACCAGATAACATACTATCATCTTAAGTAAGACTGTTCTACCGGTATAAGTCCTCCCTCAATTATCATAATCACCTGCGTGCGACTATGATAATGTCACGCCCTGCTTCCCAGTATACGGGCAGAGGACGCGACGAGGCCACTACGTATTTACTTTGAAGCAAATACGCTAAGCGTATCTAAACAATATAAATGAAAATGCACAAGAGACAAAGACAGTAGGTATAACTGAACAGCAACTTTATTTATTAACATTCTTTTGTACAATGCATGGAAAAGTAAATATATCTGAATGAAAGCAATGCCTAAACAATGGCATAACAGAAATGGAAAGTACTGAAATGAAATGTGTACAAGTGTAACTACAGCTCGGGATCTTCAATAAACCGGTCCAAGTCTTCAGTGATAGGCTCGATCTCTGGAAGGTCCGAATCACCTGACGACATTCAAAGAATAGAGAAAAAGAATATTGTCGGCGAACAAATCGCCCGGTAAGTCCCAAAGATAAGGAGAAGTAGAATAGACAGAGAGTAAGAGAGAGAGTGTAACTTTTAAAGTTGTATTTAGAGTTAACGCTGTTGTTTGTAGTTTGGTACAGAAGGATGCCAGTGTATACGAGAGGAGTCTCTATATGCCAGAGACTAAAGGCAACTGGAAGTACAAGGCTCCGTTAGAAAGCCCGAAACAACGACATGGTATTCAAGTTAGGTGTCTTAAATCTTGCAGTCTCGTGCCACTTCTAACAACTTCCGTACCAATCTACCCCTTAAACCCCGTAGTGTCATGATTGTATTGTTGTATTGTATTGCAACTTGTATTGTCTTGTAATATAGATTGTATAATTGGATGACTTACCGAAACCATGATATCAGTAAATAGATGTAACTGTAGAATCATGGATGTAACTGGAGAACCATGTAAATGGAAGTATATCCATGGTTCGGTTCGGTCAATACAGATTGAATAGATTGAATATATGTATTCATGGATTCATGTTGAATTGTAGTATTGTAGATTGTACTTGAATCATATTCAAGTCAGATTATTTATAATGAGACTCAATCTGAGTCAGAACAAATAGAAAAGAAATTGAAGTGTTGATTGTTTTGATGTTATCGGTAACCGCTGCACATGAGCGGCAGGATTTGTGCCTTTTTAAAAAACGGTTACCGTGTTGATAACACCATTTGTTAAGTTGTCTACCTTAAATAGGCAAGCACCCACTTCTCCGGCTCCTTGAGGCTCAAGAGATTGGTCCCGTTTAAACCTATAATTACTAGGGTCCTTAGGGCAATTTATAGAACTTGAGGGGGTTATATGTAAAAATACTTTTGTATAATTTTCAAAACACACCCCAAGTATTTAATTATCGTTTTTAGAATTATCATAGATGTAGATTTTATATTTGTGACATTTCTAGTGAAAATAACATAATTTTCATAATATAGGGTATTTAATTGTAAAGTGTTGAACTTGTATAGAATTCATGGTATTTTCATGTAAAGTGATTCTTTTGACTTAGAAAAGTTGGAATATTGATATTATAATAAAAATAGATATTTTGATAATATATATATATTTATATATTTATAAAAATAATTTTAATTTATTATTTTCTAGAAATCTCATTTTCTTAAGATATTTGTATTTTAAATCTTTCGAGACCGAATGCTCCTTGCGGAGGTCTGCATCTCGCACTACTAAGCCCGAGGATGTGCGATAATCCGCACCATCCCGATCGGGTTCCCCAAAATGGGTTGTAGCGGCGCTTTGCAAAGATTTATAAAAATACGTAATCTTGTAGAAAACGGTTTTAATAGTAAATGGTATTTATATGTAAAGTTTCGTTTTCCTGTATTCTATATTCCTGAAAACTATTGTGCTATGTTGCATATGAGTGTTGTGAGGAGGTAGGTCATTACCTCGTGATCTAATTAAAAGTATAGCAAGATTAATGATGTTTTAAAGTAGAAAGTAAACTACATGGTTTTTTAGTGAAAAAGAGCGGTAAAAGTTACAAAATAAAATATTTTGCAATGAAACTTGTTCAACATGTTTTGTTAATAATTAATAGTTAAGATATAAGAGTTTAAAATGGTTGTGTTAAGGAAAATTGAACTTTATATAGAAAACCGAATCAGAAATAGGATTTAACTCCGCTTCCGTTGGGTTTTATTAAAAGAAGTTTTAAGACTAAGAATAGAAGAAGGAGGTGGGACTTACGGGTTTAGAATCAAGAGAAGAGGGAGAGGAGGAAGTAGGATTTGCCGGTGCGTCGTTTCGTCGCCGGAAGCTCCTAGGGTCGTCGTCGGAAGATCGCCGGAGTTTCGCCCTTCGCTAACTCCACTTGTACACAAAAATTCTAGGGATTTTCTTGAGAGTTTTGGACAGAAATTTGGAGTGAGGATGGTGTGTTTAGGAGTGATATTTATAGGGTAAAGCTAGGATTAGGGTAGGTGAAAGGGTGAATTGAAAATGTAATAAAAATTGTATTTAAAATAGAGTAAATAGGTGTTTTAAAAGACTCTGTTACTGTGCAGAGAAATTAAAGTATACAGGGGTTATTAGAATACAAAAAGGTAGAACTTTCATGAAGGCAACTCGGCGATCCGACCGAGTTCGACCGGCGGCGGCGGGCCGAGTCGCCATCCCGAGTCAGCCGAGTCGGGCCGGGGCTCGCGGCCATGTGTCACTCGTCGCTTGGTGTAGCCTCTCGGTCAGTTTATTTTATATGTGTTGTGGGGTTTTTACGAGTTATGCATGTGTAGGCTCTTGGACTTCTAAAAATCTAAAATAAAACAATATTAAAAAATAATATGGCTAATGGGATTTGAACTTTGGTACTTTGGTTCTGCAGTGCAAGGACTTACCAATGAGCTACAAACTCCTTCTTTCTATTAAAAAACAAATCAAACTTATAACTTATGCTCAGGAAAAAATACCCCTTTCTGTATTTTTTTTTGAAAAATTTGTACAGAAAGTTGTACAGAAAGTTTAGGGTTGTTACAGATAATTGCCTTGAGGGCACTATAGCCAACAATCTCCCACTTGCACTTAAGGCTAATTATTGCGATGTCGCATACTCACAGCCCGTGTGATACCGAACACCCAACTCCTCTACTAATCAATTTCACAAAGCTCGTTTGTGAAACTATTGCGCTCGAGAAAACTATCTCCCGAAATGAGCAATACCTGTCTTAGAATATGTCTGGATATCTAATGGGATCCAGTTCACAAATGAACTCCAAATCCAGCAAACTTCTTAGACTGTATCTTCCACTGAATTTAATCAGTATCCTGCGCCATGGCTCCCTCAGTATCCGCTTGAACCACCTGTCCAAACTACTGCCCCTCGTCAAGAGGGAAAACTATAATTCTGACAGTCACTCTGTCATCCAGGTCACCTTGGAAGCCTGGAATGATAACCGTCTTCCGAAGGAGCCTGCCATTACCAAATCCCTAGAACATCCACTTATGTTCATAAACTGCTTCCCAACATTTCTTTAGGATTTGATCAATATAAACTTATTGCAGCTCGTGCAAAAACAACATCTGGTGTGGTACTTGACATCTCATGATAGACTCAATTGTCTAAGCAAGTGATATGCCAATCATGCACATCTATCTCCCTTTTATTCTGTAAGACACCTTTAGAGAGGGTGACTCCATCACCTGCAGGTACACCACCATGCCAAGAGCCGTCCATTCTAAAACACCTTTAAAATAGTGTCAAAGTACCCAGATTGGGAAACTACCCAAATCTAGATCTAAAACCATAGATCTAGTTACCAGAATGCCTAATATATTATCCATATCCAATGTGGAGAAACCACTGTGTGACAACCACAGTATAACCGATCGTAGTATAGGAATTTCACTTCCTATAAAGTGCATGTCATCCAAATACCAGGACATCACACCCTACTACCTTCTTAACAGATCCATCTTTTATTCTGATGAAGTCAAAGCCTATGACTGTCACATCAAAAATAGATGATCCATCTCCGCTATACCTTCTTTAGTCTATAAATAGACACAAGCTACTTGTCCACTATGCTTCCGCTGCTCCCACTGACTACAACAACCCTCTGGCAGAGTCATATACATGTGCACTTCAAAAGCTAGTTTAGAATGACGCTATACTCATCCTCCTGCCGGGTCTCATAGTCTGGGTAAACAAGAACCTCCCTGACAACGTCTTTAAGGATACTGAAGTACCTCTCGGGTGCATGAGGTTACCCACCATATCTGCGAAGTGGCTAATGGAATGCCAAACCCGATTGAATATTTAGGTTCTATTAAATTTTCAGTAATCGTTTGTGGTTCTGGAGTCACTTCCAGTTCTACCATACCCCCATTACCGTTTTCTGAAAAAGTCAATTTTACTAAAACTTTGGCGAGTCAAGAACAATATCACTATTGATCTTCCAGATGGTAGAAAGTTAACTCTCGTCATAGCCTGGGATAACCCACAAATTGCCATTACAGAAACGTGCCTTGAGTTATCCAGAGTCTGGTTTTAAGCATAAGCCGGACAACTCTATATACATTAACATCGTTAAGATATGAACCATTCTATATTCAATATAGAAACAAAGGCACTAATTTAATTGGAACCGGATTCAAATCATGCGGCTGTCTCCAGTGCATGTCAACTAAATGGAGAGAGGCTGATCAGCATTACTCAACTTAGGAGTGCATCCAGATATGAGTAACCTGAAAGAGAAGTAAGCTCACAAAACCATTACTATCAACTGAATACCAAACACAAGTATCAACATCTTCAATCACATCGAAGAATCCTGATACTTGCAACACATGATTCTCTACTTTATTCTTGTACCTATAACTTCTCAAAACTTGGACCTTATATTTCTACGAAACACTTGTCTAAAACTGGAGAAGTCATAAGTAAACAGAATATAGTACGAGCACCAACCCCTTTGTCCTAATGGACACTGGACAACATACAATACTTTGTATAAGTCCCCTGAGTTGAATAACTCAAACTCTGTGCGTCATAGGTTGAAAACTGTACTATGGTTAAGAAGAATTACACCGCTGTTTAATGCTCCTTACCCAATCATCAACTGATATATGTAAATTATAGACATAATTTCAAAAAGTTATATCTCAATTTATAAAATAAACGTACAGATATATCAGTATGAAATTAGTGCATAACAACGGATATTCAAAACCAAATATTTGCCGTCAGGCAAAACCCCAGGTGATTTCTTCAAATATCACCAATTACAATGAATTCCGATATAATGAGAATATAATCACCTAATTCCTAATAACTTACTCTCACTCATCATCTGTAAAACCATACAGATGTGAGAATCAAACCTGGTAAATATATACCCTGGAGTAAGGATATAATTGGGAAATCAGTTTTTAATTAACAACGCATAGTGAAACTGAAATATGAAAATGTTTCGAAGGGGTAGCCGGGTATTCCCAGTAATATCTCTTCCATTATCCAGATTCATGACTATGACCGTATATTTCCTTGCCATCTCTCCAAATCCCTTTATTTGTATTTACTCATTACCTTCTGTACACCACCCTTAGGCTAAATGGTTTTCTTCCTTCTCTACCGTTCGGCACCAGCCTATAGTTTGGAAGAAGACTATCCAATAAGCGTAATAGATGTACTCTCCTAATCGTATGAGCCCTCGCAACCTGAGAGAAGGTAAAGATAAAAGACAACTGAATAATCCTTATTCTATTTCTCCTGAACCAGAATCCATTCTCGAACTGGAACAAGTTCCTTCGAGTTCGTTTGTAACTATACGATGGCTTATCCAATAAATGTGGATCTTCATAGTGATACGGGGTGTTCTGGAGAAATGCAAAGGTGAACTAGGAGTGACGATGATATACGCGGTTTAGTCGTGAATGATAGCAGTCGCAATTTACTTTGCTTTCTTTCTAATCCCTTTATTTGTCTTTACTTATTACCTTCTGTACATCTCATTTAGGCTAATTGGTTTTCTTCCTTCCCCACCTTTTGACACCTGCCTATGATTTGGAAGAAGACTATCCAATAAGCGCAATAGGTGTACCCTCTCCTAATCATAGGAGTCCTCACAACCTGAGAGAGGTAAAAAGAAAAGACAACTGAATAGTCCTACTCAATTTCTCCAGAACCGGAAACCATTCTCGAATCTGAAACAAGTTTCTTTGAGTTTGTATGTAACTATATGATGGTCATATCCAATAAATGTGGATCTTCGTAGTGATACAGAATGTTCTGGAGAAGAGCAAAGGGTAAAAGTAGGAGTGGCAATGAAGTATGCAACTATGACAATCCAAAAGCCAGTGTGTTTTAAGAAGGTTCTGTTAACTTGGTTTATGAGTTCTAGTCTAGGTTCGGGCCATGGTCGCTGCTAAAGAGAGAGAGAGAAAATAAATACTCAGCGTGCACTCTAATCTAGATCAGAATGGTTAATCACTTTATCTAATCAGGATGTTTCCCACTGTATCCTCAAATTCTCCTCCAAGCCCAAAAGAAGAATTAGTCGGGATCATCTAAAATCACCCGAGGAGTAAACTAACTCATCAGAGGGAATCAGGATCCAACTATCATCGCATGATAACCTGATGGAATCCACTAAAGTTATCACACTCCATAAGGTATGTGCATGCCTGGCAAGTTTCAGTTTCTTTAGAAACTCCCGATGTGATTTTTACCCCATGCTCTTATGACCTTGACTAAGGCCAACAAATCATAAGTCATATGTCAAGTTCTACTCGTCATTGTCCAGGTTAATTTGAACCCACCTGTACTCGCCCTTGACTAAGGCCAACAAGGTTGTACGACTGTTGTCAACCAATGCATCTATCTATGCAACAGAAAAGTATCAAATAGCTACCATACACCATGCCTTGACTAAGGCCAACAAACATAGCATGAATACTAAGTGCTACCCGTCTGAAATGACGGAGGGCTACGAATGGTTTTTGGCGAAAAACCGTTAACGTAATGAACTTGATATCGTTGAAGGAACTGGATAGATTTACAAATATATAGTGGCGAAAACTTTTACTAAAGAGGTCACTCCCGGTGAAGGGATCTTGGCTCTTTCCTCGTCGAATGAGGTGCAGGATATTCCTAACTGAATATCACGATGCAAAGCAAAAAATAATCAACTATAGTGAAGTTTTTACCCTGACGCAAAATTCTGCCCAAGAGGCCACTCCCGGTGAAGGGATCTCGGCTCTTGCCTCATCGAATGAGGTGCTGGATATTCATAACCGAATATCGCTATGCAAAGAAAAAGAAAACGTCCTTGTAATAACAGCTTTTGAAAATTTGTTCCAACAATATCAAATAGGTTTGTTTTTCTTGCATTGATCAGAATCAACGCAGTCTCATCAATTAATCACACCAGAAAAGAACGAAAATATGATGTACGTATATGCCATCCGCATTCGCCACTGGGCCCCGTCATCGCCCGTTAGGTTACTTAACTAACGACAGAGCGGGGGATGGACTAGCGCGGGTGCAAAACAGATACAACATCTACTAGTATATATAACAATATATAATAATCGCTCCAGGCATGATAAATACAATATCACAGATAAGCAAAAAGCATCACATAACAATACAGATAATCTAGGAGCCCCGGGTTTCCTTTGAGCCGCAAGTGAAACCCGACGTTCCCCTGGTCGTGTGGATAGCCTGTGCAATGAAAACCTAGACCCCTACGAGAGCGGCAAGTCACCTGCCAAACCCAGAAATGAGGCAACCCCCTTCATCAAAGTGAATGGGTCACCCGGCACTTCACGGAATCCGGCAACTTGAGCACCCCTCCTTGGGTCAACCTATACCCCTACGAGTGCGGCGAATAGCCCGCCAATTCTAGAGTGAGGCCCCCTCCTTCTCAAAGCCATGAGATGCGGGCCCATTGCCCTCTAGAACCCGGCTATTCGTGCACTCCACCACAGGGTAATCCTAGTACAGAAAAGAAAATAAGTATAAGGGTGACATCGACCTCAACCCAGTCGTGCCCTAAATAAATAATATACAAACAGGCAGTGACGGCAGTCCACATGTCGGACGCTCGTCCCGCAATATCAAATGTATAAATGAAACTAAACTGTACTAACATTGCATCCAAGCTATCCACCACGACGATTCCGCCACAACACAGCTCAACACAGAACATCAACGTGAATGTCACGTTCGCAAACACGTCTAAAAGAACTATAGCAATTAGACAAGTTGTACCGCTCTAATGACATTCACGGTCACAGATAGTAATGTATGTACAGAAAACTACGACATTAGAATTCCGCACGCAATTAGCAAACTAAACCTATTTCCAAAACCATGAAAAAACAGCGAGCTAAAGTTCCAAAAACCGACCGTTTAAAACCAATTCGGAAGTCCGAATCAAAACGAAACGCGCCCGAACCTTCACGGGGAGTTAGAGCACGAAATTAACTTTGAGTTAAGGGGCCTAGAGGGGGTACCTCAACCCCGAGGCAACCATGAGGTGGCTAGGGGTGAGGCAGACCCGAAACTGCCCAGGGTGGGGCAGTTTCGGGTCCCCACCGCCAAGACCACCTTGTGGTGGTCTTGGGGAGTGGGCCTAGCCGTTCGGTCCCCCCAGAGGATTCCCCGGGATGCCCATGCACCACCTCACGGCTTCTATGTTCAAACCGTGAGCCTGCGGGGTGTGCAAACATCTCAAACTTTCAGTTTTTGGAACTGTTTTTGTCGGCAGTTTTTGCACGACAAAAACGACGGATTTCAAATGTCGCAATGAGTTAACTAAGGCTTATGGAGTGGCTCTGATACCATGTTGGGTTATGCAAGCATCCCGGCCATCAATCCGTGACCAAATGCGGAACAAAAATTTATAAAACTTGGCGCTATCACAACCAATTACCCGGATCTACCCATAAGCCCTAAATAACAAAACATGCAAAGGAGTTAGAATGTTATACCGAATAGATCCGTGTCCTTCGGTCTTCAACCATCATCCCAAGATCCTCGTGACTTCCTTGATCAAGCTTAATCTCCGGTCTTCCTCTATCGAAGACGATCCACCCGAGAGTCTATGCAACGAACTCCAACCTCATATCCGAGGTAACTAGAGCACCTAGATCGCTACTCTAGATACCGTAGGTGAAGTAGAGAGTGATGAAGGATTAATTTATCTTAAGACACCCAAGGATTCTCAACTCATGAGAGGGTTTAGGTGGAGCTAGAGGAAGAAGAAGATGCCATGAGAATGAGGTGTTGAGAGCAAACTCAAGAGAAAGAGAAAGAAATGAATTATGGCTTGATTGTTTTGTGTGTTGTGAGAGTGATTAGAAATAATGGAGCCATCATAATAAATGTCCATGTCTCCAAAATATCTAAGTCAACAAAAAATATCTCAAGTCAACATAATCTTACAACAAACAAAACCCTAAACATGCTTAAATAGTAACCATGAGTCACTAATTAGCCATGCCACCAAAAATGCAATAAACACCTCATCCTACATCTCAATAACCTTTTAATCCAAAAAGATCTAAACCATGATGAGGTGTAATCTTTTAAAAGTAATCTTGTAATAAATTACAAAAATACCCCTCAACTGTATATACATATCCGCATCCGTATTCCGAAGAATACGAATACAAAAAGACGAAAATAATCCAACAAATATAATACTAGGATTCGGCTTAAACCAAAGCCCACTAGTATTATCCGTCCGAACATCATCCGTGCACAAGTACACATATATGATCGAACCCTGCCGTAAAACCATACGGATCTACATCGTTTCGCCCGAAACAGGGAAACCCTCTGTGTGGGACTCTAAAGACTCGTCAATACGCTGGCACTGGGTTTAACCACAAGCACGTCAGAGGTACTAGCTGTACGTAACGGCTACCAAGGTACTGAGCGAAAGTGAGGCCGACGAGCAAACTCATCCTGAAACCCTACTGAACCTGACAATGACAATATCCGTACAGTCCGGTTCGTTCGTCTATAAGTATCACATATCGAGTCTAGGGGGTGGATAAAGTCAGACCCTTAATAACGCGACATTTAGTGTCGGTATGAAACACATCACCACCTGAGAAACTACTGATCCGAATCAGTAATTCTCGACTACCTTGGCCAAGGATTTCTGGTGATGGTCATCCGTGCACACCGCGACATCAACCCCCAATACCGGGAGATACGAGTCCCCCGACGATCCGCTCACTACCTTCTTGTGGCTCGGGACTGTACCCAACTAAAACCTGTTTGCACGACTCCTTTGAGCCGTGGTAGGGTAGTAATCAAAGCACAGTGGGAACTCACACGAGACAAATAACGATCTCAGGCCTGTAGACTAACCTGTACACATGTCACCGGAGAGCTGTTATCTGACAATAGGTATAATACCAACTAGCATGTTCCAGGCAAGTCCGTCTGGTGTACTCATAACCCAATGAGCACCTGTATACATCTTAGGTGAACAAACTAACACCAATGGCTTGTGAGACCGGCCACCGCCCCTCGTCGGGGTCTCGATCAGTATACACTAGTCTACTCTGGATTATCGATGCCAAGTCTCGAAACTCCCATGACTAGGGACATTTAAGGATGTGCCTATAGACTACCCAGCTCCCACGTATATGATCGCCATCATACTGCTAGCAGTCAAGCAAGAATCCTATCGGCTCTATCAACATGTAATAGTGATCTGTAATGCTACCTAATGCTGTACATAATGATAAAGACAAACCAGATAACATACTATCATCTCGAGTAAGACTGTTCTACCGGTATAGGTCCTCCCTTAATCATCATAATCACCTGCCTGCGACTATGATAATTGCCTTGAGAGCACTATAGCCAACAATCTCTCACTTGCACTTAAGGCTAATTATTGTGATGTCACATACTCACAGCTCGAAATAAGACCTAATTCGATGGGTATCTCATGTCGAATTAAATAAGTCTAAGGCGATGCGTATTACCCGTCGAATTAGGTCTACAGCGGCAAAATTAAAAGCATCAGCGGTTTTCCGTCGCAATTTAGAAACTCCCTTCGAAATAGACCTAATTCGATTCCCGTCGAATTAGGGTATGTATTCCTGTAATGTAATCGTATGTTTAGCATTTCGGTTTGATGTTCCTTCATTTTCGTTTCTTATATTTGATGAGAAATGAAATTTTTTATTGATGTCTTCATTGCACATCTATATTCGCTTTGAGAATCGACTCCCATCATGGCCATACTTAAGAATCGAACCTGTGAGCTCTCATTTGGTATATATTGTTTCATGACTGATGGAGGTCTTTTTCAGATCTCCTTCAGATGTTGTCTTTCGTCGATCTCCCAGCAGATTCTGGAGGGAATCCCCTGTTATGTATGGGTCTCAATGGGTTTTGAGGAAGTTTGACAATTGGAGGAGTTGGACGCCAAGTACCTGCAAAGAAGTCCCGGGGTGGTTTGAACCACCGAGGACCCTCCGACGATCAAGTTAGTACTAGGTCCGAGCAGCGTAATGGCTAAGTGGAATCAAAAATGGCTTACTTGACCCCTCTGTGATGGGGGTTTATATAGCGGTGATGGCACGCACCAGCAGGCGCGAGAATCTCGCCGGCAGTTATGCTCCTGACGTCACGCCCGCGTAGAGAGCGGATCGCCCATTAATGGAGATCGCGGAGGCGTGGAACGTGGGATGTTGCTGGCGGAGAATCCGCGCATGGTGAGATTCGCGGAGCGGCGGTTATGCCTGTGTGAGGTGGAGCTGGTCGGAGGATCGAGGAAGACGGCTTCGGCCGGGGGCTCGGGAACGAGTGGGAAGGCCGAGGAGTCTTTGTCTTGTGGCAGCTCGGGGCGAGCTGAGGGACAGAGGAGGCCAATCTGCTGGGAGCGCCGAGAGGGGCTTAGCTTGTGACTGCAGGTCGGGTACAGGGGGGCCTGGTCGGCCTTGGTGGGCCTTTTCTCCCAGGTGATGGGACATGCCATCCGCCACGTGTCCTGATCCCAGGCGTCGCCAATATTGAGCATCATCATCAGCCCCCCACTCTTGTCCTGATCAGCCAGTAGGTCGGGTCAGCAGTGGACCGCCGGGCCGCCTGGGGTGAGCTCCCTCCTAATGGTTTCGTCGGGACGCGTCCCCGAGCCGTGAGCTGTCTTTTCTGCCAGCGGATCAGGGTAAGATCTCCACATTTAAGGAGGGTGCGCCGGGTCGTGTCTCTTTGAAGTGATGGCCCACGTGTCAAGCGTCGGTTGGCTGACGCGACGTGTGCAGACCTGCGACGTCTGAAAGGGCGCGGTCTAGTGCGGGGACGACAAGTGGTGCAATCGGAGCGTTGGACGCGAGGAGGCGTCTTGGCGGGAGATGAAGGTCACCGTTGGATGAGGTCGCTTGTGACGGTAAATAGGGGTGGGGCCCATTCCGGGGCCCCTACTCCTTCATATTTCTCGTTTCTAGGTATCGGTTGCTCGGCGCTCATCTCCTTCCTTCCACTTTTGTTTCCTGAGGATCATTCTTCCCAAGGTTAGATGTCTTCTCTTTTCGAGTCAGTAGATGTCGTCGAGGTAAGTTCTAGGAACCCTTTAGGTGAGTCTGGGTCCTCCCGGGAGGCAGGGGTTGGCCCTTCTTCCCGGGATCAGGTGGCGGGGGCAGCCCCCAGGGAGGAGGCGGTAGATGCTGCCCCCAGTGCCTTATGTTGGAGAAGGCACGAGGACAAGCTTGCCAACACAGGCTCGCTTCCACATCCCCTCGCGCTATACGCTCCGCCTGGCCAAGGAGGGAGAAAGGACGGACTACGTACGGGGCAGGGAGATCGCCCTGTATTTGGAAGTATTCTGGGGTGGAATGCGTCTGCCCTTCTCTCCTGAGGTCGTTGAAGCGTTGAACTTCTTCGGGTTAGCCCCCAGTCAGTTGGTGCTAAACTTGTGGAGGATTCTTCTCGGGTTCCTGGTCCGCCTGAAGTTACAGGCGATCCCCTTCAGCCTTTCCCTCCTTGATTCTTCCCGCGTCTTCAAAAATCACCCCGGTGGTCAAGCGGGCGACCCGAGGTAGGTCTATCTCTCTTTCAGAAAGCGATCAGGGGGCCCCGCCGGGACGGGGGTTGTGGCCCTGCCTTCTTCCATTCACGACTGGAAGAAGAAGTTCTTCTTCATTTCCCCTCCCGAGGGCGAGGACTGGTCCGTGCCTACAGAGTGGTCGAGAGAGAAACACTTGCCGGGGAACCAGTCCAGTGACCCCGCCGCGGTGAGAATGGCGTCGTGGGAGCCCATCCCCTGCTGCGACGTGCTGTTGTCCGAGAGGGTTCTGAGTTAGGCCGGACTCAGCCATGTAGAGTTCGTTGGTAAGTTTAGGTTTGCTTTTTTTGCTCGTATATTTCCTGTGTCGCTGACTCCTTTATACTCGGTTTTGTGTAGGACCCATGGATCTGGACTCGCTCAGAAAGTCCATGCGCCAGCTGAGGCCGGTCGCGAAGGTCGAGGGCGCCGGCTCTTCCCGTTCGCAGCCCGCCCCAGCTCCCTCTCCCCCGGTGGCAGTGCCCCGCGAGCGCTCAGAGGCGGATCCTGCCCCGGGGCCTAGCAAAGTGTCGGGTCGGAGGCGGGTGTTCCCTTCCGAAAGACGCGACGAAGACGCGATAAACGTCTTGCTTGAATTTCGGGGCAGATACTAATTGGTGCTATCCGTCCACCTCTCTGAAGATGCCAAGTTGATTTATGACACCATGTATCGAAGGTTTAAACGGATGCGGCCGATATAGCAGACTTCGTCAGATTCCCCCTCGTTGAGGGATTTTTGATTGTGGGGACGCTCTTCCCTGCAGGTGCAAGCCCCTGCATTTAATTACGCTACCGCATCGCGGTGACAACTTTCTCTTTCTCCAGATGGTCACCTCGTGTCGTGGGTGTTTGTTTTGTGTTTGGTTGCCCGTGGATTGTATACGGAGACTAATTTATGTTGTCGCCCGTAGGGCGTGGACTAGTCCAAATCCGTATCTTTCTTAGATTTGGATTTGGGGGTTGGGTTTAAGGATACGTTAGCCTCATTTAAGACTAAGATCAACTTAAACGTTTGTTAAGAATACATTAGTCCCATTTTAGACTAAGATCAACTTAACGGGATCGTTTAGATCCAACAAGAGAGCAATTAGGCTCTATTATTTAGTTTAGTGACATTGCGGTCGATTAGTTTAAGGACATTACGGTCCATTGTTAGTTTAAGGACATCTCGGTCCAACGTTAGTTTAAAGACATCGCGGTCGAGATTAAGGACATCATAGTCCATGGGTTTAAAGACCCCACAGTCCAATGTTAGTTTAAAGACATCACGGTCGAGATTAAGGACATCATAGTCCATGGGTTTAAGGACCCCACAGTCCAATGTTAGTTTAAAGACATCACGGTCGAGATTAAGGACATCATAGTCTATGAGTTTAAGGACCCCACAGTGTTGGAGATAGTGCCCTCATAGTCAATTATTGGATCGCAGGTACGTGATTGCAATGATTGCGGAGGACCTATACCGGTAGGACAGTCTTACTCGAGATGATAGTATGCTATCTGGTTTGCCTTTATCAGTCGTGTTCATGTTCAGGTGACTGATTACATGTTACACTTTGATAGAGCCCTTAGGATCTTGCTTTACTACCAACAGTATGATGGCGATCATATACGTGAGAGTTGGGTAGTTTATATGCATATCCTTAATTGTTGTCCCTGGTCATGGGAGTTTCGAGATAGGGCATCGATACTCCGGAGTAGACTAGTGTATACAGTCGAGACCCCGACGAGGGGCGGTGGCCGGTCTCACAAGCCACTGGTGTCAGTTGGATCACCTAAGACGTATACAGGTGCTCATTGGGTTATGAGTACACCGGACAGGACTCGCCGGGAACCTGCTAGTTGGTATTATACATATCGTCAGATAGCAGTTCCCTGATGACATGTGTACAGGTTAGTTCATCGACCTGAGGTCGTCATTTGTCTCGTGTGAGTTCCCACTGTGCTTTGATTTCTATCCTACCACGGCTCAAAGGAGTCGTGCAAACAGGTAGTTTTTAGGTACAGTCCCGAGCCACATGGAGGCACGTGAGTGGATCGGCAGGGGATTCGTCTCTCCCGGTATTGGGGGCGAGATCGTGCTGTGTCTAGGAGAGCCATTACACATAGCCCACGGCCGTGGCAGGAGATTTACTGGTAGGTACTCCAGTAGTATCTCAGGGTGTTATTGGGCTACACTCCGACACGACTTATACTGCTATTGGGGGTCTGACGTTAGTAACCCCCTAAGCAGATATGCGATACTCATAGACGAACGGACCGGACTGTATATACATTGTCACTGTTAGGCTCAGTAGGGTTTCTGGATGAGTTCGCTCATCAGCCTCCCTTGAGGTCAGTCCATGGGCAGCCGTTACGCATTGCTAGTGCCGCTGACGGTTTGTGGTTAAACCCACTGCCAGGGTACTGACGAGTCATTAGAGTCCCCCACAGACAGTTTCCCAAGTTCGGGCGAAACGTTGTAGAGACCGTATGGTTTTATGGCAGGGTTCGGAAAATGCACGTGCGTTTACGCACGTGTTATTTTTCGGGCAGATGATACTGGTCGGCTTTGGTTTAAGCCGGATCCGAGTATTATATTGAGTAGATATAATATCTTTGTCTCAGTTGCATTTGTATTCGGTCGTAATACAAATGCGGGTATATTTATACAGTTACGGGGTTATCCTGAAAGTCGTTTCAGGATCACTTTTGGAAGTTGCCAGTTTCCAGTTTTCTATCAGTCGTCTTTAACATTCGGTTAAAGACGGATTTATCTTTTCTTGAGATGAGTGTGGAAGTTTCTAGAAGCATCTAGATGAGGTGACTAGGTTAAATGGTGTTGTATTTTCATTGGTTGCTTTTGATGTGTTCACACTTTGTGTTCACACTTGAGATATTTGTTTGTGTTCACATTAGAGATATTTGTTTGTGTTCACACATGATATTTTCTTGTGGTCACCCCCCTCTCCTACACTCACCCTCCTCCTCCCTATATATGGCCGGCCCTCTCCTCTCTCACTCTGACTTGAGTTTTCATCTGGTAAAAAGATTATGATAGATTTTGGGGTGTATGGAATTTCACAGCTCATTTCATTCCATCACCCGATTCCCATAGCAACTTCATTAACCGATCGTCCACGACTATGGACGAAGTGAGACAAAGTCTTCTACTCATTCTCTACATCAATCTTGGTCGTCTCTTTTAGCAAATTTGACGACCGAGTTGCCTCGAGTCAGAGGCGGGAGCCCGTTTAAAGAATCGTCGACGTGGTGCCACCTGGACGAGCAGATCGGAGATCGAAGAGATCGGAGCAGCCGCAACGGAGCGTGGGATGATGGTTAAAGAACGAAGGACTCGGATCGTTCGGTATAACCTTTCTACACTATTTACAGTTTGTTAGTTTAGCAATAATGGCAGATCCGGGTTAAAGTATACGATAGCGCCAGTTAAAAGTTTTTTGTTCCGCATTTGGCGTCTGTAGACGGCCGGAGCACTACCGTAGACTTACAGTGGTATCAGAGCCTCACCATTTTGCTATACTAACTTGTGCTAACGCGTTTAAAATATCGATCGAACCGGATATCGAAAAACACAATTTTCAAGGTTCACAGTTTCTGTCGATTTTAAATGATGTCCTAAAATTATTTTACATATTACAGAATGTTGTGCAGGGTTTCAGAAGCACACTGACCAAATTTGAGCACGTGATTCCACCAAACTGCCGCGGAATCGCGGCCAAACCCATGGTTTGGCCGCGCATCCGCGGCCGTTCTATTGAATCAGTGCACCAAATTTGCACAGTGTCTTTTCTGTTGGAATTTGGGGTTTTTGGTATATATCTTTTGGGCCCAGTTTTTGTTACTGTTCACCAGTTGTTCGTGGGGCCCACTTCGTGATATTTAGTCGATCGAAATTTAAACACGTTAGTTTACAGTGCTTACATTATATCTCCGACCGGGAATGTCATTTGATCGGTAAACCGCGTCTGATTGCTATAGTTCTATTAGACGGGTTTGCGAACGTGACATTCGCGTTGATGTTCTGTGTTGTGCTGTGATGTTGTGGATTTGTCGTGGTGGATGGCAGTGTGCAATGGTAGTGCAGTTTGGATTTATTTGTACATTTGATATTGCAGGGCGAGCGTCCAACTTGTGGATTGCCGTCACTGCCTGTTGTATAATATTCTTTTGGGGCACGACCAGGTTGCGGTCGATGTACCTGTTGTACTATTATTCATTACTGTACTAGGTTTTGCCTCGCGACGGAGTGCACGGATAGCCGGGTTATGGGGGGCAACGGGTCCGCATCTCATGGCTTTGAGAGGCAGAGGGGCCTCACTCTAGAATTGGCAGACTATTCGTCGCACTCGTAGGGGGTACAGGTTGACCCAAGGAGGGGTGCCCAAGATTACCGGATTCCGTGACGTGCTGGGTGGTCCATTCACTTTGCTGTAAGGGGCTGCCTCGCTTCAGGTTTTGGCGGGTAACTTGCCACACCCGTAGGGGGTCTAGGTTTCATTGCACAGGCTATCCACACGACAGGGGAACGTCGGGTTTCAGCAGCGGCTCTGTGAAACTCGGGGATCCCAGATTATCTGTATTGTTCTGTGATGCTTATTACTTTTCTGTAATGTTGCATATTATCACGCCTGGAGCGTTTATTGTATATTGGTTTATATACTATTAGATGTTGTATATGTTTTACCCCCGCGCTAGTCCAGTCCCCGCTCTGTCGTTAGTTAAGTAACCTAACGGGTGATGACGGGACCCGGTGACGAATGCGGATGGCATATACGTATATTTTATTTTCGTTCTTTTCTGGTGTGATTGAATGATTGGACTGCGTTGATTTTGATCAATGCAAAGGAAAGAAAACCTATTTGGCAGTTGTTGGAACAAATTTAAAAAGTGTTATTACAAAGACGTTTCCTTTTGTTTTGCATAGCGGTATTCAGTGGAATATCCTGCACCTCATTCGACGGGGCAAGGGCCGATATCCCTTCACCGGGACTGACCCCTTGGGCAGAAGTTTGCGTCAGGGCAATAACTTCACTATAGTCGATTACAAGTTGCTTTGCATAGCAGTATTCAGTGGAATATCCTGCACCTCATTCCATGAGAAAAGAGCCGAGATCCCTTCATCGAGAGTGACCTCTTTAGCAAAAGGTTTTCGCCACTATATTTTAAAAAGCTATCAGGTTCCTTCAGCGATATCAAGTTCGTTGCGTTAAAGGTTTTTCGCCAAAAACGAGCCGTAGCCCTCCGTCACTTCTTTTGGGTATTCAGTAGTATTCAAGCTATGCATTTTAGCCAAAGTTAAGGCATAGTATTTGGTAGCTGCTGGGTATTCATTTGTTGCATAGATAGATGAGTTAGTTTGGGACAGTCGTTCTGCCGATTGGCCAAAGTCAGGGGCATGTGCGGATGGGTTCAAATTAACAAGATAGTGACGGGTAGAACTTGGCATGTGACTTATGACATTTTGACCAAAGCCAAGGTCATAAGAGCATGGGGCAAAAATCATATCGGGAGTTTCTAAAGAAACTGAAACTTGCCAAGTATGCGCATACCTTCTGGAGTATAAGTAACGTGGATGCATTCCATCACGTTATCATGCGATGAGAGTTGGATCCCGATTCCCACTGATGAGTTGGTTTACTCTTCGGGTGATCCCGATTAATTCTTCTTTCAGGTTTGGAGGAGAATTTGACAGGACAGTGGGAGGTTTCCGGATTAGATAAAGTGATAACCATTCCGATCTAGGTTAGAGTGCACGCACAGTGTTTCTTTTCTCTCTCTCTTTGGCAGCGACCTTTGACCGACCCTAGACTATGACTCAGTGACCAAGTTGACCGAACCTTCTTAAAATACTGGCTTTTGGATTGTCTATGTTGCATAAGTCATTGCCACTCCTTCTTTTACCCTTTACATTTCTCAGAACACCCGTTTTACTACGGACATCCACTTCCATTGGATAGATCTATCGTATGGTTATATACGAACTCGAAGGGACTTCTTCGAGGATGGATCCAGGTTCAGGAGAAATAGAATTGGTTTATTCAGTTGTCTTTTATTATCACCTTCTCTCAGGTTGCGAGGGCTCCTTGGTTTAGGAGAGTACACCTATTACGCTTATTGGATAGTCTTATTCCAAACCATAGGCAGGTGCCGAAAGGTAGGGAATGAAGAAAACCAATTAGCCTAAGTAGGGTGTGCAGAAGGTAATATGTAAAGACAAAATAAAGGGATTAGAAAGAGGGCAAAGTAAATTGCAACTGATATCATTCACGACCAAACCGCGTACTTCATCGCCACTCCTATTTCACCTTTAAAAGAATAAGGTATTATTCAATTGTCTTTTATCATCACCTTCTCTCAAGATACGAGTACTCCTTGGTTTAGGAGGGTACACCTATTATGCTTACTGGATAGTCTTCTTCCAAACCATAGGCTGGTGCCGAACGGTAGGGAAGTAAGAAAACCATTTAGCCTAACGATGGTGTACAGAAGGTAACGATTAAAGACAAATAAAGGGATTTGGAGAGATGGCAAAGAGATATACGGTTATAGTCATGAATTGGATAATGGAAGAGGTATTACTATGAATACAAGCATTCCCTTACAAAACATTTTCATGTTTCAGTGCATTGTTAAAGGAAAACTGTTTTCCCGATTAGATACTTACTCCAAAGGTATGTATTTACCAGGTTTCATTCTCGTGTCTGTTTGGTTTTACAGATGATGAGTGGGAGTAAGTTATTGGGAATTAGGTAATTATCCTCATTATATCGGAATTCGTTGCAATTTGTGATATTTGAGGAAATCGCCAGGGTACAGTTTTCAATCTACGACGCACAGGTTATGAGTTGTTCAACTCAGCGGACTTATACAGAGTATTGTATGTTGTCCAAGTGTCCATCAGGACAAAGGGGTAGGTCCTCGTACTATATTCTGTTTACTTATAACTTCTCTAGTATTTAGACAAGTGTTTCGTAGAAATACAAAGTCTAAGTTTTGAGAAGTTGTGGGTATAAGAATAAAGTAGAGAACCAGGTATCACAAGTATCGGGATTCTTCAAAGAGATCGAAGATGTAGATTCTTGTGATTGGTATTCAGATGATAGTAATGGTTTTGAGAAACTTGTTTCTCTTTCAGGTTACTCATAATTGGATGGATTCCTAAGTTGAGTAATGCTGATTAGCCTCTTTCCATTAAGTTGATATGCACTGGAGACAGCTGCATGATTTGAATCTGGTTCCAATTAAATAAAGTGCCAAAGTTTCTATATTGGATATAGAATGGTTCATACCTTATAAGATGTTAAGGTACGGGGAGTTGTCCAGCTTATGCTTAAAACCAGACTCTGGATAACTCAGGGCACGTTTCTGTAATGGCTGCTTGTGGGTTGACCCTGGCTATGACGAGGGTTGATATTCTACCATTTGGAAGATCAATAGTGATATTGTTCTTGACTTGCCACAGTTTTAGTAAAATGGACTTTTTCAGAAAACAGTAGTGGGGGTATGGTAGAACTGGAAGTGATTCCAGAACCGCAAACGATTACGGAAAATTTAATAGGACCTATATATTCAATCAGGTTTGACATTCCAATAGCCACTCCGCAGATATGGTGGGTAACCTCAGACACCCGAGAGGTACTTCGGTAGCCTCAAGGACGGTGATAGGGAGGTTCTTATCTACCCAGACTTGACACTACCGTCGTTCCAGGCTATGAGACCCGGTATGAGGGTTGTTGTGGTCGGTGGGAGTAGCGGAAGCATAGTGGGCAAGTAGCTTATGTCTATTTATAGACTAGAGCAGTTATAGCGGAGATAGATCATCTAATTTTGATGTGACAGTCATGGGTTTGACTTCATCAGAATAGGGGATGAATCTGTTAAGAAGGTAGTAGGCTGTGATGTCATGGTATCTGGATGACATACACAGAGTAGGAAGTAAAATTCCTATACTACGATCGGTTGTACTGTGGTCGTCACACAGTTGTTTCTCCAGACAGGACATGGATATAATATTTGACATTCTGGTTTCTGGATCTATGGTTTTAGATCTAGATTTGAGTAGTTTCCCAATGTGGGTACTTTGACAGATATTCTAATGGTTTTTAGAATAGTTGACTCCTAGCATGGTGGTGTACCTGCAGGTGATGGAGTCACCCTCTCTAAAGGTGTCTTACAGACTAAAGGGGAGAGGGAAGTGCATGATTGGCAGATCACTTGCTTAGGCAATTGAGTCAATCGTGAGATGTCAAGTACCACACCAGATGTTGTTTTTACACTAGTTGCAATAAGTTTGTATTAATCCAATCCTGGAGAAACATAAGGAAGCAGTTTTAGAACATAAGTACATGTTCTACGGATTTGATGACGGCAGCCTCCTTCGGGAGACCATTATCATTCCAGGCTTCAAAGGTGACGTGGATGACAGAGTGATTGTCAGAGTTTTAGTTTTCCCTCTGACGAGGGACAGTATTATGGACAGGTGGTCTAAGAGGATACTGTGGGTGGCATGGTGCCGGATACTGATTAGGTTCAGTGATCGATACAGTCTAAGAAGTTTTGGATTAAGAGTTCATTTATGAACTAGGTCCCATCAGATATCCAGACATATTCTAAGACAGGTATTACTCAATTCGGGAGATGGCTTTCTCCGCGAACTTGAGATTAAGAGAGATATAGAAAGAAACATCTAGGCGGATCCACTCACTGAGGCTATTTCTCGAACACAATAGTTTTACAAACGGGCTTTGTGAAACTGATTAGTAGAGGAGTTGGGTGTTCGGTTTCACATGGGCTGTGAGTAGTCGACATCGCAATAATTAGCCTTGAGTGCAAGTGGGAGATTGTTGGAGATAGTGCCCTCATAGTCAATTATTGGATTGCAGGTACGTGATTGCAATGATTGCGGAGGACCTATACCGGTAGGACAGTCTTACTCGAGATGATAGTATGCTATCTGGTTTGCCTTTATCAGTCGTGTACATGTTCAGGTGACTGATTACATGTTACACTTTGATAGAGCCCTTAGGATCTTGCTTTACTACCAACAGTATGATGACGATCATATACGTGAGAGTTGGGTAGTTTATATGCATATCCTTAATTGTTGTCCCCAGTCGTGGGAGTTTCGAGACAGGGCATCGATACTCCGGAGTAGACTAGTGTATACAGTCGAGACCCCGACGAGGGGCGGTGGCCGGTCTCATAAGCCACTGGTGTCAGTTGGATCACCTAAGACGTATACAGGTGCTCATTGGGTTATGAGTACACCGGACAGGACTCGCCGGGAACCTGCTAGTTGGTATTATACATATCGTCAAATAGCAGTTCCCTGGTGACATGTGTACAGGTTAGTTCATCGACCTGAGGTCATCATTTGTCTCATGTGAGTTCCCACTGTGCTTTGATTTCTACCCTACCACTGCTCAAAGGAGTCATGCAAACAGGTAGTTTTTGGGTACAGCCCCGAGCCACATGGAGGCACGTGAGTGGATCGGCAGGGGATTCGTCTCTCCCGGTATTGGGGGCGAGATCGTGCTGTGTCTAGAAGAGCCATTACACATAGCCCACGGCCGTGGCAGGAGATTTACTGGTAGGTACTCCAGTAGTATCTCAGGGTGTTATTGGGCTACACTCCGACACGACTTATACTGCTATTGGGGGTCTGACGTTACTAGCCCCCTAGGAAGATATGCGATACTCATAGACGAACGGACCGGACTGTATATACATTGTCACTGTTAGGCTCAGTAGGGTTTCTGGATGAGTTCGCTCATCAGCCTCCCTTGAGGTCAGTCCATGGGCAGCCGTTACGCATTGCTAGTGCCGCTGACGGTTTGTGGTTAAACCCACTGCCAGGGTACTGACGAGTCATTAGAGTCCCCCAAAGACAGTTTCCCAAGTTCGGGCGAAACGTTGTAGAGGCCGTATGGTTTTATAGCAGGGTTCGGAAAATGCACGTGCGTTTACGCACGTGTTATTTTTCGGGCAGATGATACTGGTCGACTTTGGTTTAAGCCGGATCCGAGTATTATATTGAGTAGATATAATATCTTTGTCTCAGTTGCATTTATATTCGGTCGTAATACAAATACGGGTATATTTATACAGTTACGGGGTTATCCTGAAAGTCGTTTCAGGATCACTTTTGGAAGTTGCCAGTTTCCAGTTTTCTATCAGCCGTCTTTTAACATTCGGTTAAAGACGGATTTATCTTTTTTTGAGATGAGTGTGGAAGTTTCTAGAAGCATCTAGATGAGGTGACTAGGTTAAATGGTGTTGTATTTTCATTGGTTTCTTTTGGTGTGTTCACACTTTGTGTTCACACTTGAGATATTTGTTTGTGTTCACACTAGAGATATTTGTTTGTGTTCACACATGATATTTTCTTGTGGTCACCCCCTTCCCCCCTCTCCTACACTCACCCTCCTCCTCCCTATATATGGCCGGCCCTCTCCTCTCTCATTCTGACTTGAGTTTTCATCTGTTAAAAAGATTATGATAGATTTTGGGGTGTATGGAATTTCACAGCTCATTTCATTCCATCACCCGATTCCCATGGCAACTTCATTAACCGATCGTCTATGACTATGGACGAAGTGAGACAAAGTCTTCTACTCATTCTCTACATCAATCTTGGTCGTCTCTTTTAGCAAACTTGACGACCGAGTTGCCTCGAGTCAGAGGCGGGAACCCGTTTAAAGAATCGTCGACGTGGTGCCACCTGGACGAGCAGATCGGAGATCGAAGAGATCGGAGCAGCCGCAACGGAGCGTGGGATGATGGTTAAAGAACGAAGGACTTGGATCGTTCGGTATAACCTTTCTACACTCTTTACAGTTTGTTAGTTTAGCAATAATGGCAGATCCGGGTTAAAGTATACGATAGCGCCAGTTAAAAGTTTTTTGTTCCGCATATGGCGTCTGTAGACGGCCGGGGCGCTACCGTAGACTTACACACAGTCCGTAGTTTAGAGACATCATAGTCTGTGAAATGTGTGGTTGTCAGGACCCGTCACCTCTCTGAAGATGTTGAAGGATTACAACGATAAATATCAGAGGAGTGAAGAGATATACCCTCAAACCAAAGTGGATTAAGTGATCTGTAGTCCAATTTGGAACTAAGATCAATTAATTAAATTATGAGCACATTGGCTCAGTTAAGTTTGAATTGAGGACTTATGGCTAACTTGGGCTAAGTCCAATTAAATTTGAAGAGGTGGCCCTTTGTTGGACCATTGGACATTTTTCTGGGTTCAGCCCCTCATCATTTAGCAATGCTTAAACAAGGGTTTGAAGGCTTTGGTAACATTTTTGGTCTTTGACTGAGTATTAAACATTATAGCTGTGGATTTTACTCAATTTTGAGATTCAGTTGAAGGGGAGGCTTTTGCCTCTGGAGAATTAGCCAATTTGGCTAACAATAGTGTTAAACACTAGAGAACAACGGTGTTAAACACTGGAAATAAAACTCTCAAATTAGTGTTAAACACTAGAAGACAACAGTGTTAAACACTGGAAATAAAATTCTTAATTTAGTGTTAAACACTAGAAATAAAATTCTCAAATTAGTGTTAAACACGAGAAGACAACAGTGTTAAACACTGGAAATAAAATTCTTAATTTAGTGTTAAACACTAGAAATAAAATTCTCAAATTAGTGTTAAACACTAGAAGACAACAGTGTTAAACACTGAAAATAAAACTCTCAAATTAGTGTTTAAACAATAGAGAGGAAGGGGTCACGTGGGGACACGTGAGGGCACCCAAAGGTGGGGCCGGATCTCCTTTACTTTGTTCTGCACCTCTGCTCTTTTGGCCATCACGTGTTGGCACGTGATGGATGTTTGTGCGCTGATTATTAAAGCTTTTATCAAGGGGTCATGTGGTAACACGTGAGAGCGCCCAAGTTAGAATCTACCTTTGCTTTTATTCTCGCTGTTTTGGAGGTCACGTGAGAGCACGTGAGGCATTGCCTCAGGGCTAATTCCTTCTCATTTTGGGGGATCTTTTCAGGGGTCACATGGGGACACGTGACCTTAGTCTTTTGCATGCATGGAGATCTTTCGAGTCACTTTGTCTTTTTAAGAATTAAATTCTCTTTAGGGTTAAACCCTAATTATGTTTTAGAGGAATTAAATTCCTATGTATGGGGAAGAATTAAATTCTTATATAGGGTTAAACCCTAGTTCTGTCTTGAAGGAATTAAATTCTTATGATTTTGAGAGAATTGAATTCTCATGCAGGGTTGAACCCTAATTTATTTGGAGGAATTAAATTCATATAAATTTAGGAGAATTAAATTCTCATATAGGGTTAAACTCTAGTTTTATCTTGGAGGAATTAAATTTCTATAATTTTGGGAGAATTAAATTCTCATATAGGGTTGAACCCTAGTTTTATCTTTGGAAGAATTAAATTCTCTAAACTCAATTCCCCCTCTAAGTTTTGGATCTGCATGGCAGAATCTCAACCCGACGAGAATTAAATTCTCAACCTATGGGGAGATTTGCTTCTGCAGATCTTCAACCAGAGGAAGAACTAAGTTCTTTTGCGGAAGAGTTAAACTCTTAGATTGAGAATTAAATTCTCTTTTTTGAAGTTTTGATCCTTTCCCCCTTTCTCACCTAGGTTTTCTTTCTTGAGAATTAAATTCTCCTTTCTTTTCTCTCTGCTATTTGCCTTTAGAAAATTTCAAGATCCCAAAATTCTATCTCTTTCTTCTACTCTTGGCTCCTATTTATAGGAGAAGGAAAATAATCAATTTGTTTAGTAAATCTCTCATTGAAAGATTTTGTTTGTTTTATCGTAACTAATGTGATTTTTTAGATCACTCAGTGAATTTTATTCACCATTGGATTTTTAATCCAAAAAATATTCTGTTTGCTATTTTTGGTGAGATTTAGGGAAATCTTTCCTTGTCTAAAATCTTTCCATAATTTGGTGGTTTTTAACCACCCTTGGATTTTTAATCCAACGGTCCCCCATATTCCCTCTTTGTTTTGGAAAGATTTAGAGAAATTAGAATTTAATTCTATTAAGTTATAAGGCTTTCAAAGCCTGTCACGTGTTGGCACGTGACCCTTGGTCACGTGTTGGCACGTGACCCTTGGTCACGTGTGAGCACATGACCCCCAATTGGGTCCTCCTTCAGCCGTTTGTTTTCATTGCTGCTTGCTCATAATTTTAACCATGACGTGTCCAACACGTGACCCTTGGTCACGTGTGAACACGCGATGCCTCATTGAGGTAATTCCTGATTTTTAATCAGGAAACAAATGCCCCCACAGCGTTGCTCTCACGTGTTTGCACGTGAGTGCAACGCTGTCACTTTTAAGACCGTTGGATCTGTCTAGAGAATAGGGGAGATGAAACGTTTCCCATCATATCCTATAAATGCAGGGGTCTCTTCAGAAGCGCCTCCACTCTTTCATCTTCTTTCTTGCTAATTTTTCCCTTTTGAGAATTTAATTCTCCTTTCCAGAGCTTAGTTCTCTGCTTTGAAAATCTTCAGAGTTTAACTCTGTTCAAGAAAGACCCTTTCTTCAGGTAATGATCTTTGAATGGTTGAAGAACTTTGCAGAAATCTTCATTGGATTTTAAATCCACATCAAGGGTTTTTTCCCTTTAACAAGAACCCATTTTTTTTAAGTTCTTTAAAAAGAAAACCATTCAATCCTTAAACAACAGATCTCGCTAGGGTTTCTCTGGTCTTCAGGGGTCGATGGTGGTGTTTGCCTTTTTCATGGAATTTAATTCCATCTCAAAAATGTTTCTGGGAATTTAATTCCCCTTTTTCAAAAGGAATTTAATTCCTACGAAGAACTTAGTTCTTCCCAGAGAGCTTCTTGGGGTTTTCCTGCCCTGAATTGTCTCTTTGCAACCAAGAAGAAGAGGTTTGCAGTGATGCTTTCTGGGAATTTAATTCCCTTGATTTTTGCAGAGTTCAAGATGGATTTGTTTATGAGGACTGTGTGGGGTCATTTGAAATCCATTGTTCATTTATTGAGAATCTTCCTTTTGTCTCATAGTAATTGCTTTGCCTCATCATTAGCAAGCCGCCATATTGATTTTGTGGGACCCATGTGTTTTGTAACCAATGGTCCCATAAAATGAGTCCCCTGTCGCTTTCTTCCACTGTCTTTTTATATATATACATTTATAAACATATATATATACTGTTGGCTTCGCTTTAACAATTTCCCCTTATTTTATTTCAGGTACAATGACTTTCGTTCCATGCTTCCCTTTCACTCGCTCGGAGGCCGCTTTTCCTCAGTCGCCATCTGACGAGGAAGTGATGGCGATGATCAGGGCTCATGACCCGAATCGCACCAATCTGCTTTTATGGAGGACTTGGTACGGTCACATCATCCGCGGTCTCCGCAGTTTTCTTTGTGAGATACCGACGGAGCCTACCTATCCATTCCTGCCAATGGATCCTCCAAGGACTGTTTTTGCTGTGGAAATGCCGAATTGGACCCCGATGGGACGGCTTGAGCCTTCGACGACTGGCATTCCAAACCATCCGATACCGGCTATAGATATTTTGGGGCGCCGTATTTTCCAGGGCGAAGCCCAGCCATGGGGGCAGATTTATAAGATAGGGCTTACCCCTCGACACCCCACGGGCTACCTTCTTTGGGCTCGCTACATCTTGTCCGCCCATCGTGTGCGACTGCAGAGGGTTGGGCTTTATCAGGCGATATATGCATCCCTCTTCCACTACCAATCTCCTCATGTCTTGTGGGTTAAGGCCTTCCTGAACCAATGGAATCTCCCCACCAACACTTTCCTTCTCGGGGACCGCGAAGTTTCGATTTCCTTGGAAGAATTTCGCGAGATCTCAGGGCTGCTGATCAGGGGGACACTTTATGAGAAATTGCTGCCTCCCGATGAGTACGTCTTTGAAACTGAGCCCGCAATGCTTGACTGTCTGTCTACCGAGAACGCCGTCCGCCACAAGCGCCCGAGTTTGATCAAGATCCTGGGCATTTTTGACAAACTGTTCACCGAGTCAGAGGAGCAGGGCGTCACTTTTAAAAGTTTCATCGCTTGCTTCCTTCGCGAGGGTATCCTATCGAAGACGGCTCCGAAGTTTGCAAACATTAACGACCCCTTTGGGTTTGGTTTAGACAGGCGGCCGACTAAAGAAGAGGACTTGCCGCAGTATTACATTCCCATCATGTCGGCGGTATCATTTGAGTCGATTGCAGCTCCTGGCATGGACGAGGAGACATTCTTTGTGGGCTTTATCAGTGTTTGGCTTAGCTGGTTCGTCATTCCCATGCATCGCCGCTTCATGAGGGCCTCGGTTATTTACCCTGCTCACCGCATTGCTGAGGGAACACGACTAGCTGTGGGCATTCCAGCACTGGCGCATCTTTATCATGGGTTAGGCGCCGCAGCTAATACCTCAACTCCAGGTGTGGATGTGGTAAACTTTTCTCTTCACTACTTCACATCCTGGATCGAGATGCACGTATTGGGGGTCTTTGCTATGCACCAGAGACCCAAATTTTATGATGCCTACACTTTTCCGCGACTCATGCGGCTGGTGGATGCTTCTGCTCCTGACCCGACTCAATCTGGGGCCATTCGCGTGTTGATCGCTCCCTATGCTAGTACAGGTGGCTTGGTATTCGTTGATCGGGTTTTATCTGCTGCTTCAGGTCCGATTCAACAGCTGTGCGATTTGTCGAAAGAGGAGGTACCTTCTCTGAGGCCTAGGGAAGCCATGCACTTGTACGCGATCAAGCCAGATTACCTGGTGTTTCGTCAGAACAGTGCGGCCCTTTTCATGCGGTACAACCTACACAGATTTGCCTGGCAAATTGGGTATGATCAGGGCGTCCCCTTCAAGGCATTTACAGTGGCGCCCGTCCCATCACCTGAAGCTGTTCGTGACGTTGCTCATCACTTCGTGAGGCTGAACACTGGTTCTCGCTTCATGATTCCTGAAGCTGACCATATTCCCCGATGCGTGGGATCCTTCATGGGCCGGTACCTTCATCGGGTCAGTCTGATTATTGCTGAGGAGAACATGGTGCTTCTTAGATACAGCACCCCCATTCCGGCTCAGGCCACGGGAGTTTCGCCACGACCGCGTACACCGGTTCGCTTTCCCCTGAGGGACACCAGTGTTGCGCTTATTCCGGGGGTGGCGGAGGTGGACTTCACTCCCACAGTTGGTATGCCACTGGGTACCCGGGCTCAGTCGAGGGCTAATAGGGCGTCGGTAGCAGTATCATCACCCGCGACGTCGACAATGGCCGTGTCGTCCTCGGTAGCACCACCAAGCGAGGGCGTTGGAAGCGAGGGCGTTGAAGGTGAAGTGGGTCAGCGTCGTGCCAAAGCTCCACGGGGGAGGAAACGGTCGTCTTCAGCGGTCGGTTCTGGATCCAAGAGGCGGAGGAAAACGGCTACCAATCTGCTCGACTCTTTAATTGAGTCTGAGCCTATTCTTCAGGATGAACCGTTGGCCATGCAAGAATCGGACGTCGGCCTACTTTTCCCGAGTTCATCTGTCGAGAAAGCTGCACAATTGGCCGAGGCTATAAGACGTTCGCAAGATGAATCGGAGAACGTAAGGGTTCCGAAGAAGCCCTACCCTGCCGTCATCTTTTACGAAGACCCTCCATGGATCCGGCGACGATTCATGGGCCCTTTGGAAGAATGGGACGAAAGGGTCCTTAAACAGGTTGTTTCGGCCGACGCCGAAGACGCGCTTTCACTATGGACCGGTGGCCACGAGTCCATCCTCGGACCTCGGCGAGCACATCTCCTTAGGAAGGAGCGTCGGCTTGAACAAGCCATACTGGAAGCTCCTTTGCGCATCGGTATGTTCCTGTGTTTCTTTGTAATATTTCATATTGCTTGCATACATATATATGTATCCTTATCCTTGTACAAACTTTGCAGGGACTTCGGCGGCGGCAGAGGCTCTGAGTCGTGTTTTGACCATAGAGTCCACTGATATCCCCAATGAAGCACCAATTAGTGTGGAGGGGGTTGATGCAACTGTCGCACTCGTGGCGGAATCTTCCTCGGTGGTTCCCGCTCTCCAGGCACTTGTTCCCTCGGGGGAGGCACCTTCGGCAGTCGCCGTTCAAACAGATCTTCCTGAGGGCGGCCCGGAGGCTAGGGTGCAGGTAGCCGAGGCTACCGTCCTTTAGTTGGAACCCGCAGCGGCAGCGGCTGTTCCTTCCTCAGAGGCTGCTACACCAGCCCGCGTCCCCGATGATGTGTCTGAGGCCACGGTGGAGGCCGTTGAAGCTGCTATCCCTCCAGCTCAGAATGGGAGGAGCGTCGAAGGTAACCTTCTATATTTTAAATTAGTAATCTTTCCATTATCTGAACCCTTTTGTCTTTTCAGAATTGCGCGGATTGGCGGCCTCTATTGCTGATCTGTCTCCCAGGAAGTCTTCTCAGCGCTTGTTGGAGATGGCTGCCCTGCAAGCAATACCTCCTTAGCGCATCGTTCTCTCTTCTGGGCAAGGTTAGTATTGTCTATCCTCTTTTCACAGCATTGTTATTATTTCACAAGATGACATTGATGTCTTTTACCGTCATGGAGGCCGATGATGAGGTTGAGATTCTCGAAGGGCCTGGGGAGCCTTCAGATCCCTCTTGCATGACCGTGGGTAAGTAAAGTCCCAACGTTGTTCCATCTGCTCTTTTGCTTACACATTCAGCTGACTGTTTATAAATCTGAACAGCTTTGCCAGTCCTTACCACGCTGGAGTCACGCATCGCCATGCCACCCGGCTCCTATGCTCTGCTGTTCAGTTGATAAAACTGCACATTTAATATGACATTTTTCCTACTATTTCTATATTAGAAAAGGTGTTTATTATAATATATGATACATATGAGGGTTTATCTGTAAAAATATTATTTTCATGTGTTTATATATTATAATTAACATTTGGTAGGAAAATGTAAGCATATAATATCCATGTAACATTTGGCCCATTTAAAATATGCTTACTTTATTAAATACCTTTGACCAAAGTCTTAATAGTTAAGTTAATATCTCAATATAACAAACTCTATTAAATATTATTTATTGAGTTATTGTGCAGAAATTGCAGGGCTAAAATCAAGAGAATCAAAGTTGTTAAAGCAAACCTGCCTAATTAAGAAAGCAAACTAAAGAAATCAAATCTGGCAGAAACAAAGAAAGGATTTCCAGTTTACAAAGATTCTATTGATCACCACATGTCATGAGGATGCAAGACCAGAAAAATAAACATGAGATCTCACTTTTTGGCCGCGGATCCGCGGTCAAACCCCCCTTTTGGCCGCGAATCTGCCGCGGAAAAGGGGAGTTAGGAGCTGAGATTTTTTTGGGTGAATCTTTACTGTTTGCTTCCAAATTTGGAAGCAAGGTTTCTGGTTTTGGGACTATAAATAAAGACCGAGAGCCTCTTGGAAAAATCATCAAGCCGACGAGATCACAAAGTCCAAGACGGCTCACGCATTCAGAATGATCATCAACGGTTCATCTACCTCCTTAGAAGAGATCGAGAAGCAAACTAGGTTTTTGTAATCATTTTCTAAGGAATCAAAGTGTACTTGATCTTGTTGATTAATAAAGGTAGTTCTTTTTCTTATTCTATTTCTTCGTAGTTTAATTATGCATTTTCTCTACATCTCTTTTTCTCCCAACATGCGCGAGTAATTCTCCGCTTGTTAGGGTTCGTAGGATTAGGGTAGGTTAATGGATGATGAAGATTCTTAAACTCTTTTTAAGTCCTATAAAGTTTATAAACTTTATCAAAAGAATCATTAACATCCTAATCGGGCGCGCTGCCAATTCATTGTTAGTCTCGACCGCGATTAGAGATTAGATTAATGATTGTTTCGGTAAAGGCTAGATATGAACGGAGTTCCGTGTCGAGATAGGGGTTAAGAGTAGGAACCCTTTTCCCTCCAGAAACCCTAATCTACACGCATCTCTGTCGTTCTAGTTTTAAATCTATTAATGGATAGAAAGAGTAATTTCTAATTAATCATCCATAACTACTAAATCCTAATGAACCCTACAAGCCCTCTTCTTATATAAACTCATATTCATAAATAATCTAGATCTATATTTTGCATTAGTGCTTAATGTAGATCTAGAAACCATTCTACAATACTCTTTATCCCTCCTCTCTTTCTCAACACATCTAAAGTAAGAATAGAAGGTTCCACGTTTCCCAGAGGACGACCCGTACTCATCTCGGTCTAGCTACACGCGACACCGTTATTGATTGCGGTTAAACTACAAACACCTTTTCACATCAATCAAATGGCGCCGTTGCCGGGGATCCGTGCATAATTTTTTATTCTTACTATTTGTGTTGAATTCTTATACGATCTATATCATAAATAAAACAAAACTGCAAATTGTATATTTAACGATTATTGTGTGAATTTTGCGAGGGAATCTGGAGTCACAGACTTGAGGATACAGAGAGACAGAGACATTCTTATAGATCCAAAGGAGCAAAGAAGGCCACAGAAAAGATTTCATCAAGTGATCCCTCTTCACTGCGGCTGATCCGCGGCCGGAACTCACTTCAGCGGCGGAAGCGCGGCAGGTTAGGTGATCTAAGGCTTCAGTCTTCTCTGGTAAGATTCTAACCTCCTTCTCTCTCCTCTGAAATCCAATAAAATATCTTTTCTGCGGGATTCTTTGCAAAATATCGCCGCTCAAAAATCTTTTTGCAAAGTTTTGTTTTGCGATTTGTTTTTGCATATTTTAATACGGATTTTTAAGGGGCAAGACCAAAATTCAGATTAGGTGGGGATTTCATCACCCTTCCTAAGCCCCACAAATCACAAACCGAACATCTGCATCAACCCTACATTAATTTAAAAAATATCTAGACCAGACTCTAAGCACTGTCGCGCTCAATAAGGACAGAGGAAGGTCGTGGGTAATCTATCGCTTATCCGTATTACTTTTGTGGTGTCTAGGCAAGTGTGTCTAAGGCGAGTGGTTACTTAATTAGGACCACTAATTTCGTAGTGGAGAGCCTCCCACTCACCTGGCACTTATCTGGCTACAAGGGTAGTAAAGAGGCGGTAGAGAATTGATCCTACGGCTTGTCCTTTGGAAGTCTAGGAGCGGTCTAGAGACTGGATCTAGGTAACTATAGTTCTAGGGTTGTTTGTACATTTTTGTGTGATTTGTCTAAATCCGTCATTTTTTAAAACAAACCAATTATTTTCTCCCCTTTTTACCCCTTCCCCCTTCTTCTCTTCTTATAATGGGTGACCTAAACAGAAGAACACTTGCCGAGCTTTGCTGTCCACAGCCAGATATCTCTTGTTTTCGTAATCCCTTCGGTATACCGTCCGGCTCTTCTATGTCCTTAAGAGATCATATAGAACAAGCAGGAAGAAACAGTTGGCCACCTCAGTCTAGGTCTTATCAACCGTATCCTAATCCTACATCAGTTTCAGTTGATACCCAGAGTGAGGAAGCCCCTAGACGAATGTCCATTGCTGAGCACATAGCTAGGGCTAGAGGCCAAAATTTCAACCCGGACCAATATCAACCATCACCTCCACTTTCCAAAGAAGAGTTTGATAACCAACCAACCAACCCATATCAATATTCTTCTTATCACAATGTTGACCCTACTCCCACCCAATTTTCGCAACCATTCTATTCCTATCAATCCAATCCGACTTTTCCATCTTCTCTAGACAGTTCTTCTAATCAGTCATTTGGGAGTTTTAATTATCCACGGGAATTTCAATCTTATAATGAAACCTCTTATCAACCCAAAACTAGTCTGCAGCAGACATTAGAAAAATTTCTGGAATTGTCGAACCAAATTAGGAAGGAAACAACAGAGTGGATGCAAGCAAGGAATTTCAAACCTGCCCAAAAATTTTCAGTATATGATTTGGGCATAGGACAAAATGAGAATTTGGGTAGTGAGACAGAACTATACACCCTTCCTAATCAAACCACTCCATTCCAAACTGAAATCCACAACTCCAGTTTCATAGATTCATCAAGTACACCAAATAGAATGTCTGATAAATTGTGTGACTTTGTAGTGTTTGATTTACCCGACTGTGAAGGGTCCATTTAAAGTGAAACCATACCCAACCCTTGTGATCTCTACACCTCCACTCTTGAACCAAAACTGATTGAAAACCATACTTTTGATGAGGTGTTTGAGAATTTTAACCTTCACTTGAATGAGGTGATTGACGTTGGGGATATATTGATTGATGAACCCGAAATTTTGGATGATTTTGTCCCACCAATTTATCAAATCCTTTCACTTCCGTGTGGTCATCATCTTGAGCCTTTAATTCTTCCCGAACCCCAAATATGTCTTGAAGTTGATGATAATGGTATACCCGAAGATCAGACCGAAATACAGCCTCAATCTTCCACATCTGGTTCAGCAACACTCGACACACCAATTTGTTTACCCATTTCACCTTCTACTTTCTCCGGTTCTTCTTCTGTTCCTATAGTTTCTGTGAGTTTTGATGAATCACAATCCGTTAATTCAAGTTCAATAATACCAGAAATTCAACTTGATTTGGATATTTTTGAAAATGAGGTAGATGAGTTTTTCGAGTTCTCTACCTCAATAATTTTTGAATCAAGTAGGATAAATTCTGGCACAAAACTCTTTGACAGCAAAATGTTCAATCACACCATTGATAAAAGTTTTGAAGAACTTTTTGCTGACGAACTTGAATTTTTAAACAATACGGATTTTGTGATTGATCAATCTCCACTTATAGAGATTGAACCGTCACCATTCTTTCTTCCTAATCATTCACATTCATCCTCATTCTTTCTTTTCTCTAATTTCAAATTCAAACCCTTTCCAGACCACCTCTTATCCCGTCCCCATTTTTTCTTGACTCCATACAACACATTCTTCCACCGACCTATACGCTATACTGATAAAATCTTTGAATGGTTGGTATTAACTTTTGGTCTTTGTAAAGTCTTACTTTGACCAAATGACTCACCCCCTCTTAAAATGCTTCATATTGTCTAACCCATGTTTGAGGGGGGGTATATTTTTGGCTCTTGAACATAACTTTTGTCCTCAAATTTGTGAGCCAAAAAATAAGTTTAGGGGAGGATTTTCACTTTCATATATTCTTGCCCCCATTAATAATGTCCTCCCAAGCTTACAGGTTTTTGTGATCCAGCAGATAGCAACAGTGAGGACACTGTTGAAAACAAGTTTGGGGGAGGTTTGTGCTTATTTACACATCAATTTGCACCATATTTTGCATAAGCACAACATTTTCAAAAATTAAAAAAAAAATCTTTTATAACAAAAGAGTAGATAGTGAAAATTTACATCCAAAAGATAGGAATAGTTTAAGAAAACCAAGAAAATTAGAAGTTTTCTTAAACGAACTGGTAATAAGTAGTTATGAGCCATTGTCCCAAGGGTTAGTAAGATGAAGGAAGTCACTAATCTGAGGATAAAAATAAGTCTGAAAAATAGTTTCTATTCTGAAAGCCAAACATTTAAATGTTGACACCCTGTTATATGCACTTACACACGTCTTGAAACTCGGGATAGTAGAGAATACATTGAAATGCTCTTGTCTAAAAGCCAAAGTATGAAGGAAATAAAAAATGAAGAAAATATAAAAATGGTGAAAAGAAAAAAATGAACACTGGTTTTGTTATCGCTAAGGCAGTAATAAAAAAATATAGCGAGGGTGCTTCATCACCTAATGCCTTAGACCAACTGGTTTGGGAATCACTGCTAAACCTTAGGTGGTGCAAGACGAGGAAAATACTATCACCTAATCAGCAAGCACATGAGTAATCGGTCGGTTAGTACCTCAAGAAGTATTAACGGTCGCATGAAAATGTGTGAGCAAATCTAAATATTCATCAAATTAAAAAGTACTGAGGTAGATGGACAAGAGTATGATAGCTTGAATTGAATTCTCCGAGTGTAGGGATGTTCTATTCACACACGTAGGGGTATATGATCGATGTTTGGATGAAAGGTAGGAATGAAGAATAAAGACGATATTTTATTGAGGGATGATGTGATTTCTAACATCTTTTCATGACTATTAAGATAGGGCTCATGACAACTGAAAAGCTAGTGTAGTTGGAAACTCTAAATTTTCAAAGTATTTCTTTTATGGTTCTTATCTTTATATGTAAATTTCACCATCTCTCTTTTATTATAGGATTTTGTAGGTGTAATCCGCTGAAAACCCTCAGGAGACAACACTCCTCCTATTAGGGACACCTATAGATTTAACGGCTCGTTGCACGTGCTCAGTGCAATCGTGTTTGCCTACGAAAATGTGCTTAGTTTTCTCTTTTCTTTTTCTCCTTCTCTTGAATAAACTAGTTTGCTCGGGACGATCAAAGATAAGTTTGGGGGTATTTGTTCAGTTGATAAAACTGCACATTTAATATGACATTTTTCCTACTATTTCTATATTAGAAAAGGTGTTTATTATAATATATGATACATATGAGGGTTTATCTGTAAAAATATTATTTTCATGTGTTTATATATTATAATTAACATTTGGTAGGAAAATATAAGCATATAATATCCATGTAACATTTGGCCCATTTAAAATATACTTACTTTATTAAATATCTTTGACCAAAGTCTTAATGGTTAAGTTAATATCTCAATATAACAAACTCTATTAAATATTATTTGTTGAGTTATTGTGCAGAAATTGCAGGGCTAAAATCAAGGGAATCAAAGTTGTTAAAGCAAACCTGCCTAATTAAGAAAGCAAACTAAAGAAATCAAATCTGGCAGAAACAAAGAAAGGATTTCCAGTTTACAAAGATTCCATTGATCACCACATGTCATGAAGATGCAAGACCAGAAAAATAAACATGAGATCTCACTTTTTGGCCGCGGATCCGCGGCCAAACCCCCCTTTTGGCCGCGGATCCGCCGCAGAAAAGGGGAGTTAGGAGCTGAGATTTTTTTGGGTGAATCTTTACTGTTTGCTTCCAAATTTGGAAGCAAGGTTTCTGGTTTTGGGACTATAAATAAAGACTGAGAGTCTCTTGGAAAAATCATCAAGCCGAAAAGATCACGAAGTCCAAGACGGCTCACGCATCCAGGCTGATCATCAACGGTTTATCTACCTCCTTAGAAGAGATCGAGAAGCAAACTAGGTTTTTGTAATCATTTTCTAAGGAATCAAAGTGTACTTGATCTTGTTGATTAATAAAGGTAGTTCTTTTTCTTATTCTATTTCTTCGTAGTTTAATTATGCATTTTCTCTACATCTCTTTTTCTCCCAACATGAGCGAGTAATTCTCCGCTTGTTAGGGTTCGTAGGATTAGGGTAGGTTAATGGATGATAAAGATCCTTAAACTCTTTTTAAGTCCTATAAAGTTTATAAATTTTATCAAAAGAATCATTAACATCCTAATCGGGTGCGCTGCCAATTCATTGTTAGTCTCGACCGCGATTAGAGATTAGATTAATGATTGTTTTGGTAAAGGCTAGATATGAACGGAGTTCCGTGTCGAGATAGGGGTTAAGAGTGGGAACCCTTTTCCTCCAGAAACCCTAATCTACACGCATCTCTGTCATTCTAGTTTTAAATCTATTAATGGATAGAAAGAGTAATTTCTAATTAATCATCCATAACTACTAAATCCTAATGAACCCTACAAGCCCTCTTCTTATATAAACTCACATTCATAAATAATCTAGATCTATATTTTGCATTAGTGCTTAACGTAGATCTAGAAACCATTCTACAATACTCTTTATCCCTCCTCTCTTTCTCAACACATCTAAAGTAAGAATAGAAGGTTCCACGTTTCCCAGAGGACGATCTGTACTCATCTCGGTCTAGCTACACGCGACACCGTTATTGATTGCGGTTAAACTACAAACACCTTTTCACATCAATCATCTGCGTTCCTCAGAACGTATGGGAAAATTAAGCCTCGCCTCTCTGTCATCCCTGATCGAGGAACTTCGTGCTGGCAGTTTAATCACGTCCGAAGCGTTTGATGTTGAAGCTTATGGCTCTCTTCTCTTTCTTGCCACCTATCATAGTGAAACAGTGGTGCAAGTCTGGGTAGAGTTTTGTCGGCAAGTGGAGGCTTGCTTGCATGTGCTAGAATGTACCCGCCTTTCTTCGGAGGCTGTGGCTGCGAAAGCGAGCTTACGGGGTCTCATTGAGCGGTGTGCGGCGAATATGATATCATGTGAGAAGAGGCTCGGCCGCAAATTTTCAGAAAGGGAGCTGGCTTCTAAAGCATTGAGGGAGTTTCAAGCCAATCTTACAGCCAAGGCCAACAAAGCGTATGAACTTTGGCGAGTGCTTTAAGAGGCCATCAAGAAGGTGGTAGCCATCGACAAAGCCGCCGTGTTCACTCGTGAAATGGTTGAGGCTCATAAGGCTACTGAGAAAGAGCTTGAAGGCCGGCTTACCTCGTACCAGGCCCAGCAAGCTCAGGCGAAGGCCCGTCTTCTGACAATACTGAATCACGAAGGCGAGGCTCAGCGAAAAAGGGATGAACTGGTAAATCTGCTAAATCGCCCGCCGACTTAAAGGATTGTATACATTTTTTTTTATTCTTCCTTTGTACATACTCCAGAATAAGAGTATATTTTTTTTCTTTCACGAATTGTACTTTGTATTCATTTTGATTCGTGAATAAAAGACGTATTTTTCTTCACGATGGTGTGTCCCTTTTTTATTAAATGTATTCTGTGGATAGTCTATCTTGATCTTTTTGCAGGACAACGATGGCTTAGGATTCAGGGTTAAGGTCTGTCTCCTAAGACTTTTCAATTTTATGAGCCGTGAGGGTCTCATAAAGAATTTTCTCCCTACCGGTCGAAAGGATCCCGTAGGTGTAATTTCTCCTTAAGAATCGTGAGGATTCCTAAGTATGTTTTCTCTTGAAAGTCGTAGGGATCTCACAAGAGAGTTTGCTCCCTTATGAGTCGTGAGGACCCGCAAATGATGAGTGAGGTTACCATCATCCGCATTTCACGGAATCAGGAGTTGCTCTAGATACTTCCCACGGGGTTATAGCCGTGTTCTGCGAGGACCAGGCTCCGCTCTGGACGTTTCCCACAGGGTCAGGGTTGACATTGTCCGCGTTCCACGTAACCAGGAATTTTGCTCTGGATGCTTCACACGGGTTCACTGCCGTGTTCTGCGAGGACCAGGCTCCGCTCTGGTTGCTTCACACGGGGTCATTGTCATGCTCTGCGAGGACCAGGATCCGCTCTGGACGTTTCCCACGGGGTCAGGATTGACATAAGCCGCGTTCCACGTAACCATGAATTTTGCTCTATATGCTTCCCACGGGTTCACTGCCGTGTTCTGCGAGGACCAGGCTCCGCTCTGGATGCTTCACACGGGGTCATTGCCATGCTCTGTGAGGACCAGGATCCGCTCTGGACGTTTCCTACGGGGTCAGGATTGACATAAGCCGCGTTCCACGTAACCATGAATTTTGCTCTGGATGCTTCCCACGGGTTCACTGCCGTGCTCTGGGAGGACCAGGCTCCGCTCTGGATGCTTCACACGGGGTCATTGCCGTGCTTTGTGAGGACCAGGATCCGCTCTGGACGTTTCCCACGGGGTCAGGATTTGACGTAAGCCGCGTTCCACGTAACCAGGAATTGTTGACTTTATCCGCATTTCATGGAGTCGGGGTTTGACTCTCGGTCATCTGTGCACCGCCGAGTCATGGAACCGGGAGTTGCCACTGTTCCGCTTTGCTTGATGTTGTGTATGTTGTAATGAGACGAATGTTGAGATGATCTCCAAGCTGTCTGAGAACCGTCGAGATTTGGAACATGGACTTTGCCATGGCTCTTGTAACACCCGAGTTCATTTATACCAATTCCAGTTTTCGTATTTACTTATCCATGATCTATTCTTGATTTATCGTGTTTGGGTTCGAATGGTAGTAGCATTTTACATTGCATTCGACCCGACCCGCTCGCTTGAACTTGTTTGATTTATATTTATAGGTTACCCTGACTTGTTACATGGACGCGTGCATCTCATGTTTAGTACCTACTGGCATTTCCTCTAGCATCGCACTTTTTACATATAACATTTTTTTGGGTCACATAAAATATTTTAATATTACATTCATAACCTGCTTGATACCCCTAACCCCGTGGTAGCATCCGCGCATCTTGTTCTCGTCCCGTTCGGTGAAACGGACGTGTTTGGATAGCTACGCGGACGTACGTGCATCCGTTCTTGGGGTATACTTTTTCGTTACCTGAGCACTCGTTTTGAAATTAGGAAGTCGCATATAATTTTCATATTTTAAATCTGAGTTTTTAGACCTGACCCGGTCACATTTTGGAATATTTTTGTGTTTCGCCTAAATTCAAAATTATTTGATTTTATTTAAATTTTCTTTTAAATCTCGTTATCTCTTAGCAAACAAACGATTTTCTAAAATCTTTTTAAAATTTTAAAAATCTTTCTCAGCAAAACCCCCTGCCTCCATCCATTGGCGCCGGGCCCACGAGATCTCTCTCTCTCTTCTTTTTTTCTCTTTCTTTCTCGCCTTCTCTCTCTCCCCCGCTACACTCCAATTTTATCTCTCCTCCCTATTCACTCTCTCTCTCTCCTCTCGATCTCTTTCAATCTCTCTATATCTCCCCTCCCTCTCTCTCCTCTCGATCTCTCTCCTCCCTCTCTGTCTCTCTCCTCTCTCTCTCTCTCTCTCTTTATATTTAATATTCCTATTCTTAACCAAAGGAAAATCCCACATGTCTCTCTCTCTCCTCCCTCGTCGTCATCTTCTCTTCCCGCTGGCTTTCACCGCTTCATTGAACCCACACCCGCGTGACGCCGACGTCGCCTCCACCCTCGTCGTCGACCTTTTCCCGACCACCTCACCACTTTTGTCTTCTTCTCCACAACCCCTGCACACTTGATCTTCATCCTAGAACCCTTTTACCCGAGGCTGCACCCACGAAACCCTTGGAACCCCACGTCACCGGTCACCGCCGACGACCCCAGCCTCACACCCATCATCATCTCCTCCTCGCCTACTCCTTCATCCTTCCTCCTCCTCCACCATCTTCCTTCTTCCCCCGAGCAACATCCTGCATTCCTTGAACCCACCGCCGACCACCTCACCTCACCGCCGACCACCTCACTCATCGCCATCTCCTTCTTCCACCTCTTCTTTCCCTCTCCTCTGTGCTTCTTTCTCACCAACCCTGCACCCCAACAGAAAACACCCCAGCCAACAAAAACCGAGCCCCTGCACACCTTTATATCGCCGGAGTGGATCGCCGCCGTCGGTCTCGTTCTCGTCTCCCGACTCCAGGGCACCCAGTGAGCAGTTCTCTTCTTCCCAATCTCTTTCTCCTCTTTCCGTTCCTCTCCTTCTTCTTTCTTTTCTTTGTGATCCTTTCTTTATGTTTTCTGTCTTTATAGTTCAGCGGAAATCGGCGTGCCGTCGACGATCCCGATGACCCAGCGAGCGTACCTGACCCGTGTGATCACACTGTGCGTGGTTTGGATCCGTTCCGTGTACCGTGCGCGCGTCGCGACGTTTTTCGCCGACGTGAGACGTTCCGTATTCCCGTTTCAGATCGCGTCCAGATCGCGACCAGACCACCACCAGATCGTGTCCAGATCGCGCCCAGACCGTGCACCAGATCACGGCTAGACCCAGTATTGTGTCATGCCGTTTCACATACCGTATCGTGTCATGTCACACCAGGCCGCCTGCATCTCGACCTTTGTTCTGAGGTAAGTGAAACTTGCTGCATGCTATCTTTATGAGTTTATAACTATTTATTAAATATTAAACTTATAGATTGAATCCAAGTCACCTATTTCAATTTAACCGTTCGATATTCCGTTTATATCTTTAGATTCAGAACTTGAATTATACCCGTGTGCATCTTTAACCTGTTTTAGTTATAATTGCATCTATTGAACCTATTATACATATCATCGCATCTCTAGATTACTTAATATATATTAACATGATTTTACCATCCATATTTGTCATACTGTATTCATATCTCTTGAATTCAAACTGATAACCGTACATCTAAGTAGTTTAATCTGCACCTATTGCTTATCATATTACATGTTCCAATTTATTGTTCTATTAGTACCCATGCTTGTGATGTATACACATGCTTATGATAGTTGGACTATGAGCACCTACATGACATCTTGCGTACCCGGATATGACCTATTACACCTATTACTTGACCCGACATGGTACCGTACAACTCTTGACATAACATGACACCTTTATATATATTACATGGCTTGAACTGATGTACCATGGTCTTACCTGTTACCTGATCTTGTGTCTAATGCCAACAACCTGACCTGTTGTCCTTACATACCGTTCCTGTTGTCTATCCAGACAAACCTGTACCTGCCTGATCCTGTGTTGGCATTAGCTCTAGATTAACTTATACATGACTTGAACACATATAACTTGGGGGTATGGGGAAATCAATGATGAAACCTGACTTGTAACTCGATAGTTGCTTGCTTATATTGACCAGTTTTAGAGGCTAGGCCAGCCTTGGGATGATGCTGCTGACATCGTTCGTCTTTACATATTTCCTATTTTAGTGCCTAGCGGCATGTCTCGGTTTCAGCCCGAGATTCTTAGACCGTGGTCCCGGGCATGCATGGGATACTATTGAGTTACATCGATGATTCATCAAATTGATTTCAAAGACTTGAGAGTGGTTAACCCAATAGATCAGTTTAGATCACTCATTACACATTACCCCACTGTCCTCACTTATATTACTGTTATATTTGTTTTACTGTTCATACACATACATGTATGTCTTTCTACCCTGTTTATATTATTGCTTGATGTTATGACGCGCTGGCGTCTGGGTTTTGCATGGCCCAGATCCTCTACCTTTGTTGCAGACTGATCAGGAGTATTGCCGCTGTTAGACCGAGCGGTGACGATCCTGTCGGTATGCAGTTTTACTTTCCAGGTGTTTCTTTTATTGTATCTTTTGCTTCCGCATATTATCATTTCTTGACTCATTTATTCTGGCTCATGGACATGTACTAGATAGTTAGTTTACTTTCTTGTTTCTTGATATCTCTACAGCCGTAATGTAACTGTGGAAGGATTTTTCCTATCCACAGGTAGCATGGTTGGCTATGTCACGTGCCCATCTTAGCGTACTCTGGGAAGCGGGGCGTGACATGGTTCTTTTGGTATCAGAGCCATGGGATATAGGTTAATCGGGTTGATTCTTTTGTAGTTGGATATTGGACCCAATACACGAATCAGAATACTCGTGATTAGGAACATGTCCTGCCAGCTTGTTATCGTGATTCTTGAATCATATCTTTCTTGTATCCTGTGCCTTGACGATATGCAAACAACTTTGCATTTCGGCTTGAAACCTTTTCGGATTCATCATTGTTTCTCCCTGTTTCTTGATTCTGATACTAGGATTTGGGCGACTTGAGTGGAGTTATGTAATTGTACCCATGAACTGCAGCATGGTTATAATGCGGTACTCTATTTAAGTAACTTGGAGTCCTGGTCTTGATTCACTCCCTTATTCCATGATCGTTTTATTACCTTGCTTCTATCGGTTTCATTGCTTATCAGTTATTATTTTATCGCCAGCTTGAATCATGTTTCCCGTGCTTAATCCTCTTCGGTATCTTGACTTCGGATGAAGTCATCTCGGTATCTTACTTGTTCATGCTTTACCGCATTAGGATTATTCAATCCTGGTGCATCCCTTGGTTGTTGTTGTCGTGGGAACGGATTTTCGCTGTACTTTCCACGCTTATATTAATGGTAAGGAAAGGAAAGTGAATCTCCAGATTCCCGGACATCCGGAGCTTGTTTTGCTGGAGGAAGCAGTTCTGTCGGGCCAGTCGAGTTTAGGGCTAGGCTGACAAACAGTGTTCTTTCGTCGATGGAAGTTGATAAGAAGGAAGCGCCAGCTGAGGTTTGAGATTTCATGGACGTGTTGGAAGACATATCAAGTTTACCGCCGAAACGAGACGAGGAGTTCGTGATTGATCTTGTTTCTGGTGCAGCGCCAATCTCAAAGGCGTATTACCCATTGGCACCAGTAAAGTTGGAGGAACTCAGGAAACAGGTTGCTGAATTACTTGAGAAGAATTGGATTTGCAGAAGTAACTCACCTTGGGAAGCTCAAGTTCTTCTAGTAAAGAAGAAAGATGGCACAAGGAGGATGTGCATCGATTATCGAGAATTAAACCGGGTGACTATTAAGAACAAGTACCCGATCCCTCGCATTGGCGAATTGTTCGAGCAGCTTGGTGGCGCGAGGGTATTCTCGAAGCTGGATTTGCGATTTGGATATCATCAGGTCCGAATTAAGTCAGAGGATATTTGCAAGACTGCGTTCAGAACTCGGTATGGACATTACGAGTAATTGGTGATGCCCTTCGGAGTAATGAATGCACCGGCGATATTTATGGACTTGATGAACCGAATCTTTCACCGTTCTGGACCAGTTTTATGTGGTGTTCATCGATGAAATTCTGGTCTACTCTTGGAGCAAGGAAGAACATGTAGAACACTTGAAGCTCGCACAGCAGACGTTGAGACAAGAAAGAGTGTATGCAAAGATGAGCAGGTACGAGTTTTGGCTTGAAGAAGTGAAGTTTTGGGGGCATGTTGTATCCAGAGTTGGAATCGCCATTGATCCTGAGAAGGTTGAAGTAGTTCAAGATTGGCCGATTCCGAAGAGCGTAGCAGAGATCAGAAGCTCTCTTGGACTTGCCGGGTAGTACAGGAGGTTCGTAGAGAATTTTGCTCATTTGGCAGAGCCTTTGACCAAGCTTACGCGCAAGGAAGTACCGTTTGGGTAGACAAATAAGTGTGTGTCAGCTTTTGAGGCATTGATGCAAAGGTCGATAACCGCTCTTGCTTTAACCGTGCCAGATAATTTCGGAGGATTGGTGATTCACAGCGATGCACCTGAGAAAGGATTGGGATGTGTTTTGATGCAGCATGTGAAGGTTACAACTTACGCATCGAGACAGTTGAAGACCCATGAGGAGAATTACCCAACTCATGACTTGGAGTTAGCAGCTGTGATTTTCGCTTTAAAGATTTGGAGACACTACTGATTGGGCAAAACGGTCGAAGTATTCACCGATCACAAAAGCCTACAGTACGTGTTCACTCAAAAGGAGCTTAATATGAGGCATAGATGGATGGAGCTGATGGCTGACTGCGATCTTGATCTTGAATACCATCTGGGGAAAGTTAGTGTTGTGCCGGATGCGCTTAGTCGGTTGCCAGCAATTCAGATGCTGACTGCACAGAAGGAATTTATTGAAGATTTTCGAGATCCGAGTTGGAGATTGTGCTAACGCATTCTTCGGGACAGTTGATGCAGCTGCAAGTAAAGTCGTCGTTGATCGAGGATATTAAAGCAGCGCAATTGCAGGACCCAAGATTGCGGAAGTTTCGAGAACAGGTTGAAGCTGAACTTCGAATGGACCTATTGATTCATGAAGGTGGTTCGTTGCGATATGGTAGCTGGTTGTGTGTACCAAAGGGAGATATTCGCGAAGAACTTATGAAGGAGGCGCACAGTTCAGCGTATTCCGTACATCCAGGAGGCACGAAGATGTACCGAGATCTACGGCAGCAATTCTGGTGGGAAGGCACGAAACGGGAGATTGCCTGCTTTGTGGCAAAATACTTGGTGTGTCAGCAAGTTAAGGCTGAACATCAAAGGGTTGCTGGTTTAATTGCAACCGCTTCCGATTCCTCAGTGGAAGAGGGAACATATAACCATGGATTTCGTGACAGCTTTACCGCGGAGTCCAAAGGGCAACAATGCAGTTTGGGTGATTGTTGATCGTTTGACCAAGGCAGCCCATTTCATTCCGTTTCGGGTTGGTCAATCAACAGAAACTTTGGCAGAACGGTACATGCAGGAGATTGTAAAATTGCATGGAGTACCAGTGAGCATCGTGTCCGACCGTGACACTCGGTTCTTATCACACTTCTAGAGGAGTTTACTGGAAAGTTTGGGGACTTGATTGAAGTTTAGTACGGTTTATCATCCTCAGACAGATGGTCAATCGGAGAGAACGATCCAAACTCTTGAAAACATGTTGAGAGCTTGCATGTTAGACTTCAAGAGTTCATGGGAGGATCATCTACATTTGGTGGAGTTCTTACAGCAACGGTTTCCAGGTGACTATTCTGATGGCTCCATTTGAAGCTTTTTATGGTCGCAAGTGTCACCTGTTTGTTGGAACGATATTGGTGAACGAAGATGGTTGGGACTAGATTTGATTGTGCAGACAGTCGAGAAGGTTGGCAATATCTGGAATCTTATGAAAGCAGCACGAGGCCGACAAAAGGAGTTGGGCAGTTATGTCGAGAAGACCTCTAAATTTTGCTGTTGATGATATGGTATTCTTGAAGATACCCCGACTAGAGGGGTGATCCGTTTCGGAAGTCGAGGAAAGCTTAGTCCTCGATTCGTTGGACCTTTGAGATCTTGGAACGTATTAGAGAGGTCGCTTATCGTTTGGCGTTACCACAATCCCTGGAAAATGGTCGTGACGTGTTTCTCGTACCTCAACTCCGTAAGTATTCTCGAGATGAAATACATACGTTGGATCATTCGAAGCTGACTGTACGAGAAGATTTGACTTCTGAAGAACGACTGATGTCGATTGTGGATCGAAAGGAAAAGGTCCCTAAGAATAAGGTTATCTATCCCTCTTGTACTTGTTCCTTGGAGAAATCGCTCGCATGGAGAACCAAATTGGGAACGAGAAGATGAAGTCCGACAGAAGTTTCCCATCTATTCTTGAAATTTCTTGTTTGTTTATCCTTTCATGTTCTTGGAATTTCGAGGACGAAATTCTTTTGTAGTTGGGTATAATGTAACACCCGAGTTCATTTATACCAATTCCAGTTTCCGTATTTACTTATCCATGGTCTATTCTTGATTTATCATGTTTGGGTTCGAATGGTAGTTGCATTTTACATTGCATTCGACCCGACCCGCTCACTTGAACTTGTTTGATTTATATTTATAGGTTACCCTGACTTGTTGCATGGACACGTGCATCTCATGTTTAGTACCTACTGGCATTTCCTCTAGTATCGCACTTTTTACATATAACATTTTTTGGGGTCACATAAAATATTTTAATATTACATTCATAACCTGCTTGATACTCCTAACCCCGTAGGAGCATCCGCGCATCTTGTTCTCGTCTCGTTCGGTGAAACGGACGTGTTTGGATAGCTACGCGCACGTACGTGCATCCGTTCTTGAGGGTATGCTTTTTCGTTACCTAAGCACTCGTTTTGAAATTAGGAGGTCGCATATGATTTTCATATTTTAAATCTGAGTTTTTAGACCTGACCGGAGCGCATTTTGGAATATTTTTGAGTTTCGCCTAAATTCAAAATTATTTGATTTTATTTAAATTTTCTTTTAAATCTCGTTATCGCGTATCAAACAAACGATTTTCTAAAATCTTTTAAAAATTTTAAAAATCTTTCTCAGCAAAACCTCCTGCCTCCATTCATTGGCGCCGGGCCCACGAGATCTCTCTCTCTCTCTTCTTTTTTCTCTTTCTTTCTCGCCTTCTCTCTCCCCCCCGCTACACTCCAATTTTATCTCTCCTCCCTATTCACGCTCTCTCTCTCCTCTCGATCTCTCTCAATCTCTCTATATCTCTCATCTCTCTCTTTCCTCTCGATCTCTCTCCTCCTCTCTGTCTCTCTCCTCTCTCTCTCTATCTCTCTCTCTCTTTATATTTAATATTCCTATTCTTAACCAAAGGAAAATCCCACACGTCTCTCTCTCTCTCTCCTCCCTCGCCGTCTTCTTCTCTTCCCTCTGGCTTTCACCGCTTCATCGAACCCACACCTGCGTGACGCCGACGTCGCCTCCACCCTCGTCGTCGACCTTTTCCCGACCACCTCACCTCTTTTGTCTTCTTCTCCACAACCCCTGCACACTTGATCTTCATCCTAGAACCCTTTTACCCGAGGCTGCACCCACGAAACCCTTGGAACCCCACGTCACCGGTCACCGCCGACGACCCCAGCCTCACACCCATCATCATCTCCTCCTCGCCTACTCCTTCATCCTTCCTCCTCCTCCACCATCTTCCTTCTTCCCCGAGCAACATCCTGCATTCCTTGAACCCACCGCCGACCACCTCACCTCACCGCCGACCACCTCACTCATCGCCATCTCCTTCTTCCACCTCTTCTTTCCCTCTCCTCTGTGCTTCTTTCTCACCAACCCTGCACCCCAACAGAAAACACCCCAGCCAACAAAAACCGAGCCCCTGCACATCTTTATATCGCCGGAGTGGATCACCGCCGTCGGTCTCGTTCTCGTCTCCCGACTTCAGGGCACCCAGTGAGCAGTTCTCTTTTTCCCAATCTCTTTCTCCTCTTTCCGTTCCTCTCCTTCTTCTTTCTTTTCTTTGTGATCCTTTCTTTATGTTTTCTGTCTTTATAGTTCGCCGGAAATCGGCGTGCCTTCGACGATCCCGACGACCCAGCGAGCGTACCTGACCCGTGTGATCGCACTGTGCGTGGTTTGGATCCGTTCCGTGTACCGTGCACGCGTCGCGACGTTTTCCGCCGACGTGAGACGTTCCGTATTCCCATTCCAGATCGCGTCCAGATCGCGCCAAGACCGTGCACCAGATCGCGTCCAGATCGCGACCAGACTACCACCAGATCGTGTCCAGATCGCGCCCAGACCGTGCACCAGATCACGACTAGACCCAGTACCGTGTCGTGCCGTTTCACACACCGTATCGTGTCATGTCGCACCAGGCCGCCTGCATCTCGACCTTTGTTCTGAGGCAAGTGAAACTTGCTGCATGCTATCTTTATGAGTTTATAACTATTTATTAAATATTAAACTTATAGATTGAATCCAAGTCACCTATTTCAATTTAACCGTTCGATGTTCCGTTTATATCTTTAGATTCAGAACTTGAATTATACTCGTGTGCATCTTTAACCTGTTTTAGTTATAATTGCATCTATTGAACCTATTATACATATCATCACATCTCTAGATTACTTAATATATATTAACATGATTTTACCATCCATATTTGTCATACTGTATTCATATCTCTTGAACTCAAACTGATAACCGTACATCTAAGTAGTTTAATCTGCACCTATTGCTTATCATATTACATGTTCCAGTTTATTGTTCTATTAGTACACATGCTTGTGATGTATACACATGCTTATGATAGTTGGACTATAAGCATCCACATGACATCTTGTGTACCCGGATATGACCTATTACACCTATTACTTGACCCGACATGGTACCGTACAACTCTTGACATAACATGATACCTTTATATATATTACCTGGCTTGGCCTAATGTACCATGGTCTTACCTGTTACCTGATCTTGTGTCTAATGCCAACAACCTGACCTGTTGTCCTTACGGACCGTTCCTGTTGTCTATCCAGACAAACCTGTACCTGCCTGATCCTGTGTCGGCATTAGCTCTAGATTAACTTATACATGACTTGAACACATATAACTTGGGGGTATGGGGAAATCAATGATGAAACCTGACTTGTAACTCGATAGTTGCTTGCTTATATTGATCAGTTTTAGAGGCTAGGCCGGCCTTGGGATGATACTGCTGACATCGTTCGTCTTTACATATTTCCTGTTTTAGTGCCTGGCGGCATGTCTCGGTTTCAGCCCGAAAGTCTTAGACTGTTCATACACATACATGTATGTCTTGCTACCCTGTTTATATTATTGCTTGATGTTATGATGCGCTGACGTCTGGGTTTTGCATGGCCCAGATCCTCTACCTTTGTTGCAGACTGATCAGGAGTATTGCCGCTGTTAGACCGAGCGGTGAAGATCCTGTCGGTATGCAGTTTTACTTTCCAGGTGTTTCTTTTATTGTATCTTTTTCTTCCGCATATTATCATTTCGTGACTCATTTATTCTGGCTCATGGACATGTACTAGATAGTTAGTTTACTTTCCTGTTTCTTGATATCTCTACAGCTGTAATGTAACTGTGGAAGGATTTTTCCTATCCACAGGTAGCATGGTTGGCTATGTCACGTGCCCATCTTAGCGTACTCTGGGAAGCGGGGCGTGACAGCTCCGTTTTGCTGACGTCGTACACTGATTTCTCTATTGGTCGACGCGAATTGAGATACTCTTGTCAAGGACGCTGATCTCCTTGAGGTTGAGACGAATCGAGGAGTTCTCGCAAGAATGTCCTAACATTACAGTTAACCTTTGCTCTTTACGACAGAGGTTCGTTAGGGTCTGTAGTACTAGGGTTTTGCCCGTCGTACCTTCGCATTGGCTGATGTATCCCTCGACAGGCAATCTTGCTGTTCGAGTAGCCTTGCGACTGTCGTGTCTCTGATCCCTTCGGGGGCTGGACAAGACGTCTTCAAGCAATCTTCCTAGGCAGTTTGACCGTCGGAAGAGCAAGCGTTAGAAATTTTTCCATGCCGCTTTTTACTTGAGGTTAGGCTCAGTTTGGGGAACCCCGATGAGTCATAACCACTCCGCGCTGGTGTGGGATGATCTCCGATAGTCTTTCAGGTTTTATATGAGTTGCCGTCAAGACCCTGAAGCTTGGAATTTGGCCTTTGCTTCGTTTGCTGGTATTGCGTCTGCTGTATCGAGACGAATGTCGCGATTGTCTCTAGGTTGTTGATGAACCGTCGAGGTTTGGAACTAGAGATTTTGCCATGGCTCCGTTGTTTGATTGTCGCGTCTGAATCCTGCCGGAGGAAGAACGCTGTGGTGACATCTCGTCTGCTGTATCGAGACGAACGTCAAGGTGGTGACCATTCTATGTGGGATGATCGCCGGTAGTCTTTCAGGTTTTATATGAGTTACCGTCAAGACCCTGAAGCTAGGAATTTAGCCTTCGCTTCGTTTGCTTTGGTGTGTCTGAATCCTGTTGGAGGAAGGACGCTGTAGTGACATCACGTCTACTGTATCGAGACGGGCGTCGAGGTAGTCTCTAGGTTGTTGGTGAACCGTCGAGATTTGGAACATGGACTTTGCTATGGCTCCATTTCGCTGACGTCATACACTGATTTCTCTGCGGGTCGACGCGAATCGAGATGCTCTTGTCAAGGACGCTGATCTCCCTGAGGTTGAGACGAATCGAGGAGTTCTCGCAAGAATATCCTAACGTTACAGTTAACCTTTGCTCTTTACAACAGAGGTCCGTTAGGGTCTGTGGTACTAGGGTTTTGCCCGCATACCGTCGCGTTGGCTGATGTATCCCTCGACAGGCAATCTTGCTGTTCGAGTAGCCTTGCGACTGTCATGTCTCTGATCCCTTCGGGGGCTGGACAAGACGTCTTCAAGTAATCTTCCTAGGCAGTTTGACCGTCGGAAGAGCAAGCGTTAGGAATTTTGCCATGCTGCTTTTTTCTTGAGGTTAGGCTCAGTTTGGGGAGCCCCGATGAGTCATAACCACTCCGCGCTGGTGTGGGATGATTTCCGATAGTCTTTCAGGTTTTATATGAGTTGCCGTCAAGATCCTGAAGCTAGGAATTTGGCCTTTGCTTCGTTTGCTGGCATTGCGTCTGCTGTATCGAGACGAATGCTGAGGTGGAGCTGGGATTTTGCCGTCACTCCGCTTTGTTTCGACCATGAGATCTTTCGTTGACGTTGCATCTGCATCCTGTTGGACTGCGAAGGAACGCCGTCGTTGACATTGCGTCTGGTGTAACAAGACGAACGCTGAGGTGGAGCTGTGATTTTGCCGTCACTCCGCTTTGTTTCGACCGTGAGGTCTTTTGTTGATGTTGTATCTGCATCTTGCTGGACTGCGAAGGAACGCCGTTGTTGACATTGCGTCTGCTGTAACGAGAAGAATGCTGAGGTGGAGCTGGGATTTTGCCGTCACTGCGCTTGGTGATGTTGCGTCCGAGTCCTGTTGGAATGAGGAGGATCACCGTTGCTGATTTTTAGGCTGTAGATATTGCCGTTAAGATTTGGAACTAGGGACTATGACGTGGCTCCGTTTTGTTGTGTCGCTTCCGTGCCTCTGGCATGAGGACGAACGCTGTTGTTGGTCTTCTGGGATGCAGATGTGACCATCGAGACTTGGCTCTGCTTCTGATGGAGCCTGGTGGGATGATATGGTTTCCTCTTTGTTTGCGCCCCTGGATTATATACAGGGATCGATGTGATTTCACCTGTAGGGCATAAATTTCATTATTATTATTTTTTATTTCTTTCCGCGATGCTCTATCGTTTCAGCTTTTATATCGCGAAAGTCGCGATTGCCTAATCATTTCGGCTATTTTTTCGCGGTGCCCAATCATTTCGGCTATTTGTTTTATTTTTACTCCCTGCTTTTTATTGTGAGTTGCCCAATCATTTCGGCTATTTTGCGTGCATACATTTTTACTTGCTGACTTTGTTGGAAGTTGCCCCATCATTTTGGCTATTTCGTATGCATGTGTGGCTCGTCAGCTTCTTTGCTTGAAGCTTGGAATTAGACACTGATTTCGGCATCAGCACTACTACAACTGGGATATTGCCAGGAGAAAATTATCATTTGCCTCTGTCGATGCCGAACAAAGGTGGCTTAGTAGACAGGGTTAGGATTCTGTCGACTAAGGCTTCTGACTTCATGAGCCGTGAGGGTCTCATAAAGGTATTTCTCCCTATGAGTCGTGAGGATCTCGTAGGTGCATTTTCTCCCTAGGAATCGTGAGGATTCCTAGGTGCATGTTCCCTTATAAGTCGTAAGGATCTTATAAGAGTGTTTTCTCTTTATAAGTCGAAAGGACTTACATGGGTTGTTCACCGTGTAGACATATCCCTAGTCACGGATGGGACTTTGTTAGGGAAAAGTTTATTCGCGCCCGTGGATTGTATACAAGGGTCAGCATTGAGCCGCTTGTAGGGCAGTATCGGAGGTTGTGGTGGCTACTTAAGAACCGTTTCAGATCCCTGTAGCTTAAGACTTTTGAATCTTATGAGCCGTGAGGGTCTCATAAGAGGGTTCTACTTACGAGTCGTGAGGATCCCGCAAGTGTAATTTCTCCTTAGGAATCATGGGGATCCCTAAGTGTGTTGCTCCTTTGTGAGTCATAAGGATCTCACGCGGGTGGTTTCTCCTCACAAGGTCGAGAGGACCCTGCAAATGTCTTTTAACAAGGTTGCGCCCTTTCGGGTTTTCACAAACACTCGCCGGTAGCCCTGCTGTTTTTACTCACGGAGCCCTTTCGGGTTTTCATCTGTGCCCATCTTGCTTATGGACGTACCCCTTTTTTTTAACACCACGTCAGCCTGGGGACGGCGCGGGTTGGCAGTAGTGTAACGACGTTTCGGTCATTAGCCAGTTTTAGGACATAGTGGTCCATCGTTGCCGTATTTGAGGCGAATTTCTAGTTTACAGACTTGTCGGTCCATGGGGCTTTCTTTATGAATGAGCACGATGCTCCCGGCATGTCCACCTTTTTAGGGGCATGAGGTTGTGGCGGGTTCACCTTCCAGTTTTCGGATAATGCGAACTTGACTTGTTGGTATTGGTCCTCAATCCAGTATTTGAAGACGAAGCAATTTTCGATTAGATGGCTTACTGCTTGGTGGTAAGGGCAGTAATTATGATCGTCGACATCGCCTGGCTGCAACGGACGTTTTGGATCCGGCAGATTGATGAGTCTGTTACGTACTGCCAGCTCGAACAGTCTCCTCGTTTTATCCTGGGAAAACGAGTAAGGACGTCCTAGTCTCTCCTCGAGGGATGGGCGTGGACGCATGTTGTTTTGGTGAACAACTGGCTTTAAGTTGCTCGGCTGTTGTTGAGTGTTGGCGACGAAAGTTGCTTTTCCTTTCCCCTTTTCATTTCGAGAGTCCGTCTTTGGAGGAGATGACCTATGACCCATCTGATCCATTTGGGCCAGCTTGTCAATCAAGGCCTGGAAAGTGGTTGGCTTGAAGAACATCATGAATTGGGAAATCGTTTCCTGAGGGTCCAGGGTGCCCACGAACATACCCACTGCCGGCGCTTCCTCGATGCGCTGCTCACATTTTGACCATAAATTTCGCCACCGTATTGCGTATTGTACCCAAGTTTTGCCCGGCTTTACCCTGGCATTAATTAATGCGGTAATCGGGGTATGATCACTTGCGCTCGCGAATCTTTGCGTAAACAGCAACTCCATTTCCGCAAATGTCTTGACAGAGTCGTTTGGAAGTTCAGAATACCATTCGAATGCTGTCTCTGACAAGCTGCCGACGAACTGGTGAAGGAGCAGTTTATCATCACCTCCGGTATTACCACATAGAGCCCTGAACTGGGTGACATGCTGGTGCGGATTTCCCGTCCCTTTATATACATGAAATTTAGGGATGGTATATCCCGGCGGGTACTTTATCTGGTCATACCATCCTGGATATAATCGCCCAGTTTTAACAACTTGGCCGGACGCATCATTCACCTGGTGAACTCGTATTTGCTGAGCAATGTATTCATCCAGAGCGGCCTTAGAAATGGTTTCCTCTTTGGCTGCTGAAAGAGCCGGAGGAGGGTTCGATGTCTCTCCTCTGTCATCTTCAATAATGATCGGAGGGTCTTCAGCTGGAGGTTCTGGCTATAACATCATCCCAACCATGTCTTGGAATAGGAGAGCCATTCGTTTTATATTGGCTCCGCAGCCTCTTTTTCTTTCTTCTCGAACATTCTTCGGAGGAACTCGGTGTCAGTCCTTGTTCTCGACGCTGATCTGAGGTCTCTGGGTTTTCTTTTGGCCCAGTGAGTGCGGCCATTGCCGTCAGCATCTCTTAAAGTTTCTGCTGTTGTTGTTCCTAAGCCCTTGTTATTGATCGGGTAAGCGGTCGATGGCCCGTAGAAGCACGGCTCTCCTCTTTTCCGGAAGCCATATAAATGGTATGTACCATCATGCCCCCAAACTTGGGGCATTTGGGCTCAGCGTCTTTACGATTTGCCGCAGTCACGGGGGCTTTTTTTGGCTTCCTCCCCTTTTGAGCAGTTGAAGTCGAGAGATCCGTTGCAACGGGCACCCAGACAGCTTTTTGTGGCTTGACAGGGCGGTTCTCTTCTTGTTGAACCTTCACCTTTTTCTGTCGGCTAGGGTAATCTTGATCAATTACTGAGTCCCAAACCTGTCGCTAGACTTTGTAGATTTTGGAGGACAGCCGCTGAGGGGACTGTTCCGGCTTTGTGTCTGTAACACTCTCCATGAATGGAGGAGATCTTTTCAGTATGGCGGTAGGAGAGTTCCTGCGCACCTTGTTCAACAGCTCGAAGCTGTTTCCAGTTGGAACAGCATCATTGACTTCCACCGTTGGGGCTGGTGGAGTTAGCCCAGAGGGAGAGTTGCCCCAGCCTTCCTTACTCGGCGCCAGTGGCGACGTCGAGCGCGTCGAGCCGTTGGGATTGTTTCAGCTTAAGGGGTGACTTTGTCATGTCCCCTGTTCAGGTGAGGCGCTGTTGCTGGCATCAGCCTCTTAAAGACTGATGTCCGTTGAGTAGCAGTATTTAATCTATCAAAGACAGACTTTGGAGCGGGAATGGGAGCCGGAATGGGAGCCGGGACAGTCAGTCTTGTAAAGACCGACCCCTTGGCAGGAGAAGCCACCTTGACGATTTCGGGAGCAGGGATAGTTACTCTCTTCGGAACAACCTTTTCTTGAGTTGCAGGCTTCATCATGGGCCCACAGGAACTTTGGCCCAATCTGGCGAAGACTGAGGCGCTGGAATCGGACGACCCGTTGAGAGGGACCGCAGTAGTTGTAAGCCGATCAAAGACCGACTTTTTGGGAGTCTCCTGTGTTGGTATAGGAGTGCTGAAGCTTGTTGGTGGGAGCATGGTCCCAAAGAATAAACCAGTGGTAGCCTGAGTGACCTGTTCCACCGGCATCGTGAACAGGGAGGCCGCTTGGGGCCCGTAAGCTATGCCTCCGGATGAGGCGGAAGGTGAATTGCAATTGCAGTTGGAACACTTCGTGTAAGTGGACACCATTGATCCTTCGCTTTCTGCACCAAGCAAAACGCCAAATCTCAGTACCTCGAACCCAAGGACAACCATTAGCAAACCGCGATTCGTTCGCGAGCACGACACATGAAGTGTGGAGTGGAAAGAGGAAAAGGTCCCACCGGACGTTCCAGAATCTGTTCCCCTCCGAAAGACGCGACGAAGACGCAATAAACGTCTTGCCTGAATTTCGGGGCAAATGCTAATTGGTGCTATCCGTCCACCTCTCCGAAGATGCCAAGTTGATTTATGGCACCATGTATCGAAAATTTAAACGGATGTGGCCGATGTAGCAGACTTCGTCAGATTCCCCCTCGTTGAGGGATTTTTGATTGTGGGGACGCTCTTCCCAGCAGGCGCAAGCCCCTGCAATTAATTACGTTACCGCATCGCGGTAACAACTTTCTCCTTCTCCAGATGCTCACTTCGTGTCGTGGGTGTTTGTTTTGTGTTTGGTTGCCCGTGGATTGTTACGGAGACTAATTTATGTTGTCGCCCATAGGGCGTGGACTAGTCCAAATCCATATCTTTCTTAGATTTGGGTTTGGGGGGTTGGGTTTAAGGATACGTTAGCCTCATTTGAGACTAAGATCAACTTAAATGTTTGTTAAGGATACGTTAGTCCCATTTTAGACTAAGATCAACTTAACGGGATCGTTTAGATCCAACAAGAGAGCAATTGGGTTCTATTGTTTAGTTTAGTGATATTGCGGTCGATTAGTTTAAGGAAATTACGGTCCATTGTTAGTTTAAGGACATCTCGGTCCAACGTTAATTTAAAGACATCGCGGTCGAGGTGAAGGACATCATAGTCCATGGGTTTAAGGACCCCATAGTCCAATGTTAGTTTAAAAACATCACGGTCGGGGTTAAGGACATCATAGTCCATGAGTTTAAGGACCCCACAGTCCGTAGTTTAGAGACGTCATGGTCTGTGAAATGTGTGGTTGTCGGGACCCGTCACCTCTATGAAGACGATGAAGGATTACAACGACAAATATTAGAGGAGTGAAGAGATGTACCCTCAAACCAAAGTGGATTAAGTGATCAGTAATCCAATTTGGAACTAAGATCAATTAATTAAATTATGAGCACATTGGCTCAGTTAAGTCTGAATTGAGGACTTATGGCCAACTTGGGCTAAGTCCAATTAAATTTGAAGAGTTGGCCCTTTGTTGGACGATTGGACATTTTTCTGGGTTCAGCCCCTCATCATTTAGCAATGCTTAAACAACGGTTTGAGGGCTTTGATAACATTTTTGGTCTTTGACTGAGTATTAAACATTATAGCTGTGGATTTTACTCAATTTTGAGATTTAGTTGAAGGGGAGGCTCTTGCCTCTGGAGAATTAGCCAATTTAGCTAACAATAGTGTTAAACACTAGAGAACAACGGTGTTAAACACTGGAAATAAAACTCTCAAATTAGTGTTAAACACTAGAAGACAACAGTGTTAAACACTGGAAATAAAATTCTCAATTTAGTGTTAAACACTAGAAATAAAATTCTCAAATTAATGTTAAACACTAGAAGACAACAGTGTTAAACACTGGAAATAAAATTCTCAATTTAGTGTTAAACACTAGAAATAAAATTCTCAAATTAGTGTTAAACACTAGAAGACAACATCGTTAAACATTGGAAATAAAACTCTTAAATTAGTGTTTAAACAATAGAGAGGAAGGGGTCACGTGGGGACACGTAAGGGCACCCAAAGGTTGGGCCAGATCTCCTTTACTTTGTTCTGCACCTCTGCTCTTTTGGCCATCACGTGTTGGCACGTGATGGATGTTTGTGCGCTGATTATTAAAGCTTTTATAAAGGGGTCACGTAGTAACACGTGAGAGCACCCAAGTTAGAATCTGCCTTTGCTTTTATTCTCGCTGTTTTGGAGGTCACGTGGGAGCACGTGAGGTATTGCCTCAGGGCTAATTCCTTCTCATTTTGGGGATCTTTTCAGGGGTCACGTGGGACACGTGACCTTAGTCTTTTGCATGCATGGAGATCTTTCAAGTCTCTTTGTCTTTTTAAGAATTAAATTCTCTGTAGGGTTAAACCCTAATTATGTTTTAGAGGAATTAAATTCCTATGTATGCAGAAGAATTAAATTCTTATATGGGGTTAAACCCTAGTTCTGTCTTGAAGGAATTAAATTCCTATGATTTTGGGAGAATTGAATTCTCATGCAGGGTTGAACCCTAATTTATTTGGAGGAATTAAATTCCTATAAATTTAGGAGAATTAAATTCTCATATAGGGTTAAACCCTAGTTTTATCTTGGAGAAATTAAATTCTTATAATTTTGGGAGAATTAAATTCTCATATAGGGTTGAACCCTAGTTTTATCTTTGGGAGAATTAAATTCTCTAAACTCAATTCCCCCTCTAAGTTTTGGATCTACATGGCAGAATCTCAACCCGATGAGAATTAAATCCTCAACCTATGGGGAGATTTGCTTCTGCAGATCTTCAACCAGAGGAAGAACTAAGTTCTTTTGCGGAAGAGTTAAACTCTTAGATTGAGAGTTAAATTCTCTTTTTTGAAGTTTTGATCATTTCCCCCTTTCTCACCTTGGTTTTCTTTCTTGAGAATTAAATTCTCCTTTCTTTTCTCTCTGCTATTTGCCTCTAAAAAATTTCAAGATCCCAAAATTCTATCTCTTTCTTCTACTCTTGGCTCCTATTTATAGGAGAAGGAAAAGAATCAATTTGTTTAGTAAATCTCTCATTGAAAGATTTTATTTGTTTTTTCGTAACTAATGTGATTTTTAGATCACTCAGTGAATTTTATTCACCATTGGATTTTTAATCCAAAAGATATTTTGTTTGCTATTTTTGGTGAGATTTAGGGAAATCTTTCCTTGTCTAAAATCTTTCCATAAATTGGTGGTTTTTAACCACCCTTGGATTTTTAATCCAACGGTCCCCCATATTCCCTCTTTGTTTTGGAAAGATTTAGAGAAATTAGAATTTAATTCTATTAAGTTATAAGGCTTTCAAAGCCTGTCACGTGTTGGCACGTAACCCTTGGTCACGTGTGAGCATGTGACCCCCAATTGGGTCCTCATTCAGCCGTTTGTTTTCATCTCTGCTTGCTCAGAATTTTAACCATCACATGTCAACACGTGACCATTAGTCACGTATGAACACGCGATGCCTCATTGAGCTAATTCCTAATTTTTAATCAGGAAACAGCGAGCTCGGATTCTGGAGGACCCGGCCTCGGAGGAGGAGGCCGGCTCTCCTGCAATGCCGCTCAAGAGGAGGTCTGCCCGGGGACCGTCTTCGCCGATCACGGTGGAGGAAGGCGGTCTCCAGTTCGCCGTGCCTTCGGGGCTATCCGTCGTGGTAGCCTGCTGCATGTGATAGAGGCGTCGACCGGGGGTAGAGTCCCCGGAGGGACCTTCAGGGCTCAGTTGGCGTCCATCGCCCAGGAGTCCGTGCAGGTAAGCGTCTGTCTTTCACTACCATTTGAGATTCGGTGCCTCTCTCTTTTTCCTGATCCCTCTTCTGCCTTTCAGGTCCTTCAGCACGTCGCCTTCGCCCTGCGCATGGAGACCAAGGTGGTTGCCCCGGCGATGAAAGCTGCGGGCCAGCTCGCCTTGTTGGAAGAGAGCTCCAAGCGGGAGCTGGATGCGATGAAGGCGAGGGTCGTTGCCCAGGAGGGTGAGGTGGAGGCCGGGAAGCGGGAGGTTGCCCGGCACCGCGAGGCCGCCACGGTCGCTGAGGCCAAGCGTGAGGACGCTCAGGTGCTAGCCGGCAATCTGAAGAAGACAGTAAAATCCCTTCGGAAGGAGCTGGGGGCGGCGGCCGAGTGGGCGAAGTCGGCCGACCTGAGGGCGGCCAAATTGGCCGACCTCTCGGCGGCGAAGGCGGTAGAAGGCTACAAGAAGTCGAAAGACTTCTATGATGACTTGGTCGTTGCCACGACCCTCATCTGGCACGAGGCCCTCGACGCTGTTAAGGCCCGACTGCCGGGGTTCGCCGATGAGGAGCTCCAGGCCTTGTACCCCCTCGCGGACACCAGTGGGCAAGGGCAGGAGGTTAATGACTAGGAAGTCGCCGAGGACCCAGCTCGCCTCATGGTGGATGTCGAGGGCCCTGAGATCACTCCTGGCCCTGAGGCCTAAAGCCCCCTCTTCCTCCTCTTTTTTATTTTGCTGCGCCTAGATCTTTGTGTCACGTCCCGCTTTCCAAAAATACTGGAGTGGAGACGCGACGAGGCCCGCGACGTAGCTATACCGAGAGATAACTCAACTCAATACAGCTACGCTAAGCGTAAAATAATGCAGGAGTACACAAAATGCAAGATAAATAAAGAACTTTATTTCTTAACCAACATTTATTACAATGAATTTCAAATCTTATTACACAGATAAAGCGAGAAAGGAAATAAAGCAAACCCTAAACATGTGGCAACTAAGAAAAAATGAATGACTAAAACCCTAATAGTGCGTTACAATGGAAGCATAGTCTTCTTTTGGAGCTTCAATCTCCGTCGTCCTGTCCTGCTCTTCTCTATGGCTGACGGACATTTCGGGAGAAAAAGACAAGAAACGTCCGTCAGCGAGTTAAACTCGAGTAGGATTCTCAAGGGAAAAAATATATATGGTAACAAGAATAAGTTAAAATATAGTATAGGAAGATTAAACCGATAAACGTAATGTCGTACAATCATGTAGGTAGAAGTGTGGGTAAGATGTCAGTTAGTAACAACTTTTTATACTACAGTTTGCTTAACTCTTAAGGTATAACGAGTTATGATAAACAGGGTAATTATGTCTTTTAAGTTCATTCAAGTGCATCAGGATATCAAAGCTAGGTAGTACTGTTTTATTTTAAAATCATGAATACATGGTCAGTAAACAGTTAGCATCCCGTTTATGCCCGGGATCACGGAAACAAGATTACCCCGTCTATGCCCGGGATCACGGAAACATGGTCATTGCACACGTACATTGCACACGGTCATTGCACACGATCATTACTCACGTTCATTGCACACGATCATTACACACGGTCATTGCACAAGATTATTAAATATGATCATTAAATTGTTAAGATTACCAGCCAATAAGGAGACAAGTATAAACGGGGTTTCACAAGCCTAGTGGAAAGGAAGACATATAGTATATTATTATAAAACACGGGATTTAGAAAACTCGGGGTGTTTTAATGTAGAAATGGTTTCATCACGGTTCAAGGTATTTTAGTAACAGTAATACCGAAAGATAATTAGCATGGTATATTTAATTAATTAAGTTATGTTAGTTTACCTATGATTAAGTTTATTATTACTGTTGTAAGTATGCGGTCCATTAATTTAGTATTAGATTACACATAGGAAGTCACTTCATAGCTATATTATTTTGTTTACTGTAATTAACAGTAGAGTATAAAGATAACTTGTGGTATTATTTTAGTATAACAGATATACATAAACTCATATCAATTTTCAGTATAAACCATAGTTAGAAGAAACAACGGGGTAAGAAAGGGATGGCGGAATCCTACCTTGAGTTGAGATGTTGATTGATGAGGATAATACGTTGCCCTGTACGGAAACGCTAAAAACTCCGCGCTCAGATTTCTTTTTGGACGATCAGGTGGCACTGCAGCGTCGACGTCGTTGAGAATATTTTATTTAGAATTTTCGAAGTTATATTGAAGAAGAAAACTCAAGAGAGAGGGGTCCTATTTATAGGATTTAATTATAACAACAAAATCCCCAATACCCGTTAAAATAACACCAGAAAACCAAAAAAATCCGTGCCCAATTATTGGCCGCCGCCGCCAGCCAACCGCGAGGCGCCACGTGGCCTTTGCCCATGCGGTTTCACGCGTAAGCGCGTTGACTGCGCCCACGTGGGCGTGAGTGCTGGCCCGGACGATTTCTGGCCGTTGGATCTAGGATCCAACGGCCACGATTAATTCCCCTATATATATATATATATATATATATATATATATATATATATATATATATTTAAAAAAATACTTTAAACAGTTTTAAAAATCGAATTTGATTTTAAAAATAACTAAAAATATTTTAAAATACTGGAAAAATATGGGGAAAATATAGAAAATCTATTTTGATATTATCTTCAAATTGGGATGAAATTTGGGATGAAAATAATTTGTTTCTCTCGTATGTGACATATCTTACACTCTTTCCCTTCTAAAAATTTATTTTAAATTTTCAGAAATTCCTAAAAATCGTATTAATGAATTATATATATATATATATATGAAAACATTCTCAAAGCGTTTTCGGACAGCGGAAAAATAATTATGAAAATTTGTAAAAGCTTTTAGAAGGCTCCAGCAATTATATTTAAATACTTAAAAGTTATTAAAATATAAAACAATTATTTAAAAACATTTCCTACTAAAATGGAAAAATATTTTGACATGTGGAAAATTATAAAAATGAATTATTTGGTATTTTAAAATCACAGTCGTTACAATCTACCCTCCTTAAAAACAATTTCGTCCTTGAAATTTTCTTAAAGGAGGATGTCGTAACAGGATAAGAAAGATAAGGATATATTGTTGTAAAGCATCTTCACGCCCCATCGGTTGATATGGAAGGACAATTTAGAAGTCATGAGGTTTGTTGGATAGTACAAGGTTACTAGGAAAAAGCTCTAAGGGAATTAAAATTGGTTTAGGAAGATAGGCAAGTGAATTTTTTTTGCGGAAGTATAGCAATGATAACCAGATACAATTCAAAGAATTAAAAGGAGTTACCAGGATGTTCCATGAATTCATCCTCTATGGCTGATAAACTGAAAACTTGACGTTTGGGCGTGCTTCTCTGTGCTTGATGTGATACTTGCCGCTGAGAGAGTAAGGGTGGTCCTTGCAGTGTTTCTCTATAGACTGCTGGTCCGGATATTAGAGTAGTCCTGGGTTCCTATCGAGGACAACTGTTTGCCCTATGCTCCACCGACCCGCATATCAAACAAAGACCTTTGAGCTTACGACAGTCCCTCTTGAGATGCCTCGACTTATTACAGTAGTTGCAGATGATCGAGGAAGGATCAAAAAATGTCTCATCATGTATTTTTGGCTGAAAATCTCTATTCGGTCTTGAGGATGTCCCTCCTGAAATCTCACTAGCAGGTCGCTTGTTCCCGATCGTCTGATTATTTTTGCTTTATTCGTCTCTCTAGGTCCTCGAAATTACGGGCAGCGTTGAGGATCTCGTCATATGTGCGGTAGGAAGTAGTAGACATTGCGGACTGGGTCTTTAAGTCCAAACTCTGTTGGAACCGTTTAGCACAAAGCTCTGGAGTGGCCACTAGGTGTGGTGCAAAGCGGCTTAGCATTGCGAACTCCACGGCATGCTCATCAACTGTTTTCTCCCACATAGATCCCTGTTGGAGATGGACAAACCTTCTTTCCATCTCAAGATGTGCCACCGCTGGGAAGAACTAAGCATCAAATCGTTCCTTAAAAGTCTCCCAGTTAATCAGTTTTACTAACCGACCCTCCTCGGCCTGCCACCAGATTCTAACATTCTCAGTTAGTTGAAGCTTTGCAATGTCTACCCAAGCTTCGATTGGAACTTGGGCGGCGACGAGATCGTCGACTGTGTGATGGATCCATTCTTCAGCTTCGAGTGGTGTCTCCGTCCCTGTGAAAGACTTGGGGTGTAGCGATCGAAATTGTTTGACTCTGGACATCCCTCGATTTTTAGAGGCCAAAGCTTGCTCAATCAGAGATGCCTGTGGCGACTCTCAAGCAATTCATTCTGTAGGGCGGCGGTTTGCTGCTGCTGGTTCTCAAGCAGTCCTCGCATCATTTCCATCATAGCTGCGGCCTGTCCGTCGCCATTCCTGCGTTCTCGCCTGTTATGGTTTCCATTGTGCCCAGCCATTGCCTTGAAAAGAAACAAGGATCAAATCGAATTCAAAACAGATTCAAGAGGAATGATAGACGTTGAAGTGGGAAGCATATTCTATACCAGGAAAACGAGTAAGTATCAAAGATGGATTCAAGGGAGGGGATTCAAGGGTTTTTAACAAAGGTTGGTTAATGTCATGCCTTGGCATACTGGACCTGCATGGGCCACCACTAAAACCTGTCACGCCCCGCTTTCCAAAAATACTGGAGTGGAGACACGACGAGGCCCGCGACGTAGCTATACCGAGAGATAACTCAACTCAATACAGCTACGCTAAGCGTAAAGTAATGCAGGAGTACACAAAATGCAAGATAAATAAAGAACTTTATTTCTTAACCAACATTTATTACAATGAATTTCAAATCTTATTACACAGATAAAGCGAGAAAGGAAATAAAGCAAAGCCTAAACATGTGGCAACTAAGAAAAAATGAATGACTAAAACCCTAATAGTGCGTTGCAATGGAAGCGTAGTCTTTTTTTGGAGCTTCAATCTCCGTCGTCCTGTCCTGCTCTTCTCCTATGGCTGACGGACATTTCGAAAGAAAAAGAAAAGAAACATCCGTCAGCGAGTTAAACTCGAGTAGGATTCTCAAGGGAAAAAATATATATGGTAACAAGAATAAGTTAAAATATAGTATAAGAAGATTAAACCGATAAACGTAATGTCGTACAATCATGTAGGTAGAAGTGTGGGTAAGATGTCGGTTAGTAACAACTTTTCATACTACAGTTTGCTTAACTCTTAAGGTATAACGAGTTATGATAAACATGGTAGTTATGTCTTTTAAGTTCATTCAAGTGCATCAGGATATCAAAGCTAGGTGGCGCTGTTTTATTTTAAAATCACGAATACATGGTCAGTAAACAGTTAGCATCCCGTTTATGCCCGTGATCACGGAAACAAGATTACCCCGTCTATGTCCGGGATCACGGAAACACGGTCATTGCACGTGTACATTGCGCACGGTCATTGCACACGATCATTACTCACGTTCATTGCACACGATCATTACACACGGTCATTGCACAAGATTATTAAATATGATCATTAAATTGTTAAGATTACCAGCCAATAAGGAGACAAGTATAAACGGGGTTTCACAAGCCTAGTGGAAAGGAAGACATATAGTATATTATTATAAAACACGGGATTTAGAAAACTCGGCGTGTTTTAATGTAGAAATGGTTTCATCACGGTTCAAGGTATTTTAGTAACAGTAATACCGAAAGATAATTAGCATGGTATATTTAATTAATTAAGTTATGTTAGTTTACCTATGTTTAAGTTTATTATTACTGTTGCAAGTATGCGGTCCATTAAGTATTAGATTACACATAGGAAGTCACTTCATAGCTATATTATTTTGTTTACTGTAATTAACAGTAGATGTCACGACCCACCCCCAATACAGAGAGTATTGTCCGCTCTGGCCGAAACCGCACGGTTTTGTCCTTCGGGGCAAACTGGACCCGACCAGGGGCCACTTCCTACGAGGTCACCCATCCCAGGACTTCCCTGGCCCTAGCACGCTTAACTACGGAGTTCTCAAACTCCTGTAGTGCCAGTTCACTTAAAATGCGCCTCTGTATTAAAGAGTGGTATCATTCCATTTATAGTGCAGATCTGTCCTCTTTCGGAATATATTCCGAAGAATACCCATTATTTTACAGTGGGTCCCCATGCTTATCTGGTATATATGGGTATACCGGATAATACATGGGGCATTACATTCTCCCCCACTTAGAACAATGGTTCGTCCTCGAACCACAGACCTACTATTGAGTAAACTGTCTCTGATACCATTCTGTCACGACCCATCCCCAATACAGAGAGTATTGTCCGCTCTGGCCGAAACCGCATGGTTTTGTCCTTCGGGACGAACTGGACCCGACCAGGGACCACTTCCTAGGAGGTCACCCATCCCAGGACTTCTCTGGCCCGAGCACGCTTAACTACGGAGTTCTCAAACTCCTGTAGTGCCAGTTCACTTAAAAGGCGCCTCTGTATTAAAAAGTGGTATCATTCCATTTATAGTACAGATCTGTCCTCTTTCGGAATGTATTCCGAAAATTCCCCATTGTTTTACAGTGGGTCCCCATGCTTATCTGGTATATATGGGTATACCGGATAATACATGGGGCATTACAATAGAGTATAAAGATAACTTGTGGTATTATTTTAGTATAACAGATATACATAAACTCATATCAATTTTCAGTATAAACCATAGTTAGAAGAAACAACGGGGTAAGAAAGGGATGGTGGAATCCTACCTTGAGTTGAGATGTTGATTGATGAGGATAATACGTTGCCCTGTATGGAAACGCTAAAAACTTCGTGCTCAGAATTTTTTTTGGACGATCAGGTGGCACCGCAGCGTCGGCGTTGTTGAGACGAAGAACCAGATATTTTATTTGGAATTTTCGGAGTTATATTGAAGAAGAAAACTCAAGAGAGAGGGGTCATATTTATAGGGTTTAATTATAACAACAAAATCCCCAATACCCGTTAAAATAACACCAGAAAACCAAAAAAAATCCGTGCCCAATCATTGGCCGCCGCCGCCAGCCAACCGCGAGGCGCCATGTGGCCTTTGCCTACGCGGTTTCACACGTAAGCGCGTTGACTGCGCCCACGTTGGCGTGAGTGCTGGCCCGGACGATTTCTGGCCGTTGGATCTGGGATCCAACGGCCACGATTAATTCCCCCTATATATATATTTTTAAAAAAATACTTTAAACAGTTTTAAAAATCGAATTTGATTTTAAAAATATATAAAAATATTTTAAAATACTTGAAAAATATGGGGAAAAAATAGAAAATCTATTTTGATATTATCTTCAAATTGGGATGAAATTTGGAATGAAAATAATTTGTTTCTCTCGTATGTGACATATCTTACACTCTTTCCTTTCTAAAAATTTATTTTAAATTTCCAGAAATTCTTAAAAATCGTATTAATGAATTTTATTTATTATTATATTTTATTTATATATATATATATATGAAAACATTCTCAAAGCGTTTTCGGACAGTGGAAAAATAATTATGAAAATTTGTAAAAGCCTTTAGAAGGCTCCAGCAATTATATTTAAATACTTAAAAGTTATTAAAATATAAAACAATTATTTAAAAACATTTACTACTAAAATGGAAAAATATTTTGACACATGGAAAATTATAAAAATGAATTATTTGGTATTTTAAAATCACAGTCGTTACACTTTGTAATCCTCCGGGCATTTTGTTAAGCTGGGGAGCCAAGAATACCCTCTGTAAAGACCGCCTTTTAGTAATAAAACATTTTCTTTCTTTGGTTCCCTTGATTTGCGCTTTTGTCTTTTGTTCATGAAGAACGCTTGTAAATTTTTCTTCTTGCATTGTTGGGCTTCCGTATCAGGTCAACTACCTTCCTAGCGATCGTCTGTCGAGTTGATTTATGCGCTGCTGAGGAGAAGGCGTCTCCATGCGTCTCCATAGCCCCGAATTCGAGGGGAGATCGCTCGAGACTTGGATAGACCTGATGCCCTTGGTTGGCAGCTCGGGTCGCCCGTGTGTGGTGGTGTCACGCCCCGCTTCCCAGTGTACGGCGAAGGGGACGCGACGAGATCCGCTACGTATATACTCATAAGTATATACGCTAAGCGTATCTAAGTAATATAAAATAAATACACAAGAAACAAGAAGTAAAAAGAACAGCAACTTTTATTTATTAACATTCTTTGTACAATGCATGAAGGGAAATACAACTGAAATAAAAAGATACCTAAACAGTGGCATAAAAGGAAATGAAAAGTACAGAAAGGAAAAGTGTACAATGAAACTACAGTGCAGGGTCTTCAGTAAACTGCTCCAAGTCTTCTTGAGATGGCCCGATCTCCGCCGGGTCCAAATCACCTGACGACGTTCAAAGAAGAAAGAAACAGAATGTCGTCAGCGAACAGGTCGCTCGGTAAGTCCCAAAGATAAGAGGAAGGTAGAAAAGACAGAATAAGAAGATATCTTTCAAAGTTGTATTATCCTGTAGTAATGTCGTATTAACGCTGTTGTTTGTAGCTTTGTACAAAAAGTTACCAGTGTATACGAGAGGAGTCTCTATATGCCAGAGACTAGGGGCACGTATAGTACAAAGAACCGTTTATGCCACGGTACAACAGCAACTGGATTCATGTTAGGTGTATTAAATCTGACAACCTCGTGCCACCTTTAACACCTTCCGTACCACTCTACCTCTTAAACCCCGCGATATCTTGTTTGTATTGTTATCTTGTAAAATTGTATTGATTGTATGAGTGATTGACTGACTAACCGCAACCATGATATCAGGAAACGGTTATAACCATAGAGTCATGTAAATGGAATACTGGGAATCATGTAAAAGGAATATATATCCATGGTTCGGTTCAGTCAAGTTGTGTAAATTGATAATTGTATTCATGGACTCATGTGTTCATATTGACTTGGAATCTTGTAGATTATAGATTGACATGAATCATATTCAAGCCAGATTAATCAGACTCAAATCCGAGTCAGACAATCAGAAATGTGAATCGAGGTCCTATAGTTGCTAGGGTCCTTAGGGTAATTTATAAAACTTGAGGGGGTTTTATGTAAAAATACTTTTATATACTTTTCAAAATACATCTAAAGTAATTATTGTTCGTCTTTAGAGTTGTAATGAGGGTGGATTTTATGTTGTGACATTTCTAGTGAAAATATCCTAGTTTTATAAATAAGGGTATTTATCTGTAATATTGATTATTTGAAGTTCATGGTATTTTAGTGTAAACTTTATTCTTGTGATTTTTAGAAAAAAGTGGAAAATTTATATTATAATAAAATAGGTATTTAAATGATAGAAATATATATGTTTATACAAAAATAATTTTTTTAATAAATATTTTATATTCCAAAAATCTCATTTTCTTAAGATGTCGTATTTTAAACCTTTCGAGACCGAATGCTCCTTGCGGAGGTCTGAATCTCGCACTACTAGCCCGAGGGTGCATGATAAACCGTACTATCCTTAACGGGTTCCCCAAAGATGGGTTGTAACGGCGCTTTGCAAAGATTGTAGAATACTAATTCTTTAGAAAACGGTTTTATAAAGTAAAAGGTATTTATTTGCAAAGTGTAGTTTTCCGTATTTTAGATTCTAGGGTTTCCTAAGCCAACTAGCCTATTTCCAAATGGTCTAAATGACAAGTCGTTAGAAGCCTCAAATCGCCTCTTCACCGCCAATTGTGGCCAGGTAAGTACAAGTGAGGAAGGAGGGATCCACTCACGAATCGTGAGGCGGGCCTTTTAAAGTTACCTAAGCTCACTTGCCCAGCCTAGACACCACAAAATCAGGTTTAGATAAACGATCGATGTCCACAACTTATCGTATTTTCCTAATACGAGGTATTTATTTAAAAGTGTATCAAATTTAAAACTTTTAAGAATGGTTTTATTAAGAATATGGTATTTTAATGAAAGTTTCGTTTTATCGTATTCTAAGTTTTGATGATGTCGTTTTAGGGTTGTATTTGCGTGTGTATGGAGGTATGTCATTACCTCGTGCTCTACCTTAAATGTATAGTAAGATTAAGGGTTAAATATGAAATTGAAACATGATGGTATTAAAGTGAAACAATACGGTAAATTGAAAAGGTTATCATTTTATGTGAGAAAACTTATTCAAATTGATTTTTATAAGTTTAATAGTCAAGATAAAGATGTTTAAGTATGATTGAATTGATTAGAAGTGAAATTTTATAGAAAACCGAATCGGAAATCGGATTTGTTCCGATTCCGTCGGGTTTCGTAATTTCGTATTTTTGAGAAATAGAAAGGGAGATAGAATGGGACTTACGGGTTTCGATCTATACTAAAGAGTATAGGGGAACTAGATGAGTTGCCGAGGCGTTGTTTCATCGCCGGTTGTTTCAAAAAACGTCGCCGGAATTCCGTCAGAGCTTCGCCGTGAACTTGATTTCAAAGTATACCCTTCTTGGAAAAATTTTGAGAGAGTAAATCTAGGGTTTTGGGATGAGAGGGTAGAGGGTAGGGGGTGTATTTATAGGGTAGGCTAGGGTAGGGTAGGTGAAAGGTTTTTATTTTAAAAAATTGTAAAAATTAAAGAAAAAACATTAAAATTTGTAGTAAATAGGGTGTAATTAACACTCAGAAACCGATCTACTAAAATGGTGTATGCAGGAGAGTTGAGAAGACGAAACGCCACATTTTTCGTGTTGGCGACTCGGCCGTCCGGCCGAGTCAGGCCGGCGGCGTCGGCCCGAGTCGGCCGGTCCGCCGGCCTACTCGGCCGAGTTGGGCCGAGTCGGGATGCCGTTGGGTGGGGAGGCTCGGGGTCAAGGCTCTGGTATATTTAGATTTTAGGGTTCAGTTCAACTTTTGGGAGTTATGGCCTGAGGACCGTTGGGCTTCCAAGAAATTTAAAAGAAAAATAATCTAAAAATAATGTGGGGCATGCGATTTGAACTCTGGTGGCTTGGTTCAGCAGTGCAAGGTATTACCAATGAGCCACAAGCTCCTTCTTGTAATTATTGTGAGAAAATAAATACTTAAAGTGGTAACAGCAACATTAAATACCCCAAATATACTTCAAATTTAAATGAATTTTATGTATACAAAAATTGGAGTTGTTACAATCTACCCTCCTTATAAAAATTTCGTCCTCAAAATTTACAAATTTTATTTGAGGACTAGTTTAGAAAGAGGTGAGGATATCTTGCACGCATTTTATCTTCCCTTTCCCAAGTGGATTCTCCTGGAGTGTCTTTCCTCCAAATTACTCGGACCAAGTTAACTTCCTTGTTCCGAAGTGTCTTCACTTTCCTGTCCAGGATCTCCACAGGCTGTTGCTCACAAGACAAGTCGGGCTGTATAGTGAGCTCGGAATGATCAAGTACATGGCTGGGGTCACTCACATACTTTCTGAGTTGGGATATGTGGAACACGTTATGCACTTTTTCCAATGAGGGTGGAAGCGCTAAGCGGTATGCCACTTCACCGACTCGTTCGAGTATGTCGAACGGTCCAATATATCTCGGACTCAATTTACCCCGTCTTCCAAATTGGATCACTCCGCGGTTCGGAGATATCTTCAAGAATACATGGTCTCCTGGCTGGAACTCCAAGTGTCGTCTCTTCGCATCAGCCCAGTGTTTCTGTCGATCTTGGGCAATGCGCATTCTTTCCCTGATAGTACAAACTACATCAACGGTCGCTACTATCATCTCTGGTCCAAGAAGTTCCCTATCTCCGATGTCGTCCTAACTTAATGGTGATCGACACTTCCTTCCATACAATGCTGCAAAAGGTGCCATTCCTATGCTTGCTTGGTAGCTGTTATTGTACGCGAACTCCACAAGATGCAGGTGATCTTCCCACGATCCTTTGAAGTCTAGCATACACGCTCTGAGCATATCCTCCAAGATCTGAATCGTTCGTTCTAACTGACCATCTGTTTGTGGATGATAAGCCGTGCTGAAGTTCAGACTTGTTCCCAAGCTAGCTTGTAGACTCTGCCAAAATTGCGATCGGAACCTGGTGTCACGATCGGAGACAATGCAGACCGGTACTCCATGAAGTCTCACAATTTCCTGTATGAGTTCATGGGTATCAGAGATAGTACATTATGAGGAGTTTAAATCTTAAATAGATTATTACCTCCATGTACTTCTTTGCTAGTGCCTCAGTTGATTGGCCAACTCGAAATGGGATGAAGTGAGCCGACTTTGTGAGTCGATCCACAATGACCCATATAGCATCGTTACCCTTTGTGCTGTGAGGAAGAGCAGTCACAAAATCTATCGTGATGTGTTGCCACTTTCATTCCGGGATTGGTAACAGTTGAAGTAGTCCAGCTGTCCTGTGATGTTCAGCCTTTACTTGCTGACACACCAAGCATTTTGCGACGCTTCTGGCTACTTCATGCTTTATTCCATGCCACCAATAATTCTGACGTAGATTTTTGTACATTTTGGTACCTCTAGGATGTACTGAGTAGGGAGAGCTGTGAGCTTCTTTCCTTAACTCCTCCCGAACAGGACCTTTTGGTACACACAATCTGCTGCCGTATCTCAAAGATCCGTCTTCATGGATGATGAAGTCTGTTCTGAGTCCGTTCTCCACTTGTTCTCTGATCCTTTGCAACTTAGCATCACTTGCTTGAGCTGCTTTGTTCTGATTGACAATGGTTGATTGAACTTGTAGATTCATCAAACTTGAAGTATTACCTGGCATGACTACCTCAATCTCCATCTGATACAAGTCTTGCTGAAGCTTCCACTGAGCGGTGAGATTCATCGATAATGGTTGGCGACTAAGAGCATCAGGTACTACGTTCACCTTCCCTGGGTGATATTGCAAGTTGATGACAAAGTCCGCCATGAGTTCTAACCATCTTCTCTGCCGCATATTCAACTCCTTCTGAGTAAACACGTACTTCAGACTTTTATGATCTGTGTAGATGTTCACTCGTTCACCAAGTAAATAGTGGCGCCAAATCTTGAGAGCAAAGATGACGGCTGCCAACTCCAAATCATGCGTCGGATAATTGCGTTCATGAGTCTTCAGTTGTCTTGAAGCATAAGCCATAACCTTACCGTGCTGATGTAGAACACATCCTAATCCCTTACCGGATGCATCACAATGCACTTCGAATCCTCCAGATTGATCCGGTATTACGAGAATAGGTGCAGATGTCAATCTTGACTTAAGTTCTACGAAAGCTTGTTCGCATGCTTCTAACCACACAAATTCTTCATCTTTTCGTGTGAGCTTGGTCAGGGGTGTTGCTATCTTTGAGAATCCTTCAATGAACCTTCTGTAATATCCAGCTAAACCCAAGAAACTCCGAATGTCCTTTACTGACTTTGGTGTAGGCCATTCGCTAACTGCTGAAACTTTGGCTGGATCCACAGAAATTCCTTCTCCTGATACGATATGTCCAAGGAAACCAACTTGATTTAGCCAAAACTCGCACTTACTGCACTTGGCATAAAGCTTATGTTGTCGAAGAGTTTCCAGGACAGTTCGTAGATATTCTGCATGCTCTTTCCGACTCTTAGAATACACCAGGATGTCGTCGATGAAGATGACAACAAACCTGTCTAAGTACTCCCGGAAAACTTGATTCATTAGGTTCATGAATATTGCTGGTGCATTGGTCACTCCAAATGGCATCACTAAAAATTCGTAATGTCCATAGCGAGTTCTGAAAGCTGTTTTGTGAATATCAGCTTCCTTGACCTTCACTTGATGATAACCTGAACGAAGATCCAATTTAGAGAAAACACAAGATCCACTTAACTGATCGAATAAATCATCGATGCGCGGGAGTGGATACTTGTTCTTTATAGTGACTTCGTTCAAGGCTCTATAATCGATGCACATTCTGTATGAACCTTCCTTCTTCTTCACCAGTAGTACAGGTGCTCCCCAACTTGAAGTGCTGGGACGAATCCATCCTTTCACCAATAATTCATCCAACTGTGTTCGGACTTCCTTCAAACCTTCCGGACTCAGTCTCTAAGGTGCTTTGATCACCGGTTGTGATCCTGGTACTAAATCAATACTGAATTCAAGAGCTCGATCGGGAGGCAAATCTGATATATCGTCAGGAAATACATCGTCGAACTCTCGAACTACCTCTGGTCTTAATTCTTCCTCTGCTTGAGCTGCTGCAACTACTGCTTCCCTTGGCTTCGCTTTGTAGGTACTTGGCTCCAGGGTACGGTCTCCGCCCTTGAAATAGAAGACCGGATGGTCTGGAATCTCGAATACTACCCTCGTTTGACGACAGTCGATGGTAGCATAAAAAGTTCCAAGCCAATCCATTCCTAGAACCACATCGAAGTTCGGTATGTCTAGTACTTTGAAGTCAGCATAAAACTCTCTGCTGCAGACGACGACTGGACACAAGCTGTATCCCATGGTTGCCTTTAGAATGCCATTTCCGGAACTGACATTCCAGCTGGATACAAGCGGTGAGACTGGAATCGCATGGGTTCGGACAAACCGTTGCGACATAAAGCAGTGGGATCCTCCAGTATCAAACAGTGCAAGCGCAGGTGGTGAGGCTACTAGGATTGTACCTAAGATATATGGGTTATGTTTTAGGTATAGGGAAAGTGTGTAGGTAAACAAGACAAAAAGATAAGTTTGAGAAAGAAGGTTTACCAGTAATGACTTGGCCAGTGGCCTCAGCTTCTTCCACAGACACCGTGAAAGCCTGGCGCTTTGGCACATTCCTCCTGGCCTGAGGAGCATTTCTCGGAACGTTCCTTTGAGCTTGATAGAACTGACGAGGAGGTGGTGCAGCTTGTGGTCCTCTGGGTGGTGCAGGCAGTGCAAGTCTTGGAGCAGAGGCTTGGATGGCTGGACGCTGTGGATAATTGTTTGCTGGCCTGGGTGCAGCAACTGGATTTTGTTTATGAGGACAAGCCCCAATACCATGAGCAGCTGAGCCGCAGATCAAGCAAAGGTTGTTCGCACGTCGGCAATCTCTCGCTAGATGCCCATTTCTCTTGCAGTAGTTACAAAAGGCTGGGCCGGGCTTGTTGATTGGTGCTCCAGGACGTCTTGGCACAAAAGGTGGTCTGGACGAGGCTCCACCTGCCATCTGGTTGGCAGGGCACTTGACTCCTGCAGACTGAGGTCTGCCCCTTACTTTTATCACTGCCTCATAATTGTGGGCAGCTTCCAGAGCATCCTCATGAGTCAAAAATTTTCCTGTGGCTAGAGCAGCCTGAATCTCCGTGTCCAGTCCTTGTTGAAAGCGACGGGCTCTGATCTCTTCCATCGGTATCAAATGTGCCGTGAATCTGTTCAAGGATAGTGTTAGCTGTGTGGTATGTGATATTTAAAATTGAACTATTGCGACATATCTTACCGATTTAACATGATGAATTCAGCGTCGTATTCATCTACCGATTTGTCCTACATCGATCCTTATTGTAGATGAATGAACTGCTGCTCCATGGCAAACCTGGCAGTCACAGGGAAGTATTTCGCGTCGAACTTCTCGCGAAAGGTCTTCCATTCAATAGGCTGTGCAAGACGGCTTTCTTCCGCCTTCCACCAGTTGCGAGCATTGTCCATGAGCTGTAGTTTAGCCACGCGGACCCAAGCTATGTCTGGCACTTGTGCTGCGGCCAGATCATCCTCGATACTTTGAGCCCATTCCTCAGCTTCCAGTGGGCTCCCCTTTCCTGAGAACTGCTTCGGATGTAAAGCCCTGAATTGCTTTACCCCCGGAGCGTCAGTCTCGGAACGGTTCAAGAGTTGCTGCTGCCCCTCAAGAAGGCTGCGGATCACCTCAAGTAGTATTGTCTGCTCGGTAGGTGGCGCAGGAACAGCTAGTGTGAGAGGTAGTGCTGGAGGTGTGTTGTTGACGTTGGTGCTGGTGTTGTTCAGAGAATCCATAACCCTGAAGAAAGAGTTTGGGTTAGGACAGATTCAAGTATATAAAATGATAAGATTCAAAGAATATAAAATTGCAAGATTCAAGGAATATGAATTGTAAAGAATGTTTTAGTTGCTGTTTCTTGTGTTATATTGCTTAGGTTGTTCAAGCAGAACAGAACTGCATGATAGGGTTTCATACAGCTCTGACCTGCATGGGCCACCAACAAAACCTGTCACGCCCCGCTTCCCAGTGTACGGCGAAGGGGACGCGACGAGGTCCGCTACGTATATACTCAGAAGTACATACGCTAAGCGTATCTAAGCAATATAAAATAAATACACAAGAGACAAGAAGTAAAAAGAACAGCAACTTTTATTTATTAACATTCTTTGTACAATGCATGAAGGGAAATACAACTGAAATAAAAAGATGCCTAAACAGTGGCATAACAGGAAATGAAAAGTACAGAAAGGAAAAGTGTACAATGAAACTACAGTGCAGGGTCTTCAGTAAACTGCTCCAAGTCTTCTTGAGATGGCTCGATCTCCGCCGGGTCCAAATCACCTGACGACATTCAAAGAAGAAAGAAACAGAATGTCGTCGGCAAACAGGTCGCTCAGTAAGTCCCAAAGGTAAGAGGAAGGTAGAAAAGACAGAATAAGAAGATATCTTTCAAAGTTGTATTATCATGTAGTAATGTCGTATTAACGCTGTTGTTTGTAGCTTGGTACAGAAGGATGCCAGTGTATACGAGGGGAGTCTCTATATGCCAGAGACTAGGGGCACGTATAGTACAAGGAACCGTTTATGCCACGGTACAACAGCAACTGGATTCATGTTAGGTGTATTAAATCTGACCACCTCGTGCCACCTTTAACACCTTCCGTACCAATCCACCCCTTAAACCCCGCGATGTCTTATTTGTATTGTTATCTTGTAAAATTGTATTGATTGTATGAGTGATTTACTGACTGACCGAAACCATGATATCAGGAAACGGTTATAACCGTAGAGTCATGTAAATGGAATACTGGGAATCATGTAAAAGGAATATATATCCATGATTCGGTTCAGTCAAGTTGTGTAAATTGATAATTGTATTCATGGATTCATGTGTTCATATTGACTTGGAATCTTATAGATTATAGATTGACTTGAATCATATTCAAACCTGATTAATCAGACTCAAACCCGAGTCAGACAATCAGAAATGTGAATCGAGGTCCTATAGTTGCTAGGGTCCTTAGGGTAATTTATAAAACTTGAGGGGGGTTTATGTAAAAATACTTTTATATACTTTTCCAAATACACCTCAAGTAATTATTGTTCGTCTTTAGAGTTGTAATGAGGGTGGATTTTATGTTGTGACATTTCTAGTGAAAATATCCTAGTTCTATAAATAAAGGTATTTATCTGTAATATTAATTATTTGAAGTTCATGGTATTTTAGTGTAAACTTTATTCTTGTGATTTTTAGAAAAAGGTGGAAAATTTATATTATAATAAAATAGGTATTTAAATGATAGAGATATATATGTTTATACAAAAATAATTTTTTTATTAAATATTTTATATTCCAAAAATCTCATTTTCTTAAGATGTCGTATTTTAAACCTTTCGAGACCGAATGCTTCTTGCGGAGGTCTGAATCTCGCACTACTATCCCGAGGGTGCACGATAAACCGTACTATCCTTAACGGATTCCCCAAAGGTGGGTTGTAGCGGCGCTTTGCAAAGATTGTAGAATACTAATCCTTAAAAAAACGGTTTTATAAAGTAAAAGGTATTTATTTGCAAAGTGTAGTTTTCCGTATTTTAGATTCTAGGGTTTCCTAAGCCAACTAACTTATTTCTAAATGGTCTAAACGACAAGTCGTTAGAAGCCTCAAATCGCCTCTTCACCGCCAATTGTGGCCAGGTAAGTACAAGTGAGGAAGGAGAGATCCGCTCACGAATCGTGAGGCGGGCCTTTTAAAGTTACCTAAACTCACTTGTCTAGCCTAGACACCACAAAGTCAGGTTTAGATAAACGATCGATGTCCACAACTTATCGTATTTTCCTAATACGAGATATTTATTTAAAAGTGTATCAAATCTAAAACTGTTAAGAATGGTTTTATTAAGAATATGGTATTTTAATGAAAGTTTCGTTTTATCGTATTCTAAGTTTTGATGATGTCGTTTTAGGGTTGTATTTGCATGTATGTGGAGGTAGGTCATTACCTCGTGCTCTACCTTAAATGTATAGTAAGATTAAGGGTTAAATGTGAAATTGAAACATGATGGTATTAAACTGAAATAATACGGTAAATTGAAAAGGTTATCATTTCATGTGAGAAAACTTATTCAAATTGATTTTTACAAGTTTAATAGTCAAGATAAAGATGTTTAAGTATGATTGAATTGATTAGAAGTGAAATTTTATAGAAAACCGAATCGGAAATCGGATTTGTTCCGATTCCTTCGGGTTTCGTAATTTCGTATTTTTGAGAAATAGAAAGGGAGATAGAATGGGACTTACGGGTTTCGATCTATACTAAAGAGTATAGGGGAACTAGATGAGTTGCCGAGACGTTGTTTCGTCGCCGGTTGTTTCAAAAAACGTCGCCGGAATTCCGTCAGAGTTTCGCCGTGAACTTGATTTCAAAGTACACCCTTCTTGGAAAAATTTTGAGAGAGGAAATCTAGGGTTTTGGGATGAGAGGGTAGAGGGTAGGAGGGTGTATTTATAGGGTAGGCTAGGGTAGGGTAGGTGAAAGGTTTTTTATTTTAAAAAATTGTAAAAATTAAAGAAAAAACATTAAAATTTGTAGTAAATAGGGTGTAATTAACACTCGGAAACCGATCTAATAAAATGGTGTATGCAGGAGAGTTGAGAAGATGAAACGCCATATTTTTCGTGTTGGCGAATCGGCCGTCCGGCCGAGTCCGGCCGGCGGCGCCGGCCCGAGTCGGGCCGAGTCGGGGTGCCGTTGGGTGGGGAGGCTCGGGGTCAAGGCTCTGGTATATTTAGATTTTAGGGTTCAGTTCAACTTTTGGGAGTTATGGCCTGAGGACTGTTGGGCTTCCAAGAAATTTAAAAGAAAAATAATCTAAAAATAATGTGGGGCATGGGATTTGAACTCTGGTGGCTTGGTTCAGCAGTGCAAGGTATTACCAATGAGCCACAAGCTCCTTCTTGTAATTATTGTGAAAAAATAAATACTTAAAGTGGTAACAGCAACATTAAATACCCCAAGTATACTTCAAATTTAAATGAATTTTATGTATACAAAAATTAGAGTTGTTACAGGTGGGCGGAGGGCTGCCCGCCTTATTTGGACCGAGCAGGGCAGCTGCCCGGTTGCCTCTTGCGAGGGCTTCTGATCCTTCAGGACGGGGACCAAGCAGGGTTACTGCCCAATGCCTCTTGGCGAGGACTTTGATCCCTGTCGGTTGTGCTAGGAAGCTACTAGCCGGGGATAGCCGAGTAAGGACCCGACTGCCTCTGGAAGGACTTTGGTCCTTGGCATGGGAGGGGGGCTGTAGAAACCTACCAATGACCCTTGGCTGGGCAGGGTTACTACCCGGTGCCTCTTGGCGAGGGCTTTTGTCCTGAAGGATAGTCGAGCGAGAGATCCTCGGGCTCGACCGCCTCTGGGAGGGCTTTCTGATCCTTGGCGTTGAGGTAGGGAGGCTACCCGCCAGGGATAGCCGAGCGATGGTTGTGCTCAACTGCCTCTGGGAGGACTTTTTGATTACCGGCATTACGGTAGGGGAGCTACCCGCCAGGGATGACCGAGCAGGGCAGCTGCTAGGTTGCCTCATGGTGAGGGCTTTGGTCCCTGGCGTTGCGGCAGGGAAGCTACCCGCCAGGGGTGAACGAGCAGGGCAGCCGCCGGCTTTTGTCCTGAAGGATAGCCGAGCCAGAGATCCTCGAGCTCGACCGCCTCTGGGAGGGCTTTCTGATCCTTGGCGTTGAGGTAGGGAGGCTACCCGCCAGGGATAGCCGAGCGATGGTTGTGCTCGACTGCCTCTGGGAGGACTTTTTGATTCCCGGCGTTGCGGTAGGGGAGCTACCCGCCAGGGGTGACCGACTAGGGCAGCCGCTAAGTTGCCTCCGGAAGGACTTTCCGATCCCTGGCGTTGCAGTAGGGAAGCTACCCGTCAGGGACAACCGAGCAGGGCGGCTGTTGGCAGCTGCGGGTCGCCTCTTGGTGAGGCTTTCTGATCCTTGGTGTTGCGGTAGGGGAGCTACCCGCCAGGGATGACCGAGCAGGGCAGCCGCTCGGTAGAATCTCCAAGAGGTTTCGCCCGACCATACGCCTGGGGAACTGGAACTGTAACACCCGAGTTCATTTATACCAATTTCAGTTTCCGTATTTACTTATCCATGGTCTATTCTTGATTTATCGTGTTTGGGTCGAATTGTAGTTACTTGGTACATTGCATTCGACCCGACCCGATTGCTTGAACCTGTCTGACTTTTATTTATAAATTATCTTGACTGGTTGCATGAACTAGTACACCTCATGATTTAGTTTACACTGATATTTTATTTAGTATCGCATCTTTTGCATATAACAATTTAAATCACGTAAAATAAATTAAAATACTTATCATGGCCTGCTTGATACCCCTAACCCTGTGGTAGCGTCCTTGCATCGTGTTCTTGTCCCGTTCAGTGAAACGGACGTGTTTGGATGGCTACGCGCACGTGCGTGCGTCCGTTGTTGGGGGTATGCTTTTTCATTACAGAATCCTTCATTTCAATTTTTGGAACCTGCCAATATTTTTCATATTTCAAATTCAAATTTTTGGACCCGACCCGGGCGCAATCCTGAAATATTCTGTATTCCGCCAAATACTATTTATTTTTGAAATTCTTTAATCTGTTTTAAAGAAATATATTTCCAGCTCAAAATCTTCTTTTACCAACGATTGATTCTTTGAAAATATTAAATCTTATATAAAATATTTTTTTCCCAACCAATTCTTTTTCCAGCCAATCAGAGCCCCCCTGTTTGGCGTGCACACAGCCCCACCACCGAGTTCTCCTTCTCCTCTATCTTCTCTTTTCTTGTCCAACCAATCAGAACCCTCTTTCCCTTTTCCCTTGGGCCCCAGCGTCTCCCTCTCTTCTTTCTCCTTCTCTTTCTCTCTTCCCGAGCGCACACTCTCTTTCTCCCTTCCCTTTCTCTCTCCTCTCGCACCCTCTCTCTCTCTCTTCTCGCGACTACTGTTCCTTCCTCGATTCTGGTCACCGCCTCCCACTACGGTCACCTCCCTTCTTCGTTCTCGTCATCTTCTTCTTTGTTAACCCAGCGCCCACGAGAAAACCCTACCCTTGCCGTCGCCGCGCTTCGCAGTCGCCACCACCGCACCCTCGTCTTCAACCTCGCTCGTCTCCCTCTCCTCTCTCGCCTCCTTCAGTTCTTCTCTCCCCCTCGTCCTCACCCCAATGGCGAACCAAGAACCCATCTCTCCTTTCGCCTGCACCCTCCACTGCCGACGAACCAACTTCGTCGTCACCTCTGCACTTTCCCCACCTCTCTCTCTCAACCTCCTGACACCACCACCGCCATCTCCTCACCCCCAAACGACCAGAGTTTCCCCTTGCACACCGAGACCTCAACCCAAGAAAACCCACAGAACCTCCAATCCATCGCCTCCACTGCCGGCGACCCTCGTCATCACAACCCCTTCTCCTCTCCTCCTCAACCTTGCTCTCACCACTCTCCAAACCTCGACCAGAACCCTCAACCCTCGAGCTCCTCTTCTTCCTGCATACTCTGGACCTTGGCAACCGCAGAACCCAGCATGCTGGCCACCCCATCGTCAGAGACTTCATCGACAGCACCCCCTCGCCGCCTCGTCTTCGACCCCACAACCCAGAACACTAAACCCCCAGTCCTCTTCTTCTTCTTCTCTTCTTCATATTCCTTGTGTTTTCCTCTTGATAGATTCACTGTTGTTTCTCATTTGCCGGGATCCGACGTGCCGACGACGATTCCGACAACCCAGCAAGGATACCTGACCCGTGTGATTCCATCGTGCGTTGTTTGGACTCATTCCGTGTACCGTGCGCGCGTCGCGATGTTTTCCGCCGACGTGAGACGTTCCGTATTCATGTTCTTGATCCGTCTAGGCAAGCTAATCTTGCTACATGCTACTTTAAACTACTACTTATGCTATTTAAAGTTCTATATATCCCTTGATTGCACGTTACCCCTGCAGCTTACATTTAATGCTATAATTTTCCTTGTAACAGTTTGACGTTCTGTTATATCATTTTGTTTCATCGTATGAAACATGCATTGCTGCATTTAGTTCTACTATACATAGTACCCACAATCATAATTAAATCACATAACAATTATTGTCTAGTCCACAGTACCCTTTTATGTTTTATACCCTGTTGGACACCCGTGGGTTTCTTTAACCGGTTTTAGTTTCAATTGCATCTTTTGAACCTATTATACAGGTTAGTGCATCTCTAAATTACGTAGTGCATGTTAACATGATTCTAACATCCATATTTGTATACTGTAGATAAGTAATGATGACCGTGCATCGATATAATGTAATATGTACCTATTTGCTTACCTTGTTACCTGATCTAGTTATTGTTCTGATAGTATTCATGCTGGTTCATTTATAATCTTGATTATGCTAGCTGTTTATGAGTATCCACATATTATCTTTTACACCATGGCCTGACTTGCTACACACATATTGATTGACCCGACATGGTACCGTACACTACTTGACTTGACCTGATGTACCATGGCTTGACCTGTTACCTGATCTTGTGTCTAATGCCAACCAACCAACCTGACATGTAGTCTAATGCCAGCCAACCCGACATGGTACCGCACTGACGTCTGGGTTTTGCATGGCCCAGATTCTTCTACCTTGTTGCAGACTGATCAGGAGTATTGCCGCTGTTAGACCGAGCGGTGAAGTTCCTGTCGGTATGTAGTTTCACTTCCAGGTGTTTCATTTATTGTACCTTTTGGCTTCCGCACATTGTTATTTCTTGACTCTTTTACTCTGGCTTATGGACATGTACTAGATAGTTGGTTTAATTTCCGATTCTTAATATCTCTACAGCCGTAATGTGACTGTGGAAGGATTTTTTCTATCCACAGGTAGCATGGTTGGCTATGTCATGTGCCCATCTTAGTGTACTCTGGGAAGCGGGGCGTGATATGGTTCTTTTGGTATCAGAGCCATAGGATATAGGTTAATCGGGTTGATTCTTTCGTAGTTAGGTATTGGACCCAATACACGAATCAGAATACTCGTGATTAGGAACATGTCCTACCACCTTGATTATCGTGATTGTTGAATCATATCCTTCTTTTGATCCTTTGTTTGGGCGATATGCAAACCATTTTGCATTTCGACCTGAAATCTTTTTGGTTCTCTATTGTTCCTCCCTGTTTCTTGATTCTGATACTAGGATTTGGGCGATTTGGATGGAGTTATGTAATTGTACCCATGAACTGCGGCATGGTTACAATGCGGTACTCTATTTAAGTAACTTGGAGTCCTGGTCTTGATTCACTTCCTTGTTCCATGATCGTTGTACTACCTTGTTCCTCTCGGTTTCATTGCTTACCAGTTATTGTTGCATCGCCAGCTTGAATCATGTTTACCGTGGTTAACCCTCTTCAGTATCTTGACTTCAGATAAAATCATCTCGATATCTTACTTGTTCTTGTTTTCCCCGCATTAGGACTATTCAATCCTAGTGCGTTCCCTTGTTTGTTGTTGTCTTGGGAATGGATTTTTTGCGGCACTTTCCATGCTCATATTGATTGTAAGGAAAGGAAAGTGATTCTCCAGATTCCCGGACATTCAGAAGTTGTTTTGCTGGAGGAAGTAGTTCTGTCGAGCCAGTCGAGTTAGGGCTAGGCCGACAAACAAGGTTCTTTTATAGATGGAAGTTGATAAGGAGGAAGCGCCGGCTATAATTCGAGATTTCATGGATGTGTTTGAAGATATATCAGGTTTACCGCCGAGGCGAGACGTGGAGTTCGCAATTGATCTTGTTCCTGGTGCAGCGCCGGTTTCTAAAGCGTATTATCCAATGACACCGGTGGAGTTGGAAGAAGTCAAGAAGCAGATTGCTGAATTGTTTGAGAAGGGTTGGATTCACGGCAGTAACTCGCCTTGGGGAGCTCTAGTTCTTCTAGTTAAGAAGAAGGATGTCATAAGGAGGATGTGCAACGATTATCGAGAATTAAACCGGGTGACTATTAAGAACAAGCATCCGATCCCTCGCATTGGCGAATTATTTGAGCAACTTGGTGGCGTGAGGGTATTCTCGAAGCTGAATTTGCGATCCGGATATCATCAGGTCCGAGTGAAACCAGAAGATATTTGCAAGACTGCGTTCCGAACTCGGTATGAACATTACAAATATTTGGTGATGCCTTCGGAGTCACGAACGGACCGGCGATATTTATGGACTTGATGAACCGAATCTTTTCACCATTCTTGGACTAGTTTATAGTGGTGTTCGCTGAGGATATTCTGGTTTACTCGAGGAGCAATGAAGAGCATGCAGAACACTTGAAGATCGCACTGCAGACATTGAGGCAAGAAAGATTATATGCAAAAATGAGCAAGTGCAAGTTCTGGCTTGAAGAAGTAAAGTTTTGGGACATATCGTAGCTGGAAATGGAATCGCCGTTTACCCAGGAAAGATTGCAGCAGTTCAAGACTGGCCGATTCCGAAGAACGTTGTAAAGATCAGAAGTTTCTTGGACTTGCAGGATACTATAGAAGGTTCGTGAAGAATTTTGCTATTTTGGCTGAGCCTCTGATCAAGCTTACGCACAAGAAAGTACCATTTGTGTGGACAAATAAGTGTGCGTCAGCTTTTGAGGCGTTGGAGCAAAGTTTGATAACCGCTTTTGTGTAACCGTGCCAGACAGTTCCGGAGGATGGGTGTTTCGCAGCAACGCATCTGGGAAAGGATTGGGATGTGTATTGATACAGCATGAAAAGGTTGTAGCTTACGCGTTGAGACAGTTGAAGACCCATGAGAAGGATTACTTGACTCATGACTTGGAGCTTGCGGCTGGTATTTTCGCTTGAAGTTTTGGAGACACTACTTATTGGGCGAAAGGGGTCGAAATATTCACAGATCACAAAAGCCTAAAGTACGTGTTCGCTCAGAAGGAGCTAATTATGAGACAGCGAAGATGGTTGAAGTTGACGGCTGACTACGATCTCGATCTTAAGTACCATCCGGGAAAGGTTAACGTTGTACCGGATGCGCTTAGTCGGTTGCCAGCATTTCAGATGTTGACTGCACGGAAGGAACTTATCGAATACTTTCGAAGATTCGATCTGGAGGTTGTGCTATCGCATTCTTCGGGACAGTTGATGCAGCTGCAAGTACAGTCATCGTTGATCGAGGATATTGAACCAATGCAATTGCAGGACCCAAGATTGCGGAAGTTTCGAGAACAGGTTGAATCTGAACTTCGAACGGACTACTGCTTCATGAAGATGGTTTATTGCGGTATGGTAGCCATTTGTATGTTCCAAAAGGAGATATTTACGAGGGTGTTATGAAGGAGGCACACAATTCCTCGTATTATGTACATCCAGGAGGCATGAAGATGTACCGAGATCTACGACAGAAATTCTGGTGGAAAGGCATGAAACGGGAGATTGCTCGCTTTGTGGCAAAGTGCTTGGTGTGTCAGCAAGTTAAGGCTGAACAGCAAAGGGTTATTGGTTTATTGCAACCACTTCCGATTCCTCAGTGGAAGTGGGAACATATAACCATGGATTTCGTGACGGCTTTATCGCGGAGTCCAAAGGGTAACAATGCAGTTAGGTGATTGATGATCGTTGGGCCAAGGCAGCTCATTTCATTCCTTTTCGGGTTGGTCAATCAGCAGAAACTTTGGTTGAACGGTACATTCAGGAGATTGTAAGATTGCAGGTGTACCGGTGAGCACCGTGTCTGATCGGGACACTCGGTTCTTATCACGCTTTTGGAGGAACTTACAGGAAGGCTTGGGAACTAGCTCGAAGTTTGTACAGCTTATCATACTCAGACGGATGGCCAGTCGGAGAATGATCCAAACTCTTGAAGACGGGTTGAGTGCTTACATGTTGGACTTCAAGGGCTCATGGGGGGATCATCTACATTTGGTAGAGTTTTCTCACAGCAACCGTTCCAGGCGACTATTCAAATGGCTCCATTTGAAGCTCTATATGGTCGCAAGTGTCGGTCACCTATTTGCTGTGACGATGTCGGTGAACGAAGATTGTTGGGACCAGCTTTGGTTGTGCAGACAGTCGAGAAGGTTAGCACTATCCGGGATCATATGGAGGCAGCACAAGACCGACAGAAGAGTTAGGCAGATACGTTGAGAAGACCTCTAGAGTTCGCCGTTGGTGATTCGGTATTCTTGAAGGTATCACCGACTTGAGGGGTGATTCGTTTCGGAAGTCGAGGAAAGCTTAATCCTCGATTCGTGGGACCTTTTGAGATTTTGTGCGTGTTGGAGAAGTGGCTTATCGTTTGGTGTTATTATAATCTTTGATGAATGTTCGTGACGTATGTTACGTACCTCAACTCCGTAGGTATGTTCGAGATGGAACACATGTGTTGGATCATTCGGAGCAGACTGTACGAGAAGATTTAACCTTTGAGAAGCGACCGATGTCAATTGTGGATCGAAGAGAAAGGTTCTTATGAACAAAGTTATCCCTCTTGTGCTTGTTCTTGGAGAAATCGCTTGCATGGAGAACCAAATTGGGAACGAGAAGATGAAATCCGGTAGAACCTTCCACATCTATTCTTGAAATCTCTTGTTTGTTTATCATATCTTGTTCTTGGAATTTCGAGGACGAAATTCTTTTGTAGTTGGGTATAATGTAACACCCGAGTTCATTTATACCAATTTCAGTTTCCGTATTTACTTATCCATGGTCTATTCTTGATTTATCGTGTTTGGGTCGAATGGCAGTTACTTGGTACATTGTATTCGACCCGACCCGATTGCTTGAACCTGTCTGACTCTTATTTATAAATTATCTTGACTGGTTGCATGAACTAGTACACCTCATGATTTAGTTTACACTGATATTTTATTTAGTATCGCATCTTTTGCATATAACAATTTAAATCACGTAAAATAAATTAAAATACTTGTCATGGCCTACTTGATACCCCTAACCCTGTGATAGCGTCCTTGCATCGTGTTCTTGTCCCGTTCAGTGAAACGGACGTGTTTGGATGGCTATGCGCACGTGCGTGCGTCCGTTCTTGGGGGTATGCTTTTTCATTACAGAATCCTTCATTTCAATTTTTGGAACCTGCCAATATTTTTCATATTTCAAATTCAAATTTTTGGATCCGACCCGGGCGCAATCCTGAAATATTCTGTATTCCGCCAAATGCTATTTATTTTTGAAATTCTTTAATCTGTTTTAAAGAAATATATTTCCAGCTCAAAATCTTATTTTAACAACGATTGATTCTTTGAAAATATTAAATCTTATATAAAATATTTTTTTTCCCAACCAATTCTTTTTCCAGCCAATCAGAGCCCCCCTCTTTGGCGTGCACACGGCCCCACCACCGAGTTCTCCTTCTCCTCTATCTTCTCTTTTCTTGTCCAACCAATCAGAACCGTCTTTCCCTTTTCCCTTGGGCCCCAGCGTCTCCCTCTTCTTTCTCCTTCTCTTTCTCTCTCCCCGAGCGCACACTCTCTCTCCCCCTTCTCTTTCTCTCTCCTCTCGCACCCTCTCTCTCTCTTCTCACGACTACTATTCCTTCCTCGATTCTGGTCACCGCCTCCCACTACGGTCACCTCCCTTCTTCGTTCTCGTCGTCTTCTTCTTTGTTAACCCAGCGCCCACGAGAAAACCCTACCCTCGCCGTCGCCGCGCTTCGCAGTCGCCACCACCGCACCCTCGTCTTCAACCTCGCTCGTCTCCCTCTCCTCTCTCGCCTCCTTCAGTTCTTCTCTCCCCCTCGTCCTCACCCCAATGGCGAACTAAGAACCCATCTCTCCTTTCGCCTGCACCCTCCACTGCCGACGAACCCACTTCGTCGTCACCTCTGCACTTTCCACACCTCTCTCTCAACCTCCTGACACCACCGCCGCCATCTCCTCACCTCCAAACGACCAAAGTTTCCCTTTGCACACCGAGATCTCAACCCAAGAAAACCCACAGAACCTCCAATCCATCGCCTCCACTGCCGGCGACCCTCGTCATCACAACCCCTTCTTCTCTCATCCTCAACCTTGCTCTCACCACTCTCCAAACCTCGACCAGAACCCTCAACCCTCGAGCTCCTCTTCTTCCTGCATACTCTGGACCCTAGCAACCGCAGAACCCAGCATGCCGGCCACCCCATCGTCGGAGACTTCATCGACAGCACCCCCTCGCCGCCTCGTCTTCGACCCCACAACCCAGAACACTAAACCCCCAGTCCTCTTCTTCTTCTTCTTCTCTTCTTCACATTCCTTGTGTTTTCCTCTTGATAGATTCACTGTTGTTTCTCGTTTGCCGGGATCCGACATGCCGACGACGATTCCGATAACCCAGCAAGGATACCTGACCCGTATGATTCCATCGTGCATTGTTTGGACTCATTCCGTGTACCGTGCGCGCGTCGCGACGTTTTCCGCCGACGTGAGACGTTCCGTATTCATGTTCTTGATCCGTCCAGGCAAGCTAATCTTGCTACATGCTACTTTAAACTACTACTTATGCTATTTAAAGTTCTATATATCTCTTGATTGCACGTTGCCCCTGCAGCTTACATTTAATGCTATAATTTTCCTTGTAACAGTTTGACGTTCCGTTATATCATTTTGTTTCATCGTATGAAACATGCCTTGCTGCATTTAGTTCTACTATACATAGTACCCACAATCATAATTAAATCACATAACAATTATTGTCTAGTCCACAGTGCCCTTTTATGTTTTATACCCTGTTGGACACCCGTGGGTTTCTTTAACCGGTTTTAGTTTCAATTGCATCTTTTGAACCTATTATATAGGTTAGTGCATCTCTAAATTACGTAGTACATGTTAACATGATTCTAACATCCATATTTGTATACTGTAGATAAGTAATGATGACCGTGCATCGATATAATGTAATATGTACCTATTTGCTTACCTTGTTACCTGATCTAGTTATTGTTCTGATAGTATTCATGCTGGTTCATTTATAATCTTGATTATGCTAGCTGTTTATGAGTATCCACATGTTATCTTTTACACCATGGCCTGACTTGCTACACACATATTGATTGACCCGACATGATACCGTACACTACTTAACTTGACCTGATGTACCATGGCTTGACCCGTTACCTGATCTTGTGTCTAATGCCAACCAACCTGACATGTAGTCCTCACGGACCGTTCCTATTGTCTATCCAGACAAACCTGCTCTTACCTGATCCTGTGTTGGCATTAGTTCTTGATTACGGAATACCTGACTTGACACATATAAGTTGGGGGCATGGGGAAATCAATGATGAAATCCTGACTTGTAACTCGACAGTTGCTCGCCTATACTGATCAGTTTTAGAGGCTAGGCCCGCCTCGTGACGATTCTGCTGACATCGTTGGTCTGTACTCCTTTCCTGTTAGTGCCTAGCGGCACGTCTCGGTTTCAGCCCGAGAGTCTGTAGACCGTGGTCCCGGGCATGCACGGGATACTATTGAGTTACATCGATGATTCATCAAATTGATTTTAAAGACTTGAGAGTAGATAACCCAATAGAACAGTTTAGTTTACTCACTGCACACTACCCTTCACTGCCCTGATTTACATTACTGTTACACCTGTTTTTCACTCATGATTATATTTGCATTGCCTGTTACCCTGTTTGTATTTTATTACTTGATGACATGACGCACTGACGTCTGGGTTTTGCATGGCCCAGATTCTTCTACCTTGTTGCAGACTGATCAGGAGTATTGCCGCTGTTAGACCGAGCGGTGAAGTTCCTATCGGTATGTAGTTTCACTTCCAGGTGTTTCATTTATTGTACCTTTTGGCTTCCGCACATTGTTATTTCTTTACTCTTTTACTCTGGCTTATGGACATGTACTAGATAGTTGGTTTAATTTCCAGTTCTTGATATCTCTACAGCCGTAATGTGACTGTGGAAGTATTTTTCCTATCCACAAGTAGTATGGTTGGCTATGTCACGTGCCCATCTTAGCGTACTCTAGGAAGCGGGGCATGACAGGAACGGTTAGCATGCGTATTGAATGCGGGGGGAGGTGAAGCGCCGGGGCCGCGTCGCTTCGGCTCCGTTGGAGGAGGCTTAGTGACTGCCGCGTGGCAGCAACTCCTTGGACGAGAGTGGGTGACCGTTGAGTTCCTCTGGGACGCAGCGGGCTATATAAGGCTGAAGTTTGTTCTTGTGGAGATCGGAAAGCTAACTTTGTTCTTGTGGAGCTTGCGTTCCCACAGACGACGCCAACTGATGGAGGTCTTTTTCAGATCTCCTTCAGATGTTGTCTTCCGTCGATCTCTCGGCGGATTCTGGAGGGGATCCTCTGTTATGTGTGGGTCTCAATGGGTTTTGAGGAAGTTTGACGATTGGAGGAGTTAGACACCAAGTACCTGCAAAGAAGTCCCGGGGTGGTTTGAACCACCGAGGACCCTCCGACGATCAAATTAGTACTAGATCCGAGCAGCGTAATGGCTAAGTGGAATCAAAAATGGCTTACTTGACCCCTCTGTGATGGGGGTTTATATAGCGGTGAAGGCACGCAGTAGCAGGCGCAAGAATCTCGCCGGCAGTTATGATCCTGACGTCACGCCCGCGTAGAGAGCGGATCGTCCATTAATGGAGATCGCGGAGGCGTGGAACGCGGAATGTTGCTGGCGGAGAATCCGCGCATGGCGAGATTCGCGGAGCGGCGGTTATGCATGTGTGCGGTGGAGCTGGTCGGAGGACCGAGGAAGACGGCCTCGGCCGAGGGCTCGGGAACGAACGGGAAGGCCGAGGAGTCTTGGTCTTATGGCAGCTCGAGGCGAGCTGAGGGGCCGAGGAGGCCAATCTGCGGGGAGCCCCAAGAGGGGCTAACTTGTGACTGCAGGTCGGGTACGGGGGGGCCTGGTCGGCCTCGGTGGGTCCTTTCTCCCGGGTCATGGGACATGTCATCCGCCACGTGTCCTGATCCCAGACGTCGCCAATATTGAGCATCATCAATGACCGTACTTAAGAATCGAACAGAAGAGCTCATATCGCAAGGGAAATTATGTGTTGATGCTAACATGGCTGTGTAAACCTTGAATCCTTTAATTATAATGAACTCGATCTCCTTTTGTAAACCTTGATGTGTAAATGTAACTGAATTAATATCTCTAATTCCTATCTTGCTTATATTTTGGATTATGTCACAATCACATCATGTTAATTTATTCCTAGCTGGTGTATATGTATATTTTGGATTGCACGCGTGTCCTACGTGCATAAGCTCGTGACTGAATGCAACTGCATGTCATTCGTGTTTAACATGCTCATAAGTGGGAATTCTTCAGATCACGACATGTAGCGGGTGACGTATCATCCATATAAGCTCGCTGGATTCCTGAAGGCTACGGAGCTGCAATAAGTATGACATATTGGGAACATTCATCGGCATCTCGTCTCCGAGGTTGCATTCGACCTTTTGGAGACCTTCCCGGAGTACTTTCCATACTCGCCTAGCAACCAGCCAACAGCTCACCTCCGAGCAATCTAACAACCGAACTCACACAGCCTCCTCGCTCGTCTCCGAGCTGTTACAGAGCTGAGCTTCCTCGGCCTCCTCGCTCGGCTTCAAGCTATTCACCATGCTGAGATTCCTCGGCTTCCCTGTGCAACCGAGGGCACGGATCCCAAGCGCTCCCGTAACGACTCCGTATATCTCGTCAAAACGAAATCTCCGCCGCTCCACGTCCCGCATCCCACGCAGGCGCATCTCTCCATTAATGAGCATGTCCCGCTATTAATGGACGTATCCCGCTATCAACACGAACGTGACGCGGGGGCGTAACGGACGGCGAGAATCTCGCACCGGTTCGCTCCAAACGACCGCTATATAAACCCTCTCTTTCAGACGATGGAGGTAACTCGGATCCATTCCAATATGCCGCTACCCTGCCATTATTTCTCAGCACTTACTTGATCATCGGAGGGGCCTACGGTGATTTCCCATCCCGGAACTTTCCTTGCAGGTAGCTCGGCGTCAACGGCGATCAACAACCCGCTGAGATCCACACACTCAACCTTCACACCAAATCTTAACCGTTCAGTACCGCTGGTAGAAAGATCGACGGAGAACAACATCTGAGAAAAATTCCGATCTCCATCACCTCTCGACAAATTTATTCTCATTGATCAAAGAAAATGAGTGCATAGTTAACATAAAATAAACTACCCTAAACATTTATACACTATATATTAAACTACATAATATTTTATAAATTACTAACTACGTACCTTGGACTATATTTCTACTGTTATTACTAAAATCAGAATTTCCATGTGGCTTTTTCTCATTATTTCAAAAAAGTCAAGACATTTTGATTTTTTTCTCTTCATTTTCCCCTTAATTCTAGAAATGAAAAAAAATGAGAACAAAAAAAACAAAAACAAAAAAATATTGGGAAAAGCCTTCCCGTCACTTCACAGGTATTAGGGATGAAGGAACAATAAGCAAATATTATATTTCTTTAGGATATATTTGATTTTTATTATTTCTTAGTTTAGTTTTGCAATTTTATTATGTCGTTTTATTTTGCAGTTAAAGGTTTTGATATATATAAAAATAAAACTCTATAACCTTTTTTCATAGGGTTAATGAATTAATGATTAATGAAATTGTGCTATTGAAAATTGGTATTTTTGAGATCTTTGCGGAGTTTTGCGATTTAATCGGCTGCGGTCAATCCCCTTTTCTTCGGCCGCGGTCAAAAATCCTTCGGCTGCAGTCGGAGTTCTTTATCGGCGCGGTTAATATTTTATCCATCACAATCTCGTCGAAATCAACCGTTTTTCATCTTCGTCTTCACCATCGTCAAGGTTAGCATCGGATCTTCGACACCATCATAATCGCAACAATTTCATCGCTACATCCTATTCGGTGAACGGCAAGCCACATACTTCACAGGAAGTTCACTCTTGAAATCTTATAAAGAAACCCTGGGTTTAAATTCTTGATTAATGAAAAATCAAACTTAACTTGCATATTGATTTTAATGCTTGGTTAATGTGTAAGATTGTGATTTACCCATGAGTCAAGCCCAGATGGATCAATTAGATGACTACATTCTTTCTTGGTTAATTAGTTGGAATATTAATGGATATTGATTTGAGACTCAAATTTATATATTTGGGTCCAATTTCAGAGCAATAATATTTGGATACATGTAGGAATTGTATGGTTCATTTTCTCTTAAGGGTTGCCTTATATTAGCACAATATCAATTGCTTTAAATTGGATGATTTATTGCGATTATTTGGCTTGCATGTGTTATATAATTTATTTATTTACAGCTATTAATTGTTGGATCTCATAAATTTGTAGTTGCATCGCCTACTTGTGTTAATCATTTTGGCATCCGCATGCACACATGTATGTCCAGCAGCCCTAACGTTTCCGTCCTACGTCTGCGGGATCATGGTTTTACCCGGCCTGTCATGATAATGAAGCTAAGCGGAAAAAAAAAAAACCAGATGTGAAATGTCTCTTCTATTGCATCAAAACCCCAAAGTTATGATGAGAGTTGCAGAAATATATTTTACGCCACACGAAGGCCCTTTGAGTTGAAACATGGGTTTTTGCGCAACGGTATTTTTAATTTCAATAAATCTACATTTAATACGCGTCCGATGAAAATCGAAGCTGGGTTGCTCTGATACCATGTGAAATATCACTTCCACAACAATAAAACTCCAAAGTTATGACGAACATTGAGAGAAAATATTTTATATTCTAACACCAGATAACACCAGAAGCTATCTAACATTGATTATATATGAAGCCAATCGATTAGAATTTTGTTTTAATTGGTTCTAAAACTTTGTTAATGATTTTATGTCCATTTTTTGCAATCATGGACATGTTTTCATCCATGTAATGACCATAATTTAATAAAATCATTTTGACTCAAATAATTTTTCCCCTCCATATAGTGTAAGTTACCCGCGGATGAGCCGATGACCAGTCTATCCATACACGAGTTAACCGTATCCATCCGCCGTATACGAGTCAGGCAACAAGCACAAATTTAACTACCTCTCACTCGCAGCTGCGGCTCAATTATTAACAATTTTGATGCCAAATATGGGAATATATATGATCATATCATGGTTAGCGCACATGAACTAAATCTATGGAAATGGGAGGGATCGGGAAAGGTATATTCTCGCGGGAAGTCAACAATCTAACGGATCAACACGCAAAATATTAAGTGATTTGATTGCCTTTTGCCTTTGTATTAAATAATTATGAATTTAGCAGTTTACCGGTCAAAGAATATCTCAATCACATTAAAATTGGTGCACATATGACATATCATTTAGATCATGAAGATTAAGATGGACGATCCTATTTATCACAAAAGTTGTGGGAAATTGACTCATTGACTTGTTGATTCATATATATGATATGTTTTTATTACATAGATTCCTCATTCTTTTAAGCCAATCTCCAAGCTTATAAGCCATGCATTTTATTCCGCACAAAGATCTCACTATCCTATTCATATCTCTGTAGAGTAGATTCCGGTCCTACAGAAGTTATATTTATTATTTTTATATTTGATGCAGAATTTATAGGGTAGAATTAACCCAAATTACTAAAATTAAGAATAAATTGCAGTGCAGCCCTGTATGTATCTTGGAGGTCCCTTCCGCAGCCGATGCCCTAGGAGTCTTTGGATTCTGGTAAAAGGTCAAGTATGATCCTAAAAGTTCTTCGGCCAGTCTTCATGGGTTGAAAGACGCAACGGATCGATCTTCAAACGGGTTTTCGGCGCAAGGGCAATTCGCAGTATTGCATTGCCAAGATTTCTTTATTAATGAAAATAAAAATTACATGTAAAGAATCAATCGTAAGGCCCATACATTTGGAAGATCAATACATACTACTATTGCATCGATTTGTATCATGTATGTCTGAGATAAAATGTTTTAATTGTTGTCTATAGGGAAAATGGGTAAATTGTCATAAAGCCTCTGGCCTGCTTCTACCTGTGTAAGAGAACCCTAGGCTTTTTTCTCTTGTTAAAGAACCCTTGGCCCAATCAAAATCCACTGTATGCCAGATGCGTGCAGTATCTGAGCAGCTACCTGTAATATCTAAGCAGTTACAGTTGCCTGTAATATCCAAGCAGTTGAGAGAATACGAGGCTTAAATAAAATACAGCCTAGGGTTATTTTACAAAGATTTTGAAAATTAGGCCCTTCCCAATAATTTTGAAAACTACAGGCTAGAAAACTCCCAAACGGAGCGGGGGCTTTTTGACAATTTACCCAAAAAAAAACTCAAAGAATTTTTCTGACGGACTTATGGGCTTGGGCTGGTGATGTATCATCATAACGAAGCCCAAGATAAAACTCGGAGCCATAGGTTTAATGCGGATCGAATGGCATCCAACATGATTTGACCCGACCCGGGAATACAGCATACCCGATCACAAGAAAAATTCGGCACGTTTTACTTGCGAAATAGGAAAAAATAAGGCCGTAAAATTCCAATTAAAAAAATTTGCACGAAGAACCTGGGTGAACTAAAATAGGGTTAATTGTCAAAAAAAAAAACGAACACTTTTTTCCACTGTCAAAACCCCCCCGGTCTTGAAACGATAGCCCCTGAAAAATTTTCCTGCAGTATCTACATAGTAGTCTGCTATATCTAACCAATTCATACAAATTATTTAGATATTTAGATATGACAAGAAACTGGTTATAGCAGGAAACCAGCTAGACAAAGGGGGTTTTGAGAACTAAAAACATTTTTGGGGGGTTTTGACTACAGTTTCAAGGTCAGGAAGGTTTTGACAACGGAAAATGATGCTTGGGGTTTTTTGACAATTTACCCAATAAAATATTGTCTTCACCTTGCTATTTATACGGGCACCTAAAATCCCCATTTACCATCTCAATGATCTGGCAACCCCAATTCTATCAATATTTTTATCGACCGACGGTGGATTTGCTGAGGTATACAAGCACAAAAGAAATTTAATGTAATTTTAATACTGGTTTCATTTTCATCGGAATTAAATCATAAATTTAACAGTTCATCTGAACATTTTCCATAATCAAATCATCGATAAAAGAGTATCAAAGTTACATGAAAATTCGTGTATTATGATGTACATATCGTTTGGTGCATAAAGATCGAGAGATAGTTGATACCAATAATTAAAAAAAATTATTGTGGAAGGTTAACTTGTTGGCCCAATAAAGAGAAAATCACTTCTATTATTAGTAGATTTGTTGTGATAGATAATTGTTGTGGTTTATTACCAAATCAAAATTAATTATAAACATGAAGTACAGTTCAACAACTATTATCAGTTGGTCTGGTTTAGGATTTTCTTGGAGAGACTGAAGTAGATGAATATATAGAAATAAAGCACGATCGCTATGTACGAAACACTAAAATTAGGGATAAATATCAGGAAATATAATTACAGGGAGTTCCGCAAAAACTGGCATCAATCAAAAATTTCAACATCTAAACACAACAGAGGCATTCATATATAGTGAGAAAACATCATGTATCGGCAAATTAGTCACATGGAAGCGCAAAAAAAATAAACGAAAAGAAAAAAAAAATTATACATGCAGTCACAGAAGCACAAATATATAGGAACCCAAGAGCTGCATGCTTACAAAAGTTGGGCCAAAGTGTTGATAGGCTCATGAACAGTTTTGCAACATTTGATCTTATTGTTAACTCTCTCATCTTTTTAAATGGAAGAAGATTAAAAGAAAGGAGAGAGAAAAAATAATACCATGAATAATATGATGAGAAGTTTATCTGCTACCTATTCATCAGCAACCTATTCTCCTTCTCATCCTGAGAATCACATGAAATTTGATGTATCCACATCTTACATGATAAAGATGATGATGGGTGCCCATCGTTGAAAAAAACCGTGGAGGATATAGATTTTTGACGCCACCAAACGAAAAGGCCTCCTAGGGCCTCTTTTCTTCATTATTCTCGATAATGATACTCCTGCAAGTCTTATAGGGAGAAAGGGATCATTGCAGAAATATGTAAAAACAAAGAACTAATTGAAAATATTAAATGATCATATGTAGGCAGCATATCTACTAAATGCATATTATGCTTTATGAGAACACATACCAAGGAGTTATCAGACCAACAACGCCGACAGGATCCTTGAGCACATTGCACTTGAAAGTTTGCATAGGGAGAGAAACAGGTACGCTTCGATTTCTGTCTGAAGCTTCCCAAGTTCATCATAATATATGAAACACACAACAACAGCACTCTGAACAGAGAGCAATCTATAAACATAAAGTCTTATAACCAAAAAATTTTATAAATAAATGCTGCCATCATGAATTTACCATGTCTCCTACAGCTTCTTCTAGAGGTTTACCAGAATCAATGGCCTCAAGTAGCCCCGACTCTGATTTTCTCTGTTATCTGCATTCAGGTAACATGGGCAAGTTTCACAACCTTACTAGAAGAATAGCTGAGAAGAAACTACCACCCTCATAAGGCATGAAAATTCTGACAAGCTCAGTAGTTCAAGGCATGTAGGTTGTAGCTAACAAAAAGAGAGGAGACCAACCCTATTGAGCGAAGGAGGTGCATCTAGCATGTATTTAACTTTTACAACTCGAAAAACTAGTTGAGCATGGTAGAGTTCTTAATATGATAACATAAGGGAAACTCAACATTAATAAAGTTTATGATATTGGCAGTTGTGTCCATATTTTAAAAAAACATATAGTTTCCACAGAGATGTGAGTTACAATCAGACACGATTACATATTTGAGGCTCCAAAAGACATTTCAAGCATTCCTGCTAGCTTGATCTGCACGGCATCTAAAAATTGCTTCAATGATGTGTTGAAGAAAGCTCGAGCATTGCCTATACAAACATTACATAGAGAGAACCTCTATACATGCTCAACGAGTATTTTGTAAGGATGTTGTGAAGTAGGAACCAGTCGGATCACACCGTTGACTCTGAGAATGAGTAAATATCAATCTTTGTGTAGATCATGCCTGATCATACTCTATACATTGTTTTTTTTTTTTGACCCCTCGCAATGAGGGGTCAGACAATTTTACACTACAGGTACCATCACTGGGGACTGATCCAGGGACTGATGTACAGGTAACAGCAATTTTCCTTCGTTGCAAAAGTAGCCATGTTCAAATGGTATTTTCAGCTTGTTCTGACTAACTGGAAGGTTCAAATAAATTGCATTGCCCGTTCTGTGTAAACTAGCAAGGTCCAGTAAGATATGGTAATGATCGAGGTCACCGTATCTACATGCATATTAGCAAACTCCAGTGAGATTTGGTAATGATTGAATAGTATACTTGCACAGTTGTACTGACGCGGTCTTCTGCCTTTTTTTAAATGCTTATCCCCCCCCCCCCCCCCCGCCCCCCCGATTTTCCTTAGCAATAGCATTGATCAGCTCCCAGATTCATTTCTAATTTCCCAGATTCCAAAACAGCACCTTAAATTCTATCAATATCGATTTTCACCTTAAATATAGAGCATGCTGGGTGAGCAACGAGCCACCCCTTATACTTGATGAGAAGTGTTGAGATCACCACACCAACACTCCCCATTGTGTCAGCTAACACATGCAAGAAAATCCCTTCCATGTTATGGTCTATGTGACGGTGCTTTTGAGAATCCTTATGTGCGGAACCCTTCTTTGAATTGGAAGACTGAATAGGAGAACGATCATGCTTTTCTGTATGATTACGATTTTGTTTGTCGCCATGGCAATGATTGTTCTTATGTCCTTCGTGACAGTGAATATGAGAGGGCGAAGAGGGCTAGGGTTAGGAAGAGGAGGGGTAGGGTTTTGCGGGGTCTGTCGATCTTGCTGCAGGGGGAGGAGAGGGAGAACGCGAAGAGGGAGCCGTCGAGGTCGGTGAGGATGGCGGCGGAGGTAGACGGTTACCTAATTCTTGAATGTAGACGGTTCGATCGTATATGGGAAACTGCTCTCCTGTTTGGTCCAATAATATTCAACGACCTATCAACTTTTTAAATTACGATTAATCTTGATCAATATATTAGCATATTCTAATATATGCACAAATTTTTTTAAATGTATCTATCTGCACTTACATCAGAGAGCCGCAAATTTAAAGAAACATTTTGCATAACTATATCAAAATTCAAATGGTATCGAAATCACATGTCAATTGACGTACATATGTTTGCGGCTACAACTATCAATATGTACATGCTAATTCTAGATCAAGGAAAAAATTGTGAAAAGTAGATTCTTTGATCAAATAGAAGAGAAACTACCCTATGCCCTTCCATGCCCGCATTTCTCACTTCTTTTTTTTCCTTGCTGCCTAGAGCTAGATCGGTTGATGTTGTTGATTCGCTCTAAAATTTGAAGTATCGCAATACTAGCGAATTGCTGCAGTACTAGCGAATTGCTGACCAGTTCCTCGCGAAATGGCAAGCACGGTCCGGATAAACTGAAAATCTCCATCATTTATTCTTCTGCGCAGCCAACCATGAATTTGACCGATAGAGAAAGGGATTCTACTAATCCTACCCCATTCAAGAATGAAGCGCCAGGAGTTTCTAAAACCATTGCAGTCCTGAAATAGATGTTGTAAAGATTCCGGACGATTATCCAGACACATAACACATCTATTCTCAACATTCATTCCTTTCGCAATGAACCAATCCATAGTTGTCAACTTTCTTCGCAAAAACCGCCAAATGAACCACCAAACACGATTACTGGCATTAATCTTAGCTGGCCGGAATCACACACCTCCTGTGGAATGCTCTGTGACCTCGCATTCTCAATTCTCAATTCTTGCAGGAGACTACTTATTTCAGATTATCCACCAAACACATTTCTCAATTCTTGCAGGAGACTATTTATTTGTTTCAGATTATGACAAGTTCCTCTGTTTAACATCAATATTCGGTATGCACGATAGCAATACAACATCAGCCACTTTGATGTCATACACTTGATGTTATACATTGGGCTATAAACGAGAAGGCTAACAAATTTGATATTCACATCTAGAATTAAAGAAGGAAGGGAGTGTTAGTCCCAAATCATTTAAGAACATTTAAATTCAAAATTAAATGACGAGTCATTTGGAGTAATTTGCTCTCGTTTCAAATTGCCAGTCATTTGATTCCCGAATCCATGTAGAATTTGAAATAAATAATATTATAATTATTGAGTAAAGAATCGATGATAATATGAAGATAATCGATGACAGTAAAAGATCACCATTGAGGCCGATTGGCTGTGACATTCAGTCGGTGGTTGATTGGTCGAGGTTCATTTCCGGCCGGCCGGCGGTTGGTGTCGGTCGAGGTTTATTTCCGGTCGTCTGTTGTCGATTGGCGGTGTTTTGTCGCCAGTCGTGGCGGTCGTTGGTTTGTCATTAGAGATTCATTGTCGCCGGTGGTCGGTGACGTTTGCTCGGAGGTCGCCGGCAGTCATTGGCATGTTGGTCGGCGGTAGTCGATCGTTGGTCAATCACCGGTCATGGCGGCCGATTGTCTGTTTTCGGTCAGTCGGTGGTGAGCTATCACCAGTTTACCGATGTCAGACTGTCGCCGGTGGCCGGCGGTCGGTTGTGTCAACGGTCGCCGGCGTCGAACGTTGGTTTTTGATCAATCGCTGGTGGTCTCGGTTGTTCATCGGATGCGAACTGTCGCCAATGGCCGGTTATCGATGTCCTGTCGCCGGCGAACGGTGGCGGTAGCTGTCGCTGGCGGTCTATCGCCGACGCACGGTGGTGGTTACAAGCAGTCTATCGCCGACGGTTGGTTGCTGGTTTTTTATTGATCGCCGGCGAACGGTGGCGACGATGGTCGTCAGGGTTGGTCATCTGTTTTCGGTTGATTTGATTGATCGCCGGCGGTCGGTCGTACAGTGGTGGTGGCGGTCATCGACGCTCTATCGTCGACAGTACGTCGCCAGTTTTCAGTTGGTCATCAACGGTGCATTGATTGATTCGAAAGAGTGTGTTTGTAGTTAACCGCAATCAATAACGGTGTCGCGCGTAGTTTGACCGAGATGAGTACGGGTCGTCCTCAGGGAAACGTTGAATCTTTTACTCTTACTTTAGATGTGTTGAGAAAGGAGGAAGAAATAAGAATGTTGTAGAATGTTTTCTAGATCTACGTTAAACAAGAATGCAAAATATAGATCTAGATTATTTTAAAGATGTAGTTAATATAATAAAAGGGCTTGTAGGGTTCGTTAGGATTTAGTAGTTATGGACGATTAATTAAAAATTACCATTTTTATCCTTTAATAGATTTATAACTAGAACGACGGTGATGCGTGTAGATTAGGGTTTCTGGAGGGAAAAAGAATCCCACTCTTAACCCTTATCTCGACACGGAACTTCGTTCATATCTAGCCTTTACCAAAACAATCATTAATCTAATCGCTAATCACAGTCGGAACTAGCAAAGAATTGTTAGCGCGCCCGATTAGGATGTTAATGATTCTTTTGATAAAGTTCATAAACTTTATAGGACTTAAAAAAGGTTTAGAGATGTTCATCATTCATTAGCCTACCCTAATCTTACGAACCCTAACAAGCGGAGAATTACTCGCGCATGTTGGGAAAAGAAGATGAAAAGATAGAGAGGGAAAACATAATGTAAAATGCAAAAGAATTAAATAAAACAACTACCTTTATTAATCAACTTGAACAATCTACACTTTGATTCCTTAGAAAATGATTACAAAGACTAGTTTGCTTCTCGATCTCTTCCAAGGAGGTAGACGAACAGTTGATGACCAGCCTGGATGCGTAAGCGTCTGGGGCTTCGTGATCTCTTCGGCTTGATGACTTTTCCAAGAGGCTCTCGGTGCCTTTTTATAGTGCAAAGCCAGAATCTTTTGCTTCAAAAGTTGGTAAAATATAGCAGAGAATCATGCCCCAAAATTTTGGCAAATGATCCTTCTAGATTGCCGCGGATACGCGGCCAACAGGGGGGTTTGGCCGCGGTTCCGCGGCCAAAGGTGGAGATCTCTTGATGAGTTTTCTTGGGCTTTGTGATTGTGACATGTGGCAATCCTAGGCACCTTCATAATTCAGAAATCTTCTCTCGGTTGCTTCCAGACTTGGTCTCCAAGTTTTGCTTCTTAATTTGGCAAGTTTTCTTCAACAACTTGATTTGCTTGATAAATTCTGCATAACAACTTGGAAAATTCTGCACAATAATCTCAAATAATATTTAGTAGACTTAGTTTTACTAGAATTTGGTCAATGAATTTATTTGCATACATTTTTGTACCAAATACTAATTAAAATATATTAACACATGGAAAATGGTGTCTTTACACTTAAACCCTCATATGTATAATATATCATAATAAAGTCCTTTTTTAATATGAAAATGGTAGAAAAAATGTAATACGAATGTGCAGTTTTATCAATTGAACATGCATCATTGGTTTATCGGTTGTCGGTTGTTAGCTTTGATGAACTGAGGGTCATAAGAATTTTAGACATCAAGAGGTATCGATGAATTTGAGAATCAAACTTTTGTTCCTATTTCTATTCTAATTTTAGCTGATAAATTTTAAAAATCAAAGGATTTTGATAATAGCCTACCACTATCACTCTATTTGAAATGATAGTATGATATTTTCAAATGACATAAGACTAACATCCTATTTTAAATTCCAATAAATTATTGTCGCTTGATTTGCAAATTGCTCGGGAGACTTTAATACTAAAAAGGTTTTCGCTTTCTTGTCATTCAAAGAAAGAGACTTTAATGCAGAACTTTGTTGCATTTTCTTTCAATTGCATCTGATTTCTCCCTTGCCTTGCAAGTTTCTAGAGCTAACAAAAAATCTTCAAAAATCTGTGTACAAACTCCATTGTGAACAACACTATAATCACCGACTTTCATTATCAGAATCACTTCAATGATCATAATATCTACACAAGCTTGCAAACATAAGAAAACTCACAAGACTCAAGAAAGCCAAAAACCAATAATACTCGTCTAGCCTAGCCTCACTCATATCATCAGAGAACCAACTATTATCTTTCCCACTAGTTTCAGTAAACAACTCAACCATTGAAATCAGTAAAGCACTAACAAAGCTTCCAACTCCAAATACACTAAGATAAAGAGCAATCCCTATGGTTCTCATAGTAGAAGGCACTTGTGTATAGAAAAACTCTTGCATTCCTACCACTGTAAAAACATCGGAAACACCCAAGAGAATGTACTGAGGCAACAACCACAAGATACTCATCTGGGTAATTTTAGTTTCGAGACGCTTCTTTTCGACAAGCGCGGCCACGATCATGGCAAGAACAGACAGCACCATGCCGATGCCCATCCTCTGAAGCACATTGATACCCTTTTCGTTTCGGGTAATTAAACTTAGTATGGGGATAATGAGCTTATCGTAGAGTGGCATTAGAAGTATAATGGAGATTGTTATCACGCTTTGTAGCATCGCCGGAGGGATCACGAATTTGCCTCCGACTTTGTGGTTCATCACCATGCCTTGCTTCGTGAAGAAGGTTGGCGGTTGTTGGAAGATGACGGCAAACATTAGGAGCATTATCCAAATTGGAGCGATCCTTAGGATCACTTTTGCTACACCAAGTGGTTCTTCAATCTTTATGGAGCTTGTGGGAGTTGTTTTTGGGGCATTGAAGTCATCCTTTAGTGGTTTCTCTTGTAACCTGCATTTTATGAGTATCAGATTTTAAATGTATATATGCTAATGTTGCTGAAGACACGGTTTCGTATGGATAGTATCTTGATAATTAATGCAAAAGGGTAATTGCATAAAACTACCTTCATGTAAAACATATGCAGCAGTAATTACCCCTCAACTGATTAATAGCACATAACCACCTTACAGTCAATCTCAACACGACTTAGAAAAGGAAGTTGACCTCACTATTCACACATTGTTTGAAGAAAAATGGTGTACCGGCACTATATCGGAACCGGTCAAATATTGATGTCAGTCAATTTTGTCCGGGACACCAGTATATATATATAAGATTTAATTTTACATATTTCATTATACCGGTACATCAGTATATACCAGTACCTGTCATGGACCAGGACAAGCATACTAAAAATTACCAGTTCTTCAAACATTGCATTTATGGGATGACAATCACTAACATAAAAAAATGTAATTACAAAAATTATGCATTTATATATGCTATATACCCCCTAACAAAACTATCTGCTGTCGACTCTGTTCAGACATCAGTAAAAGCAAAGCTTGAAGAACTTACTCTAGTTCCCTGACATCATCTTCTCTCAGTGGTAAGCATAGTTTTCGGCTAAAGACATTCTTCAAAGCAATCTTCGTGGCCTCGATGATGTTTTCAGTAGGTTGTTTGCTACCATTGATATGCTTTGAATGAATATAGAAACGAGCACAAGACATGAAGCATATGACCGAAACCATCATCGCGATGCTAGGGATTGCAAAGCCTAATCCCCAACCAATGTTATCTTGAATATATGACATGAGGGAGTTGCCCAAGAGGCTTCCACTACAAATACCAAAGTACCACCATTGGAAGAACAAGCTCTTCTTTTTGCTTGTTTCCTCATCATCCTCCAATTCTAATTGATCTGCACCAAATGCTTGCAGAGATGGGTTGTAACCAGCTTGGCCTATTGAGATCAAGTATAGAGGGAGAAACATGGAAGAAGTTGGCATCCATGCAAATGATACTGCCCATAATGTCAATCCAACAAGTCCCTGTTAAGGAGAGCGAAAAAAATAGAACAAGAGAAGGTCACTAAAAATTGAATGATCGCTATTTTATTAATTTTTCAAACTTAGTTATAATCACTATTTATAGGCATGTCTGGTATTTTAAAAATGAGTAGCATAGTTTTTGTCAATTTGTAGTTGTAGTGTTATTTTACAAAATGAGTTGCATAGCTTTTGTCAATTTGTAGTTGTAGTGTTATTTTACATTAAGGTTACTTTCCTGTTTGATCATAGCAAATCTTATACATCGTCTAATATGAGGAAAATCAGGATGGATTTATGGGATTTTCATACTATATTATTCACAAGAGTCATGTTTAAGTAAAAGCTTGTTCCGTTAATATCGCCACAAACTCTTGCATATAAGGGTTTTCCTGATCATGAAAAATTAGAAAAATGACCATCATTCAGTAAAATGACTTCTATACTTCAACGGCAGTTCCGAGATCGTCGATTGTCTGGATTCCTATGCCATAAACTTTCAAAATTAAGAATAAACTGATTTAGAGAACCTTACCAAAACATAGAGAAACGAAGACGCTATAATTGTAGAATATCGGTCCCAATAAGAATCAGCAAGAACCGCACTTATCAAAGGAAGCATCGACGTGACTCCACTCCAACTGCTGACACTCTTCGCAGCCGAAGACGTGCTCATTTTCAGGACATCTGTCAAGTAAGTCACCAAATTCGAAGCCACCCCTTTATATGCAAATCTCTCCACACCGGCCACCACTGCAAGATTCAAAAGCTGCAAATTTCAACTCATATTCAATGTTATAAGAAAATGTTCAGTGATGTACCTATGATGAGAATGCATGACTTGCTAAGCCCTGGAGCCATGGAAGATGAAGATAACAAAGACTGAGAGTATGAAAAAGTTTAGAGACCGTTAGGAAACCACCCTTGCTTTAAGAAGGATTGGCCTAAAGCAACCCCAAACAAGCAAGCAACAAAAAAAGTATTTCATTGTGAAAGATGAGCACATCCTATATCCTGCATCGTGCATTTTGCTTAGTGGCCTCTGATATGGCCTGTCCCCAAATATAATATATATTTGAAAGGTACCAATTAGAGAAAGCTTAGTTTTTTGAAGGAAATTGAACTGTAAGCTACTGGGAAAACAAGAAATTAAGCCTAGTCCTTTTCTAGTTGTTGGAATCGCCACAATGGAGAAGTTCAGAAATGCAATAGAAAATGACAAATATAGCACTGGCCATCTGGCCAATTCACTAGGTGCAACTAAGAGTTGCCATCAATATTTAATTACAGAGAATATAAAAGCTAGAGACTTCTTAGCTCAACAGCCAGCCTTATTTTGGAAATAGTTATCCTAAATGACAAAAAAAATTATACCATTTCCATGCATGTTTTTCCAAATATCATCACTGTGATTGAGACATGTCCAATGTGGGAGCGCATTTTTGTTACTTATCCATCTATCTTCGAGACTAGAGAGCAACCCCACACGTCACGCTGGGATGTTACTGAGATCAAAGAAAGATCCAAAGAAATATAAGATCTAAAATCTAAATAGTACATTGATACTTATAGTTAAACGCAGTTCAATATGTTGTGATTTTCTCGTAGGTATACACTTACTCTCCAGTCTTGAGCTTTCAGAGAATGAGAAACATACTTTTTGTCCATAGTTTTCTGGATCAGAGATTAGAACCAATAAAGATGTGTTAAGCAGCTTTAAAACTGTGTGGTTTGAAAAATGATGGAAAGACAGAGAAAATTAGGATGTTTTTTGTTGATATGGAAAGGTAGTCAAATTTTTTTCCACATGAAAACCATTTAACATCAAAAGCACTATTTTTCCCCATGCAAACATGATATTATGAAAAGAAAGATACTAAAAGATCAATATTTGTTACATAAAATTAAAGGACAATGAATTAATATATAAAAAAGGAAGTTTGAAAGGTTTTAGGTTGTCAATTTAATTGGAAAAAATTATGTATGAGAAGTAACATGACTATATGAATATAAGTCTCTGAAAATGAACTTAGTTATGAACATAGTCTTTAAACCTGAACACAGCCTTCAAAATCTGAACAAATTTAAGGAATCTCTATACATATAAGTCTTTGAAATGAACATAGTCCTTAATCCCTCCCTCAAAAAGTTGAAAAAAAATTCTATTCACCGGCCATATGTGTCCGGTCATGAGAGAAAGAAATAGGATCATGGGCCTCACAAAGCTGCCTGAAGGCTGCCCGGATGTTTCCATCCCTTTCTTGCCCTTGGCCGGATGCATTGCACCCAACACACCGAATAACTTACCCTCAACATGGTACAAACTAATCCATGATTCTAAATCTCCCTTTTCCCCTAGAAACCAGGATACTCCTTTTAATCCCATATTAATTAAGAACTAAAAGCTAGGCAATGGACGAATAGAAGTTATCATCATTAGCATCAATCAAATATTATTTATCAATTAATTGCTTTGGGCAGTTTACAGTTTTGAGTCCCATGGCTCTCTCCCCAATGCAAGTTCAAGTATGAGAAGGACCTCGGGTGTCTAGCCCTGTTCCCTTTGTTACAATATAAAAGAAATGGACCCCATGAGTAATGTGCGGGATCAAAACCAATTCAATATATTTTTGAATAAATTTAAAGGATTAAAAAGAAAAGTCTATACATTCACTTTGGCAAAGATAAATTAGTACTCACTTTAACCGATTAATAATTTTTAAAAATCATTTTCTGATTGCCACTTATTGTGATTATACATTTACATCAAACAGTTCAAATTCTTTGCAGGATCATATATTATTGATGGATTAGAGAATACAGAGAGCTCTAAGATTATGAACCTCATTGTGTATTTCACTTTAATGACATTGACAGCAAAACTTACTTGGCACCAACTTCTTTATCTTACAAGTCTAGTTAGCAGTATAATCAAAGAAACAACCCCCCAAGATTTTATACCCATAGATGTTAGATATCTTTGAACAAGAGATATAATATGCCAGCCATTGGAGTGCAACTACTTTAAAATCCATACCCCTGAGCTCAAAATGTTCGTGTGCTTTTGTTTGTAGTGTGACCACATGGAAGTTTTGGGTTAAAGACAAAAATATTTTGAGAGCCTTTAGTTTTTCCAACAGAAAGATAACTTTGGTTAACAAATTTAAGGCATGCAACTGACAAAAAGAGGCAACAGATCAACTCGACTAATCTATAAGATAATCTTTGGTCTCTTGTGAGTCATGCCTTTCGACTCCAATTTTTGCTATATCTAGGCGTAAGAGCCATGCCAGCTGATATGACACTTTGATTCAACTTTTCGATTGAGCAGGCAACTTCGTAATGCAGCTCATTTCCCAGATATAAAGATGCAGATGAGAAGGCATAGTCTGTACGATATCATTTTTTTTCCTTTTCCTTTCCCTTTCTGTTTTATTGCTTGCCAATGTGGAACTCACTCAAAGTTATAAAGAGCTCTGGGCCTCTAACCTCTCTTTTTATCCTTCTTGTGCTTTGTTTGCCTACTCCTAGCACTCAACTGCAAGCATGGGGATGATAGCACACTTTTGGCATCCAATAAGTAGATATTTGGGTAGGGTGGTAGCAGCACTAATCAGAACCAAAAAGTTGAAGGTTTTTTTTAAAAAAAAAATTAATTGAAGGTTTCTTGGGGATGACATGAGAAAAATGATCTCGTCCTTATGTAAATACATGAAATCAAATTTAGATGCAAACTCAACTCAAACTAAAGAGCAAAGAAGGAAGTGAATCCACATGTGAAATGTACTTATTAAATATATAAAGAGCTTAAATTCAATACTGATTTCTCCGTCGAGGTTCCCTTGAACTTCTACGACTGAAATGTACATGAGAATATTTGTTTAGGAAGTGAATCCGCATGTACCTTGAAAGTTGCCATGCAGCACACTCAACCAAGATACTATTCCTTCTATCTCCTTGTATCAGCTTACAGCCTGCAAGATGGACACAAGTTCCTTTAATCCAAGAATGTGATATTTATTTAGCAAAAGCACTGGATGATGACCGAAGTCACTGAAGTATGAAATGACCTCCGTCGGAAACCTGGAATTGTTGGCAATCACAACTTTCTCAGATATGCTAACAACCTTTCTTTAGTGTTGCCAATCATGTGATTAGAGCATCAGAATCGACAATTCAGCCATCAATCTACTAAGAGAGTGGATGCATATACTCTTCTCGTTCTGGTTCCAAGGAAATAAAATTCTGGCTCTATTCATTACCCATTCAAAATTTACAGGATATCTTTCACTAATCAATTTTTTATTCAACAAAATAAGGTGTTTCCATCAACATGTACTTCAATCCCAGCAAAATCGAAAAGCTCAGGACAAAAAGTGCTGTAACCAGTTTATACATTGATGGTTGATCAAATGAGAGAAACATTATGAACAACAACTTTGCAGAACACAGACTCGAATTTTACATGAAATGGTTTTTAAGGCTACAATTGTCCCTTCATATTACTGTCACTATAAATCCAAAACATCAAGCTAGCAGTATATGAGTTACTGGATCCAAAAGCTGGCAGATTTAGTGTTGGGGCCATCCACAACATTGTATAATAATTTTGCATCGGAATTTTTCAGGTACCTATCATACAGCCATCGTGAAATGTTAAGGGCGTCGCCAGAACCTTTCACTGGGAAAACTTTTCTGCTGCTCTGCCATTTATTGGTGAGATTAATCCACTCCCTTCTCCAATCTTCCAAACGAAACTCCTCCCCTTTGGCCATGCTTTCCAACAAGTACTTGAAGTATATTTCGGCCCTGGGTTTGTAATAGTCCACTAGAAGGCCGCTCCAAAATTTGTTCCCTGTAAATTACTTCATTTAAATGAACCAAAGGCTTAAATACCAGGAAACCCCACTCACTTTTGCCCGAATAGCAGAAATCTCTATGCTTTACCCCCACCCATATATATATATATATATATATATATATAGAGAGAGAGAGAGAGAGAGAGAGGGGTTAATGGAGGAAAGAGGCCATAGGAGGAAATTTCCTCCTATGGCGTCGAAAAAATACACCCTCCCTCATTTTTTCCGACGATCGGCACCACCATCTTCATCGTTATCATCTAAGATGTGGGTACACCAAACTTCATGTGATTCTACAACTTTTTCACCGTTGATTTACTGGGTTCAAAATTAACGGTTTACCGACAATAGAACTTTTTACATTGCTAAATCAACGGTGAAAAGGTTGTATAATCACATGAAATTTGGTGTACCCACATCTTAGATGATAACGATGAAGATGGTGGGTGCCGATCGGCGGAAAAAATGAGGGAGGGTGTATTTTTTCGACGCCATAGGAGGAAATTCCCTCCTATGGCATCTTTCCTCCATTATTCTCATATATATATATATATATATATATATATATATATATATATTATTTTTTGTGTTGTGGTGGTGGGGGGGGGCTGCTCTTCCCCAAATACACATTCTTTTTGACTCATTTATAATGGTATTGCATATTTAATATTTTTACCGAGCGGTAGTTAGGAAGAGAAATGTTGCATAAACATGGAGACTGATGAATTTAGTTTCAAAATGCGGCGATTTTTAAAGCTACGAGTAGAATCCTTCAACACGGGCAAAAGTGAGGGGGGGGGCGCAATTTAGCAAAGAAACTATCATTTTGCTTACATATGAAACAGTTAAGATGCGTTGCACATACCATAGTCACGAAGCAGGCTAGCTTCTGTCTCTGTATTGTCAAACCACATTGTTATTTGTGTTCTTGCATTCCACTCATACTGCATCATATGAACCCCAAAGATGAATTATCATCAGTTGTTTGGTACAAAGCAAAAGAACCAAATAAAGAACCTAAATGAATTTTCACCTGCTTCTCCTGCTCAGAATCTTTTGCAAGGGCCTTGGCACTTTCTAACCAGGGTCCAAGCAGGAAGCCATCATGGCAGGACAAAAGCAAGTCCAGGTCAGTGACAAGGCTGAGAAACTGGTTGCTGTTGATGCTGGCCTTTTTGTAATCATTTCGTTTGTATGCTTCAATCACCTTCAAGAAAACTTGATTGGCATATTTAGCTAGAGCCTGTCTAGTGAGATCAATGAGATCATACCTGCAGTTGATCAATATGAAAATATGTATATCAGGTTCGTCTGCTACCTTAACAAGAAATTATGTTGGTAACCAACCAAATGGGCATGGGCCGCATGGCTTCAATTACTGATGTTTAACTTCAAAGTTAAGGCATAAACCTAGTAAACTATTTCATTAATTTGCATGACTTTAGAATTAGAATATCTGTTGATGTGTCGTGGCGTGCCGTGCCTGTGTCAGCATGTCTATGTATGTGCTTCAAAGCATATATCAAGTGTCGAGAGAGGAGTTAAATCTCATGTTGGCACAATGGCAAAAGAGCTGGAAACATCAGATGCTATGTAAATATGAAACTTCGACTAATATGGAGTTCCATACAAAACACAAATAATTTGATTCTGATATTTCCCCCTATTTTTAGCATAATATCAGAACACTCAGAGCCAGGAGTTAATTGCTGGGTTTTTTGTTTTTGTTTTTTTTTCTTTTTTTTTGGGGTGGGGGGGGGGGGGTTGGTGGGCAAACAGATTGTAAATTCAAATATGGCAAAGCTTTTATATATAGAACCATTTAATGCTTATTAATTATATATAAGTGCTTAAATGAGCGAACTGGCCCTGAAAACGTCACTCAGGGCTTGGTGCAGTACAGGGGCGTCCCACCCACCTCGCACCAGGCCTTGAGTCACCTTCTCAGGGAACAGTGCCCTGCGAAGTGCTCAGGGCCAATAAAGCCTAAAAAAATTAGTAAATTGATTGCAGATATGTTTCTAGTTAATGTACCATAGATGCCTTATAAATTCTGTATTAAAGATTTTTATTTTTTCTTTGTAAAGTAAAAATATACAACAAACTAAAGAAAAAGTATTGTTTTACTTTTTTATTAAAATTAAATACCATTAAACTTTTCCTTGAGCAAATACAAATGAAAATGATTACTTCAAACAGTTCCGAGTTTTTAAGAGAGTATAAACTAATAAAAAGATGATAAGAGATAAGTTATAAACATGAAAAGCTAAGGTTTTAATTAAAATTTTCTTGTTATGTGCGCAATTTTGGACATGGAAAAATAAAAATAACTCGATTAAAACAACCACCAGGTCTTGAACCCATGACCAGCTAGCACAGAACCATATTTCACCCCTTTGCTAAACTCCATACTCGCTAATATGCATGACATTTTTCTTTTATAAGTATGATATAGCTTTGTTACATATCTATATTCAATCCTGATTCAAAATTTTTTTAGGGGGTGGGGGTTGGGGTTTTTTCTTTTTCTTTTTTTGGCCCGGGGGTGGGGGTGTTGGGTGGCTCCACCCCTAAACTAACCCAAATCAAATCAATTCAATTTTATCACAAAATTTCTAAAACCTCAACTCAATTTGAAATCCATATTTAAAGTCAAAATTTTGCTACTTGACCTCTTCTTTAGTAAGCTAGAGCAAAAACAATCCACTTACAGTTGGGCCTTTAGATAAGGGCAAGTAAACATCATATCCTATTATAAAAATTTCTCATCAAATATCCGTCTGAAATTTATATTCAAACCTACATTGGGGCACATGCCCCACCTGGGAGGACCATGGCCTTGGAGGATGATCATTAAAAGGAAAAGCAAGAACCATATTGCATCCATTAATGATCATAAAAGATTTGTAAGCCCAAGAGTACTGAAAATCTGGGCATGAGTAAAAGATGATAGGAAGCATATATTACACGGGAAATGATGGCTTTGACACCATTCATCAGGGATGAAGTGTTCCTAAGGTAACCCCTCTAATCTAACCATTGCCTAAGGGGTCAGTATAAGGGAAGTATAGCGTTAGAACACCTCTTGCCTCTCAAAAATGTAGTTTTCTTTTTCTTTTTTAGATAATCTCTCCAAAAAGCAGTTGAGCAGTTTTCAATAAGACAATAAACAGAAAATTCATTAATAAATTAGTCAATCAATCTTGTGATTTCTATTCCAAAAATCTCTTAAGCTATAGAAATTTTCAAATCATGAAGAAATAATGTGAATCCATAGGATGTTTGTGTTGAATTTTGATTTAAATTCAGATTGATTAAGAATTGATTAGGATTTAAATCTAATTTCTTTAGTTTAGATTTAAATCTAATCTCTAAATTAAATTCGCATTTATCTTTAGTCTAAATATGGATTTATCTCCTAGCATTTATTTACCCTATAAATATAAGACTTTCTCTAAAGTTTTTGTGTATCCATAATTCTTTAATAACCTAGGATTTGATTAGAGTGGAAGAGACGGCCAAGTGCGGTCACGAATAAAGAGGTTTTGTAAAAGAGGGTATTTCTTTGTAAAAGATGAAGAAAAGTCGGTGTAATCTCTTATAATTCTTTCTCATAGTGGAAATTTTCGTCGCGGTTTGCAGGATTAGGTGCTAGTTGCGCCGAACTTAAGTAATTCTTGTGTGTTTTTGTTGGTGTATTCTTTTCGTGTGATTTAATATCTGTCGGATGGTCTTTTTTAATTTACTATAAAACAAAGGTCTTGGATTTTCCGCTGCGTATAAATATGTAATCCTTACAACAAGTGGTATCAGAGTATCAAGTTCGCATTTTGAAGTTGATCGGAGAGATGGCGTTTACAAAGTACAAGATTGAAAAGTTCAACATCCGCAATAATTTGTCTATGGAGATTTAAGATGACGGCGCTGCTGAAGCAACAAGATGCGCATAAGATTGTCTTTACAAAAGACAAAATTCTGGCGAAGACCACCATAGCGGAGAGTGTAGAGATAAAGGACAAAACTCACAGTTCGATCCAATTTTCAATGACCGATAAGGTTCTTTATGAAGTGACGCAGGAGACGACGGTGACAGAATTGTGAAACAAGTTAGAGTCCGTTTACATGAAGAAATCTCTTACAAACCGATTCTATCTAAAGCAGTCCGGGAAGCGCGTAATGGCTCTTCGGTTCGGATTAGGCAGAGGGTTCGCTTCGCAGGAGTTTACAGGATCGTGCAGGCCGGGAAGGATCGTGCATCAGTACACGTTAGAAAATCCTCAATCAGATGACATTGCAGGATGGATGGTTCAAACGGTTGGAAAGAACAGAACTTTAAGATTAACGGCCGATTTTCCAAAGGAGTTTCGAGCCGAAACCTTATCTACTGCCGAGTATCTCATCGATCAGTCACCATCGACAGCGATAGATATGAGAATTTCCAAGTTATGGACTAGAGAGGCTGGGAATTACTCAGGGTTTTGTGGAATTCGATGCATCGAGTAGCCGAGGATCAAGAGATGTTCTCTTGTCGGGTTTGGAAGCGGATCAAAAAGGTACAGGTCGTGGTGTCTTGGAACCCAAAGTGGAGTAATCAACCAAGTGACATTCATTGAGTCTGCGATATTTCGAAGAAGACAGACTCAGTCAGATGGTGAACGGAGAACAGATATGCCGCCAAGCGAGGTGGAGTTTGAAGTCCCATTCCAAGTTATGAAAGATGAGGTGGTCGGTACTTCAATTCGGGTGGAGAATCCAATAGAGCCAGTAGTGCAGAGGTCGAGAACAGTTTGGCGCACAGGAGCGGCTAGAAACGAGTCTCCAAGGTAAGAGGATCGGGAGTTCGGCATAAAGACTGTACGTTTGATTCGTGGCATGGATAGTGTCATGGATGGGAAGTTGCGTCAGTTGCCGTAGAGTATCAAGCAGGTTCTAGCTCGGTATGGGATGTAGAAGACTCGACCTGTATCTTCTCAACCCGTATCTTCTCACTTAGAGGCGCACTTCAGGTTTTCGACGATGCTATCATCAGGTATTAATTACGCTGGTGATAGGGGCAGATGGAGGTCGACGACGGGTTACATGTTGGGCAAGGATACATTGCCAAGGAGATCGACGCTTCAGTCTGGCATTGCGGTTTCAACAATGGAAGCATGGTTGATAGCCGTCATGCAGGAGGCTAGGGAGGCTATCTATTTGCATAGATTGTTGGGTTTGGATGTTCCACGGGAGGTAAGAGTGCCCTTCTTGGAGGCCGAGAAGAAGACGATATCTCTTACTAAGATTGATACCCTAGAGGATCCAGCCGACGCGTTTCTGAGATGGTTCCGATGCAAGTTCAAGTTTTACCTAGTAGATTGTTGATGTGTCTTTTGGCACAAGACGGCGAGAACAGAGTTCCAAAGTGTTGAGAAAGTGAGAAGATTATGGCGAATTTGAATCGAGATGGAGATTGTTGAATTTTAATTTAAATTCGGATTAGTTAGAGATTAGATAGGATTTAAATATAATTTCTTTAGTTTAGATTTAAATCAAATCTTTAAATTAAATTCATATTTATCTTTACTTTAAATATGGATTTATCTCTCAACATTTATTTACCCTATAAATATGACTTTCTTTAAGGTTTTTGTGTATCCATAATTCTCTAATAATTTAGGATTTGATTAGAGTGGGAGTGGCGGTCAAGCACGATCGCGGATAGAAAGAGGTTTTGTAAGAGTGTATTTCTTTGTAAAGGAGGATGAAGTAGGTGTAATCGCTTGTAATTCTTTCTCATAGTGCAAGTTTTCGTCGTTGTTTGGAGGATTAAGTGCTAGTTGCGCCGAACCTGGATAATTCTTGTGTGTTTTTGTTGATGTGTTCCTCTCGTATGATTTGGCATCCGTCGGATGGTCTTTTTCAATCTGCCCTAAAACAAAGACCTTGGATTTTCCGTTGTGTATAGATATGTAATCCTTACAACAGTTTGATCTAGGTTGCCTCCTTTGGTAACTTATCTAAGGAGTCACCTAAGAAACACATGACCCGTTACTTTAAAGTGTTATATGGCTAACATACAACATATTCATTCTCTTCAGAGAAATGAAACCGGGTAAAAATAATACCTGTATACAACAAACATAAAGCCTGTTATAAAAGAGGCAAAAGAGATGGAAACTTAGACACCAATACTCACAGTCACTAGATGTGTTGAAATAAATCAAACCTCACCTGAAAGTGGCACTATCTGAAACTTCATCTCCATTTGCTAGGAAAAGTTCTAATGCATATATGACATCAGAAGTTGAATACCATAAGTGTGGTTTATCAAATGAATTATCAGCTCCCTTCAACAGCAGTCTACCTGATAGTCTTCTAAAATGCTGTTGGGCTGCAGTATTAGATGCCTCTGGCATCAAAATGATGGACGGACTGACATCTGGGAATGCCACAATTACATCACGATTTTTGTCCTGTTACCAGGTTAATGAAATAATTCAGAACTATGAGTATTATTGACTTCTGAGTGCATGTCCTGTAGTTCATATACATAATTTTAAAAATTGTCCGTATACTAATAGGAAGTAATACCATGACCATGAGTCATTTATTTGATGGCTAAATGCAGCATCTGAGTACATGAATTAATAAACATGAAACTTAATGAAGTAGTGTTCAGAGTAAGGAATAGTTTTTGGAAACTAACGAGTAATGGAAAAATAATAATAATAATAATAGTATTCAAGTGCAAAGCCTACCTTACATGAGACTGTATCTTCTATGATTCTTTTAAAATTATTGTAGAATATGTATATAGGATTCTGATGTTGTTGGGCTAGACGTACCCACTCTACAAGCAGCAAAGACCACGTCTAGAAAGAACTTTAACATGATATAAAATTGGAAAGCTATTAAAATGGGATGACTTAACTATCCATATATTACCAAGTAACAATACAGGTTTCCATGTATGCTCATGATAGAGAATGTGTACTACAGGAGAGCATGTGCGCGCACGTGTATTTATATGTATATGTATACCTGTCTCTCTCTCTCTCTCTCTCTCTCACACACACACACTAATACACACACACACACATACATGTATACATACACACATACATATATTACACACATATATGGAGGATATGGAGCTGATCAATTGAGGCCGGTGCTCATTTTATCAATGGAGGCCAACTTCTTAAACACACACCCTGTGTTTTACACCGATCCAAACTAGTCATCTTAATGTATATGTTTTAGATAGCTCACATATCAAATTTCACAAGATTTGGTGACCTCTATCATATCCATCTAGTAATCACATACAGAAGAACAGTTAATTTTATATTCCACCCAATGGATGTGCTAGAGTTCTACAAATCTCATGAAATTTAATACATAAGCAATCTAAAAGATATAGATCATAATGACCGGTGTAAAACACGATGGTTGTGTTTGAAAAATTGTCATCGTCTTATAAAATGAGCACCGACCTTAATGGATCAACTCCCTATATATATAGGAGTGATCCATTGGAAATCGGTCTGCATTTTTTAAAAACGGGAACTCTCGATCTATGACATATTTTAATGATCCGGTCCGTTCAAGTAGATCACCTTACCCTCAAATATGTGTATGAAAAATCAAAAAATTTAAAGACCTCTAGCTTATGCATTGATGGGTGCAAAAATGAACGCCTTTCGATAATGCAAAACATAAACGTCATCCGATGCATAGGCTAGATATCTTCAAATCTTTTGATTTTTCATACACATATATTTGAGGGGTAGGGTGATCAACTCGGATCGTTAAAATATGTCGTAGATCGGGAATTCTCGTTTTTAAAAAACGCGGACCGGTTTGCAATGGAGCAACGGTTGTTGCATAATCGAAAGATGTTCATTTTTGTATCGGATGAAATTTATGTGGCATTATCGGAAGATGTTCATTTTTGCATACATCGATGCATAGGTTAGAGCTCTTCAAATCCTTCGACTTTTCATACACATATATTTGAGGGTAGGATGATCAACTTGAACGGATCATATCGTTAAAATATGCCGTAGATCGGAAGTATCCGTTTTTAAAAAATGCAGACCGGTTTGCAATAGATCACTCCTATATATATATATATATATATATATATATATATATATATATATATATATATATATATATATAATAGAGAAAAGGTGCCATAGGAGGGGGTGTGTATAATGGAGGAAAGGTGCCATAGAAGGGAATTTCCTCCTAAGGCGTCGAAAGATACACCCTCCATTATTGTTTTCGACGATTGGTGTCCACCACCTCCATCTATATCATCTAAGATGCAGATACACCAAATTTCATGTGATTCTACCACTTTTTCACCGTTGATTTAATGGGTGCAAATTAACGGTTTACCGACAATAGAACTGTTTACATTGCTAATTCAACGGTGAAAAAGTGGTAGAATCATATGAAATTTGTTGTATGCACATCTTAGATGATAAAAATGATGATGTGTGCCGATCGTCGAATAAAATGATGGAGATATAGATTTTCGACGCTACCTAACGAAAAAGCCTCCTAGGGCCTCTTAACTTCATTATTCACACACGCACAAACATGTGTGTGTGTGTTGGGGGGATGAAGCTACGTTGTGTTTTTGTACAAATATATAGTATAATATTTATTTATCAAGAACTTCAAACTAAAACTTGGTCATGAGAGGCATGCCAATTATGTATAGAGGTACCCAACTTGACATGCCCCTCAAACGTAGCATCCTGGCACATTTTAGATAAATAGTTCCATTCAAAGTATTTCAAACTCAACATTAACAGAAATCCTGATGCTCCGTGTTAGTAACAACATAAACCGAAGAGCTTAAGAAGGCAAGTAGCGGCCAACAAACTTAATAGATCTTTAAAAAGCTGCCGATTCATAGGTGAAGCATGATAGCGATATATACACAAGTGCAAATGCGCATTTGCAATTACTTAAATACTTTTGCCACCAAACTTGGCACTCTTAGTACAGTAATAAACTACTCAGATGGGCGAATATCATAAGTAATCAAAATTCTAAAAGCGTACTGTATGTTACAGTGACTTACATTGGCACCATCAGTGCAGTTATAAAGAGTGTGATGTAATACTTTCCAGGCATCTTGTATTGCTGGAATATGCCTGCCATATCTCCTCCTTGGGTATAAATCTATCCATGCCTGATAAACAATACAGATATATTTATAAATAGTTAGCATTTACAAGAAGCAATCTAGCAGAAGTAACATATATTCTAATTATTCTCGAAATAAAACTACAAACTACTAATAATATATTTCATTGTTAGTGATGTGCAAAGGGCATAAAGTATGCCTTTCCCTGCACAAAACAGAGAATCCAGTTGCAAAAGCTTTGAAAGATCATGAAAATTTTCCTCCATTCTGAGCATCAAACCAAAGATGAAGTAAATTTCCTTACACTAGTCATCAGGTAAAATGAAATTCTTGGGAGCATCATTAGAGCATTGGACCTAGTATTTTGCAGGTCTCCTTGTTCTCAAGATTAATACTATATTGTTATGTACTCCCGTTTTCTCCCGAATGACGAGCCACAACATTTGTATCTCCAAATGTGGTCATTACATAATGTCTTGGAGAAAACCCAAAATTGAATTTTCCGTTTCCATTTTATATTCAATAGAAGGCCTCTTGAATAGTCTCTTCAGCGTAACATGCAAGAGGTGAAGCAACCTTCACATTAATTAATATAGGTCTCACAATATAATAGAATCATTGTATGGAAGATAAAGAAACGCATTAAATATAGCATAGAAACTTTAATATACGAGAATAACAAAACAAAGAAATCAGTTCTTGTTAAGCTAACTGAGTAAGGCACTAACTGCTTTGTGCTGCAGAACAGGTGAAAGAGGACACGGCATACAAAATTCTCTTATTAAATTGAACGCAAATGTATAAAATTATTAAACTAATTTCAAGATCATTTCATAGTAAAGCATATAGGACGATAGTCTAACAACATAACTCTAGCATTATGAAGTAAACGGTTTCAGCTATGATATACCAGGCCTCCAAGCACAGCCTATAAAATTGCCATATGTTAATCACAAAGTGATTGATTCTACGCTTATTTGAAGATGCCACTGTTGTATGATGATACATTTATTAAGAAAATGGGGAATTAATCTAATGGTCTTAGAAGCTATGAAGATGACAAATATAAGTGACTAATTTACATGGCAACAAAACTAGAATAAAATATCACATAATCGCAATTCATTGTAGTTAAATGTAAAATGCCTCCTATATCTTCAGGGATTGCAGAAGTAACAAGTCGGAGTTACCTTCACATCTACTTTCCTATTATGAAATGCCATTTCAGACATCATATCATAAACGACAGGATTTTGCTCAATCCCTTCCATACACATTCCGACCCCAATCTTAACAAAGGAAAAAACCGAGATTAGTAAACGATTTGACACAGTCTAACAAAAGAAAAACAGAAACCTCGTAAGTGTATATAACATCATGCCAATTGTCCAGCAAGTAGCAGTTTTATGTGTCTCCAAAAGAGAATACATGCAGTTCATTTGCTGAAGAAAATAATGCATACAGAGATAAATTACCAAAGGGGAGTTAAAAAAAGGTGTGTTTGATATTTGCTTCATGTTTCAAAGAATTTAAAACTAATAAATGTTTTAATTTAAAATTGGATGTTTGGTTACTTAGTTCACAAGAATCTTTTCAGAAAACCACAAGTGGATAGGCAATGGCGGGAAGCTAGATTCTTAATTGTTTTGCTTCGCTCGGCCGTAAAATAAAAAAGCTCATCTTTATGATCTGCTTTCTCACTCATTTTCTCACATGTTTTTATCATATAATCGGACATTTAACTTAATCTAAATGTCTTCTCTTTAATCCTCTCCCTAGTTCTTATTCATAATTTCAATCAAATACATCAGTTCTTATTCAACTTGCTCCAAAAAACTTAACTGATCTTGATAAGCACTTAAACTTTGAAAAATACAAAAATCCTTAGACATATACAAGTTCTTTTCTAAGAAATGTTTGTTTTCCTCCACTCCCTTAGACCTATCTATTTCTTTCTTTTAAACTGACTAAATATTCATCCAAAAAACTAGCTTGATTTTGTCTTTTCCAATATTCCACATTTCCTACTTCCAAATCATAAATTTGTACTACAGATTAAGATGTTTATGTAATCTAATTATTATGTATATTCATAAATTTATGAAGTAATAACAATGACCTAAGGTCAAAGGGGAAAAAACATTGCGCTGCATCAGCTGCACGAACCATAGTTGAGTTTTCACTTGTTCGGGCATCTATGGGTCCAGATGCAACTGCATCTAATATACCATACATTTCAATATTTCCAGCAAAATTATGCAGCATGCACCTGCAAAAAATATAATACATCAAATAAATACAGAGAATTTTAATCAAAACAGGAAAAGGGAACATACAGTAAATTCAAATCCACATGTGATGATAAAAAAAATCTAAACATGTTGAAGGTTCCAAGAACTTTCCAGATATATGGAATGCCGTAAAATTGCTGAGAGGTAATCCATACAGGTTTTACTTCAGCATATAGGTCCAGCACAACCATTCGACCAATAGGCACAGAGTGCAAGAGTGCCTGCAAATCAAAATATGTGAACTATTAAGCAAGGTCAGAAAATATATATGTGCATAAAATCAGTATAAACAGAGCTGATCTGATTCTTTGCTCATTATCCTCTATAAGCGATATCACTTATCACTGCTACTGAGATCATTTGGATCACCGCCAAACATAAGCAGCATAATACTACATAGAGCAAATACTGACAGTAGTTTAAAAGATTGAAGGAAAAACATGAAGCATTCATCCATAATTTCATAATATACAGATAGACATGCAGGTAAAGAAATTAAGCCATGATAACTTTAATCGTGTATAACAGACACAAGGGTTACAAGAAGCAAGAAAGACCATCATCAGGCATGTAGAAGAGTACCTTCATTTGTGGAGGCTCCCAGAATGGATCATATGAAAATAACCACCCCTATAAGGTTATACACCCTTGATTAGATATCAATGTGTAAATAGGAGATATTGCAACTAGTGCATGTGTATCATGTATATATGAACAGAAAAATATGAGTCCACCTCCCTTCATTTCTGATAACCTAGCCATTTTTTGTATATTCATTTCTATATTCATTTCGTCCTTGTGAAAGGTGCAATGAAAAACCATATAATATGAACAGTTCCTCGTCTTTATCATGAGTTTCAGCAGTTCAACGACAAATAAATATTAGCGGCTATCAAGCAACAATATATAACTTTGCATGTTAAATTCCAGATAAACGTTTTTTTTTCCGGTTGTATGAACAAGTTAGAACTTAGAAGGTAATGTAAAAACTTTACTCTGTAGAACTATACTTCCATAATGGTGCATGAGGTATGTGCGGATAGTAAGTGCATGGAGGCATGTCTATATTTTATAATGGTTCATGGAGTATTCTCACATGTGTGGAGCGAATGTCGCACAGATGCATCAAAGACATTTCTCATGGATGCTAAAGATTGCATCAAAGCCACATATATCCCAATGTTAAAGATGGATTCTTTCTTACATACTGTGGTAACGAAGGAATCCTTCTCCAATATTCTGAGCGCTGATGTACTCTCAGAAGAGTGTGTGTGTGTGTGTGTGTGTGTTTGTGCACGCGCGCGCGTGTGTGCGGGTATGGTAATATTATCATCAATTTATGATTAAACTATCTGCATTTGAGGCTTCGCTTTTTATAGTATGGCATATAAGATTGGCATATCTCACCTGCATTAGCCACACAGCATCAACATCACCACTCTGTATTCCGTGATATATTGCAGCACCTAACGAAGAGATGTAATTTGGATCATTTACAGGTGGAGTGTTCTCGTCAAAAGTATCACTGCGTATACAGAAAATAGACTCAATATGGAGGCAGTGTTTGAAAAAACTGAATATTCGGCCGAATATACAGTCGAATATTCATATTTGATGGCAAACCGAATAGAAACTGCAATATTCTGTCAAATATGCGGTCAAACCGAATATTCGCCGCACAAACCGCGTGTTCGGGTGAATAACGCAGATATTCGGCTGAATTGGCCCATTTGGCCAAAACCAAAAAAAAAACGCACAACCAAAAAAAACAAGTATGGGATCTACAACTTAATTTAAAAACAAATGGGATCCACACTTATTATTTTACAAACACTCCTCGTTTCTATATCCTTATTAGTTCGGACGTCTTACCATTAGACCATGGGTATATTAGTTTTTTATATCTTTATATTTTTTTGAATTTTTTATATGTAATATTTATATGAAAATATTGATGGCCGCATAATCCAAATAAACCGTATATTCACCAAATAAACCAAATATTCACCAAATAAACCAGATATTCTTTATTCACCGGCCAACCGAACAAACTCCGAAACTATTCTTTACAACATTGTATGGAGGTACACTAAAGAATTATTTATTGGTTAGTTGGGGGAAAAAAGATTTCAGTAAAAAGGGCAGAACATGAGCATACATATTTCATGTTTTACTCATAAAAATGATTGAAGATTATTTTTTCAGGTTGTTTACTGAATAGAAAGTAAAAAACGATGTGATTTGAACATTTGAAGCCAGGTGACATGATGCCAAGGGCCTTACATACGAGAATCAACCCAAATGAATGCAAACGGTAATCAAGCTTAATAAAGTCACTGACTAATTGTTAAGGAAAAAAATTACATGTATACTTGAAGTTTTGAAGTTGAAAGGTTACCAATTGTATATGTGACTAGTTCTCCCATATTCTGCATAGAAAAAAGGGAGTAATTAAAAAAGATATTACATATAGCTATCTAATCTCAAGTACTATCTGATTTCTATACTGTTAAAAATGAACTAGCTGAAATCCAGTAAAGCTCTCCAACATTTACAACTTTCTATATATCATGAGTTTTTACTCAGAATCTTTGTAAAGGAATGCACTATTCAACTGTATTTTGAGGATTTGCATACCTTCAAACACAAGTGATATCAAAATAGAAAGAAAAGGACATAAAAGAAAATTTAAAAAAAGGAACAGAATAGCTATCAAACAAGAAGATTTTAAAAAAGGCTTAATTCCAAAAAACTACCAAATACTTTGCCTCAGTTACGGAAAACTACCAAATTCTCTTAAAATTACAAGAAACTGCCATGGTTAAAAAATTTATAAGTTTTTTTTGTAGTTTCTTGCAATTTATTGCTAATGTGGCACCTTATTTATGGTAGTTTTTTTTTAGTCTTTGAAAGTTTTGTGGTAGTTTCATGTGGTTTTTGAAAGTTTTGTGGTAGTTTCTTGTGTATTTAACAAGAATTTGGTAGTTTATCATAATTAGGCCAAAGTATTTTGTAGTTTTTTTGGAATTAAGCCTAAAAAAACTCTAAAAAGGAATAGACCTAGAAAAGTTTATTAGATCGGTCTATCTAACCTCCTAACCCTTCCATGGAAATGCTTTCCATAACAATACAAAAAAGTTAACCATCAAACAACAAGAAGCAGCAGTAGCCGCATCAACACCGTAATCAACATCATTGTATAAGCCTCTTACCATCAAAGTGGCTCAAGTTGATTATGAAGCAATGCTCAATGAAAGATTTGACAAGGTTTGATGATCAGATATAGATCAGATCTACCATCAGCCCTTTTTTAATTAATACCGATTTCCTAGATGATAAATTATGGACAAGAGAGGGGCTTGCCATAATCTCCGGCGACTAGTTGCTGTCTTCCAAATTCTCCTAAGTCCTAAACAAGAGGAGAAGTCGAGAAAAAAGAAGAAAGATGGTATACATAAGGAATGCATTCCAATGAAAAATAGACTGCATTGTAGAAAAAAGAACTAAAAAACAAAGTTTTCTTGATTGAAATCAATATGAAATTTCAAAGTTTATTCCACTGAAAGAGGACCCATACGATCATCAAATGCAATGAGCGAAAACTATTCTTATAAAAGGATGGACAGATTTTGCCTCAAAATCCTAATGAAACTACACCGATTGGAATTAATTTGGAGATTAAATCTAACCGAAGATGCAAAGACAAATAGAGGCAAATAAATGAGATATGGCCCAGAAATGAGATCACTTTACCGAAGTGGCAACCTGTATTGTTATGGAAATTCTATAAAAGTATTGTTAGCTGCATGATCCACCTACTACAGCAACTTTGAAAACCTATTTCTAGCGAACTTTTAGTACAGAAATTTTAGTGTAAGACTCATAGTACAGCCTACTCTTATTGTGAACCAACGAAAACCACATTCTAATCTCATTATTGCAATCATCAGCCTTGTTATCACATAAGAGCTGAAGGATAAAATAGTTTGTATTTAAATATATAAGTATAATAAGCATCACATGATCTCCTGTTAGTGCTCCTATTATCCATGATGTTCACAGACACAATATTATACTAATAATAGAAAACTCTTAATCAATCTTTTATTCAAGACCTTATAACTTATATAGTGTGTACCTTCAAGTTGTTTCTCAATGAATGTTTTCCCAATTTCAATGAACAATGGATCAGTTGCATCTAAGAGATAGTTATAGCTCCACTTTGGGTTATTGTTGACTGTAAACCTTCAAATAAAGAGAAAGAATGTTACTTTGATTCTTGAAAATTTTATCTGTTTGGGAATGGAGTTAAGTTTTCTAAACTTCAGTTTCATAAAGTTAGCAAAACTTAAACTCTAAAATGCTAACTTTCCATTGTTTGGTACCCATTTTGGAGTTGAGATAACTGCAGTTATCTCAGCCCAAAACTTGAGATAACTACAGTTATTTCAACTCCAATCTGACCAAAGTTTTGAAAACCCCACTTTTGGAGTTTGGGGCTTGCAAACCACAGTTTGCATCCTCTCTACCTCCACTTAAAAATAAACCACAGTTATGCTAATTATACTTATATATTTAAGGATAAATTATTGTACATTAAGCTTAAGCTCAACAAGTTTGTACCATAGCATCCAACACCAGCCCTCATGTGCAGAAATATTTTTAGAGTTTGCACTGGATTTGAAGCTAGGATCTTTACTCCTGATGACACCGTGTTGAATGTGATTTGATTCAACAGTATCGAGGCTAGAGGCAGGTAATTTAGAATTCTCTTAGGCAAGTAATTTTTAATTAGTATCATGCATCCAAGGAAATCCCAACGTCCGAGTTGTACCGAACAAAACCTCTCAAGAAATGACTGCTTCAAAACTGTCTAAAATTGTTACCAGAAGATGCTTTTGAAAAATAGCTTAACAGTTTTAATGTTCAGACAAATCAAGAACATGAAAATCCTGCTAACGAAATAATTGGACGTTCATAAACAAAAATTCATATAATACTGGTAATAGTATTGTTTGTCACCATGAAAAAGGTGATGATACTCAAAAGTGGCTACTGAAAACTAACCAATTTCCAAGGCGGGTTATTTTAGCAGATGGGAATTTAGATTTTAATGCCAGAGGAACATTTCCCGAGAAGGCTGGGAGAACTGCAAGGAACACAAGAACGATGAGGAAAATAATCAACAAGCCAATGAGCAACTATATAAAATTTTCTAAGAAATATATTACGGATTCTGGCGCATATAAAACTGTACTTATTAGATATTATGGTACAAATATGAGTATGACTCTAGCAAATATATTATGACTGTAATCTATATATGTTTTGACTTGAATAAAGTAGAATGTTTAATGGAAATAAGAATATAACTTAAATAAGTTGTCCTGTTTTGAATTGGAAAAATTAGAATGAAGATCCTTCAGGAAATTAATCAGGAAATACATAGTTTACAAAATCTCAAACCCAATTTACTAACAATTTTATGCTGCTGACACATCCAAACAGGAACCCAAGCAGATTATAATGCTCTGCAGCTGAACAATTAAAACTTTGCAACCTGCATCAACAGCATAGTACCATATTCCTGTATGAGGAGCACTTTAATTTCCTAGCTAGTCTCATTGTCATCACTGCAGACCTACATTTTCCCAACATCTAATTCTGTATTTTTAAAGCTCATCTAGACTAAAGGAATACCAACAGTTGACTGATCGAAGTTTGTTTGTCAAATAATTATCTGTGCTCATCCCGACTCCAAAAACAATTAAAAAATAGAAAAGGAAAAAAGAAGTCTAGATGTATAGCTTTCTCCTAATTGTATGCCTTCTCTAGTAGTGATGGATGGCTTGGGCTTAGACCCTCAAATCTTCCCCAAAATTTGTATGGCACTCATGACTAGTGTACTGACTATAAAACAATATGACAACACAAGTAAGATTAACGACAAAAAAGAAACGTAGGGTTATGATTGCCTTCTGGATTAAGTACCTGGAGACATTCCAAATTCATACATCCTGCCAAGAATTTTCTTTTGAAGAACAAGCTGGTCATCCAACCAACTCTGAGGAAGCGGTCCACCCCACCTGTCAATAATTTTTAAGATATTGAATTTTCTTAAATGGACAATGACTTAATTATAAGTAATAAATTGACCATATTGCAGTCTCAGCATAGCAACAATTTACTGCCAATAAAAGGAATGACTATTGTCAACTTGAAAGAAAATTTAACTAAACGATAACAAAGTAAGGAAATTTCATTCACTTGAAAAGCTGAAACAACCTAAAAGTAGAAGATAATTGGTTGGGAAATTGATATCACTAACTATTACATTTCAACCTTTCAGCCATTAAAAGAACATTTTATGACACAAGCCTCACAAACCTTATAGACAGGAAAATTATTATCCTGATCATTAGAAATATAAGAAAAAGAGGGCACTGTTGGACGATAGTCCTGCACAAAAATTTCTTTAAAACAAGGAAATACTGAGCACTATGTCCAATAAATTTGCATTCAATTCTAATAAATTCTGCAAATCGTATTCAGTGATCAAGGTTGTCACATGAACTATAATACACTATAATCAAAGGAAAGAGGAAAGACTATGTTAAAGAACCCCAAATTTAAAAAGTCAGAAAACAGATATATAAGATAAAGAGTTGTTTATCCACTACTTTGAATTTCTACCATGCAGTGGATCATTAAAGAAGAATATTAGCACAATTTCAAGAATTTCAAATGGAAACTTTGATCATCCTACTAATGAATGAGCTACAATATTCCATTTTTGTTCCCAAAACAAGGAGGTAATAACAAAAACGTAAACACGTCAAGGAGTCAAAGACATAAACAGCCATGACTACTATATTACATGTTATCGGATGCATGACATAAAATGCTCAGAATACTTGTAGTAGACCATATTATGTTAACTATATTGTGATATTTCTAGGTCAACATATAATTAGGAGACAATGGAAGTGAATTCCTGTTATGATTTTTACCAATTCATCCGCACACAGGCTTGGCCACAAGTCCAACTGCATCACAACACAAGACCTTATCCATCGATGTCAGCAACCATCACAATGGAAAAATATGACTTCACGGAAAATCACAAATTGCACCATTCCAATAGATCAATGTATACATTCAGGAAGATCAGGAAGAAGTTGCTAGACAAAAGGAAAGGGAGAAGTTCTAATGAAACAGGACGAATGTACAGTTATTAAAGCACCAAGGGTACTTTATATGAGATTGATATGCTTATCGAGGCTTAACAGAGTCTTATAGGGTTGTTTCTTACTTACAGAACATGCTTTCCTATGACGTGGCTTGTTTTATGGGTTATAACTTATGACCATCTTATGAGACTTCCCTTCATCTAAGGGAGTTCTGCAGCACATGGTACCACAAAAGTAATTTTCAATTCCAAATGTCATACTAAGAATATATGAAGAACACCCCCTTGATATTACTTCCATGATGAATGGTTAGACCTAAATAATGAAAATGTCACTTTTAGGCATTGCTTGGTCATCAACAAAATATATCAATACATATGAAGTATGTAGTATAACTTTGTTTTTCTTATAGTTGTGCCAAGATTGCAGTTTATTTCATTAATGTACAGCTAGTTTTAATTCCTTTAATTTCAAGGTGCTGTCTCCAGTCTTGAAATTTCTAAATTTCAAAGTTGCCCACTCTCATTCTCATCAACTAATAGAATATCGTCTTCAACCAACATGTACCAGAAAAAACTCAGTCTACTCCCTTCAGAAAGGCCCAAGAGGGGGTCACACTTAAGGTGTTGCGCTTGTGGATGACAACAAAGTCACTGGCCCTTCATATCTCTTGATTCACTTTATAGTTTATAGGAACTCAATATCTTGCCTCTGAATGCCAAAGGGTAAGAAGTACAAAATAATGTCATCAGGCTGAACAATTCATAGAGTCACATCTATTAAGCCAGATAAACAGGAGATAAAATCAAGTGATAAAGTTGAATAATAATGAAGTCAAATTATGTAAAACCCCAGCTACGCTATATATATTCAGGCTATTCAGCATCCAAAGGAAATAGATCACCAATCTTGAGAAGGGTAGTAATTAATAAACTCACCCATGCAAGTTAGCCATACGTGCCCATGCAAGAAAAGCAGGTCCTCCAAAAAAATCGCCTAATTCTTCGTTGCTAATATTGAACCTCTGCAAGAGAAATACAGGACTATTTAGAATACAAGAAATCTAGATGACCGGGTATTTACAATTGCACATATCAGATAGATAAATAAAAAATCAAGAATTGAATCTGAATAATTAGCACAAGCTGAAATTAACTAATAGTATAATGTCATGATTTACGCACAAGCACAAGCACACATGCGCACATGCATGAGTTATGCTTGACAACATGGTCAGAATACCACCATGATGAAAGAAAAAAAGCACAAATACTTCCCAACATGGTTAGATAATACCACATTAGGGAAGGGGGGAAAGGTCAGCAAACTGGTAATCGAATATATAATGTACGAAATGTGTAATATTTACAGCATCTTTAAGTTGGAATGAAGCAAAACATACCTGAAAAACTCTCTGCCAAATGGCCTCTTGTCCATTGAATGCAAGAGGCAAGTTGATACCTTGCAGAGCCATCCAGTCAATTTCCTTCTCCCATCTTTCCCAATCCCACCATGCAAATGTATCTGAAAGAGAATCCATATCAAAAATATGAATTCAATAGAAGGAATACAAAGCACTTAGGTGTCTCATGCAAAATAAAAAAAACACAGATGGTGCTTCTTACTCAAGCAGAAATATGGTTTCGAATAAAAGTTAGCCATTTTATTCTTATGTTTCCTTGTTGGAATATAGTTCAAAACTTTGTGCTTTTATATTTCTTCCTTGCACAAAAGAATTATCTTGCTCACGAGACTGTTTTCCCCTACAGAAAACATCATATTCAATTCAAGAAGAAACATGTGCATAATCCTCGTCCTACTATTATTTTATTCCAAGCCCAGATGATATTTGTAGAACTGTTCAAGTATGACTCTTCGTCAAAAATCAACCACACAACATGAAAGGCATTATTTATCTTAGGTAATACAACATTCTTTTTGGGTAGATTTTGTTGAAATTGTATGCCCTTGGCACATTAAAGTCTTGCAACAGCATGGGTATTGATATGTGTGTACTTATTGGTTTATTTACACTTATGCATGCATGTGTGTGCACACACATAAGGTTAATTAATTGCATGAAAGATTACAAGAAGTATGATATCCCAAGACAAATTGATATGCCAAACTAAGTTCAATATGCAGTCGCATAAGAGAATAAAGAAAGCAAGTAAGCAAAACTAATAGTATCTTACAACTGGATGTAACAGCATTCTGGTAATAGTTCCAAGGGACTGGTCTCTGAATCAGAACACCGTCGCGATTAACAAAGGGAAGAAACTCTGGTTTGGGAACTGAAGATAATTGTACACCGCCTGTTTTTTCCCAAGATATATGTGCATCACACCAATATTTCAAGTACCAATGCAATCCAGCTGAAAGCTCAACACCGCTCACCCCTTGAATTCTGGGCATAAATTGATGAATAGGAAGTAGTATTCTATATAAGTAACATCTTAAGTGTAACTATAAATTATAGAACAAGGCGGTTATGAAGAACGATTTCGAACATTTTAGACAGAGAGCATACAATATTTTTTTAACCCTTTTTCGGCCGAATGAGAAATGGTTATTGATTATGAAGCAGGCTTTTCCACCACAGCTTTCCTAGAATATAAGATTCAAAAAGAAAGAATTATACTACCACTTACAAGAATATCCAATACATTATAATTTACTGCACATAGTTAAAGAGAATGAAGAATAGCACAGAACAGCCAAAAGACAAACAACCATCCATGGTTTCTTAAGATCCAAGTTCAACCAAATGACCGTGTCATTTGTCAACTAGGGTACACAATATCCTTTTTCTCTATGTACCTCTCTACTAGTCAGCATGGGAGCTTTGTGCTCGATCGCCTTCTACAACCACATAAAAGGCTTATGTTGCCTAAATCCTCATTAGTGTTAATCATGCTTCCGCATCAATGTTATGTTTCCTATAATAATAATGATAATGATATTGATTTCCACAGCACCGTCGCGGCGACACATCGACACTTAATTCTGCGCATTTCAGAGCCTGTGTTGTCTAGCATAAACAGGATTCATATGAATTCACGACCTTTTAGACTTGGCCCGAATTTGCGACCTTTTGGACTTGGACCGAATCCGCTCTTTGGTTGGTTTAGAACTGATAAATTCCGTTTCCTCAATAAATTTTTGAAAGAATTTGAATTCAATCTACTACTATAAGTGAACTTCTTGGGACATGAAATTTGCGTTTTTTTTAAAATATCTTTCTTTCCATCCCAAATCATTCAAGACCCATCAAACCTAAACCCTGATTCCCCCATCAAGTTTACACACAACTAAACAAAAGCCGCAAAATCAAGCTAGCAATCAACAAAAACACCAACAGAAAAAAGAAAGAAATGTCGAGATTTGCCCCAATACCTTGGAGACGATCTTGAACTCGAAGCTGGAGGAATGGGACGGCAGCAGGCGCGCGAGCAAGCCGCGAGCAGCGGACTCCTGAACGGCCGCTGGGCCACGCTCGCGCTCGTGGATGTCTAGGAGGCGAGACAGGTGGGACGCGGAGCAGAGCGAGAGGAGGAGGAGGAATAAGAAGAAGAAGAAGATGGGCGTGGAGGTGGGAATCGCCATTGTAGACGACGATGAAGAGCGAGTGAAGAGAGTGAGGGTTAGGGTTGAGTATAAAGCAAGCCATTGGAGAGATTCCAAAGGGGAAGTGGGGTTTCTGTGAGAGTCCAGACAAAATTGTAAAAGGCCGGCCAAGAGAATTAGAAAACGCTACGATTTTTGTTTGATTTTGATGTTTTTAAAATTGATTGATTAATTATCCCTTACTTTTTCACCGTTTCTACACTTTAATACCTTATTAACTCTTTTCTTTTTTTGGTAAATTGTTGGAAAAAAAACGGCCCCGGACAGCACGGCTATTCTCTTTTCCGGAAGTCATCTAGACCGTATGAACGATCTTTGTAACACCCTAGTTCATTTATACCAATTCTAATTCAAGTATTTCTTTATTTATGGTATTTTCCTGATTATTTGTGTTTTGGGTGCGAATAGTGTATTTGACATTTGTATTTGCATCCGACCCGGCCCGCTTGCTGGAAACCTGTCTTGATTCCTGTTTATGATTTATCCCGACTTATTATAAGGATCCGTGCACTTTCATGTTGTTTATTTTGCATACTTGCATTATATCAAGCATCTGCATTTTTTTATATAACATTTAAAATCGCATAAAATATTTTAAAAATGTCTAGCATGGCCTGCATGATACCCCTAGTCCCGTCGTAGCATCCGCGCACCTTGTTCTCATCCCGTTCAGTGTAACGGACATATTTGGATGGCTACGTGCACGTGCGTACATCCGTTCTTGAGGGTATGCATTTTCATTACCCAGATATCATGTTTTAGTGTTGGTCGACACGTATATTTTCCGTATTTTAAAACTGAATTTTTTGACCCGATCCGGACATGTTTTTGACTATTTTTGTATTTAGCCTAAAACTCAAATTTCTTAATATTTATTCCAATAAGATTTCACTGTTAATTATATATATATAATCTTTCACAAGATAATCCTTTAAAAAGGTTTTTTTTAATTAAAAAAGTCACTCACAGATCTCTCTCTCTCTCTTTCTTTCTCTCTCTCTCTCCCTTTCTCTCTCCCCTTGCGATTACTGTACACTCCTCGAGTCGCGTCACCTCCCTTCTCTCGCTTACACTCACCTCCCTCTTCTATTTAAACCCGAGCCTCGCCACGACAAACCCACTGCCGCTCACGTAAACCCTAACCCTAACTCCTCTGCCTCCTCAACCCTCATCGCTCACCTCTCTCGTCTCCCTCTCCTCTTCACCTTACCTTCTCCCCTACTCCAACCACTACCTCCGTCATCTTCACGACGACGAGAACCCGCCTCACCCATTCTCGTCGCCAGCCTTGTCTCCGCCGCCTTCCCTCTCCTCGACCTCGCCTTCCCTCTCATCTCCTTCCCTTCTCCTCTCCTCTACGACCCCGACGCATCCCCAAGAACCCATGAAACCTTAGCAGCCCGGCCTCACCTGCACACTTCGCGCGGCGATCCCTTGCTATCGCATCAACACCTTCGCAACCACCTCCTCGCCTTCTCCCAAACACAAGCACCAACCCCAGTGCAGCCCCTCTCTTCTTCTCCTTCTTCTTCTTTCTTTTTTCTTTCTTGGTCTTGGTTCTTTTTCCGGTGATCACCAGCTGGAGCCGTGCTCGTCGCTGCCAATCCAGGCGATCCAGTGAACGTCCCTTACCTGCGTGGTTACCCTCTTGCCTTGCCTGGACCCGTCCCGCGTGCCGTGTGTGCGTTGCAACGATTACTCGACGTCGGACGTGCCGAACGCACCCGCCATGTGATCCAATCGAAGCAAGTTTATCTTGCTACATGCTATGATACATATATTGCATCTATAAGAATAGAAATATTACCTGTTTATTTCATTATGCATCCATATTACAATTTTACAGTTTTTCGATACCCGTATGCATCCATACCGTTATTTACATATCTAGTCGCATGCAAGTTTATCTTGCTGCATGCTATAATACTTATCTTGCATCTATATGAATAAAAATATTACATGTTGATTGAATTGTACATCCATATTAAGTTTTACCGTTTCTCGGATACCCGTATGCATCCATATCATTTAATATTCATGTAGCCGCATTTATAGATCATATTAATTCATGTTATTGTTGTAGTAACACTCCATGCTTAATAATGTGCACCCCACTTAGTCTTAGAGCTGTAAATGTAACTCATGATCGATATTTTTGTATCCATACCATTAATTATATACCTAATTGCATACCATATTGCATTAACTCATATTATTATTACATCAGTACCCCCTGCTTGATAATGTGCATCCTACATAGTCATGATGTAATCCCTGATAGATATTTGTGCATCCATGCTTTCACTGTACATCCGTACCTCTATCGTGATTCGATACTTGCTACATTTTACTGTTAGGGCACCCACTTAATACATGTGCACTGCTTGACATGACCTGATACACCATTACTTGACATGTTACCTGATCCTGTTTCTAATGCCGACAATCCTGACATGTTGTCCCGATGGATATATCCTGTTGTCTGTATAGACAGACCTGTTCCTGCTTGATTCTGTGTTGGCATTAGCTTCAGATTTATCAATACCCGACTTGAACACATAACTTGGGGGTAAGGGGGAATCAAGAATGTAACTGAACGTAACTCAAAGGGCTATTACATAATGTTACCGTGGTCCCGTGGGGAATGAACGAGACATAGACTCATGGTCTATCATATCTTGTTACCGTGGTCCCGTGGGGAATGAACGGGGTATAGACCGATGGGTTACGATGAGAATTACATTAATTGATTTCGAAGACTTTAGAATAGATAACCCAGTAGTATAGTTTAGATTACTCACTGCACTTCACCTGCACGTATACACTTCACTGTTTTATATCCATGTTTACTGGTTATATTCATGTTATTGTCTATACTCATGCCTGCATATCTCGTATATCCTGTTCATTTATTATTGTTTGGCATTATGACGCACTGACGTCTGAGTTTTGCATGGCCCAGATCCTTTATTACTCTCGCAGGCCGACCAGGAGTACTTCAGTCAACAGGCCGAGCAGTGAGGACCTGTTAGTATTTTAGTTTAGTTTTCTTTCAGCACTTTCATTTTCTGATGTGAGCCCGTATTTTGGGACGTACTTTCCAGATGTTATTGTTATTTGGATCTTTTGCTTCCGCATATTATTTCTTGACTCGTTCATTCTGGCTTATGGACATGTACTAGATAATTTATTTTATTTTTACTATTCTTGATATCTTATAGACAGCCGTAATGTGACTGTGGAGGGATGCTTCCTAAGCACATGTAGCATGGTTGGCTCTATCACGTGCCGATCTTAGCGCACTCTGGGAAGCGGGGCGTGACAGGGTTTGTTTGGTATCAGAGCCATAGGATGTAGATTAATCGGGTTTGATTCTTTTTGTGGTTGAGTATTGGACCCAATACATGAGTCAGAAAACCTGTAATTAGGAACATGTCCTGCCACATTGTTATCGTGATTCTTGAATCATATCTTTCTCTTGACCCTTTTCTTGACGATATGCAAACAACTTTGCATCTCGGCTTGAAACCTTTTGGTTCCCTATTGTTTCTCCCTGTTCCTTTAATTCTGATACTAGGATTTGGGCGACTTGAGTGGAGTTATGTGATTGTAACTATGTACCGCGGCATGGTTACAATGCGGTACTCTATTTAAGTAATTTGGAGTTCTAGTCTTGATTCATTTCCTTGTTTCATGGTCGTGATATTACCTTGCTTCTCTCAGTTTCATTGCTTACCAGTTCATGTTTTATCGCAAGCTTGAATCCTGTTTACCGTGCTTATCTTCTTCGGTGTTTGGCTTCAGGTGAAATCATTTCGGGTATCCTACTTGTTCATGTTTTCCTGCATTAGCATTATTCGATTCTGGTGCATCACATTGTTGATGTTGTCTTAGGAATGGATTTTCTCGGCACTTTCCACGCCCGCATTGATTGTTGGGCAAAAAAAGTGATTTTCCAGATTCCCGGACATCCGGAGTTTGTTTTTGCTGGAAGTAGCAGTTCTGTCAAGCCAGTCGAGTTTAGGGCTAGGCCGACAAACAGTGTTCTTTCGTCAATGGAAGTTGATAAGGAGGAAGCGCCAGCTATAGTTCGAGAGTTCATGGACGTGTTCGAGAATATCTCGGGTTTATCGCCAAAACGAGATGTGGAGTTCGCGATCGATCTTGTTTCTGGTGCAGCGCTAATCTCAAAAGCGTGCTATCCGATGGCACCAGTAGAGTTGGAAGAAGTCAAGAAGCAGGTTACCGAATTGTTAGAGAAGAGTTGGATTCGCAGCAGTAATTCACCTTGGAGAGCTCCAGTTCTTCTAGTCAAGAAGGAAAATGGCACAAGGAGGATGTGCATCGATTATCGAGAATTGAACCGGTTAACTATTAAGAACAAGTACCCGATCCCTCGCATTGGCGAATTATTCAAGCAACTTAGTGGCGTGAGGGTATTCTCGAAGCTAGATTTGTGATCTGGATATCATCAAGTTCGAGTTAAATCAGAGGATATTTGCAAAACTGAGTTCCGAACTCGATATGGACATTACGAGTATTTAGTGATGCCATTCGGAGTCACGAATGCACCGGCGATAATTATGGACTTGATGAACCGAATCTTTTGTAAGTTCACGGTAGCGCCCCGGCCGTCTAACAGACGCCAAATGCGGAACAAAAACTTTTAACGAACTGGCGCTATCGTGTACCGTAACCCGGATCTACCATTAAAGCTAAACTAACAAAATACAAATGGGTAGAAACGTTATACCGAATGATTCGAGTCCTTCGGTCTTCAACCATCATCCCACGCTTGTTGCGGCTGCACCGATCTCCTTGAACTCCGGTCTTCTCGTCCAGGTGGCACCATGTCGACGGATCTTTAAACGAGCTCCCGCCTCTGAACCGAGGCAACTCGATCGTCAAGTTTGCCAAAAGAGACGACCAAGATGAAGTAGAGAATGAGTAGAACACTTTGTCTTGTTACGTACAAGGCTATGGACGAACGGTTAATGAAGTTGCCTTTTGGATCGATACGAAATGAGAAATGAAGTATATCAATTTCCATGAACCAAAATCCTTAATCTTTTCAAACAACAACCATGATCTATGAGAGGGGGGAGGCCGGCCACTTATAGAGGGGAGGGGGGGTGAGTGCAGGAGAGGGGGGGTGACCACAAGCAAAATATCTAGTGTGAACACAAAGTATGAAAGCATTTAAAGCAAACCAATCATAATAAACCTAGTCACCTTGTCATTAATTGCACCATCAATGACCTAATGACTCATTAGCCTTGTCACCCTCACCAGAACCTTCTAGAACACTGACCCACCTCATCAAGAAAAGATAAATCCGCATTTAACCGAATGTCAAAATACGGCAGATAGAAAACTGGAAACTGGCAACTTCCAAAAGTGATCCTGAAACGAATTTCAGGATAACCCCGTATCAGTATAAACATACCCGCATTTGTATTACGACCGAATACAAATGCAACTGAGACAAAGATATTATATCTACACAGTATAATACTGGGTTCCGGCTTAAACCAAAGCCTACCAGTATTATCTGCCCGAAAAACGACACGTGCGAAAACGCACGTGCTTTTTCCGAACCCTGCCATATCACCATACGGCCTCTACAATGTTTCGCCCGAACTTGGGAAAGTGTCTGTGGGGGACTCTAATGACTCATCAACACACTGGCACTGGGTATAACCACTAGCACGTCAGAGGTACAAGCTGCACGTAACGTTTTGCCTATGTATTGATTGGAAGGAAAGCTGACGAGCGAACTCATCTATAAACCCTACTGAGCCTGACAGTGACAATGTATATACAGTCCGGTCCACTCGTCTAAAGAGTATCACATATCGAGTCTAGGGGGGTGGATAAAGTCAGACCCCTAATAACGCGATAAATCGTGTCGGCATGAAGCCCATCACTACCTGAGAAACCACTGATCCAAATCAGTAATTCTCCACTAACTCGGCCGAGAATTCCTAGTGATGGCCACCCGTGCACCGCGCGACATCAACCCCCAAATACCAGGAGAGACGAATCCCCGACGATCCGCTCACTTGCCTCCAATGTGGCTCGGGACTGTACCCAAAAAAGACCTGTTTGCACGACTCCTTTGAGCCGTGGTAGGGTAGAAATCAAAGCACAGTGGGAACTCACACGAGACAAATGACGATCTCAGGTCGATGAACTAACCTGTACACATGTCACCAGGGAATTGCTATCTGACAATATGTATAATACCAACTAGCAGATTCCCGGCGAGTCCTGTCCGGTGTACTCATAACTCAATGAGCACCTGTATACATCTTAGGTGATCAAACTGACACCAGTGGCTTGTGAGACCGGCCACCGCCCCTCGTCGGGGTCTCGACTGTATACACTAGTCTACTGTGGAGTATCGATGCCCTGTCTCGAAAACTCCCACGACTAGGGACACTTTAAGGATGTGCTTATAGACCCCAGCTCCCACGTATATGATCACCATCATACTGCTGGCTGTCAAGCAGAATCCTATGGGCTCTATCAATCATGCAATAGCATGTATACGATGATAAAGACAAACCAGATAGCATACTATCATCTCGAGCAAGACTGTCATATCGGTATAGGTCCTGCCTCAATCATTGCAATCACGTACCTACGATCCAATAATTGACTTTGAGGGCACTATCTCCAACATCTTTTCACCGTTCTTGGACCAGTTTATAGCGGTATTCATCGATGATATTCTGGTCTACACGAGGAGCCTGGAAGAGCAAGCAGAACACTTGAAGATCGCACTGCAGACATTGAGGCAAGAAAGATTATATGCAAAGATGAGCAAGTGCGAGTTTTGGCTTGAAGAAGTGAAGTTTTTGGGGCATGTCGTATCCGGAGATGGAATCGCCGTTGATCCTGAGAAGATTGCAGCAATTCAAGTTTGGCCAATTCCGAAGAACGTAGCAGAGATCAGAAGTTTTCTTGGACTTGCTGGATATTACAGAAGGTTCGTGGAGAATTTTTCTCGCTTAGCTGAGCCTTTGACCAAGCTTACGCGTAAGGAAGTACCGTTCGTATGGACGGATAATTGTGCGTCAGGTTTTGAGGCGTTGAAGCAGAGATTGATAACCGCTCCTATTTTGACCGTACCAGACAGTTCCGGAGGATTGGTGATTCACAGCGACGCATCTGGAAAAGGTTTGGGATGTGTTTTGATGCAGCATGGGAAAGTTATTGCTTACGCATCGAGGCAGTTGAAGACCCATGAGAAGAATTACCCAACTCATGATTTGGAGCTTGCAGCAGTGATTTTCGCTTTGAAGATTTAGAGACACTACTTATTGGGCGAAAGGGTCGAAGTATTCACCGATCACAAAAGCCTAAAGTATGTGTTCATACAGAAAGAGCATAACATGAGGCAACGTAGATGGTTGGAGCTGATGGCTGACTACGATCTTGATCTTAAGTATCATCCGGGGAAAGTCAATGTAGTGCCGGATGCGCTTAGTCGGTTGCCAACAATTCGGATGTTGACTACACAGAAGGAGCTTATCGAAGATTTTCGGAGATTCGAGTTGGAGATCGTGCTACCGCATTCTTCGGGACAGTTGATGCAGCTGCAAGTATAGTCGTCGTTGATCGAGAATATTAAAGCAGCACAGTCACATAACCCAAGATTGCAGAAGTTTCGAGAACAGGTTGAAGCGGGACTTCGAACGGACTTGTTGATTCATGAATATGGTTCATTGCGATTGGTAGGCGTTTGTGTTGGGGTAAAAATTTACACCCCGGTTGACTAAGTCAAAATCAAAGTCAACCCCAAGCCAGGTGGGCCCAAGCCCAGGTCAAGCGGGCCCATGCCCAAGTCGAGCCCGCAGCCAGCCTCCCCATGCCAACAACAAAATCATGTAATAAATAATTTTTATGTAATTTTTTATACATGAATGTATGCAAAATGGGCATAAAGCCAATATTTTGTAAGCCCATGGCTTATGTGCAAAAATGAAATGGCACATGAGCCATGGGATAGGCAAAATGCCATTTTGTGAAGCCCAAGGGGCTATATGTGAATATGTAAGCCTAAAAAAGGCAAAATGATGATGAATAAAAGAACACTTTTTCATTCCCCAAAAAAACTAGGGTTCTTTGTGCCTCCTGCTCCTTCTCCAAGGTTCTAAACCTTCTCAATTCTTTTGAATTAAATCAAGAGTTTTACTTTTTCTTTTCCAAAACTAAGTAGTTTTCCACCACAAAACCCACAAAAGGGAACTCAGATCTCCCATTAGATCTCAGAAAGGAGAGATTTTTAGATCTCACATCTCTTGATCATCAAGATCCAGCCAACAGAGGAGGAAGAGGAAGAATCCCTTTCATCAACCAAAACATTTTAGGAGTTTAACTCCATATATTTACATAGATATATATATAATAATAATAAATATCTCCTTTCTGAAGCATAGCTTCTGATTCTGGGACTAAAAGTCCCTTTGTCTCGCCAGCGCCCAGCGCTCGAGCGCAAAACGCCCACGTGCCGACACGTGGCGCGCTTGTGCTCAGGCACACTGCGCTCGAGCGCAAAGCGCTCACGTGCTGACACGTGGCGCGCTTGCGCTCAGGCGCACTGCGCTCGAGCGCACTGCGCTCGAGCGCAAAGCGCCCATATGCCGACACGTGGCGAGCTTGCGCTCAGGCGCACTGCGCTCGAGCGCAAAGCGCCCACGTACCGACACGTGGCGCGCTTGCGCTCAGGCGCACTGCGCTCGAGCGCAAAGCGCCCACGTACCGACACGTGGCGCGCTTGTGCTCAGGCGCACTGCGCTCGAGCGCAAAGCGCCTACATGCCGACACGTGGCGTGCTGCGCTCGAGCGCACTGCGCTCGAGCGCGAAGCGCCCACGTGCCGACACGTGGCGCACTTGCGCTCAAGCGCACTGCGCTCAAGCGCAAAACGCCCACGTGCCGACACGTGGCGCGCTTGCGTCTGAGCGCACAGCACTTAAACGCACAGCGCTCAAGGCGCTGGCCCCACGCATCCTTTGGATGCCTTTTCCCCCTCTTTCCTTTATATATATATACATATATACATATATATATACACACATATGTATAAATATTTACACACACACATACTCCGTGACACTGTCCCTGTTAGAAAAAATTTCTAATGGGGCGCTGCCCCGCACCCCGCAAGGGGGCTGCTAGCCCCCTTGACCCCCAGCCCGCTATCCGGGTAGCGGGACCCCCGTAAAAACTCTGCGTGGCTCCCGATATATCCAAAACCCCTTTCAAAACAAAACACACGTACACTGCACATTGAGTTCGCATGACCAGTTTAACCCGTTAATCGGAGGTTCCCTCGCCCCAAAGGCGAGGGGTAATTAACGGCAGCTTAGTCCGCGGCTGCCGGAGTTTCGGATCCCCACAATCATTAAACCCCCGGCCTACCCTAGGCAGGGGGAATCTGTAGTACGCCTGGGAAGCGTGCGCGTATTCCCATCTCAATGGGGTGACGAAAAACACCCTACAGTTTGTGTGTGCCGAAAGAAGATATTCGCGAAGAAGTTATGAAGGAGGCACATATTTCCGCATATTCCGTACATCCAGGAGGCACGAAGATGTACCGTGATCTACGATAGCATTTCTGGTGGGAAGGCATGAAAAGGGAGATTACCCGCTTTGTAGCGAAGTGTTTGGTGTGTCAGCAAGTTAAGGCTGAACATCAAGGGGTAGATGGTTTATTTCAACCACTTCCGATTTCTCAATGGAAGTGGGAACATATAACCATGGATTTCGTGACAGCTTTGCAGCGGAGTCCAAAGGGCAACAGTGCAGTTTGGGTAATTGTCGATCGATTGACCAAGGTAGCTCATTTCATACCATTTCGAGTTGGTCAATCAATGGAAGCGTTGCCGGAGCGGTACATGCAGGAGATTGTGAGATTGCATGGAGTACCTGTAAGCATCGTTTCTGATCTGATACCCAATTCTTATCGCACTTCTGGAGGAGTTTACAGGAAAGTTTGGGGACGCGATTGAAGTTTAGCACTGCTTATCATCCCCAGACAGATGGCCAGTCAGAGAGAACGATCCAAACTCTCGAAGACATGTTGAGAGCTCGCATGTTAGACTTCAAGGGTTCATGGGAGGATCATCTACACTTGGTAGAGTTTTCTTACAATAATAGCTTTCAGGCGACTATTCAAATGACTCCATTCGAAGCGTTGTATGGTCGCAAGTGTCGCTCACCCGTTTGTTGGAACGATATTGAAGAACGAAGATTGTTGGGACCAGATTTGATCGTGCAAACCATGAAGAAAGTTAATACTATCCGGAATCACATGAAGGCAGCACAAGATTGGCAGAAGAGTTGGGCCGATATATCAAGAAGACCTCTAGAGTTCGCTGTTGGTGATCTAGTGTTCTTGAAGATATCACCGACTAGAGGAGTGATTTATTTTGGGAGTCGAGGCAAGCTTAGTCCTTGATTCGTATGGCCTTTCGAGATTATGGAGCGTGTAGGAGAAATGGCTTATCGATTGGCTTTACCATCATTTTTGGCGAATGTTCATGACGTGTTTCATGTATCTCAACTCCGTAAGTATGTTCGAGATGAAACACACGTGTTAGATCATTCGGAGCTGACTGTAAGAGATGATTTGACCTTTGAGGAACGACCGATGACGATTGTTGATCGAAGAGAAAAAGTCCTTAAGAACAAGGTTATCCCTCTCGTACTTATTCTTTGGGGAAATCGCTCGCACGGAGAATCGACATGGGAACGTGAAGACGAGATTCGACAGAAGTCTCCACACCTCTTCTTGTAACTTCATGTTTGTTATCTTTTCTTGTTTTGGGAATTTCGAGAACGAAATTCTTTTTGTAGTTGGGTATAATGTAACACCCTAGTTCATTTATACCAATTCTAATTCAAATATTTCTTTATTTATGGTATTTTCCTAATTATTTGTGTTTTAGGTGCGAATAGTGTATTTGACATCTGTATTTGCATCCGATCCGACCCGCTTACTGGAAACCTATCTTGATTCCTGTTTATGATTTATCCCGACTTGTTATAAGGATCCGTGCACTTTCATGTTGTTTATTTTGCATATTTGCATTATATCAAGCATCTGCATTTTTTTTATATAACATTTAAAGTCACATAAAATATTTTAAAAATGTCTAGCATGGCCTGCATGATACCCCTAGTCCCGTCGTAGCATCCGCACACCTTGTTCTCGTCCCGTTCAGTGTAACAGACCTGTTTGGATGGCTACGTGCACGTCTTACTCCTCTGCCTCCTCAACCCTCGTCGCTCACCTCTCTCGCCTCCCTCTCCTCTTCACCTTGTTGGATATAGTGCCCTCAAAGTCAATTATTGGATCGCAGGTACGCGATTGCAATGATTGAGGGATGACCTATACCGGTAGAACAGTCTTACTCAAGATGATAGTATACTATCTGGTTTGTCTTTATCATCATGTACAGCTTTAGGTGACATGATCACTATTACACGTTGATAGAGCCCTTAGGATTCTTACTTAACTACCAACAGTATGATGGCGATTATATACGTGAGAGTTGGGTAGTCTATAAGCACATCCTTAAAAGTGGTCCCTAGTCGTGGGAATTTCGAGACAGGGCATCGATACTCCGGAGTAGGCTAGTGTATACAGTCGAGACCCCGACGAGGGGCGGTGGCCGGTCTCACAAGCCATTGGTGTCAGTTGATTCACCTAAGATGTATACAGGTGCTCATTAGGTTATGAGTGCATCGGACAGGACTCGCCGGGAACATGCTAGTTGGTATTATACCTAGCGTCAGATAGCAGTTCCCTGGTGACATGTGTACAGGTTAGTTCATCGACCTGAGGTCGTCATTTGTCTCGTGTGAGTTCCCACTGTGCTTAGATTACTACCCTACCACGGCTCAAAGGAGTCGTGCAAACAGGTTTTAGTTGGGTACAGTCCCGAGCCACATAGAGGCAGTGAGCGGATCGGCAGAGGATTCGTCTCTCCCGGTATTGGGGGTGAGATCGCACTGTGTCTAGGAGAGCCATTACACAAAGTCCTTGGCCAAAGCAGGTGAGAATTACTGGTAGGTATTCCAGTAGTTTCTCAGGGTGTTCAGGGCTACCCTCCGACACGACTTATACAGCTTTTGGGGGTCTGACGTTACCAGCCCCCTAGGCTCGATATGCGATGCTCATAGACGAACGGACCGGAATGTACAGATATTGTCACTGATAAGCTCAGTAGGGTTCCAGGATGAGTTCGCTTATCGGCTTCCCTTTCGGTCAATACATGGGCATCCGTTACGCACAGTTAGTGCCGTTGACGTGCTTGTGGTTAAACCCAATGCCAGGGTATTGACGAGTCTTTAGAGTCCCCCACAGATAGTTTCCCAAGTTCGGGCGAAACGTTGTAGAGGCCGTATGGTTTTATGGCAGGGTTCGAACATGCACGTGCACTTGTGCACGTGTCATGGTTCGGACAGATAATACTGGTGGGCTTTGGTTTAAGCCGGATCCAAGTATTATATCGAGTCGGAATATTTTAGTCTCATCGTATTCGTATTCAGTCGGAATACGGATACATGTATGTATATACAGGTGAGGGGTATTCTCGTAATCCGTTACGAGAATACTTTAGAAGATGCATTTCTTTCTGGGTTAATCATTTTGGTTTAAATGATTATTGGATTTGGAAAGTGTGACTCGTTTTTGGTGACTCATTAATTCTAGCATGTTCACTAATGACTCACGCTAATGAGTCATGTAGTGACTCATAATGAATTAATTGAGTTTGTTTTGGGTGAGATATTTTAGGGTTGAGTTGGAGATATTTTGGGATGATATTTTCTTTGTTTCTCCAACACAAAACCTCATATATATCACACACAAAATATTTGGACAGCCATCACAATTTTTAGTGCTTGGTTATTTTTGCTCACTGGAGTTTTCTTGAGCTCACACTCTCCAAACCATAGCATCTTCTTCAACCTCCACTCTTACCTTCTCATATGATGAGAACCAAAGAGGGTAATGAGACAAAATATTCTACTCTTTCTCTACTTCATCTTGGTCATCTCTTTTGGCAGACTTGATGTCCGAGTTGCCTCGGTATAGAGGCGGAAGCCTGTATAAAGAATTGATGACGTGGTGCCACCTCGTCGAGAAGATCGGAGTCGCAGTGAGGAGCGTGGGATGATGGCTAAAGACCGAAGGACACGGATCGATCGGTATAGCCTTTCTACCTCTTTACAGTTTGTTAGTTTAGCGTTAATGGCAAGATCCGGGTTCTAGTATGCGATTGCGCCAGTTGTAAAAGTTTTTGTTCCGCGTTTGGCCTCAGATTGAAGGCTGTGGCGCTACCGTAGACTTATATGGTATCAGAGCCACGCCATTAACCTTTACTAGCTTGTTCTAACATGTTTAAAATATCGATCGAACGAAATTTCCAAAACCGCGATTCCAATTTTAAAGTTTCTGTCGAAATTTTTTTGTCGTCTAATAATTATTTTGGGTATGTCAGAAAATCGAGCAGGCTTTTCTAAGACTACTGTAGAAATTTGGTCGACTGAACCTTCAAGACCACCGCGGAACCGCCGTACAAGCCTTGTATTGGCCGCGGTTCCGCCGCCGTTTTGAGGCAACAGTGCACCATTTTTCTTCTGGGTGTCTTTCATGTGGAATTGTGGTTTCTGGAATATTTTGTTTGGGCCTATATTTTGTTTAAGTACTGGAGTTGTATTTGGAGCCCACTTCGGGAAGTTTTGTTGATCGAAATTTTAAATGTGTTAGTTTACAGTACTTACATTATATCTCCGACCGTGAATGTCATTCGAGCGGTAAATCGTGTCTAATTGCTATAGTCCTTTTAGACGGGTTTGCGAACGTGACATTCGTGTTGATGTTCTGTGTTGTGCTGTGATGTTACGGATTTGTCGTGGTGGATAGCTGTGTGCAATGGTAGTGCAGTTTGGATTTATTTGTATATTTGATATTGCGGGGCGAGCGTCTAACATGTGGACTGCCGTCACTGTCAGTTTGTATATTATTCTTTTGGGGCACGACCGGGTTGAGGTCGATGTACCCGTTGTACATATTTTCATTTCTGTACTAGGTTTACCCTACGACGGAGTGCACAGATAGCCGGATTCTGGAGGGCAATGGGTCCGCATCTCATGGCTTTGAGAGGGAGGTGACCTCACTCTAGGATTGGCAGGCTATTCGCCGCACTCGTAGGGGGTACAGGTTGACCCAAGGCGGGGTGCTCAAGTTACCGGATTCCGTGAAGTGCCGGGTGGTTCATTCACTTTGCTGTAAGGGGGCTGTCCCGCTTCTGGTTTTGGCGGGTAACTTGCCGCACTCGTAGGGGTCTAGGTTTCATTGCACAGGCTATCCACACGACCAGGGGAACGTCGGGTTTCAGTTGCGGCTCTGTGAAACCCGGGGATCCCAGATTATCTGTATTGTTCTGTGATGCTTATTACTTTTCTGTGATGTTGCATTTATCACACCTGGAGCGATTATTGTATATTAGTATATATACTAGTAGATGTTGTATATGTTTTACACCCGCGCTAGTCCAGTCCCCGCTCTGTCGTTAGTTAAGTAACCTGACGGGTGATGACGGGACCCAGTGACGAATGCGGATGGCATATACGTACATTTTATTTTCGTTCTTTTCTGGTGTGATTAATTGATGGGACTGCGTTGATTTTGATCAATGCAAGGAAAACAAACCTGTTTGACGTTGTTGGAACAGTTTTCAAAAAGTGTTATTACAAGGATGTTTTCTTTTGTTATGCACAATGATATTCAGTAGGAATATCCTGCACCTCATTCGACGAGGCAAGGGCCGAGATCCCTTCACCGGGAGTGACCCCTTGGGCAGAAGTTTGCGTCAGGGTAATAACTTCACTATAGTCGATTACTTGTTGCTTTGCATCGCGACATTCAGTTAGAATATCCTGCACCTCATTCCACGAGGAAAGAGCCGAGATCCCTTCACCGGGAGTGACCTCTTTAGAAAAGGTTTTCGCCACTATATTTTTATAAAAAGCTATCAGGTTCTTTCAGCGATATCAAGTTCGTTACGTTAAAGGTTTTTCGCCAAAAACCAGCCGTAGCCCTCCGTCATTTCAGTTGGGTATTCGGTAGTATTCAAGCTATGTATTTTGACCAATGCCAAGGCACAGTGTTTGGTAGCCGCTGGGTATTCATCTGTTGCATAGATAAATGAGTTGGTTTGGGATAGTCGTACTGCCATTTGGCCAACGTCAGGGGTATGTACGGGTGGGTTCAAATTAACAAGATAATGATGGGTAGAACTTGACATGTGACTTATGACATTTTGGCCAACGTCAAGGTCATAAGAGCATGGGGCAAAAATCCATATCGGGAGTTTCTAAAGAAACTGAAACTTACCAAGCATGCGCATACCTTCTGGAGTGTGATAACGTGAGTGGATTCCTTCACGTTATCATGCGATGAGAGTTGGATCCCGATTCCCACTGATAAGTTGGTTTACTCTTCGGATCATCCCGACTAATTCTTCTTTCAGGTTTGGGGGAGAATTTGACGAAACAGTAGGAGGTTTCCTGATTAGATAAAGTGATAACCATTCTGATCTAGGTTAGAGTGCACGCAGAGTGTTTCTTTTCTCTCTCTCTTTGGCAGCGACCTTTGACTGACCCTAGACTATGACTCAGTGACCAAGTTGACCGAACCTTCTTAAAATACTGGCTTTTGGATTGTCTGAGTTGCATACATCATTGCCGCTCCTTCTTTTACCCTTTGCATTTCTCCAGAACACCTCGTATTACTACGAACATCCACTTCCATTGGATAAATCCATCGTATGGTTATATACGAACTCGAAAGGACTTCTTCGAGGATGGATCCAGGTTCAGGAGAAATAGAATAAGGTTTTATTCAGTTGTCTTTTATCATCACCTTCTCTCAGGTTGCGAGGGCTCCTTGGTTTAGGAGAGTACACCTATTATGCTTATTGGATAGTCTTCTTCCAAACCATAGGCAGGTGCCGAAAGGTAGGGAATGAAGAAAACCAATTAGCCTAAGCAGGGTGTACAGAAGGTAATAAGTAAAGACAAAATAAAGGGATTAGAAAGAGGGCAAAGTAAATTGCGACTGCTATCATTCACGACTGTTTACCGCCGAAAGACGCGGATGAAGACGCGGCGGACGTCTTGCCTGAGTTTCGGGACAGATGCTAATTGGTGCCATCCGTCCACCTCTCCGAAGATGCTAAGTTGATTTATGACACCGTATATCGAAGGTTTAAACGGATGCGGCCGATGTAGCAGACTTCGTTAGATTCCCCCTCATTTGAGGGCTTTTTGATTGTGGGGACGCTCTTCCCTGCAGGCGCAAGCCCCTGCAGTTAATTACGCTACCGCATCGCGGTAACAACTTTCTCCTTCTCCAGAAGGTCACTTCGTGTCGTGTGTGTTTGTTTTGTTTTTGGTTGCCCGTGGATTGTATACGAAGACTAATTTATATTGTCGCCCGTAGGGCGTGGATTAGTCCAAATCCGTATCTTCTTAGATTTGGGTTTGGGGGTTGGGTTTAAGGATACGTTAGCCTCATTTGAGACTAAGATCAATTTAAACGTTAGTTAAGGATACGTTAGTCTAATTTCTAGACTAAGATCAACTTAACAGGATCGTTTAGATCCAACAAGAAAGCATTTGGCCTCTATTGTTTAGTTTATGGACATTGCGGTCGATTACCAGTTTAAGGACATGGTGGTCCAATGTTAGTTTAAGGACATCTCGGTCCAGGTTAAGGACATCGTAGTCCATGAGTTTAAGGACCCTACAGTCCAAGGTTAAGGACATCGTAGTCCGTGAGTTTAAGGACCCCACAGTCCGAGGTTAAAGACATCGTAGTCCGTGAGTTTAAGGACCCCACAGTCCAGTTTAAAGACGTCATAGTCTATGAAATGTATGGTTGTCGGGACCCGTTACCTCTCTGAAGACGTTGAAGGATTATAACGACAAATATCAGAGGAGTAAAGAGATGTACCCTCGAACCGGTGTGAGTTGGTTGAACGGTCTGTAGTCCGATTTGGGATTATGATCTGTTAAGTATTTATGAGCAGATAGGCTCAAGTAAATATAAGTTGAGGACTTATGGCCAAATATTGGGCTAAGTCCAATCAGGTTAAAATGTTTAACATTTTATTCTGGCTATTGAGCTTTTATTTGGGTTTGGTCCTTTTAATAATGCTGAGCATTAGATCTTGGCAAAAAAAAATCTTTTCTTTTGTCTTATGTTGAATGCAAAGCATTCATCAGAGCTCTGGCTCATTAAAGAAAAATTTGTGTTTTGTCAGCGCAACCTATGGTGCGCTAGGCGCTTTGCGTCAATGCAGTGCGCTTCTGCCACGTGGCGCACATGTAAGGGACAAGTGTTGCGCTCTGCGCTAGGCGCTAGATGATGAGCGCAGATGCCTGTTTGTGAGCGTTGAGCGCTGGTCCATGAGCGCATTGCGCTTTTAATTTAATGGCGCACACGTGAGTGACACGTGGTGCGCTTGGCACTGAGCGCCAGCCCATGAGCGCAGTGCGCTATTTCATAAGCGCAAAGCGCAAGTTGCATACGTGGTTAACACGTGACGCATTTTGGCTCTAAGCGCCAGTCCAAAGAGCGCAGAAGCGCTGTTCAAGAGTGCAAGGCACATTTCAATAGCGCAAAGCGCATTTGATCAATTTTTATGATCTGTGAACAAATTTATGTTCTTTTAAAAGAGACTTTGTCTCAAGATTCAAGAACAACAGTTCTTATTTTTGAAAGGTTTTGCCTTTATAGATCAATGATCTGTGAATGAAGTAAGTACTTCTTTGTTCTTATGATGAGATCTTTTGATATTTTTATAAAAGACCTTGGTTTTTGTAGATCTATGATCTTTTAAGAAGATAATTCTTCTTTTTATGAGATGATTTCATCTCTATGTTCATCATTCATGATCTTTACCTTGAAGAAAAGTCTTCTTTCAAGAGCTTGCTCTTCCTTCTTGTAATTTCTCAAAGTTTATAGGGGGGTTTCTCTATATCAGACTTGAAGTTTTGGGGCCTTTATATAGGGCAAGCTGATTTGTTAAATCAGTTAAAGAGATCTTTCTCTGATTGATTTGGGGATGTTTCCCCACCGTTGGATCTTTGATCATAGAGCTTCTGTTTTACAGAAGGCAATTTTCTTGTTTTTAACAAGATTGAGAAAATCTTTCCATACAGAATTTATTCTGTCTTTTGGTAATTTTTATTTACCATTGGATCATTGATCCAACGGTGCTCTGATTTACAGAGCACAATCTTGTTATTTAGAAAGATTTTGAGGAATCTTTCCTTAACAGAATTTAGTTTCTGATTAATTAATGATTTATCATTATTATTAGATCTTTGATCTGACGGTGGGAAGCTTTTAGGTTCCAACGCTAGCGCACCCGTGCTTTGCACGTGGTGCGCTGCTTAAAAGGCAGCACACATTGCGCTAGCGCACCTACGTTTGACGCGTGGTGCGCTGCCCAGAGCGCAGCGCAGCCTGCGCTAGCGCACCCGTGTCTGACACGTGGCGCGCAGCGTGTCTAGCGCTAGCGCACACATGGTGCACTGCCTAGGGTGCAGCGCACCTGGCGCTAGCGCATCCGTGTTTGACATTAGGCGCGCAACGCGCCTAGCGCTGGATCTGAATTGTTGCTTCAATTTTTGAATTTTGAATTTAGCTTTGCTCTGATTGGTGGAAATAGAAGCGTCGCTTCATTTCAAATCTCGGAATTTGAACAGAGCTTTGCTCTGATTGGGGAAACAAATGCCCCCCACCGTTGCGCTTACGTGGCCCATACGTGAGTGCGGTGGTGGTAGCATCTCAGCCGTTGGATCAACTTTTGGAAGTTGAAACGGCTCTCAATACCTATCAATAGGGCCTTTGGCCCTCTGCGATGATCATTGTTCATCTTCTTCTTGTTTTCTGAGATTCTCCCACAGAGCATAGCTCTCTTGTTCAAGGACTTTTTTAAGAGCCAAAACTCTGTTAGAATTTAGGTAAAGTTTAAAACTTTCAATAAATTAGGGTTTTACCCGTTAACAGAGCCTTGCTCTTCATGGATCTTTGATCTAAAGAAAACCTTTTTAGGGATTCAATAATAGAGCTTTGCTCTCTTCAGATCAAGAGCCTATAGATCTAAGGAGATCTTTTCTTGGGGTTTCTTAGCCCATGAACAGAGCTTTGCTCTTTTGAATCATGTTGATTTGTTAATCTTTGATGAAGAACTCTTAAGAGTTTGTTCATGGATCTTGAAGATCCTGAAATTTTTTAATTCATAAAAAATTAATCTTAGTTAATTCTTTTCTGATGGAATTTTCCATCATCATTACAGAGCTAGGCTTTTGACATTCTCGGGAAATCTCTTTAAATTCCTTTCATAATTGACTTTGACAGGTGTCATTCCTGTTTGTAGAGCATTGCTCTTGAGGAGTTTAACTCCTTGACCCGAAGGGTCGCTTATTAAATGAGATTCCCTTTTTAGGATTTCTCGCAAATTCGAATTTATTAGGTGTCATAATTAGAATTTGTTTTCTCCATGGGGATATCAAGAGTCGTTTATATTCCGGTGCCTGTTTTTCCTCATTACTAATCTTTTAATGATGTTTTTTTCAGGCACTATGGCTGTTCATTTATATAGTCTGAATGAGTTCATCTCTTATGAGGATATTCACGCGCAGGGCCGTTGCCAGAACCAAGAGTTTACCGATGCCCAATGTGCGGAGATTATTTATCGTCTGCATGCACGCGTCGGTTGGCTGCTTTCTCGCCGTTCCGCTCTCTTGAAAATCGTAGTTGGAGCAATTTGGAGAGCACTTCCTGGGTTTCACGAGGCCATACCGCTTAATGCGCTGGATGATGCCGAAGATAAGGTGCATTCGGTGTACCTGTCAGGGCTGATCTCGAAGAAGCGGCGAGATAACCTCATTGATATTCTGCATCAAACTTTCCAACAGACGACGATAATCGCTTGTTATCGAAGGGAGGGGGACATTGGCGAGGATCTCGACACTCGTGAGCGCGAGAGGATGCACATGAGAATGGTCAGAAAGGCCAGAAAGATTCTAGACGGCCTTACTCTCGAATTCCTCAATCCATGCCCTGGATCTGAGGTTTTACCATTGTAATCATTTTAATGATGTTTTCGTTTTCTGCTTTCATGATTGTAAGAACTTTTCGAAGTATGAATGGCAAATTCCTCATTTCAGCGTATTTTATTTTATGTACTAAATCTTTTGCACATGCATGAACGGGTATGCTTCGAACGCTTAACCAAATGCGAATCAAATGTTCTCCTTGTCGCTTTCTTCTCTTTTCTTTGTTGCCGGCATGTTACCCTAGTAAACATAGCCGGCAGATGATAGGGTGAGCATCTTGTTTTGGCTTCTTCTGGGGGTAGTGATGGTTTAGGAAGCAGGTTCAGATCTGCTGCCTAAGACTTTTCAACTTTATGAGCTGTGAGGGTCTCATAATTACTTTTCTCCCTACGAGCCGTGAGGATCTCATAGGTGTCTTTTCTCTCTAGGAGTCGTGAGGATTCCTAAGTGCGTTTTCCCTTATAAGTCGTAAGTATCTTATAAGAGAGTTTTCTTCCTTATGAGTCGAGAGGACCCGTAAGTGTTTAATGAGATTGACGTTATCCGCATTTCACGGCGTCATTGGATGACATATCTCCGAGGCGGGGTCCTGTAGATGACGTATTTCCGCGACGGGGTCATATGGATGACGTATTTCCGAAACGGGGTCATGTAGATGATATATTTCCGAGACGGGGTCATGTGAATGATGTATTTCCGTGACGGGGTCATATGGATGACGTATTTCCGAGACGGGGTCATTTGGATGACCTATTTTTGAGACGGGGTCATGTGGATGACGTATTTCCGTGACGGGGTCATATGGATGACGTATTTCCGCGACGGGGTCATGTGGATGACGTATTTCCACGATGGGGTCACGTGGATGATGTATTTCCGAGACGGGGTCATGTGGATGACGTATTTTTGAGACGGGGTCATGTGGATGACGTATTTCCGAGACGGGGTCATGTGGATGACGTATTTCTGAGATGGGATCATGGGGATGACGTATTTCCGAGACGGGGTCATGTGGATGACGTTTTTCTGCGACAGGGTCATGTGATGACGTATTTCCGAGACGGGGTTACGTGGATGACGTATTTCCGCGACGGGGTCATATGGATGACGTATTTCCGAGACGGGGTCATGTGGATGACGTATTTCCTAGCCGGGGTCATGTGGATGACGTATTTCCGAGCCGGGATCATGTGGATGACGTATTTCCGCGACGGGGTTATGTGGATGACGTATTTCTGTGACGGGGTCATTTGGATGACGTATTTCCGAGACGGGGTCATGTGGATGACGTATCTCCGAGACGGGGTCATGTGGATGACGTATCTCCGAGACGGGGTCATGTGGATGACGAATTTCCGAGACAGGGTCATGTGGATGACGTATTTCCGCGACAGGGTCATGTGGATGACGTCTTTCCGCGACAGGGTCATTTAGATGATGTATTTCCGAGACGGGGTCATATGGATGACATATTTCCGAGATGGGGTCATGTGGATGACGTATTTCCGCGACGGGGTCATTTGGATGACGTATTTCTGAGACGGGGTCATGTGGATGACGTATTTCCGAGCCGGGGTCATGTGGATGACGTATTTCCGAGACGGGGTCATTTGGATGACGTATTTCCGAGACAGGGTCATGTGGATGACGTGTTTCCACGACGGGGTCATGTGGATGACGTATTTCTGAGACGGGTCATGTAGATGACGTATTTCCGCGACGGGGTCATATGGATAACATATTTCCGAGCCAGGGTCATGTGGATGACGTATTTCCGCGACGGGGTCATGTGGATGACGTATTTCCGCGACGAGGTCATATGGATGACGTATCTCCGAGACAGGGTCATGTGGATGACGTATTTCCACGACGGGGTCATATGGATGACGTATTTCCGTGACGGGGTCATATGGATGACGTGTTTCCGCGACGGGGTCATTTGGATGACGTATTTCCGAGATGGGGTCATATGTATAACGTATTTCCGAGACGGGGTCATGTGGATGACGTATTTCCGAGACGGGATCATGTGGATGACGTATTTCTGCGACGGGGTCATTTGGATGACGTATTTCCGAGACGGGGTCATGTAGATGACGTATTTCCGCAACGGGGTTATGTGGATGACGTATCGTCCATCAAAATTTGGAGTAGGGGCTTTGCTGTAGCTCCAGGGTTGATTGCCGCGTCTGAATCCTGCTGGTATGGGGATGAACGCTGTTGATGATCTCTAGGCTATCCATGAACTGTCGAGATTTGGCTTCATTTTCTGATGGAGCCTGGGGAGGGAAGGTGTGATTCCTTCTTTGTTTGCGCCCCTGGATTGTGTACAGGAATTGATGTGATATCACCTGTAGGGCATAAATTTTATTTTTCTTTATTTCTTTCCGCGATGTTCTATCATTTCAGCTTTTATATCGCGAAGGTCGCGATTGCCCAATCATTTCGGTTATTTTTCGCGGCGCCCAATCATTTCGGCTATTTATTTTATTTTTACTCGCTGCTTTTTATTGCGAGTTGCCCAATCATTTCGGCTATTTTGCATGTATACATTTTTACTTGCTGATTTTTTTGCAAGTTGCCCCATCATTTCGGCTATTTCGTATGCATGTGTGGCTCGCTGGCTTCTTTGCTGCAAGCTTGGAGTTAGACACCGATTTCGGCATCAGCACCGCTACAACTGGAATATTGCTAGTAGCGAATCATCATTTGCCTCTGTTGATGTCGAACAAAGGTGGCTTAGCAAATAGGGTTAAGATCCTGTCGACTAAGGCTTTTGACTTCATGAGCCGTAAGGGTCTCATAAATGTATTTCTCCCCGCGAGTCGTGAGGATCTCGTAGGTGCGTTTTCTCCTTAGGAATTGTGAGGATTCCTAAGTACATGGTCTCTTATAAGTCGTAAGGATCTTACAAGAGTGCTTGCTCCTTATAAGTCGAGAGAACTTACAAGGGCTGTTCACTGTGCAAACATACCCCTAGTTACGGATGGGACTTTGTTAGGGAAATGTTTATTCGCACCCGTGGATTGTATACAAGGGTCAATATTGAGCCGCTTGTAGGGCAGTATTGGAGGTTGTGGTGGCTGCTTAAGAATAGGTTCAGATCCCTGTAGTTTAAGACTTTTGAATCTTATGAGCCGTGAGGGTCTCATAAGAGGGTTCTCTTTACGAGTCGTGAGGATCTCGCAAGTGTAATTTCTTCTTAGGAATCGTGGGGATCCCTGAGTGTGTTGCTCCTTTGTGAGTCGTAAGGATCTCACGCAGGTGGTTTCTCCTTACAAAGTCGAGAGGACCTTGCAAGTGTCTTTTAACGAGATTGCGCCCTTGCGGGTATTCACAAAACTCGCCGGTAGCCCTGCTGTTTTTACTCACAGAGCCCTTTCGGGTTTTCATCCGTGCCCTTTTCGCTTATGGACATACCGTTTTTTTCCTTTTTTTTTATTCTTTTCTCTTTTGTATCAGCCTTGGGATGCTGCAATCCACCGTAGTTTATCGACATCTCGGTTAACAGCTAGTTTTAGGACGTAGTGGTCCATTGTTAGTTTAAGGACGTTTCGGTCCGTTGTTAGTTTAAGGACGTTTCGGTCTGTTGTTAGTTTAAGGACGTTTCAGTCCGTTGTTAGTTTAAGGACGTTTTGGTCCGTCGTTAGTTTAAGGACGTTTCGGTCCGTCGTTAGTTTAAGGACGTTTCGGTCCGCTGTTAGTTTAAGGACGTCTCGGTCCGTTAGCCGGCTACTAATTATAGAGTTTGGGCTTAGGAAGATAGCGAGCGGACATATTCGTCGTCATCTATCATTGACCTAGGCCGTGACTCGTCAGACGTAGTATTTCTTTAGGAAGCGACCGTTTATTGGCCTGAAAGGTATTTCACCATGCATGTTCATGAGTAGATAGGCTCCACCCTAGTAGACCTTGTCTATGATATACGGGCCTTCATAGTTCGGCTCGAATTTCCCCCGTTTGGCACGATTGGGGATCATAGGTCTTTTGACCACTAGCATGAGTTCGCCTTGGCGGAATGTCCTCGGCCTAGTCAATCTTTCGTATGAGCGCGTCATCTTTGCTTTGTAAGCCTCCAGGTTTTGTTGCGCCATGAGCGGGGTTTCATCAAGGGCGTCGAGCTCTTCAAGCCGAAGGTGAGCATTCTTTTCGTCTGTTAGCTCATAGTGAACGGCCACTCATAGTGAGGGTAACTCTATCTTGAGGGGGAGTACCGCCTCCGTACCAAATACCAATGCGTACGGCGTCATGTTCGTGGCCGTTTTGAACGTAGTTCGATACGCCCAGAGAGCTTCATGCAGTCTCTCGTGCTAGTCCTTCTTATTTCGGGACACCGTCTTTTTCACGATCTTCGTCAAGGTCTTGTTAAAAGCCTCAGCTAGACCATTAGCTCGGGGATTATAGACTGAGGAGTATCTCCAGTCTATATTATGTTATTGTGCGAAGCGTCTGATCTTATGGCTTCTATAGGCTGGCCCGTTATCAGAGATAATCCGTCATGAAGTTCCAAACCGATAAATGACGTTCGTCTTGAAGAAATGGAGGATATTGTCTGTCTTCACTTCCCTCAGCGGTACTGCTTCTGCCCATTTGGAGAAGTAATCAGTTGTCGCCAAGATGAATCAATGTCCTCTAGACGATACTGGTTCGATGGGGCCGATTATGTCAGTCCCCTACATTTCGAATGGCCAGCTAGCTACCATTGGATGCAGTGGATTTGGATGCTGATGGATAAAGTCTCCGTGAATCTGGCACGCGTGGCACTGCTTCGCGTATTCGAGGCAGTCTTGGATCATCGTGGGCCAATAATAACCCATCCGTTTGATCTTCAGCTTCATCTTCGGCCCGACTTGGTGAGAACCGCAGAGTCCGTCGTGAGTTTCTTGGACGACTTTCTTTGCCTCTTCAGGTCCCAGGCATCTTAGCCACAGAGAATCAAATGATCTCTTATACAGAGTATCATTGACGAAAGCAAAAGACAGAGCTCGTTTCATGAGCTGATGTCTTGAAGACGCATCTTTAGGTGTTCGACGGGATTTGAAATAATCTATAAAGACTTCTCTCCAATCCGCAACCTTTTCCTGGTCTCTTATTTGCAGGGCTATTTGCTCTGTCGCTCCCTTTTCTTCGGACGACTCCGGAGATACTTCTGCCGGAGCAAGAACCCGACGGCTTTGCACAACGATCCTCACGTCATCGAGGTTTTCGTCAGCCAGTTCTTTAGCGAGCTTAGCTAATGCATCTGTTTTGCTATTTTCCGCGCGCGGTATGCTTTCCAGGGTGTAGGAAGGAATTTGGGTCAGCAGTTGCTGCACCCTCTCGTCGTACTTCACTAACTCTGGCTTGCACGTTTAGTAGTTGCCGTTTATTTGAATAACGACCAGCTGGGAGTCTCCGTATATGAGGAGGTTTTCAATTCCCATGTCGATAGCGATCTCAAGACCTGCTATCAAAGCTTCGTATTCGGCTTCATTGTTCGTCCTCGGCTCTGTCAAGGAGAAGGCGAAGCGCATTATCTCTCCTTGTGGAGTCACGAAGATGAGGCCTATCCCTGATTTGATTATGGGGGTGCTCTGTCTACGCTTCTTCATGGAAGACGCTCCATCAAAATAGAGTTCACATCGGGTATCATCCTCGTCGATCGTGTCAAACGTATGTTCGTCTGGCAATTCGCAGTTCAAAGGAGAATCGGCGGGTATCGGGTGCTCAGCGAGGAAGTCGGCAATGGCCTGGCCTTTCACTGCCTTAAGAGGCCGATAAGCTATCGAGAACTCCATCAAGAGCAAAGCCCACTTAGCGAGTCGTCCCGTTAATATGGCCTTCGACATCAAATATTTGAGAGGATCTATCTTCGATATGAGATGGACCTCATGTGCCAACGCATAGTGTCTGAACTTCGTTATTGCTTTCTGCCCCCAGGAGAACTCGACTCAGATAGTAGAGGGCTCTTTCCTTCCCTTGGTCGTTCTCTTGTGCCCATAATGCGCCTAAGGAACCTTCAAGGGCGGTTGTATAAAGAATAAGAGGCTTTCCTTTAACGGGAGCAGCCAGTACTGGCGGATTCTGCAGGTATTTCTTGATTTCGTCCAGTGCGCTTTGGCATTTGTGATCCCAGACGAACGGGGTTCCCTTCTTCATTAGGTGACTGTAGGGGAGGCACTTGCCGGAAAGATTGGTTATGAATCGCCGGATATATGCGAGCTTTCCTTGGAGAGACCGCAATTGCTTGAGAGTCTTTGGCGGAGGCATTTCCATAATCACCTTGATCTTTGACGGATCTATCTCGATGTCTCGGTGTCAGACGATGAATCCTAGGAATTTGCCCAAGGAAACTCCGAACGGGCATTTGAGAGGGTTCATTTCCAAGTTGTATTGCCGAAGGCGCTGAAACACGATCTTCAGATGCTCTAAATGTTCCTCGTATGATTTGCTTTTAACTACGAGGTCGTTGATATAGCATTCGACGATTTTATGTATGAGGTCGTTGAAAATCTTCGTCATGGCCCTCTGATAGGTGACACCGGCGTTCTTTAGACCGAAGGGCATCACCTTATAGCAGAATATGCCTAAAGGGGTCCGGAAAGCGGTGTGCTTCTGGTCCTCAGGATGCATCTTTATCTGATTGTATCCTGACGAGCCGTCCATGAAGGAGAAAACTTCATGAGTGGACGTGTTATCTATCATCAGCTCAGTGACTGGTACTGGGAATTCGTCCTTCGGGCAAGCTTTATTGAGATCCCGAAAGTCCACACATATGCGCACCGTCCCATTCTTCTTCATCACTGGGACGATATTGGCGATCCAGTCAGGATATTGAACCTCTTGGATAAAACCGGAGTCGATTAGCTTCTTGACTTCGGCGTTGATGCTCATCTCAAGCTCGAGCCGCATTCTTCTCGGCGCTTGTTTGATCGGCTTGACGTCCGGGGATATCGCCAATTTGTGCACAGCAATCTCTGGATCTAATCCTGACATTTCGGAATAGTTCCATGCGAAGCAATCTTTATGCTGCATGAGCACGTCTTTTAGTGTAGCCACCATTTCTTCAGACAACAGCTCACTGACGAACGTCGGCCGCGGGTCACTTGCTGTCCCCAAATCGATTTTCTTGAGGTTATCTACAGTAGTATGTATTCTATCTTCCAGCTCTTTTGGTGCCGATGGAAATTCTGAGATTACCTCGTCATCATCGTTGTCGAAGCACCGGGGGAGGTCATCCATATTCTCGGGCTCTTCTTCTGACAACATTATCATATGACAAGTACGAGCTCGCTTCCATGACCGATGTTGATCTGGTTCTACTCTCCCGGCTTTGGGTTCATGTTTCGTCGGCGGGGTTACCCTCCATCTGCTGGATAGAGCGAACCTGCCTTGTTGATACTGGTCTTCTACCCAGTTTATAAATGTGAAGCAGTCTTCGAGAGGATGTCCTATTGCCCTGTGATAGGAGCAATAGTCCGGATGAGAGACTTCGCCTGCTTTCTCGGGGTGCTTGGACTCCGGGAGGACAATCATTTGATGTTTTATGACAAAATCGAATATCTTCTTTGTCTTGTCTTGGGGAAAAGAATATGCTCGACTCATCTATTTTATAAGAGACGAATCCGGACTGCTCGATTCCTGATCGCGTGGCTTCTTGGACCCACTTTGTCGTTGTCGAATGCCTTTTCCGTTCTTTGGTTTGTTTCTGCCCCTTCGTCGGGCCTTTTGTACGACGGGTTCACAAGGAGGAGAATTTTCATTTTTCGCAGCCTGTTGAAGGAGGCGTTGCGTCCTGGCTTTCTCGTAGATGGCCATTTCACGATTATGGTCGTCTTGAACCTTTTGACCTGCTTCCCTTATAAGCTTTACCATTTGTTCTTCGAACGACGGACTGGGCATTTTCACGGCGGGAGCTCTTTTTGGTTCAGGGTTAGTATCTTCCCACGGAGCGTCTCCTTCCTCATCGAAGTCATGTATGACGTAGCAGTCGTGGAGTAGCTCCCGTTTCTTGGATTGAACATACCCAAGCCCGTTCGTTTCCATTCTCCCGTTATGCAACTTTCGTTGAGTTTCGAGAACGTTCCAGATCCTGTTATAGAACCGTGCTTGTCGCGCAGTTTGCTTAAGGGGTACACCTTGGCGTCTCAAGAGTCTCCTTAGTCCGTCTGTGTAATATCTGGGCAAACGGATGGGCTGGAACCTGTCAAGTGTAGAATCTACACCATGCCAGATTTCTTTTTCCACTTTGGTTTCCCCGGATCGGTAGAATAGGATCGCCTTTTCATCTTTTCGCGTGGGAAGGACGTAGAATGTCTGCAGTTCTTCCACACTAGAGGTACCAAGTGCATCTAGTTCTTTAAGATGCTTGGGCGGAACCATGGCAACTTGCAAACTTTGATCTTCATCGGCGAAGGTTTGTATTGATGGCCGAGCAGAGAATATGGCATTGACCTCATCTTCCGAGTCGCTGCCGAAGATCAACATAGGAGTGGACGGTCCCGGCTTGTTGTAGTGGGGAGGCCCTGAATAGACTATCTCTTCTTCCTCTTTGGTATCACTCCCGAAGACCAGAATGGTGGTGATAGGTTTGTTCTTCGGTTTGTGACATCTTTCTGTGTCTTCAAAGTCTGGTAAGAAATATTTTGCATCTTCGTACTTTCGGACTTCGTTCACGGAGAATGGGTTCAGCTCTCCTGTTACGGTATACTCCAGACCATCTTTGAAATACTTCATACACTGATGTTGTGTAGAAGGGATGATGTTGTACTCGTGTAACCAGGGCCGGCCGAGCAAAGCATTATAGCATGTCTTGGCGTCAATGACGTGAAACTTAATGTCCGTGACAAGCAGCCCAAAGCGCAGTGTCAATATTACAGACCCAAGTGTCCGTAATGACTGGGAGTCAAATCCGGAGATGGTGATTTTATCGCGAGCGAGGTGTTGAACACTCATGCAGATTTCCTTCAACACTCTTACATTGAGGAGGTTAACAGAGGACCCATTGTCGACCAGGATTTTGCCTATTTTGATATCATGATAGTATCCGGAGACATATAGGGGACGGTTATGCTCACACGTCCCGAGGAGAAGATCTTCATCGCCGAAAGTGATATCGGCTGTGTGCACTTCTTCCAACTCGTCCTTCATCTTTTCTTCAGCGAGGAAAGCTTGGAATTGTTCAGGATCTTGTAACGCTTCGATCAGCGAATCTCTCGCCTCTTTGGATAGCAGAAAGGCGTCGAGAATACTGAGCTGCGAGGGTATCTTCCTCAAGTGTGCGAGAACGTTGTAGTCCACCTTATTTTTCTTTGGCTGGTTCTTGACTGTCAGCTTTTCGACGGCTTGTTCATCAAGGATGATATTCTCAGGGACCTTTTATTTCCCTTTATCTCTTCTATTTGACCCACTGTTCGAGGGCCCAAGATTCTTTTCGGGCAGCGTACGATTGCGCAGTTGAATATTTTCACAGTTCTTCGGTTCTTCCTCTTTTCCCGACGTGGATTCTTTGAAGAGAGGGCCGAGAGTCATTTCTTCGTCAGAGTCGCTCCCGAAGGTGAGAACTTACGGTCCCCTAGTGTTGACCATGCGACAATTGCCGATAGTTCTTTTACGCTCCTCGGTCGTACTTCTTTGTTCCCGACGAGTTTTGCGTTCCATCCGCTTGAAATGTTGCCGGTGAGCAACATATCCCTGCCACCATCTTTTAAAAGCGTTGCACTCTTCGGTAGGGTGCGCAATCTTTCAATGATATAAGTAGTAGTTAGGATGTGTTTCCGCTTCACCAAGAATATTTCCTGCGGAGGGTGGCAGCTTCATTCCCATCGATATGGCTTTAGCGAACCTTTTCCTTGTCTTGAACCTGTTTTTATTTGCGACGAATGTACTTTGATCTGGCGGGAGTGTTTCAACCCATTCGTCTAATCGTCGGCGTTTGGCCTTTTCAAATATGACCATCTCACGCTCTCGAGCAGCTTTGCTTTTAAGAAGAGCTTCGTTCAGGAATGCATCAATCGTTTCGTCTGATGGCCCTAGAAATTCTGGTTTAGGATTTGCCCCCAGTTTCTCGGTGCAAGGAGCTTCTTCATTGTCTATCGACGAGTGAGAGATCACATGGCAACTTGCCACGTAATCTTCAGATTCATCGGTGGAGTCTTCTTCATTATCGTCATCTCCGTGCTCAAGGACGTGGCGGAGAAACTCTTGAAGTGTGACTGGAGTCCGCGCCTTCTGGTTATACTCTTCCAGCGCGTCAATCTGCTTTTGCAGGTCCGTACGCTTGTCACCAGGCTTCACGGGTTTCTTGGATTTCTTCTTCCTTTTCGAAGATTTCGACGGCTGGGTATGAGTGCTTTGGCTATCACCACCGATTTTTGGAGTTGGACGCGGTTTTAACATTCCTTCGATGATCTCGGGTTCGAGTGGATTTTTCCACCTGATCGCCGGGGATGTTTGGAGATCTTTCAGCATTCTTTTCATCTTGGCTGAAAGGGCGACCTCCCATGGAGCCTTTTCTACGAAAGAGCACGATGCCCCCGGTGTATCCGTCTTCTTGGGAGTGTGTGGCCGAGGCGGGTTCACCTTCCAATTCTCGGATAATACGAATTTTCCCTGCTGGTACTGATCTTCTATCCAGCTTTTGAAGATATAACAATCCTCGATCGGGTGGCCCAACATTCGGTGGTAAGAGCAATAGTTAGGATTGCTAATGTAGCCTGGTTGCGCTGGGCGTCTTGGCTCCGGCAGATTGATGAGCCTGTTGCGTAGTGCAAGCTTGAATAACCTCTTCGTCTTGTCTCGAGGGAATGAGTAAGGGCATCTCATTTTATTTTCGAGGGATCGAGTTCTATTATTTTGGCGATCAACTGGTCTTAGACCACTGGGCTGCTGTTGAGCGTTGGCGACGACGGTCGTTTTCCCCTTTCCCTTCTCGTTCCGCGGCTCCAGCTTTGGAGGAGACGGTCTATGACCCATCTGGTCCATTTGGGCCAGTTTGTCGATCAAGGCCTGGAAAGTAGTCGGTTTGAAGAACATCATGAACTGGGAAATAGTTGCATTAGGGTCCAAAGTGCTCACGAACATGCCTACCGCCGGCGCCTCTTCGATGCGCTGTTCGCATTTCGACCACAGATTCCGCCATCGTATTGCGTATTGAACCCATGTCTCTCCAGATTTCACCCTGGCATTAATCAATGCCGTTATTGGGGTGCGTTCACTAGCACTCGCGAATCGCTGGGTGAATAATAGCTCCATTTCTGCGAAAGTCTTGACGGAGTCATTTGGAAGTTCAGAGTACCATTCGAACGCTGTCTCCGACAAGCTGCCAACAAATTGACGGAGCAAAAGTTTATCATCACCCCCGGTGTTGCCGCAAAGAGCCCTGAACTGGGCGACATGCTGGTAGGGATTGCCCATCCCTTTGTATACATGAAATTTAGGGATCGTATATCCCGGTGGATACTTTATCTGGTCATACCAGCCTGGATATGGTCGCCCAGTTTTAACGACTTGGCCGGCCGCTTCATTCGCCTGGTGAGCTCGTATTTGCTGAGCAATATAGTCATCCAGAGCGGCCTTGGAAATGGTTTCCTCTTTGGCTGCTGAAAGAGCCGGAGGAGGGTTCGATGTCTTCCCTCCGTCGTCTTCAATGATGATAGGAGGGTCTTCAGCAGGAGGTTCTGGTTGTAACATCATCCCGACCATGTCTTGGAAGAGAAGCGCCATTCGTTTTATATTAGCTGCTTGTTCTGCTGCTTCTCTATCCTTCTTTTCGAGGACTCAGCGGAGGAAGTCAGTATCGATTTCTTGTTCATGACGCTGTTCCGATGATGCCTCAGGGTTTTCTTTTGGCCCGGTGAGTGTGGCCATTTGCGCTAGCATTTCCTGAAGCTTCTGTTGCTGCTCCTGGGCTTTTGTCACGGATCGGGTGAGCGGTCGGTGACCTGTAGAAGCGCGGCTTTTCTCTTTTCTGGAAGCCATATAAACAGTATGCACGGTTCTGCCCCCAGACTTGGAGCGTTTGGGCTCAGCGTCTTTGTGGTCTGCCGTAGTTATAAGGGCTTTCTCTGGCCTCCTTCTCTTTTGAGTAGTTGAAGTCGAGGGGGCCGTTGCAGAGGGCACCCAGGTAGTTATCGTCCTTTATAGCTTGACAGGACGGTTCTCTTCCTGTTGAACATTCACCTTTTTCTGTCGGCGAGGGTAATCTTGATCAATCACCGACTTCTGGACCTGTCACCAGACTTTGTAGATTTTGGAGGATAGCTGCTGAGGGGGCTGTTCCGGCTTCACCTTCGGTGCATTGGAGGAGATCTTTTCAGTACGGCGGTAGGAGAGTTCCTCCGCACCTTGTTCAGCAATTCAAAGCTGTTCCCGGTTGGAACAGCAGCATTGACTTCCACCGTTGGGGCTGTTGGAGTTAGCCCAGAGGGGGAGTTGCCCCCAGCTTTCCTTACTCGGCACCAGTAGTGACGTCGAACGTGTCGGGCCGTTGGGATTGTTTCAGTTTGAGGGGTGACTTCATCATGCCCCCTGTTCTGGTGAGGCGCCGCTGGTACCAGTCTCTTGAAGACCGACATCCGTCGAGTAGCAGTGTCTAACCGGTCAAAGACAGACCTCTGGGCGGGGGAAGTAGCTTTAAGGACTTCGACTGGAGCGGGAGCCGGAACAGTCAGTCTTGTGAAGACCGACCCTTTGGCAGGAGGAGCCACCTTGACGAGTTCGGGAGCAGGGATGGCTATCCTTTTCGGAATAACCTTTTCTGGAATTGCAGGCTTCATCATGGGCCCACATGAACTTTGGTCCAAACTGGCGAAGACTGAGGCGCCGGAGCTGGACGACCCGTTGAGAGGGGTCACAGTAGGGGTAAGTCGATCGAAGACCGACTTCTTTGGGGCTTCTTGCGGCAACATCGGGGCATTGAAGCTCATGGGCAGGATCATAGTCCCAAAGAATAGTCCAGTGGTGGCCTGAGTTACTTGGTCCACCGGCATCGTGAACAGGGAGGCCGCTTGCGGCCCGTAAGCTATGCCACCAGATGAGGCGGAATGTGAGTTGCAGTTACAGCTGGAACACTCCACGGAAGTAGACGCCATTGATGTTTCGTTTTCTGCGCCAAGCAAGAAACCAAATCTTAGTACCTCGAACCCAAGGGCAACCATATCAAACCGCGATTCGTTCGCGAACGCGACATACGAAGTGTGGAGTGGAAAGAGGAAAAGGTCCCACCAGGCGTGCCAGAATCTGTTTACCGCCGAAAGACGCGGAAGAAGACGCGGCGGACGTCTTGCCTGAGTTTCGGGGCAGATACTAATTGGTGCTATCCGTCCACCTCTCCGAAGATGCCAAGTTGATTTATGACACCGTATATCGAAGGTTTAAACGGATGCGGCCGATGTAGCAGATTTCGTCAGATTCCCCCTCATTTGCGGGGTTTTTTGATTGTGGGGACGCTCTTCCTTGCAGGCGTAAGCCCCTGCAGTTAATTACGCTACCGCATCGCGGTAACAACTTTCTCCTTCTCCAGAAGGTCACTTCGTGTCGTGTGTGTTTGTTTTGTTTTTGGTTGCCCGTGGATTGTATACGGAGACTAATTTATGTTGTCGCCCGTAGGGCGTGGATTAGTCCAAATCCGTATATTCTTAGATTTGGGTTTGGGGGTTGGGTTTAAGGATACGTTAGCCTTATTTGAGACTAAGATCAACTTAAACGTTAGTTAAGGATACGTTAGTCTAATTTCTAGACTAAGATCAACTTAACAGGATCGTTTAGATCCAACAAGAAAGCATTTGGCCTCTATTGTTTAGTTTATGGACATTGCGGTCGATTACCAGTTTAAGGACATGGTGGTCTAATGTTAGTTTATGGACATCTCGGTCCAGGTTAAGGACATCGTAGTCCGTGAGTTTAAGGACCCCACAGTCCGAGGTTAAGGACATCGTAGTCCGTGAGTTTAAGGACCCCACAGTCCGAGGTTAATGACATCGTAGTCCGTGAGTTTAAGGACCCCACAGTCCAGTTTAAAGACGTCAAAGTCTATGAAATGTATGGTTGTCGGGACCCGTCACCTCTCTGAAGACATTGAAGGATTACAACGACAAATATCAGAGGAGTAAAGAGATGTACCCTCGAACCGGTGTGAGTTGGTTGAACGGTCCGTAGTCCGATTTGGGACTAAGATCTGTTAAGTATTCATGAGCAGATAGGCTCAAGTAAATATAAGTTGAGGACTTATGGCCAAATATTGGGCTAAGTCCAATCAGGTTAAAATGTTTAACATTTTATTCTGGCTATTGAGCCTTTATTTGGGCTTGGCCCTTTTAATAATGCTGAGCATTAGAGCTTGGCAAAAAATCTTTTCTTTTGTCTTATGTTGAATGCAAAGCATTCATCAGAGCTCTGGCTCATTAAAGAACAATTTGTGTTCTGTCAGCGCAACCTATGGTGCGCTAGGCGCTTTGCGTCAATGCAGTGCACTTCTGCTACGTGGCACACATGTAAGGGACAAGTGTTGCGCTCTGCGCTAGGCGCCAGATGATGAGCGTAAATGCCTATTTGTGAGCGCTGAGCGCTGGTCCATGAGCGCATTGCGCTTTTAATTTAATGGTGTACACGTGAGTGACACGTGGTGCGCTTGGTGCTGAGCGCCAGCCCATGAGTGCAGTGCGCTATTTCATAAGCGCAAAGCGTAAGTTGCATACGTGGTTGACACGTGACGCATTTTGGCGCTAAGCGCCGGTCCAGAGAGCGCAGAAGCGCTGTTCAAGAGTGCAAGGCACATTTCAATAACGCAAAGCGTATTTGATAAATTTTTATGATCTGTGAACAAATTTATGTTCTTTTAAAAGAGACTTTGTCTCAAGATTCAAGAACAACAGTTCTTATTTTTGAAAGGCTTTGCCTTTATAGATCAATGATCTATGAATGAAGTAAGTACTTCTTTGTTCTTATGATGAGATCTTTTGATCTTTTTATAAACGACCTTGGTCTTTGTAGATCTATGACCTTTTAAGAAGATAATTCTTTTTTTATGAGATGATTTCATCTCTGTGTTCATCATTCATGATCTTTACCTTGAAAAAAAGTCTTCTTTCAAGAGCTTGCTCTTCTTTCTTTTAATTTCTCAAACTTTATAGGGGGTTTCTCTATATCAGACTTGAAGTCTTGGGGCCTTTATATTGGGCAAGCTGATTTATTAAATCAGTTAAAGAGATTTTTCTCTGATTGATTTGGGGATGTTTCCCCACCGTTGGATCTTTGATCCTAGAGCTTCTGTTTTACAGAAGGCAATCTTCTTGTTTTTAATAAGATTGAGAAAATCTTTCCATACAGAATTTATTCTGTCTTTTGGTAATTTTTATTTTACCATTGGATTATTGATCCAACGGTGCTCTGATTTACAGAGCACAATCTTGTTATTTGGAAAGATTTTGAGGAATCTTTCCTTAACAGAATTTAGTTTCTGATTAATTAATGATTTATCATTAATATTAGATCTTTGATCTGACGGTGGGGAGATTTTAGGTTCCAGCACTAGCGCACCCGTACTTTGCACGTGGAGCACTGCTTAAAAGGCAGTGCACCTACGTTTGACGCGTGGTGCGCTGCCCAGAGCGCAGCGCAGCCTGCGCTAGCGCACCCGTGTCTGACACGTGGAATGCAGCGCGTCTGGCGCTAGTGCACAAATGGTGCACTGCCTAGGGTGCAGCACACCTGGCGCTAGCGCATCCGTGTTTGACACGTAGCGCGCAGTACGCCTAGCGCTGGATCTGAAGCGTTGCTTCAATTTTTGAATTTTGAATTTCAAAATAGAGTTTTGCTCTGATTGGGGGAAACAGAAGCATCGCTTCATTTCAAATCTCGGAATTTGAACAGAGCTTTGCTCTGATTGGGGAAATAAATGCCTCCCACCGTTGCGCTTACGTGGCCCATACGTGAGTGCGGCGGTGGTAGCATATCAGCCGTTGGATCAACTTTTGAAAGTTGAAACGGCTCTCAATACCTATAAATAGGGCCTTTGGCCCTCTGCGATGACCATTGTTCATCTTCTTCTTGTTTTCTGAGATTCTCCCACAGAGCATAGCTCTCTTGTTCAAGGACTTTTTTAAGAGCCAAAACTCTGTTAGAACTTAGGTAAAGTTTAAAACTTTCAATAAATTAGGGTTTTACCCGTTAACAGAGCCTTGCTCTTTATGGATCTTTATTCTGAAGAAAACCCTTTTAGGGATTCAATAATAGAGCTTTGCTCTCTTCAGATCATGAGCCTATAGATCTAAGGAGATCTTTTCTTGGGGTTTCTTAGCCCATGAACAGAGCTTTGCTCTTTTGAATCATGTTGATTTGTTAATCTTTGATGAAGAACTCTTAAGAGTTTGTTCATGGATCTTGAAGATCCCGGAATTTTTTAATTCATAAAAAATTAATCTTAGTTAATTCTTTTCTGATGGAATTTTCCATCATCATTACAGAGCTAGGCTCTTGACATTCTCGGGGAATCTCTTTAAATTCCTTTCATAATTGACTTTGACAGGTGTCATTCCTGTTTGTAGAGCATTGCTCTTGAGGAGTTTAACTCCTTGACCCGAAGGGTCGCTTATTAAATGAGATTCCCTTTTTAGGATTTCTCGCAAATTCAAATTTATTAGGTGTCATAATTAGAATTTGTTTTCTCCATGGGGATATCAAGAGTCGTTTAAATTCTGGTGCCTGTTTTTCCTCATTACTAATCTTTTAATGATGTTTCTTTTTAGGTACTATAGCTGTTCATTTATATAGTCTGAACGAGTTCATCTCTTATGAGGATATTCGCGCAGGGCCGTTGCCAGAACTAAGAGTTTATCGATGCCCAATGTGCGGAGATTATGGATCGTCTGCATGCACGCGTCAGTTGGCTGCTTCCTCGCCGTTCCGCTCTCTTGAAAATCGTAGTGGGAGCAATTTGGAGAGCACTTCCTGGGTTTCACGAGGCCATGCCGCTTAATACGCTGGATGATGCCGAAGACAAGGTGCATTCGGTGTACCTGTCGGGGCTGATCTCGAAGAAGCGGCAAGATAACCTCATTGATATTCTGCATCAAACTTTCCAACAGACGACGATAATCGCTTCTTATCGAAGGGAGGGGGACATTGGCGAGGATCTCGACACTCGTGAGCGCAAGAGGATGCACACGAGAATGGTCAGAAGTAAGATTCTAGATGGCCTTACTCTCTAATTCCTCAATCCATGCCCTGGATCTGAGGTTTTACCATTGTAATCATTTTAATGATGTTTTCGTTTACTGCTTTCATGATTGTAAGAACTTTTCGATGTATGAATGGCAAATTCCTCATTTCAGCGTATTTTATTTTATGTACTAAATATTTTGCTCATGCATGAACGGGTATGCTTTGAACGCTTAACCAAATGCGAATCAAATGTTCTCCTTGTCGCTTTCTTCTCTTTTCTTTGTTGCCGGCATGTTACCTTAGTAAACATAGCCGGCAGTATTATGGACATGTGGTCTAACAGGATACTGTGGGAGGCATGGTGCAGGATACTTATTGGGTTCAGTTGACGATACAGTCTAATAAATTTGGATTTGGAGTTCATTTATGAATTAGGTCCCATCAGATATCCAGATATATTCTAAGACAGGTATTACTCAATTCGGGAGATGGCTTTCTCCGCGAACTTGAGATTAAGAGATACATAGAAAGAAACATCAGGGCGGATCCACTTATTGAGGTTTTTTCTCGAACACAATAGTTTTACAAACGAGCTTTGTGAAACTGATTAGTAGAGGAGTTGGGAGTTCGGTATCACACGGGCTGTGAGTAGCGACATCGCAATTAGTCTTAAGTGCAAGTGCGAGATTGTTGGATATAATGCCCTCAAAGTCAATTATTGGATCGCAGGTACTTGATTGCAATGATTGAGGGAGGACCTATACCGGTAGGACAGTCTTACTCAAGATGATAGTATGCTATCTGGTTTGTCTTTATCATCGTGTACAGCTTTAGGTGACATGATCACTATTACACGTTGATAGAGCCCTTAGGATTCTTACTTGACTACCAACAGTATGATGGCGATCATATACGTGAGAGTTGGGTAGTCTATAAGCACATCCTTAAAAGTAGTCCATAGTCGTGGGAGTTTCGAGACAGGGCATCGATACTCCGGAGTAGGCTAGTGTATACAGTCGAGACCCCGACGAGGGGGGGTGGCCGGTCTCACAATCTATTGGTGTCAGTTGATTCACCTAAGATGTATACAGGTGCTCATTGGGTTATGAGTGCACCGGACAGGACTCGCCGGGAACATGCTAGTTGGTATTATACCTAGCGTCAGATAGCAGTTCCCTGGTGATATGTGTACAGGTTAGTTCATTGACCTGAGGTCGTCATTTGTCTCGTGTGAGTTCCCACTGTGCTTAGATTACTACCCTACCACGGCTCAAAGGAGTCGTGCAAACATGTTTTAGTTGGGTACAGTCCCGAGCCACATAGAGGCAGTGAGCGGATCGACAGGGGATTCGTCTCTCTCGGTATTGGGGGTGAGATCGCGCTGTGTCTAGGAGAGCCATTACACCAAGTCCTTGGCCAAGGCAGGTGAGAATTATTGGTAGGTATTCCAGTAGTTTCTCAGGGTGTTCAGGGCTACCCTCCGACACGACTTATACAGCTTTTGGGGGTCTGACGTTACCAACCCCCTGGGCCCGATATGTGATGCTCATAGACAAACAGACCGGACTGTATAGATATTGTCACTGATAGGCTCAGTAGGGTTCCAGGATGAGTTCGCTCATCGGCTTCCGTTTCGGTCAATACATGGGCAGCCGTTACGCACAGCTAGTGTCGCTGACGTGCTTGTGGTTAAACCCACTGCCAGGATATTGACGAGCCTTTAGAGTCCCCCACAGATAGTTTCCCAAGTTCGGGCGAAACGTTGTAGAGGCCGTATGGTTTTATGGCAGGGTTTGAACATGCACGTGCACTTGTGCACGTGTCATGGTTCGGACAGATAATACTGGTGGGCTTTGGTTTAAGCCGGATCCAAGTATTATATTGAGTCGGAATATTTTAGTCTCATCGTATTCGTATTCGGTCGGAATACGGATACATGTATGTATATACAGGTGAAGGGTATTCTCGTAATCCATTACGAGAATACTTTAGAAGATGCATTTCTTTTTGGGTTAATCATTTTGGTTTAAATGATTATTGGATTTGGAAAGTGTGACTCATTTTTGGTGACTCATTAATTCTAGCATGTTCACTAATGACTCACGCTAATGAGTCATATAGTGACTCATGATGAATTAATTGAGTTTGTTTTGGGTGAGATATTTTAGGGTTGAGTTGGAGATATTTTGGGATGATATTTTCTTTGTTTCTCCAACACAAAACCTCATATATATCACACACAAAATATTTGGACAGCCATCACAATTTTTGGTGCTTGGTTATTTTTGCTCACTAGAGTTTTCTTGAGCTCACACTCTCCAAACCTTAGCATCTTCTTCAACCTCCACTCTTGCCCTCTCATGTGATGAGAACCAAAGAGCGTAATGAGACAAAGTATTCTACTCTTTCTCTACTTCATCTTGGTCATCTCTTTTGGCAGACTTGATGTCCGAGTTGCCTCGGTATAGAAGCGGGAGCCCGTATAAAGAATCGATGACGTGGTGCCACCTCGTCGAGAAGATCAGAGTCGCAGTGAGGAGCGTGGGATGATGGCTAAAGACCGAAGGATACGGATCGATCGGTATAGCGTTTCTGCCTCTTTACAGTTTGTTAGTTTAGCGTTAATGGCAAGATCCGGGTTATAGTATGCGATAGCGCCAGTTATAAAAGTTTTTGTTCCGCGTTTGGCTTTATATTGAAGGCCTGGGCGCTACCGTAGACTTACACACCTTACCTTCTCCCCTACTCCAACCACCACCTCCGTCACCTTCATGACGAAGAGAACCTACGCTTCACCCATTCTCGTCGCCGACCCTGTCTCCGCCGCCGCCCATCTCCTCGACCTCGCCTTCCTTCTCATCTCTTTCCCTTCTCCTCTCCTCTACGACCCTGATGCATCCCCAAGAACCCATGAAACCCTAGCAGCCCGGCCTCACCTGCACACCTCGCCGGCGATCCCTTGCCGTCGCATCAACACCTTCGCAACCACCTCCTCGCTTTCTCCCAAACACAAGCACCAACCCCAGTGCAGCCCCTCTCTTCTTCTCCTCCTTCTTCTTCTTTCTTCTTTCTTTCTTGATCTCGGTTCTTTTTCCAGTGATCACCCGCCGGAGCCGTGCTCGTCGCTGCCAATCCAGACGATCCAGTGAACGTCCCCTACCTGCGTGGTTACCCTCTTGCCTTGCCTGGACCCACCCCACGTGCCGTGTGTGCGTTGCGACGATTACCCGACGTCGGACGTGCCGAACGCACCCGTCGTGTGATCCAATCGAGGCAAGTTTATCTTTCTACATGCTATGATACATATGTTGCATCTATAAGAATAGAAATATTACCTGTTTATTTCAGGATGCATCCATATTACAATTTTACAGTTTTTCGATACCCGTATGCATCCATACCGTTATTTACATATCTAATCGCATGCAAGTTTATCTTGATACATGCTATAATACTTATCTTGCATCCATATGAATAAAAATATTACATGTTGATTGAATTGTACATCCATATTAAGTTTTACTGTTTCTCGGATACCCGTATGCATCCATATCATTTAATATTCATGTAGCTGCATTTATAGATCAAATTAATTCATGTTATTGTTGTAGTAACACCCCATGCTTAATAATGTGCACCCCACTTAGTCTTGGAGCTATAAATGTAACTCCTGATCGATATTTGTGTATCCATACCATTAATTATATACCTAGTTGCATGCCATATTACATTAACTCATATTATTATTACGTCAGTACCCCATGCTTGATAATGTGCATCCTACATAGTCATGATATAACCCCTGATAGATATTTGTGCATCCATGCTTTCACTGTACATCCGTACCTCTATCGTGATTCGATACTTGCTACATTTTACTGTTAGGGCACCCACTTGATACATGTGCACTGCTTGACATGACCTGATACACCATTACTTGACATGTTACCTGATCCTGTTTCTAATGCTGACAATCCCGACATGTTGTCCCGATGGACATATCCTGTTGTCTGTATAGACAGACCTGTTCCTGCTTGATCATGTGTTGGCATTAGTTTCAGATTTATCAATACCCGACTTGAACACATAACTTGGGGGTAAGGGGAAATCAAGAATGTAACTGAACGTAACTCAAAAGGCTATTACATAATGTTACCGTGGTCTCGTAGGGAATGAACGGGATATAGACTCATAGTCTATCATATCTTGTTACCGTGGTCCCGTGGGGGAATGAACGGGGCATAGACCGATGGGTTACGATGAGGATTACATTAATTGATTTCGAAGACTTTAGAATAGATAACCCAGTAGTATAGTTTAGATTACTCACTGCACTTCACCTGCACGTATACACTTCACTGTTCTATATCCATGTTTACTGGTTATATTCATGTTATTGTCTATACTCATGCCTGCATATTTCGTGTATCCTGTTCATTTATTATTGTTTGATTTTATGACGCACTGACATCTGGGTTTTGCATGGCCCAGATCCTTTATTACTCTCGCAGGCCGACCATGAGTACTTCAGTCGACAGGCCGAGCAGTGAGGACCTGTTAGTATTTTAGTTTAGTTTTCTTTCAGCACTTTCATTTCCTGATGTGAGCCCGTATTTTGGGACGTACTTTCCAGATGTTATTGTTATTTGGATCTTTTGCTTCTGCATATTATTTCTTGACTCGTTCATTCTGGCTTATGGACATGTACTAGATAATTTATTTTATTTCTACTGTTCTTGATATCTTATAGACAGCTGTAATGTGACTGTGGAGGGATATTTCCTAACCACAGGTAGTATGGTTGGCTCTGTCACGTGCCGATTTTAGCGCACTCTGGGAAGCGGGGCGTGACAATCATGCCCCCAAACTTGGGGTGTTTCATTCCAGCGCCTTTGGAATTTGCCGCAGGCAGTGGGATTTTCTCCGGCCTCCTCCTTTTGTGGGAGGTCGAGATCGAAGGGGCCGTTGTAATAGGCACCCATGTGGACGAAGTCTCTCGCTATATGGTGGAGGGATGATCTTCCACTTGCCGAGCTTTCGTTTTCTTCAATCGGCGAGAGTAGTCTTTATTGATCACAGAATCTCGGACTTTCTGCCAGACCCTGTGGATTTGGAAGGACAGCCGCTGAGAGGGCTGCTCCAGCTTTGCCTGCGTCGTGTTTTCAACAGGAAATGGAGATTTCTTTAACACCGCGGTCAGGGAGTTCTTTCGCACCCTCCTAAGCAGTTCAAAGTTGTTCCCGATTGAAACAGCAGCATCAACTTCCACCATTGGAGCTGGTGGAGTGAGTCTAGAGGAGGAGTTGCCCCCAGCTCTTCTCGCTCGGCGCCAGTAGCGACGTCGAGCATGCCTTGAAGGCGGGACCACCTCAGTTGTGGAAGCGGTTCTGTCGTGCCCCCTGCTTTGGTGAGGGGCTGCTGCTGGTAATGGTCAATCTTTCGAAGGCTGACTTTCTGGTAAGGGAAGCACCTTTGACGAATTCACCCGCAGCAGGAGTTGGAAGGACTATTCGTTTTAGGATAGCCCTTTCGGGTATCGCGAGCCTCTTTGCGGGCCCACTTGAGTTTCGGCTCAGCCTGTTGAAGACTGAGGTGGTTGACTTGGACAACCCGTTGAGAGGGACCGTGGTGGTTGCAAGTCGATCGAAGACCGACTTCTTGGGAGCTTCCTGTGGTGGCACTGGGGTGCTGAAATCTCGCTGGCGGGAGCATTGTCCCGAAAAATAATCCAGTGGTGCCTTGAGTCACCTGCCTTACCGGCATTAAAAAGATGGAGGCCGCATTCGGCCCGTATGTCACTCCTCCAGTTAGGGCGGAGCGGGAATTGCTGTTGCAGTTGCAGTTGGAAGCCATTGATTTCCTGCACATGAGCAAGACACCAAATCTTAGTACCTCAAACCCAAGGGCAATCATAACAAACCGCGATTTTGTTCGCGAACACGACACATGAAGTGTGGAGTGGAAAGAGGAAAAGATCTCACCGGGCATGCCAGAATCTGTTTACCGCCGAAAACAGGGACGAACCGGGATGGATCGTCCTGCCTGGATTTGAGGGCAGATGCTATTTGGATTTATCCGTCCCCCTTTCCGAAGATGCCAAGTTGATTTATGGCACCATATCTCGGAGGTTTGGACGGATGCGGCCGTTGTAGCAGACTTCGTCAGATTCCCCCTCGTTTGCGAGGGGTTTTTGATTGTGGGGACGCTCTTCCCTGCAAGCGCAAGCCCCTGCAATTAATTACGTTATCGTATCACGATAACCACTTTCTCCTGCTCCGGAAGTTCACTTCGTGTCGTGTGTTTTTTTATTTGTTTAGGTTGCCCGTGGATTGTATACAGAGACTAATTTATGTTGTCGTCCGTAGGGCGTGGATTAGTCCAAATCCATATATCTTAGATTTGGGTTTGTTTTATTTAAGGATCGTTAATATGATTTGAGATTAAGATCAACTTAAATGTATATGAGCAGTTGGGGCTCGGTTGGTTTTTTGTTAAGGATACGTTAGTCCAATTTGAGACTAAGATCTGCTTAACAAGGTTTTAGGATCATTTTTGTTTCAGATCCAACAAGAGAGCATTTGGGCTCTGTTGTCTTAGTTTAGGAACATTTCGGTCCATTATCGCCATTTTGGGGGTGATGTTCTAGTTTGAGGACATCTCGGTCCGTTGATCACTATTTTGGGGGTGAGATTTTAGTTTAAGGACGTCTCGATCTGTTGATCACCATTTTGGAGGTGAGGTTTTAGTTTAAGCACGTCTCGGTCCGTTGATCACCATTTTGGAGGTGAGGTTTTAGTTTAAGGACGTCTCGGTCCATTGATCATCTTGCGTGCATATGTGTTTGTTACGTGACAGGATGATCAACGATGATATGGGATGCACCCAGTTTGGGGTGTGGTTTGATTCAGAATGTGCACGTCAGTTTGGGAAGTGCACCAAAAAAAGCAGTTAGTTATCGGGACCCACCACCTTTCTAAAGACGTTGAGCAATTACAACGACATATATCAAAGGTGTAGAGAGATGTACCCTTGAATCAATTCCCGTATTTGAGGGAAAACGGAATTAATGGTAAACCCAGAAATCATTAGTCATATTTTGAGACTAGGATTTCCTCGGGAGGATGCAGGATGAATATTGTTTTAAATATCATCAGTTGGAAGATCAATAGTCATATTTGGGACCAAGATCAATTTGGGAAAACATGAGCACAGAGGCTCGGTCGATTTGGAGATCATAGAAGTTTTGACCTCGAGAAGACTTAACCAATTTGTGACTAGGTTTGGGTCTTCATATTTACCCCTATAGTGCTAAGCACTGGTAAATGTAGTGCTCACGTGTATCCCACGTGAGGCATTGGACCAGTGTTAAACACTGAACTTTGGAGGCGCTCACATGTGAATCACGTGAGGTGTCCCAAAGCAGGTGCTGTTCTTTGGGTTTTATTCCTTTTTTGCATATAAGTGCTAAGCACTTGGTTCTTGTGGCGCTCACATGTAAACACGTGAGGCGCTCTAAAGTTGGGTACTGCCTTTTGGGTTTTATCCCCTTCGTTTTTATATAGTGCTAAGCACTTGATTGGAGATCGCGTGCAAAACACGTGACTGCCATAAGAGACACTTCTTATTCTTCTTTTAAGCGCTCGCATGGGAAACACGTGCGGTCCTCGTTATAGTGTTTAACCGCTAATGAATCATCGGCTTTTCCTTCTGGTTGTTTGGAGACTTTGATCTCATGTTAATGACCCTAGGATTTGGAGGATCTCATATCTCTTGTTTTGTAAGAATTAAATTCTTTTTATAGGGTTAAACCCTAGTTTTTAAAGGAATTAAATTTCCATGTGTTTTGTAAGAATCAAATTCTTTGAACTCAATTTTTTCCCTTAGGTTTTGAATCTGCATGACAGAATCTCCCCGATAAGAATTAAATTCTCATCTTGTGGGGAGATCTGCTTCTGCAGATCTCAACCAGAAGAAGAACTAAGTTCTTGTATAAAGGGTTAAACTCTTAGAGAGGCAAAGAGAGATAATATGATTTCTGAGTCTAGTTTTCTTTTTACCTAGGGTTTCAATGAAACAAGTCTTCTTCTATGAGAATTAAATTCTCTGTTTCTTTGGAAGCTTTTCTTTCTTCTTCTCTTTTTTTTAAAAGCTTCTGAGGGGGTTCCTTTGTTCACTCTCTATCCCGAGACTTGAAGTCTTTGGTTCTTTATATAGTGGAGAGAAGTTTGTTTAATTCTGAGAAAATCTCTCATTGAGAGATCCTAATTGATTTAATTGGTTTTCGAATTGATCTGGGGAATTTTTCCCATCATTGGATGTTTGATCCAAGGGTTTTTGTTTCAACTTTCTATTTAACAGAGAATTTCCCTCCTCATTAGAAAGCTCTATGTTTAATCACCATTGGATCTTTGATCCAATGATCTCTTGTTGAGTAGAATTTAATTCTTCGTAGGGAAGTGCCCTCACGTGTTTAACACGTGAGGTTTATTTAGTTTGTCAGCTGTTTGATTGCAGCGTCTATATGCTTTGCATATAGGCGCTCATGTGTTTAGGCTTATTTAGCCTATAGTTGTTTGATTTGCAGCACCTATATGCATTGCATATAGACGCTCACGTGTTTAACACGTGAGGCTTATTTAGCCTATAGTTTGATTGCAGCACCTATATGCTTTGCATATAGGCGCTCACGTGTTTAACATGTGAGGCTTATTAAGCCTATAGTTTGATTGCAGCACCTATATGCTTTGCATATATGCGTTCACGTGTTTAACACGTGAGGCTTATTAAGCCTGTTAGTTGTTTGATTTGCAGCGCCTATATGCATTGCATATAGGCGCTCACGTGAGGCTTATTTTGTCTCTAGTTGTTTGATTTGCAGCGCCTATATGCATTGCATATAGGCGCTCACGTGTTTAACGCGTGAGGCTTATTTAGCCTATAGTTGTTTGATTTGCAGTACCTATACGCAATGCATATATGCGCTCACGTATTTAACACGTGAGCTTTATTTAGCCTATAGTTATTTGATTTGCAGCGCCTATATGCATTGCATATAGGCGCTCACGTGTTTAACACGTGAGACTTGAACAGTAAGGATTTTCCATCTTCCCTTTTTTTTATAAGGGAACAAGAGGGTTTCCCTGATTTAGACGAAATGATGTAGCAACCGTATTTTGATACACGCAGGGTTCCGATCGAATGATTGTACTAGTCATCCGGACTTTCGATCGGACAGTTGATAATACTAGCCGGCTTAGAATTGAGCCAGATTATTAAATCAGGTATTGATTTAATAATTTACGTATTTATATTTCGATATGTACATTCTAGTATTATGTTCTTTGTGTTATTCTATCTCTTTGGGTATTTGTATTTTGATACGAATATGGGTATGTATATACAGTTGAGTGTATTCCGTATTTATACGGAAAACATTCTAGAAAGTGGACACCTCATTTTGGTTTATCCATTAATTAATTTAAATGGAAATGAGGTGTAAAGGTAGTGAAGAGAGAATGGTGAGAACCATGCTTGAATAGTGTTGACAAATGAATTGAAAATTCATTTGTGTAAACTATTCAAGTATGGTTGCTTTATTTAATTTGAAAAATGGTTTTAACAAAACCATGCTTCATATTATACTCTCATTGGGATGTTGGATGAATATGTTCGATCGAACTTCTTAAGTTACTTGGAAAATCGGGTTTTCTGTGTTTGGATATATGATACTAAATATCTGCTAATCGCTATATGTCGATTAGTGGGGGTTACACATATCTGTGATCTGTTTGTGGTTTGTGGATATTGAATTTTGGATCATCGTGGATGAATAGCCTGGGGATGTGAGAAGAGATTTTTTCTTTCATTCATGTAAATTTGTAATTTGATGTAATATTATTTTGTAGGGCACATCCGGGTTGAAATTGTAGCCACCGTTGTATTATTTCATTTACTGTTTTTGCTCATAGGATAGACCTAAGGTGGGGTGTACAAACTACCGGGTTCTTGAAGTGCCGAGTGGCCTACTCATTTTATTAAGGGAGGTTACTTCATTTCGGGAATTTGGCGGGTAGTTTGCCGCATCCGGAGGGGTCTAGGGTGAGGTTTAGCTATTCATCACGACCATGGAATCCGTCTTTCTTTATAGGCTTAAACGAAATGCGGAATTCCTAGTATATCCAATATATTCATCGGTGGTCTGGAATGCTTATTATTGCGTGAGACGAATGGATATATATATATATATATATATATATATATATATATGATATATAATAGACGTTGTTTATGTTTTGCACCCGCGCTAGTCCAGCCCCCGCTCTGCCGTTAGTTAAGTAACCTAACGGTGCATGACGGGGCCCCGTAGCGAATGTGGATGGCATAAACGTACGTTACGTTGTATTTTCGTTTCTTTCTGCAATGATGTAACAGCCCCAAACTTTCTGTACAACTTTCTGTATAATTTTTTCAAAATTACAGAAAGGGGTACTTTTGCCTGAGCACAAATTATAAGTTTGTTTTGCTAATTAATAGCAAGAACGAGCTTGTAGCTCATTTGTAATACCTTGCACTGCTGAACCAAGCTACGAGAGATCAAATTCCACACCCCACATTATTTTTAATATTGTTTTATTTTGAATTTTTAGAATACCAAGGGTTTACACGTGCATAACTCACAAAAAACCCCACTACACATGAAAACCTAACTGTACCAGAGGGATAGTGAACCGACGGCGAGAATTCCGGCCTCCTGACTCAGCCGGGATCGGCCGAATCGGCCGGCGGACCGGCCAACTCGGGCCGCCGCCGCTAGCCGGACTCGGCCGGACCGCCGATTCATCAACATGAAACTTTTGGCTCTTCACCTCCCCTGCACCCCTGTACACTTTATTTCTTCAGACCAGTAACAGAGACCCCTTTAAAACACCAATTACTCCATTTTATTACATTTTAATACATTTTATCACATATTTTTCATTTCAACCTTTCATCTGACCTAACCCTATCCTTATCCTATAAATACAACCCCTACACACACACCCCTCACTCCAAAATTCTGATCAAAACTCTTAAGAAAATTCCTAGAAGTTTAGTGTGCATTTGAAGTGAGCAAAGGGGCGAAGCTTCGGCAATTTTCCGACGACAACCCTAGGAGTTCCTGGCGACGCACCGGCGCCTCCTCCCATCTCTTATTCCTCATCCCTAACTTCTAAAACCGTAAGTCCCACCTCTCTCTTCTCTAATCTTGTTCTAAAATTATGAAATTTCAAAACCTGACGGAATCGGAGTTAAACCGATTTCTGACTCGGTTCTTTCTAAATATCCAACATTTTCTTAAATACAATCACACAAAACCCTTACATATTGACTATTAATCATTAATAAATATGTTGAACAAGTTTTATGACAATCTAATTCATTTTGTAACTTTTATCGTACCTTTTCACTAAAATACCCTATAGTTTCATTTCGACATTTAAACATCACAAACTTACTATACTTTTAAGTAGAGCACGAGGTAATGACCTACCTCCTCACAACACTCATATGCAACATAGCACAATACCTTTCGGGAACATAGAATATGGGAAAACGAAATATTTCAAATAAATACCATGAATTAATAAAACCATTTTCTAAAGGATTAAGTATATTTTTATAAATGTTTGCAAAGTGCCGCTACAACTCATTTTGGAGAACCCGACTGGGATGGTGCGGATTATCGCACGTCCCTGGGCTTAGTAGTGCGAGATGCAGACCTCCACAAGGAGCATTCGGTCTCGAAAGATTTAAAATACGAAAATCTTAAGAAAATGAGATTTATAGAATTATAATATATATTAAAATTTATTTTTATAAAAATATATATATATGTAATATCAAAATATCTATTTTTTTATAATATAAATATTCCAACTTTCCAAATCAAAGAATCACTTTACGTTAAAATACCATGAATTCAATACAAGTTCAATATTACAATTTAATACCATGTATTATGAAATTAGGATATTTTCACTAGAAATATCACAAATATAAAATCTACATCTATGACAATTCTAAAGATAATAATTAAATACTTGGGGTGTATTTTGAAAATTATACAAAAGTATTTTTATATAAAACCTTCTCAAGTTCTATAAATTACCCTAAGGACCCTAGTAAATATAGTTTTAAGCGGGACCAATCTCTTGAGCCTCAGGGAGTCGTAGAAGTGGGTGCTTGCCTATTTAAGTTAGACAACTTAACAACAGTGTTATCAATACGGTAATCATTTTTGAAAAAGACATAAATCCTGCCGCCCATGTGCAGCGGTTACCGATAACATCAAAACAATCAGGACTTCAATTTTTTTTCTAATTGTTCTGACTCAGACTGAGTCCTATTAATAATCTGTCTTGAATATGATTCAAGTACAATCTACAATATAACAATTCAACATGAATCCATATATTCAATCTGTTCAAATTATTCAATCTACATTGACTGAACCGAACCATGGATATACTTCCATTTACATGATTCTCCAGTTACATCCATGATTCTCCAGTTATATCCATTTACTGATATCATGGTTTCGGCAAGTCATCCAATTATACAATCTATATATTACAATTCAATTACAAGTTACAATACAAACAATACAACCAAGATATCGCGGGGTTTAAGGGGTAGATTGGTACGGAAGGTGTTAGAAGTGGCACGAGAATGCAACCATAAGACACCTAACCTATATTCCGTTGCTGTTGTACCGTGGCATAAACGGTTCCTTGAGTTCCTAGTACCTTAGTCTCCGGGGCAAGTGAGACTCCTCTCGTATACACTGGCATTCTTCTGTACCAAGCTACAAACAACAGCGTTAACACTAAATACAACATTATAACAATATAATACAACTTTAAAAGCTACCTTCTCTTTCTGTCTATTCTATTTCTCCGTTATCTTTGGGACTTACCGAGCGATTTGTTCGCTGACGACATTCTTTTTCTTTCTTCTTTCAATATCGTCAGGTGATCTGAACACTCCGGAGATCGAGCCCACTAGTGAAGACTTGGACCACTTCATTGAATACCTAGAGCTTTAGTTCATTGTACACTTCTATTTCAGTCCTTTTCCTTTTCTGTTATGCCACTGTTTAGGCATTGCTTCTTTTCAGATGTATTTACTTTTCCATGCATTGTACAAAAAGAATGTGAATAAATAAAGTTGGTGTTTTATTATATCTTGTCTCTTGTGCATTTATTTTTATATTGCTTAGATACGCTTAGCGTATTTACTTCATAGTAAATGCGTAGCGGTCTCGTTGCGTGCCCTTTACCGTACACTGGGAAGCGCAGCGTGACAGGTTTTGTTGGCGGCCCATGCAGGTCAGAGCTGTATGAAATCCTACCATGCAGTTCTGTTCTGCGTGAACAACCTAAGCAATATAAACACAAGAACCAGCAACTAAAACATTCTTTATAATTCATATTCCTTGAATCTTATCATTCCATATACTTTGAATCTGTCCTAACCCAAAATTCCCTCACCTCTTTTACAATCTTACCAAAACCTCCGCATTCTTTCATTCCTTCACACATTTGTTATACACTATCAGGTACTTCTATCACCAAACTTTTCTTGAATATGTTACACTTTCCTTTTTCAAATTTCGAGGACGAAATTTTTATAAGGAGGGTAGAATGTAACAACCCCAAATTTTCTGTCCAATTTTTTCAAAATTACAGAAAGAGGTAGTTTTGCCTGAGCATAAGTTATAAGTTTGTTTTGCTAATTAATAGCAATAAGGAGCTTGTAGCTCATTGGTAATACTTTGCACTGCTAAACCAAGCCACCAGAGTTCAAATCCCACACCCCATATTATTTTTAATATTGTTTTATTTTGAATGTTTAGAATACCAAGGGTTTACATGTGTATAACTCACAAAAACCCCCACTACACATGAAAAACAAACTGTACCAGAGGGATAGTGAACCGACGGAGCGAATTCCGGCCTCCTGACTCGGCCGGCGAACCGGCCGACTCGGGCCGCCGCCGCCGGCCGGACTCGACCGGACCGCCGAGTCATCAACATGAAACTTTTGGCTCTTCATCTCCCCTGCACCCCTGTACATTTTATTTCTTCAGACTAGTAACAGAGACCCCTTTAAAACACCAATTACTCCATTTTATTACATTTTATCACATTTTTCCATTTCAACCTTTCACCTGCCCTAACCCTATAAATACAACCCCTACACACACACCCCTCACTCCAAAATTCTGATCAAAATTCTCAAGAAAATTCCTAGAAGTTTAGTGTGCATTTGAAGTGAGCAAAGGGGTGAAGCTTCGGTAATTTTCCGACGACAACTCTAGGAGTTCCCGGCGACGCACCGGCGCCTCCTCCCGTCTCCTCTTCCTCATCCCTAACTTCTAAAACCGTAAGTCCCACCTCCCTCTTCTCTAATCTTGTTCTAAAAATATAAAATTTCAAAACCTGACGGAATCGGAGTTAAACTGATTTCCGATTCGGTTCTTTCTAAAAATCCAACATTTTCTTAAATACAATCACACAAAACCTTTATATGTTGACTATTAATCATTAATAAACATGTTGAACAGGTTTCATGACAATCTAATTCATTTTGTAAATTTTATCGTACTTTTTCACTAAAATACCCTATAGTTTCATTTCGACATTTAAACATCACAAACTTACTATACCTTTAAGTAGAGCACGAGATAATGACCTACCTTCTCACAACACTCATATGCAACATAGCACAATACATTTCGGGAACATAGAATACGGGAAAACGAAACATTTCAAATAAATACCATGAATTAATAAAACCATTTTCTAAAGGATTAAGTATTTTTTATAAATCTTTGCAAAGTGCCGCTACAACCTATTTTGGGGAACTCGACTGGGATGGTGCGGATTATCGCACGTCTCTGGGCTTAGTAGTGCGAGATGCAGACCTCCGCAAGGAGTATTCGGTCTCGAAAGATTTAAAATACGAAAATCTTAAGAAAATGAGATTTATAGAATTATAATATATATTAAAATTTATTTTTATAAATATATATATATATATATATATATATGTAATATCAAATTATCTATTTTTTTATAATATAAATATTCCAACTTTTCTAAATCAAAGAATCACTTTACATTAAAATACCATGAATTCAATACAAGTTCAATATTACAATTTAATACCATGTATTATGAAATTAGGATATTTTCACTAGAAATATCACAAATATAAAATCTACATCTATGAAAATTCTAAAGACGATAGTTAAATACTTGGGGTGTATTTTGAAAATTATACAAAAGTATTTTTATATAAACCCCCTTCAAGTTCTATAAATTACCCTAAGGTAGTAAATATAAGTTTAAGCGGGACCAATCTCTTAAGCCTCAGGGAGCCGGAGAAGTGGGTGCTTGCCTATTTAAGGTAGACAACTTAACAACGGTCTTATCAAAACTGTAATCGTCTTTGAAAAAGACACAAATCCTGCCGCCCATGTGCAGCCGTTACCGATAACATCAAAACAATCAGGACTTCAATTTTTTTTCTAATTGTTCTGACTTAGACCGAGTCCCATTAATAATCTGTCTTGAATATGATTCAAGTACAATCTACAATATAACAATTCAAAATGAATCCATATATTCAATCTGTTCAAACTATTCAATCTATATTGACCGAACCGAACCATGGATATACTTCCATTTACATGATTATCCAGTTATATCCATGATTCTCCAGTTACATCCATTTATTGATATCATGGTTTCGGCAAGTCATCCAATTATACAATCTACATATTACAATTCAATTAAAAGTTACAATACAAACAATACAATCAAGACACCGCGGGGTTTAAGGGGTAGATTGGTATAGAAGGTGTTAGAAGTGGCACGAGACTGCAATCATAAGACACCTAAGCTATATTCCGTTGCTGTTGTACCATGGCATAAACGGTTCCTTAAGTTCCTGATACCTTAGTTTCCGGGGCAAGTGGGACTCCTCTCGTATACACTGGCATCCTTCTGTACCAAGCTACAAACAACAGCGTTAACACTAAATACAACATTATAATAATATAATACAACTTTAAAAACTATCTTCTCTTTCTATCTATTCTATTTCTCCCTTATCTTTGGGACTTATCGAGCGATTTTTTCGCTGACGACATTCTCTTTCTTTCTTCTTTTGAATGTCGTTAGGTGATCTAGACACTCCGGAGATCGAGCCCACTAGTGAAGACTTGGACTACTTCATTGAAGACCCAGAGCTTTAGTTCATTGTACACTTCTATTTCAGTACTTTTCCTTTTCTGTTATGCCACTGTTTAGGTATTGCTTCCTTCCAGATGTATTTACTTTTCCATGCATTGTACAAAAAGAATGTGAATAAATAAAGTTGCTGTTTTATTATATCTTGTCTCTTGTGCATTTATTTTTATATTGCTTAGACACACTTAGCGTACTTACTTCATAGTAAATGCGTAGCGGCCTCGTCGCGTCCCCTTCACCGTACACTGGGAAGCGGGGCGTGACACGTTTTGTTGGCGGCCCATGCAGGTCAGAGCTGTATGGAATCCTACCATGCAGTTCTGTTCTGCGTGAACAACCTAAGCAATATAAACACAAGAACCAGCAACTAAAACATTCTTTACAATTCATATTCCTTGAATCTTATCATTCCATATACTTTGAATCTGTCCTAACCCAAAAGTCCCTCACCTCTTTTACAATCTTACCAAAACCTTCGCATTCTTTCATTCCTTCACACATTTTTCATACACTATCAAGTACTTCTATCACCAAACTTTTCTTGAATCTGTTACACTTTCTTTTTTCAAATTTCGAGGACGAAATTTTTATAAGGAGGGTAGAATGTAACAACCCCAAACTTTCTGTACAACTTTCTGTATAATTTTTTCAAAATTACAGAATGGGGTACTTTTGCCTGAGTACAAGTTATAAGTTTGTTTTGCTAATTAATAGCAAGAAGGAGCTTGTAGCTCATTGGTAATACCTTGCACTGCTGAACCAAGGCACCAGAGTTCAAATCCCACACCCCATATTATTTTTAATATTGTTTTATTTTGAATTTTTAGAATACCAAGGGTTTACACGTGCATAACTCACAAAAAACCCCACTACACATGAAAACCTAACCGTACCAGAGGGATAGTGAACCGACGGTGAGAATTCCGGCCTCCTGAATCGGCCGGGATCGGTCGAATCGGCCGGCGGACCGGCCGACTCGGGCCGCCGCTGCCGGCCGGACTCGCCGGACCGCCGAGTCATCAACATGAAACTTTTGGCTCTTCACCTCTCCTGCACCCCTGTACACTTTATTTCTTCAGACCAGTAACAGAGACCCCTTTAAAACACCAATTACTCCATTTTATTACATTTTAATACATTTTATCACATTTTTTTCATTTCAACCTTTCACCTACCTAACCCTATAAATACAACCCCTACACACACCCCTCTCACTCCAAAATTCTTATCAAAACTCTTAAGAAAATTCCTAGAAGTTTAATATGCATTTGAAGTGAGCAAAGGAACGAAGCTTCGGCAATTTTCCGACGACAACTCTAGGAGTTCCCGGCGACGAAACGACGCACCGGCGCCTCCTCCCATCTCCTCTTCCTCATCCCTAACTTCTAAAACCATAAGTCCCACCTCCCTCTTCTCTAATCTTGTTCTAAAAATACGAAATTTCAAAACCCGACGGAATCGGAGTTAAACCGATTTCCGATTCGGTTCTTTCTAAAAATCCAACATTTTCTTAAATACAAACACACAAAACCCTTACATGTTTACTATTAATCATTAATAAACATGTTGAATAAGTTTCATGACAATTTAATTCATTTTGTAACTTTTATCTTACTTTTTCACTAAAATACCCTATAGTTTCATTTCGACATTTAAACAAACTTACTATACCTTTAAGTAGAGCACGAGATAATGACCTACCTCTTCACAACACTCATATGCAATATAGCACAATACCTTTTGGGAACATAGAATACGGGAAAAAGAAATATTTCAAATAAATACCATGAATTAATAAAACCATTTTCTAAAGGATTAAGTATTTTTTATAAATTTTTGCAAAGTGCCGCTACAACCCATTTTGGGGAACCCGACTGGGATGGTGCGGATTATCGCACGTCCCTGGGCTTAGTAGTGCGAGATGCAGACCAACGCAAGGAGCATTCGTTCTCGAAAGATTTAAAATACGAAAATCTTAAGAAAATGAGATTTATAGAATTATAATATATATTAAAATTTATTTTTATATATATATATATATATATATATATATATATGTAATATCAAAATATCTATTTTTTTATAATATAAATATTCCAACTTTTCCAATTCAAAGAATCACTTTACATTAAAATACCATGAATTCAATACAAGTTCAATATTACAATTTAATACCATGTATTATAAAATTAGGATATTTTCACTAGAAATATCACAAATATAAAATCTACATCTATGACAATTCTAAAGACGATAATTAAATACTTGGGGGTGTATTTTGAAAATTATACAAAAGTATTTTTATATAAAACCCCTTCAAGTTTTATAAATTACCCTAAGGACCCTAGTAAATATAGGTTTAAGCGGGACCAATCTCTTGAGCCTTAGGGAGCCGGAGAAGTGGGTGCTTGCCTATTTAAGGTAGATAACTTAACAACGGTGTTATCAACACGGTAATCGTCTTTAAAAAAGACACAAATCCTGCCGCCCATGTGCAGCCGTTACCGATAACATCAAAACAATCAGGACTTCAATTTTTTTCTAATTGTTCTGACTCAGACCGAGTCCCATTAATAATCTGTCTTGAATATGATTCAAGTACCATTTACAATATAACAATTCAACATGAATCCATATATTCAATCTGTTCAAACTATTCAATCTATATTTACCGAACTGAACCATGGATATACTTCCATTTACATGATTCTCCAGTTACATCCACGATTCTCCAGTTACATCCATTTACTGATATCATGGTTTCGGCAAGTCATCCAATTATACAATCTATATATTACAATTCAATTACAAGTTACAATACAAACAATACAATCAAGACACCGCGGGGTTTAAGGGGTAGATTGGTACGGAAGGTGTTAGAAGTGGCACGAGACTGCAACCATAAGACACCTAACCTATATTCCGTTGCTGTTGTACCATGGCATAAACAGTTTCTTGAGTTTCTGATACCTTAGTCTCCGGGGCAAGTGATACTCCTCTCTTATACACTGGTATCCTTCTGTACCAAGTAACAAACAACAGCGTTAACACTAAATACAACATTATAACAATATAATACAATTTTAAAAGTTACCTTATCTTTCTGTCTATTCTATTTCTCCCTTATCTTTGGGACTTACCGAGCGATTTGTTCGCTGACGACATTCTTTTTCTTTCTTCTTTGAATGTCGTCAGGTGATCTGGACACTCCGGAGATCGAGCCTACTAGTGAAGACTTGGACCACTTCATTGAAGACCCAGAGCTTTTGTAATATACCAGTTCTAGTATACCAGTTCTAGTTCTAGTATTTCTTTATTTATGGTATTTTCTTGATTTACCATGTTTTGGGTGCGGATAGTGCAATTGACATCTGTATTTGCATCCGACCCGACTCGCTTGCTAGAAAACCATCTTGATTCCTATTTATGATTTATCCCTGCTAGTTACGTGGATCCGTGCACTTTCATGTTGTTTATTTTGCATACTTGCATTATATCAAGCATCTGCATTTTTTTATATAATATTTAAAGTCACATAAAATATTTTAAAAATACATTGCATGGCCTGCATGATATCCCTAATCCTGTTATAGCATCCGCGCATCTTCTTCTCGTCCCGTTCAGTGAAACGGACTTGTTTGGATGGCTACGTGCACGTACGTGCATCCGTTCTTGGGTGTATGCATTTTTGTTACCCGGATATCCTATTTTAGTTTTGGTCGACATGTATATTTTTCGTATTTTAAAACTGAATTTTTAGACCTGACTCGGGCGTGTTTTGGAGTAAGTTTGTATTTACCAGAATATCAAATTTTATTAATACAATATTTTAAATATTATTAATTAACAGTTTAAAATTTTAATAACGAAAAAGATTTCTAAAATTAAAATCCTAACCAATATTAACAATATCTCTCTCTCTCTCTCTTTCTCTCTTCTCTCTCTCGCTATCTCTTTCTCTCTGCATCTCTCTCTCTCTCTTCCTTTCTCTCTCCTCTCGAGCGCCTTCTCTCTCTTTCTCTTTTCTCTCTCTCTCTCTCGCTATATCTCTCTCTGCATCTCTCTCTCTCTCTCTTCCTTTCTCTCTCCTCTCGAGCGTCTTTTCTCTCCTCTCGCGATCCCTGTACACTTCTCGAGTCGCGTCACCCCTCTCCCTTACACTCACCTCCCTTCACACTTCTTCTTCTTTCTTTCCTTATTTAAACCCACTGCCCCCACGATAAACCCAAAAACCCTAACTCCTCTGCCTCCTCTTCTCTTGACCTCGCTCCTCAACCACCACCATCATCTTCTTCCTCATCCTCTCTCATCTTCTCCCAAAGCCCCACAAACCCACTCCAAACCTCGAAACCCCTGCACACCAAGAAACCCAGAACCCTAGCTCCTCAACTCAACCCAACCGCCGATCACCACCCCGACCTCACCCCATTCTCCTCTCCTCCTCATCTTCATTCTCTTCTCCTCCTTCATTTCTTTCTTCTTCTGTTTAAAACCCTGCACACCCCAACACCTTCTCTTCCTCCTGCACCCGAAGCCCTAACCGAGCCCGAGCACCCTGCACACCTTACCTCGCCGGAGCTCCATTAACCCGACGACCTCACACCATCGTCACCCTCTCGCCTCCTTTGTCCCATATCCAGTGAGCACATCCCCTCTCTTCTTCTTCCTCTTCTTATTTTTCCTTTTCTTTTTCTTGATTCTTGATTTCACATTTTCCGGTCATCGCCGGTGCCGTGCTTGACGCTGACGATCCAGGCGATCCAGTGAATGTCCCTTACTTGCGTGATTACCCTCTTGCCTTGCCTGGACCCGTCCCGCGTGCCGTGTGTGCGTTGCGACGTTTACCCGACATCGGACGTGCCGTACGTACCCGTCGCGTGATCCATCGAGGCAAGTTTATCTTGCTACATGCTATGATATATGTTACATCCATATTAATAATAATATTACATGTTTAGTGCATTGTGCATCCCCTGTTACCATTTTACTGTTTTACGACGTCCGTTTGCATCCGTACAATTTATTACATATCTAGTTGCATGCAAGTTCATCTTGCTACATGCTATGTATCCTATTATACATCCATATGAGTAAAACGTTACTTATTTATTATATCATGCATCCATGATAATGTTTTACAGTTTTAGGATACTAGTATGCATCCATATCATTTATTTTATGCGTATCTGCATCTACAGATCACATTATTACATATTATTGCTATATTAACATCCCATGTTTAGTAATGTGCATCCTGCATAGTTTTGGAACTGTAAATGTAACCCCAATCGATATTTGTGCATCCATACCATTAATTATATATCTAGTTGAATGCCATGTCACGTTATTTCATATTACTGCTATATTAACACCCCATGCTAGATAATGTGCATCCTACATAGTAATGGAGCTATAGTTACAACCCCTGATAGTTATTTATGCATCCATGTTTTATTGTGTATCCATACTATTAATTCTTTATATCTAGCTGCATGCCATGTCGTATTAATTCATACTATTGTTATATTAGTACCCCATACTTGATAATATACATCCTACATAGTCATGATGTAACCCCTGATAAATATTTGTGCATCCATGCTTTTATCGTGCATCCATACTTGCTACAGTTTTATTATGAGCATCCGCTTGATACCTGTGCACTACCTGACATGACCTGATACATCACTGCTTGACTTGATACCTGATCTTGTTACTAATGCCGGCAATCCTGACTTGTTGTCCCGACGGACATATCCTGTTGTCTGTATAGACAAACCTGTACCTGCTTGATCCTGTGTTGGCATTAGCTCCAGATTATCAATACCTGACTTGAACACATAACCTTGGGGGTATGGGGAAATCAAAGGTGTAACCGAGTGTAACTTAAAAGGGTATTACTTGATCCGTGGTCCCGGGGGGTACTGGGTCAGAGCCATTCGTGACTCTTACATCTTGATCCATGGTCCCGGGAGGTAACGGGACAGAACCATTCTTGGTTCACATATTCCTGATCCGTGGTCCCGGGGGGTAACGGGACATATTCTTTGAGTTACATGAGAAGTACATCAATTGATTTCGAATAAATTTAGAATAGAAAACCCAGTATCACAGTTTAGATTATTTACCGTACTTCACCCGTACGTATACACTTCACTGTTCATACTCGTGTTACTGTTATACACTCATTACTGTTACTACTCATGCCTGCATATCTTGTTACCTCCTGATTATATTTTATTGTTTGATATTATGAAGCACTGACGTCTGGGTTTTGCATGGCCCAGATCCTCTATCTTTGTCGCAGGCCGTACAGGAGTATTTCAGCCAACATGCCGAGCAGTGAGGATCCTGTTAGTAGTTTAGTTTAGTTTTCCTTTCAGCATTTTCATTTCCTGATGTGAGCCCGTATTTGGGACGTACTTTCCAGATTGTTATTGTTACTTGGATTTATTGCTTCCGCATATTATTTCTTGACTCGTTCATTCTGGCTTATGGACATGTACGAGATAGTTTATTTTATTTCTACTGTTCTTGATATCTTCTAGACAGCCGTAATGTGACTGTGGAGGGATGTTTCCTAGCCACAGGTAACATAGTTGGCTCTGTCACGTGCCGATCTTAGCGCACTCTGGGAAGCGGGGCGTGACAGCTTTAGTTCATTGTACACTTCTATTTCAGTACTTTTCCTTTTCTATTATGCCACTGTTTAGGCATTGCTTCCTTCCAGATGTATTTACTTTTCTATGCATTGTACAAAAAGAATGTGAATAAATAAAGTTGCTGTTTTATTATATCTTGTCTCTTGTGCATTTATTTTTATATTGCTTAGATACGCTTAGCGTATTTACTTCACCGTAAATGCGTAGCGGCCTCGTCACGTCCCCTTTACCGTACACTGGGAAGCGGGGCGTGACAAATGATAGGATTAAATGATGGGACACCATTAATCGATTAATGCAAAGAAAACAAACCAAAACTGAATCATTGGAACAGTTTCAAAACCACTCAGTTTTCTTCAAAAAGCAAAATTTTAAATGCGGAGCCTAAACCACTCCTTTAAAAGCTATCATGGTTCCTTCAATTATATCAAGTTCATTACGTTCACGGTTCTGCCAAAACCATACGTAGCTCTCCGTCATTTCAGATGGGTAGTCAGTAGTATTAAAGCTATGTATTTTGACCTTCGCCAAGGCATAGTGATTGGTAGCTGCTGGGTATTCATCTGTAGTATAGATAGATGCGTTGGTTTGGGACAGTCGTACTACTATTTTGGCCTTCGTCAAGGTTATGTACGGGTGGGTTCAAATTAACCTGGACAATGACGGTTAAAACTTGACTTGCGACTTATGATATGTCGGCCTTCGTCAAGGTCATAAGAGCTTGGGGCAAAAATCCACATCGGGAGTTTCTAAGTAAATTGAAACTTACTAGTGTTGCATACCATTTGGAGTGTGATGATTTTGGTAGGATCCCTTCAAGGTTGTCACACGATGATATTTGGATCCCAATCCTACTGTGAGTATTCGCTACTCCTCGGGAGATTTTTTCACTAAACAATCAATGCTATAAACCAAGTAGGTGTCTAGAACGGTGTTAGCCGGGCTACGCCTCCAGGGAAAAGAGGTTATGTAATTAAGGAATTTCGTGAAAGCGTTGGAAAATCTCCCTCGAAGTACCAACACCAGTCTGGCCGAAAGGTTAAGCAAGTATTGTAGGGTGAGATTAATTCTGAATAATTCTTCTTTTATGGTTTGAGGAAGGATTCGAGATACAGTGGGAGCCATCCTATTTAGATAAACTAATAACTAATCTAAACTTGCAAGAGTATCATACTGAGTATTTCTCTTCTTTTTTAACTGCAGCGACGAAAATGACTGGGCTTAAGTTACTAGATAAAAACAAATTGACTGGGCCAAACTATTATGATTGGTTAAGAAATGTCCAGATGGCCATTACCTATGATAAGCTGGGCTATCTTCTTACTACTAAAGCCCCCGCTGTCCCAGGTCCAGATTCCACCATCGCGGATGTTGATATCCGTAAGATATCGGAAAAAGACAGTGCGAGAACCAAGTGTCTCGTGTTAGCCTCAATGGATTATGAACACCAGAGGCAGCACGAGAAGATGGACCCTTCTTCCATCTTCCTCCATACCAAAGATTTATATGAAGAGCAATCTCGTATCGCAAGATATAAGACCTCGAAAGAATTATTTCAAGCGAGGTTGGCTATCGGGTCATCTGTAGGGGACCACGTCCTTACGATGATTAGCTATATTAAAGAGCTCGCGGACCTTGGGACCACGTTGGAGAACGGGTTATATACCGACTTGATTCTACGGTCCCTCCCCTCCACCTACGCCCAGTTTATCTTGAATTTCAATATTCAAAGGAAGGAAGTTTCACTTCCAGAACTCCTCAATATGTTGAGGAGCGCTGAGGGCACCCTGCAGGAATCCAGGAAGACACCCGCTCTACTCATTGGGGAATCTTCCTCTTCTAGATCCAAGGCGAAAGCCAAGGGAGAGAAGAAGAAGGCCTCCACCAAGACGATAGGCGGTGTCAGTAAGGTAGAGGGAAAGAGCAGGGCAAAAGTTGGGGCTAATAGTAGGGAAGGAGGAATGTTTCTATTGTCACGGGATAGGCCATTGTCAGAAGGACTGCAGGGCTTGGAAAGCCAGAAACCAGGATTCGAAACATGTTGTGGTTTCGGTTTCGGGCGTGTTTATGATTGAAAACTGTTTGTCAATTAACTCTACTTCCTGGGTACTAGATACCGGATCAGGATCTCATATCTATAATTCATTACAGGCTCTGAGAAACCGTAGAGTTATCAAGGCAGGTGATATGACTCTCAGGGTTGCTAACGGAATAAGTGTGGACGCTGTATCCGTGGGGAATATAACCTAGGATTGACAAGTGGGCAGATTTTGATCTTGCGTAATTGTTTATGTGTACCTAATCTGGCTTGTAATATCATTTCTGTATCTTTACTTTCTAAAGAAGATTATGATTTTACATTTGTAAGCGATGTAGTCCACATCCACCTTAATCAAGTATTGATTATGTCAGGTACACTAGATAACGGTATATACGTATTAAATCAAGCTCAGGTTTTCAACATCCAGAACACACTTAAAAGAAAGTCGCCAGAATTAAATCAGGCTTTCTTATGGCATTGTAGACTGGGTCACATCAATGAAACACGGTTGATTAAGTTACATAAAGAGGGATATTTGGATCCGTTCGAATATCAGTCTTATGCAACTTGTCAATCATGTCTCAAAAGAAAGATGACAAAGACTCTGTTCACTGGACACGGGGTAAGAGCGAGCGAGCTCTTGGGACTCATACACAGCGACGTGTGTGGTCTAATTTCTACATATGCAAGAAGTGGCTGGATGCAATGCGGACTCATACACAGAGACTCGGTAAAATGGCTGGATGCAATGTGGACCGAAATGAAGTCCATGTACAACAACAAAGTATGGACTTTGTACATTGCTCCAGAAGGGGTAAAACCCGTAAGCTGCAAATGGATCTTCAGAAAGAAGATTGGTGTAGATAGACAGGTTGAAACATATAAAGCTAGACTTGTTGCAAAAAGTTTTCGTCAAAGACCTGATTTGGATTATGATGAAACCTTTTCTCCAGTGGTTATGCTCAAATACATTCGGATCCTTGTTGCCATTGCTGCCTTCCACGATTATGAAATTTGGCTGATGGACGTAAAGACCGTTTTTCTAAATGGAAATTTGGAAGAGTGCGTCTATATGGATCAGCCAAAGGGTTTCATAAAAAGTGGGGGCAGCGGAAGAGTGTGCAAGTTTCGTAAATCCATTTATGGATTAAAGCAGGCATCGCGGAGTTGGAACATATATTTTGATGAGACGGTCAAGGAATTCGACTTTATCAAAAATCCATATTAACCATGCATTTATTGTAAGATTGCAGCGAGAACTGTGGTATTTCTCGTCTTGTATATGGATGACATTCTCTTGATAGGAAATGACATTTCTATACTACAATCAGTCAAAGGATTCTTGTCACAAAGGTTCTCCATGGAAAACCTGGGTAATACCTCCTACATTCCGGGGATCCAGATCTATCGTGATAGATCTAAGAGGATGTTGGAACTTTCATAGTCCAGGTACATCAACACCATACTGAAAAGATTTAGTATGGAAGATTCAAAGCGCGGTAATCTACCGAGTTGTCACGGAATCACCCTCTCCAAAAAGATGTCTCCCAAGACTGATTTAGAAAGGGATCGCATGTTTATTATACCCTACGCTTCTGCGGTAGGCTCTATAATGTATGCGATATTGTGTATCAGACCAGATGTTGCATACACACTAAGCGTGGTAAGCAGGTATCAGTCAAACCCTAGGGAGAAGTACCGGATAGCAGTAAAGACATTCTCAGGTACCTGAGAAGGACTAAGGAGATGTTCTTAGTGTACGGCGGAAAAGACCTCCAGATCGAGGCCTTTGCTGACTCCAGCTTCCAGAGTGACAAGGATGACTTCAAGTCCATGTCAGGTTATGTTTTTACCCTCAATGGAGGGGTAGTCTGTTGGAAGAACTCCAAGCAGGACACCGTTGCTGACTCGACGATGGAAGCGGAGTATATCGCTGCATGTGACGCCGCAAAAGAAGCAGTCTGGATGAGGAAGTTCGTAACAGAACTTTAGGTGGTTCTGTCCATTGTTGATCCAATACCTCTGTATTGTGACAACAACAGGGCTATAGTTTTAGCGAAGGAACCCATATCCCATCAGAAATCCAGACATATCTTGAGGCGGTACCACCTGATCAGGGAGATCGTTGATCGTCGGGAGATCGAGGAGCGGAGAGTAAATACATAGAACAACACTGCAGATCCACTCACAAAGGTCATCTCTCAGACACAGTTCGAGAGGCTGATGGAGATGATAGGTCCGCGATATGCCAATACATAGCCTTAGTGCAAGTGGGAGATTGTTAGTGATATATGCCCTGGAGGCCATTATTGTATAGTACTGGTTTGTATATTACATTTTGGAAGCTTGGGATATACACAGATATAATAATAGTCTTGCTCAATATGGTAGTATACTACTTGGTTTGATTCTGCCTCAATATGTGCATGTGTTTCTTTTAGCATATTTCTTATACATATTGATAAGGCCCTTAAGATCTTTGCTTGACTACCAGCGTTGTGATGGCAGTCACACTAGTGGGGGCTGGGTAGTCTATAAGCACATCCTTTTGTAGGTCCCTAGTCATAGGATTATCGAGACAGGGTATTGATACTCCAGAGTAGACTAGTATATACGCTTCTCATCCTAGCAGGGGAGATGGTCTGTCCCACAGCCATTAGTACGTCGTACTGGAGATAGTATACATATGCTCATCAGGTTATGAGTTATATTGGACATCACTCATGGGGAACTGCTGGTTGGTATTATACCTATCGTCAGGTAGCAGTTCCTAGGTGACATGAGTATAGCTTAGTCCGTTGACTTGACATCGCTATTCCGTCTCGAGTATGTTCCCACTGTTCTTAGATTACTACCCTACCATGGCTCAAAGGAGTCATGCAAACATGTAATAATTAGGTGAGGCCCGAAGCACTTGGAGGCAGTAGTGGTTAGATAGGATTCATCTCTCCCGGTATTGGGGTTGATGCCACACTGTGTTCAAAAAGCCATTACACAAAGTTTCTGTTTACCGCCGAAAACAGGAGACGGAACTGCGTAGGTCTTCTTGCCTGAATTTGGGGGCATATGCTATTTGGATTTATCTGTCCACCTCTCCGAAGATGCCAAGCTGATTTATGGCACCGTGTATTGGAAGTTTGGACGGATGCGACCGTTGTAGCTGACTTCGTCAGATTCCCCTTCGTTTCTGAGGGGTTTTTTTTATTGTGGGGACGCTCTTTCCTGCAGGCGCAAGCCCCTACAGTTAATTATGTTACCGTATCTCGGTAACCACTTTCTCCGGCTCCAGAAGTTCACTTCATGTCGTGTGTGTTTATTTTATTTTTGGTTGCCCGTAGATTGCATACGGAGACTAATTTATGATGTCGCCCGTAGGGCGTGGATTAGTCCAAATCCGTATATTCTTAAATTTGGGTTTGGTTTGATTTAAGGATCGTTAATCTCGTTCGGGATTAAGATCAACTTAAATATTTGTTAAGGATACGTTAGTCCAATTTTAGACTAAGATCTACTTAACGGGGTTTTAGGATCATTCAGATCCGACAAAAGAGCATTTGGACTCGATTGTTTTAGTTTAAGGACGTTGCGGTCCGTAGATGACCATTTTTTTTGGGTGAGGGTTTAGTTTAAGGATGTTTCGGTCCGTATTGGGATGTGCCCATCGGTTTGGGAGTGCACCAAAGAGTTGTTGGTTGTCGGGACTCGCTACCTCTCTAAAGATATTGAAGAATTACAACGACATATATCAGAGGTATGAGGAGATGTACCCTTGAACCAATTTCCAGATTGAAAAGAGATGTGGGATGAATATCCGTCGGAAGGTCATTAATCATGTTTAGGACCAAGACCAATTTGGAAAATGATGAGCACATGGGCTCGGTTGATCTGAATTAGGGATTTGGTCAACTTGGGCTTAGCCCACCCAGTCTTTGCCATTTCATTTGAATAAAGTGTTGAACACTTGCTTGGGCTCAGTCCCTTTTCTATGCAAACAATGCTGAGTATTTATATGGGTTCTGACACTCATACTTTACTTTACTTTCCCCTCTTTTTTTTATGGAGCGTTTAACACTTTTTATAGCACCAACGTGCGGAGCGCGTGAGGCGCTTGGCGCCGAGCGCCAAACATTGAGTGCTAAGCGCTCTTTATTGGGCAGCGCCCACGTGAGGGGCACGTGAGACGCTCGGCGCTGGGTTTTCTTCGTATATTCTGTTCTGAAGAGTTCAATTCTCTGTTCTTTTCTGGATCTTTGATCCCCAAGAACAAGTTCATCCCTATGAGAATTAAATTCTCATTTATGGGAGACTTGTCTCTGTTAGTTATATGTATGCCCTAGAGGCCACTACTGTATATACGATGTATATTGTAGTGGATGCTTGGACATATATAGGGAGGACTTTCTTGCTCGACATGATAATACGTTATCTGGTTGCTCTTTATCTTAACATGTACTATGATAGTCTCTATGTTACATGTTGATAAAGCCCTTAGGATATGTACTCGACTACTGGGACTATGATGAGATCATACTAGTGGGGCCACGGTAGTCGACGAGTACATCCTATAACTGTTCCTAGTCGAGGGTGTATCGAGACAGGGCATAGATACACCAAAGTAGACTAGCGTATACGCATCTTGACCCATATGATGGGCGATGGATGATCTCATATCCATTGGTGTTTGACATCAGAGAAGGTATACATATGCTCAGTGGAGACTGGGTACACTGGACGGACTCGCCGAGAACTCCCAGATGGTATTATACCTCATGTCAGATGGCAGTTCTCTGGTGACACCGGTACAGGTTAGTCTGTAGACCCGAGATCGTCATAGAGTCTTGTATGTTTTCTACTGTGCTTTGATTTCCATCATACCACGTCTAAGAGGGCGTGCAAAAAGGTGGCTTTTGGGTACAGTCCCGAATCACATGGAGGCAATGAGCGATAGGAGGGGATTCATCTCTCCCGGTATAGGGAGTTAATGTTGCGTTGTGTTCGATTGGCTATAACTGGAAATCCCTGGCCAGGGTTGCTGAGATCTACTGGTAAGTGTTATCAGTAGTTTCTCGAATTGTTATAGACCTCATATCGACATGACTTATCAAGCTACTGGGGTCTGACGTATACCACCCCTAGGCGAGATATGCGACATATCAGATGAAGAGACCGGACTGTACGGGAGTGTTACTGACTGGATTCACGGGAGAATGTGCCGGCTTTCTTGTTGATCTTCTGATCGCTCAATACCTGGGTGGCTGTTACGTTTAGCTGACCGCTTGCAGCTTGTGGGTGTTTGATATGATCATCACCTACTGCCGGCGTATTGACGATTCTTTAGAGTCCTACACAGAGGTTTCTTGGCTCAGGCAAAACGGAGTAGGAGCACATATATGATATGTGCGGGACCGAGAACAATACGTGTATGTGATACCGTATTAGATTCTCGCGATATAAGATATCGGCTGGGTATATGTGATATAGCCGGGTCATCGGATCAAGTGTTGATTCGATGAACTGATACAGATTATATTAGTCGGTTATTTGTGAAATAGCCGGATTATCGGATCAAGTGTTGATTTGATAATTTAATGTATAATTATATATTTGATATATTAAATTACATTAACTAATATAAGCTCACTAATTGTTTCTTTTTCTCACTCGGGTAATACATTGATATATATGCGATATATGTTAATTGTATTATTTTATTTTGTTACAATAAATATTGTATATGTGATATATAATATTGTAACATGTTATGGTTATAAATGCAACATGATTAGTGGAGATTAAACATGGTTAGGGTTGGATTTGGGTTAAACTTTCTAGTAGCTTCTAGAAGCTTTGCTTTTGTTTCTTGCAAAGATATTATGTGTTGATATTTTGCAAGATATTTGTTTAACCCAACCCAACCCTTTAACCATGGTTCAATCTCTACAAGGGTTAAGTTTACTTACTTAACCCATGGTTGCATTTCTAACCTAACTAGACTTTTCATTATTCATCACAAAAGGTTTTGGATATCCTTCTTCTTCTTCCTTGGTGAAAAGCTCTCTAACTTTTTTCTTTATGATGATAATGAGTGAGATTAAGAAAATAAATGAGAGCTAAATTCCTACTTCATCATCCTCATCTAATCTAGCCCATTAGATTAGGGTGTTCACTTCATTAGTAAGTGAGAGCTTGTGTTAAAGAAACTTCAAGGTAGATCATCTTTGTTATCGAAGATCGGAAGCAAGTTTGTATCTTTCTCTTCGTGGAGCCTCTCTAGAGTTCGGATACTCGATGATCGCAGCGAAGGGACCTCAACACAGAGCTTTTGAAGTGAAGGACCGGACTACAAAGGTTGTAATCCTTTTCACTTAGAAGTAAAGTTGTTTATTTGCTTTGTTTCGCTTAATCTCTAGTTTAAAGATCGTGGTTAGGGTTGTTCGGCACGTCTAAATTTTAAATCGGGCATGGTTGATGCCTTATAAGCCTTTGTGAGAGTGCCTAGTAACCCTACAGTGGTATCAGAGCCAAACAAGAGCTTTAGGCGAAGTCTAGGCAAAGTTTAAAGTCCTATCGAACTCCGAATACCCGATAAAACCTAGTTTCTGGAATTTTTTTCAAAAGTTGACATTTTTCATATTAAAAATACTCAGAAAAATAAGCAGGGAATTATAAGGATAACTGTGAAAAATGAGCCACTAATTCCATTAAAGCACCGCGGCAATGACATGCCTTGCGCAGCGGTTCCGCGGCTGAACAGTGGAACTAGGGTTTGATTTTTACACAGTAACTTCCTTACGAATTTCCTGATGCTTCTGGGAATTTTTAATTATACTCAAGTGTTGAGTTTTCTGGGATATATTGGGGACTCGTTAATTCGATCGGATAATTTAACTTCGTTTAAATTTTTCCGGGTAATTTTTGAACGTGTTAAAAAGTTCAAACGGATATCAATAACTCACTTTTTCCTCTGCCGGAAAATTTCCAAGTGTTGGATTTTTTCGTAGTTTAAGAACGTTCTAAGTCGTGCAAGTAACGCGGTGGACCCTCTAGAAGAACACAAACCTTAACTCGATTATGTGACCGTCTGAACCGCCTCTAAAACTTAGGGTTTGGGGCAGTACGGCGTTTCCACATGTGAGGCGTTCGTTTGACCCTTCTACGGCTGGACCATTGGTACTGTGGCATGTGATAGATGCTTTTAAACTCCGCTCAAGTGTTGAGCTATTTGGGAAATCTTGGGTGTTTGTTTATTCGATCGGAAAGTTTAACATTGTCTGTTTATCTGGAATGTGATACAATATTTGGAATGCACATGTAGTTATGAGATAACTAATTTGAATGTTATAAATCTAGCAGTTTAGTCTCAGATGATCGGTTGCCACGGGATTTTGATGCGATCAAAAGTCCGTCGCAATCACGTAGCGTATGCGGATACTCGCCGGGTAAACTTAATAGATAGCTACGTCCCATAGCCCCGACCAAGTGACTGTAGGAGAACCCCGTCGCCAAAAGCATCCGTTCGGGTGCTCGCGGCAGCGGTGTTCCGCTATAGTGCACTTCGTCGACGGCATCCGGAGGTGCGGCCGTTTACTAAAGTTTGCGACGAGCATTCGATCAGGATGTCGGGAATCTTGTTGAATTGCCCGACTAGATATTGAAAAGTGTTTTCGAGATCGAGACTAAAATGTGGGGTTTATAATTGTTAGGCATGCGATGTCTAAGGAATTCATTTGGTTAGGCATGTGATGTCTAAGGAGGTTGCGGATTCCAACTGTTATAGTTTTACACTTTCTTTTCTGTGACCGTAAGCGTAGTATGTGGTGTATCGCCGGCTTCGTTGCTATACATCAACGACAATCGGGATACGCATACTTGCTTACATTGATGATATGAGATATTATGTGTTGCTGTGATATGTTATATTAGATCGTCGTGTTCTGAATAGCCGGGGGTTTTATGTGAGATGAGAGTTTTTATTTTCATTCATGTAAAATTCATTTGTATGTAATATTCTTTTATTGGGGCACTTCCGGGCTGAGGATGATGTCACCATTGTATATTATTTACTTTTCCGCATTAGGTAGACCCAAGGCGGGGAGCACAAGTAACCGGGTTCTAGGGTCCAGTGGGAGACCGACTCGAGGAGTCGAGACCGGGTCTCCTAACTCTAGAACTGGCAGGGTTACTTGCCGCTCTCGTAGGGGTCTAGGGATGTGGGTTTGGCTATTCATCATGACCGTGGAATCCGTGTTTTATACCGGCTTGTATTAAAACACGGACGTCCTAGTATATCCAATATTTCATATGTGTTCTTCTGCTGCAATGTTCTGTGATGAGATCATATTACTGCCTGAGACGAATGTTTATATTATATATATGAGATATATGTTATATTGCTGATTTCGTTTCAAATGTGATGCTTGTGAAGCATAATAAAATGGGACTTCATTAATGAGATTAATGAAAACTAAAAGAAAGCTAAAGATGTTGTAGAAACTTGTTTAAAAACTGGTAGCTCTAGTTCTTGCTTTGTATAGCGGTGTTCCTTATAGAACATCCAACACCTTATTCGATAAGGAAAGAGACGGGATCCCTTCACCGGGAGTGACCTCTTTAGAGAAACTAGCAGATGCTACAAACTCGGTTTGTCTTTTGATTGTTTTTATAGTTTTTTCTTTGCATAGTGATATTTGTGAAATATCCTGCACCTTATTCGATGAGGAAAGAGCCGACGATCCCTTCACCGGGAGTGACCTCTTTAGCGAAACTAGCAAAGGCCTAAAAAACACTCCATTTAAAATCACTCGATTCTAAAACGATATCAAGTTCATTACGCTCATGGTTTTCTTAAAAACCTGCGTAGCCTTCCGTTATTTCAGATAAGTACTACTTAGTATTCGTGCTGCGGTAGTTTGGCATGCGTCAAGGCGTAGTGTACGGTAGCTAACTAGTGCTTATCTGCTAGCATACGATGCGATTGGATTAGGGTATTCGTACGGCGTTGTTTGGCATGCATCAAGGGTCGTACGGGTGGGTTTAATTCAATTAGGAAATGCACGGGTAGAACTTGACTAGTGGACTATGGTTTGTTTGGCATGCGTCAAAGTCATAGCACGCTAGGGGTAAAATATTATTGGGAATTTCAAGAGTTGAAATTTGCAATGAGATTGCATACCTTCTATGAGATAGTTGGATCCCGATACCCACTGCGAGTAAGAGTTACTCTTGTGAGAGTTTTACACATTACAATTAGCCGATCAAGTAGGTGTCTAGAAAGGTGTTAACGGGGTTACGCCCCTGGGAAAATGAGGTTTACTTTAATTAGGTCTGTGCGAAAGCACGGGGAACCTCCCTCAAAGTACCGGCACTGGCCTGACTGAAAGGTTGGCGAACTTGTAGAGTGTAATTAATCCCGGCTAGTCTTTCCTTTTAGGGTTTGAAGGAAAATTTGACTAAAACAGTGGGAGTCATCCTGATTAGATATAATGATAACCAATCTAATCTTGCAAGAGCATACGCTGAGTGTTTTCTTCTCTCTCTCTCCTGGTTACGACTATGTCACGCCTTAATCAAGATAATAATACGGATGTATTGACCGAACCTGCTTGTTATACTGCGCTAGGGAACGTTGGTCCCGCTCCAACTTATAATTGTTATAAGACAGAGCAGGAAATAGGGGATTACCAGAATTCCCATGCCGCCCAAACGAAGAAAGTGCATGTTGATGCATCTTCTTCGGATGTGTTCATTATACAGAACTGTTTCTCAATATCCTTTACGTCCTTGGTATTTGATACCGGATCAGGATCCCACATATGTAATTTATTACATGGGCTACAGATAGGTAGAGAACTGAGAACGGGTGATAAGTTTCATGAGATAGAAACGGTGCAAGTGTTGCAGCCAAGTCTGTTGGTAGTTATCACCCTGTATTACAAGAATACATTGATTCTGAACAAATGTTATTAGATACCGAACCTGATATACAACATCATATCAGTCTCTTTATTAGTAAAGAAGGATATAATTTTGTATTGTTGGATAATGTTTTGAACATTTTCTATATCAAGAGTTGATCGGTTCAGGCACGTTATCTAAAAGTATAGATGTTCTAAATCAAACTACAGTTCTTAACATACAGAACACACACAAGAGGAAGAGTTCAGAAATGAACGAATCCTTCTTGAGGCATTGTAGACTAGGTCATATCAATGCGACCCGACTAGCTGAAGTTACATAAAGATGCATATTTAAATTAGTTTGGATTTACATCTTGTAAAACTTGTCAGTTATGTCACAAAGATAAGATAACCACAACTCCGTTTATTGGAAATAGAGAAAGAGTTAGTGAACTCTTGGGATTGATATATGCTGATGTATGAAGCTCCCCTGTCTACACATGCCAAGACCGGTTCTTTGTACTTCATTACATTCACTGATTATCTCTCAAGATCCGGACATATATTCCTGTTGAAACACAAGTCTGGAACTTTTGAGAAATTCAATGAATATAAGTTAGAAGTAGAGAACAAAAAACTGGGTATAAGTATTATGTCCTTTGATGAGATCAAGGAGGAGAATACTTGAGCACGGAATTTCTGGACTATTCTAAAAGAGAATGAGATTCTCTCTCAGCATTACTCCTCCGTATACACCATAGCACGATGGTATATCGGGGCGGAGCAATTGCACCCTATGTGATATGGTGTGCTCTATGATGAGTACTACTGGGTTGCCTATTTCCTTCAGGGAGTTATGCGCTTGTGAAGCTGCATACCTATTGAATAGGGTTCCAACCAAATCAGATGCTTACCAATCCATATGTGATATGGAATGGGAAGAGCCCATATCTTAAGTAAGTTAAGATTTGGGGTTGTCCGGCCTATGTCTAAAAGCAAAATCCGGACAAGCTCGAGGCAAAGTCAGTTCTGTGGAAGTTTGTTGGATATCCCAAGCATTCGCAAGGGAATATCTTATACCAAACCGAGGAACAAAAGATGTTTTGTTTCTCAGCATGCCACCTTTATGAAAGGGAATTTCTTGTGAAGAAATTATTGGTCTTGAGGTAGAACTGGAAAGAGTTCTAGCTATACAAACTGCAGCTGATGATTTGGTAGAACCAAAGGATTCAATAGTTTCCAATGAAGCTCAGCCTCTCCGCCGATCTAGTAGGGTTCCTCACCCACCTGAGAGATACTTCGGTTTTCTCTATGACAGTGGGAGCGAGGATTGCATCATGAGACGATGACCCAACTAGTTTCGAGCTGGCCATCAGGAGTGGGACTCTGTAAGAATGGCTGGATGCTTAGCGATCTGAGATGGAATCCTTATACACCAACAAAGTATGGACTTTGGTTGCTTTATCTGAAGGGTTAAATCCCCATCAGGAGCAAGTATATCTTGAGAAGATTACTTGGTGTACATGGAAAAGTTGAGACTTTCAAAGCTATGCTTAAGTCCATCCAGATCCTACTTGCCACTGCTGCATACCATGACTACGATATCTGGTGGTTGGGTGTCATGACTGCTATTCTAAATGATGTTTTAGAAGAAAGCATCTATAAGTACACAGCCAGTGGGCTTCGTAGGCAGTGGGAGCAGCGGAAAAGTGTGCAAGATGATTTATGCGATAAATCAAGCATCGCGGAGTTGGAACGTCTGTTTTGATGAAGTAGTCAAAGAGTTTGACTTCATCAAAATGGTAGATGAATCTTGTATATACAAAAAGGTAGTAGGGAGTAAGGTGGTGATCCTCGTAGAGTACGTGGATGGCATACTCTTGATAGGGAAGGAGTTTCCTATGCTACGCTCGGTCAATCTCCTCTTATCACAAGGATTCTCCATATAGGATCAAAGTGATACCTCCTAAATCCTGGGTTTTGATCTATGAGATAGATGTAATTGGATGTTAGGATTCTTACTAGTTGTAGTGAGATGGTATCAATCGATCCTGGGGAGAATCACTGGAAAGGTTCCAGGGTGATAAGGACGACTGAATGTTAGTCGCAGGCATTGTCTTTACCCTCAGTGGAGGGACGGTATGTTGGAAGAGTTCCAAGCTAGATACCGTGACTTACTAGACGATTAAAGGCAAGATATATCATTACCAAGGATGCTACCTAAGAGGCAGTCTGGATATATATAAGTTCATGAGATGAACTTCGTTCCTACCATTGTGTGACAATGGAGTTGTGGCTTATGCCGAGAAACCCCCGTCCCATCAGAAATCCAGATATAATTCTTAGGCAGTATCACCTGATCATGAAGATGGTTGATCTCCAGGGAGATCGAGGTTAGGAGAGTAGACACAGAGGACAACGCGGATCCACTCACAAAGGCCTTTTTCCCAGTAGAGACTTTTATGGGATGGTTGAGTATGAGATACTTCAACCACAGCTAATTGTTGGGTATGCGATACCACAACAGATGGCCCTAGTGCAAGTGGGAGATTGTTAGTTATATGTATGCCCTAGAGGCCATTACTGTACATACGATATATATTGTAGTGGATGCTTGGACATATATAGGGAGGACTTTCTTGCTCGACATGATAGTATGCTATCTGGTTGCTCTTTATCTGAACATGTACTATGATAGTCTCTATGTTACATGTTGATAAACCCCTTAGGATATGTACTCGACTACTAGGACTATGATGAGATCATACTAGTGGGGCCACGGTAGTCGACGAGTACATCCTATAACTGTTCCTAGTCGAGGGTGTATCGAGACAGGACATCGATACACCAGAGTAGACTAGCGTATACGCATCTTGACCCATATGATGGGCGATGGATGATCTCTTATCCATTGGTGTTTGACATCAGAGAAGGTATACGGGTGCTCAGTGGAGACTGGGTACACTGGACGGACTCGCCGAGAACTCCCAGATGGTATTATACCTCACGTCAGATGACAGTTCTCTGGTGACACTGGTACAGGTTAGTCTGTAGACCCGAGATCGTCATAGAGTCTTGTGTGATTCCCACTGTGCTTTGATTTCCAACATACCACGTCCAAGAGGGCGTGCAAAAAGGTGGCTTTTGGGTACAGTCTCGAATCACATGGAGGCAATGAGTGATAGGAGGGGATTCGTCTCTCCCGGTATAGGGAGTTGATGTTGCGCTGTGTTCGATTGGCTATAACTGGAAATCCCTGGCCAGGGTTGCTGAGATCTACTGGTAAATGTTATCAGTAGTTTCTCGAACTGTTATAGACCTCATATCGACACGACTTATCAAGCTACTGGGGTCTGACGTATATCACCCCTAGGCGAGATATGCGACATATCAGACGAAAAGACCGGACTGTACGGGAGTGTTACTGATTGGATTCATGGGAGAATGTACAGGCTTGCTTGTTGATCTTCTGATCGCTCAATACCTGGGTGGCTGTTACGTTTAGCTGACCGTTTGCAGCTTGTGGGTGTTTGATATGATCATCACCTACCGCCGGCGTATTGACGATTCTTTAGAGTCTTACACAGAGGTTTCTTGGCTCAGGCAAAACGGAGTAGGAGCACATATATGATATGTGCGGGACCGAGAACAATACGTGTATGTGACACCGTATTAGATTCTCGCGATATGAGATATCGGCCAGGTATATGTGATATAGCCGGGTCATCGGATTAAGTGTTGATTCGATGAACTGATACAGATTATATTAGTCGGTTATTTGTGAAATAGCCGGATTATCGGATCAAGTGTTGATTTGATAATTTAATGTATAATTATATATTTGATATATTAAATTACATTAACTAATATAAGCTCACTAATTGATTCTTTTTCTCACTCGGGTAATACATTGATATATATACGATATATGTTAATTGTATTATTTTATTTTGTTACAATAAATATTGTATATGTGATATATAATATTGTAACATGTTATGGTTATAAATGCAACATAATTAGTGGAGATTAAATATGTTTAGGGTTTGATTTGGGTTAAACTTTCTAGTAGCTTCTAGAAGCTTTGCTTTTGTTTCTTGCAAAGATATTATGTGTTGATATTTTGCAAGATATTTGTTTAACCCAACCCAACCCTTTAACCATGGTTCAATCTCTACAAGGCTTAAGTTTACTTACTTAACCCATGGTTGCATTTCTAACCTAACTAGACTTTTCATTATTCATCACAAAAGGTTTTGGATATCCTTCTTCTTCTTCCTTGGTGAAAAGCTCTCTAGCTTTTTTCTTTGTGATGATAATGAGTGAGATTAAGAAAATAAATGAGAGCTAAATTCCTACTTCATCATCCTCATCTAATCTAGCCCATTAGATTAGGGTGTTCACTTCATTAGTAAGTGAGAGCTTGTGTTAAAGAAACTTCAAGGTAGATCATCTTTGTTATCGAAGATCGGAAGCAAGCTTGCATCTTTCTCTTCGTGGAGCCTCTCTAAAGTTCGGATACTCGATGATCACAGCGAAGGGACCTCAACAAAGAGCTTTTGAAGTGAAGGACCGGATTACAAAGGTTGTAATCCTTTTCACTTAGAAGTAAAGTTGTTTACTTCATTTGTTTCGCCTAATCTCTAGTTTAAAGATCCTGGTTAGGGTTGTTCGGCACATCTAAATTTTAAATCGGGGATGGTTGATGCCTTATAGACCCTTGTGAGAGTGCCTAGTAACCCTACAGTCTCATGGATCTCAGATCCAGAGAAAAAACTAAGTTCTTTTATAAGGGTTAAACCCTTGGATATGCAGAGCAGATGCTCTGATCTCTATTATTTTTATTTACCTCGAAAAGAAGTTTTCTTCTTTCTTCCCTCTTAAAACTTTCTTCTTGCTTGCTCTCTTTTTTTAAATTTGAAGCTTATGAGGGGGGGGGGGGTTCCTCTCTGTAAGACTTAAAGTCTTGGGTCCTTTTTATAGTTGAGACACATATGTTAATTTAGTTAAAGAAATTTCTCGTTGAGAGACCCTGATTGATTTGGGGATTTTATCCACCGTTGGATCTTTGATCCAAGAACTTCTATTTTACAGAAGATATTTTTCTTGTTTTTAACAAGATTTGGGAAATATTTTCCCATACAGAATTTTTCTATATATAGATGATTTTTAATGGATTTTTTCATTCAACGGTGCTCTGTTTTACAGAAAATAATCTTTCTTGTTTAGAAAGACTCGATGGATATTTCCTTAGCATAATTTAATTCCGCACTTTGGTGATTTATCATTTCCGTTAGATCTTTAATCCAATGGCTCTGTCTAACAGAGAGCTTTTAGTTCTGACGCTGGAGCTCCCGTGCAAGGCACGCGAGGCGCTGCTTAAGGTTTTAATTCTTATAATGGGTATTTATGTGTTTTGCACATTAGTGCCCGCATGAGGAGCACGTGCGGCGCCATCTAAGAGTTTTAACTCTTATGAACTCTTATGTGCTTTGCACATTGGCGTCCACGTGAGGAGCACATTGTTGGGTTACGGCAGCGTCCCGACCATCAAACCGTGGCCAAATGCGAAACAAAAATTTTCTAAACTGGCGCTACCATTACCCAATGCCCGGATCTACCCTTAAACCCTATACTAGCAAGCTATAAAAAAGAAGTTAGAATTGTTATACCGAGTTGATCCGTGTCCTTTGGTCTTCAACTATCATCCCCAAGCTCCTAGTGGCTCCTTGATCGAATTTGGTTGCCGGTCTTCCTCCATCTACGACGATCCACCTGAGGGAAACAACACAAGCTTCAGCCTCGTCGAGCGAGGCAACCGACACTCCAAGGTTGCTAGCAATGGAGAGTGGAGATGTAGGAATGTGTCACCATAATTTTCTTTCATCCCAATGCTCAAAAGAGTAACTCAAGAAGATGAAGGAGGTGAGGAAAACATGTGGCATGAGCAACTCAAGAAAGTGGGAAGTGTTTTCTCCTAGTGAGAAATGAGTGAGTGAAGAGAGCAAGTGAAGAATCCAGTGAGGAAAACAAATGAGCTAAGCAGCTCAAGAAGTGGTTGCCTCTCTCTCTCTCTCATGCACAAAAATATCTCATCTCAATTTCCAAATAAATAATTCTAAGCCATACATCTCTATATGCCATGACCCATGCTCATGCCACCTCACTCCTCCACCTCATTTGTGAAACAAATGATTTTCTAAAAAGAAAATCATACAAATGAGGTGTCTATCATCTAGAAGCAATTCCGTATAAATTCGGAATTCAACCCGGTATACGTATCGAAATACATATACACGTATTCGTACAAAAAAACGAATAGCCAAGAGAGAAAATGAATAGTGAACAATAATATTAGAATACGTATGTATAAATACATATATATAAATTATTAAATCAAAACCTGATTTAATAATCCGGCTTAATCCTAAGCCGCTAGTATTATCAACCGTCCGATTAAAGTCTGCGCAGCATGTACACATATCTAATCGGACACCTGTATGTATTAACATACGTCATCTACACCATATCGCTTGAACCGTGAAAACTCTCTGTGTAGGACTCTAAAGACTCGTCAATATGCTGGCAGTGGATTTAACCACAAGCACGTCAGCGGCACTAGCTGTACGTAACGGCTACCCAGATATTGAACGAAAGGGAGCCCGACAAGCAAACTCATCCTGAACCCCTACTGAGCCTGACAGTGACAATATCCGTACAGTCCGGTCTATTCATCTAAGAGTATCGCATATCGAATCTAGGGGGTTGTCACACCCCGCTTCCCAGTGTACTGGCAGAGGACGCGACTGGCCGCTACGTATTTACTCTGAAGCAAATACGCTAAGCGTATCTAAGCAATATAAATAAAATGCACAAGAGACAAAAGATATAATTGAACAGAAACTTTATTTATTCACATTCTTTTTACAATACATGGAAAAGTAAATACATGGGATAAAGCGATGCCTAAACAGTGGCATAACAAAAATGAAAAGTACTGAAAGTAAATGTGTACAATGAAATTAAAGCTCTGGGTCGTAGGCTAGCTGGTCCAGATCCTCGCTGGTGGGCTCGATCTCCGGAAGGTCCGAATCACCTGACAACATTCCAAAGAAGAAAGAGAAGGAATGTCGTCAGCCAACAAATTGCTCGGTAAGTCCCAAAGATGAGAGAGAAATAGAATAGACAGAGTGTGAGAGAGTGTAACTTTTAAAGTTGTATTATATTGTTAACGCTGTTGTTTGTAGCTTGGTACAGAAGGATGCCAGTGTATACGAGAGGAGTCTCGGTAGACCAGAGACTAAGGTGAACGGAATTTACAAGGAACCGTTTATGCCACGGTACAACATCAAATAAATTCAGGTTAGGTGTCTTAAATCTTGCAGTCTCGTGCCGCTTCTAACACCTTCCGTACCAATCTACCCCTTAAATCCCGCGATGTCTTGATTGTATTGTTGGTATTGTATTGTAAATTATATTATCTTGTATTATAGATTGTATCGATGGATGACTTGCCGAAACCATGATATCAGTAAATGGATGTAACTGGAGAATCATATAAATGGAAGTATATCCATAGTTCGGTTCAGTCAATATAGATTGAACAAATTGAACAGATTGAATACATGGATTCATATTGAATTGTAGTTTGTACTTAAATCATATTCAAGTCAGATTATTATATTGAGATCTAGTCCGAATCAGAACAAGTAAAAAAGAAATTGAATCCTGAATTAGGTTTTGGTGTTATCGGTAACCGCTGTACATGGGCAGCAGGATTTATGTCTTTTTCAAAGACGATTACCGTGTTGAACCGTTTGTTAAGTTGTCTACCTTAAATAGGAAAGCACCCATATCTCCGGCTCTCTGAGGCTCAAGAGACCGGTCCCGCTTAAACCTATACTTACTAGGGTCCTTATTGTAATTTATATAACTTGAGGGGGTTTTATGTAAAAATAGTTTGTATAATTTTCAAAATACACCTCAAGTATTTTATTGTCGTCTTTAGAGTGTTCATAGATGTAGATTTTATATATGTGACATTTCTAGTGAGTAAAACCTAATTTCATAATATATGGTATTTAATTATAAATTATTGAACTTGTATGGGATTGCATGGTATTTTCATGTAAAGTGATTCTTTTGATTTAGAAAAGTTGGAGTATTTATATTATAACAAAAATTAGATATTTTGATGATACATACATACATACATACATACATATATATATTTATATAAAATAATTTTAATTTATTATTTTCTAGAAATCTCATTTTCTTAAGATATTTGTATTTTTAAATCTTTTGAGACCGAATGCTCCTTGCGGAGGTCTGCATCTCGCAATACTAAGCCCGAGGATGTTCAATAATCTGCACCATCCTGAACAGGTTCCCCAAATGGTTTGTAGCGGCGCTTTGCAAAGATTTGTTTAAAAATACGTAATCTTGTAGAAACGGTTTTATTAGTAGAAGGTATTTTTGTGTAAAATTTCATTTTCCCGTATTCTATGTTCCAAAAAGGTATCGTGCTATATTGCATATGAGTGTTGTGAAGAGGTAGGTCATTACCTCGTGATCTATTTAAAGGTATACCAAGGAATTATGATGTTTAATATCGAAACTATACTACATTTATTTTTCTGAAAAAGTACGATAAAAATTACAATATGAATTATTTTGCTATGAAACTTGTTCATGATATTTTGTTAATGTTTAATAGTCAAGATGTGAGGGTGTGGTATGTTTGTATTTAAGAAAAGATGGAGTTTTAAAGAAAAACCGAATCGGAAGTCGGATTAACTCCGCTTCCGTCGGGTTTTAGAAATACGAGTTTTAAGAATAGAAAAGAGAAGAGAGAGGAGAGACTTACGAGATTTCAGATTAGAGAAGAGGAAGAGGGAGTGGTAGGAGGTGCCGGTGCATTGTTTTGTCGCCGGGAGCTCCTAGGGTCGTCGTCGGAAATTTCCCGGAGCTTTGCCCTTCGCTAACTCCACTTGTACACAAAGGTCTAGAGATTTTTCTTGAGAGTTTGGACAGAGTTTGTGAGTGAGAGGGTGTGATTTAAAGTGGTATTTATAGGGTAATCTAGGGTTTAGGGTAGATGAAAGGTTATATGAAAATTGTATTAAAAATTGTATTTAAAATAGAGTAAATAAGTGTTTTTATTGACTCTGTAAATGTGCAGGATATTTAAAGTGTACAGGGTTATGGGGGACATCAAAAGGCACAACTTTCATAAAGACCCAACTCGGATTCAACCGAGTTCGGTCGGCAGCGCCGGCCGAGTTAGCCGCGCCACCGGCCTGATCCGGCCGAGTCAGGCCGGGTCTTGGGGCCACGTGTCCCTCGTCGTTTGGTTAACCACCTGGTCCAGTTTGTTTTATATGTGACTTTTGGTTTTTACGAGTTATGCACGTGTAGACTCTTGGGCTTCTAAAAATTTAAAAGAAAATTAAATAAAAAATAATGTGGCTGATGGGATTTGAACTCTGGTACTTTGGTTCAGCAGTACAAGGTATTACCAATGAGCTACAAGTTCCTTCTTTCTATTAAAAAGCAAAACAAATACTTATAGTACTCACAGGAAATGTAAATACCCCATGTATACAATAACTTTAAATCAATTTTATGTACACTAAAATTGGAGTTGTTACAGTGGTGGATAAAGTCAGACCCCTAACAATGCGACATTTAGTGTCGGCATGAAACCCATCACCACCTGAGAAACTATCGATTCTGGATCGGTAATTCTCATCCACTGTGGCCACGGATTTCTGGTGATGGCCACCCATGCACAACGCGGCATCAACCCCCAATACCGGGAGAAATGAATCCCCGACGATCCGATCACTGCCTCCATGTGGCTCGGGACTGTACCCAACTAAAATCTGTTTGCACGACTCCTTTGAGCCGTGGTAGGGTAGTAATCAAAGCACAGTGGGAACTCACACGAGACAAATGACGATCTCAGGTCGACAGACTAACCTGTACACATGTCACCTGGGAACTGCTATCTGACAATAGGTATAATACCAACTAGCAGGTTCCCGGCGAGTCCATCCAGTGTACTCATAACCCAATGAGCACCTGTATACTATCTTAGATGAACAAACTAACACCAATGGCTTGTGAGACCTGGCCACCACCCCTCATCGGGGTCTCGATCAGTATACACTAGTCTACACTGGAGTATCGATGTCCAGTCTCGATACTCCCACGACTAGGGATATTTAAGGATGTGCTTATAGACCCCCAGCTCCCACGTATATGATCGCCATCATAATACTGGTAGCCAGACAAGAATCCTATGGGCTCTATCAACATGTACATGATGTTAAAGACAAACCAGATAGCATACTATCATCTCGAGAAAGACTGTTTTACCGGTATAGGTCCTCCCTCAATCATCATAATCACCTGCCTGCGATTACGATAATTGCCTTGAGGGCACTATAGCCAACAATCTCCCACATGCACTTAAGGCTAATTATTGCGATGTCGCATACTCATAGCCCGTGTGATATCGAACACCCAACTTCTTTACTAATCAGTCTCACAGACCTCGTTTATGAAACTATTGTATTTTAGAAATAGCCCCAGTGAGTAGATCCGCTTCAATGTTTCTTTCTGTATCTCTCTATATCTCAACTTCGCGGAGAAAATTATCTCCCGAAATGAGCAATACCTGTCTTAGAATTTGTCTGGATATCTGATGGGACCCAGTTCACAAATGAACTCCAAATCCAGCAAACTTCTTAGACTGTATCGTCCACTGAATTTAATCAGTATCTGCACCATGCCTTCTACAGTATCCGCTTGGACCACCTGTCCAACATACTGTCCCTCAAAAGAGGGAAAAATAAAACTCTGACAGTCACTCTGTCATCCAGGTCACCTTGGAAGCCTGAAATGATAACTGTCTCCCGAAGGAGGCTGCCATTACCATATCCCTAGAACATCCATTTATGTTCATAAACTGCTTCCCTACGTTTCTCCAGGATTAGATTAATATATGTTTATTGCATCTAGTGCAAAAGCAACATCTGGTGTGGTACTTGACATCACATGATTGACTTAATTGCCTAAGCAAGTGATATACCAATCATGCAAATCCCTCTTCCCTTTAGTCTGAAAGACATCCTTTAGAGAGGGTGACTCTATCACCTGCAGGTACACCACCATGCCAGGAGTCATCCATTTTAAAATCCCTTTAGAATCATTTCAAAGTACCCTAATTGGGAAAATTCCCAAATCTAAATCTAAAACCATAGATCTAGTCACCAAAACCCTGATATTATATCCAAATCCTATGTAGAGAAACCACCTTGTGACAACTTCAGTATAACTGATCGTAGTATAGGAATATATCTTCCTATCAAGTACATGTCATCCCCATACCTGGACATCACTCTTTACTACCTTCTTACCAGATCCATCTCCTATTCTGATGAGATCAAACCTATGACTGTCACATCAAAAATAGATGATCTATTTCCGCTATACTTGCTTTAGTCTATAAATAGACACAAGCTACTTGCCTACTATGCTTTCGCTGCTCCCACTGATTATAACAACCCTCTGGCAGAGTCATATACACGTGCACTTCTAAAGCCAGTTTAGAACGACGTTATACTCATCCTCCTGCCGGGTCTTATAATCTAGAACAACAGCAATGACAAGTCTGGGTAAACAAGAACCTCCCTGTCACCATCTCTAAGAAGACCGAAGTACCTCTCGGGTGCCTGAGGTTACCTACCATATCTGCGGAGTGGCTAATGGAACGTCGAAACCAATTGAATCCTCAGGTTCTATTAAATCTTCAGTAATCGTTTGTGGTTCTGGAATCACTTCTAGTTCTACCATATTCCTACTTCTGTTTTTTGAAAAAATCCATTTTACTAAAATTGTGGCGAGTTTAGAACAATATAAATACTGATCTTCCTGATGGCAGAAAGTTAACACTCATCAAAGCCCGGGATAACCCATAAATAACCATTACTGAAACGTACATTGAGTTTATCCAGATTCTGGTTTTAAATATCAGCCGGACAACTCCCTATACCTTAACATAGTTAAGATATAAATTGATTCTATATGTATCCAATATAGAAACAAAAACACAAATTTAATTGGAACCAGATTCAAAATCATGCAGCTGTCTCCAGTGCATATCTACCAAATGGAAAAAGGCCAATCAACATTATTCAACTAGGAGTGCATTCATATATGAGTGACCTGAAAGAGAAACAAGTTCTCAAAACCATTACTTACAATGGAATACCTAGCACAAGTATCTACATCTTCGACTACCTCGAAGAATCCTGATACTTCCAACAAATGGTTCTGTACTTTATTCTTATACCTATAACTTCTTAAAATCCGAACCTTGTATTTCAATGAAATACTTGTCTAGAACTAGAGAAGTTATAAGTAAACAGAATATAGTATAAGTACCAACCCCATTGTCCTAATGGACACTGAATAACATACAATACTTTGTATAAGTCCCCTGAGTTCAATAACTCAAATCCTGTACGTCGTAGGTTGAAAAACTGTACTATAGTTAAGAAGAAATACACCGCTGTTGAATGCACCTTACCTAATCATTAACTGATATAGGTAAATGTCACAGACATAATATCAAAAAGTTATATCTCACTTTAAAAATAAACGTACAGATATATCAGTTTGAAATTGGTGCATAATAACGGATATTCAAAACCAAATATTTGCCATCCGGCAAAATCTAAATGATTTCCTCAAATATCACCAATTACAACGAATTCCGATATTATAAGGATCTAATCACCCAATTCCCAATATTTTACTCTCACTCACCATCCGTAAGAGCATACAGATGTGAGAAACTGATCTGGTAAACATATACCCTGGAGTTAGATTCCAATTGGGAAAACAATTTTTAATTAATATCGTACAGTGAAACTGAAACACGAAAATATTTCGAAGGGGTAACTGGGTATTCCTAGTAATGCCTCTTCCACTATCCTGATTCATGGCAGTAACCATATACTTACCTGCCCTCACTCCAATCCCTTTATTATGTCTTTACTTATTACCTTCTGTACACCTTCTTTAGGCTGATTAGTTTTCTTCCTTCCCTACCCTTCGGCACCAGCCTAAGGTTTGGAAGAAGTCTATCCAATAAGCATAATAAGTGCTCTCCTTATGCCAGGAGTCCTCGCAACCTGAGAGAAGTTAATGTGAAAAGACATCTGAATAATCCTATTCTATTTCTCCTGAACCAGAAATCATCCTTGAATTCGGAACGAATTCCTTCGAGTTCGTATGTAACTATACGATGTCATATCCAATAGGAGTGGATATCCGTAGTGATACGGAGTGTTCTGGAGAAATCCAAAATGGATGTGGGAGTGGCAGGGGTATACATGGTTTTGTCGTGAATGATAGCAGTCGTAATTTTCTTTGCCGTTATTCTAATCCCTATATATGTCTTTACTTATTACCCACCACTTTTAGGCTAATTGGCTTTCTTTCTTCCCCACCTTTCGGCACCTACCTACGGTCTAGAGGAAGACTATCCAATAAGCTCAACAGGTGTACCCTCTCCTAATCCTAGGAGCCCTCACAACCTGAGAGAAGATAAAGCGAAAAGACAACCGAATAATCATATTCAATTTCTTCAGAACCAGAATCCATCCTCGAATCTGGAACAAGTTCCTTCGAGTTCGTATGCAACTATTCGATAGATTTATCCAATGGAATTGAATGTTTGTAGTGATACGGGGTGTTCTGGAGAAATGCAAAGGTGGTATAGAAGTGGTAATGATATATGCGACATCGTGACATTCCAAAAGCCAAAATGTTTTAAGAAGGTTCGGTTAACTTGGTTCATGAGTTTTAGTTTAGGGTCAGGTCATGGTCGCTGCCAAAGAGAGAGAGAGAGAAAAAAAACACTCAGCGTGCACTCTTACCTAGAATAGAATGGTTAATCACTTTATCTAGTCAGGATGGCTCCCACTGTTTCCTCGAATTCTCCTCCAAACCCAAAAGAAGAATTAGTCGGAATCACCCGAGGAGTTATCTTACTCATCAGTGGGAATCGGGATCCAACTATCATCGCATGATAACTTGATGGAAGCCACTCAAGTCACCACACTCCAGAAGGTATGCGCATGTCTGGCAAGTTTCCTGTATGTTTGAAACTCCCGATGTGAGTTTTTATCCCTATGACCCAAGTGACCTTGACACAGTCAACAAATCAAAGAGTCCTAGTCAAGTTCAACCCGTTATTATCCAGGATTGCATTAAACCCATCCGTACGAGCCCTTGACACAGTCAACAAGGCCGCACAATTTTCCTAACCAATCGCATTAATTTGCCACAAACAAGCACTACTTAGCTACCGCACACTACGTCTTGACACAGTCAACAAACGCAACACGAATACTAAGCAATACTTGTAAGAAATGACGGAGGGCTACAGCTGGTTTTTGGCGAAAAAACTTTTAACGTAATGAACTTGATATCATTGAAGGAACTGAGTGGTTTTATAAATATTTAGTGGTGAAAAACCTTTGCTAAAGAGGTCACTCTCGGTGAAAGGATCTCGGCTCTTTCCTCGTTGAATGAGGTGCAGGATATTCCAAATTGAATACCACAATGCAAAGCAAAAATAATCGACTATAGTGAAGTTATTACGTTGACGCAAACTTCTGCTCAAGGGGTCACTCCCGATGAAGGGATCTCAGCGCTTGCCTCGTCGAATGAGGTACATGATATTCCAAACTGAATACCACGATGCAAAGCAAAAAGAACGTCTGTAATGTCAGTTTTTTAAAAACTTGGTTTCAACAACATCATATAGGTTTGTTTTATCCTTGCATTGATAAGAATCAACGCAGTCCTATCAATTAATCACACCAGAAAGAAAGAAAATATATGATGTACGTATATGCCATCCGCATTCGCCACTGGGCCCTGTCATCACCCGTTAGGTTACTTAACTAACGACAGAGGGGGGGCTGGACTAGTGTGGGTGCAAAACATATACAACATCTACTAGTATATATATAAATATATATAACAATCATCCATGCATGATATAAAGCAACATCACAGAAGCATCACAGAAGAATCACAGAATGGTGGATAATCTTGGAGCCCCGGGTTTCATTTGAGCCGCAAATGAGAACCGACGTTCCCTGTCGTATGGATAGCCTATGCAATGAAAACCTAGACCCCTACGAGCGCGGTAAGTTACCCGCCAAAACCAGAAGTGAGGCAACCCCCTTCAACAGCGTGAATGGGCCACCCAGCAATTCATGGAATCAGGAAACTTGAGCATCCCTCCGTGGGTCAACCTATACCCCCTACGAGTGCGGCGAATAGCCCGCCAATTCTAGAGTAAGGTCCCATCCATCTCAATACCATGAGATGCGGACCCGTTTCCCTCTAGAATCCGGCTATTCGTGCACTCCACCGCGGGGTAATCCTAGTACAGAAAAGAAAAAAAATATACAAGGGTGATATTGACCTCAACCCGATCGTGCCCCAAACTAATAATATACAAACTGGCAGTGACGGCCTTCCACATGTCGGACGCTCGCCCTGCAATATCAAATATACAAATGAAACTAAACTGTACTAACATTGCACCCAAGCTATCCACCACTACGATCCAACCACAACACATCATAACACAGAACATCAACGTGAATGTCACGTTCGCAAACCCGTCTAAAAGGACATATAGCAATTAGACGAGTTGTACCGCTCGAATGACATTCACGGTCGCAGATAGTAATGTAAGTACTGATAATCATTTAAACAGTGCTAAATTATCGACTTCGAAATACCCCGAGTTGCCCCTGATCAAAAGATAACATAATATCCAAACTGGGAAAAATAAGCAATACCACTGAACCAATATTCCAGAGACCAGACCACACCCAAAATACGAAGCCCAAAATCCCTCCCCAGGCCGGACGGCTCGAATTTTTTTGAGCATGTGCTCGGATGAAAACAGGTGAAATGGGTTTGTATTTGGGGTGCAGTCTAGTGGTCATCATAGTAGTCTTCTGCAGTTGCTTATAATTTTTTTTGAAGACTTTGAAAAATTGACAGCAACTGGAGTATTCGAGGTGTTGTTTCGGAGTTGTTTCGATTTCGATACTTTAACATTGTCTAAACAAGCTAGCTAAGGGTTTAAGGGTTGGCTCTGATACCATGTTGGGTTACGGCAGCACCCCGGCCATCAAACCGTGGCCAAATGCGGAACAAATTTTTTCTAAACTAGCGCTACCATTACCCGATGCCCGGATCTACCCTAAAACCCTATACTAGCAAGCTATAAAAAAGAAGTTAGAATCGTTATACCGAGTTGATCCGTGTCCTTCGGTCTTCAACCATCATTCCCAAGCTCCTAGTGGCTCCTTGATCGAATTTGGTTGCCGGTCTTCCTCCATCTACGATGATCCACCTGAGGGAAACGGCGCAAGCTTCAGCCTTGTCGAGCGAGGCAACCAACCCTCCAAGATTGCTAGCAATGGAGAGTGGAGATGTAGGAACGTGTCACTATAATTTTCTCTCATCACAATGCTCAAAAGAGCAACTCAAGAAGATGAAGGAAGTGAGGAAAACATGTGGCATGAGCAACTCAAGAAAGTGCTAAGTGTTTTCTCCAAGTGAGAAATGAGTGAGTGAAGAGAGCAAGTGAAGAATCCAGTGAGGAAAACAAATGAGCCAAGCAGCTCAAGAAGTGGCTGCCTCTCTCTCTCTCTCTCATGCACAAAAATATCTCATCTCAATTTCCAAATAAACAATTCCATTCCATACCTCTCTACATGCCATGACCCATGCTCATGCCACCTCACTCGTTCACCTCATTTGTGAAACAAATGATTTTCTAAAAAGAAAATCATACAAATGAGGTGTCCATCATCTAGAAGCAATTCCGTATAAATACGGAATTCAACCTGGTATACGTATCGAAATACATATACACGTATTCGTACAAAAATACGAATAACCAAGAGAGAAAATGAATAGTGAACAATAATACTAGAATACATATATATAAATTATTAAATCAAAACCTGATTTAATAATCCGGCTTAATCCTAAGCCGCTAGTATTATCAACCGTCCGATTAAAGTCTGCGCAGCATGTACACATATTTAATCGGACACCTGTATGTATCAACATACGTCATCTACACTATATCACTTGAACCGTGAGAACCCTCTGTGTGGGACTCTAAATACTCGTCAATACGGTGGCAGTGGGTTTAACCACAAGCACGTCAGCGTCACTAGCTGTACGTAACAGCTATCCAGGTATTGAGCGAAAGGGAGGCCGACGAGCAAACTCATCCTAAACCCCTACTGAGCCTGACAGTGATAATATCCATACAGTCCGGTCTGTTCGTCTAAGAGTATCGCATATCGAGTCTACGGGATGGATAAAGTCAGACCCCTAACAACGCAACTTTTAGTGTCAGCATGAAACCCATCACCACCTGAGAAACTATCGATCCTGGATCGGTAATTCTCGTCCACTATGACTATGGATTTCTGGTGATGGACACCGTGCATAACGCGACATCAACCCCCAATACCGGGAGAGACGAATCCCCGACGATCCGATCACTGCCTCCATGTGGCTCGGGACTGTACCCAACTAAAACCTGTTTGCACGACACTTTTGAGCCATGGTAGGGTAGTAATCAAAGCACAGTGGGAACTCACACGAGACAAATGACGATCTCAGGTCGACAGCCTAACCTGTACACATGTCACCTGGGAACTGCTATCTGACAATACGTATAATACTAACTAGCAGGTGCCCGGCGCGTCCATCCAGTGTACTCATAACCCAATGAGCACCTGTATACTATTTTTGGTGAACAAACTAATACCAATAGCTTATGAGACCTGGCCACTGCCCCTCGTCGGGGTCTCGATCAGTATACACTAGTCTACACTGGAGTATCGATACCCTGTCTCGATACTCCTATGACTAGGGATATTTAAGGATGTGCTTATAGACCCCCAGCTCCCACGTATATGATCGCCATCATAATACTGGTAGTCAGGCAAGAATCCTATGGGCTCTATCAACATGTACATGATGATAAAGACAAACCATATAGCATACTATCATCTCGAGTAAGACTGTTCTACCGGTATAGGTCCTCCCTTAATCATCATAATAACCGGCCTGCGATTACGTTAATTGCCTTGAGGGCACTATAGGATCTGTTTTGCTGACGTCGTATCTGCATCCTGCTGGAGTGAGAAGGAACTCCGTTGTTGATCTCTAGGCTGTAGATGTTGGTATCGAGACTGGGAACTAGGGACGTTGCCATGGCTCCATTGTTTTGACCCTGGGGTCGGTTGTTGATGTCACGTCTGTATCTTGCTGGAGTGAGGAGAAACGCCGGTGTTGATCTCTAGGCTGTAGATGTTGCCATCGAGACCGGGAACTAGGGACGTTGCTATGGCTCCGTTGTTTTGACCCTGGGGTCGGTTGTTGACATCATGTCCGCATCTTGCTGGAGTGAGGAGAAACGCCGGTGTTGATCTCTAGGTTGTCGATGTTGCCGTCGAGACCTGGCTTTCCCTTTGACGAAGCCTGGTGGGACAATATGGTTCCCTTTTCGTTTGTGCCCATAGATTGTATACAGAGGTCGATGTGGACTCACCCGTAGGGAAAAATTTTCTCTTCTTTTTTTTGTTTCTTTCCGCGATACTCTATCATTTCAGCTTCTATATTACGAAAGTCGCGATAGACCAATTATTTTGGCTATTTTTTGCGGTGCCTAATCATTTCGGCTATTTTTCTTTTTACTCGCTGATTTTTATTGCGAGTTACCCAATCATTTCGGCTGTTTTATATGCATACACTTTACTCGCTGATTTTTATTGTGAGTTGCCCCATCATTCTGGCTATTTCATGTGCATTTTTGGCTCGTTGATCTTTGTTGCGAGTATGGGATTTGATATTTGATGCCAATTTTGGCATCAACATCGCTGCCACTAGAATGTTACCAGGAGCGAATCATCATTTGCCTTTGCTGATTTGAACAAAGGTGGCTTAGCAAACAGGGTTAGGATCCTGCCGACTAAGGCTTTTTGACTTCATGAGCCATAAGGGTCTCATAAAGGTATTTTTCCTTACGAGTCGTGATGATCTCGTAGGTGTATTTTTTCCTTAGAAGTTGTGAGGATTCCTAAGTGATATATTCTCTTGTAAGTCGTAAGGATCTCACAAGAGTATTTTCTCCTTGCACGTCGAGAGGACCTGCAAGTGCTGTTCACCAAATGGGGAAATTTCACGCCATTGGTGGAACTAGGTAAGGGAACATTTATTCGAGCCTGTGGATTGTGTACAAGGATTTATATTGACTGCATATAAGGCAAATTGGGGGATATGACAGCTTAAGAACAGGTTCAGATCCCTGTAGATTAAGGCTTTTGAATCCTATGAGCTGTGAGGATCTCATAGGGGGAATTCTCCTTACGAGTCATGAGGATCTTGTAAGTGTAATTTCTCCTTAGGAATCGTGGGGATCCCTAAGTGTGTGTCTCCCTTGTGAGTCGTAAGGATCTCACACGGGTATTTTTTCCTCACAAGGTCGAGAGGACCTTGCAAGTGCACATAATTTTTTTTACGAGTCTGCGCCCTTTCGGGTTTTCACAAACTTGCCGGTAGCCCTGCTGTTTTTACTCACGGAGCCCTCTCGGGTTTTCATCCGCGCTCATTTCGCTTGTGGACGTACCGTTTTTTACGAGTCTGCGCCCTTTAGGGTTTTCACAAACTCGCCGGTAGTCCTGCTGTTTTTACTCACGGAGCCATTTCGGGTTTTCATCCGTGCCCATTTTGCTTATGGGCGTACCGTTTTTTTTAGCGATGAAACTCTCGAAAATAGTTTCGCCCAGGTGACCCATCTGTTTGCCGGTGGGATTTGATTTGCAGTCCTCGCCGCTGGGGCCTGTGGACTTGAATTCCACTGTCGCCGTATTTGAGGCGATGTACTTAGTTTAAGGATATTACGGTCCATTGTTAGTTTAGAGATATCACGGTCCATGGTTAGTTTAGGGACATCTCGGTCCATTATTAGTTTAGGGACATCTCGTTCCAGGGCCATCTTTGAGGCGAAGTTTCTGCCGGATACTACTTATGGAGTCTGGACTCAGGAAGACAGAGAGCGGACACGAGCGTCGTCATCTATCATTAACCTGAGTTATGACTTGTCAAGCATAGTATTTCTTAAGGAATCGGCTGTTTATTGGCCGGAAGGGTCTTTCGCCATGCATGTTCATGAGCAAGTAAGCCCCACCTTGGTAGACCTTGTCTATGATGTACGGACCCTCATAGTTTGGCTCGAATTTCCCCCGCTTTGCACGGTTGGGGATCATAGGTCTTTTTACGATCAGCACGAGTTCGCCTTGGTGGAATGTTCTCGGCCTAGTCAGTCTTTCGTATGAGCGCGTCATCCTTACTTTGTAAGATTCCAGGTTTTGCTGTGCTATGAGACGAGTTTCATTAAGGGCATCGAGCTCCACAAGTCGAAGATGGACATTTTCTTCATCCGTCAGCTCATGTCGAACCGCCACTCGTAGAGAGGGTAGTGTTCACACCATAATATTGCATTATTATATTCCCCATTCTTATTCTTTTTATAAATAAACAGGTGCTTTTGACGCATGTCTGCTACATGTTACAGGTTACAGGTTCTTGGGCAGAAAACAGTGAAAACGAGGAAAAGACGATGCAAAAGTGGACTTTGATCAACAAACAGAAGACCCTTGATCAAGCCTACATCAAAGATAAAATTCACAAAGTACAAGGCAATGCAAGGTCCAAGATTACAAAGCAAACGGTTAAAGTCCACTACTAATTGTTCACTGAAAATCTGGAACTAATGTAGAAGCAAAATTGAGAAAAGATCCAAAGAATATAGAAGCCCAAGGAGCCCAGAACAAAACCAGGAATTTTCAGCATGCAAGCCCACCAATGGGCCGCGGAACCGCAGTCCAAGCCAACCAATGCCGCGGTTCCGCGGCCGTATAGTGCGCACGTCGGTGCAATTTTCTTGTGACGGTGCGTCGGTGCGTGGGTTGGGATTTTTCGGGGGCATATCTGTAAAAGCACATGCGCGAGAATCTGTAACCCTAGTTTTCCCTGTTTACTTATAAATTGTAATCACAATATTGTAATCCTATGCCTCTTTTCAATTAATAAAAATTCAGATTCTTTGAGGATTGAAGAGCATCATTTTTCTTGTAAGTTCCTTTTACATTTCTCTGCCTTAGTTTAAAATTAATTTATTGCCCTAGCTTTAGAATTAAATGCTTGCCTTAGAGTAATTAATCCTTTTCCCTAGTTTAATCTTGTGTAGAACCTTTTAATCTGCAGTAGATAATTAGTCCTTTAGATCTAAAAAAATACACATAACAAAATGCTATTTTTAAAAGATCCCCTAATGAGCGAGTAATTTCCTCGCTTGTTAGGGTTAGGAATAAGGGAGAGGTTGAGAGATGAATATCTCTCATCTCTTTCAAGCCCTATAACTTGTAACAAATAGAACTTCATGCACGCATGCATGATCCGCTCCCTACGGCACCCTACCCACGAGGTAACGGTGAAACCGTAGTATAAAGGACCGGACATGCATGACTTCCATGAAGGTTATAGAAATTAGTAGGAAAGGACGGACAAGGATCTAGAGGAAGAAAATTCGTTTCTTCCCAATCATCCTAATCCCCTTTACTAATAATTGTTATAACTTCTAAAAAAATTTAATCGAGGGCAATGAAAGAGGTGTTAATATCAATCTTATCAAACCCTACTTTAGACCTAACCCTAGCAAGTTCCTTAAACACCGTACAACTTAGTTTTTAGAATCAATCAACAAAACCAAACAACCATTGGAATCAACTCGTAAGAACACTTAGGAAAATTACACATCCCTGTGGATCGACCTGTACTCACCGGCTAGCTTCATGCGACGCCGTTTCTGATTACGGTAAAATATTTTTGGTGATCGCAAAACCTACACTCAATCAGGTAGTTCTATCTCTAAGGGAAATACCGCTTCCGTGCCGAATACCAACGCGAATGGCGTCGTATTCGTGGCCGTTTTGAACGTGGTTCGATAAGCCCAGAGAGCTTCATGCAGTCTCTCATGTCAGTCCTTTTTGTTTCTGGACACTGTTTTCTTTATAATCTTTGTCAAGGTCTTATTGAAAGCCTCAGCTAGACCGTTAGCTTGGGAATTACAGACCGAAGAGTATCTCCAATATATATTATGCTGCTGTGCAAAGCGACTGATATTATGGCTTCTGTAGGCCAGCCCATTATCCGAGATGATGCGTCGTGGAGTGCCAATCCGATAAATGACGTGAGTTTTGAAGAAATGGAGGATGTTCTCCGTCTTCACCTCCCTTAGCGGTACTGTCTCTGCCCACTTAGAGAAGTAATCGGTTGTCGCCAATATGAACTGATGTCCCTTGGATGATACTGGTTTGATAGGCCCGATTAAATCGGTTCCCCACATTTCGAACGGCCAGCTAGCCAATGTTGGGTATAGCGGATTCGGATGCTGGTGGATGAAGTTCCCATGGATTTGGCATGAGTGACACTACTTCGCATATTCGAGGCAGTCCAGAATCATCGTGGGCCAATAGTAACCCATTCTTTTGATCATCAGCTTCATCTTTGGCCCGGCTTAATGGGAACCGCAGAGTCCGTCGTGAGTTTCTGTAACATTTCAGAAATATAAAAATATTATTTTTGGAAATTTAATATTAAAATAATATATTTCGCGAAAACTATTCGATTTACGAATAGGGATTTTTCGTAAAATGGTATAAGTATATACCAATATTTGGAAATTAATCGGAGATTAAAATGATTTATTTATTTTAATGATATTTATCGGATTTTGGATAAAATCCATGTTTTTACATTTTTCATGATTTTGCACCATGTCATATGCATTTGTGCATATGTGTGTTTTTGAGTTAGTGTGAAGAGAATAGAAAAGAAAAGAAGAACAAAGAGAAGAAAAAAGGAAATTCAGTTTGTGTGTGAAAGGGTTTAATGAGTGAAAAACAAAAAGGGGAAAGAAAACAAAAAAGATATTTGTTGATATTTGTGAGAGAGTGAGTGCAGGAGAGGGTGAGGCTAAGGGTGAGAGAGGGTCTTACTTGGCTGCCTAACCCCTTCATCCTCCATTGTTTTATCCATCATTCTTCATCTCCTTCAATACCTTCACTACATCCATGCACTATCTTATTTTCCTTGCTAAAACCCTATGCAACCCTCACCAAAAACATGCATACACCCATTCCAAACCCTTAGAACCAATCAATTTCGGATTTTGAAGACTTTGGGCAACTCAAGAAGTTTCTTGTGTTGCAAATGAGGTAATCTTTCACTTTAAATTAGGGTTTATGTTTAAATATCGTATTTTAGATTAGAAATTGAGTTAATTAGGTTTTTGATTTTTGAAAATTACAAGTTGCTGTCTAATGGCCATTTGAGGTGTAGTGAGTGTTTACAAGACCTTAGGGATTGGTTTCGTGGCCTGGAAATAAGTTTAGAAACCAAAATACGAAGTTAGAAATTTTCCGTGTCGGTTTTGTGAAACCTTAAAGCCTACAGGGTATCTGGAGCTTTCTGGGATTTTTCCAAGAAAATCAAACAAGACCACTAACCTAGATAGACCATTAGGAACCCACTGTAGAAGTAGGAGCATGTTTAGAGCTTATAGGGCCGAGCAGGCCTATTTTGAGGGTGTTGTCGCCGGGTCTTTTGTGGCCATTGGTGTTGGAATTGGTTCTGTAGCTCACATACTATATATACAACTCCCTGTACTTGTTTGTTTAGTCTAATTTGACCTGAGGATAAATTTGGGAGTGCTTTCTTTTCTTGCTGGATTAGTGTTATGCGATGTATGAAATTTGGGGTTTTGGTTTTTATATTTGAATGCGTGGTTTTTAATAATTGAGATTTGAATTGATCGTTGGACGTTTATACGTCAATGGACGAGGGTTGTTTGGTTGATCTTGCATACGAAGCTATAGATTCTAACCTATAGGCAATCCATGTGCCATATCGGTTTTCGGATATTAATTGTGTTTGCATTTCGATGTGTATTGATTGTAGCTACTTCGCGTGGACTTTCGAGACGACGAAGCGCATCGATTTCGGCTAAGCGAGGAGAATTGCTGGTGAGTAGATTATATCTACGGGGGAAGTCGGGTGGATGGCGTATAGCACCCCCGCAAACATTGATATGGAAGATTGTTTGATAATTATATTTTGATAAGTGGTATGCGACGGACATGATTATAGGATTTAGTAAGATATGATATGATTAAGTTGACACTAATAAATATATTGATATATGAGAATACGAAATGAGAAGTAAATCATGATAGGTACGAATTGAAAGAGAACAAGTATGAGTTGATGATGATAGGATATGAGTTCGAGATCGATAAACACGACACGAGATTGAGATAGAAGTGTTGTGGATTCGATAAGATATGATGTTTATACAAAAGTGATTTGAGATATATGTGTATATATATATATATAAATATATTTATGTGTATAATGAGTAATATGCCGTACGAGACTTTAGATCCGTACCCTCATTATTGTATAGGTCGATAGATTCCCTATTCTGTTTGATGACCCCGTACGATAGATTACCGTACGTGATGAGATGTACCGGATGATTGGTCCGCGCTAGTGATTTAAGGATGATGATCGATGATTATTGTCATATCGGATATTATGAGGCGAAATCGCCGATATAAAGATTGCCACCTGAACCATACCTATTTTCAAATGACGATGTGTATCGTTTAAAAGTGACCGTATGATTCTTGTGTAGATAGATATATTGTTCATACTGTGTAGGATATTACCCTCGTGATGTACATGCCACGTGCCGGTATTTAATACTATATGATATTATTACTAGTACACCTGCACACTTACCGTTGATGCGCATGTTACACATACACAGATTTGCCGGCTCACACACATTCTTCATCGGTAACTGCCATTTCACTGACACAGTAGAATTTGCCATGTAACTTACACAGTAGAAATGCCATGTCACTTATACAGTAGAATTGTCGTGCCTTTTATACAGGAGAACTGCCCTATCATGATATTAATCTTAAAAGTAAAAGTACACTCATTGTTCAGTACTATCACTTGACATGCTTGCATGATATACACGATATGCTCATATTACTACTCTATGCTGCATACATCATACCTTATGGTTATATGCTTGCATGATATACTCGATATGCTCATATTATTACTCTATGTTGCATACATTGCACTTTATGGTTATATGCATCGAGATGCTGTTTTTATGAGATCTCTGGATTTGAGAACCGCGGTTTAATTTCAAAGGAAATTGTGTAATGCTTTAAAAATACGGTTTCTCTTGATATGATATTTCGAGGTGTCCACCATGAGTTTTCTCGGTTCTGAGCAGTGATTATACCCGATTCGAGAAGCGGTAAGCACCGTCTGCGGGTACATGGTGGACCCGGTAGGGTACCCCGGGGCAAGAAGACTCGTATTGTTAGGCGGTGAGCCTGGCAGGGGAGCACTACCTACCGGTGATTGTATAGAGCTCGGCGGATATCCGGAGGATACCGTTTTGGAGTTATGATATGAGATGGATATGAGAACCGATCTGTAGATGCGGTGCCTGAGATGAGATAGATATGAGGGCCGATATGAGTATGCGGCGCCTGGGATATGAGGATTTACGTGTCGATACTGAACACGGATTTTCATGATATTTCGAGTGTCGGTGTTGGACACTCAGGTTACATGATTTTGATGTGTTGTTGTTAGACACATGTAGTTGATATCCTCATATATATATACAGACATATGTTTTCATGATGTTCGAGTGTCAGTGTTGGACACTCAGGTTCCATGATTTTGATGTGTCGTGGTTAGACACACGTGGTTGATATCCTTATATATATATATATATATATATATACATACAGACATATGTTTTCATGATGTTCGAGTGTCGGTGTTAGACACCCAGGTTCCATGATTTTGATGTATCGTTGATAGACACAGGTGGTTGATATCCTCATACATACATACATACATATATACTATGTTTTCATGATGTTTCGAGTGTCGATGTTGGACATTCATGTTCCATGATATTGGGTTGTTTTATTGATGGCCACGTGGATGTTATCCACTTATATACAGGCATATGATGTCGGATGTTTATTATATATGCTATGGGCATTGACTTGATTGTGGACATATATGCATTTGTGGTCACCCTAGATATCATAGTATTGTCTTCAGGATACAGTGACCTAGGAAATCGTTATTTTATTCGATTTCTACTTGTTGATGTTTTCTACTTACGAGTTGGCAACTCACCCCCGTTGTGCCACAGTTCTTACAGGTTTGACCGCTTGGAATCAGTTGCGGTATTGCTAGCACACAGCTTCATCCAGGGTGTTTTATTTGGTAGGTGGGACACATGTTGGATCGTGCCTACTCTCGTATTGTTATATTCTAGTGTATCTAGATAAACTCCATCACATCATATCACATCAGAACAGATCATAAACTAGTATTATATATTAGTAGACCTAGTCAGATCTAGTTGTGCGAGACTTAGAGCGATGGGATTATGCTCGCTTCTTGAGTTTAATGTCTTGCTCGTTTATAGTTCTTTCTAGGTTGATTCTTCGCCGTTGGGCGTCGTATATATGTTATTACGTGGTTGTGTTTCCGCCAGTTGGAGAAGAGCTAGCTCCCGCTTGAGGATGCCTATATATTGTTGTATATATGTTTTTGGATCAAAATATATAAGGGAGGTGCTGCCCAAATTTCAAAATACAAAACATGATTCATTATACCCTTATTTCAAAACTGCACTCATAAAAAAAGGGTTAGATTTTCTAGGCTTCGACTTACTTAATTATGTTACGCCTTTTGATGTTGCGTGATTTAAATGCCGGTCACGAACTAAATTTCGGGTCGTGACAGTTTCTTGGACGACTCTCCTTGCTTCTTCCGGTCCCAAGCACCTTAGCCACAGACCATTGAGCGATCTTTTATATAGAGTATCATTGACGAAGGCGAAGGATAGAGCTCGTTTCATGAGCTGATGTCTTGATGACGCATCTTTGGGCGTTTGATGAGATTTGAAGTAGTCTATGAGGACTTCTCTCTAATCCGTAGCCTTTTCTTCGTCTTCTATTTGGAAGGCTGCTTGTTTGGTTGCTTATTCTCCTCTAGACGACTCCGGAGATATTTCTGCTGACGCGAGAATCCGGCAGCTTTGCACAATGATCCTTACGTCATCGAGGTTTTCGTCGGCCAGTTCCTCAGCAAGCTTGGCTAATGCATCTGCTTTGCTATTTTCTGCACGCGGTATGCTTTCCAGGATGTAGGAGGGAATTTGAGTCAGCAATTGCTGCACTCTTTCGCCATATTTTACCAACTTTGGTTTGCACGTCTGATATTTGCCATTTACTTGGCTAACAACTAGCTGGTTATCTCCATGTATGAGGAGTTTTCGATTCCCATGTCGACATTAATTTCAAGACCCGCTATAAAAACTTCATATTCCGCTTCATTATTTATTCTTGGTTCCGTTAAGGAAAGGGCAAAATGCATTATCCCTCTTTGCGGAGTCACAAAGATAAGACCCACCCCAGCTTTGATTATAGGGGTGCTTTGCTTTCGCTTCCTCAAGAAAGATGCTCCGTCGAAGTATAGTTCCCATCGGGCATTATTCCCTTCTTTCTCCCTGTAGATTGTGTCAAACTTGTGTTCGTCTGGCAATTCATAATTTAAGGGAGAATCAGCTGGTACTGGATGTTCAGCAAGAAAGTCGGCGATGGCCTGCCCTTTCACTGCCTTGAGAGGTCGATAGATTATCGAGAATTCCATCAAGAGGAGGGTCCATTTGGTAAGCCTTCTCGTTAGTATGGCTCTTGACATCAAATATTTGCGATGATCCATCTTTGATATGAGATGCACCTCATGTGCCAAGGCATAATGCCGAAGCTTTGTTATCGCGAAGATTAATGCCAGGCAATACTTTTCGATGGGAGAGTAGTTGTTTTCTACCCCCAGGAGAACTCGATTCAAATAGTAGAGAGCTCTCTCTCTTCCCTGATTGTTCTCATGTACCCATAGCGCGCCTAAAGAACCTTCAAGGGCTGTTGTGTATAGGATGAGAGGCTTTCCCTTGACTGGAGCGGTTAGTACCGGTGGGTTCTGCGGATATTTCTTAATTTCGTCCAGTACATTTTAGCATTTACGATCCCAAATGAATGGGGTCCCCTTCTTCATTAGATGGTTGTAGGGGCGGCATTTTCCGGAGAGATTGTGTAACACCCTAGTTCATTTATACCAGTTCTATTTTGGGTATTTCTTTATTTATGGCTATTTCTTGATTTATTGCTGTTTGGGTGTAAATAGTGTAATTGATATCTTTGTTTGCATCCGACCCGACCCGCATACTGGAAAACCGTATTGATTCGTGTTTATGATTTATCCCAGCTAGTTATGAGGTTCCGTGCACTTTCATGTTGTATAACTGTATTATATCTGGTATCTGCATTTTTCAATATAACAATAAAGTCAAAAAAAATATTTTAAAAATATTTAGTATGGCCTGCATCATACCCCTAACTCTGTTGTAGCATCCATGCATCTTGTTCTCGTCCCGTTCAGTGAAACGAACTCGTTTAGATAGCTACGTGCACGCTACGTGTATCCGTTCTTGGGGGTATACTTTTTCGTTACCTGGATATTCTATTTTGGTTTTGGTTGATACATATATTTTCCGTATTTTCAAATCATAATTTTAGACCCGACCCGGGCGTGTTTTGGACTATTGTATTAACCAAAATCTCAAATTTAACTAATATAATATTCTTATTATATTCTTTAGGATATAATTGTTAATGTATACGATTCTATATATATTTTCTAACTAAATATTTTAGTATCTAATATTATATTCTTAACAATCAGCATCTCTCTCTTATATATATATATATTTACCCCATTCCCCACGTACTCTCTCCCCCCCTCTCATCTTCTTCTTTCTTTTTTTGTTTTCCCGCCTCCTCGCTCAAACCCACGCCCAATGCTCGCGCTCGCCACCGGAGATTGCCTCGTTGTCACCACCCTCGTCTGCGCCCCTCACCCTCGGCAACCCACGACCACCACCTCCATCACTCCCTCTTCCCAAAAGCCCGAGCTTTCCCTGCACACCTTAAGAAACTAAGAACCCGACCCCCTAGTCTCACCTGCACACCTTGCCGGAGCTCCGACCCCGTCGCCTCCTCGACATCGCAGCCACTTTCTCCCCTCTCTCCTCTCTCCTACACCCTCAAACCTGACCAAGAACCCTACACATAACCCGATCCCGACTTCAAGAAACCTACAACCGCCTTGCCGTCGAACCACATTGCCGGAAAACCCCTCGACGTCGTCACCGTCTCTGTCCTCGCCTCTGTTCCAAAGACAGAACAACACAATCACCAAACTCTCATTCTTCTTCTTTCCTTTCTTTTCTTTTCCTTGATCTGTGTTTTCCGATCATCGCCGAAGCTGTGCCGTCGCTGACGATCAGGCCGACCTAGTGGACGTTCCAAGCCTGCGTGGTCGCGTTCTCGCTTTGCCTGGTTCAGTTCTGTGCGCGTGTGTTTATTGCGACGTTTACCCGACTCGGACGTACCGTACGCACCCGTCGTGAGATCCAATCAGGCAAGTTTACCTTGCTACATGCTATGATATATATTTTGCATCCATATGAATAAAAATATCACATGTTGACTGCATTGTACATCCATATTATTGTTTTACTATTTTCGGATATCCGTACGCACCTATATCATTAATTACATATCTGGTTACATGCAAGTAGCTTGATACAGGCTATATTATTATCTTCGCATCTATATTAATAATAATATTACATGTTCATTGCATTGTGCATCTTATGTTACAGTTTTACAGTTTTACAATATCCGTTCATATCCATACTGTATATTACATATTTAGTTGCATGCCGGAACCTGATTGCTTCATGTTACTGCTAGATTCATATATCATACTTGCTAGTATGCATCATACGACTCATGAACTCATTATATGTTATCACTGATTACTATTCATGCATCCGTGCTTTTACCATATTTCGATACTTGTTACATTTTACTGTTGGGCATTCACTTGATACATATGCACCACATGATATGACCTGATACATCACTGCTTGACTTGTTACTTGATCATGTTACTAATGCCGACAATCCTGACTTGTTGTCCCGACGGACATATCCTGTTGTCTATTCAGACAAAACCTGTACCTGCTTGATCCTGTGTTGGCATTAGCTCCAGATTTATCAATACCTGACTTGAACACATAACCTTGGGGTAAGGGAAAATCAATGATAAAACCTGACTTATAACTCAACAGTTCGACGCTTATACCGATCAGTTATACGGGCTAGGCCAGCCCCGGGATGATGCTTCTGATATTATTCATCTATACATGTTTCCTGTTTAATGCCTAGCGGCATGTCTTAGATTTTAGCCCGAGAATCTAGACCGTGGTTCCGGGCACGCATGGGATACTATTGAGTTACATCGATGATTCATTAAATTGATTTTAAAGACTTGAGAGTAATTAACCCAGTAGCATAGATTACTCACCGCATGCACATACACTTCACTGTTCCATATTCATGTTACTGTTATACACTCATTACTGTTCATACTCATGCCTGCATATCTTGTTACCTCATGATTATATTTTATTGTTTGATATTATGACGCACTGATGTCTGGGTTTGCATGGCCCAGATCCTCTGTCTCTTTCGCAGGCTAATCAGGAGTATTTCCACCGTCAGGCCGAGCAGTAAGTATCCTGTTAGTATCTAGTTTAGTTTAGTTTTATTTTCGTACTTTCATTTCCTAATGTGAGCCCGTATTTGGGACGTACTTTCCAGATTGTTATTATTATTTGGATTTATTGCTTCCGAATATTATTTTTTGACTCGTTTATTCTGGCATATGGACATGTACTAGATAGTTTATTTTTATTTTTACTGTTCTTGATATCTTATAGACAGCCGTAATGTGACTGTGGATGGATATTTCCTAGCCACAGGTAGCATGGTTGGCTCTGTCACGTGCCAATCTTAGCGCACTCTGGAAAGCGGGACGTGACAGGGTTTGTTTGGTATCAGAGCCTAGGATTTAGGTTAATCGGGTTTGATTGTTTTGTAGTTGGGTATTGGACCCAATACACGAGTCATAAAACCCGTAATTAGGAACATGTCCTGCCACATTGTTATCGTGATTCTTGAATCTTATCTTTCTCTTGACTCTTATGTCTTGACGATATGCAAACGACTTTGCATCTCGGCTTGAAATCCTTTTGGTTCCTTATTGTTTTTCCCTTCTTATTCCTTCGATTCTGATACTAGAATTTGGGCGACTTGAATGGAGTTATGTGATTGTAACTATGAACTGCAACATGGTTACAATGCGGTACTCTATTTAAATAACTTGGAGTCCTAGTCTTGATTCATTTCCTTGTTTTATGGTCGTTATGTCACCTTACTTCTCTTGCTTTCATTGTTTACCAGTTCATGTTTTATCGCAAGCTTGAATCCTGTTTACCATGCTAATCTTCTTCAGTGTTTGGCTTCAGATGAAGTTATTTCAGGTATCTTACTTGTTCATGATTTTTCCGCTTTAGCATTATTCAATTCAGGTGCATCCCATTGTTTTATGTCGTCCAAGTTTATTGCTACACACTTGATTGCTTGCATGACCATGTCTTGTTGTTGGGACATACACACTGGAAACGGGAAGATCATATCTAGTAGTGAGTGCAAGGATTGTTCGGTGGTTATCTGTAGACGTGAATTATTCGCAAATTTCTTGGTGATCGATACTAGCCGCTATGATGTTGTCTTGGGAATGGACTTTCTCGGCACATTCCACGCTCACATTGATTGTAGGGCAAAGAAAGTGATTTTCCAGATTCCCGGACATCCAGAGTTTGTTTTTGCTGGAGGCAGCAGTTCTGTCGGGCCAGTCAAGTTTAGGGCTAGGCCGACAAACACCGTTCTTTCGTCGATGGAAGTTGATAAGGAGGGAGCGCCAGCTGTAGTTCGAGAGTTCATGGACGTGTTCGAGGACATCTCGGTTTTACCGCCAAAACGAGATGTGGAGTTCGCGATCGATTTTGTTCCTGGTGCAGCGCCAATTTCAAAGGCGTATTATCCAATGGCACCAGTAGAGTTAGAAGAAGTAAAGAAGCAGGTTACCGAATTGCTTGAGAAGGGTTGGATTCGCAGCAGTAATTCACCTTGGGGAGCTCCAGTTCTTCTAGTCAAGAAGAAGGATGGCACAAGGAGGATGGGCATCGATTATCAAGAATTGAACCGGGTGACTATTAAGAACAGGTACCCGATCCCTCGCATTGGCGAATTGTTCGAGTAACTCAGTGGAGCAAGGGTATTCTCGAAGCTGGATTTGCAATCCGAATATCATTAAGTTCGAGTTAAATCAAAGGATATTTGCAAGATTACGTTCCGAACTCGATATGGACATTACGAGTATTTAGTGATGCCATTCGGAGTCACGAATGCACCGGCAATATTTATGGACTTGATGAACCGAATCTTTTCACCGTTCTTGGACCAGTTTATAGTGGTGTTCATCGATGATATTCTGGTTTACTCGAGGAGCCTAGAAGAGCATGCAGAACACTTGAAGATCGCACTGCAGACTTTGAGGCAAGAAAGATTATATGCAAAGATGAGCAAGTGCGAGTTTTGGCTTGAAGAAGTGAAGTTTTTGGGGCATGTCGTATCCGGAGATGGAATCGCCGTTGACCCTGAGAAGATTGCAGCAGTTTAAGATTGGCCGATTCCGAGGAATGTAGCTGAGATCAGAAGTTTTCTGGGACTTGCAGGATACTACAGAAGATTCGTGGAGAATTTTGCTTGATTGGCTGAGACTTTGACTAGGCTTACACGGAAGGAGGTACCGTTCGTATGGACGGATAGTTGTGCATCAGCTTTTGAGGCGTTGAAGAAAAGGTTAATAACTGCTCCTATTTTGACCAAATCAGATAAGGAAAATTGAGCAAGTCAAAGGAGAAAGAAGTTGTCCCCTCTTCTCTGGTAACCCGCCGCCGGTCAACGAGCCTTTCTAGCCACATCTGAATCGGCATCCCGACTCGGCAACCACTCTCTGGTCCAGGCTCATCGGCCGGGCCCACCGGGCTCGCCGGACAGTTTGACTACACAGAAGAGCGCTCCCTCAAGCGCCGGGGGCAAATGGGGTTACGCCGTTCCACTCGTTCAACCGAAACGCCGTTCCACTCGTTCAACTGACTGCCTTCTCGTTCGTGGTCGCTTTTGGGCAACCACTCTCTGTTCGAGCTCGCCGAGCTCACCGAGCTTGCCGGGCCCACCTCAATCGCCGGGGGCTCGCTGCACCCTTACCAGACGGTTCCGGAGGATTGGTGACTCACAGCGACGCATCTGGGAAAGGTTTGGGATGTGTTTTGATGCAGCATGGGAAAGTTATAGCCTATGCATCGAGACAGTTGAGGACTCATGAGAAGAATTACCCAACTCATGATTTGGAGCTAGCAGCTGTGATTTTTTTCGCTTGAAGATTTGGAGACATTACTTATTGGGCGAAATGGTCGAAGTATTCACCGATCAAAAAAGCCTAAAGTATGTTTTCACGCAGAAAGAGCTTAACATGAGGCAGCGTAGATGGTTGGAGTTGATGGCTGACTATGATCTTTATCTCAAGTACCATCCGGGGAAAGTTAATGTAGTGCCGGATGCGCTTAGTCGGTTGCCAGCAATTCAGATGTTAACAGCACAGAAGGAGATTATCGATGATTTTCGGAGATTCAAGTTGGAGATCATGCTACCGAATTCTTCAGGACAGTTGGTGCAGCTGCAAGTACAGTCGTCGTTGATCGAGAGTATTAAAGCAGCGCAATCACAAGATCCAAGGTTGCAGATGTTTCGAGGACAGGTTGAAGCGGGACTTTGAACGGACTTATTTATTCATGAAGATGGTTCGTTGTGATATAGTAGCCGTTTGTGTGTGCCGAAGGGAGATATTCGGGAAGAAGTAATGAAGGAGGCGCACAGTTCTGCATATTCTATACATCCAGGAGGCACGAAGATGTACCGTGATCTACGACAGCATTTCTGGTGGGAAGGCATGAAAAGAGAGATTGCTCGCTTTGTAGCGAAGTGCTTGGTGTGTCAGCAAGTTAAGACTGAACATCAAAGGATAGCTGGTTTATTGCAACCACTTCCGATTCCTCAGTGAAAATGGGAACATATAACCATGGATTTCATGACAGCTCTACCGCGGAGTCCAAAGGGCAACAATGCAGTTTGGGTGATTGTCGATCGATTGACCAAGGCAGCTCATTTCATTCCGTTTCGAGTGGGTCAGTCGACGAAAGCGTTAGCAGAACGGTACATGTAGGAGATTGCGAGATTGCATGGAGTACCTGTAAGCATCATTTCCAAACGTGATACCCGATTCTTATCGCACTTTTAGAGGAGTTTACAGGAAAGTTTGGGGATGCGATTGAAGTTTAGCACTGCTTATCATCCTCATACAGATGGCCAGTCAGAGAGAACGATCCAAACTCTTGAAGATATGTTGAGAGCTTTCATGTTGGACTTTAAGGGTTCGTGGGAGGATCATCTACACTTGGTGGAGTTTTCTTACAATAACAGCTTTCAGGCGACTATTTAGATGGCTCTATTCGAAGCTTTGTATGGTCGCAAGTGTCGCTCACCAGTTTGTTGGGACGATATTAGAGAACGAAGATTGTTGGGACCGGATTTGATCGTGCAAACCGTGGAGAATTTTAATGCTATCCGGAATCACATGAAGGTAGCACAGGATCGGCAGATGAGTTGGGCAGATACATCGAGAAGACCTCTAGAGTTCGCTGTTGGTGATCTTGTATTATTGAAAATATCACCGAATAGAGGAGTGATTCGTTTTGGAGTCGAGACAAGCTTAGTCCTCGATTCGTAGGCCTTTCGATATTATTAAGCATGTTGGAGAAGTGGCTTACCTATTGACTTTACCACCATCTTTGGCGAGTGTTCATGACGTGTTTCATGTATCTCAACTCCGTAAGTATGTTCGAGATGAAATGCACGTACTTGATCATTCGGAGCTGACTGTAAGGGAGGACTTGACCTATGAAGAACGACCGATGTCGATTGTTGATTGAAGAGGAAAGGTCCTCAAGAACAAGGTTATCCCTCTAGTACTTGTTTCATGGGGGAATCACTCGCATGGAGAATCGATTTGGGAACGAGAAGGCGAGATTCGACAGAAGCTTCCACACCTCTTCTCGTAGTTTCATGTTTTTTTGTCTTTTCTTGTTCCGGGAATTTCGAGGACAAAATTCTTTTGTAGTTGGGTATAATGTAACACCCTAGTTCATTTATACCAGTTCTATTTTGGGTATTTCTTTATTTATGGCTATTTCTTGATTTATTGCTGTTTGGGTGTAAATAGTGTAATTGATATCTTTGTTTGCATCCGACCCGACCCGCATACTCGAAAACCGTATTGATTCCTATTTATGATTTATCCCGGCTAGTTATGAGGTTCCGTGCACTTTCATGTTGTATAACTGCATTATATCTGGCATCTGCATTTTTCAATATAACAATAAAGTCAAATAAAATATTTTAAAAATATCTAGCATGGCCTGCATCATACCCCTAACCCTGTTGTAGCATCCATGCATCTTGTTCTCGTTCCGTTCAGTGAAACGAACTCGTTTCGATAGCTACGTGCACGCTACGTGTATCCGTTCTTGGGGGTATGCTTTTTCGTTACCCGGATATTCTATTTTGATTTTGGTTGATACGTATATTTTCCTTATTTTCAAATCATAATTTTAGACCCAACCCGGGCGTGTTTTGGACTATTTTGTATTAACCAAAATCTCAAATTTAACTAATATAATATTCTTATTATATTCTTTAGGATATAACTGTTAATGTATACGATTCTATCTATATATTCTAACTAAATATTTTAGTATCTAATATTATATTCTTAACAATCAGCATCTCTCTCTCTCTCTTAATCTATATATATATATTTTTACCCCATTCCCCACGTACTCTCTTTCTCCCTCTCATCTTCTTCTTTCTTTTTTCGTTTTCCCGCCTCCTCGCTCAAACCCACGCCCGATGCTCGCGCTCGCCACCGGAGATCTCCTCGTCGTCACCACCCTCGTCTGCGCCCCTCACCCTCGGTAACCCACGACCACCACCTCCATCACTCCCTCTTCCCAAAAGCCCGAGCTTTCCCCGCACACCTTAAGAAACCAAGAACCCGACCCCCTAGCCTCACCTGCACACCTTGCCGGAGCTCTGATCCTGTCGCCTCCTCGTCCTCGCAGCCACTTTCTCCCCTCTCTCCTCTCTCCTACACCCTCAAACCTGATCAAGAACCCTACACATAACCCGATCCCGACTTCAAGAAACCTACAGCCGCCTTGCCGTCGAACCACATTGTCGGAAAACCCGTCGACGTCGTCATTGTCTCTGTCCTCGCCTCTGTTCCAAAGACAGAACAACACAATTACCAAACCCTCATTCTTCTTCTTCTTCTTTCCTTTCTTTTCTTTTCCTTGATCTGTGTTTTCCGATCATCGCCGGAGCCATGCCGTCGCTGACGATCAGGCCGACCCAGTGGACGTTCCCAGCCTGTGTGGTCGCGTTCTCGCTTTGCCTGGTTCAGTTTGTGCGCATGTGGTTATTGCGACGTTTACCCGACGTCGGACGTGCTGTACGCACCCGTCGTGAGATCTGATCAGGCAAGTTTACCTTGCTATATGCTATGATACATATTTTCTATCCATATGAATAAAAATATCACATGTTGACTGCATTGTACATCCATATTATTTTTTTACTGTTTTTGGATATCCGTACGCATCCATATCATTAATTACATATCTGGTTGCATGCAAGTAGCTTGATACATGCTATATTATTATACTCGCATCTATATTAATATTAATATTACATGTTCATTGCATTGTGCATCCTATGTTACAGTTTTACAATATCCGTTCATATCCGTACTGTATATTACATATTTAGTTGCATGCCGGAACCTGATTGCTTCATGTTACTGGTAGATTCATATATCATGCTTGCTAGTATGCATCATACGACTCATGAACTCATTATATGTTATCACTGATTACTGTTCATGCATCCGTGCTTTTACCATGTTTCGATACTTGTTACATTTTACTGTTGGGCATTCACTTGATACATATGCACCACATGACATGACCTGATACATTACTGCTTGACCTGTTACTAATGCCGACAATCCCGACTTGTTGTCCCGACGGACATATCCTGTTGTCTATTCAGACAAAACCAGTACCTGCTTGATCCTGTGTTGGCATTAGCTCCAGATTTATCAATACCTGACTTGAAAACATAACCTTGGGGGTAAGGGAAAATCAATGATGAAACCTGACTTGTAACTTAACAATTCGACGCTTATACTGATCAGTTATACGGGCTAGGCCAGCCCCGGGATGCTGCTGCTGACATCATTCATCTGTACATGTTTCATGTTTAATGCCTAGCGACATGTCTCGGATTTCAGCCCGAGAATCTGGACCGTGGTCCCGGGCACGCACGGGATACTATTGAGTTACATCGACGATTCATTAAATTGATTTCAAAGACTTGAGAGTAATTAACCCAGTAGTATAGATTACTTACCGCATGCACATACACTTCACTGTTCCATATTCATGTTACTGTTATACACTCATTACTGTTCATACTCATGCCTGCATATCTTGTTACCTCATGATTATATTTTATTGTTTGATATTATGACGCACTGACTTCTGGGTTTTGCATGGCCTAGATCCTCTGTCTCTTTCGCAGGCTAATCCGGAGTATTTCCGCCGTCACGCCGAGTAGTGAGGATCCTGTTAGTATCTAGTTTAGTTTAGTTTTATTTCCGTACTTTCATTTCTTGATGTGAGCCCGTATTTGGGACGTACTTTCCAGATTTTTATTGTTATTTGGATTTATTGCTTCCGCATATTATTTTTTGACTCGTTTATTCTGGCATATGGACATGTACTAGATAGTTTATTTTTATTTTTACTATTCTTGATATCTTATAGATAGCCGTAATGTGACTGTGGAGGGATGTTTCCTAGCCACAGGTAGCATGGTTGGCTCTGTCACGTGCCGATCTTAGTGCACTCTGGGAAGCGGGGTGTGACAGATTGGTTATGAACCGTCGGATATACGCGAGCTTCCCTTGGAGAGACCGCAGTTGTTTAAGAGTTCTAGGCGTAGGCATTTCCATAATCGCCTTGATCTTTGATGGGTCTATCTCGATGCCTCGGTGTCGTACGATGAATCCTAGGAATTTACCTGAGGAGACTCCAAATGCGCATTTCAGAGGGTTCATCTTCAGATTATATTTCCGAAGACGCTGGAACACTATTTTCAAATGCTTCCAGTGCTCCTCGTACGATTTTCTTTTCACCACGAGATTGTCGATATAACATTCAACAATCTCATGTATGAGGTCATCGAAGATCTTCGTCATGGCCCTCTGGTAAGTAGCGCCAGCGTTCTTCAGACCGAAAGGTATTACTTTATAGCAGAATATGCCCAGCGGCGTTCGGAAGGCGGTGTGCTTTTGGTCTTCAGGATGCATCTTTATTTGATTGTAACCCGAAGATCCATCCATGAAGGAGAAGACCTCATGAGTGGACGTGTTATCGATCATCAGCTCGGTAACAGGCACTGGGAAGTCATCCTTCGGACAAGCTTTGTTGAGATCCCGAAAGTCCACGCAGATGCGTACTGTTCCATTTTTCTTCATTACCGGAACGATGTTAGCGATCCAGTCAGGATATTGAACTTCTTGGATGAAGCCGGAGTTAATTAGCTTCATGACTGCGGCATTAATACTCATCTCAAGTTCGAGCCGCATTCTTCTTGGCGCCTGTTTGACTGGCTTGATGTCCAGTGATATCGCTAGTTTATGCATAGCTATCTCCGGATCTAATCCCGGCATCTCGGAATAGTTCCATGCGAAGCAGTCTTTATACTGCATAAGCACGTCTTTTAGTGTAGCCACCTGCTCTTCGGATAGCAGCTTACTGACGAACGTTGGCCTCGGATCGTTTGTCGTCCCCAAGTCGATTTTCCTCAGATTGTCCGCCGTGATATGTATCCCATCCTCCAGCTCTTTTGGCGCCGATAGAAATTCTGAGATCACCTCATCCTCATTTTCATTTGCGAAGCAATGGGAGAGGTTGTCCACATTCTCATGCTCTCCTTCTTTCGACAGTGTTATCATGTGGCAGGTACGAGCTCGTTTCCAAGCTTGATGTTGATCTGGACTTACCCTCGCAGGTTTCTTTTGGCTTATGCTTTCTTGGTGGGGCTACCCTCTAATTGTTGGACAGAGCAAACCCGCCTTGCTGATACTGGTCTTCGACCCAGTCTTTGAAGGTGAAGCAATCTTTAAGAGGGTGTCCTATTGCTCGGTGGTAGGAGCAATAAGCCGGATGATGGAACTCGTTTATTTGCTCAGGGTGCCGAGACTCGGGAAGCATCATCATTTGATGCTTCATGGTAAGGTTGAATATTTTCCTTGTCTTGTCTTGAGAGAAAGAGTATTCCCGACCCATCTTTCTCATAAAAGATGGATTCCAGTTGACTTTTTCTCGATCGTGTGGCTTCTTGGATCCGCTTAGCTGTTTTTGAACGTCATTCCCGTTCTTCACCTTGTTGTTGCTTCTACGTTAGGCTTTTTTCTTACCATGAGAGCGCACAGTGGGCTGAGGGTGAAGGGCATCGTCATCCTCCGTAGCCTGCTGAATGAGACGTTGCGTTCCCCCTTTCTCGTAAATGGCCATTTCGCGGCTGTGGTCATCCCGAACCTTTTGAGCTGCTTCCCTTATTAGCTTGTCAATTTGTTCTTTGAATGACGGGCTTGGCATTTTTACGGCAGAATCCCGCTTTGGCTCGATATTGACGCTATCTGAAAAAGCATTCCCTTCTTCTCCGGAGTCATTTATAACATGGCAGCCATGGAATCGCTCTCGTTTCTTAGACCGAATGTATCCAAGCCCAGTCGTCTCCATCCAACCGTTGGACAGTTTTCGCTGAGTCCTGGGAATGTCCCAAATCTTATTGTAGAACCGGGCTTGTCGAGTAGTTTGTTTAAAGGCTATGCCTTGGCATCTTAATAGCCTCTTCAATCTCACTGCGTAGTATCTGGGCAGACGGATTGGTTGAAGCCTGTCGAGCGCAGGTTCGGCACCATACCAGACTTCTCTTTCCACTTTGGTCTTCGTGGATCGATAGAAGAGGATCACCTTTTCACCTTTTTGCTTGGGAGGGACGTAGAAAGTCTGCAGCTCTTGCACGCCGTATGTATCGAGCGCATCAAGTTCCCTGTAATACTACCGTGGAACCATGGCAATTTGTAAACTCTGATTAGCTCCAATGAAGGTTCGTATTGATGGACAAACAGAGAATACTGCGTTGACCTCGTCTTCCGAGTCGTTGCCGAAGACCAAAATAGGGATAGATGGTCCGGGTCTGTTGCATTGGGGCTACCCCGAATAAACCATCTCTTCATCCTCCTCGGTATCACTCCCAAAGATCGGGATGGTGGCGACGGCTGTTTGTTTATTCTCCGGCTTATGACATCTTTCCGTGTCTTCGAAGTTAGGTAGGAAGTACTTTGCGTCTACATATTTTCAGACTTCATTTACGGAGAATGGATTTAGTTCTCCCATCACGGTGCACTCGAGGCCGTCTTTGAAATATTTCATATACTGATGTTGTGTAGAAGGGATGACGTTGTACTCGTGTAACCAAGGCCTGTCGAGCAAAGCGTTGTAGCAAGTCTTGGCATCAATGACATGAAATTTGATGTCAGTGACAAGCAGCCCGAAGCGTAACGTCAGTATTACAGACCCGAGCGTTCATGATGACTGGGAGTCAAACCCGGAGATGGTAATTTTATCCCGAGCCAGGTGCTGAACGTTCATGCAAATCTCCTTCAACACTCTCACATTGAGAAGGTTGACGGAGGACCCATTGTCAACCAGGATCTTCTATATCGTGATATCGTGGCAGTACCCGGTTACATATAGCGGACGGTTGTGCTCGCACGTTCCAAGGAGGAGATCTTCATCGCCGAATGTAATGTCAGCTATGTGAACTTTTTCCAGCTTGTCCTTCATCTTTACTTCTGCAAGGAGGGCTTGAAACTGATCGGGCTCTTATAATGCCTTGATCAGAGAATCTCGTTCCTCTTTAGACAGGAGAAGGGCATCCAAAATACTCAATTGTGAGGGTATCTTCCTCAGGTGTCACGCTCCGCTTCCCGGTGTACGGGCAGAGGGCGCGACGAGGCCCGCTACGTATTTACTCAGAAGTAAACACGCTAAGCATATATAAGCATATAAAGTAAAAGTACACAAGAGACAAGATGTAAATGAACAACAACTTTATTTATTAATATTCTTTTTACAATACAATGAAAAGTAAATACATGGAATGAAAGCAATGCCTAAACAGTGGCATAACAGAAATGAAAAAAATGGAATAAGTACAAGTGGCTACAGCTCTGGGTCTTCAGTGAACTGCTCAGCGGCCTGCTCCAAATGCTCCTGACTGGTCTCGTACTCCTCAGCGCCGGGTCCTCCTGACAACATTCCAAAGAAGAAGAGAAATAGGAATGTCGTCAGCGAACAATCGCTCGGTAAGTCCCAAAGATGAGGGAGAAGTAGAATAGACAGAGAGTATAGTTTTATAATGTTTTATTATAATATTAGCGCATTTGTTTGTAGCTTGGTACAGAAAATGCCAGTGTATATGAGAGGAGTCCCACTTACACTGGAGACTTTGGTAACCCGTAGTACAAGGCTCCGTCGATAATACAATGGAACAACGGTATGGATGTAATTACGTCTTAAGTGACCACCTCGTGCCACTTTTAACATGTTCCGTATTAGTCTACCCCTTTATAATCCCGTAGTGTTTATGTATTGATTGTATTGTTTTGTTATATAGATTGTATTGTCTTGTCTTATATTATAAATTGTATAGATGGATGACTTGCCGAAACCATGATATCAGTAAATGGAACGGATATAATGGATGAACATATAGATGGAGTATATCTATGGTTCGGTTCAGTCAAGTTGTATAGATTGAATAGATTGAGTATATGGATTCATATTGAATTTTTGTTTTATACTTGAATCACATTCAAGTCAGATTGATGATATTTAGACTCGGTCTGATTCAGACAATTTTAAGAAGAACTTGAAATCCTGATTGTTTTGATGTTATCGGTAACTGTTGCACATGAACGGTAGGATTTGTGTCTTTTTCCAAGACAATTACCGTATTGATAACACCGTTTGTTCGGTTATCTACCTTAGATAGGCAAGCACCCATATCTCCGGCTCCCTGAGGCTCAAGAGACTGGTCCCGCTTAAACCTATGTTTACTAGGGTCCTTATTGTAATTTAGTATAACTTGAGGGGGTTTTATGTAAAAATAGTTTTCGCATAATTTCAAAATACACCTCATGTATTTAATTATCGTCTTTAGGGTTTTCATAGATGTATATTTTATAGATGTGAAATTTCTAGTGAATAGAACCTAGTTTCAAAATATGTGGTATTTTCTTGAAATGTTATACTTGTGTTATATTTGGATGGTATTTTCATGTAATAGAGATTCCTTTGATTTAGAAAACTTGGAATATTTATATAATAAAAATAGGTATTTTGATAATAATTATATAGATATTTAATGAAAATAATTTATTTATTTTCTTGTAGAAATCTCATTTTCTAAAGAAAAATGTATAAAAATTCTATCGAGATCGAATGCTCCTTGCGGAGGTCTGCATCTCACTCTACTAAGCCCGAGGATGTGCGATAATCCGCATCATTCCAAACGGGTACCCCAAAAATGGGTTGTAGAGGCGCAATTGCATGGAAATTGTTAATACATCTTTTTAAAGAAAACGGTTTTATTAGTTAGGGTATTTATTTGTAAATTGTATTTCCCGTATTCTATTGTCCCAAAATCAACCGTGCTATGATAGAGATGTGTGTTGTGATGAGCTAGGTCATTACCTCGTGAACTATCTAAAGGTATAGCAAGGAATTAAGTTATAATGTTGAAATGAATAGTTTGTGGTATTTTTATATAAAATGCGATAAATGTCACAAAAATGATTATTTTGAGGTGAAACTTAATTTAATGGGTTTTTTAATGTTTGTTAAGCAATATGTAAGAATATGAAGTTATCTTGATTAAGAAAAATATAGTTTTTAAAGAAAAACGAATCGGAAGTCGGATTAACTCCGCTTCCGTCGTGTTTTAGAATTGAAACTTTTTAAAGAGTAAGATGAGAAGGGGAAATGGGACTTACGGGCTTATAAGGTAGAGGGAAGAAAGAGGAAGAGTGAGGAAGTGCTGGTGCGTCGTTTCGTCGCCGGAAACTCCTTGGATCGTTGCCGGAACTTCGTCAGAGTTTCGCCTTTCGTTAACTCCACTTGCACACTATAGGAACTTGGAAATTTCTTGAGAGTTTTGGCAGGGAATTGTGAGTGAGGAGGGGTGAAATGATGGTGGTATTTATAGGGCAATCTAGGGTTTAGGAGGAATGAATAATGCATTAAAATTTTGCATTAAAAATAGAATTTGAAGGGTTTTAATATTCTCTGTAAATGTGCAGAATAAATAAGCAATACAGGAGTTAAGGGGGGAGTCCAAGGGTCTTGGGTTTTTAAAAAAAATTAGGTTTGGGCTTGGGAAAACCGGCGGCACCGGTCTGGGAAGGCTTCTCGCCGGTCGGATCCGAGGGGCTAGGGTCTGGATTGGGGCCACGTGTCCACGATGCTTTAACTAGCCTATTTCACCTGTTTGATTATTCTGTAACTTACCCTATTACGTGTAGCGCACGTGCAAACTCTTAGGCTTTTAAAAGATTAAAAAAATAAAAAGATATTGTGGCTGATGGGATTTGAACTCAGGTGCTTTGTCTCAGCAGTGCAGGGCCTTACCAGTGAGCTACAAGCCCTTTGTTGCTGTTCAAAAGCAAAACAAACTTATAACTCATGTTCAGTCTTAGGTGTCCCTTTTCTTTATTTTGGAAAAATTCAGTAAAGAAAGTTATGGTTGTTACATCAGGTGTGCCAGAACATTATAATCCACCCTGTTTTTCTTAGGCGGGTCCTTGATTGTGAGCTCTTTGAAAACTCTATTATCGAGGGCAATCTCCTCAGGGACTTTTCCCTTCCCCTTGTCTTTCTTGCCCGAACCTTTGTTTGAGGGTCTGAGATTCTTTTCAGGCAACGTATGGTTACGCAGCTAAATGTTCTCACAGTTCTTCACCTCTTCTTCTTTTCCAGAGGTGGATTCCATGAAGAGAGGGCCGAGAGTTATTTCTTCGTCCTCGAAGGTAAGAACTTGAGATTTTCCTTTTGTCGAAATGACATCAACCATATAACAGTTGCCAGCAGTTCCTTCATGCTCGTTTGCTGCTCCCAACGGGCTTTGCGCTTCATCCGCTTGAAGTATTATCGGTGAGCAACATATTCTTGCCACCACTTCTTGAAGTCACTGCACTCTTCGGTGGGGTGCGTAACCCTCTGATAGTATAAGAAGTAGTTCGGATGTATATTCGATTCGTCGAGGCACGTACTCCCAGGAGTATTTTTTTTGAAATATGGCAGCTTCATTCCCATTGACAGGGCTTTGGCGAACCGTTTCCCCATCTTAAACCTGCTTTTGTCTGCCGCGGGTGTGCTTCGATCTGGTTGGAGTACTTCATGACTCTTCCTCGCCGCAGCTTCTTCATCCTGACGCTGACGCTTGACCTTTTCATATATGGCCGTTTCACGCTCTCGGTTAGCTTTGCTCTTCTGAAGGGCTTCGTTCAGCAGCCTGTCAATCAGGTCGTCTGACGGTTCCAGGGATCTTTGCACCGGTCTTGCCCCCAGTTTCCTCGCGTTGCTCTCCGACGCTGAGGGAGTTTCTTTGTCTTTTAACGATGAATGAGAAACCGTGTGGCAACTCGCTATATAATTCTCAGATTCTTTGACGAGTTGTTCCCCTCATCATTGTCGCTGTCCCCGTTCTCAAGGATATGACTGAGAAACTCTTCGAGAGTGACTGGGGTCCGCACCTGGTTGTACTCTTCTAGCGCGTCAATGTACTTTTGCAGGTCCGTACGCTCGTTATCAAGCTGTACGGGTGTAACATTTCAGGAAAATAAAATATTGTTTTTGGGAATTTAGATAATTAAATAATAAATTATTATAAATATTTTAAGGTATGGAGATTAGTTTTAAACGAAATGGTGTAATTATATTCCTATAGTTTGGGGAATATTTGGAAATTAATACCAAATATTGATTTTTTGAAAGAATTTATGTGATTTAGGCAAATTATAAATTCTTCATAATTAATTATATACAAGTTTATTTCTAAACTTGTTTAATGTTCACTAATCATGCATTAACCTTAATCATATTTATGCTTTTGTCATGCACCATAGCATGTTACCTACACTTATTGCATTACTTTATCATGAACCATGCCTTTGTTTTAAAAATGTTTGGTTTTAAAATGGTTTAAGGTTTTGTTTGAAGAGAAAAAGAAAAGAAAAGAAAAGAAAAGAAAAAGAATAAAAAATGGAGGTATAGGCAAGAGAGAGAGGGTGAGGAGTCTTTTGTTGACCATGGCTATTTTCCTGTTCACTTCATTTTCTTCATTCTCTTTCTCCTTATCGTCTCATGGCTGCCCTTTCCTTCCACCTTCTCTACCTCCTCACAACACCCCATTTCCATATCAAAACCACATATCCCCTTCATAAAAATTGTACACAAGCTCACTACAAGCATGGTGGATCAAACAAGTTAGGATTTGAGCACTTGGAGAAACTCAAGAAAATTCTTGAGTTGCCAAATAAGGTATTTCTTTCACCATTAGTGTAGTAATTGATTTCCTTTAGCTTCTATTTTAGTTTAGAATCGATTTAGTGAGGTTTAGTGATCTTGGAAAATTCCAAGATGAAGTTTAGGGGATTATTGAGTTGTGATGGTGCAAGTGATGTGTAATTGGTGACTAGAACCCCTTAGTGTTAAAAACCAGAGCCTAGGCCATGAAAACTTAGACTTTAGAAACTTTCGTGTCGGTTTTGTGTATAAATTGTGCCTATAGGGAATCTGGAGTGACCTGAGACCTGTACGAGAAAAAATAGCAACCCCAGAGACCTAGATGGACCACTAGAAGACCACCCTGAAAATACGAACCCAATCAGAGCTTGCATGGCCGAGCAGGCTGGATTTTTGGCTATTGTCGCCGAGTCAATTATGGGTAATGGTGTCTAGGTTGGTTCTGTAGCTCACATACCTCATAGACTAACCTTCTGCATTGCTTGTTTAGCCTAATTTTACCTGAACCAAAATCTGGAACTAGTTTTCTAAGTTGCTGTTTTATGTTTTGTGGGTTTTAATGATTTAAGTTCTGATATTGGTGTTTTATCTCGATCGATTGGCGTTTGTATGTCGATGTCGATGGTTATTTGGTTCTTTTGCATGAGTAGACCATATGTTTTAACCTATGTGTGATTCGTGTGCCATTTTGGTTTTCGTGCGTGATTTCTGTTTACGATACTATGTGTTATATGTGTAGGCATCTTCATGTGGACTTCGAATAACAAGGAAGAGCATGGCGACAACGACTTTGGCAAGTAAGGATCAAGGTGAGTAGATATATATTTACGGGGGAAGTCGGATGGATGACGTATAGCACCCCCGCAGTTTCGTAGTGTAGCATGCGAATATATTATATAAATATGTGTATTGTGAGACGTGAATAATTAGCAAGAAAGGTTTTAGAAGATCGTGGGTTAGTTTTAGCGTAATTGGAAGATAGTGCTTTTAGTTTAGTTTCTTAGTCGCGAAACCTTAGAGTAAAGGTTAAAATACACACACATGCAGACACGTGATATGTTTATGGGTGTATATATTTATATGTGTGTGTGTGTGTGTGTGTGTGTGTGGATGCGTTGGTACATATATATACACACATATACGTGTACACGGATGATGATGATTGTATATGATACTTAGAGGTGAGTCGATATGATCGGGTATAGTGCCGTGAGATTGTGATATGTGATTGGCTCGTAATATGATATACGACATGATATTATAGTGGATCGTTGGGCGATGTGTTTTTATACACACGAGGATATATGTTTGATGATATTGGTATGTTCTAGACTTTAAAACGGTACCCCTAATTCAGAATATTATGATGATGATACCATATGAATAGTGAGGTATATGTGATATTTGACCCGTATCTCGATTTCCGGGATGCTGTACGATGGATTTTACCGTACGAGGTACAATATGATAATTGATCCGCACTCTTGATTCGAGAATGTCGTATTATATATTTTACCGTACGTGACGCTATTGAGGCGGGATCGCCGACTACTATATATATCGACTCGGAATTTAGGTGGATTCTTGCCCTTTCAACTAGTTCTTTAGTTTAGTCTTTTAGTTGATTAGGAAGGAGTGGGACCAGGCTCGAGTCATACTTATTTTCAGAAACTAACGAATCGTGAGTATTTTCAAAAGACAACCCGAGAGATATTACAGATTTTTCAAAGGATGTACCTTTTCTTAAAAACACCGTAGCACCTATTTTATAAAAACCACGATTCGTGCTATTTCAAATGCCAAAACTGTATGACTCGTATATATAAATGTATATTCTTATATGTTGTGGTTACTACATCTTTTTCCATATATTCATGTTGTTCTTATCGCATTGCATACTTATACTTGTGATTTCTTTTGTTATTGTGAACCCATGTTGTCAGGACACCAGCACCATTACCGATGATGCGTATGCCTACAAACACATGCTTGCCAGCTCATACACATCATCATCGGTAATTGCCATGATGCATACACTTTAGAGAATATTATTTCATCGATATAACTTGCTAGCTGATAGTTCCAATATGTTATTACTATGCTAGTTTAGATATTGCATTCTTTACATAGATACCCATGCATGTATATATTCATTTGTCATGCAATGCTATAGGGCTTTATGCCGGTAATTCACTGTTTATTTACTCTTGAGTTTGGGATTTCGGATTTTTCCATGAGATTTCTGGGTTTGGAGAAACCGCAAGGATTTTATAAACTCATTTTTATTTCAAAAGATAGAAATTTGCGGTTTTCTCGTGATATGATGTGAGAGGTGTCCACCATGAGTTTTCTTGGTTCTTGAGAGGTATCATACACCCGATTCGAGGAGGAGGATGAACCGTCTGTGGGTGCATGGTGGACCCGGTGCGGTATCCCGGGAAAAGATGGTCGCAGATGATGGCGTTGAGCCCGGCAGGGGAGCACTACCGACCGGTTATTTATGACACGGCGGATATCTGGAGGATACCGACGTAGTCATTGAAATTTGATGTTATGGGCCAGTCCGGATTGCCAGAGCCCGAGATATTGAGATATTGAGACATTGAGCTATTGAGACATTGAGATATTGGGATACATATTTTGTGTGGATACTTGACACGGATTCTCTGTTGATTTCATTGAAGATACTTCAGTTTTTATACAAAAATCTTATTGAGATAAGAAAATAGTTTTCTCGTACAAGATGTATCCTGCTTTCATTCTTAATGCATTCGTACATCATATATGTGACATGTTGCTATCTGAGATATTGACACGAGTACTTGGTATTACACTTATATTTAGATGATTACCATTGCCATTATTAGATGTTTCAGGTTATATTTTTTGAGGATATTATTGTATGACCTAGGAGAGAGTCATACATGCGATTTCTTCTCGGTGATATTTTCTACTCACAAGTTGGCAACTCATCCTTGTTGTGCCACAGTTTCTTGCAGGTTTGGCCGTACATGTTTCGTTGAGGCATGCTGGTACACCGCTTCCTTCCGGGTGATTCCTTTGGTTGGTGGGTTCACTTGCATCATGACCACCGTAGTACTTTCATTATTTCAGTTGTATCTAGTAAACTCCATCAACCAAACTTGTATTATTTAATCGACTTAGAAAACCAGTTGTTTATTCTTTCGACCTTAGAGTTGCGCGCTTGTATTATTATGGTTCTTCTCTGATTTTCTATCTGAGTTTTGATCCTCGCCCTTCGGCGTTGTATATTATATTTCTTGCGTGGCTGTTTCCGCCAATTGGCGAAGAGTTAGCTTCTGCTTGGGGATGCCTTTATTCATTACTAATATTATGCATGTTTGTACCCGTTTGGGGCCAGTATTTACGAAGGAAACTCTGCCGAAATTTTTGGAAAAGACATGATGTTTTAAAAATGCTTACTACGACTTTCAAAGTGAATTTATATGTTAACTTTTAAATAAGTTTTTCTTTCACTCTCTTTTCAAATGGTTTAGATTTCTGGGCTTTTATCTTACTCGAATTAGGTGGGGTCCTATAGACTTCACATGATTCAAGTGCCAGTCACGTGCCATTTCGGGGCGTGACAAAGTTGGTATCAGAGCGCTAGGTTTAACCTTGGTTCAAGTCTAGGTATGACTATGCGGAGTCTAGGACGTATATATATTAGGAACCTAGGCTTGACCTTACGGAACTTAGACTTGGTCGAGGGGGTATTAGACCCGAACTTTTATCGCATAGGTTGACCTTGGTTGATGGAGTAGGTGATTTAAGCAGAGTGACATACCGTGTGTATGTTCCGTAGCATACTTACGATACGCTACTCCGCTTAAGAAGTCTTAGGATGTACATTTCTTGCACCATATTCTATTCGATCCTATGATCTATCCTCATCGATATCGGTTTGTGGTTTCTGTTACCACGGTTACACTAGCAGAGAGAGAGCTGCGGCTAGAGTTGCGGTCAGCACGAGCTCGTCATGGACGAGGATTGACTAGGGCATAATTTCGGTGACACGCGATTGCATAGATATGTCGTTTTATTGTGTTTTTCATGACATGAGCATTTTGATGGATTGTTTTTACTAAGATTTCTCGAACGTTCAGATCAGCACCAGAGAGAGGCCGGCTAAAACGTGATGACCGTTAATGTATCGTATATTCTTGAAGATTGAGGCATTGTTTAGCGTGCGGACGGATGAGCCAGCTGTTGCTGCGACTAACAAGATATCGTCCCAGATGTTTGAAACTTTTGCAACATGAGTTTATAGTTAGGGATATGATAGAAGATCGCTAGTCACCCATGAATGAATGACTAGGACATGTGGTTCGTTTGCATACCCCGATGCGAGGTCATCAGACTAATTGATTTCAGCTAGAGAAGACTTCACACAGGACGTTGAGAGTCGATAGAAAATGGATGAATGTAGAGTATTCCTCCAACGATTTGGAAGAGTTTCCGAGGGCGTAGTTGGCCAGATATCTACCACAAGATATTGAGCTGTCGAGTTCGTAGTCTCGGAAGGGAGACTCTAGATACGAGTATAGCCGTTTGTAGCGCAGTCCATACAGCTACGAAGAGACGAGTCCGAACCAGTTCACATTAGGGAAAAGTGGAGTAAGAGGTTCGTACGATACTTTGGCGAGGTGACGTTCCACTCCGTCGACATCAGAGATGTGACACGCATGCAGAGGCGTTGAATATGGATATATCTTTTAGAAGAAGTCATGATGAGTATGCAGCTGTTCCGGAACAAGAAATGGATTTAGTAAAGGGTGATAACTTCCGGGCAGTTCGGCAGAAACGCCGACAGAATCTTTCTGGAATACTACACGAGAAGAATTGGACCCAGGATCGGTCGTATTACGCACACCCAGTAGGCCAGAGTTCGGCATCATCGACGAGACATGTTATGAGTAACCATGATAGTTGGCCAGAGATCTTTAGAGGATGTGCCAGAGCGGAACTATTTCCGTCATCATTTCCATATTGGGCCGTTGAACTGAGGAGTTATGTAACTGGCAATCCGCAATGAGAGACGAGAGGCTAAGGGCACAAGGCGTCAGACCATGAACAGGAGGAAAGTAGATATCTTGCTCTGCTAGCTTTGGATGCACCGACACCTTCTCGACTTTGAAGGAAGAACATATCGATGACAGTGTTTACGATTTACGATTTGGTGATTCGAATACCACATGTCCGTCATTTTGGATTTCGGTATTTTGGTCGATTTATTTGCATGATTGAGTTTTCATGCACCATAGTTGCACTCGACTTTGATTTGATGTCGTTCGAGATGATTGATTTTGATTTCATGCCTATAGTATGTATGGGATTTGACTTATGCCTTCAGTGCAGTCTTCATGCACTTTTAGTACTTTGATTCGATTTTATGCACGCTGATACACGTAGTTGTAAGATTATATACCACGGTATACCTGATTTGGATTGAGGTATGTTGTATACTGTCGATTTCGATTGTGATATTCAATATTTGTTTTCGTGCACCTTGTGCACTTGATTTGGGTTCTTGCGCATACGTGGCGCGCTTGATGCGATTTTGGTGTACACCAGATGCACTAAATCGGGATTTTTCGTGGATATCAGATGCACCTGATATTGTTGTCAGGCACACCCGTTGCCCTTGACTGGAGTTTTCGTGCATACCGTTGCACTTAGATTTTGTTTCTGTGCACATGTATGGCACATTTATTGATTTCGATTTCTGTGCGCACCAGACGCACGTGGCATTATTGCATATACTATTGAGTATGATTTCCTTTGAGCAGTATGTTTTTATAATATTTACTATTTGGTATAGTAGCTGAGCAGGACTAGTCCGAGAAAAGTACCTGAATGTGTTTTTGCATGCATCGAAAGTTATCAAAGGGATTTCCAAAGAAAGGAGCTACAGTCTCAATATTTTTCCTATGTGTCCGAGATGACACGAAACATTTTACAAAGGAAACCCTTCTAAATTATTTTCAAAACGGCGGGATGTATATGCTACACAAATGATATATATATATATATATATATATATATATATATATATATAATTATTTTCTTACAATAAACGTCCGCTACTAGTGCCGTGATATGCGCATCGCACATCGACTTGAAAAAGGTTTGTCATGCATTTCTTTCAGATGTTTTGACAAGTTTACAACAATGCGTACTACGTGCATGTTATAGTTTTGATGTATATCATGTTGGTTTTCGTATTGGACTTTGACATTGGTATCTTCACCATAACTCCGATGATTGCGTGATTCTTGACGGAGTTTTGATTTGAGTTATATACTCGTTTTTCATGCGCATGCATTGCGCTACAATATGTTTTATGTAATTATAATTTTGGAGCCCCGACGACTTGATCATTTTACTGAAATGTTTTAGTATTTGAGGGGTTTAAATTTAAATTCGGGGACCGAATTTATTTAAGTGGGGAAGACTGTAACATTTCAGGAAAATAAAATATTATTTTTGGGAATTTAGATAATTAAATAATGAATTATTATAAATATTTTAAGGTATGGAGATTAGTTTTAAATGAAATGGTGTAATTATATTCCTATAGTTTGGGGAATATTTGGAAATTGATACCAAATATTGATTTTTTGAAAGAATTTATGTGATTTAGGCAAATTATAAATTCTTCATAATTAATTATATACAAGTTTATTTCTAAACTTGATTAATGTTCACTAATCATGCATTAACCTCAATCATATTTATGCTTTTGTCATGCACCATAGCATGTTACCTACACTTGTTGCATTAATTTATCATGAACCATGCCTTTGTTTTAAAAATGTTTGGTTTTAAAATGGTTTAAGGTTTTGTTTGAAGAGAAAAAGAAAAGAAAAGAAAAGAAAAGAAAAGAAAAAGAATAAAGAATGGAGGTATGGGCAAGAGAGAGAGGGTGAGGGGTCTTTTGTTGACCATGGCTATTTTCCTGTTCACTTCATTTTCTTCATTCTCTTTCTCCTTCTCCTCTCATGGCCGCCCTCTCCTTCCACCTTCTCTACCTCCTCACAACACCTCATTTCCACATCAAAACCACATATCCCCTTCATAAAAATTGTGCACAAGCTCACTACAAGCATGGTGGATCAAACAAGTTAGGATTTGAGCACTTGGAAAAACTCAAGAAAATTCTTGAGTTGCCAAATAAGGTATTTCTTTCACCATTAGTGTAGTAATTGATTTCCTTTAGCTTCTATTTTAGTTTAGAATCGATTTAGTGAGGTTTAGTAATCTTGGAAAATTCCAAGATGAAGTTTAGGGGATTATTGAGTTGTGATGGTGCAAGTGATGTGTAATTGGTGACTAGAACCCTTTAGTGTTAAAAACCAGAGCATAGGCCATGAAAACTTGGACTTTAGAAACTTCCGTGTCGGTTTTATGTATAAATTGTGCCTACAGGGAATCTGGAGTGACCTGAGACCTGTACGAGAAAAAATAGCAACCCCAGAGACTTAGATGGACCACTAGAAGACCACCCTGAAAATACGAACCCAATAAGAGCATGCATGGCCTAGCAGGCCGGATTTTTGGCTATTGTCGCTGGGTCAATTGTGGGTAATGGTGTCTAGGTTGGTTCTGTAGCTCACATACCTCATAGACTAACCCTCTGCATTGCTTGTTTAGCCTAATTTTACCTGAACCAAAATCTGGAACCAGTTTTCTAAGTTGCTGTTTTATGTTTTGTGGGTTTTAATGATTTAAGTTCTAATATTGGTGTTTTATCTCGATCGACTGGCGTTTGTACATTGATGTCGAGGGTTATTTGGTTCTTTTACATGAGTAGACTATAGGTTTTAACCTATGTGTGATTCATGTGCCGTTTTAGTTTTCGTGTGTGATTTCTGTTTACGATACTATGTGTTATATGTGTAGGCACCTTCACGTGGACTTCGGATAACAAGGAAGAGCATGGCGACAGTGACTTCGGCAAGTAAGGATCAAAGTGAGTAGATATATATCTACGGGGGAAGTCGGGTGGATGGCGTAGAGCACCCCCGTAGTTTCATAGTGTAGCATGCGAATATATTATATAAATATGTGTATTGTGAGACGTGGATAATTAGCAAGAAAGGCTTTAAGAGATCATGGGTTAGTTTTAGCGTAATTGGAAGTTAGTGCTTTTAGTTTAGTTTCTTAATTGCGAAACCCTAGAGTAAAGGTTAACACACACACATACAGACACGCGATATGTTTATGGGTGTATATGTTTATATGTATGTGTGTGTGTGCGCGCACGCGCTGGTACATATATATACACATATACGTGTACACGAATGATGAGGATAGTATATGATACTTGGAGGTGAGTCGATATGATCGGGTATGGTGCCGTGAGATTGTGATATGTGATTGGGTCATGATATGATATACAACATGATATTATAGTGGATCGTGGGCGATGTGTTTTTATACACACGAGGATATATGTTTGATGATATTGGTATGTTCTAGACTTTAGAACGGTACCTCTAATTCAGGATATTATGATGATAATACCATATGAATAGTGAGGTATATGTGATATTTGACCCGTACCTCGATTTCCGGGATGCCGTACGATGGATTTTACCGTACGAGATACAATATGATGATTGATTCACACTCTTAATTCAAGAATGTCGTATTATATATTTTACCGTACGTGACGCTATTGAGGCGGGATTGCCGACTACTAAATATATCGACTCGGAATTTAGGTGGATTCTTGCCCTTTTAACTAGTTCTTTAGTTTAGTCTTTTAGTTGATTAGCAAGGGGTGGGACCAGGCTCGAGTCATACTTATTTTCAAAAACTAACGAATCGTGAGTATTTTAAAAAGACAACCCGAGGGATATTACAGATTTTTCAAAGGACGTACCTTTTCTTAAAAACACCCTAGCCCCTATTTTATAAAAACCATGATTCGTGCTATTTCAAATGCCAAAACTGTATGACTCATATATATAAATGTATATTCTTATATGTTGCGGTTACTACATCTTTTTCCATATATTCATGTTGTTCTTATCTCATTGCATGTTTATACTTGTGATTTCTTTTGTTATTGTGAACCCATGTTGTCAGGATACCAGCACCATTACCGATGATGCGTATGCCTACGAACACTTGCTTTCCGGCACACACACATCATCATCGGTAATTGCCATGACACGTACACTTTAGAGAATATTACTTCATCGATATAACTTGCTAGCTGATAGTTCCAATATGTTATTATTATGCTAGTTTAGATATTGCATTCTTTACTTAGATACCCATGCATGTATATATTCATTTGTTATGCAATGCTATAGGGCTTTATGCCGGTAATTCACTATTTATTTACTCTCGAGTTTGGGATTTTGGATTTTTCCATGAGATTTCTGGATTTGGAGAAACCGTAAGAATTTTATAAACTCATTTTCATTTCAAAAGATAGAAATTTGCGGTTTTCTCGTGATATGATATGAGAGGTGTACACCATGAGTTTTCTCGGTTCTTGAGAGGTATCATACACCCGATTCGAGGAGGAGGATGAACCGTCTGTGGGTGCATGGTGGACCCGGTGCGGTACCCCGGAACAAGATGGTCGCAGATGATGGCGTTGAGCCTGGCAGGGGAGCACTACCGACCGGTTATTTATGACGCGGCGGATATCCGGAGGATACCGACGTAGTCATTGAGATTTGATGTTATGGGCCAGTTCGGATTGCCGGAGCCCGAGATATTGAGATATTGAGGCATTGAGATATTGAAACATTGAGATATTGAGATACATATTTTGTGTCGATACTTGACACGGATTCTCTGTTGATTTCTTTGATGATACTTCGATTTTTATACAAAAATCTTACTGAGATAAGAAAACAGTTTTCTCGTACAAGATGTATCCTGCTTTCATTCTTAATGCATTCGTACATCAGATATGTGACATGTTGCTACCTGAGGTATTGACACGAGCACTTGATATTACACTTATGTTTAGATGATTACCATTGCTATTATTAGATGTTTCAGGTTATAATTTTTGAGGATATTATTGTATGACCTAGGAGAGAGTCATACATGCGATTTCTTCTCGATGATGTTTTCTACTCACGAGTTGCAGCTCACCCCCGTTGTGCCACAGTTTCTTGCAGGTTTGGCCTACAGGTTTCGTTGCGGCTTGCTGGCACACCGCTTCCTTCTGGGTGATTGCTTTGGTAGGTGGGTTCACTTGCATCGTGACCACCGTAGTACTTTTATTATTTCAGTTGTATCTATTAAACTCCATCAACCAGACTTGTATTATTTGATCGACTTAGAAAACCGGTTGTTTATTCTTTCGACCTTAAAGTCGCGCGCTTGTATTATTATGGTTCTTCTCTGATTTTCTTTCTGAGTTTTGATCCTCGCCTTTCGGCGTTGTATATTATATTGCTTGCTTGGTTGTTTCCGCTAATTGGCGAAGAGCTAGCTCCCGCTTGGGGATGCCTTTATTCATTACTTATATTATGCATGTTTGTGCCCGCTTGGGGATGCCTTTATTCATTACCGCACAAAGCTCTGAATTGAGCAACATGCTGGTGTGGATTGCCCGTCCCCTTATACACATGGAACTTAGGGATCATATATCCTGGCGGGTACTTGATTTGATCGTACCAGCCTGGATAAGGTCGCCCAGTTCTGACGACTTGGCCCGCCGCTTCACTCGCTTGATGAGCTCGTATTTGTTGAGCTATGTAGTCATCAAGGGCAGCCTTGGAAATTGTCTCTTTTTGGGCTGCTGAGATAGCCGGAGGAGGGTTGGACATTTCTCCTCTGTCGTCTTAATTATCGGAGGGTCTTCGGCTGGAGGTTCCGGCTGGATCATCATTCCAACCATGTCTTGGAACAGAAGCACCATCTGTTTTATATTAGCGGCTTGTTCTGCAGCCTCTTTACCCTTCCTTTCCAGCACCCTTCGGAAGAACTCGGTGTCAGTCTCTTGTTCTTGGCGCTGCTCAGACGTTGATTCCCGTCTTTCTTTCTGCCCGGTGAGTGCTGACATTTTCATTACCATTTCTCGGAGCTTTTGTTGCTGCTCCTGAGCTTTTGTCAACGACCGAATGAGTGGTCGATGACCTACGGAAGCACGACTTTTCTCTTTCCCGGAAGCTATGTACACCGTGTGCACGATCATGCCCCTAGACTTAGGGCGTTTGGGTCCAGTGCCTTTGGAATTCGCCGCAGGAAGTGGGGTTTTCTCCGGCCTTCTCCTTTTGTGAGAGGTTGAAGTCGGAGGGGCCGTTGTAACAGGCACCCATGTAGACGATGCCTTCCGTTGTATGACGGAGGGATGGCCCTCCTCCTGCCAAGTCTTCTTTTTCTCCAGTTGGCGAGAGTAATTTTTGTCAATTATAGAGTCTTGGACTTTCCGCCAGACCCTGTGGATTTTGGAGGACAACCGGTGAGGGGGTTGCTCCGGTTTTGCCAGCATCATGTTTTGAGCAGGCTGTTCAGTCGAAAATATCGTGCAATTGATATGACATTTTCCTTACTATTTTTATACAATAAAATGTGTTTATTATAAATATGACACATATGAGGGTTTATATGTAAAAATACTATTTTCATATGTTTATATATTATAATTAATATTATGAAGGAAAATGTAAGCATATAATATCTATATAATATTTAGTCTATTTAAATATGCTTACCTTATCAGATATAATTAACCAATTTTCTTAAACTATAATATCATATCAAATGGTTAGAATAATATCTCAATAAAAAAAACACCCAATACTACTAACATTATTTATTGAGATATTGTGCAGAAATTATATCAGAACTGAAATCAAGGAAATCTGAGTTGGCAAGATCAAATCTGCCGAAATATTCAAGTGAATCGAAGAAATCAATTCTGGCAGTGACTCAGAGAAGATTTCCAAATTCCAGATATTCAAAAGATCACCATATGACAACTGAATGAATCTACAGAAATTTGAGCCAAAGAACCCACCAAAGAGCGGCTAAACCGTGGCTAAAATGAGAATATTGCGGTGGTTCCGCCGCAATATTGAGGATTTGGGATTTGGGATTTTTCCTGTAGGATCCTAACAACTAGTTACCCTATTAGAAAACTAAGGATTTGGGTTCTATGACTATAAATAGAACTGAGAGGCTCACTTGAAAAATTATCAAACCGACGAGATCACGAAATCCAAGACGGCTCAAGAATCCAGGTTGATCATTAGCTGTTCATCTACCTCCTTAAGAAGAGATCGAGAAGCAAACTAGGATTTTGTAATCACTTTCTAAAGGAACAAAGTGTAATTGATCAAGTTGATTAATAAAGGTAGTTGTTTTATTCTTATTGCATTTTATTTTCTTTATTTACATCATGATTTCTATCCGTTCTTTTATCTCCATCATGCGCGAGTAATTCTCCGCTTGATAGGGTTCGTAGGATTAGGGTAGATCAATAGATGATTAAAATCCTTTAACTCCTTTTACGTCCTATAAAGTTTATAAACTTTATCAAAAGAATAGTTAACATCCTAATCGGGCGTGCTATCAATTCATTGATAGCCCCGACCACGATTAGAGATTAGATTAGCAATTGTTTTGGTAAAGGCTAGACATGAACGGAGATCCATGTCAAGATAGGGGTTAAGAGTGGGAACTCTATTCCCTCCAGAAACCCTAATCTACATGCATCACTGTCGATCTAGTTTTAAATTTATTAAATGATAAAAGGAGTAATACTTAATTAATCATCCATGACTACTAAATCTTAACGAACCCTACAAATCCCCTTCTAAAATAAAACCTACATCTATAGTTAATCTAGATCTATATCCTACATCCATGATTGACGTAGATCTAGAATCTATAATCATTATCCACTTTTCATTATTCTTCCTCCTTTCCTAATCAACACGCCTAGAGTAAGATTAAAAGATTCAACGTTTTCCTGAGGATGACCCGTACTCATCTCGGTCTAGCTACACGCGATACCGTTATTGATTGCGGTTATTTCTACAAACACTTCTTTAAAATACAGAATCAATCAAATGGCGCCATTACCGGGGATACATGCGTAATATATTTTTCTTACTATTCGTGTTGAATTCTTATTCGATCTACATCATAAAAATAAACAAAACTGCAAATTTTATATTTAACGATTATTGTGTGAATTTTGCAAGGGGATCTGGAGTCACAGATTTGAGGAAACAGAGATTCATAGACATTCATCAAGATCCAGAGGAGCAAAGCAGGCCACGTAGCAAAAATCTCCACCACATCTCCCTAGTCGGCGGCGGAGGCAATAAGGGGCAACTGGCGGCGGAACCGCGACTCAATTAGGGAATTAGGGTTTCCAAATTCTCTGGTATCTTTCTCAACTCCTTCTCTCTCCTTTGAAATCCAATAAAATATTTTTTCTGCAGGATTCTTTGCAAAATATCCGCTCAAAAATCTTTTTGCAAGTTTTGTAATTGGTTGTTTGTGCATATTTTAATACGGACATTAAGGGGCAAAGACCAAATTCAGATTAGGTGGGGATTTCATCTCCCTTCTTAGGCCCCACAAATCACAAAACGAACATCCGCATCACCCTACATTAATTAAAAAATATCTAGACCAAGACTCTAAGGATTGTCGCGCTCAATAAGGACAGAGGAAGGTCGTGGGTAATCTATCGATTATCTGCATTTCTTTTGTGGTGCTTAGGCAAGTGTGTCTAGGTAAGTGGTTACTTAATTAGGCCCGCTATTTTCGGTGATTCATATAGTGGATACCTCCCACTTACCTGGCACTTATCTGGCCACAAGAGCGATAAAAAGGTGGTAGAGGATTAATCCTGCGGCTTGTCCTTTGGAAGTCTAGGAGCGGTCTAGAGACTTGACCTAAGTAACCTTACTTCGAGGGTTGATTGTGCATTTTTGTGTGATTGTCTCACATCTGACACTTTTCAAAACAAACCAATTTTAAATCACACACACGCTGCCACTTGCGCTAAACCCGCTTAGTACATGCTCGGCTGGACACGGGATTCTAGTGCCCGTCTTGTCTGCGTTGCTGCTATCGACTCTGAAATCGGTACTTCTTCATTTTCTTTTTCCCCTCCACCCACCATATCGACCGAGATGGACGATTCTCCATCAGATTATAACACCACCCTGCCACCACTCGTCGGTGCGCAGAATCCACCGCGCATTTCTCTCCAAGAGAGATGCTATCCTATACGCGGTCCCCTTCCTACCTATTTATCTATTCCACCAGCCAATGGGGATAATTTCGAAATTAAACCCCACTTTATCAACCTGTTACCCAAATTTCATGGGCTCGAGTCTGAAGAAGCATACGTTTTTATCACTAAATTCAAAAACGTATGCGCAATGATGGGTACGTCACAACTGTCTGTGGATGCTATGCGCTTGCGTCTTCTCCCTTTCACTTTGTGTGATTTTGCTGAAAATGGCTTTATAACACAGCCGCACACTCCATTGCCAATTGGGACGAATTCGCGATAGCATTCCTTAAGAAATTTTACCCCAATCATAAGACCGCCCGTGTTCGGAGCGAAATCAACCAGTTTACCCAGCTTCACAATGAACCATTTTGGAAATGCTTTGAACGGTTCAAGGATCTTCTTGTCCAATGTCCTCATCATGGAATAAATAGATGGGATCTGTGCTGAATTATATATGAAGGCATTAATCCAGCGACAAAGTAGATGCTTGAAACCATGTGTCAATGCAATTTCATGTCCAAAGACGATGGTGAAGCCTGGAAATATCTGGAAGATCTCGCTGAAAACACTTTGCAGTGGGAAAGCGTTAGACCACCTTTATCTAGGGGATGCATCCATCAGCTCGATGTTTCCATCGCAGTAAAATCCGAAATGGCAGCGATGCAAAAGAAACTCGACGCTATAGAGAACAAATTCTCATCAGTCTCCCTAAACTAGGTAACACTCCCCAAGACCGTGTGTGGTTGTTGTTCCGATCCATCTCATTTGACGAAAGAATATCCTTTAAATTCTTCGTTTCAAGGCCACAAGCAAACTAATGCTGCTTTTCAGCAACGACCTAGAAATGATCCTTATTCTTCCTCATACAATCAAGGATGGAGGAATCATCCTAATTTTGCTTGGAGCCAAAACCAAACCAACCAAAATCAAAACCAGTTCCAAAGCAATTATCAAAGACCTCCTCCACAACAAAAACAACCACCACCACAAAGACAGCACCCCTTTCAATCACAACCTTTTCAGAATCCGACCAATAATTCTTTCCAAACGGCCGGTATCGAAAACTCATCTGCGCTTGAACGAAGTGTGGATATGTTTATTAAACATTCCATGCAGTCGACGGATGAAATCAAGTCTTCTATCCGAACTTTAATACAGACCATCAACTCCCACGGTGAAAGTATAAAATCGATAGAAGCACAACTTGCACAAATAAATGCCGCGATGAGTGCGAGAGAAAAAGGGAAACTTCCATCTCAACCTTTACCGAATCCTGGCCACTCACAAAATCATAATGTGAGTGCCGTTACCATGTTGAGATCTGGAAGAGTGCTGGATAACCACATGGGTGAACATGATGATGACGTTGGTGATATCAATGATAGCCCGGCTTCTACTTCTTACCCTATTTCGTCTAGTCTCTCACCTTCTTCCGAGCCTATTCTCCGTTTTCCCAAAGGCTCGAACACTTCGTCCACTTCCTCGAATCTACCTAAAACGATCCCCATTCCAATTCTGGGATCGATTCCATCCCCACAAACTTCTCCACAAATGTTGGACCCAAAACTTATTGATAAACCTCCATTTCTAAACAGGTTGAGGGCCAACAAACCTAACGCACAAATGGAGAAGGTTGTGGAAATGTTTAAGCAAGTTAACATAAATATCCTTCTCCTAGATGCTATTCAACAAGTTCCGTCTTATGCGAAAATCCTTAAGGACTTGTGCACTAGGAAGAGAAAAACTCAAGTGCCGAAAAAGGTATTCATGACAAGTAACGTGAGCATAGCTTTTACCCAACAATTGCCTAAGAAACGTAAGGACCCCGGTTGTCCTACAATGTCTATAATTATTGGGGGGGAAAAGCATCTATCGTGCTCTACTTGACCTCGGCGCTAGTGTTAACTTGCTTTCATATTCCGTCTATGAGCAGCTAGGTATAGGAGAGTTGAAACCTGCCCACTGCACTCTCTAGATAGCAGACCGATCTATCGCCCAAACCTAGGGGTGAACTATAGGATGTGTTAATCAAAGTCGGGGAATTCATATTCCCTGTGGACTTTAATGTTTTAGATACACAGCCGCAACCAAATCCCGGTGATACTCGGTCGACCTTTCTTAGCAACTTCCAACGCTGTCATTAATTGTCGTAACGGTTCTATGAACTTATCCTTCGGGAAGATGACAATTGAGCTTAATATTTACAAGCTAGGAAGTCAACCCTCTGAACCTTCTGCTCATTTAATCGATGTCTGTTCCATCAACGAGATAGCTTCCGACAGCTGCGAAGCGGAAGCACTTTGCTATGATGATCTCGACAACACTAGTACAACATTGTTTGATCTGGAAAATTATTATAGTGAGGATATCTTCGATGAGTCCATCTTCGAGTTTGAATCTGTTGACTCGTCGCAAAAGTCAGTAGCGCTTTCCGAGTTAATATCCTACGCAAGTTATGAACCTCTTAGGGAGTCCGAGTATCATTCCCTTACCCCACCTTCTATCGTTTCTCCGCCGACTCTAGATCTCAAAACGCTACCTTCTCATTTTAAATATGCATATTTAGGAGAGAATGAGTCTTTGCCGATGATCATATCCGCTTCTCTAGCTTTAGAGCAAGAGAACGCCTTTTTGACGGTATTGAGATCAAATCGACAAGCATTTGGTTGGACAATGGCTGACATCAAAGAGATTAGTCCCTTAATTATTGAACATCATATACATTTGATGGATAAAGCCAAACAAACCCGAGACCCACAAAGACAGTTAAACCCCGTCATGAAGGAGGCGGAAAAGAAAGAAATCGTCAAGTGTCTAGATAGTGGTATAATTTACCCAATATCTTATAGCCAATGGGTAAGTCCTATTCATGTGGTCCCTAAAAAGTCTGGCATCACGGTCATAACTAATGAGGCTAATGAGTTGATCCAAACACGCACCTAAACTGGACGGCGCGTATGTATTGATTACAGAAAACTAAATGTCGCAACGAGAAAAGATCACTTCCCTCTACCTTTCATTGACCAGATATTAGAACGATTAGCTGGACATGAATACTACTGTTTCGTGGACGGATACTCTGGCTATAAGCAGGTCCCCATCGCCAAAAAAGATCAAGATAAAACAATATTTATTTGTCCTTTCGGTACTTTTGCTTATAAACGCATGCCCTTTGGGTTAAGCAACGCTCCCGCTACATTTCAGAGGTGTATGATGGGGATATTCTCAGACATGGTTAAGAATTTTTTGGAGATATTTATGGACGATTTCTTTATATTTGGGGACTCCTTTGAGGATTGCCTTCGTCATCTTGACGCGGTTTTTACCCGCTGTAAGGATAAGAATTTAACTTTGAATTGGGAAAAATGCCATTTCATGGTCCAAGAAGGTATTGTGCTTGGACATATCATTTCACAAAAAGGCATTGACGTAGACAGAGCTAAAATAGATGTCATCCATAACCTTCCTCATCCCAAATGTGTCACGCCCCGCTTCCCAAAATATGGGATACGAGGGATGACTAGGCTAGCCATGCTCCTACGATCAGAGAATAATCCCGCCGTAGTCACACTTCGGCTTCTAGCATTACATGGTAGTTAATAAACAGTGCTTGAGTAAAGGAAAAATCATAGTTCACGACTTTATTACATTGCAATTTAAAAGAGTTCGAGGTACATTTATTTCACAGAATAAACAACTAACCAATAACAAATGCTGAAATCAAAGAAGGTAGCGCTGGTGGTGCAGTCTAGATCTCCGCAATCTCGAAGGATAAGTCCTGCTCCTGGGCTGGATCCACTTCGTTCTCTGAGCATGCACACTCAGGTTGTCAGGACGACGCATATAGCAATAAATATGTATAGTAGGCGTGCAGTATTATTAAACATAGGGAGTACAATGAATTGCAGAACATGTATATAATAAGATCAACTGAATATGAATAGTGCGCTATGAGTAAAATGTCGGTGAATTAAGCAATGTATATGTCACTAGTTAACGGTCATTAAGTCCATGAAATCAATTGGTGGAGAGGATACTCGTGTTTAATAAGGGTCTCGTGCATGCCCGAGACTACGGTCCACTGTGCCCGGGACAGAACCTTGTCAGCCGTGCCGCCAGGCCCACGTCCTAAAGTATGTATATATATATAAATATCACTGATAGCGAATGATCATCCTCTAAATCACTATACCTCGCTAAATACGAGTTTAATTCCACCTTGATTTCCCCATTCCCCGGGTTATGGTATGTATTCATGAATTAGATAGGTTGTAGACAATACGTATCACTGTCGTTTTCAATCATTTTTTCCACTTATCAATATCACTGTCATATTTGCCACAACCCAATCACTAATCATTAATATATCGACAATGCAGATGATCACTATGCCGCAAGTATAACTCAAGCATGAAAATATGCGGAAATGCACTGAACAGATATTCATTATTCTATAACGACCAATGCCGTATAACTTGCAAAATTTACGGTAAATCATACACATAGAATGGACCAAAACAATATAAAGGGCGTATGAAGTTGTTGACTTCAGATCAGCGAGCGCAGATGAGTTTGGACTGATCGACTAGGCACCACAAAGCAAGCATGAGGGAGAGCTCAAAGGATTGAACCAAGACAAAGGCTCTTGAAAGCACACTGGATTATCTAAACAGTAAAATTTATTTCAGGTCAAACGGAGTTCAGGTTAGGGAGTTATCATCATTTGAAGGCAGCGACCGATTTTTGGGATTCCAGTTCCAGAACTGGAAGCCCAACTTCGCGCGCATTTTATCAGTAATTATGTTCAGATTCAGATTTTTCCCTAGTTAAATAAAATTTAGTTCTGCCAGTTAAGTTTCCAACGCACCAAACGGATTATCAATCGCACCTTTACATCAGAAGTCATGTTTAGATTAAAGTGACAATGTAATGAACATTTCTGCAGAAACTGCAGAACGCACTGACATTCTAAAATACAATTTAAATACCAAACGACCGTAAAAATGCACGGAAATGATTTCAGGTGTTAGATAATTAAGTTATCTACGCCACCATATGGGGCTCTGTGCAATTTCAGTTTTAAGCAGGTGTGTACAGGTGCTTAGAATTCAGTTTCCCCCGTAAATTGCTACCCCGGACTGCAGTCCAGAACAATAAATCTATTCAGTTTTCACTATTTAAACCACATGATTTTCTATATCCGTATTCATGGATTCATAGATTATTCAGTGCTCTTCATAACGAGCCTAAGCACGCCACGATCCGATTTTTATATAATTTATTATGAAGCTAACAAGGCTGCATGATCAGAAAATTCAGTTTTGACGATGCATCCTAAGTGCATCGTATTATGTTTGGAACTTCAACATTTTAACACCAATTTTATACACATTGTCAGATAACAGTACATGGATCTTTTAATCATAAATTTGGGGAATTTCAAACGAGGTTTTGGTTCAAGACAATTGATCGAGAACGTAGTGTACACATGAAACTATCGATCGGAACTTCGTGTTTTGTCTAATCAATTCAAACGGGATTAATCCCCCCGATCCCTACATGTCTTAACCCTGGTTTATAGTCCCGATTCCAAATGATCACGCATAACTCCAAGCCATTACAGGTCATAGTAGAAAACTAGTTGGTAACAAAACGACAGACACACACCCAATTTCAATTGTCTCATTTGTATCTAATTGAAATTAAAGAATACCAATTCCAATTGTCTAATCCATTTCAATTGTCTTATAGGTTCAAGGTATAGCATGATAAGCAAGTAGAAAATACTTGCCTTAGGCGAAGGTGGCACAGCAGCGACGACAAGCACGATCAAGGCACGATGCGCGCTCGACTTGGCTAGATCGGAGTACTCGGGCTCAGCACTGGCGTGGAGGCGGCCACGGCAGGGGGTTTCCAGTTCGTCCATCGAAGTGCTCGGGTGCAGTGGGGCTGCCGGCAGTGAGCTCAGGCGGCTTAGGAGATTGGAGCTGGTGAGTCGGGGAGCTCGGGGCTGCAGGGGATCGATGCAGTGGCTCTGGCTCTGGCTCTGGCGAGGTCGGTGGAGGCACGGAGGCGACGGGGTCGGAGCTCAGGTGAGCCGCAGGGACGCGGGAGTTGGGTTCTCCGGCGAGATGCAGGGGTCGGTATTGATGGTGGTGGGTGCTCGGTTTGGTGGTGATGAAGATGAGGCGAGGGTGTTGGCGGTTGAGGTGTTGGGAAAGAGGAGAGGGAATGTTGGGGAGCTCGCGGCGGTGGTCGGAGCTGGGGAGTTTGGGTTGGGGTGCGTGGGTGCTGTTGGCTCGGTGTTGGAGGAAGGCAGATGAGGGGAGATGAGGGAAGAGAACGAGGAAGTGAGAAAGAGACGTTGGAGAGAAGAGGGAGGCAGGTGCGGGGATCCCGGGTTCGTTGGCGACGAGATCACGTCGACTTGGAATCGTTCTCGCGGAGGTGAGCACGAGGAAGCGGAGTCGTGGGGGGAGAGCCATTGGGCCTTGGAGCTGTTGGGGGTGACGTGAGGGACGCGGTCGTCGTGGGGCGAGCGCGGGTCATGGGGAGATGGGCACGAGAAGCGGGGGATCGTGGGGGGAGCCGTTGGGGAGAAATGGCGGGAAAAGAGTGAGCGGGGGGGGAGGGGAGACGAGGGAGCGGGTCAGGTTGGGTTGGCAGGGGTCGGGTCGGGTAGAAATAGGAATGGGTTAGGGAATTTAGTTTTGTGTTTAGGAAATTAATATATATATATATATATATATATAAATGAAATAAATTTGGATTAAAATCTGGAAAAATACGGAAAATTTTATTTGGAACCGGGGATTTACATCATACCCTCCTTACAAAAATTTCGTCATCGAAATTAAAACAAAAACAACGGGACCACACTATACAAATAAATGCGGAAAACGTGCACGGATGTCCTCCTCGCGTTTCCAGGTAGACTCCCCTGGAGAACGACCACCCCAAGAAACACGAACCAGTGGAATGACCCTGTTCTTCAGCACTTTATCCTGACGATCGAGAATGGTGGTAGGCTGCTCCTCGTAGGACAGATTAGTGCCCAAAGTTAACTCCGAATGATCCAGAATATGGTTGTCGTCCCGAACATAGCGCCTCAACTGAGAAACATGAAAAGTGTTGTGCACACCAACTAACGATGGAGGTAAGGCAAGTCGATAGGCTACCTCTCCCACTCGCTCTAGCACCTTAAAAGGTACGATGAATCGGGGACTGAGTTTCCCGCGACCTCAAAACCTGATAACACCGCGGGTAGGAGAAATCTTCAGAAACACGTGATCTCCGACCTCAAATTCTAGCGCTCTCCTACTGAAATCCGCCCAACTCTTCTGTCGGTCCTGAGTCGTCTTAATGCGCCGTCTGATCATCTGTATCTTGTCTACCGTCTGAACAATAAGTTCAGGGCCCAGTAATCTCCGTTCTCCTACGTCATCCCAACAAACAGGGGATCGACATTTCCGTCTGTAAAGCGCCTCAAATGGAGCCATCTGGATGCTAGCTTGGAAAATATTGTTATAAGAAAACTCCACTAGATGAAGGTGATCCTTCCAAGAACCCTGAAAGTCTAGCATGCAAGCCCTCAACATGTCCTCGAGCGTCTGAATAGTACGCTCGGACTGCTCGTCTGTCTATGGATGGTAAGCCGTGCTAAACTTGAAACGTGTACCTAGACTCTCCTGTAAGCTCTTCCAAAAGTGTGAAACAAATCTGGTGTCTCGATCCGACACTATACTGACCGGGACTCCGTGAAGTCACACCACCTCCTGCATGTATTTCTCCGCAAGCGACTCTGTCGACTGTCCTACACAGAAGGGTATGAAGTGTGCAGCTTTCGTAAGATGGTCGACGATAACCCAAACCGCATTGTTTCCCCTTGGGCTCCGTGGTAAAGCAGTCACGAAATCCATAGTGATGTGCTCTCACTTCCACTCGGGTATCGGAAGCGGTTGCAACAGTCCAGCCGTTCTCTGGTGCTCTGCTTTTACCTGCTGGTATACCAAACACCTGGATACGAACCGTGCAATCTCTCGCTTCATCCCGTTCCACAAAAAGTGTTGCCTTAGATCCCGATATATTTTCGTGCCTCCCGGATGCACAGAATAAGCCGAACTATGAGCCTCAGCTAATACCTCTTCTCGAACATCTCCCTTGGGAACGCAGAGTCTGCTACCGAATCTTAGAGAACCATCCTGATGTATGAGTAAGTCCGTCCTCAGCCCGGCTTCCACCTGCTCTCTGAACTTTTGTAATCGAGGATCATCAGCCTGCGCCGCTTTAATGCGATCGATCAGAGAAGATTTCACCTGTAATTGCCAGAATTGTCTGATTGCACTCGGTGTAACAACTTCTAGTTCGAGCTTCTGAAAATCCTCAATGATGCTCTTCTGACTGGTCAACATCATGACCGTTGGCTTGCGACTGAGAGCGTCTGGTACGACATTTACCTTCCCGGGATGGTACTGTAAGTCCAAGTCATAGTCCGCCATTAATTCTAGCCACCGGCGTTGCCTCATATTCAGTTCTCTCTGAGTGAACACGTACTTCAGACTCTTGTGATCCGTGTACACTTCTACCTTTTCGCCTAACAAGTAATGTCTCCAGATCTTCAATGCGAAAACCACTGCGGCTAACTCCAAGTCGTGTGTTGGGTAGTTCCTCTCGTGATTCTTCAGCTGGCGTGAGGCATAAGCAACTACCCGACCATGCTGCATCAGGACACAGCCTAAGCCTTTCCCCAAAGCATCGCTATGTATCACTAACCCACCTGAATTATCTGGCACAGTAAGAATAGGCGCCGTGGTCAATTTCTGCTTTAGTACCTCAAAAGCCTGAGTACACTCCTCCGTCCATATGTACGGTACTTCCTTCCATGTCAGCTTCGTCAAGGGTTCAGCGACTCGTGCAAGGTCCTGAACGAACCACCGATAATATCCTGCCAATCCCAGGAAGCTTCTGATCTCAGCCACTGATTTCGGAGTCGGCCAATCTCTAACAGATTCTATCTTCGCTGGGTCTACTGAGATGCCTTCGCCTGAAACAACGTGTCCCAAGAACTGCACTTTTTCGAGCCAGAACTCACACTTTCTCAATTTTGCATATAGCTTCTCTCCCCGAAGAATTTGTAATACTGTCCGCAGGTGTTCAGCATGCTCCTCCTGGGTCTTAGAGTAGACTAGAATGTCGTCGATGAATACAATGACAAACGTGTCCAAGTACTTCGCAAATACTCTATTCATCAGGTCCATAAATATAGCTGGAGCATTGGTAACACCGAACAACGTCACAAGAAACTCATAATGCCCGTATCGTGTCCTGAAAGCCGTCTTGCATACATCTTCGGCCGTTACTCTGATCTGGTGATAGCCCGAACGAAGATCCAGCTTCGAAAATACCTTGGCCCCACCCAACTGATCAAATAAGTCGTCGATACATGGAATGGGGTATTTGTTCTTGATCGTAACCCTGTTCAGCTCCCGGTAATCTATGCACATCCGTAGCGATCCGTCCTTTTTCTTCACCAACAAGACTGGTGCACCCTACGGCGAAGCGCTTGGGCGAATAAATCCCTTCTTCAGGAGTTCTCCAATTTGTTTCTTCAATTCTACCAACTCAACTGGCGCCATCCTATAAGGAGCTTTGGAAATTGGCGCCGTTCCTGGAATCAAGTCAATAAAGAATCCCAAGATGCGGGGAGGTGGTAGACCTGGTAAATCTTCAGGGAACACATCAAGAAAATCCCGAACGATCTCTGGGGCTGGACTCTCATCAATCTCCATAGCTATCAACGCTTTTGGCTTGGCTCTAAACTTGGCTGGTTCCAAAGACTCGCTCCCGCCTTCGAAAACAAATTCAGGGTGATTGGGAATGCGGAAAGTCACCTTCCTTGCTCGGCAATCAATAATTGTATGGAATGTACTGATCCAATCCATCCCGAGAATCGCATCATAACTGCCAGTCCCGATTAAAAGAAAATTCGCATAGAATTCCCCACCGCATACTACCACCGGACATAAGCTACACTCTTGATCGGACATAATAATACCATTACCCGTATGTATCTCCCAACCCTTGGTTAACGGCTCGTGAGGTATAGAGTGTGTGTGGACAAATCGCGTGGAAATGAAACAATGCGAAGCACCCAAATCGAAAAGAACTCTAGCTGGTACAGAATAAACGAGGATGGTACCTGTAACCACATCTCCAGAAGCCTCTGCCTGCTCGGCGGATAGGGTGAAAGCCCGTCCCTGATTCCGACCTGAAATAGTCTGCCTCTGATCGAAGGACCGCTGCTGGGGCACTCAAGGTGGACCCCTCTGAGCTGATGTGCCATACGCCGGTTGTTGTTGCTCGAACCCTCCCTGTAGCTTAGATCTTTGTGGACACCCGTTGATCCTGTGCTCACTGGATCCGCAAATTAGACACTGCCCCTTAGCTCTGCGGCAATCCCTCTGCATGTGTCTTGGCCTCTGGCAATAATCGCAAAATAGGGCCTTCCGCTGCGACTGCTGAGGTGAGAAGGTACGCTTCATCTGTGTGACACCCGGCCTGTGAACAGGGATCGCTCTACGGGGCGGAATGGTAGGTCGTGCCGGAACTACGTGAGGTCTTCTGTCTATTGATCGTTGGCCCTTGGCTTTCTCTGCTAGTCTTTCCTGTACTCGGGCAGCGTTCAAAACTTAGGCGAAGGTTGGTAGGTCGAGAGGCGCGATGAGTTGTTGCAATTCAATATCGAGCCCTTGCTGGAAACGTCTTGCCTGGCGGATTCAGTGACTACCATGTACGGTGCAAAGCGACTCAGCCGATTGAATTCTGCGGCGTAGACATCCACTGAGCGTCCATTTTGCTTAAATATAATAAACTTTTCCTCCATCTCGGCCTTGGCAGTAGCCGGAAAGTAATGATCCAGGAAGCACGTGGAGAACGTGTCCCATACAATAGGCTTCTCTAGCCGGCTGTCCTCTATGGACCACCACGTGCGGGCCTCGTCTTCTAGTTGAATCTTCACTACGTTCACCCTGTCGTCATTAGGAATTCGAGCGGCGGTCAGGAGGTTCTCTATGTTGATGAGCCATTGTTCAGCCTCAAGTGGACTTGCTGATCCCGTGAACACTGCTGGATGAAGTCTCCTGAAATCTGAAACGGTACCAACCCTAGCCTATGTAGTCCGTACGAGCGCACCCTCGGGGGCGGCGGAGACAGCCGTAGATCTCTCCAGGGTGGTAATTGCGGTCTCCTGTACCGCCTTCAATCCCTCAGCCAGAAGATCGGTCTTTCTCTCTTGAGCTTGGGCCAGGGTCGTCAGTGTGCTAAGAATCTTCTCGGTACGATCATGGTGACCGGCACCTAAGGAGTTGCCTGAGGAGTCCATATTCCTGAAAGATCAAAAGAAATCAGATTCAAGCAAGGCTTCACAATGATTCAATGATGATTAGGAAGTGAGGAAGAATGCAATAAGGCATACACTAAGGGTGTAACTCAATCTAGAGGTCCCTCCACGGAACTGTAATTTCATCCAAAACCTGGCTCTGATACCAACAAAATCATGTCACGCCCTGCTTCCCAAAATACGGGATACGAGGGATGACTAGTCTAGCCATGCTCCTACGATCAGGGAATAATCCCGCCGTAGTCACACTTCGGCTTCTAGCATTACATGGTAGTTAATAAATAGTGCTTGAGTAAAGGAAAAATCATAGTTCACGACTTTATTACATTGAAATTTAAAAGAGTTTGAGATACATTTATTTCACAGAATAAATAACTAACCAATAACAAATGTTGAAATCAAAGAAGGTAGCTCTAGTGGTGCAGTCTAGATCTCCGCAATCTCGAAGGATAAAGTCCTGCTCCTGGGCTCGATCCACTTCGTCCTCTGAGCATGCACACTCAGGTCGTCAGGGCGACACATATAGCAATAAATATGTATAATAGGCATGCAGCATTATTAAACATGGGGAGTACAATGAATTGCAGAACATGTACATAATAACATCAACTGAATATGAATAGTGCACTATGAGTAACATGTCGGTGAACTAAGCAATGTATATGTCACTACTTAACGGTCATTAAGTCCATGAAATCAATTGGTGGAGAGGATACTCGTGTTTAACAAGGGTCTCGTGCATGCCCGAGACTACGGTCCACTGTGCCCGGGACAGAACCCTGTCAGCCGTGCCGCTAGGCCCACGACCTAAAGTATGTATATATATATATAAATATCACTGATAGCGAATGATCATCCTCTAAATCACCGTACCTCGCTAAATACGAGTTCAATTCCACCTTAATTTCCCCATTCCCCGGGTTATGGTATGTATTCATGAATTAGATAGGTTGTGGACAATACGTATCACTGTCGTTTTCAATCACTTTTTCCACTTATCAATATCACTGTCGTATTTGCCACAACCCAATCACTAATCATTAATATATCGACAATGCAGATGATCACTATGCCGCAGGTATAACTCAAGCATGAAAATATGCGGAAATGCACTGAACAGGTATTCATTATTCTATAACGACCAATGCCGTATAACTTGCAAAATTTACGGTAAATCATAAACATAGAATGGACCAAAACAATATAAAGGGCATATGAAGCACACTAGATTATCTAAACAGTAAAATTTATTTCAGGTCAAACGGAGTTCAGGTTAGGGAGTTATCATCATTTGAAGGCAGCGACCGATTTCTGGGATTCCAGTTCCAGAACTGGAAGTCCAACTTCACGCGCATTTTATCAGTAATTATGTTCAGATTAAGATTTTTCCCTAGTTAAATAAAATTTAGTTCTGCAAGTTAAGTTTCCAACGCATTAAACGGATTATCAATCGCACCTCTACATCAGAAGTTATGTTCAGATTAAAGTGACAATGTAATGAACATTTCTGCAGAAACTGCAGAACGCACTGACATTTTAAAATACAATTTAAATACCAAACGACCGTAAAAATGCATGGGAACAATTTAAGGTGTTAGATAATTAAGTTATCTACGCCACCATATGGGTATCCTCGCAATTTCAGTTTTAAGCAGGTGTGTACAGGTGCTTAGAATTCAGTTCCCCCCTAGATTGCTACCGCGGACTACAGTCCAGAACAATAAATCTATTCAGTTTTAACTATTTAAACCACATGATTTTCTATAACCATATACATGGATTCATAGATTATTCAGTTATCTTCACAACGAGCCTAAGCACGCCATGATCCGATTTTTATATAATTTATTATGAAGCTAACAAGGCTGCATGATCAGAAAATTCAGTTTTGACGATGCATCCTAAGTGCATCGTATTATGTTTGGAACTTCAACATTTTAACACCAATTTTATACACATTATCAGATAACAGTACATGGATCTTTTAATCATAAATTTGGGGAATTTCAAACGAGGATTTGGTTCAAGACAATTGATCGAGAACGTAGTGTACACATGAAACTATCGATCGGAACTTCGTGTTTTGTCTAATCAATTCAAACGGGATTAATCCCCCCGATCCTTACATGTCTTAACCCTGGTTTATAGTCCCGATTCCAAATGATCACGCATAACTCCAAGCCATTACAGGTCATAGTAGAAAACTAGTTGGTAACAAAACGACAGACACACACCCAATTTCAATTGTCTCATTTGTATCTAATTAAAATTAAAGAATACCAATTCCAATTGTCTAATCCATTTCAATTGTCTCATAGGTTCAAGGTATAGCATGATAAGCAAGTAGAAAATACTTGCCTTAGGCGAAGGTGGCACGGCAGCGACGACGAGCACGATCAAGGCACGATGCGCGCTCGACTTGGCTAGATCGGAGTACTCGGGCTTAGCACTGGCGTGGAGGCGGCCACGGCAGGGGGTTTCTAGCGACTCCATCGAAGTGCTCGGGTGCAGTGGGGATGCCGGCAGTGAGCTCAGGCGGCTTAGGGGATTGGAGTTGGTGAGTCAGGGAGCGCGGGGCTGCACGGGATCGATGCAGTAGCTCTAGCTCTGGCTCTGGTGAGGTCGGCGGAGGCGCGGAGGCGACAGGGTCGGAGCTCAGGTGAGGAACAGGGACGCGGGAGTTGGGTTCACCGACGAGATGCAGGGGTCGGTGTTGATGGTGGTGGGTGCTCGGTTTGGTGGTGATGAAGATGAGGCGAGGGTGTTGGCGGTTGAGGTGTTGGGAAAGAGGAGAGGGAATGTTGGGGAGCTCGCGGCGGTGGTCGGAGCTGGGGAATTTGGGTTGGGGTGCGTGGGTGCTGTTGGCTCAGTATTGGAGGAAGGCAGAGGAGAGTGAGCAGAGAGGGGAGATGAGGGAAGAGAACGGGGGAGTGAGAAAGAGACGTTGGAGAGAAGAGGGAGGCAGGTGCGGGGATCCTGGGTTCGTTGGCGACGAGATCATGTCGACTTGGAATCGTTCTCGCGGAGGTGAGCACGAGAGTCGGGGGGGGAGAGCCGTTGGGCCTTGGAGCTATTGGGGGTGACGCGAGGGACGCGGTCATCGTGGGGCGAGCGCGGGTCATGGGGAGATGGGCGCGACAAGCGGGGGATCGTGGGGGAGCCGTTGGGGAGAAATGGCGGGAAAAGAGTGAGCGGGGAAGGAAGACGAAGGAGCAGGTCAGGTTGGGTTGGCAGGGGTCGGGTCGGGTAGAAATAGGAATGGGTTAGGGAATTTAGTTTTGTGTTTAGGGAATTAATATATATATATATATATATATATATATATATATGAAATAAATTTGGATTAAAATCTGGAAAAATACGGAAAATTTTATTTGGAACTGGGGATTTACAAAATGCGTCAAAGATATACGATCCCTCCTTGGTCATGCAGGATTTTATAGGAGATTCATTAAGGACTTTAGCAAAATTGCTAGACCCTTAACTCTTCTCTTGGCCAAGAATACAACATTTCACTTCGATTCGGACTACGAGGCTGCTTTTGAATCACTTAAAAGCTCCCTCACTACAGCCCTCGTTCTGTCATCTCCTGATTGGAACCACCCGTTCGAGCTTATGTGTGATGCATCAGATTTTGCTATTGGTGCAGTCTTAGGGCAGCACATTGATAAGATGCCACATGTAATTTACTATGCAAGTAGGACCTTGAACGATGCACAAATTAATTACATAACAACCGAGAAAGAACTCTTGGCAGTTGTATTTGCATTAGAAAAATTCAGGCCTTACTTGATTGGCTCACCGATACTGGTTTACACCGATCACTCCGCCCTAAAACATCTTTTATCAATGAAGGATGCTAAGGCCAGGTTAATACGTTGGATCCTGTTGTTACAAAAATTTGATCTTGTCATACGAGACAAGAGTGGATGTGAAAACGTAGTAGCCGACCATCTTTCACGCATCTCTTCTTCACCTACAGTGACCTTGCCAATAAACGATTTCTTCCCTGACGAACAGCTCTTGAGCGTATCCTACGAACCTTGGTTCGTGGATATTGTGAATTATCTAGCGACGGGACTTATTCCTAGCGATTAGTCAAAACAAGACAAACTTCGATTTCTATCCCAAGTAAAACACTATTACTAGGATGAACCTTATTTGTTTAAGTATTGTTCAGATCAAATCATTCGCAGATGTGTCCCTAACGATAAATTCAAGAGTGTATTGTCTTTTTGTCATGATCAGGTATGTGGCGGTCATTTTGGTCGACGTAAAACGACGGAGAAAGTTTTGCAATGTGGTTTTTATTGGCCAACATTATTTAAAGATGCTTATGATCGTTGCAAAACTTGTCATCGGTGTCAACATATGGGTCGGATTTCACGAAGAAATGAGATGCCGCTCCAACCTATCATGGTTGTGGAGATATTCGATGTTTGGGTTATTTATTTTATGGGCCATTTTCTCAACTCTTTTGGGAATTTATATATCTTGTTAGGCGGTTGATTACGTCTCGAAATGGGGTGGAAGTAATACCGTGCCGCACTAATGACAACAAGATTGTTATTAAGTTTCTTAAAGAAAATATCTTTTCACGATTCGGACACCCTCGCGCTATAATTAGCGACAACGGGACGCATTTCTGTAATCGGGCTTTCGAGGCTTTGATGCGGAAATATTCAATCAACCACAAACTTTCTATGCCCTATCATCCTCAAACGAGCTTGGGGAGATTTGATTGATTCTTAATTTCATTAAAGAATGAAGAATTGAATTAAAGAGCTCGCGGGCAAGCTGAGATTTCTAATAAGCGGATCAAACAAATTTTGGAGAAAACGGTTTCTCAAAACCGTAAAGATTGGTCAACCAAATTGACGGATGCTTGTTCGCTCCTGAAATATCAGGAAAAAACCCAATGGGGCATCATGTGCTCATACGTGACCAAGGGTCACGTGTTGACACGTGATGGTTTCCTGGGGACTATGTTATAATAGAATTGAATTCTAATCAACAGGAGTCACGTGTCCACACGTGATGGGCCTTTAAACCCACTGAAGGGGATTAAAAGACATAATAAAACAGCAAGGAAAAACCCAATGGGGCATCACGTGCTCATACGTGACCAAGGGTCACGTGCTGACACGTGATGATTCCTTAGTTCTTTAAAAAAACAGCAGAATTAAATTCTGGTTAAAATGTTAATCAAGAGGGGTCACGTGTCAACACGTTATGGGTTTCTAAGCTCTTTAATTAATAGAATTAAATTCTATTTAAATGATCAAAAAATGGGATCACATGCCAACACGTGATAGGCTTTTAAAGCCTTCTGAACTAATAGAATTAAATTCTAATTAATCGAGAACCCTAATTGGAAAATATTTCTCTAAATCTTTCCAAACAAAAAAAGATTGTGCACTGTAAAGTGGAGCACCGTTGGATTAAAAATCCAATGGTGATTAAAAATCACCAATTTATAGAAAGATTCTATACAAGAAAAGATTTCTCTGAAATTCACTAAGAATAACAAACAGAATATCTTTTGGATTAAAAATCCAATGGTGAATAAAAATTCACTGAGTGATCTAAAAGATCATGTTGGTTACAAAAAACAACCAAAATCTTTCAATGAAAGATTGACTAAACATATTGATTCTTTTCTTTCTTCTATAAATAGGAGCCAAGAAGAAAAGAGAAGGGATCTTTGGAATTTTTTTAGATAGACACAACAACAGAGAGAAAAGAGAGGAGAATTTAATTCTTAAGAGAGAAAAGAAGATCTCATCAGAGAAAAAACTCTAGGTGAGAAGAAAAAGAAGAAGTTAATTCTACAAGCTCTCACAAAATAAAAGAGAATTTAATTCTCAAACTAAGAGTTTAACTTTTCTGAATAAGAACTTAGTTCTTCCTTTGGTTGAAGGTCTGCAGAAGCAGATCTCTCCATAAGTTGAGAATTTAATTCTCATCGGGGAGATTCTACCATGCAGATCTAAAACCTAAGGGAAGATCTAAGTTTAGAGAATTCAATTCTCACATCAAAGCAATTAGGAATTTAATTCCTTCAAACAAAATAGGGTTTAATCCTTAATACAAGAACTTAGTTCTTCCTTTGGTTGAAGATCTGCAGAAGCAGATCTCCCCATAAGTTGAGAATTTAATTCTCATCGGGGAGATTCTGCCATGCAGATCCAAAAGTTAGAGGGAGAATCGAGTTTAAAGAATTTAATTCTTCCAAATACATAGGAATTTAATTCCTCTAAACAAAATTAGGGTTTAACCCTACAAAAGAATTTAATTCTTAAAACAAGGGACTTAAAACTCTCCATGCACGTAAAAGAAGTCAGTGCCCAACTTGATCACGTGGCAACACGTAACCCTCCCCCTCAATGATCAGAAAGAGAACGAACAAGACTAGGTCATGTGTCCCCACGTGACCCTTAAACAGACTTCTCAAAATAAAGAAGGGCAGAATATATTTTGGGCGCCTCACGTGTCCCCACGTGACCCTTAAACAAACTCCTCAAAATGAGGAAGAACAAGCCCGGAGGCAATGCCTCACGTGCTCCCACATGACCCTCAAAATAAAAGAGAACAAAGCCAAATGAAGTACTGATCTAGGGCGCTTCATGTGTCCCCACGTGACCCCTGACAAATACCCTTTTTCAAAAGAATAAAATAGGGGAAGACAGAGGAATTGATGCCCAACGCAGAGGCATTGTCACGTGTCCACACGTGATAATTTCAAAGATTAAAAGTGTTTAACACTTATCTGAATATTCTGAGAACAAAATGAAGGAAGTCTGGCCCCATCTTCAGATGCCTCACGTGACTCCACGTGACCAACTCAATTTTAGTGTTTAATACTACTTTAAACGCCTTGTCCTTAGTGTTTAACACTATTTTCAGCACATCACGTGGGAGCACGTGATCACCAAGTATCCTTTAGTGTTTAACACTATTTTAAAGCTAAGCTTAGCCCAAATTGGTTAAGTTTTCCAGAGGCAAATCTCCCCTTCAACTGGACCTCAAAATTGGTCAGTTCATATGATACGCAAAGTAAAACCCAGAGCTATAATGAATGGTTAGTGCTCAGCCAAAGAAAAAATGTTGTTAGAGCCCCAAACCCCTGTTTAAGCATTGCTAAATAATAGGGGCTAAATCCAGACAAATGTTCAACAGTCCAACAAAGGGCCAACATCTCAAATCTAATTGGACTTAGCCCAAGTTGGCCATAAGTCCTCAATTCAGATTTAACTGAGCCAATGTGCTCATAATCTAATTAATTGATCTTAGTTCTAAATTGGACTACAGATTTCCCTATCAATTTTGGTTCAAGGGCACATCTCTTCACTCCTTTGATATTTGTCGTTGTAATCCTTCAACGTCTTTAGAGAGGTGACGGGTCCCGATAACCAATCATTCCACGGACTGTGGGGTCCTTTTAAACCCATGGACTACGATGTCCTTAACCTTGGACTGTGGGGTCCCTTTAAACCCACGGACTATGATGTCCTTAACCTCGGACTGTGGGGTCCCTTTAAACCCACGGACTATGATGTTCTAAACCTTGGACCACCATGTCCTTAAACTGGTAATTGACCGCAATGTCCCTAAACTAAACAATAGAGTCCAAATGCTCTTTTGTTGGATCTAAACGATCCCATTAAGTTAATCTTAGTCTAAAATTAGACTAACGTATCCTTAACAAACTGTTAAGTTGATCTTAGTCTAAAATTAGACTAACGTATCCTTAACAAACGTTTAAGTTGATCTTAGTCTCAAATGAGACTAACGTATCCTTAAACCTAACCCAAACCCAAATCTAAGAAAATACTGATTTGGACTAATCCACGTCCTATGGGCGACAACATAAATTAGTCTCCGTATACAATCCACGGGCAACCAAAAACAAAACAAACACCCATGACACGAAGTAACCATCTGGAGAAGGAGAAAGTGGTTACCGCGATCCGGTAGCATAATTAACTGCAGGGGCTTGCACCTGCAGGGAAGAGCGTCTCCACAATCAAAACCCCCTCAAATGAGGGGGAATCTGATGATGTCTGCTACATCGGCCGCATCTGCCTAAACCTTCGATATACGGTGTCATAAATCAACTTGGCATTTTCGGAGAGGTGGACAGATAGCACCAATTAGCATCTGCCCCGAATTCAGGCAAGACGGACCTACGCGGTCTCGTCCCCGTGTTTCGGAGGTGAACAGATTCTGGCACGCCCGGTGGGACCTCTTCCTTTTTCCACTCCACACTTCGTGTGTCGTGTTTTCACGAACGAATCGCGTTTTGATATGGTTGCCCTTGGGTTTGAGGTACTAAGATTTGGTTTTGCTCTCGTGCAGAAAAAAGAACAGCAATGGCCTCTAACTGTTCCAGCTGCAACTGCAACTCCCGTTCCGCCTCATCTGGAGGAATAACCTACGGGCCCTAAGCGGCTTCCATCTTCGCTATGCCGGTGGAACAGGTGACTCAGGCCTCCACTGGATTGTTCTTCGGGACCATGATCCCGCCAACAAGCTTCAACGCTCCTGTACCATCACAAGAAGCTCCGACGAAGTCGGTCTTTGATCGGCTTACCACTACCGCGGCCCCTCTTAACGGGTCGCCCAAACCAAGCGTCTCAATTTTCAGCAGACTGGGCCAAAGCTCCAACGGACCCGTGAAGAAGCCCGCAGTTCCTGAAGAGGTCATCCCAAAACGGATAACCATTCCTACTCCTGAAGTCCCCAAGGCTGCTTCTCCTGCTAAGGGGCCGGTCTTCACAAGACGGGCCGTTTCAGCTCCGACTCCACGTGAAGTCATGAGGGCCGTTTCCCCTGTTCGAAAGTCGGCCTTCGCAAGACTGACTACCCCCTCTCAGCAAGCATCTGTCTTTGATAAGCTGGCGCCAACAGCAGACTCTCATCAGAACAGGGGACACGGAAAAGCTGATCCAACAGAGGAGGTGATCCCGGCCGCACGACATGCTCGACGTCGCCACTGGTGCTGAGTGAGGAAAGCTGCAGGCCATTCCCCTTCTGGACTGACTCCGCCGGCTCCAATGGTGGAAGTTGATGCTGCTGTTCCAACCGGGAACATCTTTGAACTATTTAACAGGGTGCGCAGGAATTCGCCAACTGCCGTGATAAAAAAGTCTCCTCCGCCCGTTGAAAAGATCACAAAGGCAAAGCTGGAGCAGCCCCCTCAGCGGCTGTCCTCTAAAATTTATAAAGTTTGGCGACAGGTCTAAGACTCTGTGATTGATCAAGACTTTCCCCGCCAACAGAAAAAGATGAAAGTGTGGCGAGAAGTGGACAATCTTGTCAAGCCACAAAAGGTATCGTCTACCTAGGTGCCCGTTGCAACGGCCCCCTCGTCTTCGACCGCCCACAAAAGAAGGAGGTCGGAGAAGATCCCTGCGTCTTTGGCAAATCGCAAAGACACTGAATCTAAAAGCCCCAAGTCTGGGGGCATGGTAGTGCACACCGTCTATATGGCATCCGGAAAAGAGGATAGCCGTATCTCCACAGGTCATCGACCGCTTATGCGATCTGTAACAAAGGCCCAGGAGCAACAACAGAAGCTCCAAGAAATGTTGACGCAGATGGCCGTACTCACAGGGCCAAAAGAATGCCCGGAAACGTCATCAGAGCAACGTCAGGAACAAGAAACTGATGCTGAATTCCTCCGCAGAATTCTCGAAAAGAAGGACAAAGAGGCAGCGGAACAAGCTGCCAATATAAGACGAATGGCGTTCTTATTCCAAGACATGGTCGGAATGATGTTATAGCCGGATCCTCCAGCAGAGGATCCTCCTATTATCCTCAAAGACGACCGAGCAGAGACATCAAACCCTCTTCCGGCTTGTTCAGCAGCCAAAGAGGAGACCATCTCAAAAGCTGCCCTGGATGATTACATCGCTCAGCAGATACGAGTTCATCAAGCGAGCGAAGTGGCCGGGCAAATTGTTAAAACTGGACGACCCAACCCGGGCTGGTATGATCAAATCAAGTACCCGCCAGGATACACGATTCCTAAATTCCCTGTGTACAAGGGGACAGGCAATCCCCATCAATATGTCGCTCAGTTCAGGGCTCTCTGCGGCAACACTGGAAGAGATGATAAACTATTGCTTCGCCAATTCGTCGGCAGCTTGGCGGAAACGGCCTTTGAGTGGTATTCGGAGATTCCCAACGACTCCGTCAAAACTTTTACAGAGATGGAATTGCTGTTCACCCAACGTTTCGCAAGCACTAGCGAGCGCACCTCGATCACCGCGTTAATTAACGCCAGAGTGAAGCCAGGCGAAACATGGGTGCAATACGCGATACGATGGCGGAATCTATGGTCAAAGTGCGAGCAGTGTATCGAGGAAGCACCTGCGGTAGCCATGTTCGTGGGTACTCTTGATCCGCAGGCGACCATTTCGCAGTTCATGATGTTTTTCAAGCCGACTACTTTCCAGGCCTTGATTGACAAACTGGCCCAAATGGATTAGATGGGCCATAGACCATCTTCCTCAAAGATGGAGCCTCGAAACGAGAAGGGCAAAGGGAAAGCAATCTTCGTCGCCAACGCTCAACAACAGCCGAGTGGCCCGAGACCCGTTGTTCGCCAAAGCAACAAGCGGCAATCCCTTGATGAGAAGTTTAGACGTCCTTACTCGTTTCCCCGAAACAAAACAAGGAGACTATTCGAACTAGCAGTGCGCAACGGGCTCATCACTCTACCGGAGTCAAGACACCCACCGCAACCGAACGACGTCAACGATCCCAATTACTGCTCCTACCATCGAGTATTGGGCCATCCACTCGAAGATTGCTACGTCTTCAAAAATTAGGTTGAAGACCAATACCAGCAAAACAAATTCGCGTTGTTTAAAAATTGGAAGGTGAACCCGCCATAACCACATGCTCCGAAAAAGATGGACATGTCGGGGGCATCGTGCTCATTCATAGAGGAAGCTCCATGGAAAGTTGTTCTTTCGGCAAAAACTAAAAAAATGCTGAAAGATCTTCAAACATGTCCGGCGATCAGGTGGAAAAGTCCGCAAGAACCGGAGATTATCGAGGGGATGCTGAAACCACGCCCAACATTGGGTGTTAATAGTAATGGTGGACAAAACATTCAGGCCCAGCCGTCAAAGTCTTCGAAGAAAAAGAAGAAGACCAAAAAGCCCGCGCAGTTTGATGACAAGCGCATGGATCTGCAAAAGCATATTGACGCGCTGGAGGAATATAGCTAGAAGACGCGGACCCCAGTCACACTCCAAGAATTTCTCAACAATATCCTTGAGAGCGGAGATAACGACAATAACAATGGGGATGACTCGTCAGAAGAATCTGAGGACTATGTGGCAGGTTGCCACATGATCTCTCATTCGGCGTTAACTAACGAAGAAGCTCACTCGGCGATAGAAGACATCATAAAAGAGCTGGCGGCAGGATCGAAGCCAAAACCCTTGGAACCGTTTGATGAGATGATCGACTTGCTATTGAACGAAGCCCATCAGAAAAGCAAAGCCAATCGAGAGGGCGAACTGGCTATATTTGAAAAAGCCAAACGCCGACGACTGGATGAAAAGGTCGAGGCACCCCAACCGGATCGAAGCATCCCTATCGCCAGCAAAAGCAAGCTTAAAGTAAGGAAACGATTCGCTAGGGCCCTGTCAATAGGAATGAAGTTGCCCTCTTTCAGAGGAAATTCTCTTGGCGGTATACATCTTGATAAAGCGGACATACATCCTAATTTCTGCTTATACCATCGGAGGATTGCACACCTTCTCGAGGAGTGCATAGCCTTTAAAAACTGGTGGCAGGGATATGTTGCCCACCGACAACACGTTCAACGAGTGAAGCGCAAGGCTCGTCGGGAATAGAAAAGCACGACAGATGAGCGCAAAAGAGCCGCTGGCAACTGTCGCATAGTCGACACCAAGGGATCACAAGTTATCACCTTTGGAAGCGACTCTGACGAACAAATCGCCCTCAGCCCTCCCTTCAAGGAATCCACCTTTGACACAAAAGATGCGAAGATTTGTGAGAAAATCTAGCTGCGTAATCGTACATTGCCCGAAAAATCTCGGACCTATGAACGCATGACCGAAACGTCTTTAAACTACTACAAACCCGCGGCATCGCCAGGCTGACGTGGTAAAAAAAACGGTACGTCCATAAGCAAGATGGGCACGGATGAAAACCCGAAAGGGCTCCGTGAGTAAAAACAGCAGGGCTACCGACGAGTTTGTGAAAACCCGAAAGGACGCAATCTCGTTAAAAGTCACTTGCAAGGTCCTCTCGACCTTGTAAGGAGAAAACTACCCGCGTGAGATCCTTACGACTCACGAAGGGAAGCAACACACTTAGGGATCCTCATGATTCCTAAGGAGAAAATACACTTACGAGATCCTCACGACTCGTAAGGAGAATTCCCCCTATGAGACCCTCACGACTCATGGGATTCAAAAGCCTTAAGCTACAGGGATCTGAACCTGTTCTTAAGCCATCACAATCCCCAGATTGCCCTACAAGCGGTTCAATATTGACCCTTTTATACAACCTACGGGCACGAATGAACATTTCCCCAACAGAGTCCCACCACTGATGAGGGATATCTTCATATGGCGATTGACACTTGTAAGTCCTCTCGACTTATAGGGAGAAAACACTCTTGTAAGATCCTTACGACTTATAAGAGAACACACACTTAGGAATCCTCATGATTCCTAAGGAGAAAATGTACCTACGAGATCCTCACGACTCGTAGGGAGAAATACCTTTATGAGACCCTTACGGCTCGTAGAGTCAAAAAGCCTTTGTCAACAGGATCCTAACCCTGTTTGCTAAGCCACCTTTGTTCGACATCGACAGAGGCAAATGATGATTCGCTCCTGCCAATGTCCCAGTGGTAGCGATGCTGATGCCTAAATCGGTATCAAATCCCAAGTCCTTTTACGGCAAATTATGATTCGCTTCTGGTAATATTCCAGTTGTAGCGATGCTGATGCTAAGATTGGCATCAGGTTCCAAGTTCCACACTCACGATAAAGATTCAGCGAGCCAAAAATGCATATGAAATAACCGAAATGATGGGGCAACTTGCAACAAAATCAGCAAGTAAAAGATATGCATACAACAATAGCCAAAATGATTGGGCAACTCGTAATAAAAAGCAGCGAGTAAAAACAAAAATAGCTGAAATGATTGGGCACCGCAAAAAATAACCGAAATGATTGGGCAATCGCGATTTTCGCGATATAAAAAGCTGAAATGATAGAGCATCGCAGAAAGAAATAAAAAAAATGAAAGAATGAAACTATTTGCCTTACAGGTGAGATTACATCGATCCCTGTATACAATCCAGGGGCACAAACAAAGAGAGAACCATACCTTCCTACCAGGCTCCATCAGAAAGCGAAACCAAATCTCGACGGTTCATAGACAACTTAGAGACAACCTCGACATTTGTCGCAATATTGCAGACACAATGTCAACAAACGAAGCAAAGGAAGATCCCTAACTTCAGGGTCTCGACATCAACATCGACAACTTAGAGATCACCAACGGTATTTCTCCTCACTCCAACCTGATGCAGACGTGATATCAACAACCGACCTCAGGGTCGCAACGAAACGGAGCCATGGCAAAGTCCCTAGTACCAAATCTCAATGGACACATCTACAGCCTGGAGACCAACAACGGTGTGCCTCCTCATTCCAGCCGGACACAGATGTTACACCATCAATCGGAACCACGGCAAAGTCCTTAGTTCCAAGACTCTACGGTTCACAGACAACCCAGCGTCATCAAATGACCCCGTCGCGGAAACACATCATCAAATGACCTCACCGCGGAAACACGTCATCAAATGACCTCGCCGCGGAAACACGTCATCAAATGACCCCACCGCGGAAACACGTCATCAAATGACCCCATCTCGGAAATACGTTATCCAATGACTCTGTCTCGGAAACAAGTCAACCAACCCCAGGGAAATCAATGTCCTTGGCAACCTCCTCGATTCAGGGAAATCAGCGTCCTTGACGAGAGTATCTCGATTCGCGTCGACCCGCAGAGAAATCAGCGTCTTTGCAGGAATACCTCGATTCGTCTCAACCCTAGGGAAATCAGTGTCCTTGGCAACCTCCTCGATTCAGGGAAATCAGCGTCCTTGATGAGAGCATCTCAATTCGCGTCGACCCGCAAAGAAATCAGCGTCTTTGCAGGAATACCTCGATTCGTCTCAACCCCAGGGAAATAAGTGTCCTTGGCAACCTCCTCGATTCAGGGAAATCAGCGTCCTTAACGAGAGCATCTCGATTCGCGTCGACCCGCAGAGAAATCAGCGTCTTTGCAGGAATACCTCGATTCTTCTTAACCCCAGGGAAATCAGTGTCCTTGGCAACCTCCTCGATTCAGGGAAATCAAAGTACTTGACGAGAGTATCTCGATTCGCGTCGACCCGCAGAAAAATCAGCGTCTTTGTAGGAATATCTCGATTCATCTCAACCCCAGGGAAATCGGTGTCCTTGGCAACCTCCTCGATTCAGGGAAATCAGCGTCCTTGACGAGAGCATCTCGATTCGTCGACCCGCAGAGAAATCGGCGTCTTTGCAGGAATACCTCGATTCGTCTCAACCCCAGGGAAATCAGTGTCCTTGACAACCTCCTCGATTCAGGAAAATCAGCGTCCTTGATGAGAGCATCTCGATTCACGTCGCCCCGCAGAGAAATTAGTGTCTTTGCGAGAACTTCTCGATTCGTCTCGACTCGTAAGGAAAAGCCTTAGGCAATGTGGATTAAAAAACCTGTTTCCTAAGCACCGGGGCCCTGCAAGTCGGTCCAAAATGGACCCTTGGCATACTATTCACGGACCACACTCTCCAAAGTTGAATCTCGACAAGGAGGGAAACAACCACTTACGAGTCCTCTCGACTTGTAAGAGAGAAAATTCTCTTTTGAGAGCCTTATGACTCTCAAGAGAAAACGCACTTAGGAATCCTCACGATTCTTAAGGAGAAATTACACTTACAAGATCCTTACGACTCGTAAGGAGAAATACCTTTATGGGACCCTCACGGCTCATAAAGTTGGAAAGTCTTAGGAGGCAGATCTCAACCTGACTCCTAAGCCATCGCTGTCCTACAAGGAAATTGAAACAGATTATCCATAAAGTGCATTTTCTAAAAGGGACACACCATCATGAAGCAAAATATGTCTTTTATTCATGAATCAAAATGAATACAAAGTACAATTTATGAAAGAATAAAAAAATACTCTCATTCAGGAGTATGTACAAAAGAAGAATAAAAAATATACAATTCTTCAAGCCGGCGGACGATTTAATAGGTTTGCCAGTTCATCCTTTTTCCGCTGGGCCTCGGCTTCATGATTTATTATCGCTAAGAGACGAGCCTCCGCTTGAGATTGCTGAGCCTGATAGGAGGCAAGCCGACTTTCAAGCTCTTTTTCAGTAACTTTATGAGCTTTGACCATTTCGCGAGTGAAAATGACGGCTTTATCAATGGCTACCATCTTTCTGATAGCTTCTTGAAGCACCCGCCAAAGTTCATACGCCCGAGTGGTCTTGGCCGTAAGATTAGCTTGAAGTTTCCCCAGCGCAGTTGAAGCCAGCTTCCTCTCCGAAAATTTTTGGCTGAGCCTCTTCTCGCATGACAGCATATTCGCAGCGCACCGCTTAATCAGTCCCCGTAAGCTCGCCTTTGCAGCCACAACCTCTGAAGGAAGGCGCGTACACTCAAGACTATATGAACAAGCCTCCATTCGACGACAATACTTGATCTAGAATAAGCACAAACCACCTGATATGGGAAGCAACAAGGAAAGTCTTCGATGTATATCCTATCAAGCATGCATTTGCAACTGTATGAATGTTTAAAAGGAAATGATACCCAAAGCACTGATGTGCATGCAACATAACGATAGTGCTCGCAATCAAAGAAAATTCTCATGGGAAAAATATAAAGCTCATTTACGCAAGCAAGATGCACATACTAGTATCCTACAAACATGAAAATTCAACAGAAAGCATGCAACAGCCAGTGATAAAAAGAGTACATCGATTTAAACATACTACGCTACCGGGAAAAGCTCACCAAACAAAGGATCAGCGGCACAAGAGTTAACAAAACAAAATACAAAATTTTCTAACTCCCTCTCTGCCTTCTCCAGCACATCGAAACGATGATTTTCACGAGGAGTGGCTCCCCACCGATTAGAGCCATGTTCATCTGCAAAGGCAGACATGATAGCCCGCCGGGCTCTTATCTGGCCCAACAGATGGACCGGCAGTCTTTCAGAGCCTGAGTAATCAGGCACGCCTCATAAAAACACTCGAGCTTGTCTTCAGCCGCATCAAGGATCGCCAGGGTCATCTCTGCTGGGTGAGGAGGGATGTCAGCGAGCACGGCAAGAAGAATCGTCCGGAGCCAAATGGATCCCATTGGAAGAGGGGATCCCCTACGAATCAGGAGTTTATACGTCACCGCGTCACATTCGGCATCGGTGAGAAGGGGATTCACTAGTCGTGCAGCAAAGCGAAGAATCATCTCCTCAACGGGTACCTCCCATGGTTGTTGACAAGCATGGGGACGGTTGCAAGCCATAGAACTTAGTTGTTTCCTCAAGATAAATCACCCTAAGTTGTAAATGGATTTCTCTGTGAAGAGAGAAAGAAAACTATGGCTTCAGGTTATAAAGGGGAGCATTCAATGCTATGCATAGAAAATGTTGTGCATGGTGGAACTATTCCCAAGGATCGGAAAAAGGGGAGAGCGTTGGAAATGAAAGGAGGTGACTCGTTGAAATCAGTGCAAGGAGACGAAGCGACCCATTAAGCAGCGCCTCACATGCCAAACACGTGAGCACCAACAACAGCGTGATAAAGCCTAATAAAGAACGCATGTAAAGATAAAAAGGGGAGAAGATGAAGGAGTGGAAGTACCGCTGAAGAGACCCCTGCATTTATAGGACATGATGGGAAGCGGTTCATTTTTCCTGTTCCCTAGGCAGATCCAACGGTCACAAAAGTTACAGCGTTGCACTCACGTGAAAACACGTGAGAACAACGCTGTGGGGGCATTTGTTCCCTCCTGAAATATCAGGAAAAAACCCAATGGGGAATCACGTGCTCACACGTGACCAAGGGTCACGTGCTGACACGTGATGGTTTCCTGGGGACTCTGTTATAATAGAATTGAATTCTAATCAACAAGAGTCACATGCCTACACGTGATGGGCCTTTAAACCCACTGAAGGGGATTAAAAGACATAATAAAACAGTAAGGAAAAACCCTAATGGGGCATCACGTGCTCACATGTGACCAACGGTCACGTGCTGATATGTGATGATTCCTTAGTTCTTTAAAAAAACATCAGAATTAAATTCTGGTTAAAATGTTAATCAAGGGGGGTCACGTGTCAATACGTGATGGGTTCCTAAGCTTTTTAATTAATAGAATTAAATTCTATTTAAATGATCAAACAATGGGATCACGTGCCAACACGTGATAGGCTTTTAAAGCCTTCTGAACTAATAGAATTAAATTCTAATTAATCGAGAACCCTAATTGGAAAATATTTCTCTAAATCTTTCCAAACAAAAAAAGATTGTGCACTGTTAAGTGGAGCACCGATGGATTAAAAATCCAATGGTAATTAAAAATCACCAATTTATAGAAAGATTTTATACAAGGAAAGATTTCCCTGAAATTCACCAAGAATAACAAACAGAATATCTTTTGGATTAAAAATCCAATGGTGAATAAAAATTCACTGAGTGATCTAAAAAATCATGTTGGTTACAAAAAACAACCAAAATCTTTCAATGAAAGATTGACTAAACAAATTGATTCTTTTCTTTCTCCTATAAATAAGAGCCAAGAAGAAAAGAGAAGGGATCTTTGGAATTTTTTTAGAGAGACACAAAAACAGAGAGAAAAGAGAGGAGAATTTAATTCTCAAGAGAGAAAAGAAGATCTCGTCAGAGAAAAAAACTCTAGGTGAGAAGAAAAAGAAGAAGTTCATTCTACAAGCTCTCACAAAATAAAAGAGAATTTAATTCTTAAATTAAGAGTTTAACTCTTCTGAATAAGAACTTAGTTCTTCCTTTGGTTGAAGGTCTGCAGAAGCAGGTCTCCCCATAAGTTGAGAATTTAATTCTCATCGGGAAGATTCTGCCATGCAGATCTAAAACCTAGGGGAAGATCTAAGTTTAGAGAATTCAATTCTCACATCAAAGCAATTAGGAATTTAATTCCTTCAAACAAAATAGGGTTTAACCCTTAATAAAAGAACTTAGTTCTTCCTTTGGTTGAAGATCTGCAAAAGCAGATCTCCCCATAAGTTGAGAATTTAATTCTCATCGGGGATATTCTGCCATGCAGATCCAAAACTTAGAGGGATAATCGAGTTTAAAGAATTTAATTCTTCCAAATACATAGGAATTTAATTCCTCTAAACAAAATTAGGGTTTAACCCTACAAAAGAATTTAATTCTTAAAACAAGAGACTTAAAACTCTCTATGCACGTAAAAGAAGTTAGCACCCAACTTGATCACGTGGAAACACGTGACCCTCCCCCTCAATGATCAGAAAGAGAACGAACAAGACTAGGTCACGTGTCCCCACGTGACCCTTAAACAGACTTCTCAAAATAAAGAAGGGCAGAATATATTTTGGGTGCCACACGTGTCCCCATGTGACCCTTAAATAAACTCATCAGAATGAAGAAGAACAAGCCCGGAGGCAATGCCTCACGTGCTCCCACGTGACCCTTAAAATAAAATAGAACAAAGCTAAAGGCAGTACTGATCTAGGGCGCCTCACGTGACCCCTGACAAATACCCCTTTTCAAAAGAATAAAATAGGGGAAGACAGAGGAATTGATGCCCAACGCAGAGGTATTGTCACGTGTCCACACGTGATAATTTCAAAGGCTAAAAGTGTTTAACACTTATCTGAATATTCTGAGAACAAAATAAAGGAAATCTGGCCCCATCTTCAGATGCCTCACGTGACCCCACGTGACCAACTCAATTTTAATGTTTAACACTACTTTAAGCGCCTCATCCTTAGTGTTTAACACTATTTTCAGCACATCACGTGGGAGCACGTGATCACCAAGTATCCTCTAGTGTTTAACACTATTTTAAAGCCAAGCTTAACCCAAATTGGTTAAGTTTTCCAGAGGCAAATCTCCCCTTCAACTGGACCACAAAATTGGTAAGTTCATATGATACGCAAAGTAAAGTCCAGAGCTATAATGAATGGTTAGTGCTCAGCCAAAGAAAAAATGTTATTAGAGCCCCAAACCCCTGTTTAAGCATTGCTAAATAATGGGGGGCTGAATCCAGACAAATGTTCAACAGTCCAACAAAGGGCTAACATCTCAAATCTAATTGGACTTAGCCCAAGTTGGCCATAAGTCCTCAATTCAGATTTAACTGAGCCAATGTGCTTATAATCTAATTAATTGATCTTAATTCCAAATTGGACTACAGATTTCCCAATCAATTTTGGTTCAAGGGTACATCTCTTCACTCCTTTGATATTTGTCGGTGTAATCCTTCAACGTCTTCAGAGAGGTGACGGGTCCCGATAACCAATCATTCCACGGACTGTGGGGTCCTTTTAAACCCATGGACTATGATGTCCTTAACCTTGGACTGTGGGGTCCCTTTAAACCCACAGACTATGATGTCCTTAACCTCGGACTGTGGGGTCCCTTTAAACCCATGGACTATGATATCCTTAATCTCGGACTATGGGGTCCCTTTAAACCCACGGACTATGATGTCCTTAACCTTGGACCACCATGTCCTTAAACTGTTAATCGACCGCAATGTCCCTAAACTAAACAATAGAGTCCAAATGCTCTTTTGTTGGATCTAAACGATCCCGTTAAGTTGATCTTGGTCTAAAATTAGACTAACGTATCCTTAACAAACTATTAAGTTGATCTTAGTCTAAAATTAGACTAACGTATCCTTAACAAACGTTTAAGTTGATCTTAGTCTCAGATGAGACTAACGTATCCTTAAACCTAACCCCAAACCCAAATCTAAGAAAATATGGATTTGGACTAATCCACGCCCTACGGGCGACAACATAAATTAGTCTCTGTATACAATCCACGGGCAACCAAAAACAAAACAAACACCCACGACACGAAATAACCATCTGGAGAAGGAGAAAGTGGTTACCGTGATGCGGTAGCGTAATTAACTGCAGGGGCTTGCGCCTGCAGGGAAGAGCGTCCCCACAATCAAAAACCCCTCAAATGAGGGGGAATCTGACGAAGTCTGCTACATCGGCCGCATCCGCCTAAACATTCGATATACGGTGTCATAAATCAACTTGGAATCTTCGGAGAGGTGGACGGATACCACCAATTAGCATCTGCCCCGAATTCAAGCAAGACGGACCTACGCGGTCTCATCCCTGTGTTTCGGAGGTGAACAATACTCTTTGGGCATTTCACACCGCTTATAAGACCGATCTTGGTATGTCTTCATACCGCCTTGTATTTGGGAAGGCATGCCACCTTCCTGTCGAGATCGAACATAAAGCAATGTGGGCTATCAAAAAGCTAAACTTCGATTTCGACCTAGCCTGTAGCTATCGGAAGCTGCAATTAAATAAGCTAAGCAAAATCCGCGATGAAGCTTACGATAATGCGGTTATAGTAAAGAACCGGACTAAAATGTTCCATGATAAAAACCTTTTTAGAAAAACCTTCACATCAGGACAACAAGTCCTTCTTTACGATTCCCGTCTCCATCTTCATCCGGATAAACTAAAATCTCGTTGGAAATGACCTTTTGTGGTGCGGTATGTATACCCGCATGGGGCAGTAGAAGTTGAAAATATTAAAAACGGTTCAATTTTTAAAGTAAACGGGCATAAATTGAAACCGTATTTTTCTGCTAAACCAGCGGAGGAGCTCCTGTTTTTATAGGAGCCGCTTTATCATAACTAAATTTCCTCCGCCTCACCTCCATGTTTCGGTAATATTGTCTCGTTTTGAGAATGGAGGTGAGTGAAAAAGGACTTAACTGAATATCTGTGCGTGCCAAAGTACAAGTTTGGGGGTAGTTTTCATTTAACTATTATTTTACCCCTCTTAATTTCTCTCCCTAAGTCTACAGGTCTATGCATTCAAAGATGACATCAGTGAGGACACTGCTGAAAACAGGTTTAGGGGGGAGGTTTGTATGCACTAAATTATCTTTTGGCACTTGGCACTATACAAATTTTATATATATATAATAAAAGAGTAGAAAGTGAAAAATTACATATGAAAGATAGGAAAAGTTTAAGAAAAGCAAGAAAGTTAAATGTTTTCTTAGACGAAACTAGTAATAAGTAGTTATGAGCCGTTGTCCCAATGGTTAGTAAGATAAAGTAAGTCACTAATCTGAGGATAAAAATAAGTCTGAAAAATAGTCCCTATTCTTGAGGCCAAACATTTGAATATTGATACCCTACTATACGCACTTACACACATCTTAAAACTTGGGATAGTAGAGGATACCTTAAAATGCTCTTGTCTAAAAGACTTAGTATGAATATATATATATATATATATATATATATATATATAAGTGGTGCAGAAAAAAATAAACACTGGTTTTGTAATTGCTTAAGGCAGCATAAAAAATATAGCGAATGTGCTTTATCACATAGTGCCTTAGACCAACTAGTTTGGGAGCCACTGCTAAGCCTTAGGTGTTGCGAAACGAGAAATTACGCCTAAATGCACAAGCACATTTTGTAATCGGTCGGTTAGTATCTCAAGAAGTATTGACGGTCGCATGAAGAATGTGTGAGCAATTTTATTGAAAATATTCACCAACTATAAAGTACTTTGGAAGATGGACAAGAGTATGATAGCTTGAATTGAATTCTCTAAATGCAGGGATGTCTTTTACACACACATGAGGGTATATGATCAATGTTTGGAAGAAAGATAGGGAGGAAGATTAAAGGCGATGTTTTATTGAGGGATGATGTGATTTCTAACATTTTTTTCCTGACCATTAAGATAGGGCTCATGACAACTGAAAAACTGATGTAGTTGGAAACTCTTATTTTCAAGTTCTTTCTTTTATAGTTCTTATCTTTATATGTAACTTTCACCATCTTTCTTTAATTATAGGATTTTGTGGGTGTAATCCGCTGAAAACCCTCTGGAGAAAACACTCCTCCTACTAGGGACACCTAGAGATTTAACGGCTTGTTGCATGTGCTCAGTGCAATCGTGTTGCCCACGAAAGTGTGCTACTTAGGTTTTTCTTTTTCTTTTTATCCTTCTCTTAAATAAATAGTTTACTCGGGACGATCAAAATTAAATTTGGGTGTATTTGTTCAGTCGAAAATATCGTGCAATTGATATGACATTTTCCTTACTACTTTTGTATAACAAAAGGTGTTTATTATAAATATGACACATATGAGGGTTTATCTGTAAAAATACTATTTTCATATATTTATATATTATAATTAACATTATGAAGGAAAATATAAGCATATAATATCTATATAATATTTAGTCCATTTAAATATGCTTACCTTATCAAATATCCTTAACCAATTTTCTTAAGTTATAATATCATATCAAATGGTTAGGATAATATCTCAATAAAAAAACACCCAATACTACTAACATTATTTATTGAGATATTGTGTAGAAATTATATCAAGACTGAAATCAAGAAAATCCGAGTTGACGAGATCAAATCTGCCGAAATATTCAAGTGAATCGAAGAAATCAATTCTGGCAGTGACTTAGAGAAGATTTCCAAACTCCAGATATTCAAAAGATCACCACATGACAACTGAATGAATCTACAGAAATTTGACCTAAAGATCCCACCAAAGAGCGGCTAAACCGCGGCTAAAATGAGAATATTGCGGCGGTTCCGCTGCAATATTGAGGAGTTGGGATTTGGGATTTTTCCTGTAGGATCCTAACAACTAGTTACCCTATTAGGAAACTAGGGATTCGGGTTCTATGATTATAAATAGAATCGAGAGCCTCATTTGAAAAATCATCAAACCGACGAGATCACAAAATCCAAGATGGCTCAAGAATCCAGGTTGATCATCAGCCGTTCATCTACCTCCTTAAGAAGAGATCGAGAAGCAAACTAGGATTTTGTAATCACTTTCTAAAGAAATAAAGTGTAATTGATCAAATTGATTAATAAAGGTAGTTGTTTTATTCTTATTGCATTTTATTTTCTTTATTTACATCATGATCTCTATCCGTTCTTTTATCTCCATCATGCGCGAGTAATTCTCCGCTTGATAGGATTCGTAGGATTAGGGTAGATCAATGGATGATTAAAATCCTTTAACTCCTTTTACGTCTTATAAAGTTTATAAACTTTATCAAAAGAATAGTTAATATTCTAATCGAGCGCGCTATCAATTCATTGATAGCCCCGACCACGATTAGAGATTAGATTAGCAATTGTTTTGGTAAAGGCTAGACATGAACAGAGATCCATGTCAAGATAAGGGTTAAGAGTGGGACCCTATTTCCTCCAGAAATCCTAATCTACATGCATCACTTTCGATGTAGTTTTAAATCTATTAAAGGATAAAAGGAGTAATCTTTAATTAATCATCCATGACCACTAAATCTTAACGAACCCTATAAGCCCCTTTCTAATATAAAACCTACGTCCGTAATTAATCTAGATCTATATCCTACATCCGTGATTGACGTAGATCTAGAATCTATAACCATTATCCACTTTTCATTATTCTTCCTCTTTTCTTAATCAACACGTTTAAAGTAAGATTAAAAGATTCAACGTTTCTCTAAGGACGACCCGTACTCATCTCGGTCTAGCTACACGCGACACCGTTATTGATTGCGGTTATTTCTACAAACACTTCTTTAAAATACAGAATCAATCAAAGGCGGGGGATACTTCTTCAATACGGCATTTAGGGAGTTCTTTCGCACCCTCCTGAGCGGATCGGAGCTGTTCCCTGTTGTAACAACAGCGTCAATTTCCACCATTGGAGCTGGCGGAGTAAGTCCAGAGAGGGAGTTGCCCCCAGCTTTCCTCACTCGGCACTAGTGGCAACGTCGAGCATGCCTTGCAGATAGGATTGCCTCCATTGTGGGAGTGGCTTCGCCATGCCCCCTGCTTTGATGAGAGGTTACTGCTGATGCCAGCTTGTTAAAGACAGACGTCCGCTGATGTGGGATGGTCAATCTTTCAAAGGTCGTCCTTTTGGTAGGGGAATCTGTCTTGATGGCTTCTCTTGCCGGAGCTGGAACGACTATCCGTTTCGGGATAACCCCTTCAAGTATTGCGAGCCTCTTTGTGGGCCCACTTGAGTTCTGGCTCAGCCTGTTGAAGATTGAGACGTTAGAATTAGACGGTCCGCTGAGAGGGGCCGTGGAGAGTGCAAGTCGATCGAAGACCGACTTCTTGTGAGCCTCTTGTGGTGGCATTGGGGCAATGAAGCTTGCTGGCGGGATCATGGTCCCAACGAATAGTCCAGTGGTGGCTTGAGTCACCTGCTCCACTGGCATTGCAAAGATGGAGGCTGCTTGGGTCCCATAAGTCACTCCTCCATTTGGGGTGGAGTGAGAGTTGCTATTGCAGTTAGTGCAGCTGGAAGCCATCAATGTTATCTTCTCTTCTGCACAGGAGTAAGACACCAAATCTTAGTACCTCGAACCCAGGGGCAACCATAGTAAACTGCGATTTGTTCGCGAACACGACACACAAAGTATGGAGTGGAAAGAGGAAAAGGTCCCACCGGGAGTGCCGGAATCTGTTTACCGCCGAAAACGGGAGACAGAACCGCGTAGGTCGTCTTGCCTGAATTTGGGGGCAGATGCTAGTTGGATTTATCCGTCCACCTCTCTGAAGATGCCAGGCTGATTTATGGCACTGTGTATTGGAGGTTTGGACGGATGCGGCCGTTGTAGCAGACTTCGTCTAATTCCCCCTCGTTTGTGAGGGTTTTTTGATTGTGGGGACGCTCTTCCCTGCAGGCGCAAGCCCCTGCAGTTAATTACGTTACCACATCTCGGTAACCACTTTCTCCGACTCCAGAAGTTCACTTCGTGTCGTGTGTGTTTGTTTTATTTTTGGTTTCCCGTGGATTGTATATGGAGACTAATTTGTGTTGTCGCCCATAGGGCGTGGATTAGTCCAAATCCATATATTCTTAGATTTTGGTTTGGTTTGATTTAAGAATCGCTAATCTTAATCGGGATTAAGATCAACTTAAATATTTGTTAAGTATACGTTAGTCTAATTTTAGAATAAGATTTACTTAACGGGGTTTTAGGATCATTTAGATCCGACAAAAAAGCATTTGGGCTCGATTGTTTTAGTTTAAGGACGTTACGGTCTGTTGTTAGTTTAAGGACGTTGCGGTCCGTAGATCACCATTTTTTTGGGTGAGGGTTTAGTTTAAGAACGTTTCGGTCCGTATTGGGATGTGCCCATCAGTTTGGGAGTGCACCAAAGAGTTGTTGGTTGTCGGGACTCGCCACCTCTCTGAAGACGTTGAAGAATTATAACGACATATATCAGAGGTGTGAGGAGATATACCCTTGAACCAATTTCTAGATTGAAGAGAGATGTGGGATGAATATCCGTCGGAAGGTCATTAGTCATGTTTGGGACTAAGACCAATTTGGAAAATGATGAGCACATGCGCTTGGTTGATCTGAATTAGGGATTTGGTCAACTTGGGCTCAGCCTACTCAGTCTATACCATTTCATTTGAAACACTTGATTGGGCTCAGTCCCTTTTCTGTGCAAACAATGCTGAGCATTTATATGGGTTCTGACGCTCATACTTTACTTTACTTTCCCCTCTTTTTTTATGGAGCGTTAAACACTCTTTATGGCGTCCACATGCGGAGCGCGTGAGGCACTTGGCGCTGAGCGCCAAACATTGAATGCTAAGAACTCTTTATTGGGCAGCACCCACGTGAGGCACTTAGCGCTGAGTGCCAACCATTGAGTGATAAGCACTCTTTATGGAGCAGTGCCCACGTGAGCAACACGTGAGGCGCTTGGCGCTGAGCGCCAACCATTGAGTGCAGGCACTCTTTATTGAATAACACCCACGTGAGGGACACGTGAGGCGCTGAGCGCTGAGCGCCAACCATTGAGTGCTAAGTACTCTTTATTGAGCAGCGCCCATGTGAGGCGCTTGGCGCTGAGCGCCAACCATTGAGTGCTAAGCACTCTTTATTGAACAACGCCCAAGTGAAGGACACGTGAGGCGCTTGGCGCTGAGCGCCATCCATTGAGTGCTATGCACTCTTTATTAAGCAGCGCCCACGTGAGGGGCACGTGAGGCACTCGGTGCTGGGTTTTCTTCATATATTCTGTTCTGAAAAGTTCAATTCTATATTCTTTTCTGGATCTTTGATCCCCAAGAACAAGTTCATCCCTATGAGAATTAAATTCTCATTTGTGGGAGACTTGTCTCATGGATCTCAGATCCAGAGAAAGAACTAAGTTCTTTTATAAGGGTTAAACCCTTGGATATGCAGAGGAGATGCTCTGATATCTATTATTTTTATTTACCTCGAAAAGTGGTATTCTTCTTTCTTCCCTCTTAAAACTTTCTTCTTGCTTGCTCTTTTTTTTTTAAGTTTGATGCTTATGGGGGTTCCTCTTTGTAAGACTTGAAGTCTTGGGTCCTTTTTATAGTAAAGGTACATCAATTTATTTAGTTAAAGAAATCTCTCGTTGAGAGATCATGATTGATTTGGGGATTTTATCCACCGTTGGATCTTTGATCCAAGGACTTCTATTTTACAGATGATATTTTTCTTGTTTTTAACAAGATTAGTGAAATATTTTCCTATACAGAATTTTTCCTGTATATAGGTGATTTTTAATCACCATTAGATTTTTTCATTCAACGGTGCTCTGTTTTACAAAGAGTAATCTTTCTTGTTTAGAAAGACTTGAGGGATATTTCCTCAGCAGAATTTAATTCTGCACTTTGATGATTTATTATTTCCGTTAGATCTTTGATCTAACAGCTCTGTCTAACATAGAGCTTTTAGTTCTGGCGTTCGCACCCTCGTGCGAGGCACGCGAGACGCTGCTTAAGGTTTTAATTCTTATAATGGGTATTTATGTGCTTTGCACATTAGCGCCCGTGTGAGGAGCACGTGCGGCGCCATATAAGAGTTTTAACTCTTATGTGCTTTGCACATTGGCGTCCACGTGAGGATCATGTGTGGCACCATTTAACTCTTATTTAATAGATTCTTTTGTACTTTGCACATTAGCACCCGCGTGAGGAGCACGTGCGGCACCTCCTAAGAGTTTAACTCTTGTTTAATAGATTTCTTTTAGTGCTTTGTACATTGGTGCCCGCGTGAGGAGCATGTGCGGTGCCTTCTAAGAGATTAACTCTTATTTAATAGATTTCTTTTTTTGCTTTGCACATTGGCGCCCACGTGAGAAGCACGTGCGGTGTCTCCTAAGAGTTTAACTCTTATTTAATAGATTTCTTTTTGTGCTTTGCACATTGGCGCCCGCGTGAGGAGCACGTGAGGCGCCATCATAGGATTTAATTCTATCCGAGGCAGTACCTACATGTTTTGCATGTGGAGATTTCCCTTTATTTTTATTTTTATTTTATTGTTATTATTTTATAAGGGGGCAAGTTTTGAGCCAAAATTTTGGTGGGAACAGTCCCTGGCCAGGGCAAGCGAGATTTACTGGTAGGTACTCCAATAGTTTCTCAGGGTGTTTTGGGCTCTACTCCGGCATGACTTATTGCGCTATTAGGGGTCTGACGGTTACCGCCCCCAGGACCGATATGCGATACTCTTAGACGAACAGACCGGACTGTACGGAGATTGTCATAGATAGGCTCAGTAGGAGTTTGGATGGGTTTGCTCCGCGGCCTTCTTATCGACAGATACCTGGGTAGCTGTTACGTGCAGCGAGTACCGCTGACGTGCTTGTGGTTAAACCCACTGCCAGCATACTGTTGAGTCTTTAGAGTCCCACACAGAGAGTTTTCCTGCTTCAGACGAAACGATGTAGAGGCCGTATGGTTTTACGGCAGGGTTCGATCATATACGTGTACTTGTGCACGGATCATGATTCGAACGGATAATACTGGTGGGTTTTGGTTTAAACCGGATCCTAGTATTAGATTATTGGATTATTTCGTCTCTTTGTATTCATATTTTTTGAAATACGGATACGGGTATGTATATACGGAGAGGGGTATTCTTGTAATTATGCAATGGTGCATATAGAAAAAGACAACTTATTTGTTGTATAACCATTTTTAATTAAATGGTCAATGAGTTGGAGGTATGAGGTGTTTTTTGCATTTGATGAAGCATGGATACTTAGTGACTCATGGGGTGACTCATGCTTTAATCACTATTGAAGCATGCTTGATTCATTGGTTGTGAATTATTGTATGCTTCATTATTCTCATCACAAGGCTCACTACTACACTCTCATATCCTCAAGCTTTCTTCTTCCTCCTCAACCCTAAATGTCTCATGTGTTAAGAAATCTAGGGTATTTTGAGACAAACTAATCCACCATCACTCTCTACATCCTCTAGGCTATCTAGTTTAGCGAACTAAGTACCCTAGTTATCTTGGTATTGAGATTGGAGCCCGAACTATAGACTCTCGGGTAGATCATCTTTGACTTGTGGAGGCCGACGATCAAGCGCGATCCGTACACTTCGAGGAGCTTAAGACGAGGAGGAGGTGAACAAGAAGACCCGAAGGACTTGATACTAGAAGGTATAATTTTCTTCCGAATAGTTAAACCTCATAGTAGTTAGTTAGTTAAGGTTCAAGTATAGATCCTGGAGTTTAGTCGGTGTTGCGAAGCTTGTAAAAATCATTTTTTGCATATTCCTGTTAGTTATATGTATGTCCTAGAGGCCATTACTATACATGTGATGTATATTGTAGTGGATGCTTGGACATATATAGGGAGGACTTTCTTGTTCGACATGATAGTGTGCTATCTGGTTGCACTTTATCTTAATATGTACACTTGTTGTCTCTCTATTACATGCTGATAAAGCCCTTAGGATGAGTACTTGACTACCAGGATTATGATGTAGATCATACTAGTGGGGACAGGGTAGTCGGTAAGTACATCCTTCAAATGTTCCTAGTCGTGGGAGTATCGAGACAGGGCATCGATACTCCAGAGTAGACTAGCGTATACGCTTCATGACCCATATGATAGGCGATGGATGATCCCACATCCATTGGTGTTTGACATCAGAGAAGGTATACGGGTGCTCAGTGGTGACTGGGTACACTAGACGGACTTGCCGAGAACTCCTAGATGGTATTATACCTATCGTCAGATAGCAGTTCTCTGGTGACACTGGTACAGGTTAGTCTGTCGACCCGAGATCGTCATAGAGTCTTGTGTGATTCCTACTGTGGTTTGATTTCCACCATACCACGGTCAAGAGATCGTGCTAAAAGGTGGTTTTCGGGTACAGTCCCGAGTCATATGGAGGCAATGAGCGATAGGAGGGGATTCGCCTCTCCCGGTATTGGGAGTTGATGTTGCGCTATGCTCGATTGGCCATAACAGAAAATCCCTGCCCGGGGTTGCTGAGATCTACTGGTAAGTGTTATCAGTAGTTTCTTGAACTGTTATGGACCATGCATCGGCCTGACTTATCTGGATATTGGGGTCTGACGTTATATCACCCCCAGGCTATGATATGCGACATATCTGACGAAGAGACCGGACTGTATGGTAGTGTTACTGATTGGATTCGCAGAAGTATGAGCATGCTTGCTTGTTGATCTTCTGATCGCTCAATATCCGGATGGCCATTACGTTTAGCAGTCCGCTTGCGGCTTGTGGGTGTTTGATATGATCATCACCTACTGCCGGCGTATTAACGAGTCTTTAAAATCCTACACAGAGGTTTCTTGGTTCATGCGCCATGAAATAGGAGCACATATGTGATATGTGCGGGACCGAGATTAATGCGCGTATGTGATTCCGCATTCTATTCTCGCAATATGTGATATCTGTCGGTTATATATGATATAGCTGGGTTATCAGATCAAGTGTTGATTCGATGGAATGTTACATTTGATATTAGTCGGTTATATGTGATATAGCCGGATTATTAAATCAAGTGTTGATTTAATAATTTAATGTATAATTATATATATTTGATATATTAAATTACATTAACTAATATTAGCTCACTTAAGCATTTCTTTTTCTCACTTATGATACATTAATATATATGTGATATATGTTAATTGTATTGTTTTCTTTTTACACACAAAATATACATATGATATATATTAGCGTGTCATGCTAGGTTACACATGCAACATGGATGTATGAGACTCACACCATGTTAGGTTTAATGTGGGTTTATATTTATATTTAAGTAATTCAAAATTAGTGGAGATTTTGTCATGGTTTGAAGCCTGTAGAAGCTTGTAGGTTTCATTGACTTAGTCCACTCCTTTGTCTTGCTTAAGATATTTATTAACCTAACCATTAACCTTACACCATGGTTTATTCTCTACATGAGTTTGTGTATGACATAAACTCACCCATGATTGCATTTCTAACCTTATCTCATTATTCATCATCTTCTTCTTCATCTCCTTGAAGCTCTCTTACTTTCGATCAAGTGATGAAATACTGTGAGAAAATAAGATCTAAAGTGAGCAAAATTCTTACTTCATCATCCTCTACTATTAGCCATTTAGTTTAGAATGTTTGCTTCACTAATTCACATATTAGTGAAGAGGTAGCATGAGCTTGAGTTTCCTCGGCGTAGATCATCTTCGGCCTCGAAGACTTCGAGCAAGCTTGTTCATTTTTTCATGTGAACCCTTACTAGAGTTCGGGTGTTCACTACTTGGAACGAAGGGACCACTACACGGAGCTTTAGAAGTGAAGGACCGGTCTACAAAGGTTGTATTTCTCATTCACTTAGATGCAAAGTTATTTGCATGTTGTATTGTTTAATTCTCTAGTTAAGATTCTAGGGTTAGGGTTCTTTAGAACGGCAAAAAATTTGAAATTGGCTTTGACGATATCTCCCGAAACCTTACTGCCGCGCTAAGTAACCCTGCAGTGGTATCAGAGCTAAGCTAGAGATTTAAACGATGTTTGTTAGATTACGAAATCGAAACTACTCCAAAACTTGAAACAAGAAAACCTGGTTTCTGCCGTTTTTAAAATGGCCTTTAAAATTTTTTTTAGCAACTGCAGAATATTGTATGTGATATAACATGAACACCATAGAAATTTGAAGCAATTTTATCATGAAGTGGCCGGCCACATTGGCTTAAAAACCGAGCTCACAACTTCAATTGTGGGTTTTTGGCTTCAAATTTTTAGGGTGTTCCAGTCTCTGGGTTTTGGTGTTTTAGGTGCTGCTTTTTTTTGCTAAATTTTCATGTGATGTTAACTTTCTGCAAAGGCAATTCGGAGTGTTTCGTAATCGTAATTCTAACATTTATTCGGGTTATTTAGACGACGTTAAAAAGTTCGAACGGATATCAATAACCCATATTTTCCCTCGCTGGAAATTTTCCAAGAGTTGGATTTTTTCAAAGTTTAAAATCTTCAGAAAATCATGCAAGCAATTCTGTGGACCCTCTAGAAGAACAATACCCAAGCTCGATTTTTTTGGATCGCGGAACCACGGTCATACCCTAGGGTTTGCCATAGTTCCGTGGCAACATGAGTGTAGCATGAGTCGGCCCTTCTACGGATGGTTCATAGGAGCTGTGGCATGTTCTGGGTACTTTTTGAACTCCGCTCAAGTGTTGAGCTCTTTGGGAAAGTTTGGGTGTTTATTTATTCGATCGAAAAGTTTAACATCGTCTAGCTATCTGTGATTGTGATACAATATTTGGAATCCACATAATTAGTTATGAGATAACTAGTTTGAATTTTATAAATCTAGCAGTTTAGTCTCAAGTTGATCGGTTGCCACGGAATTTTGATGTGGATCAAAATTCCGTCGCAATTACGTAGTGTATACGGATACTCGCCGGGTAACCTTATTAGATGGCCACGCCCCATAGCCCCGACCAAGTGACTGTAGGAGAACCCCATCGCCAAAAGCATCCGTTCGGGTGCTCGCGGCCGCGGTGTTCCGCCTTAGTGCACTTCGTCGACGGCATCGGGGGTGCGGCCGTCTACTAAAGTTTCCGACGAGCATTTGATCAGGTTATCGGGAATCTTGTTGAATTACCCGACAGTTTATTGGAAAGTGTTTTCAATATCGAGACTAAAATACGGGGTTTATAATTGTTAGGCATGTGATGTCTAAGGAATTCATTTGGTTGGGCATGAAATCCAAAGTATGTGATACATTGGGTTTATGATGTCTAAAGTGGTTGCGGATTCCAATTATTGTAGTTTTTCACTTTCTTTTCTGCGACCGTAAGTGTAAGATGTGGTGTATCGCCGGTTTCGTTGTTATATGTCAACGACAATTGGGATACGCATATTTACTTACGTTGATGGCATGTGATATTATGTGTTGCTGTGATATGTTATATTGGATCGTCGTGTTTTGAATAGCCGAGTTTTTTTATGTGAGATGAGAGTTTTTCATTTTCATTCATGTAAAAGCTTGTATGTAATATTCTTTTATTGGGGCACTTCCGGGTTGAGGATGATGTCACCATTGATGTATATTATTTACTTTTCCGCATTAGGATAGACCCAAGGAGGAGAGCACAAGTAACCGAGTTCTAGGGTCCAGTGGGAGACCATCTCGAGGAGTCGAGACTGGGTCTCCTAACTCTAGAATTGGTAGGGTTCCTTGCCGCTCTCATAGGGGTCTAGGGATGTGGGTTTGGCTATTCATCGCGACCGTGGAAACCGCGTTTTTTATTGGCTTAATTAAAACACGGAATTCCTAGTATATCCAATATTTCATATGTGTTCTTCTGCTGCTGATATTCTGTGATGTGATCACTTGATATGCCGAGACGAATGCTTATATTATATATATGATATATAATAACTATTGCTGCTTTCGTTTCTTCTGTGATGCTTGGGAAGCATACTTGATGGGACTTCATTAATGAGATTAATGAAATGAAAGAAACCTAAAGATATTGTAGAAACTTGTTTTAAAAACCGGTAGCTCTAGTTCTTGCTTTGCATAGAGGTATTCCTGTAGAATATCCAGCACCTTATTCGATAAGGAAAGAGCCGAGATCCCTTCACCGGGAGTGACCTCTTTAGCGAAACTGGCAGATGCTACAACCCACTCGGTTTGTTTTTTGATTACTTCTATAGTTTTTGCTTTGCATAGTGGTATTTTTGAAATATCCTGCACCTTATTCGATAAGAAAAGAGCCGAGATCTCTTCACAGGGAGTGACCTCTTTAGCAAAACTAGTAAAAGCCTCAAAACACTTCTTTTGAAAACCACTCGATTCTACAACGATATCGAGTTCATTACGCAAAAGGTTTTCATAAAAACCTGTCGTAGCCCTCCGTCATTTCAGATAAGTAGTATTTAGTATTCTTGCTACATTTGTTGGCTTTCTTCAAGGCGTAGTGTGCGGTAGCTGATTAGTGCTTATCTGCTTAAGCATATGATGCGATTGGATTAGGGTAGTCGTACGGCTTTGTTGGCTTTCGTCAAGGGTCGTGCGCATGGGTTTAATTCAATCATGAAATGTACGGGTTGAACTTGACTAGCGGACTATGGTTGTTGGCTTTCGTAAAGGTCATAGGACGTTAGGGGCAGAAGATTATCGGGAATTTCAAGTGTTGAAATTTGCAATGAGATTGCATACCTTCTATGAGATAGTTGAATCCCGATACCCACTGCGAGTAAGAGTTACTCCTGGGAGAGTTTTGCTCATTACAATTAGCCGATCAAGTAGGTGTCTAGAAAGGTGTTAACGGGGTTACGCCCCTGGGAAAACGAGGTTTATTTTAATTAGGTCCGTACGAAAGCACGGGGAAGCTCCCTCAAAGTACCGACACTGGCCTAGCCGAAAGATTGGCGAACTTGTAAGGTGTAATTAATCCCGGCTACTCTTACCTTTTAGGGTTTGAAGGAAGATTTGATAAAAACGGTGGGAGCCATCCTGATTAGATAAAATAATAACCAATCTGATCTTGCAAAAGCGCACGCAGAGTGTTTTCTTCTCTCTCTCTCCTGGTAGCGACCATGTCACGCCTTAATCAAGCTAATAATATGGATGCATTGACCGAACCTGCTTATTATATTGAGCTGGGGAACGTTGGTTCCTCTCAATCTTATAATTATTTTAAGTCTGAGCAGGAAATAGAGGAATATCCGGATTTCCATGCCACCCATTAGAGGAATAAGCATGTTGATGCATATTCTTCTGTGTGTTCATTACCGAGAATTATTTCTCAGTATCCTCTACGTCCTGGATATGAGATACCAGATCAGGATCCCACATATATAATATGTTACATGGGCTACAGAAAGGTAGAAAATTGGAAATGGGTGATATGTCTCTAAGCTTTAGAGAATGGTGCAATTGTTTCAGCCAAGTCAGTTGGAAAATATCACCTTGTATTAATACATTGATTATGAACAAATATTATTAGATACCGAACCGGATATACAACATTACATCAGTGTCTTTATTAAGTTAAAGAAGGATATAATTCTGTATTGGAGGATAATATTGTGAACATTTTCCTGAATCAAAAGTTGATTGAATCAGGCACGTTATGTAATGGCATATAAGTTCTAAATCAAACGACAGTTCAAAGTATGTAGAACACACATAAGAGGAGTAGTTTAGAAATGAACGAATTCTTCTTGTGGTATTGTAGACTGGTCATACCAATGCGACATGACCAGCTAAGTTACATAAGGATGAATATGAGAATCTGTTTGAATTTTCATCTTATGATACTTGCCAGTCTTGTCTCAAAGGTAAAGTGACCAATACTCCGTTTACTCGAAACAGAGAAAGAGTTACTGAATTCTTAGGACAGATACATGATGATGTATACAGTCCTATGTCTACAAATACCAAGGTTGGTTCTTCATACTTCATTACATTCATCGACGATCTCTCAAGATTCGGACATGTGTTCCTGTTGAAACACGAGTTTGAAACTTTTGAGAAATTCAAGGAATATAAGCTTGAAGTTAAGAACCAGACGGGTAGAAATATTAAGTCCTTCGATGTGATCGAGGAGGCAAATACTTGGGCATGGTGTTCCTGGATTTTCTAAATAGAGAATGTGATTCTCTCTCAGCTTACTCCTTCGTATGCACCACAGCACAACGGTGTATCGGGACGGAGGTATCGCACCCTATGAGATATGGTGCATTCTATGATGAGTACTGTTGAGTTACCTATTTTCTTTTAGGTGTTATGCACTTGAGAAGATGCATACCTATTGAATGGGGTTCCAACCAAATCAGTGCCTACCACTACATATGAGATATGGAATGGGAAGAGATCGTGTCTTAAATGAGTTAAGATATGGGATTGTCCGGCCTATGTTGAAAAGCAAAATCCGGACAAACTCGAGGCAATGTCAGTTCTGTATAAGTTTGTCAGGATATCCCAAACATTTGCGAGAGAATATCTTCTACCACACTGAGGAGCAAAAGACGTTTTGTTTCTCAGCATGCCACCTTTTTAGAAAAGGAATTTCTGGTGAAGAAATTTGTAGCCATGAGGTAAAACTGGAAGGAGTTCCAACTAGACAAACTTAACAGCTGATGATTTGGTGAAACCAAAGGATTCAATATTCTCCAACGAAGCTCAGCCACTCCGCGAATCTGGTAGGGTTCCTCATCCACTTGAGAGATACTACGGTCTTCTCGGTGACAGTGGGAGCGAGGATTCCATCATAGTAGATGATGGCCCAACTAGGTTCAGGCAGGCCATCATAAGTGGAGACTTTGTGAAATGGCTGGATACTATGCAATCAAAGATGGAATCCATATACACCAACAAAGTATGACTTTGATTGTTGCACCTGAAGGGGTAAAACCCATTGGGAGCAAATGGATCTTGAGAAGATTCTTGGTGCAGATGGAAAATTTGAGACTTTCAACGCTATGCTTAAGCCCATCAGGATCAATGTAAGCATCGCGGAGTTGGAACATCTGTTTTGATGTGGCAGTCAAAGAGTTTGACTTCATCAAAAAGGTAGATGAACCTTGTATATACAAGAAGGTTGTAGAGAGTGAGGTTGTCTTACACGTATTGTACGTAGATGACATGCTCTTGATAGGAAATGGTTTCCTATGCTACACTCGGTCAAGCTCCTCTTATCACGAGGATTCTCCATGTAAGATCTGGATGATACCTACTATATCTTGCGGATTATGATCTATGGTGATAGATCTAAGTGGATGTTGGGAGTGTCCCAAATCCAGGTACATTAACACCATACTAAAAGGGTTTAGTATGGAAGATTCTAAGCGTGGTGGTTCGCCCACTTACTTATGGATCACTCTCTCCAAAAGGATGTCTTCCGAGACTGATTTGGAGAGAGCTCGCGTGCAAGAGATACCCTATGCTTCGGTAGTAGGTTCTATCATGTATGCGATGTTATGTACCGGACCAGATGTAGATGACTCACTAGGTGTAGTGATCAGGAATCAATCAGATCTTGGGAGAATCACTGGACAATTGTGGAGGACATTCTTAAGTACTTGAGAAGCACTAAATGAATGTTCTGGGTTCGAGCTTCCAGAGTGATAAGGTCGACTGAAATTCAGTCACAGGCATTGTCTTCACCCTTAGTGGAGGGATGGTATGTTGGAAGAGTTCCAAGATAGATACCGTGACATACTAGATGATAAAGGCTGAATACATCGCTACCAACGATGCTGCCAAAGTGGCTGTCTGGGCATTTCTTGTTCATGAGATGAACATGGTTCCTACCATTGATCGTCCAATAATTGTTATTGTGACAACAATGGAGTTATGGCTTTGGCCTAGAAACACCGGTCCCATCAGCGATCCAGACATATTCTGAGGCAAGTATCATCTGATCATGGAGATGGTTGATCTCCAATGGATCGAGGTTAGGAGAGTAGACCCGAAGGATAACACAGCGGATCCATTCACAAAGGCCTTACCCTAGAGAGACTTCTATAGGACGTTGAGTATGAGATACTACAACAAATGGGCTTAGTGCAAGTGGGAGATTGTTAGTTATATGTATGCCTTAGAGGCCATTACTGTACACGTGATGTATATTGTAGTGGATGCTTGGACATATATAGGGAGGACTTTCTTACTCGACATGATATTGTGCTATCTGGTTGCACTTTATCTTAACATGTACACTTATTGTCTCTTTATTACATGTTGATAAAGCCCTTAGGATGAGTACTTGACTAACAGGATTATGATGTAGATCATACTAGTGGGGACAAGGAAGTCGGTAAGTACATCCTTCAAATGTTCCTAGTCGTGAGAGTATCGAGACAGGGCATCGGTACTCTAGAGTAGACTAGCGTATACGCTTTTTGACCCATATGATGGGCGATGGATGATCCCACATCCATTAGTGTTTGACATCAGAGAAGGTATATGGGTGCTCAGTGGAGACTGGGTACACTGGACGGACTCGTCGAGAACTCCTAGATGGTATTATACCTATCGTCAGATAGCAGTTCTCTGGGGACACTGGTACATGTTAGTCTTTCGACCCGAGATCGTCATAGAGTCTTGTGTGATTCCCACTGTGCTTTGATTTCCACCATACCACGGTCAAGAGATCGTGCAAAAAGGTGGTTTTTGGATACAGTCCCGAGTCACATGGAGGCAATGAGCGATAGGAGGGGATTCGTCTCTCCCGGTATTGGGAGTTGATGTTGCGCTATGCTCGATTGGCCATAACAGGAAATCCCTGGCCAGGGTTGCTGAGATCTACAGGTAAGTTTTATCAGTAGTTTCTCGAACCGTTATGGACCTTGCATCGGCTTGACTTATCAGGCTATTGGGATTTGACGTTATACCACCCTCAGGCTGTGATATGCGACATATCTGACGAACAGACCGGACTGTACGGTAGTGTTACTGATTAGATTCGCAGGAGTATGAGCAGGCTTGCTTGTTGATCTTCTGATCGCTCAATACCCGGGTGACCGTTACGTTTAGCAGACCGCTTGCGGCTTGTAGGTGTTTGATATGATCATCACCTACTACCGGCGTATTAACGAGTCTTTAGAGTCCTACACAGAGGTTTCCTGGTTCATGTGAAACGAAGTAGGAGCACATATGTGATATGTGCGGGACCGAGATTAATGCGCGTATGTGATATCGCATTCTATTCTCGCGATATGTGATATCGGTCGGTTATATATGATATAGCCGGGTTATCGGGTCAAGTGTTGATTCGATGGAATGTTACATTTGATATTAGTCGGTTATATGTGATATAGCCGGATTATTAAATCAAGTGTTGATTTAATAATTTAATGTATAATTATATATATTTGATATATTAAATTACATTAACTAATATTAGCTCACTTAAGCATTTCTTTTTCTCACTTATGATACATTAATATATATGTGATATATGTTAATTGTATTGTTTTCTTTTTATACACAAAATATATATATGATATATATTAGCGTGTCATGCTAGGTTACACATGCAACATGGATGTATGAGACTCACACCATGCTAGGTTTAATATGGGTTCATATTTATATTTAAGTAATTCAAAATTAGTAGAGATTTTGTCATGGCTTGAAGCTTGTAGAAGCTTGTAGGTTTCATTGACTTAGTCTACTCCTTTGTCTTGCTTAAGATATTTATTAACCTAACCATTAACCTTACACCATGATTTATTCTCTATATGAGTTTGTGTATGACATAAACTCACCTATAGTAGCATTTCTAACCTCATCTCATTATTCATCATCTTCTTCATCATCTCCTTGAAGCTCTCTTGCTTTTGATCAAGTGATGAAATATTGTGAGAAAATAAAATCTAAAGTGAGCAAAATTCCTACTTCATCATCCTCTACTATTAGCCATTTAGTTTAGGATGTTTGCTTCACTAATTCACATATTAGTGAAGAGATAGCATGAGCTTGAGTTTCCTCGACGTAGATCATCTTCGGCCTCGAAGACTTCGAGCAAGTTTATTCATTTCTTCATGTGAACCCTTATTAGAGTTCGGGTGTTCGCTACTTGGAGCGAAGAGACTTCTACACGAAACTTTAGAAGTGAAGGACCGGTCTACAAAGGTTGTATTTCTCATTCATTTAGATGCAAAGTTGTTTGCATGTTGTATTGTTTAATTCTCTTGTTAAGATTTTAGGGTTAGGGTTCTTTAGAACGGCAAAAAATTTGAAATTGTCATGGACGATGCCTCCTGAAATCTCGCTGCCGCGCTAAGTAACCCTGCAATTCCGCCTCCCCGCGAACCCACGGGGTGCGCAACATCGACTTACAATTTATCCAGTAACTCACTGCCGGCGTACTGTCGAGTCTTTATAGTCCCACACAGAGGGTTCCCTGATTCAGGAGAAATGATGTAGTAGCCGTATTTTGATACGTGTAGGGTTCCGATCGAATGATTATAATAGTTACCTGGACTTTAGATTGGATAGTTGGTAATACTAGCCTGCTTAGGATTGAGCCAGATTATTAAATCAGGTATTGATGATACTCATAAGTGGGAATTCCCCAGATCATGACACGTGGTAGATGACGTGTCCCGGGGCTTACGGGACAGGAGCAAGCACGATACATTGAAAGCATTCCCCGGGACTTCTCCCGAGGACTGACCCGACCTTCGATGGCCTCCTAAAACACTCCTATGCTCACCTTATAAATAATCATCGCCTCGCCTTCGAGCCCTCCTACACGCTGAGCTTCCTCAGCCCTCCTAGCTCACCTCCGAGCTATAATAGAATCGTGCTTCCTAGGCCTCCCGCTCTCTTCCGAGCCTCCCGCAGAGCTAAGCCACCCCGGTTCTACCGAGCAACCAAGAACGCAGAGCCCAAGCACCTCCGCCACGGCTCCGCGTATCTCGCTAGTAGCGAGATATCCGCCATCCAATATCCTGTGTTCCACGCCGTCGTATCCCCCATTAATGAGCGTATTGTAGGGTTGCTAGGCACGCACACAAGGGTCTACGAGGCATCAACCATGCCGGATTAAAATTTTAGCCGTGCCGAACAACCCGAAGTCGGATCTTTAAACTAGGGTTTAGGCGAAAACAAACATGTTAAACTTTTTAACACTAAGTGAGAGGGATTACAACCTTTGTAGATCCGGTCCTTCACTTCAATAGCTCCGTGTAGATGTCCCCTTGGCTGCGATCGTGAACTCCGGACTTTAGAGAAGCTCCACAAGAAGAACGAACATGCTTGCTTCGATGACTTCGAGACCGAAGATGATCTACGTCGGGGATAAACTAACTTAAGCTATTCCTTCACTAGGTCATGAACTTTGTGAAGAGAACACACTCTACTACATGGAAAGTGGTAGAGGATGAAGAAGTAGGAAGTGGGCTCACTTTAGAATTGATTTTCTCACTCTTTTTCTCATGGCACCATTGGAGCTAATAAGCTTTTGGATGGAGCTTGATGAAGAAGAAGAAGAAGAAGAAGAAAGAATAATCCATCCAAATGAAAACTTATCCAATGAATTATTGCACCATGGTTGAGTTAAGCCCTCATGCTTAACTCATGTAGAGAATTAACCTTAGTATTAGGTTAAGGGTTGGGTTAACTAAGATCCTAAGGAATGACAAAAGAGTTGACTTTGTCAATGTTGCATACAAGCTTCTACAAGCTTGATAACATTGACTAAAGTCTCCTCTCTTTTGTTATTCTCAAGGAAATAAGTAAACCCTAATTTAACCTAAACTTGAAATAAGTCTCATACACCCATCTTGTGTGTATCATCAAGCATGATACAAACATGTACACTTGCATATATCACATATAAACAACGTGCACAATCTAGTGAGAAAATAAATTATAAGTGAGCTAATACTAGTTAATGCAATGTAATATATCAAATATATAATTATGCATTAAATTATTAAATCAACTCTTGATTTAATAACCCGGTTATAACCGACTAATATCATGTGTAACAACTTATCGAATCAACACTTGATCCGATACCCCGGCTATATCGCATACAACAGATCAATGTCACGAATCGCGAGAATAGAATACGGTATCTCATATCGTATCAATCTCGGTCCCGCACATATCACATATGTGCTCCTACTTCGTTTCGCTTGAGCCAGGAAACCCCTGTGTAGGACTCTAAAGACTCGTCAATACGCCGGTAGTAGGTGATGATCATATCAAACACACACAAGCCGCAAGCGGTCTGCTAAACGTAACGGCCACCCGGGTATTGAGCGATCAGAAGATCAACAAGCAAGCCCGCTAGTACTCCTGCGAATCAAATCAGTAACACTCCCGTACAGTCCGGTCTCGTCGTCTGATATGTCGCATATCTCGCCTAGGGGTGGTAAACGTCAGACCCCAGTAGCTTGATAAGTCGTGTCGATATGAGGTCTATAACAGTTCGAGAAACTACTGGTAACACTTACCAGTAAATCTCAGCAACCCTGGCCAGGGATTTCCGGTTATAGCCAATCGAACACAGCGCAACATCAACTCCCTATACCGGGAGAGACGAATCCCCTCCTATCGCTCATTGCCTCCATATAATTCGGGACTATACCCAAAAGCCACCTTTTTGCATGCCCTCTTGGACGTGGTATGATGGAAATCAAAGCACAGTGGGAATCACACAAGACTCTATGACGATCTCGGGTCAACAGACTAAGCTGTACCAGTGTCACCAGAGAACTGCCATCTGACGTAAGGTATAATACCATCTGGGAGTTCTCGGCGAGTCCGTCCAGTGTACCCAGTTTCCACTGAGCACCCATACACCATCCTTGATGTCAAACACCGATGGATATGGGATCATCCATCGCCCATCTTATGGGTCAAGATGCGTATACGCTAGTCTACTCTGGTGCATCGATGCCCTGTCTCGATACACCCACGACTAGGGACCTTGAAGGATGTACTTATGGACTACCATGTCCCCACTAGTATGATCCGCATCATAGTCCAGGTAGTCAAGTACACATCCTAAGGGCTTTACCAACATGTAACAGAGAGACAATCAGTATACACGTTAAGGTAAAGAGTAACCAGATAGCATACTATCATGTCGAGCAAGAAATTCCTCCCTGTATATGTCCAAGCATCCACTACAATATACATCGTATGTACAGTAATGGCCTATAGGGCATACATATAACTAACATGTATCTCGTCATTAATGGAGGGATCCCGTCATTCACGTAGGCATAACGTCAGGAGCGTAACTGACAGCGAAGATCTCACGCCAGCTCGCTCCATGCGACCACTATAAAAACTCCTCTCCCAGACAACTCAGGTAAGGTAATTCCAATCCAACAAGCCGCTACTCTGCTCAAACTCCTCAGCTAACTTGATCGTCGGAGGGTCTACGGTGGTACAACTACTTCGGGACTTCTTTGCAGGTAGCTCAGCTTCACCTCAAAATCAACCCATTGAGATCCACACGTCTAAAAAGACAACCTTCAACACCAATCTCAACCCTTCATCAACGCTCGCGACAGATCGATGGAGGACAACATCTGAAGGAGATCAAGGCCTCCATCAGGTATTGATTTAATAATTTACGTATATATATTTCGATATGTATATTCTAGTATTATGTTCTTTGTGTTATTCTATCTCTTTGGGTATTAGTATTTTGATAGGAATACGGGTATGTATATACAGTTGAGTGTATTCCGTATTTATACGGAAAATATTCTAGAAGGTGGACACCTCATTTTGGTTTATCCATTTATTAATTTAAATGGAAATGAGGTGTAAAGGTAGTTAAGAGAGAATGGTGAAAACCATGCTTGAGTAGTGTTGACAAATGAATTGAAAAATGAAAATTCATTTGTGTAAACTATTCAAGTATGGTTGTTTTATTTTATTTGAAAAATGGTTTTTACAAAACCATGATTTATATCATACTCTCATTGGGATGTTGGATGAACACTTGGTTATTTTTGATGAAAACAGTCTCACCATTTGCCTCATCTCTCCTCACTAGCCTTTCTTGAGCTTCTCCTTCTTCTTCTTGATCTTCCACCCTACTATCTAATGAATTGAGAATCAAGGGTGGAAGAGAGATAGATATACACTTAGAATAACTCACTACATCTATAGACACTCTAGAATAGCAACCTAGAGTCCTTAGTTGCTCCACTAGATTTTTAGTGTCGAGCTAGAGCCATGAACCACATCTCTCGGGTGGATCATCTTCGACGGAGGAAGACTGGCAGCCAAGCTCAATCAATGAGACCTCAAGGAGCTAAGGAAGAGAGAAGAAGACTGAAAGACATGGATCTTTTGGTAGAACACTTCTATCTCAGTAGTTAACATCTTTTTAGCTTGCTAGTTTCATGTTTGGTTTCGATTCCAGGTAGTTGTTTCTAGCGCCAAGTTTTTAAACACCAAAATTTTTCGTTCCACAACGGCCGCAGTCGACGGACAGGGCACTAGGAACCCCAACAGTTCATGCCAGCTAACGGCATCCCAGCTCCTCAAGCCCCGGTGACAGATAAACCGGCCTTAAAAGGGAAAATGCCAAATGTCAAGGTCGTAAAGGCACCTCAGCTCAAGCACAAATCCATTTCTGAACGACTCTCCGTTGATCCAGCTGGGGGCAAAGCTATCAACACCAACAAAGCAGTAAGGCATCTCGGGCAAGCCCCAGCAGTGCCCCTAACAACTGCTCGATCGAGTATCTTCTCTAAGCTCCCCGTCGATCGACTCACGGTGGCTTCCCAGAAAGTGGATGCCCGCTAAGACCTCAAAATCGAGAAGTTAAGACAGAAAAGGCTTAGATACAGAGCTAACAAAAGGGACAGGGCTCCTTCTAGGCTAAACTTCATGAGGTTCCAAGAACAAAGTTACCCCGAAACAACAACGGAATCGGCTGTAAAACTCGCTAACTCTTTTGAACCGTTGAAATTAGTTCAGAGGAACGCCATGACCGCAAGAGTCAAGAAAACTGCGATCTGGATAGCGGCACCCAAGGACCCATCAAGGCCAACCATCTTCAGTCGCTTGTCCTTTCCTGAGGAGGAAGGGCCACAACGGCGGTCCGAGAAATCAGCCGCCAAGGATATAGAGATGGCTGGATATGTGGTCCACACCGTCTACGTGGCAGGAACATGCAGCAAGAGCAAGAATGGGACCACCACATCTCAAGCCCAATCTGGCTTGAATATTGCTGACCCTTCCCAAGATCAGCCTCCTCCTCAGGATGATAAAAAAAAACACTCGATAAGGCTGATAAGCAGAAGGACCCCTCAGTCTATGTGGAATCTAGTTTGGACAGCGAGGAGGAGCCGACTTTCCGTCCTAGGACTGCAGAACATGAGCTCCTCCAAGAGATCCAAAAACAGCACAGAAGTAAAGACAAGGAGATGGCCAGGCTTTACTCTAAAATTGATGACTTGACCAATGTTGTGATGCAGCTCACGGCTCAGGTTGCTCGGGCACCCTCCAAGCAAGTGCAAGTCTTTATTCATGAGCCGGGAGATAAGGACCCGAAGCAACCAATGCCTGTCCCCCAAAGTCGAAAAGTAGCTGAACCGCATGAAAGTCGGCCGCATCCTATCTCGGGAAATGTCTTGACTACCGATGATAGCAACCCGCTAACGCAAGATCAAATCATGGATTTTGTAACAACCCTAAATTTCCTGTACAATTTTTTAAAAAATCCAGAAAGGGGCATTTTAGCCTGAGCACAAAATATAAGTAATTAATTTGCTTTTTAATTACAAGTTAAAATAATGTAACAACTCCATTTTTAGTGTACAAAATTTGCTTAAAAATTAATGTATACTTGGGGTATTTACATTTACTGTTATTATTTTAAATAATTAATTAGCTTCATAATTACAAGAAGGAGCTTGTAGCTCATTGGTAATACCTTGCACTGCTGAACCAAGCCACCAGAGTTCAAATCCCATACCCCACATTATTTTTAATATTGTTTTATTTTAAACCTTTAGAATACCAAGGGTTTACACGTGCATATCTCACAAAAACCCCACTACACCCAAAAATGTAACATTACCAGAGGATAGATGAACCATCGGGGGGGATTCAGGCCGCCTGACTCGGCCGGAAATCGGCCAACTCGGCCTCGACTCGACCGACTCAGGCCTCCGACCGAGTCACGACTGAGTCGACCTATTCCGGCGACGACCCCAACACAAAAAATGTGTCTTTTGGTCTCCCCTGTACACCTGCAAAATTTTATTCTCAGACCATTTTCAGAGCTCTTTTAAAACCCCAATTACTCCACTTTTAATACATTTTTATTATATTCTATCACATTTTTCATTTTAAGCTTTTCATCTACCCTAACCCTAGCCTAACCCTATAAATACTACCTCTACACACTACCCCCTCACTCCAAAATTCTGAGCCAACTCTCAAGAAAATTCTTAGAACCCTAGTGTGTTTTGAAAGTGAGCAAAGAGGCGAAGCTCCGGCAAATTTCCGGCGATAACCCTAGGAGATCCCGGCGATGAAACGACGCACCGGCACTTCCTCCTGACTCCTCTACCTCTCCTATAAGTTCTAAGCCAGTAAGTCCCCATCCCTCTTCTCTATTCTTTTTCTAAAAATATAGAATTACAAAACCCGACAGAATCGGAACAAATCCGATGTCCGATTCGGTTTCTTCCTAAAACCTCACTTTTTTTTATACAATTATGCTAGAACCAATTCATGCTGACTATTAAATACTAACTAATCATATTGAACAAGTTCTATATCAAAATAATTGCTATTTCCATTTTACCGTATTTTTTTCATTAAAATACCATATAGTTTCTTTTCTACATTTAAACCATCAAAACCTTGCTATACCTTTAAGTAGATCACGAGGTAATGACCTACCTCCTCACACACTCATATGCAACATAGCACAATACTCTTGGGAATATAGAATACGGAAAAACGACATCTTTACAAATAAATACCATTACTAATAAAACCATTTTCTAAACGATTTAGTATTTATACAAATCTTTGTAAAGCGCCGCTACAACCCATTTGGGGAACCTGTTAGGGATGGTGCGGATTATCGGACATTCTCGGGCTTAGTAGTGCAAGATGCAGACCTCCGCAAGGAGCATTCGGTCTCGAAAGATTTAAAATACGACATCTTAAGAAAATGAGATTTTTAGAATGATAATATATTTATTAAAATTATTTTTATATAAATATATATGTATGTAACATTAAAAGATCTATTTTGTAAGAATATAAATATTACAACTCTTTTCAAAAATCACAAGAATCGGTTTACATTAAAATACCATGAAATCCATACAAGTTTAATATTACACTTTAATACCATATATTATGAAAATTAGGTTATTCTCAATAGAAATGGCATATGTATAAAATCCACATTTATTACAACTCTAAAAACGATAACTAAATACTTGGGGAGTATTTTGAAAACTATAGAAAAGTATTTTTACATAAAACCCTCTGTTTCCCCCAATCAGAGCAAAACTCTGTTTTAAAATTCAAAATTTGAAAATTGAAGCAACGCTTCAAATTCAGCGCTAGGCGCGCTGCGCGCCACGTGTCAGACACAGACACGCTAGCGCCAGGTGCGCTGCGCCCTAAGCAGCGCACCCCCAATCAGAGCAAAGCTCTGTTTTAAAATTTCAAAACTCAAAAGTTGAAGCAACGCTTCAGATCCAGCGCTTTGCGCCACGTGTCAAACAAGGGTGCGCTAGCGCAGTTGCGCTGCGTGCCACGTGTCAAACAAGGGTGCGCTAGCGCAGTTGTGCTGCGCTCTGCGCTGCGTGCCACGTGTCGAACGTAGGTGCGGTCGCGCAAGGTGCGCCAGCGCTGGAATTAAAAATTCCCCATCGTTAGATCAAAAGATCTAATAATAATAAATTATTAATTAATCAGAATTAAAATTCTGTTATGGAAAGATCTTTCCAATTTTATTAAAATAAGAAGATTATCTTCTGCAAAGCAGAAGCCCTAGGATCAAAGATCCAACGGTGGGAAATATTCCCAAATCAATCAGAGAAAGATCTCTTAAAACTGATTTAACAAATCAATTGGCCCTATATAAAGGCCCCAAGACTTTAAGTCTCATATAGAAAAAAACCCCTGCAAACTTTGAGAAAAAACTCAAAGAGAAAGAAGAGCAAGCTCTTAGAAAAAGAAGATCATTTCTTCAAGGTAAAGAATTAATTCTTGAATAACAGAGATGAAATCATCTCATTAAAAAAGAAGAACTATCTTCTTAAAGGATCATAGATCTACAAAAGACCAAGGTCTTTGATAAAAAGAAAAAGATCAAAATATCTAATCATAAAAATAAAAGAAGTATTTACTTCATTCACAGATCCTTGATCTACAAAGGCAAAGCCCTTTTATAAACAAGAACTTTTGTTCTTGAGGCAAAACCTCCTTTAAAAGAAGAACATAATCTTGTTCTCTGATCATGAATTTGATCAGATGCGCTTTGCGCTACTGAACAGTGCTTTGCACTCATGAACTGCGCTTTTGCGCTCCTTGGACCGGCGCTCAGCGCTAAAATGTGCCACGTGTCAATCACAGAAACAACTTGCGCTTTGCGCTTTTGAAATAGCGCACTGCGCTCATGGGTTGGCGCTTGGCGCCAAGCGCGCCACTTGTGACTCATTGGCGCGCCCCTAAATCAGCGCAAAGCGCTCATAAATGGAAAGCGCAATGCGCTAATAAACGAGCACTTAGCGCTAAGCGCGACACGTGTCACCTTCGTGTGCGCTACCTGACAGAAGCGCAATACGCTCTTTAATTGGCGCAAAGCGCCTGACGCAACACGTGGCGCACTGTCAGAACACATTTTATTCTGATGAATACTATGCATTCAATACAAGACAAAAATTGTCAGGACCTAATGCTCAGCATTACTAAAAGGGCCAAGCCCAAGTAAAGGCTCAATAGCCAGAATTAAAAATGTTAAACATTTTAATTGGATTTAGCCCAATTCTGGACATAAGTCCTCAACTTATATTAAACTGAGCTCATCTGCTCACGAATATTCAACAGATCTTAGTCCTAAAATGGGCTACTGATCTTTCAACCAAGTCACAACGGTTCAAGAGTGCATCTCTTTACTCCTCTGATATCTGTCGTTGTAATCCTTCAACGTCTTCAGAGAGGTGACGGGTCCCGACAACCACACATCTCACGGACTGTGGGGTCCTTAAACTCATGGACTACGATGTCCTTAAACTTTATAGACTACGATGTCTTTAAACCGGACTGTGGGGTCCTTAAACTCATGGACTAAGATGTCCTTAAACTTTATAGACTACGATGGCTTTAAACCGGACTGTGGGGTCCTTAAGCCCATGGACTACGATGTCCTTAACCTGGACTGTGGGGTCCCTTTAAACCCACGGACTACGATGTCCTTAACCTGGACCGAAATGTACTTAAATTACCAATGGACCGAGACGTCCTTAAACTAACATTGGACCACCACGTCCTTAAACTGGTAATCGACCGCAATGTCCCTAAACTAAACAACAGAGGCAGCCCAAATGCTCTCTTGTTGGATCTAAACAATCCTGTTAAGTTGATCTTAGTTTAAAAATTAGACTAACGTATCCTTAACAAACGTTTAAGTCGATCTTAGTCCCAAATGAGGCTAACGTATCCTTAAACCAACTCCCAAACCCAAATCTAAGAAGATACGGATTTGGACTAATCCACGCCATACGGGCGACAACATAGATTAGTCTCTGTATACAATCCACGGGCAACCACAACACAAAACAAACACCCACGACACGAAGTGACCATCTGGAGAAGGAGAAAGTTGCTACCGCGACGCGGTAGCGTAATTAATTGCAGGGGCTTGCGCCTGTAGGGAAGAGCGTCCCCACAATAAAAAACCCCTCAAACGAGGGGGAATCTGACGAAGTCCGCTACATCGGCCGCATCCATTTAAACCTTCGATACATAGTGCCATAAATCAACTTGGCATCTTCGGAGAGGTGGACGGATAGCACCAATTAGCATCTGTCCCGAACTTCAGGCAAGACGGACCTGGGCGGTCGCGTCTCCGTGTTCGGCAGGGAACAAATTCTGGCACGCCCGGCGGGACCTTTTCCTCTTTCCACTCCACACTTCGTGTGTCGTGTTCGTGAACGAATCGCGGTTTGATATGGTTGCCCTTGGGTTCGAGGTACTAATATTTGGTTTCTTGCTTGGCGCAGAAAGCGAATGGCATCCACTTGCGAGAAGTGTTCCAACTGCAATTGCAACTAGCGCTCCGCCTCATCTGGAGGCATAGCCTATAGGCCCCAAGCAGCCTGCTTGTTCACGATGCCGGTGGACCCGGTGACTCAGGCCACCACTGAATTGTTCTTTGGGACTATGCTCCCACCGATGAGCTTCAGCACCCCTGTACCAACACCAAATGCTCCCAAGAAGTCGGTCTTTGATCGGCTTGCTACTACCGCGGCCCCTCTCAACGGGTCGTCCAGCTCCTGCGTCTCGGTCTTCACTAGATTAGGCCAAAGTTCCTGTAGGCTCAAGATGAAGCCTGCAATTCAAGAAAAGGTTATTCCGAAGAGAGTAACCAACCCTGCTCCTGAAGTCGTCAAGGCGGCTTCTCCTGCCAAAGGGTCGGTCTTTGCAAGACTGACTGTTCCGGCTCCCGCTCCTGCTCAAAAGTCTGTATTTGACAGGCTAGACACTGCTGCTAGACGGACCTCGGTCTTCAAGAGGCTGGTACCAGCAATGCCTCACCTGAACAGGGGGCAAGACAAAGCCATCCCCATCACCGAACCAACACCATCGGCTCGACACGCTCGACGTCGCCATTGGCGCCGAGTGAGAAAGGCTGGGGGAACCTCCCCTCTGGGCTAACTCCACCAGCCCCAACGGTAGAAGTCAATGCTGCTGTTCCAACCGGGAACGGCTTTGAATTGCTGAATAAGGTGCGCAGGAACTCTCCTACCGCCGTACTGAAAAGATCTCCTCCGCCGGTAGAGAATGTTACAGAAATAAAGCCGGATCAGCCCCCTCAACGGCTGTCCTTAAAAGTTTACAAAGTCTGGCGACGGGTCCAGGAGTCGGTGATTGATCAAGACTATCCACGTCGACAGAAGAAGCTGAAAGTCCAGCAGGAAGAGAACCGTCCTGGCAAGCCACAAAGGACGACCATCACCTGGGTGCCCGCTGCGACGGCCCCCTCAATATCAACTGCTCAAAGGAGAAAGAGGCCAGAGAAAGCCCCTATGACTATGGCAGATCACAAAGACGCTGAGTACAAATGCCCCAAGTCTGGGGGCATAGCGGTACATACTGTTTATATGGCATCCGGGAAAGAGGATAGCCGCGCTTCTACGGGCCACGGACCGCTCACCCGATCCATCACAAGAGCTCAGGAACAACAGCAGCAGAAGCTTCAGGAGATGCTGACTGCAATGGCCGCTCTCACCGGGCCAAAAGAAAGCCCGGAGGCATCATCAGAACAACGTCACGAACAAGAAACTGATACTGACTTCTTACGCAGGGTCCTCGAAAAGAAGGACAGAGAAGCAGCAGAACAAGCTGCCAACATAAAACAAATGGCTCTTCTCTTCCAAGATATGGTAGGAATGATGTTACAGCCGGATCCTCCAGCTGAAGACCCTCCGATCATTATTGAAGACGATAGAGGGGAGACATCTAATCCTCCTCCAGCTCACTCAGCAGCCAAGGAGGAAACTATCTCCAAGGCCGCGCTGGATGGCTATATAGCTCAGCAAATACGAGCTCACCAAGCGAATGAAGCGGCCGGCCAAGTCGTCAAAACTGGGCGACCGTATCCAAGATGGTATGACCAAATAAAATACCCGCCGGGATACACAATCCCCAAATTCCATGTGTACAAGGGGACAGGCAATCCTCACCAGCACATCGCCCAGTTCAGAGCTTTTTGCGGCAACACCGGGGGTGATGATAAACTTTTGATCCGTCAATTCGTCGGCAGCTTATCGGAGACAGCCTTCGAATGGTACTCCGAACTTTTAAACGACTCCGTCAAGACTTTTGCGGAAATGGAGCTGTTCTTCACCCAGCGATTCGCAAGTGCTGGTGAACGCACCCTGATAACGGCATTGATTAATTCCAGGGTGAAGCCAGACGAGACGTGGGTCCAATACGCCATACGATGGCGGAATCTGTAGTCGAAGTGTGAACAACGCATCGAAGAAGCACCGGCGGTGGGTATGTTCGTGGGCACTCTGGACCCTCATGCGACTATCTCCCAGTTCATGATGTTCTTCAAACCGACTACTTTCCAGGCCCTGATCGACAAACTGGCCCAAATGGACCAGATGGGTCATAGACCGTCTCCTCCAAAACCGGACTTTCGAAATGAGAAAGGAAAGGGGAAAGCGATCGTCGTGGCCAATGCTCAACAGCAGCCTGGTGGCTCGAGACCAGTTGATCGCCAAAATAACAGAACTCAATCTCTCGAAGATAAAATGAGTCGCCCTTACTCGTTCCCTTGAGACAAGACAAAGAGGTTATTCAAGCTTGCACTCCGCAACAGGCTCATTATGCTCCCAGAGCCAAGACGCCCAGCGCAACCAGGCGACATTAGCAATCCTAACTATTGCCCTTATCACCGAATGTTGGGCCATCCGATCGAGGATTGTTACATCTTCAAAAGCTGGATAGAAGATCAGTACCAGCAGGGAAAATTCGTATTATCTGAGAACTGGAAGGTGAACCCGCCTCGGTCACACACTCCCAAGAAAACAGATACACCGAGGGCATCATGCTCTTTTGTAGAGGAACCTCCATGGGTGGTCGCTCTTTCAGCCAAGATAAAAAGAATACTGAAGGATCTCCATACATGTTCGGCAATCAAGTGGAAGAATTCACTGGAGCCTGAGATCATCGAAGGGATGCTGAAGCCGCGCCCAACTCCAAAGATCGGTGGTGATAGCCAAAACACACACACCTAGCTGTCGAAATCTTCAAAAAAGAAGAAGAAATCAAAGAAGCCCGTGAAGCCTGGTGACAAGCGCACGGACCTGCAAAAGCAGATTGATGCGCTGGAAGAGTATAATCAGAAGGCGCGGACTCCAATCACACTCCAAGAGTTTCTCAGCCACGTCCTTGAGGACGAAGATGATGGGGAAGACTCGTCGGATGAATCTGAAGGTTATGTGGCAAGTTTCCATGTGATCTCTCACTCGTCGATAGACGGTGAGGAAGCTCCTCATATAGAGAAACTGGGGGCAGGGCCTGAGCCAGAACTTCTGGGGCCGTCAGATGAAATGATCGATGCATTCCTAAACGAAGCTCTTCTGAAAAGCAAAGCTGATCGGGAGCGTGAGATGGCCATATTTGAAAAGACCAAACGCCTGCGACTGAACGAAAGAGTCGAGACACTCCCGCCGGAACAAAGTTCATCCGCCGCAAACAAAAGAAGGTTCAAGACAAGGAAAAGGTTCGCCAAAACCATATCAATGGGAATGAAGCTGCCACCCTCCGAAGGAAACGCCCCTGGTGAAGCAGAAACACATCCTAGCTAATGCTTATATCATCGAAAAATTCCGCACCCTACCGAAGAGTGAGACGCTTTTAAAAGATGGTGGCAGGGATATATTGCTCACCGACAACATTTTAAGCGAATGAAACGCAAAACTCGTCGGGAGCAAAGAAATACGCCCGGGGAGTATAAAAGAACCACCGGCGACTGTCGCATGGTCAACGGTGGGAGATCGTAAATTCTCACCTTCGGGAGAGACTCTGACGAGGAAATGGCTCTTGGCCCTCTCTTTAAAGAATCCACCTTGGGGAAAGAGGAAGAACCGAAGGCCTGTGAAAATATTCAGCTGCGCAACCGTACGCTGCCCAAAAAGAATCTTAGGCCCTCGAACAGTAGGTCAAATAGAAAAGATAAGGGCAAAGAAAAGGTCCCTGAGAATATCATCCTTGATGACCATGCCTTCAAAGAACTGACAGCCAAGTACCCGTCAAAGAAAAGTAAGGTGGACTACAACGTTCTCGCACACTTGAGAAAGCTACCTTCGCAGTTAAGCATTCTCGACGCCCTTCTGTTATCCAAAGAGGGGAGAGATCCTTTAATCAAGGCACTGCAAGAGCCCGAGCAATTCCAAGCTTTTCTCCCTGAAGAAAAGAGGAAAGACGAGCTGGAAGAAGTGCACACAGCCGATATCACCTTCGGCGATGAAGATCTCCTCCTTGGGACATGCGAGCACAACCTTCCCCTATATGTCTCCGGATACTGTCATAATATCAAGATAGGCAAAATTCTGGTCGACAATGGGTCCTCCGTCAATCTCCTCAACGTGAGAGTGTTAAAGGAAATTTGCATGAGCGTTCAACACCTCGCTTGCGATAAAATCACCATCTCCGGGTTCGACTCTCAGTCATCACGGACGCTTGGGTCCGTGATACTGACGTTACGCTTTGGGCTGCTCGTCACTGATATCAAGTTCCACATCATTGACGCCAGGACATGCTACAATGCTTTGCTCGGCTGGCCCTGGTTACATGAGTACAACATCATCCCCTCTACACAACATCAACGTATGAAATATTTCAAGGATGGTCTCGAGTATACTGTAACAGGAGAACTAAACCCATTCTCCATGAACGAAGTCCGCAAGTACGAAGATGCAAAATACTTCTTACCAGACTTTGAGGACATGGAAAGATGTCAAAAACCGAAGAACAAAACTATCACTACTATTCCAGTCTTCGGGAGCGATACCGAGGAGGAAGAAGAGATAGTTTACTCAGGTCCGCCCCAGTGCAACAAGCCAGGACCATCCACTCCTATGTTGATCTTCGGCAGCGACTCGGAAGATGAGATCAACGCCGTATTCTCTGCTCGGCCATCCATACAAACCTTCGCTAATAAAGAGCGAAGTTTGCAAGTTGCCATGGTTCCTCCGAAGCATCATAAAGAACTAGACGCGCTTGATACCTACAGTGTGGAAGAACTGCAGACATTCTATGTCCCTCCCACGTGAAAAAGTGAAAAGGCGATCCTATTCTACCGATCCGGGGAAACCAAAGTGGAGAAAGAAATCTGGCATGGTGCGGAATCTACACTTGACAAGCTCCAGCCCATCCGTTTGCCCAAGTATTACACAGACGGACTAAAGAGAATCTTGAGACGCCAAGGTGTACCCCTTAAGCAAACTGCGCGACAAGCATGGTTCTATAACAGGATTTGGAACGTTCCCGGAACTCAACGAAAGTTGCCCAATGGGAGAATAGAAACGACCGGGCTTGGGTACGTTCAATCCAAGAAACGGGAGCTACTCCGCGACTGCTACGTCATACATGACTTTGATGAAGAAGGAGATACTCTGTGGGAAGATGCTAACCCTAAACCAGAAAGAGCTCCCGCCGTGAAAATGCCAAGTCCGTCGTTCGAAGAACAGATGAACAAGCTTATAAGGGAAGCAGGTCAAAAGGTTCGAGACGACCATAATCGCGAAATGGCCATCTACGAGAAAGCCAGGACGCAACGCCTCCTTCAGTAGGCTGTGAAAAATGAAAATGCTCCTCCTTATCAACCCGTTGTACAAAAGGCCCGACGCAGAGGCAGAAATAAATCAAAGAACGGGAAAGGAGTTCAACAGCGACAAAGAGGGTCCAAGAATCCACGCGATCAGGAATCGAGCAGTCTGGATTCGTCTTTTATGAAAAAGATGAGTCGAGCATATTCTTTTCCCCAAGAAAAGACGAGGAAGATATTCGATCTTGTCATAAAACATCAAATGATTACCCTCCCGGAGTCCAAGCACCCCGAGCAAGCAGGCGAAGTCTCTCACCCGGACTATTGATCCTATCACAGGGTAATAGGACATCCTATTGAAGACTGCTTCACCTTCAAGAACTGGGTCGAAGATCAATATCAGCAAGGTAGGTTGGCTCTATCCAGCAGCTGGAAGGTAACCCCGCCGCAGAAGCATGAACCCAAATCCACGAGGGTAGAACCAGATCCACATCGGTCTTGGAAGCGAACTCGTACCTGTCACGTGATAATGTTATCAAAAGAAGAACCTGAGAATATGGACAAACTCCCCTGGTGCTTCGAAAACCATGATGACGAGGTAATCTCAGAATTTCCACCGGCGCCAAAGGAGCTGGAAGATGGAATACATACTACTGCAGATAACCTTAAGAAAATTGATTTGGGGACGGCAAGTGACCCGCGGCCGACGTTCAACAGTGAGCTGTTGTCTGAAGAAAGGGTGGCTACGCTAAAAGACATGCTAATGCAGCATAAAGATTTCTTCGCATGGAACTATTCCGAGATGCCAGGACTAGATCCAGAGATTGCTGTACATAAATTGATAATATCCCCGGACGTCAAGCCGATCAAACAAGCGCCGAGAAGAATGCGACTCGAGCTTGATATGAGCATCAACGCCGAAGTCAAGAAGCTAATCGACTCCGGCTTTATCCAAGAGGTTCAATATCCTGACTGGATCGCTAACATTGTCCCAGTGATGAAGAAAAATAGGACGGTGCGCATCTGCGTAGACTTTCGGGATCTCAATAAAGCCTGCCCGAAGGACGACTTCCCAGTACCGGTCACCGAGCTGATGATAGACAATACGTCCACTCATGAAGTTTTCTCCTTCATGGACGGCTCTTCAGGATACAATCAGATAAAGATGCATCCTGAGGACCAGAAACATACCGCTTTCCGGACCCCTTTGGGCATATTCTGCTACAAGGTGTTGCCCTTCGGCCTAAAGAATGCCGGCGCCACCTATCAGAGGGCCATGACGAAGATTTTCGATGACCTCATACATGAAGTCGTCAAATGCTATATCGACGACCTCGTGGTTAAGAGCAAATCATACGAGGAACATTTAGAGCATCTGAAGACCGTATTTCAATGCCTTCGGAAATACAACTTGAAGATGAACCCTCTCAAATGCGCGTTCGGAGTCTCCTCGGGCAAATTCCTGGGATTCATCGTCCGACACCGAGGCATCGAAATAGACCCGTCGAAGATCAAGGCGATTATGGAAATGCCTCCGCTAAAGACTCTCAAGCAATTGCGGTCTCTTCAAGGAAAGCTCGCGTACATCCGGCGATTTATAGCCAATCTCTCAGGAAAATGTCGTCCTTACAGTCACCTGATGAAGAAGGGAACCCCGTTCATCTGGGATCATAAATGCCAAGGCGCACTGGACGAAATCAAACAGTACCTGCAGAATCCTCCAGTGCTAGCCGCTCCGGTCAAAGGAAAGCCTCTTATTCTGTATACAACTGCCCTTGAAGGTTCCTTAGGCGCGTTGTGGGCATAAGAGAACGACCAAGGGAATGAAAGAGCTCTCTACTATCTGAGTCGAGTTCTACTGGGGGCAGAAAGCAATTACTCCCCCATCGAAAAATACTGCCTGGCGTTGATCTTCGCGATAACGAAGCTCAGACACTATGCGTTGGCACATGAGGTCCATCTCATATCGAAGGTGGATCCTCTCAAATATTTAATGTCAAAGGCTATATTAACGGGACGACTCGCTAAATGTGCCATGCTCTTGATGGAGTTCTCGATAACTTGTCTACCTCTTAAGGCAGTGAAAGGCCAGGCCATCGCCGACTTCCTCGCTGAGCATCCGATACCTGCCGATTCTCCTTTGAACTGTGAACTGCCAGACGAACATGCGTTTGATACGATCGACGGTGGTGATACCCGATGGGAACTTTATTTTGATGGAGCGTCTTCCATGAAGAAGCGCAAACAAAGCACCCCTATAATCAAATCAGGGGTAGGCATCATCTTCATAACTCCACAAGGAGGGATAATGCGCTTCACCTTCTCCTTAACAGAGCCGAGGACGAATAACGAAGCAGAATACGAAGCTTTGATAGCAGGCCTTGAGATCGCTATCGACATGGGAATTGAAAATCTCCTCATATACGGAGATTCCCAACTGGTTGTTAGTCGAATAAACGGCGACTACCAAACGTGTAAGCCAGAGTTGGTGAAGTACGGCGAGAGGGTGCAGCAACTGTTGACCTAAATTCCTTCCTACACCTTGGAAAGCATACCGCGTGTGGAAAATAGCAAAGTGGATGCATTAGCCAAGCTCGTTAAAGAACTGACTGATGAAAACCTCGATGATGTGAGGATCGTTGTGCAAAGCCGTCGGGTTCTCGCACCGGCAGAAATATCTCCGGAGTCATCCGAAGAAAAGGGAGCGACCGAGCAAACGACTCTATAAATAAAAGACCTGGAAAAGGCTATGGATTAGAGAGAAGTCTTTATAGACTACTTCAAATCCCGTCGAACACCTGAAGATGCGTCCTCAAGACATCAGCTTATAAAACGAGCTCTGTCTTTTGCTTTCGTCAATGACACTCTGTATAAGAGATCATTTGATTCTCTATGGCTAAGATGCCTGGGAACCGAAGAGGCAAGAAGAGTCGTCCAAGAAACTCACGACGGACTCTGCGGTTCTCAACAAACCGGGCCGAAGATGAAGCTGAAGATCAAAAGGATGAGCTACTATTGGCCCACGATGATTCAAGACTGCCTCGAGTATGCGAAGCAATGCCACTCGTGCCAGATTCACGGAGACTTTATCCATCAACATCCAAATCCACTACAAACAACGGTGGCTAGCTGGCTATTTGAAATGTGGGGGACTGACATAATTGGCCCTATCGAACCAGCATCGTCCAGAGGACATCGATTCATTTTGGCGACAACTGATTACTTCTCCAAATGGGCAGAAGCAGTACCGCTGAGGGAAGTAAAAATGGAGAATATCCTCCATTTCTTCAAGACGCACGTCATTTATCGGTTTGGAACTCCGCGACGGATCATTTCCGATAACGGGCCAGCCTATAGAAGCCACAATATCAGCCGCTTTGCACAACAGCATAACATAGACTGGAGATACTCCTCAGTCTATAATCCCCGAGCTAACGGTCTAGCTGACGCTTTTAACAAGACCTTAACGAAGATCGTGAAAAGACAGTGTCTCGAAATAAGAAGGACTGGCATGAGAGACTGCACGAAGCTCTCTGGGCGTATCGAACTACGTTCAAAACGGCCACGAAAACAACGCCGTATGCATTGGTATTCGGTACGGAGGCGGTACTCCCCCTCGAGATAGAGCTACCCTCTCTATGAGTAGCAGTTCATTACGAGCTAACAGACGAAGAGAATGCTCACCTTCGGCTTGAGGAGCTCGATGTCCTTGATGAAACCCGGCTCATAGCGCAACAAAATCTGGAGGCTTATAAAGCGAAGATGACGTGCTCATACGAAAGATTGACTAGGCCGAGGACATTCCGCCAAGGCGAACTCGTGCTAGTGGTCAAAAGACCTATGATCCCTAATCGCGCCAAGCGGGGGAAATTCGAGCCGAACTATGAAGGCCCGTATATCATAGACAAAGTCTACCAGGGTGGAGCCTATTTACTCATGGATATGCATGGCGAAAGGCCCTTCAGACCAATAAATGGCCGCTTCCTAAAAAAGTACTACGCCTGACGAGTCACGGCCTAGGTCAATGATAGATGACGATGACTATGTCCGCTCGCTATCTTCCTAAGCCCAAACTCTATAAGTAGTAGCCGGCTAACGGGCCGAAACGTCTTTAAACTAACAGCGGACCGAAACATCCTTAAACTAACAGCGGACCGAAACGTCCTTAAACTAACAGCGGACTGGAACGTCCTTAAACTAACGATGGACCACTATGTCCTAAAACTAGCCGTTGACCAAGACGTCGATAAACTACTGTGGGTTACAGCATCCCGAAGCTGATAAAAAAAGGAATAAAAAAAAGAAAACGGTATGTCCACAAGCAAAATGGGCACGGATGAAAACCCGGAAGGGCTCCGTGAGTAAAAACAGTAGGGCTGCCGGCGAGTTTTGTGAAAACCTGAAAGGGCACAACCTCGTAAAAAAAAGAGAGAAGAAGAAAGAAAACGGTATGTCCACAAGCAAAATGGGCACGGATGAAAACCCGAAAGGGCTCCGTGAGTAAAAACAGCAGGGCTGCCGACGAGTTTTGTGAAAACCCGAAAAGGCGCAGCCTCGTAAAAAAAAGAGAAAAAGAAAGAAAACGGTATGTCCATAAGCAAAAAGGGCACGGATGAAAACCCGAAAGGGCTCCGTGAGTAAAAACAGCAGGGCTACCGGCGAGTTTTATGAAAACCCGAAAGGGCGCAATCTCGTTAAAAGACACTTGCAAGGTCCTCTCGACTTCGTAAGGAGAAACCACCTGCGTGAGATCCTTATGACTCACAAGGGAGCAACACACTTAGGGATCCCCACGGTTCCTAAGGATCTCACGCAGGTGGTTTCTCCTTACGAAGTCGAGAGGACCTTGTAAGAGCTCCCTTGTGTTGTATAAATACTACTCCATCATCCTCATCTAATCTAGCCAATTAGATTAGGGTGTTCATCTCATTAGAGTGAGAGAGCTTGAGTTATAGCAACTTCGACGTAGATCATCGGAGAAAAGGAACACTACAAGCTAGTATGGATCGTTCGAGTCGTGGAGCTCTTACAAGGATCCACCACTGTAGGGTTCCTAGGCACTCTTACAAGGGTTCATAAGGCATCAACCATGCCCGAATAAAAATTTAGACGTGCCGAACAACCCAAAGCCGGGATCTTTGCTAGATTATTAGGGTTTAACATGCAAGTAAACATCTTTACAACTAAGTGTGAGGGATTACAACCTTTGTAGTCCGCTCCTTCGCTTTATAAGCTCCGAGTAGAAGTCCCTTCGCCGTGATCCATGATCTCCCGGACTCAAGAAAGGCTCCACGACTTGAACGATCCATGCTAGCTTGTAGTGTTCCTTTTCTCCGATGATCTACGTCGAAGTTGCTATAACTCAAGCTCTCTCACTCTAATGAGGTGAACACCCTAATCTAATTGGCTAGATTAGATGAGGATGATGGAGTAGTATTTATGCTTTCTTTTTATATCAAATTCTCACATGAAAACATCACAAAAGGAAAACCTAGTAAGCTTTCTCAAAGCTCAAGGTTGAAGATGAAGATCAAAAATGAGTTAATACTTTTGTGATGAATAATGAAATGAATATATGAATAATAATGCAACCATGGTCAAGGATGACAAGGATAACCCTTGTAGAGAATTAACTAAGGCTAGGGTTTGGTTGGGTTAAAACAATGAGTCATAAGAAAATATCAACCATAATATCTTCTTCATGACAAAAGAAAATGTTCTAGAAGGTGCAAGAAAGAACTAACCCTAATCAAACCCTAACCTTGTTTAATCTCCACTAAACATGTTCCATTATTAATCATATCATGTTACAATAATATATATCACATATATATTATATATTTGTAACAAAAGAAAATAATACAATTAATATATATCGCATATATATCAATGTATTACCCGGTGAGAAAATGAAATAATAAAGTGAGCCAATATTAAATAATGTAATGCAATATATCATATATATTATTATACATTAAATTATCGAATCAACACTTGATCCGACAATCCGGCTATATCGAATATAACCGACTAATATATCATGTACCGATTCATCAAATCAACACTTGATCCGATAACCCGGTTCATATCTAAATATCGCGAGAATATAATACGGTATCTCATATCGCATTATCCTCGGTCCTGCACATATCACATATGTGCCCCTACTCCGTTTTGCCTGAGTCAAGAAACCTTTGTGTAGGACTCTAAAGAATCGTCAATACGCCGGTAGCAGGTGATGATCATATCAAAACACCTACAAGCTGCAAGCGGTCAGCTAAACGTAACAGCCACCCAGGTATTGAGCGATCAGAAGATCAACAAGCTAGTTTGTACGTTCTCCTGTGAATCCAATCAGTAACACTCCCGTACAGTCCGGTCTCTTCGTCTGATATGTTGCATATCTACTCTAGGGGTGGTATACGTTAGACCCCAATAACCGATAAGTCGTGTCGATGTGAGGCTCATAACGGGTCGAGAAACTACTGGTAACACTTACCAGTAAATCTCTATATCAGCCCTGGCCAGGGACTTCCAGTTATAGCCAATCGAACACAGCACAACATCAACTCCCTATTCCGGGAGAGTCGAATCCCCTCCTATCGCTCATTACCTCCATGTGATTCGGGACTGCACCCAAAAGCCACCATTTTGCATGCCCTCTTGGATGTGGTAAGGTGGAAATCGAAGCACAGTGGGAATCACACAAGACTCTATGACGATCTCGGGTCTACAGACTACCCTGTACCAGTGTCACCGGAGAACTACCATCTGACGTGTGGTATATCACCATCTGGGAGTTCTCGGCGAGTCCGTCCAGTGTACCCAGTCTCCACTGAGCACCCGTACACCATCCTTGATGTCAAACACCGATGGATATGGGATCATCTATCGCCCATCATATGGGTCAAGATGCGTATACGCTAGTCTACTCTGGTGTATCGATGCCCTGTCTCGATATACCCTCGACTAGGAACAGTTATATGATGTACTCATCGACTACCGTGGCCCCACTAGTATGATCTCATCATAGTCCCAGTAGTCGAGTACAGATCCTAAGGGCTTTATCAACATGTGAGAGTAAGACAGTAAACCAATACAAGTCAACATGTTAAGATAAAGTGAAACCAAATAGCATACTATCATGATGAGCAAGAAATTCCTCTCTCTATATATCCAAGCATCCATTATAATATACATCATATGTACAACAATGGCCTCTAGGGCATATACATAACTAACAATCTCCCACTTGCACTAAGGCCAGCTGCTGTAGTATCTCATACCTAGCATCCCGAATAATCTCTCAAACTGTATCTGGGGAATGGCCTTCGTGAATGGATCCGCAGTGTTTTCCTTTGTATCTACTCTCCTGACCTCGATCTCCCGGCGATCAACTATCTCCCTGATGAGGTGATACCGCCTCAGAATATGTCTGGACTTCTGATGGGACCTGGGTTCCTTGGCCAAAGCCACAGCTCCATTGTTATCGCAATACAGAGGTATTGGATGTTCAATGGATGGAACCACACCAAGTTCACTAATGAACTTCTTTATCCAGACAGCCTCTTTGGCAGGATCGTTGGCGGCGATGTATTCAGCTTCCATCGTCGAGTCTGCAACGGTATCCTGTTTGAAACTCTTCCAACATACCGCCCCTCCATTGAGGGTAAAGACAAATCCCGAGTGCGACTTAGAGTCGTCCTTATCACTTTGGAAGCTGGAATCGGTAAAGGACTCCACCTGGAGTTCTCCGTTACCATACACCAAGAACATCTCCTTAGTCCTTCGTAAGTACTTGAGAATGTTCTTCACAGCTGTCCAGTGACTCTCTCCAGGATCTGCTTGATACCGACTCACTACACTTAGTGAGTATGTTACATCGGGTCTAGTACATAGCATCGCATACATGATAGAGCCTACTGCCGAAGCATAGGGTATCCCTTGCATGCGAGCTCTCTCCAAATCAGTCTTGGGAGACATCTCTTTGGAGATAGTGAGTCCAGAGATCGTGGGTTGGTTTCTACGCTTGAATTCTTCCATACTAAACCTCTTTAGTATGGTGTCAATGTACCTGGATTGGGACAATCCCGGTATCCTTTTAGATCTATCTCTATAGATCATAATTCCCAACATACAGGAGGCATCACCTAGATCTTTCATTGAGAATCTTTGTGATATGAAGAGCTTGACTGATTGCAGCATAGGAACATCATTTCCTATCAAGAGTATGTCATCCACGTACAATACGAGGAGTACAACCTTACTCTCTGCAACCTTCTTATAAATACAAGGTTCATCTACATTTTTGATGAAGTCAAACTCTTTGACTACAACATCAAAGCAGATGTTCCAACTCCACGATGGTTGCTTTAACCCATAGATGGATTTAAGCAGTTTGCACACCTTTCCGCTGCTCCCACTATCTAGGAAGCCCTCTGGCTGAGTCATGTACACGCACTCTTCTAAATCACCGTTTAGAAAGGCGGTCTTAACATCCATTTGCCAGATTTCGTAGTCATGGCATGCAACAATGGCAAGTAAGATCCGGATGGACTTAAGCATAGCCACTGGAGAAAAAGTTTCGTCATAATCCACACCTGGTCGTTGACGAAAACCCTTTGCAACAAGTCTAGCTTTGAAAGTCTCAACTTTTCCATCTACACCAATTTTCTTTTTAAAGATCCACTTGCTCCCAATAGGTTTTACTCCTTCAGGAGCATTTTCCAAAGTCCATACTTTGTTGGTGTACATGGAATCCATCTCAGATCGCATTGCATCCAGCCATTTCACAGAGTCACCACTCGTGATGGCCTGCTCAAAACCAGTCGGGTCATCATCTTCCATGATGCAATCCTCACTTCCACCATCAATGAGAAAACCGTAGTATCTCTCAGGTGGATGAGAAACCCTGCTAGATCGGCGGAGAGGCTGGGGTTCGTCGGGTACTACTGAATCCTCTGGCTCCAATAAATTATCAGTTGTAGTTTGTGGTGCTGGAACCTCTTCCAGCTCTACCTTTTCGCCACTAATTTCTTTTGCAAGAAATTCCTTTTCTAAAAAGGTGGTATGTTGAGCAACAAACACCTTTTGTTGTTCACTGTGGTAGAATAGATATCCATACGAACTGCTTGGATATCCTACAAACTTACAAAGAACTGATCGTGCCTCGAGCTTGTCCGAATTTTGCTTTTTAACATAGGACAGACGACCCCATATCTTAACTCTTTTAAGAGATGGTCTCTTCCCATTCCATATTTCATATGGAGTGGTAGGCACAGATTTAGTTGGAACTCTATTCAATAGGTATATGGCTGTCTTCAGCGCATACCCCCAGAAGGAAATAGGTAACTCAGATGTGCTCATCATAGAGCGTACCATATCTAATAGGGTGCGATTCCTCCGCTCCGATACACCGTTGTGCTGTGGTGTATAAGGAGGAGTAAGCTGAGAGAGAATCTCATTCTCTTTTAGATAATCTAGTAACTCATTGCTTAAGTATTCACCTCCTCGATCAGATCGAAGAATCTTAATGCTTTTGCCCGTTTGGTTCTCTACTTCGTGCTTATATTCTCTGAATTTCTCAAAGGCTTCAGACTTGTGTTTCATCAGGAACATATATCCGAATCTTGAGAGATCGTCAGTGAATGTAATAAAGTAGGAAGAACTATTCCTAGCATGTGTAGACATGAGACCGCATACATCACTATGTACCAGCCCTAAGAGTGCGGTAACTCTTTCTCCGTGTCTACTAAACGGAGCTTTAGTCATTTTGCCTTTGAGACATGAATGGCAAGTTTCATAAGATGATAATTCGAACGGGTTCAAATATCCATCCTTATGTAACTTAGCTAGTTGTGTCGCATTGATATGACCAAGTCTACAATACCACAAGTATGATTCGTTCATTTCTGAACTTTTCCTCTTGTGTGTGTTTTGTATATTAAGGACTGTATTTTGATTGAGAATGAATATGCCATTATGTAACGAGCCTGATCCAATCAACTTTTGATCTAGGAATATGTTTGTTCACAACAGAATACTGCATTTTATACCGCCCATTCTTACGCTCGTGTGTTTATAGGTAGGTGCTTTTGATCTGTATTTGTTACATATTTACAGAGTACAGGTTTTCAGTCCAAATATTGCAAATCATGACAAAATCTCCACAGTTACACCAAATACAGAACATCTGTTGACAACAGATAAAAGCCGGGTTCCGGTCATCCATATCCGTCCGGTGCTGCGTACCGGTTCCAGGGACAAGACATATGACAGCAGTCATTCGTGTCTCGGACAAGCACGGAGCACGAGAGGGGCTGCATAAGAATCAATGGGTGCGCGGAGCTCAAGAGAGATAAAGTCAAAAGTGAAGAAAAGATAACAATCTTGGACTATGAATTCTGCTGATATTCTGGAAGAAATTATCAGAAAATACATGTACCAGACAAGAGGGGACAGGAGACCAGGAAAACACTCAGAAGCCCACACCCTAAACCCACAGTAGGGGCGCGGATCCGCGGCCATAGGGGGCTATAGGCGGCGGATCCGCGGCCGTACAGTGGCCTTGTTCTGTCGTTTTTCAGGGGCTTTTTGGTAATCTTATTTTGGGTCTGGTGGTTGCCCTAGAACTCCATTCTCCTGCCTATAAATACAGCAGTTTTGAGCTTAACCAAGGGAGCTTTTCTTTAGTCTCTTTTTTGTGTAATTTTGTTCTTCTTCTTCCTCTTCTTCATTCTTTCTCCATTAAAATTGTAGTGAGAGCTTTTTGAGTGGAAGATTAATGAAGATGAGGGTTTTTTATCTTTCTTGTTAGTTTGCTCCCCCTTGAGATTCTTGCTTTCTCTTGCTCATTCAACCTCTTCATTGAGCTTGAATGGGTAAGGGTTAGTTATTGATCTCAAGGGTCGTATTTTCTCACGGGACTAGTTCTTCACTTCACATGCGTTCTCTACCTTTCCCTTGATCTTGCAACCTCTTCATTGAGCTTGCAAATTTAAGGGTTGGCTATTGAGCACATGCTTGGCTTGGGTTCTACTTCCGTGTTCTTTTTATTTGCTTATTTATTACTTGCATTTTTCATTCTTGCTTTTATTACTTGCAATTTTATTCATGCACTTTAATACTTGTATCTTTTCTTTTCTTTGTTCTTTTCTTTTTGTTTTCTTTTTGTCCTCTCTTTTTGGTTTTCTTTTGTGAATGTATGTAATTATTGTTGTTAAGATAAAATACGGTATTCTAAGTTAACATTTCTTTGCCAATTCCTTTTCCCGTTATTTTCCATTTGAACTTCGCCCAAACCATACGCAAGCGCTCCGTTAGGCACCGTACCCTGACAAGGTAACGGTGATTTCCTAACCGCGACCGGTTGCGTTCGGTTTGGCCGGAGGCGAAAGCAAGAGACAAGAACGGAAGGACAAGGGTAAATAAGCCGGATTCCACGAATACCGCGCTTAAATCCCCTAATCCACGTTGTTGCCAATTGCTTAGCTTCAATTGGTCAAGACTCGGCTCAAAGGTTTTGAGTACAGATTTCTTAGCTTACAATCTCGTATCTTTCTTAACAAACTTCATACTTGCAGATAAACACATAGGTTAGATCAAACAAACATACAGATTCTTTATTGACTCGTCTAAGACAAGAAGGTAAGATACCACCATCTCCCTGTGGACCGACCCGTGCTCACCGGCTAGCTGCATAGCGACACCGTCCTGATCGCGGTTACACTTAAATTCTTTGAACATCCGACACGCCCTCGGCGTGCGATCAAATGGCGCCGTTGCCGGGGAGACGGTAGCGTATTTTCTTTCTTGTTATTCGGGTTAATATTCTTTTTGTATATATATAAAAAAAATATTCTTTTTGTCTTTTTTGATCATTTTTGTGGGCAAGTGTGCAGCTTTTTGCGTATTTGCAAACTGCGATAGTGGGGAAGCAAAGTGTACATTCAACGTTAAGGTGATTACGAAGTACAGTGCCAAAGATCCGGGTAGTTTGACCCGCGCAAGCGAACCTTTCAAGCTTACCGGATTTGATTCAACGGGGGTTTCCTAACCCAAAACTTAAACGGTACGTACTTTACTAACACCTTCTTCTCAAATCCGACGCTTCCAATATACTATTCTTTGCAGGATTCTTTGCAAGTTCGCTAGCAAACGCTAAAACTTGACTAACCCGTATTTGTTACAGCGCCGCGCTTAAACTAAAAAAACGATTGTTTTGATTCTTTATAAGAATTTTTTGAATTGCGCATTGCATCAATTAATACGGACTTAAGGGCAAGCGAACCCCACAACATACGGTAAAGGATTTCATCACCTTTTCCGTGGCCCACAAATCACGAACTTGCGCATAACGATAACCCGCACAAATTTTAAAAGAAACTAGACTTTAAGCCTTAAGGACTTCGCGCTCACTAGGAGAAGTTAACTGTATTTAGAAGCTTGCTTAACGGTATATTGTTTATGGGGTGTCTAGGAAAGTGTTAACGGCGAAACCGCCAAAAGAGAAAGGGTTATTTAATTAAGGAACTTCGCGAAAGCGTTGGAAAACCTCCCCTTATCTCTGCACTTACCTGGCCTCGTGATCAGTGTATCTTGAGCCTGTTTCTCGACACAGTTTTACTTCGACAATCAAGTTCTCGAGCAGGTCTAGTTGACCTAGGTGAACCCTAGAACGATTAGGTGTGTGGTATTTTTGTGTCGTGATTTTTGTCCATATTCTTTTTTGTGTATACTTCATTCTTTTGCTAACAACTAACTAAAAAAAGAAAAAAAATCACATCCTTTTTCCCCTCCTTTGCTCTGCCTTTCTTTCATTCTCTCTCTTCATATCATGGGTACCCCACCACGCAAAACTCTTGCCGAACTTTGGTACCCACAACCAGACATTATTTCATACGGTTCTTGTTTTGGTCGAACTTCAAACGACCCCTCCATGCCCAAAATTTCTTTGAAAGATCGGATAGACGCGTCTAGGACGAACAACTGGATCCCGCAATCCACTTCGTATCAACCGTTTCAAACATTCACCCCTTCTTGCGTTGATACACCTTTTGAAAATCCAGTTGTAACCCCGAGACCTTTGTCCATCGCTGAACGTATTGAACAATCTCGTAGCCGATCTTTCACTCCTTTCACCACTTCAAATTCTTGGGATCAACAATTTCATTCACCTTCTTATCCAAATGTTGATCCCACTCCTGTCCAGCCATTCACTTCCTACCAATCCTACCCTACTTTTGCACCTTCCCTAGACATTGCTTCAGAACAGCCGCTTGGGAGTTTTCAGTATCCAAATAACTTTGAATCTTTTACTGAAACCCCATCACAATCTATGTCTAGTCTAGAACAATCCTTGGAAGACTTTAGGGTAGCGTCAAGCCAACAGATGATGGATTTGAATGCGTCTATGGCCGCCCTCATGCAACCTAATGACCCGGTAGCTAGTTCTCAACTAGCTCCAACTTTTTCAATGTATGATGAGGCGGCAGGACAGGCTGTGAATTTGAGTGGAGAGAGTGAGATGTACCCCCTTCCGAATCAAACCTACCCGTCTGAAATTGAATCCCACAACTCCTATGTTGAAAGTCTATCTAGTGTTCCAAACGATTCACCAGTTGAAGATAGAATGATTAATGAGTTGTGCGACTTTGTGGTATTTGATTTACCTGATTGTGAAGGGTCCATTCCAAGTGAAACCAATCCCAATCCTTTTGACCTCTACACCTCCATCTTAGAACCAGAATCGATTAATATCCATGCTTTTGATGAGGTGTCTGAGAATATAAATTTTCTCTTGATTGAGGATATTGACGCTGGGAATAATTTGGATGATGAACCCATAGATTTGACTGAGTTTTTCTTTTCAAATCATCAACCCGAGTCATTAAATGTTTTTCCCGAACCCCATATGCGTCTGGACTTTGATGAAATAGGCATGGATGAGATAAATTTTGAGGAGAATATTGAGGATAGTTTTGAGGATGAACCAATTTTGATTGATGAGTCGGATTTTCTAATTCATCCTATTACTTCCACTGACTGTGTACACCCTCCTGAACCTTTAACCGATGCCCCTCCTCAACCACTTCCCTCCACCCTTTCCATCGTTCCGACCTTGCAAGAACCCGTCTCACTTTCATTTACTATGTCTGGTTTACCAAGTTCGGCGTACCCATGGTTTCTCACGAACTTTGAGGGATTTGACCCCATTTCTCGACGGGTAAATATATTAGCACAATCGCTTTTCACACATCGGTCATCACAAATTGTGCTAATCTATTTACTCCATTTGCACCCTCAAGTTCGTATTCCACTTCTTTTTCCCTTCCGCCATTCTTCTTCCTTTCATATACCGAGACCGTATCCCGCTTCTCTTCGCATACGGTCTCGCGTATTGTCCTTCTCTTTTCTCTACGCCTTCTTCCACCAACCTGTACATTATAGCGATAAAATCTTTGAATGGTTGGTGCTCACTTTTGGCCTGTGTAAGGCCTTGTATAGCTTGATACTGTTCTTTCCCCCCTAATCCTGAACTTCATCGCTTAACAGTGGAAACACTGTTTTACTTAAGTTTGGGGGGGACACTTTTTTTTGTATATATTTTTTGTTTTTTTTTCTTCTGTTTTTGTATATAATTTGTTTTTAGGAGGAGCGCCGACTATTTTGACCCTCTTGGTATAGCCTGACAGTGAGGGCACTGTCAAGTTTAAGTTTGGGGGTGTGCTCGGTAAGCTTTCTTCCTTCGCATTCATTTGTATATTTTGCATTTGCATACCCTATTAAAAACCCACAAAAATTGAAAATTTTCTAAAAACATAAAAACTTTTCTGTCAAGTAGCTAGTGGAAAAACTCTGATTCAACATTTCGACGGTTTTTGTTTGAAAAGATAGGAATAACTAAATCTTATGTTTAGATTTTGAAAACCTGAAAGATAACTCTCCTTTGAAGTTAACTATAGCTGATATACGTCTTTACATCACACTACACGTGTCGTGAGTTTTTGGGAATTAGATGACAAGTCTTTTATGTTTAAAAAAAAAAACTTTTAAACAGATAAATGATTTTCTAAGGATCAAATAGGTTTGTTCTGAAATAAGTAATATATCAAGAATAGTTTATGAAGTAAGTGAATATGAAGGAATGTTATTGATGCCTTAATTGGAACTAAGTCTGAAAAATAACCCATCTGAAACTTGATTGGAATGATTACACACCGAACCCACTAAACACGTCTTTTATCCAAAAAATAATTGAACTACCGGTTATATCTCCGTTCGTATTGAATCATCATGTTTTTCACGCCAAACTGTCTTTTGTTTTTGGACCTAGGTAACTTGAGTTATTAAGTCCGCTGGGGTGTTTCTACACCTAAAGCCCTAAAACCAACTGGTTTGGGTGCATTGGTCCAAAGCTCGCTAAGAAGCCTAGAAAGTCCAGATAAAAACAAAGTCAAGCAAGTGTTCTCTCCGAGTTAAAATTCCTAACGGTTCTTTGTGTGAGAATAATCTTGATAAAAGACAGGCTTTTATAAAAAAATTTAACGGAGATATGAAGGTTTTACTCTATGATAAAGACTATTGCACGTTCACAGAGGTGTGTATGAAATGAAAACAAGAAAAAGGTGGAGTGAAGAATAAGACCTAGTTTCCTGTTAGGGAAGATAGAAATTCTGAAGTTGAAACTTTACTGGAAAACGAAACTTGAAAAATGCTTAACTCTTTATAAAACTTATGTGATCCTTTTAAAATTGTTATCTGGGCTTTATTGTGCGACATGAGGACTTTAATCGACCTTTCTGGAACTTAACGGCACTATTTGCACTACACGTAAAGACATATAAAATCTGTAGTTAAATATGAAGCGAGGTGTGAAAACTAAAGGTTCGATAGTCTAGACTTAGGATTATAGAATTGTTATTTTCTGAAACAAAAACTTTAGGGTTTGAATCTTAGTTATTTTACAAAACCAGCTTGACCGGATTTTGTGGGTAGTATCCGCTGAAAACCCTCAGGAGACAACACTCCTCCTACTAGGGACACCTAGAGGTTTAACGGCTTGTTGCACGCGCTCAGTGCAATCGCGTTCCCTGCGAAAGTGCGGTTAGGATTTTATTTTTGTGAATAATTGGTTTTGCTCGGGACGAGCAAAAGTTAAGTTTGGGGGTATTTGTTCACAACAGAATACTGCATTTTATACCGCCCATTCTTACGCTCGTGTGTTTATAGGTAGGTGCTTTTGATCTGTGTTTGTTACATATTTACAGAGTACAGGTTTTCAGTCCAAATATTGCAAATCATGACAAAATCTCCACAGTTACACCAAATACAGAACATCTGTTGACAACAGATAAAAGCCGGGTTCCGGTCATCCATATCCGTCCGGTGCTGCGTACCGGTTCCAGGGACAAGACATATGACAGCAGTCATTCGTGTCTCGGACAAGCACGGAGCACGAGAGGGGCTGCACAAGAATCAATGGGTGCGCGGAGCTCAAGAGAGATAAAGTCAAAAGTGAAGAAAAGATAACAATCTTGGACTATGAATTCTGCTGATATTCTGGAAGAAATTATCAGAAAATACATGTACCAGACAAGAGGGGACATGAGACCAGGAAAACACTCAGAAGCCCACACCCTAAACCCACAGTAGGGGCGCGGATCCGCGGCCATAGGGGGCTATAGGCGGCGGATCCGCGGCCGTACAGTGGCCTTGTTCTGTCGTTTTTCAGGGGCTTTTTGGTAATCTTATTTTGGGTCTGGTGGTTGCCCTAGAACTCCATTCTCCTGCCTATAAATACAGCAGTTTTGAGCTTAACCAAGGGAGCTTTTCTTTAGTATCTTTTTTGTGTAATTTTGTTCTTCTTCTTCCTCTTCTTCATTCTTTCTCCATTAAAATTGTAGTGAGAGCTTTTTGAGTGGAAGATTAATGAAGATGAGGGTTTTTTATCTTTCTTGTTAGTTTGCTCCCCCTTGAGATTCTTGCTTTCTCTTGCTCATTCAACCTCTTCATTGAGCTTGAATGGGTAAGGGTTAGTTATTGATCTCAAGGGTCGTATTTTCTCACGGGACTAGTTCTTCACTTCACATGCGTTCTCTACCCTTCCCTTGATCTTGCAACCTCTTCATTGAGCTTGCAAGTTTAAGGGTTGGCTATTGAGCACATGCTTGGCTTGGGTTCTACTTCCGTGTTCTTTTTATTTGCTTATTTATTACTTGCATTTTTCATTCTTGCTTTTATTACTTGCAATTTTATTCATGCACTTTAATACTTGTATCTTTTCTTTTCTTTGTTCTTTTCTTTTTGTTTTCTTTTTGTCCTCTCTTTTTGGTTCTCTTTTGTGAATGTATGTAATTATTGTTGTTAAGATAAAATACGGTATTCTAAGTTAACATTTCTTTGCCAATTCCTTTTCCCGTTATTTTCCATTTGAACTTCGCCCAAACCATACGCAAGCGCTCCGTTAGGCACCGTACCCTGACAAGGTAACGGTGATTTCCTAACCGCGACCGGTTGCGTTCGGTTTGGCCGGAGGCGAAAGCAAGAGACAAGAACGGAAGGACAAGGGTAAATAAGCCGGATTCCACGAATACCGCGCTTAAATCCCCTAATCCACGTTGTTGCCAATTGCTTAGCTTCAATTGGTCAAGACTCGGCTCAAAGGTTTTGAGTACAGATTTCTTAGCTTACAATCTCGTATCTTTCTTAACAAACTTCATACTTGCAGATAAACACATAGGTTAGATCAAACAAACATACAGATTCTTTATTGACTCGTCTAAGACAAGAAGGTAAGATACCACCATCTCCCTGTGGACCGACCCGTGCTCACCGGCTAGCTGCATAGCGACACCGTCCTGATCGCGGTTACACTTAAATTCTTTGAACATCCGACACGCCCTCGGCGTGCGATCAATGTTCATAACATTATCCTTTACCACAAAATTATATCCTTCTTTACTTAATAAAGAAACTGATATAATGTTGCACATCATGTTCGGTATATAATATCACTCATTCAGAATCAGTGTATTACGACTTGGTAATACTAGGTGATATTCGCCAACTGCTTTGGCTGCAATACTTGCACCATTCCCTACTTGAACGGAATGATCACCTTTTCCCAGTTCTCTACCTTTACGTAGCCCATGTAACAATTTACATATGCGGGATCCTGATTCGGTATCTAATACCCAGGACGTAGGGTGAACTGAGAAACGGTTCTCAATAACTAGCACACCCGAAGAAGGTGCATCAACATGCATGTTCTTCGTTTGGGCGGTGTGAGAATCCAGATATTCTCATATTCCCTGTTCAATCTTATAACTCTTATAAGCAAGAACGGGACCAACGTTCCCTTGCTCAGTATAATAATCGGGTTCAGTCAATACATCCATTTTATTATCTTGATTAAGTCCTGACATGGTCGCTACCTGGAGAGAGAGAGAAGGAAACACTTTAGCGTATGCTCTTGCAAGATTAGATTGGTTATTATCTTATCTAATCAGGATGTCTCCCACTGTTTTTATTAAATCTTCCTTCAAACCCTAAAAGGTAAGATTAGCTGGGATTAATTACACCCTACAATTTCGTCAATCTTTCAGCCAGATCAGTGTCGGTACTTGAGGGAGGTTCCCCGTACTTTCGCACGGACCTAATTAAAATAAACCTCGTTTTCCCAGAGGCATAACCCTGTTAACACTTTTCTAGACATCTACTTGATCGGCTAATTGTCTTGTGTAAAACTCTCCCAGGAGTAACTCTTACTCGTAGTGGGTATCGGGATCCAACTATCTCATAAGAGGTATACAATCTCATTGCAAATTTCAACACTTGAAATTCCTGATAATGCTTTTGCCCCTAATAGCTTATGACCTTGGCTAAGGTCAACAAATTATAAGTGCTAGCCAAGTTCAACCCGTCATTTCCCGATTGAATTAAACCCACCAGTACGACCCTTGGCTAAGGTCAATAAAGTCGTACGACTACCCTAACTCAATCACATCTCATGTTTTAGCAGATAAATACTAATTAGCTACCGTACACCACGCCTTGGCTAAGGTCAACAAACGCAGCACGAATACTAACTAGTCTCTATTTGAAATGACAGAGGGCTACGCAGGTTTTTCAGAAAACCATGAGCGTAATGAACTTGATATCATCGTAGAATCAAGTGAATTTTGAAAAGGAGTGTTTTTTAGGCTTTTCTAGTTTCGCTAAAGAGGTCACTCCCGGTGAAGGGATCTCGGCTCTTTCCCCATCGAATAAGGTGCAGGATATATCATATATACCGCTGTGCAAAGCAAGAACTATATAAGCTGTCAAAAACTAAACCGCGAGTTTGTAGCATCTGCCAATTTCGCTAAAGAGGTCACTCCCGGTGAAGGGATCTCGGCTCTTTCCTCATCGAATAAGGTGCAGGGTATATCATATATACCGCTATGCAAAGCAAAACTGTAGCTATCCTTTTTATAAAGTTTTGATTCTACAACATCTTTCTAAGTTTCTTTTCTTTTATTAATCTCATTAATAAATCCCATCAGTTTAAGCTTCCTAAGTATCACAGAAGAAACGAAAGCAGTAATATTTATATATCAACATATATATATAGTATAAGCATTCGTCTCAGGCAGTAATATGATCTCATCACAGAACATTGCAGCAGAAGAACATATATGAAATATTGGATATACTAGGATGTCCGTGTTTTTAATACGAGCCGGTATAAAACACGGATTCCACGGTCGCGATGAATAGCCAAACCCACATCCCTAGACCCCTACGAGAGCGGCAAGTAACACTGCCAATTCTAGGGTTAGGAGACCCGGTCTCGACTCCTCGAGATGGCCTCCCACTGGACCCTAGAACCTGGTTACTTGTGCTCCCCTCCTTGGGTCTACCTAATGCGGAAAAGTAAATAATATACACTGGTGACATCAACCTCATCCCGGAAGTGTTAGTTATATGTATGCCCTAGAGGCCATTACTATACATAGGATGTATATTGTAGTGGATGCTTGGACATATATAGGGATGACTTTCTTGCTCGATATGATAATATGCTATCTGGTTGCTCTTTACCTTAACGTGTACATTGATTGTCTCTCTGTCACATGTTGGTAAAGCCCTTATGATGTGTACTTGACTACCTGGACTATGATGCGGATCACACTAGTGGGGACATGGTAGTCCATAAGTACATCCTTCAAAGTCCCTAGTCGTGGGTGTATCGAGACGGGGCATCGATATACCAGAGTAGACTAGCGTGTACCTTCTCGACCCATACAGATGGGAGATGGATGATCCAATATCCATTGGTGTTTGACATCAGAGATGATATACGGGTGCTCAGTGGAGACTGGGTACACTGGACGGACTCGCCGAGAACTCCCAGATGGTATTATACCTTACGTCAGATGGCAGTTCTCTGGTGACACTGGTACAGAGTAGTCTGTTGACCCAAGATCGTCATAGAGACTTGTGTGGTTCCCACTGTGCTTTGATTTCCACCTTACCACGTCTAAGAGGGCATGCAAAACGGTGGTTTTTGGGTACAGTCCCGAGTCACATGGAGGCAATGAGCGATAGGAGGGGATTCGTCTCTCCCGGTATAGGGAGTTGATGTTGCGCTGTGTTCGATTGGCTATAACCGGAAATCCCTGGCCAGGGTTGCTGAGATTTACTGGTAAGTGTTACCTGTAGTTTCTCGAACTGTTATAGACCCCATATCGACACGACTTATCAAGCTACTGGGGTCTGACGTTTACCACCCCTAGGCAAGATATGCGACATATCAGACGACGAGACCGGACTGTACGGTAAGTGTTACTGGTTGGATTCACAGGAGTATGAGCGGGCTTGCTCATCGATCTTCTGATCGCTCAATACCCGGGTGGCCGTTACGTTTAGCAGACTGCTTGCGGCTTGTGGGTGTTTGATATGATCATCATCTGCTACCGGCGTATTGACGAGTCTTTAGAGTCCTGCACAGAGGTTTCCTGGCTCAAGCGAAACGAAATAGGAGCGCATATGAGATATGTGCGGGACCGAGAATAATGCGTGTATGTGATACCGTATTCTATTCTCACGATGAATGTATCGAATGGTTGTATGCGATATGACCTAGTTATCGAATCGAGGATTGATTCGATAAGCCGATACATTGGATATTAGTCGGTTATATGCGATATGACCGGATCGTTAAATCAAGTATTGATTTAATGATTTAATGTATAATTATATATTTGATATATTATTTTGCATTAACTAGTATTGGTTCACTTTAAATGGATTTTCTCACTTGAAGTTCACAAGTTGTATATGTGATATACTTTTGTGCACTTGTTTGTATCATGTTTGATGATACATGTTTACTTGAGTTTGTGTAAAGATTAAACCATGGTTATATGAATGGTTAGGGTTTTGTTTACTTATTCATTTATTTATATTGATTATTTATTTTGGAAAAGTAAAGAGAAAATGGTGGCTTTCTTTGTTTGTTGTTGAAGCTTCATGAAGCTTTGACTTAGTGACCATTTTGTCTCATGCTTAACCCTAACCATTCCACCTAACCACAGTCTATTCTCTACACCTAACCATGGTTAGTATATGATAAGTATTCATATTATTTTCCTTTTTAAAATATAACACTTATCATATTCTTTCTTCTTCTTCTTCTTCTTCAACATGAAGAAACCATGCCACCATCAATGGCAACTTGAGAAAAAGAGTGAGAAATCCAATTCTTAAGTGAACCCACTTCCTATTTCTTCATCCTCTATCTCTTGCCAAGTAGTATAGGGTGTTTTCTTCACAAGTTTCATGACTTGGTGAAGTGGGAGCTTGATCTTGTGATGCCTCGACGTAGATCATCTTCGGCATCGAAGTCGACGACCTAGCCCGCCCATTTCTCCGATGAAGCCGACGCTTGAGCCCGGGATCCGATGATCGCAGCGAGGGGACTTCATCATGGAGCTATGGAGGTGGAGGACCGGATCTACAAAGGTTGTATTTCCGTTCAACTCTTAGTTAAGTTGTTAACTAGTTATCGTTTTCGCTTAAACTCTAGTCAACGATCCGTATTAGGGTTTGTAGGCACTTGTAAAATTTAAATTTGGCATGGTTGATGGCTTGTGTGACCTCTTGATTGTGCCTAGGAACCCTACAGTGGTATCAGAGCCTAGCTAGAGGCTTAGGCGATGCGTAGACGATGTTAGAAACCCGATCGAACCCCGAAACCCTAAATATGACCCTTCTCTGGAAATTTTCTGAAAATTTGGATTTTTGTGAATTAAAAATTGCTGAAAAATTCAGCAGGGTCTTATTTGAATTACTGTGAAATTCGAGGGGCTGATTCATCTAAAGTGCGGCGGAACCGCGGCAGAAGCTTGGCTTCTGAGGCGGTTCCGCGGCCAAATTGTGTGATTACGCTTCCATTTTTGCACAGTAATTCCTATTTTATGATGCTGAGTTTTCTGGGAATTTTTAATTTGACTCAAGAGTTGAGTGTTCTGGGGTTGTATTGGGAATCGAAGATTCGATCGGATTGTCTAATCTTGTCTATGTGTTTTCCGGATAATTATTGAATATGTTAAAAAGTTCGACCGGATATAAATACCCACTTTTTCCCCTGTCGGGAAATTTCCAAGTGTTGGATTTTTCCGTGGTTTAAAGACGTTCTAAGTAGTGCAAGTAACGCGATGGACCCTCTAGAAGACAACAAACCTTAACTCGATTATGTGACCGTCTTGAACTGCCCTTTGAACCCTAGGGTTTGGGGCAGTACGGCGTGCCACATGTGAGGCGTTGGCTTGACCCTTCTACGGCTGGACCGTTGGTACTGAGGCACGAAGTGAATGTTTTTAAACTTATTTCATGTGTTGAGCTGTTTCAGGAAAACTTGGGTGTTCGATTGTTCGATCGGAAAGTTTAACATTTTCTATCTTATCCGGAATGTGATACAATAATTGGAATTCACAAGCAGTTATGAGATAACTGAATGAATGTTATAAACATAGCAGTTTAGTCTCACTTGATCGGTTGCCACGGAATTTTGATGTGATCAAAAGTCCGTCGCAATTACGTAGCGTACGCGGATACTCACCGGATAAACTTATTAGACTGCTACATCCCTTAGCCCCGACCAAGTGACTGTAGGAGAACCCCGTCGCTGAAAGCATCCGTTCGGGTGCTCGCGGCAGCGGTGTTCCGCCTTGGTGCACTTCGTCGACGGCATCGGGGGTGCGGCCGCTTAATAAAGTTTGCGACGAGCATTCGATCAGGATGTCGGGAATCTTGTTGAATTGCCCGACTTGATATTGAAAAGTGTTTTTGATTTTGAGACTAAAATGCGGGGTTTGTAATTGTTAGGCATGCGATGTCTAAGGAATTCATAGGTTTAGGCATGCGATGTCTAAAGGGGTTGCGGATTCCAACTGTTGTAGTTTTACACTTTCTTTTTTGTGACCGTAAGTGTAATATGTGATATCGCCGGTTTCGTTGCTATATGTCAACGACAATTGGGATGGGCATATTTACTTACGTTGATGACATGTGATGTTATGTGTTACTGGATATGTTATATTGGATCGTCGTGTTTAAATAGCCGGGGGTTTTTTTTTTTTTTTGAGATGAGTGTTTTTCTTTTTCATTCATGTAAAAACTTGTATGTAATATTCTTTTAATTGGGGCACTTCCAGGTTGCGGAAGATGTCACCTTTTGTATATTATTTACTTTTCCGCACTAGGATAGACCCAAGGAGGGGAGCATAAGTAACCGGGTTCTGGAGTCCAGTGGGAGACCAACTCGAGGAGTCGAGTCCGGGTCTCCTAACTCTAGAATTGGTAGGGTTGCTTGCCGCTCTCGTAGGGGTCTAGGGGTGTGGGTTTGGCTATTCATCGCGACCGTGGAATCCGTGTTTTATACTGGCTCGTATTGAAAACACGGACGTCCTAGTATATCCAATGTTTCATATGATTATTCTGCTGCGATATCTGTGATGTGATCATTTGATGTTCTGTGATAGATACAGTATATAGTATATATGATATATTATATAGGCGTTACTTATGTTTTACACCCGCGCTAGCCCTGCCCCGCTCTGCCGTTAGTTACCTAACCTAACGGTGCACGAGGGGACATCGAGGCGAATGCGGATGGCATAAGTGTACATCATATTTATCTGTGATGTTTAGGTACTTAAATGATGGGACTTCATTAATGTGATTAATGAAAGTAAAAGAAACCTAAAGATGTTGTAGAATCGAATTTCAAAATAAAAAGGGTAGCTACAGTTCTTGCTTTGCACAGAGGTATATGTGATATATCCTGCACCTTATTCGATGAGGAAAGGACCGAGATCCCTTCACCGGGAGTGACTCCTTTAGCAATAACTGGCAGATGCTACACACTCGTTTTGTCTTTTGATTGCTTTTAAGTGTTTCTGCTTTGCACAGTGATATATATGATATATCCCGCACCTCATTCGACGAGGAAAGGACCGACGATCCCTTCACCGGGAGTGACTCCTTTAGCAAAACTAGAAAAGCCTCAAAAACACTCCATTTTAAAATCATTTGATTCTACAACGATATCAAGTTCATTACGCAATAGGTTTTCAGAAAAACCTGTCGTAGCCCTCCGTCATTTCAGATAAGTAGTAGTTAGTATTCGTGCTACGTTTGTTGGCCTGCGTCAAGGCGTAGTGTGCGGTAGCTAACTAGTATTTATCTGCTTATGCATATGATGCAGATTGGATTAGGGTAGTCGTGCGACTTTGTTGGCCTGCGTCAAGGGTCGTGCGGGTGGGTTTAATTCAATCAAGAAATGACGGGTTGAACTTGACTAGCGGACTATGGTTTGTTGGCCTGCGTCAAGGTCATAGGACGCTAGGGGTAAAATATTATCGGGAATTTCAAGTGTTGAAATTTGCAATGAGATTGCATACCTTCTATGAGATAGTTGGATTCCGATACCCGCTGCGAGTAAGAGTTACTCCTGGGAGAGTTTTATACATTGCAATTAGCCGATCAAGTAGGTGTCTAGAAAGGTGTCAACGGGGTTACGCCTCTGGGAAAACGAGGTTTACTGTAATTAGGTCCGTGCGAAAGCACGGGGAACCTCCCTCAAAGTACCGACACTGGCCTGGCTGAAAGATTGGCGAACTTGTAGTGTGTAATTAATCCCGGCTAGTCTTTCCTTTTAGGTTTTGAAGGAAGATTTGATAAAAACAGTGGGAGCCATCCTGATTAGATAAAATAATAACCAATCTATTCTTGCAAGAGCGCACGCTGAGTGTTTTCTTCTCTCTCTCTCCAGGTAGCGACCATATCACGCCTTAATCAAGATAATAATACGGAATATTGACCGAACCCGCTTGTTATACTGAGCTGGGGAACGTTGATCCCGCTCCAACTTATAATTGTTATAAGACAGAGCAGGAAATAGGGGATTACCAGAATTCCCGTGCCGCCCAAACGAAGAAAATGCATGCTGATGCATCATCTTCGGGTGTGTTCATTACAAAGAACTGTTTCTCAGTGTCCTCTACGTCCTAGGTATTTGATACCAGATTAGGATCCCAAATTTGTAATCTGTTACAAGGGCTACAAAAAGGTAGAGAACGGAGAACGGGTGATAAGTTTCATGAAGCAGAAAACGGGGCAAGTGTTGCAGCCAAGTCTGTTGGTCACTGTCACCCTGTATTACAAATACATTGATTCTGAACGAATGTTATTAGATACCGAACTTGATATACAAAATCATATCACTCTCTTTATTAGTAAAGAAATGATAAAATTTTGTATTGTTGGATAATGTTTTGAACATTTCCTAAATCAAAAGTTGATTGGTTCAGGCACGTTATCTAAAAGCATTGATGTTCTAAATCAAACTACAGTTCTTCAGTATACGGAACACACACAAGAGGAAGAATTCAGAAATGAACAAATCCTTCTTGAGGTATTGTAGACTGGGTCATATCAATGCGACCCGACTAGCTTAAGTTACATAAAGATGCATATTTAAATTAGTTTGAATTTACATCTTGTGAAACTTGCCAGTCATGTCACAGAGATAAGATGACCACAGCTCCGTTTACTGGAAACAGAGAAAGAGTTAGTGAACTCTTGGGATGATACATGTTGATGTATAAAGGTCCCCTGTCTACACATGCCAAGACCGGTTCTTTGTACTTCATTACATTCTCTGATGATCTCTCAAGATTCAGTCATATGTTCCTGTTGAAACACAAGTCCGAACCTTTTGAGATATTCACAGAATATAAGTAAGAAGTAGAGAACCAAAATACGGGTATAAGTATTATGTCCTATGATGAGATCAAGGAGGAGAATACTTGAGCACGGAATTCCTGGACTGTTCTAAAGGAGAATGAGATTCTCTCTCAGCATTACTCCTCCGTATACACCATAGCACGATGGTATATCGGGGTGGAGCAACAGCACCCTATGTGATATGGTGTGCTCTATAATGAGTACTACTGAGTTTCCTGTTTCCTTTTGGGAGTTATGCACTTGAGAATCTGCATATCTATTGAAAGGGTTCGAATCAAATCAGTTGCCTACCACTTCATATGTGATATGGAAAGGGAAGAGCCCTTCCTTTAAGTCAGTTAAGATTTGGGGTTGTCCGGCCTATGTCTAAAAGCAAAATTCGGACAAGCTCGAGGCAAGGTTAGTTATGTAGAACTGGAAAGGTTCCAGCTATGCAAACTACAGCAGATGATTTGGTACAACCAAAGTATTCAGTAGATTCCAACGAACCTCAGCCTCTCCGCCAATCTAGTAGGGTTCCTCACCCACCTGAGAGATACTTCGGTTTCTCTATGACAGTGGGAGCGAGGATTGCATCATGAGATGATGACCCAACTAGTTTCGAGCAGGCCATCGAGAGTAGGGACTCTGTAAGAATGGCTGGATGCTTAGCGATCTGAGATGGGATCCATGTACACCAACAAGTATGGACTTTGGTTGCTATATCTGAAGGGTTAAATCCCCATCAGGAGCACGTATATCTTGAGAAGATTACTTGGTGTAGATGGAAAAGTTGAGACTTTCAAAGCTAGACTTGTTAAAGGTTTGCATCATTGACCAGGTATGGATTATGATGAAACCTTTTCTAAAGATCTATGCTTAAGTCCATCCAGATCCTACTTGCCACGGCTACATACCATGACTACGATATCTGGTGGTTGGGTGTCATGACAGCTTTTCTAAATGATGTTTTAGAAAATGGCGTCTATAAGTACACAGCCAGAGGGCTTCGTAAACAGTGGGAGCAGCGGAAACGTGTACAAGATGCTTTATAGGATAAAGCAGGCATCGCAGAGTTGGAACATCTGTTTTGATGTAGTAGTCAAATAGTTTGACTTCATCAAAATGGTAGATGAACCTTGTATATACAAAAAGGTAGTAGGGAGTATGGTGGTGATCCTCGTAGAGGACGTGGATGACATACTCTTGATAGGGAAGGAGTTTCCTATGCTATGCTCGATCAATCTCCGCTTATCACAATGATTCTCCATATAGGATCAAAGTGATACCTACTAAATCCTGGATTTTGGATCTATGAGATAGATCTAAATGGATGTTAGGATTCTCACTAGATGTAGTGAGATGGTATCAATCGATCCTGTGGAGAATCACTGGAAGTGTTCCAGGGTGATAAGGACGACTGAATGTCAGTCACAGGCATTGTCTTTACCCTCTATGGAGGGACGGTATGTTGGAAGAGTTCCAAGCTAGATACCGTGGCAAATTAGACGATAAGGGCTGGATACATCGCTACTTAAGATGCTACAAAAGAGGAAGTCTGGGTGCATATTGGTTCATGAGATGAACTTCGTTCCTACCATTGTGAGACAATGGAGTTGTGGCTTATGCCTAGGAACGCCCGTCCCATCAGTGATCCAGACATATTCTGAGGCAGTGTCACCTGATCATGGAGATAGTTGATCTCCAGGGTGATCGAGGTTAGGAGAGTAGACTCAGAGGATAACACGGCGGATCCACTCACAAAGGCCTTTTCCCAGAGAGAGACTATTATGGGATGGTTGAGTATGAGATACTACAACCACTGCTATCAGATGGCCCTAGTGCAAGTGGGAGATTGTTAGTTATATATATGCCCTAGAGGCCATTACTATACATAGGATGTATATTGTAGTGGATGCTTGGACATATATAGGGATGACTTTCTTGCTCGATATGATAGTATGCTATCTGGTTGCTCTTTACCTTAACGTGTACACTGATTGTCTCTCTGTCACATGTTGGTAAAGCCCTTAGGATGTGTACTTGACTACCTCGACTATGATGCGGATCATACTAGTGGGGACATGGTAGTCCATAAGTACATCCTTCAAAGTCCCTAGTCGTGGGTGTATCGAGACGGGGCATCGATATACCAGAGTAGACTAGCGTGTACCTTCTCGACCCATACAGATGGGCGATGGATGATCCCATATCCATTGGTGTTTGACATCAGAGATGATATACGTGTGCTCAGTGGAGACTGGGTACACTGGACGGACTCGCCGAGAACTCCCAGATGGTATTATACCTTACGTCAGATGGCAGTTCTCTGGTGACACTGGTACAGAGTAGTCTGTTGACCCGAGATCGTCATAGAGTCTTGTATGGTTCCCACTGTGCTTTGATTTCCACCTTACCACGTCCAAGAGGGCATGCAAAACGGTGGTTTTTGGGTACAGTCCCGAGTCACATGGAGGCAATGAGCGATAGGAAGGGATTCGTCTCTCCCGATATAGGGAGTTGATGTTGCGCTGTGTTCGATTGGCTATAACCGGAAATCCCTGGCCAGGGTTGCTGAGATTTACCGGTAAGTGTTACCTGTAGTTTCTCGAACTGTTATAGACCTCATATCGACACGACTTATCGAGCTACTGGGGTCTGACGTTTACCACCCCTAGGCAAGATATGCGACATATCAGACGACGAGACCGGACTGTACGGTAAGTGTTACTGGTTGGATTCACAGGAGTATGAGCGGGCTTGCTCGTCGATCTTCTAATCGCTCAATACCCGGGTGGCCGTTACGTTTAGCAGACCGCTTGCGGCTTGTGGGGGTTTGATATGATCATCATCTGCTACCGGCGTATTGACGAGTCTTTAGAGTTCTGCACAGAGGTTTCCTGGCTCAAGCGAAACGAAATAGGAGCGCATATGAGATATGTGCGGAACCGAGAATAATGCGTGTATGTGATACCGTATTCTATTCTCGCGATGAATGTATCGAATGGTTGTATGCGATATGACCTAGTTATCGAATCGAGGATTGATTCGATAAGCCGATACATTGGATATTAGTCGATTATATGCGATATGACCGGATCGTTAAATCAAGTATTGATTTAATGATTTAATACATAATTATATATTTGATATATTACTTTGCATTAACTAGTATTGGTTCACTTTAAATGGATTTTCTCACTTGAAGTTCACAAGTTGTATATGTGATATACTTTTGTGCACTTGTTTGTATCATGTTTGATGATACATGTTTACTTGAGTTTGTGTAAAGATTAAACCATGGTTATATGAATGGTTAGGGTTTTGTTTACTTATTCATTTATTTATATTGATTATTTATTTTGGAAAAGTAAAGAGAAAATGGTAGCTTTCTTTGTTTGTTGTTGAAGCTTCATGAAGCTTTGACTTAGTGACCATTTTGTCTCATGCTTAACCCTAACCATTCCACCTAACCACAGTCTATTCTCTACACCTAACCATGGTTAGTATATGATAAGTATTCATATTATTTTCCTTTTTAAAATATAACACTTATCATATTCTTTCTTCTTCTTCTTCTTCTTCAACATGAAGAAACCATGCCACCATCAATGGCAACTTGAGAAAAAGAGTGAGAAATCCAATTCTTAAGTGAACCCACTTCCTATTTCTTCATCCTCTACCTCTTGCCAAGTAGTATAGGGTGTTTTCTTCACAAGTTTCATGACTTGGTGAAGTGGGAGCTTGATCTTGTGATGCCTCGACGTAGATCATCTTCGGCATCGAAGTCGACGACCTAGCCCGCCCATTTCTCCGATGAAGCCGACGCTTGAGCCCGGGATCCGATGATCGCAGCGAGGGGACTTCATCATGGAGCTATGGAGGTGGAGGACCGGATCTACAAAGGTTGTATTTCCGTTCAACTCTTAGTTAAGTTGTTAACTAGTTATCGTTTTCGCTTAAACTCTAGTCAACGATCCGTATTAGGGTTTGTAGGCACTTGTAAAATTTGAATTTGGCATGGTTGATGCCTTGTGTGACCTCTTGATTGTGCCTTGGAACCCTACAGGAAGTGCCCCAATAAAAGAATATTACATACAAATAAATTTTACATGAATGAAAATAAAAACCCTCATCTCACATAAAACCCCCGGCTATTCAGAATACGACGATCCAATATAACATATCACAGCAACACATAATAACACATATCATCAACGTAAGTAAGTATGCATACACCGATCGTCATTGATGTATAGCAACGAAAACCGGCAATACAACTACATACTACACTTACGGTCACAGAAAAGAAATTGTAAAACTACAACATTTGGAATCCACAATCACTTTAGACATCGTAAATCCGAAATATCACATACTTCGCATTTCATGCCTAACTATATGAATTCCACATACTGTATCACATTCCAGATAAATAGACAGTATTAAACTTTCCGATCGGATAATCAAATACCCACAATTTCCTAAATAGCTCAACACTTGAGCGGAGTTCAAATAATCCCAGAATATGTCACAGTACCGATGGTCCAGCCGTAGAAGGGTCAAGCCAACGCCTCACATGTGGCACGCCGTACTGCCCCAAACCCTAAGGTTTAGAGGCGGTTCAGACGGTCACATAATCGAGTTAAGGTTTGTGTTCTTCTAGAGGGACCGCCGCATTACTTGCACGTTTTTCCGAAAGATTTAAACCCAAGAAAAATTCAACACTTGAAAGTTTTCGTGCCGGGAAAAAATGAGTTAATGATATCCGTTCGAACATTTTAACAGTTTCTAAATATCCCGAAAACATAACGAAATTAAATTTTCCGATCGAATCTATGATTACAAAATAAACCCCAGAACACTCAACACTTGAGTCAGATTAAAAATACCCAGAAAATATAACTAATAGATACGGATATTACTGTTGCAAAATAAAAACCCAATTCTACAGTACGGCCGCGGATCCGCGGCCCAAGCAAGGTATGGCCGCGGTTCCGCGGCGGTCCGTACGAATTGCAAGCTCGTTTTCAACAGTAATACTTATATTTCCCTGCTGATTTTTTTAGGTATTTTTAGTACAGAAAAAATCACATTTTTAAAATTTGTCCAGAGAGGGGTTCATTTTGACGTTCGGGGTTCGTTCGGAGTTTTAACTTCGTATACTCGTCGCCTAATACTCTAGCCAGGCTATGATACCACTGTAGGGTTCCTAGGCACTCTTACAAGGGTTCATAAGGTATCAACCATGCCCGAATAAAAATTTAGACGTGCCGAACAACCCAAAACCGGGATCTTTGCTAGATTATTAGGGTTTAACATGCAAGTAAATATCTTTACAACTAAGTGTGAGGGATTACAACCTTTGTAGTCCGCTCCTTCGCTTTATAAGCTCCGAGTAGAAGTCCCTTCGCCATGATCCATGATCTCCCGGACTCAAGAGAGGCTCCACGACTCGAACGATCCATACTAGCTTGTAGTGTTCCTTTTCTCCGATGATCTACGTCGAAGTTGCTATAACTCAAGCTCTCTCACTCTAATGAGGTGAACACCCTAATCTAATTGGCTAGATTAGATGAGGATGATGGAGTAGTATTTATGCTTTCTTTTTATATCAAATTCTCACATGAAAACATCACAAAAGGAAAACCTAGTAAGCTTTCTCAAAACTCAAGGTTGAAGATGAAGATGAAAAATGAGTTAATACTTTTGTGATGAATAATGAAATGAATATATGAATAATAATGCAACCATGGTCAAGGATGACAAGGATAACCCTTGTAGAGAATTAACTAAGGCTAGGGTTTGGTTGGGTTAAAACAATGAGTCATAAGAAAATATCAACCATAATATCTTCTTCATGACAAAAGAAAAGGTTCTAGAAGGTGCAAGAAAGAACTAACCCTAATCAAACCCTAATCTTGTTTAATCTCCACTAAACATGTTCCATTATTAATCATATCATGTTACAATAATATATATCACATATATATTATATATTTGTAACAAAAGAAAATAATACAATTAATATATATCGCATATATATCAATGTATTACCCGGTGAGAAAATGAAATAATAAAGTGAGCCAATATTAGATAATGTAATGCAATATATCATATATATTATTATACGTTAAATTATCGAATCAACACTTGATCCGACAATCCGGCTTTATCGAATATAACCGATTAATATATCATGTACCGATTCATCGAATCAACACTTGATCCGATGACCCGGTTCATATCTAAATATCGCGAGAATATAATACGGTATCTCATATCACATTATCCTCGGTCCTGCACATATCACATATGTGCCCCTACTCCGTTTTGCCTGGGTCAAGAAACCTCTGTGTAGGACTCTAAAGAATCGTCAATACGCCGGTAGCAGGTGATGATCATATCAAAACACCCACAAGCTGCAAGCAGTCAGCTAAACGTAACAGCCACCCAGGTATTGAGCGATCAGAAGATCAACAAGCTAGCCTGTACGTTATCCTGTGAATCCAATCAATAACACTCCCGTACAGTCCGGTCTCTTCGTCTGATATGTTGCATATCTACTCTAGGGGTGGTATACGTCAGACCCCAATAACCGATAAGTCATGTCGATGTGAGGCTCATAACTGGTCGAGAAACTACTGGTAACACTTACCAGTAAATCTCTATATCAGCCCTGGCTAGGGACTTCCAGTTATAGCCAATCGAACACAGCACAACATCAACTCCCTATACCGGGAGAGACGAATCCCCTCCTATCGCTCATTGCCTCCATGTGATTCGGGACTGCACCCAAAAGCCACCATTTTGCACGCCCTCTTGGACGTGGTAAGGTGGAAATCAAAGCACAGTAGGAATCATACAAGACTCTATGACGATCTTGGGTCTACAGACTACCCTGTACCAGTGTCACCGGAGAACTGCCATCTGACGTATGGTATATCACCATCTGGGAGTTCTCGGCGAGTTCGTCCAGTGTACCCAGTCTCCACTGAGCACCCGTACACCATCCTTGATGTCAAACACCGATGGATATGGGATCATCCATCGCCCATCATATGGGTCAAGATGCGTATACGCTAGTCTGCTCTGGTGTATCGATGCCCTGTCTCGATATACCCTCGACTAGGAACAGTTATAGGATGTACTCATCGACTACCGTGGCCCCACTAGTATGATCTCATCATAGTCTTAGTAGTCGAGTACAGATCCTAAGGGCTTTATCAACATGTGAGAGTAAGACAGTAAACCAATACAAGTCAACATGTTAAGATAAAGTGAAACCAAATAGCATACTATCATGACGAGCAATAAAGTCCTCTCTATATATATCCAAGCATCCATTATAATATACATCATATGTACAACAATGGCCTCTAGGGCATATACATAACTAACAACCACAACTTCCGACACTGCCCTACAAGCAGCTCAACGCTGACCCTTGTATACAATCCACGGGCGCGAATAAACATTTCCCTAACAGAGTCCCATCCGTGACTAGGGATATGTCTACCCGGTGAACAGCCCTTATAAGTGCTCTCGATTTATAAGGAGAAAACACTCTTATAAGATCCTTCCGACTTATAAGAGACCATACACTTAGGAATCCTCACGAGTCCTAAGGAGAAAACACACCTACGAGATCCTCACGACTCGCAAGGAGAAATACCTTTATGAGACCCTTACGACTCATGAAGTCAAAAGTCTTAGTCGACAGGATCCTAACCCTGTCTACTAAGTCACCTTTGTTCGACATCGACAGAGGCAAAGGATGATTCGCTCCTGGCAATATCCCAGTTGTAGCGGTGCTGATGCCGAAATCGGTGTCTTATTCCAGGCTTGCAGTAAGAAGCTAGCGAGCCACACATGCATACAAAATAGCCAAAATGATAGGGCAACTTGCAACAAAATTAGCAAGTAAAAAAATGTGTATGCATGTAAAATAGCCGAAATGATTGGGCAACTCGCAATAAAAAGCAGCGAGTAAAAATAAAATAAATAGCCGAAATGATTGGGCACCGCGAAAAATAGCCTAAATGATTGGGCAATCGCGACCTTCGCGATATAAAAGCTGAAATGATGCGGAAAGAAATAAAACAAAATGAAATTTATGCCCTGCAGGTAATATCACATCAATCACTGCATACAATCCAGGGGCGCAAAACAAAGAAGGGATCACACCTTCCTTCCCCAGGCTCCATCGGAAGAAGAAGCCAAATCTCAACGGTTCACAGACAACCTGGAGACCACTTCGATATTCGTCTCATTACGACAGACGCGACGTCATCAGCATGACCCCGTTCGGAAATACGTCATCCACATGATGCCGTTCGGAAATACGTCATCCACATGACCCCGTTCGGAAATACGTCATCCACATGACCCCGCTCGGAAATACGTCATCAGCATGACCCTGCTCGGAAATACGTCATCAACATGACCCCGTTCGGAAATACGTCATCAATATGACCCCGTTCGGAAATACGTCATCCACATGATAATACGTCATCCACATGACCCCGCTCGGAAATACGTCATCAGCATGACCCCGCTCGGAAATAAGTAATCAATATGACCCCGTTCGGAAATACGTCATCCACATGATAATACGTCATCCACATGACCCCGCTCGGAAATACGTCATCAGCATGACCCCGCTCGGAAATACGTCATCCACATGACCCCGTTCGGAAATACGTCATCCACATGACCCCGTTCGGAAATACGTCATCAATATGACCCCGTTCGGAAATACGTCATACACATGACCCCGTTCAGAAATACGTCATCCATATGACCCCGCTCGGAAATACATCATCAGCATGACCCCGCTAAGAAATACGTCATCAGCATGACCCCGTTCGGAAATACGTCATCCACATGACTCCGTTCGGAAATACGTCATCAATATGACCCCGTTCGGAAATACGTCATCCACATGACCCCGCTCGGAAATACGTCATCCACATGACCCCGTTCGGAAATATGTCATCCACATGACCTCGTTCGGAAATACATCATCCACATGACCCCGTTCGGAAATACGTCATCCACATGACCCCGTTCGGAAATACGTCATCCACATGATCCCGCTCGGAAATACGTCATCCATATGACCCCGTCACGGAAATACGTCATCCATATGACCCCGTTTCGGAAATACGTCATCTACATGTCTATCCCACTAAACACTTGTGGGTCCTCTCGACTCGTAAGGAAGAAAAACTCTCTTATAAGATCCTTACGAATTATAAGGGAAAACGCACTTAGGAATCCTCAAGATTCCTAAGAAGAAAATACACCTACGAGATCCTCACGACTCGTAATGAGAAAATTTTTATGAGACCCTCACGGCTCATAAACTTGAAAAGTCTTAGGTGACAGATCCTAACCCTGTTTCCTAAGCTATCACTATCCCTCGAAGAAACCAAGACAAGATGCTCACTCTATCATCTGCCGACCATGTTTGCTAAGGTGACATGCTGATAACAAAAGAAAGAAGAAGCAGAGAGATGACACAAGACATTGCAAAAAAAAATGTGTATCTTTTATTTATGAATTCAATTGGGTACAAAATACATCATATGAAAGAATAAAAGAACGAATACATTTTATTAAAAATTACAAATGGTACAAAAAAAATTTATTGAGAAGGAAGCGCTTTCAATAATCCAATCAGCCGCTCGCGCACTTCCCTCAGTCCCTCTTTTTGATCAGCTGCCGCGGTCAACTCTGCTTCGACCTGGGCTTGTTGCTGCAAGTAAGATGAAAGTTGTTCCTCGGCGGCCCGCTGAGCTGCTTCACGATCTTGTGCATCCCGCTCGATGACGTCGAGCTTCTGCCTCAACGTTAACCCATCAGAAATGCATCGCAGAAGGCCTTCGAAGATAACTTTCAACTGGGCAGCATTCGCATCAACCTGAGCATGCAGTCGAGCAGATTCGCTTGAAGTTTCTTTACATTCCTTCTGCTTTAAAGCCACTTCTTGTTCAAGATGGCGGAAGTAAGAAGTGCTCTGCTCGATCCACGCGGCCCGTTGAGTGCTCGCAGCCAGAATCTCAGGTGCAGGACGCCTAAGCTCAAGCTCATGCAGGCAAGCCTCGATTCCCTGCAGCAATTAACCCAGGACCCAACGACGCCCTCACCATGAAAGTTCACAAGCGTCGCCAGCATGGGGTTAATCTTTGCGGCAAAATCCACAGCAGATGTGGGAGTCTCCATGTCGAGCTCTTCAATATAGTCGCTCATCATGCGCAGACTATTCGCGGCGCCTTTCGAGAACGGACGTCTGGAGAAGGGCCCTACCGGCATCATAATGCGAGACTCGAAAGAGGCTAGAGTCGATGTGATTGCTGTAAAATAAATCATAGTCAGATCATGGCTCGAGAAATAAAGAATATACATACACAAAAAAATAGAGTCTACTATACCAGCTGCAGCAGGGGGCAGAGCTGGGAGTGTTGGTAGCGCAACGACAGCCTCGTCCCCTCCTTCAATTTGTGAGGCTAAAAGCAACATAAAGAAGAGTTAGCAGTAATGCGACTGCCCGATAAAGAAAGGACGTCGTTTAGAAAAGATACTCACCGACACCAGCAGGTGGACTAATCCATGACAGGAAAGAGAAGTGTGGGTACAACACCTGATACAGGTGGTCGAAAAGGACTCCTGCAAGGACACAGTAATGCAACGTCAGTACATAAATTATACAGCTTAAAAAATAAGATTGATGGGTCACGAATCCACACCTTCCAACATCTAAGATGGTATGAAAGATGGTAGAGGAGGTGTCACCGTCAAGGCGGTAGCTGATGGCATTGTCTCGGGTAGCGCGACATCAGCACTAGCCGCACCTGCATTAGAAACAAGATAAACCCTGTCAGGAAAGATTGAAAAGATTGCAGAATAAAAAGAAAAGCAATGATCCAAAAATCTACCTAGTGAGTCGCCAGTCAAAACCGCGACAAGGGCGTCACTTGACACAACAACTGCTCCATCCTCTTCCATCGGGAGGGTCTCACCTCCTGTCGCCTCATCCCCTGACTCTACCAGAGCCGTTGTAACGCTCGCGACACCAGGAGATGGCAAAGGGTCGCAGGTAGAAAGAGCAATGATTGGGGCGGTGCCCGACTCTTGAGAAGGAGCGGCCACCTCGGGCTCAGCAATTGTAGCTATCTCACCCATCAACACCTCGAGTTCGGCGGCTGTAGCTACCTCCTCCATAGCTATCTCAGGCTCGGCAATCGTGACTGACTTATCATTCACCACCTCGAGCCCGGCAATTGCAGCCACCTCGCCTACCGTCGTCCCGGGTTCGGCAATCACAGCTACCTCCTCCACCACTACCTCAGGCTCAGCGGTCGCCGCCACCTTTTCGGGAAGACTCGGCTCTGCAAGATAGGATATATGAGAATTGATACTTAAAACTTTGACAACGGAACCTCACGGCACATTACCTTGAGTTGATTTACCGTTTGCTTCCCGAGCCACACGTGCCGCCCGTCTGTAAGCAGTAGACAAGGCAACCGGAGATTCCTCTGAGGGAGCAGGGGCAGGGGTAGCGGTGCTCGAACCCGCACCCACGGCTAAGGAAGCACTACGCTCCCTTGCTGCACGCACTCGGCGTTTCCTTTCTGCTCGAGCCGTCAAAGTGGACCTTCTAGAAGCCTCCTTCAACAGGACGTCATCATCCGCACCAGGAGCTACCTCTAGAGCCGTTACGGCGTCCGTCATCGGTTGCTTGAGTAAAGCCTCTTTTGCCAACCCTAAGGAGGCCGGGACTTCGATGCCTGGCCTGGGAAGAATCCCCGCATCAGCTTGCGGGATTGGCATTGTGGTCCCTGCGATAAGAGAAAGCGGGGTCAGATCACCAATATAAAAAAAAGGAAGCGGAGACACGATAAACCGAAGCATACCGATGCCTAAAGATGCTCGAAGTCTTTCCTCTTCCTCAAAAGTCTTGAGAGAAGCTGCGAGAGCTTCTTCAGTGGAAATGCCTGTTAAAGAAGGAAAAGCGTCAGTCAAAACACAATAATAGAAGTATGATGCAATGGCGAAAAATACAGCTAATGATTACCTGATCGCGCGAGGATAGCCAACCCCTCTCGCGGCTTGCTAATCGCTCAGAAACTGCGATGGCAGCCGCCAGATCAGTATCATCTGGCGGCATGAATAAGCCCTCATTTGTCCCATACTCGCTCAAGCCCTCACTATAAGGAGCATGAGGCTCCTGACCAAATACGACATCGGCAGAGAAGAGCGACTTCTTCTTCCTCTTCTGCGAGCGAGCTCCGCTTGCAGCCAGCACCAGCTTGCGCTTGGTGGGCACTTTAGGATGGCGAGTCCCGATATCCGAGCCCACGCCAGATTCAGGTGAAGCTACGTTTACCGTCTCCGTGGGAGCACGGGGCACCGATGGCACATCCACCGTTTCCACAGGAGCACGGGGCAATCCACGCGTAGGGCTTAGCACATGTGGAGGCTCAACTACAGCAAACTCTCTTAGCGGAAGGGGGACAGCGATCCGTCGCTTTAAAGGGACGTTGTGATCACCGGCAGGGGGCGCACTCTTGCGATCGAGCAACAGTCGCCTCTCTTCCCTGATAACAGCACCCATCGCGTGTTGATACCAGGCCGAGTGTACGTTGAGGGCCCTCAGGACGCAACTCGGCTCGCTAATGAAGAAGTGGGATCCCGTATTCAAGCGCATGAAGTGATGCAGCGCACCCCGTATTCCCTCTCTGGTGGCAGCGGGTTCTATCAAGAACGCCTCCAGTACGACCCCCTGGTTATAGCTCAGCTGTTGGGCAAAATGATGGGGATTGTATCTCATAAATAGCGCTGCATCATTTAGCCTGAATACAAGAAAGCCTGGCCTGATGGAGTATAGATGGAGAACCTCCCGGGCTTTCAACACGGAGGCCCCGTCCTTAAAAACGTCGCGCAATGCCAGCACCGACTTAGAAGTTTCCCGACCGATCGTTAGGACTTTGTCCGTGAAAGACATACCATCTCCGACCGTGTGCGGGCGAAGAAGCAAGCCCCTAGCTTCCCGCTGTGACGGACTCATGATGGACGCGTCAACTAGCCGCATAACTCGCGGGAGCTTGCATTTCTCGTAGAACGAAGGTCTCTTGTGAATGCCAAAGACCCCGAGCACGTGCATCTCCATCCATGAAGTAAAGTAATGCATCGGGAAGTTGGCGGCATGCACCCCCGGTTCAGTTGTATACGCCGCCACGCTAAGACCATGGTATAAATGGGCTAACCCGGCAATCCCAACGGCCACTTGTATTCCGGCCACCATACGATGCGCGGGGTAGAAGACAGAAGGCCTCATGTAACGAGGATGCATAGGGAGCGCGAACCAGCACAACCATAGCCCAAGAAACCCGAGAAAGAAAGCCTCCTCGTCAATGCCCAGAGTGGTGATTTCTGACAGAGGGATGATCGCAGCATCAGGAAGAAAAAAGCCCTTCTGATCGTCTTCCAGTACTGGTCGATGGTCTAAACCAAAGCTGAAGGGGTCGTCGAGCTTGGCAAAATTTTCTCCTCGCTGCGACAAAATCTCCGGGCGAAGGAACCGGGCAATGAAATCCGCAAAACTGACCCCCCATCCTCCGGATTCCAAGAAGAGGCTCTCGTACATGTTCAGCACCTTTATCAGACTAGGAAACTGGTGCTGAATGGCGTTCTCCGGCGTTAGGCCCATCACCACCGGCTTGGTGGCAAAAACGTATTCATCAGGAGGAAGCAGCTCCTCATAGTGTTCCCCCCTAACCGGCAGACCGAAAATCTCAGCAAATTCTTCTAAGGAGATGGAGACTTCTCTGTCCAGTAGAAGAAAGGTATGGGTTAGGATGTTCCACTGCTCCGAGAACGCCTTAATCTACCATGTGGGAGGAGCAGAATATTGGAACAACGAAGCATAAACCGCAGAGTATAGGCCGAGCTTCAGCAGCTGCGTTTTCTTCGCTGACAAGATGTACCTGGCCAACTGCAAATACCCGGCCGAATGTCGGGGAGTCAACTCGATGTTGTAGGGTTGTCCCCAAGGGCGCGACTCCACCTGGCATATGCGCCGCCCTAAGGTATCCAAAGCTGCCGGCAGCTGCATGGGTATGGCGGCAATCGAAGGTTGAAGAAGACCCTCCGAAGTCCAATTGACAACCTCCACGGCATAGTTCACTGGGTGTGCATCTGCATATGGAATCGCTGAGATCGGCTCCGACGGCGTCGCACAAGAGAAGCTTTGACGCCCTCTGATAATCTGGTCATACCATCTTCCCCACAAGTGGAGATTTTTGTGTTCCGGGTCACGGTCTTTGATAAGCGTGAGAACGGACGAACGGAAACGTGGCATCGAAAGACATGTCGCCTGCAAAAAGGGGGACAGGAGTCAATTGTCAGTGCTCTGACACTCGGTATTTTAAAAGTTGCACCACACTGCAATGCAGTGAAAAAGGGGACCAAATGGGGACCCACAAAATCTAGATGACAATTCATCGATTAAAAATTATTAATAAAAACAACCTCATCATTGGATGAGACTGTTAATTAATGAGGAAATCCTCAAGGAAATTCTTATTGAATGAGAAATCCCTCGGGAAAAGGAGAAAATCTCCCTTTGAGAGCAAAGCTCTATGACAGAGTAACACTTGTCAAATTCTGATCATGAAGGAATAAAATTCCTTAAAGAGCCTGGCTCTGTAATGATGATGGAAAAATCCATCAAGGATTAATTAAAATTAATTTTTGTAAATTAAAAATTCTGGGATCTTCAAGATCCATAAAAAAACTCTTAAGAGTTCTTCATCAAAGATCAAGAGATCTACATATCATCAAAGAGCATAGCTCTGTTCATGGGCTAAGAGACCCCAAGAAAAGATCTGTTTAGATCTATGGGTTCATGAGAGCAAGGCTATATTAATGAAACCCTAAAAGGGTTTTCTTTAGATCAAAGATCTATGAAGAGCAAGGCTCTGTTAATGGGTAAAAACCCTAATTTATTAAAATTTTAAACTTTACCTAAGTTTTGATAGAGTTCTGACTCTTGAAAAGTTCTTAAACTGAAGAGCAAGGCTCAGAATAAAAATTCTCAAGAAAGAAGATGATAATCATCTAAAGGACCATAGGTCCTATTTATAGGTATTGAACCGCCTCTTCAACTTCTGAGTTGATCCAAGGGCTCAGATGTTGCCACCGCTACACTCACGTGTGCGCCACGTGAGCGCAACGGTGGGGGGGCATTTGTTTACCCCAATCATAGCAAAACTCTGTTTTAAAATTCAAAATTTGAAAATTGAAGCAACACTTCAAATTCAGCGCTAGGCGCGCTGCGCGCCACGTGTCAGACACAGACGCGCTAGCGCCATGTGCGTTGCGCCGTAAGCAGCGCACCCCCAATCAGAGAAATGCTCTGTTTTAAAATTTCAAAACTTAAAAGTTAAAGCAACGCTTCAGATCCAGCGCTTTGCGCTGCGCGCCACGTGTCAAACACGGGTGCGCTAGCGCAGTTACGCTGTGCTCTGCGCTGCGTACCACGTGTCGAACGTAGGTGCGCTAGCGCAAGGTGCACCAGCGCTGGAATTAAAAATTCCCCATCGTTAGATCAAAAGATATAATAATAATAAATTATTAATTAATCAGAATTAAAATTCTGTTATGGAAAGATCTTTCCAATTTTATTAAAACAAGAAGATTATCTTCTGCAAAGCAGAAGCCCTATGATCAAAGATCCAACGGTGGGAAATATTTCCAAATCAATCAGAGAAAGATCTCTTAAAACTGATTTAATAAATCAATTGGCCTTATATAAAGGCCCCAAGACTTCAAGTCTCATACAGAAAAAAAAACCCTGCAAACTTTGAGAAAAAATCAAAGAAAAAGAAGAGCAAGCTCTTAGAAAAAGAAGATCATTTCTTCAAGGTAAAGAATTAATTCTTGAACAACAGAGATGAAATCATCTTATTAAAAAAGAAGAACTATCTTCTTAAAGGATCATAGATCTACAAAAGACTAAGGTCTTTGATAAAAAGAAAAAGATCAAAAGATCTAATCATAAAAATAAAAGAAGTATTTACTTCATTCACAGATCCTTGATCTACAAAGGCAAAGCCCTTTTATAAACAAGAACTTTTGTTCTTGAGACAAAGCCTCCTTTAAAAGAAGAACATAAACTTGTTCTTTGATCATAAATTTGATCAGATGCGCTTTGCGCTACTGAACAGTGCTTTGCACTCATGAACTGCGCTTTTGCGCTCCTTGGACCGGCGCTCAGCTCCAAAACGTGCCATGTGTCAATCACAGAAACAACTTGCGCTTTGCGCTTCTGAAATAGCACACTGCGCTCATGAGTTGGCGCTAGGCGCCAAGCGCGCCACGTGTCACTCACTGGCGCGCCCCTAAATCAGCGCAAAGCGCTCATAAATGGAAAGCGTAATGTGCTAATAAACTAGCGCTTAGCGCTAAGCGCGACACGTGTCACCTTCGTGTGCGCTACCTGACAGAAGCGCAATGCGCTCTTTAATTGGCGCAAAGCGCCTGACGCGCCACGTGGCGCACTGTCAGAACGCACTTTGTTCTGATGAATGCTATGCATTCAATACAAAACAAAAATTGTCAGGACATAATGCTCAGCATTACTAAAATGGCCAAGCCCAAGTAAAGGCTCTATAGCCAGAATTAAAAATGTTAAACATTTTAATTGGACTTAGCCCAATTCTGAACATAAGTCCTCAACTTATATTAAACTGAGCCCATCTGCTCACGAATATTCAACAGATCTTAGTCCTAAAATGGGCTACTGATCTTTCAACCAAGTCACACCGGTTCAAGGGTACATCTCTTTACTCCTCTGATATCTGTCGTTGTAATCCTTCAACGTCTTCAGAGAGGTGACGGGTCCCGACAACCACACATCTTACGGACTGTGGGGTCCTTAAACTCATGGACTACGATCTCTTTAAACTTTATAGACTACGATGTCTTTAAACCGGACTGTGGGGTCCTTAAACTCATGGACTACGATGTCCTTACACTTTATAGACTACGATGTCTTTAAACCGGACTGTGGGGTCCTTAAGCCCATGGACTACGATGTCCTTAACATGGACTGTGGGGTCCCTTTAAACCCATGGACTACGATGTCCTTAACCTGGACCGAAATGTCCTTAAACTACCGATGGACCGAGACGTCCTTAAACTAACATTGGACCACCACGTCCTTAAACTGGTAATCGACCGCAATGTCCCTAAACTAAACAACAGAGGCAGCCCAAATGCTCTCTTGTTGGATCTAAACGATCCTGTTAAGTTGATCTTAGTTTAAAAATTAGACTAACGTATCCTTAACAAACGTTTAAGTCGATCTTAGTCCCAAATGAGGCTAATATATCCTTAAACCAACCCCCAAACCCAAATCTAAGAAGATACGGATTTGGACTAATCTACGCCCTACGGGCGACAACATAAATTAGTCTCCGTATACAATCCACGGGCAACCACAACACAAAACAAACACCCACAACACGAAGTGACCATTTGGAGAAGGAGAAAGTTGCTACCGTGACGCAGTAGCGTAATTAACTGCAGGGTATTGCGCCTGCAGGGAAGAGCATCCCCACAATCAAAAACCCCTCAAACGACGGGGAATCTGACGAAGTCCGCTACATCGGCCGCATCCATTTAAACCTTCGATACATGGTGCCATAAATCAACTTGGCATCTTCGGAGAGGTGGACGGATAGCACCAATTAGCATCTGTCCCGAACTTCATGCAAGACGGACCTGCACGGTCGCGTCTCCGTGTTCGGCGGGGAACACCCCCTCAAGTTCTATAAATTACCCTAAGGACCCTAGTAAACATAGGTTTAAGCGGGACTAATCTCTTGAGCCTCAGGGAGCCGGAGAAGTGGGTGCTTGCCTATTTAAGGTAGACAACTTAATAACGGTGTTATCAACACGGTAATCGTCTTTGAAAAAGACACAAATCCTGTTGCCCATGTGCAGCGGTTACCGATTACACCAAAACAATCAGGACTTCAATTTCTTTTTGTCTGACTCAGACTGAGTCTCATTAATAATCTGACTTGAATATGATTCAAGTACAATCTACAATCTACAATATTACAATTCAACACGAATCCATGAATCCATTATTCCATATATTCAATCTATCAATCTATACAACTTGACTGAACCGAACCATGGATATACATTCCATTTACATGATCATCCAGTTTACATGATTCTCCAGTTACATACATGATTCTACAGTTACATCCGTTTACTGATATCATTGTTTCGGCAAGTCATCCAATTATACAATTCAATTTACAAGACATTACAATGCAAAACAATACTATCAATACAATAACTACACAGGGTATTGGGATAGTTCATTCGTGAATCCAACAGAAGCTCAAGAGTCCCCCTAGATCATGAATCCATGTTTACTAACACAAGCAAGCAATCATGAGGGCCCGTGTTTCCATGCTCCTGAACTGTGGTCTGTTGAGTTTGGAATACTTCGGCGACGGTCGAAGTCCCGCTACTTACATATCATTCGGGCCCGTGGTTCCCTACCCCTAGACTGTGGCCTGTTGGGTTTGAGAACACTCTTGAGATTAGTTGACATTCACCCTTGAACTTACGATAATAACAGCATTAATATTATAACAATATAATACAACTTTAAAAGCTACACTCTCTCTTTCTTCTTTTCTACTTCTCCCTTATCTTTGGGACTTACCGAGCGATTTATTCGCCGACGACATTCTATTTCTTTCTTCTTTAAATGTCGTCAGGTGTTTCGGACCTTCTAGAGACGGAGCCCAGCATCGAGGACTTGGACCAGATTATTGAAGACCTAGAGCTCTAGCTTCATTGTACATATTTCATTCCAGTACTTTTCTTTTTCTGTTATGCCATTGTTTAGGCATTGTTTTCATCAGATGTATTTACATTTCCATACATTAGAAAGAATGTGAATAAATAAAGTTGTTGTTTTATTATATCTTGTCTCTTGTGCTTTTACTTTTATATTGCTTAGATATGCTTAGCGTATTTACTTCTCAGTAAATACGTCGCGGACCAGTCACGTCCTCCGCCCATATACCGGGAAGCGGGGCGTGACAGATTTGGTCGCCAACAAAGTCAAAACATTGATAGCCGAAGCCGAAGCGCAAAAGGATGTCAGCAGTAGTGGAAGACCATATTCCGCTCGGTATGATCTGGTAGAGTTTCCTAGTGGCTAGGTCATCCCAAAATTCGGAAGATTCAATAGGACAGGAAATACGAATCAGCACATCGCCCACTTTAAAGCCTCATGTGGAAATACTGGGGGCGATGACGCGCTTCTCCTACGCCAATTCATTAATAGCCTAACCGATGTCGCTTTTGACTGGTACACGAGCATAGCAGATGGCTCCGTTATTACTTTCATCCAAATGGAATCTCTGTTTCGACAAACGTTTATGAGTGTTAGCGATAAGATCACAATTGCTGACCTTGTAAGGACCAATCCAAAGAGCAACGAAATCAGTACGGACTTTATAACCCGATAGGGCAATCTCTCCGTCAAATGTGAGCCTGTCACGCCTCGCTTCCCAATAAACGGAAACGGTGATGTGGTAAGCTCGCAACGTATTTACTAAGAAATAAATACGTTAAACGTAATTAAGCAATATATATAAAAATACACAAGAATGACAAGAGATATAAAATAAACAACAACTTTTATTAACATTCATCTTTACAATACAACTGCTTTGAAAAGGAAAGATACAATGATATAAAGCAATATCTAAACAGTGGCATACAAACTGAAATAAGTACAAGATGAGCTAGAAGTCCTACTCCGCGGTGAACTGGTCCACGTCCTCCTGATTAGGCTCGATCTCCTGAGAGTCCGGTCCTCCTAACGAACATTCCAAAGAAAAAAAATAGACAGGAATGTCGTCAGCAAACTAGCGCTCGGTAAGTCCTAAAAGAAAGAATGGAATATAGTAAGTAATGAGAACTGAACTGGTAAGTTGTACAAGTATATGTTTGTTATTCTAACGTAGTTGTTTATAACTTAGTACAGAAAGTATTTGTGTATACGAGAGGAGTCCATCTTACCCCGTGAACTATGGTAATATGTAGTATAAGGCCCCGTCAAAACCCACGGGACAACGGTACTAGTGTTCATATAGGTGTCTTTTAAGTGACCATCTCATGCCACGTTAATACGTTCCATACCAATCTACCCCGTTATCCCCGCGTAATGTATTGTATAAATTATATCACAAGTTTTACTAAAACCATGGATACAAGTTGTTCAAGTAGTCAGTATCAGGATGTAATCTTGTAGTCATATCAAGTTATAGCTATGGTTCGGTCAAGTCAAGTCAAGCATTCATTTTTGATATTGAAGTTTGAATTCAGGTATTCAGGTTCATATTCAAGTATACATGTTAGACTTTGGATTCATGTTTGAATTGGACTCTGATTTGAATTCGGATTCAGATTTGAGTTAGATTCAGACCGAGTCAGACATTTGTAACTGATTTAGACCCTAAATTAGGTTCGGGAGTTATCGGTAACTGCTGCACATGGACGGTAGGATTTGTGTCTTTTTCCAAGACAATTACCATTGATAACTCCGTTAAGTTTTCTACCTTAAATAGGCAAGCACTCACTTTCTCCAGCTTCCTGGGGCTCAAGAGAATTGATCCCGCTTAAACCTATATTTACTAAAATCCTTAAATATTGTTTTATATAACTCGAAGGGGTTTTATGAAAAATATTTTAAATAAAATTTCAAAATAAATCTCGAGAAGTTATTTATATTATTTAGGGTTTTCATGGATGTGAATTTTAAGGATTTGAGGTATTTTAGTGATAATTACATAACTTGGAAAGTTCATAGTATTTTATTGTAAAACTTGTCTTTTGTTGGTATCTTGATGGTATTTTGGTGAAACTTGTAATTCTTTCACTTTAAAAAATGTAAGTTTATTATATTTTGAAAATATATGGATTTGTAATTTTTATATAATTATTAGAAATTAAATTTTATTTAAGTAGAAAAAATGCGTTTTTCTTAAAAACCGTATTTAAAACCTTTCGAGACTGAATGCTCCGTGAGAAGGTCTGCATCTCGCTCTACCAGCCCAAGAATGTGCGATAATCTGTACCATCCAATAGCGGGTCCCCTAAAGAGGGTTGTAGAGGCATGATCACAAAAAAAATTTAAAATACAATTTAAAAGAAATCCGGTTTTTATAGTAAATGGTATTTTCTTGTAAAGTTGTACTCGTAACAAAAATTCCAACTAATATGTATCATGCGATGGGACCATATGTGTATGTGAGGGGTGGGTCGTTACCCCGTGAAGTTTTCCTAAAGGTATGTTTAAGCAAAACAATAAAAGATGATATATAAAGTTCATGGTATTTAAACGAAAAACTTAAATTAAAGTTATTTTACATGATATTCTTGATTAAAATTTATTCTAAACATTATGATTTAAGGTTATAAGTGATGGGTACAAGTTAGATTGAAAAAAATATTAAAGAGAAAGAGTTTTCTAGGGTTTTGAAAAAGATATCGGTATTAACTCCACTTACCGATATACATTTTGAAATGGAATTTTAAAGACGAGGAAAGAAGATTGGAAGGGACTTATCACTTGGTTATATTAAGAAGAGGTAAGAGAAGAGATTATTGTCGTCGTGGTGTCGCGGGATCGCCGGAATTTGCTTTGATCCTCGCCGGAAGTTGATAGCTTGCGAACTCCTATTTTACTCCACTTGTATTTAAGAAATTTTGAGAATTTTGGCTAGATTTTTCAGAATGATGAAGGGCTAGGGCATGGGGTAGTGTTTGTAGTATAGAATTAAGATTTTGGAATTAAAATGGTGAATTAAAATGCATTAAAAAGATGATAAATGGTGAATTGAAGGGTCTCTATTTGATTGCAGGGCAATCAAACAGTGCAGGGAAGTTAGGGGTAAGGAAAGAGTCGAGTGTGCAAAGCCCGGACATCATTTGCCACTGTTGGACCGTCGGTACCAGACCCAAAAGCATTTCCGCCGGCCAATCAAGGGGGTAGGGTCGTTGGATTTGTGCTACGTGTACAAGTCTGTGTTAACTCCATTTTTCATATGTTTGATTTTTCTGACTTTTCATTTTTATGTGTATTGCATGTGTAAACTTTTAGCCTTCCAAAAAGTTTTAAAATGAATCAGAAAAATAATGTGTCTGATGGGGATCGAACACAAGGACTACGTCACAACAGTGCAAAGGTTTTACCAATGAGCTACAAGTGGCTTCTTGTTGTTATTCAATAAAATTAACTTATAATCCAATCTTAGGCCGTATAACTCATTTCTGTATATTAAACTGGAAAATTCCGTACAGTAAATTTAGAGTCGTTACAGAGCTACCGTTTGAATAAGACCAATTCGTCAATCTCCTCATCGGAAATCTCGGCACCTGGATGAATTCTTTTTTATGCATCGCGGGTCTCAAGACATTTCAAGAGCTAACCAAGAGAGTTCAAATGTTGGAGCGCTCAAAGCAGGAATCTTCCTTGGATTCCCAAAATAACAGTAAATCCTGGAGAAACTGAAAGAACGATAATCGTAAAGACGGAAATTCCAATGGTGCTGAATTTTTTAACATTTCGGCTAACCGAAATAAGTGAGGGATGAGCGGGCCTAATGCCTACCAATCTCGGAAGCCAGTATTGGAAGAGTGAGGAGAATCACCCTGAGAGAGAAGCTGGGTAAGGTCTGTTCCTTCAAAAGGGACAAAGTCCATAAAATATTCAAAGATGCCCTACGAAACGATCTACAATTGCCAGAATAAAAAAGACTGCAAGAAACGAATATGACCGACGACCTCAAATATTACCCCTATCATAGAGTGATAGGTCATGCTATTAAGGACCGCTTTTTCTTTAAAGATTGGGTCGAAAAATAATACAAGAAAGGAGAGATAGAACTGTCCAAAGGCGTGTTAACAAACAGTCAAGCAGCGACCGCGAATTTCGTACAAACAATTGACCACCACGTCATTAAACTGGGAACAAATGACTATCACGTCATTAAACCGGGAACCACCAACCCCTAAGTCATTAAACTGGGAGCGTAAATTTTTTTTGGGTAAATAAAATATATATATAGCCGAAATGATGGGGCAACTCGCAATAAAAATCAGTGAGTAAAATAAAAATTAAAATAAAACCGAAATGATGGGGCTACTACGAATGAACAACTGAAATGATAGGGCAATCATGACCTTCTGTCACGACCCGAAATTTGTACGTGACGGCCCTTAAACTACGCAACGTCTACAGGCGTAACGCAATTTAAGTGAGCCGAAAACCCAGCAATCTAAACCATCAAAAGTAGTAAGTGATAATAACAATTTTAAAATATTTGAAATCTCAAACCAAATTCTTTAAAGTCCAACTTTATTTCCTTTAAAATTTTGGCAGCACCTCCTTTGTAAAAACCAGCCCCAAAAGGGGTACAACAAAGATAATAAGTAAAGCATCCCCGAACGGGAGCAAATACACGCCCAAAGGAGGAAAATAACCACTACAACAGATATACGACGCCGTAGCGAAGCAATAAAAGATGATATAAAGAAACTGCATAAAAGACCTCCAAGTCATCAAAATAATATACAATATCGTCCCCACATCAAGTCTCTAAGTCAATACATGATAATGGTAGATGGAGAGTACAAGATACAACAAGATACAATATACATAAACGGATAACCGCAAAACCCACCTATAGCAAAATTACATACTGTCGGTCGAAGCGGTATCCGCAGCAAAAGATGATACGATAGATGAAAAGCCTTACCTCGACTACTTTGAGGAACAACCTGCAACCCTGTAGCATAACGGGGGTGAGTTGCCAACTCATGAATAGTAAATAACATATGCAGGTAATCGCAAGTATGCACGTAAGCGCGAATCTAACATATGCAAGCGGATAGCAATAAATGGCAATATGTATGCAACAGTCATGAAATGTACTCTATCGGGTACTACTAATACATGAAGCAATAAATGGCAATATGTATATGCAACAGTCATGAAAAGTACTCTATCAGGTACTACTAATACATGAAGCAATGCATATAAAAAAAATGCAGAGTATGGGATAAAACATGTCATCCTCACGGAATCCTGACCTCGTGGCAGGACCAAAGTCCATCAAGATAATCAAAATCCCAAATTTCCTCAAATCAGCCCCCAAATTGGCCCTCATATCCTGTAAGTCTCATATATCCTGAGTGTCAAATATCAAGTAAATCTCATATATCCTGTATCCAATATCAAGTAAATCTCATATATCATGTATCCAATATCAAGTAAATCTCATATATCCTGTATCCAATATCGAGCAAGTCTCATGAAATGAATAAGAATATTTGCATGAATCATTATGATGATGTATATAAATTAGATATGTATACATATATATTAGCGTCCCATTCCACTAATATATATATATATATATATATATATATATATATATATATATAACAGCGTCCCTGTTCCCCTCCGAAAGACGCGAGAAGATGCGGCGAACGTCTTGCCTGAATTTCGGGGCAGATGCTAATTGGTGCTATCCGTCCACCTCTCTGAAGATGCCAAGTTGATTTATGACACCATGTATCGAAAGTTTAAACGGATGCGGCCGATATAGCAGACTTCGTCAGATTCTCCCTCGTTTGAGGGGTTTTTGATTGTGGGGATGCTCTTCCCTGCAGGCGCAAGCCCCTGCAGTTAATTACGCTACCGCATCGCGATAACAACTTTCTCCTTCTCCAGATGGTCACTTCGAGTCGTGGGTGTTTGTTTTGTTTGTGGTTGCCCATGGATTGTATACGGAGACTAATTTATGTTTTCGCCCATAGGGCGTGGATTAGTCCAAATCCGTATTTTCTTAGATTTGGGTTTGGGGTTGGTTTTAAGGATACGTTAGTCTCATTTGAGACTAAGATCAACTTAAACGTTTGTTAAGGATACATTAGTCTAATTTTATACTAAGATCAACTTAACGGGATCATTTAGATCCAATAAGAGAGCATTTGGGCTCTATTGTTTAGTTTAGGGACATTGCGGTCGATTACCAGTTTAAGGACATGGTGGTCCAAGGTTAAGGACATCATAGTCCGTGGGCTTTAGGACCCCACAGTCCAGGTTAAGGACATCGTAGTCCATGAGTTTAAGGACCCCACAGTCCAGGTTAAGGACATCGTAGTCCGTAAGTTTAAGGACCCCACAGTCCAGGTTAAGGACATCGTAGTCCGTGAGTTTAAGGACCCCACAGTCCAGGTTAAGGACATAGTAGTCCATGAGTTTAAGGACCCCACAGTCCGTGAAATGTGTGGTTGTCGGGACCCGTCACCTCTCTGAAGACGTTGAAGAATTACAACGACAGATATCAGAGGAGTAAAGAGATGTACCCTCGAACCGGTGTGAGTTGGTTGAAAGATCAGTAGTCCAATTTGGGACTAAGATCTGTTAAATATTCATAAGAAGATGGGCTCAATTAAATATAAGTTGAGGACTTATGGCCAATATTAGGCTAAGTCCAATGAATGTTTAACATTTTATTGTTCTGGGCTGTTGAGCCTTTATTTGGGCTTGGGCCTTCTGACAATATTTTGTCTTGTATTGAATGCAGAGCATTCATCAGAACAATTTATGTTCTGTCAGCGCAACACGTGGCGCGCCAGGCGCTTTACGCCAGTTAAATAGCGCAGTACGCTTCTACCAAGTAGCGCACACGAGAAGGACATGTGTCGCGCTTGGAGCTAAGCGCCAGATGATGGGCGCATTGCGCCAGTTTATGAGCGCTAAGCGCTAGTCCATGAGCGCATTGCGCTATCAATTCAGTGGCGCCCTCGTGAGTGACACGTGGCGCGCTTGGCGCAGTGCGCTATTTCAGAAGCGCAAAGCGCAAGTTGCATACATGGTTGACACGTGGCGCATTTTGGTGTTGAGCACCGGTCCAGAGAGCGCAAAAGCGCTGTTCAAGAGCGCAAGGCGCAGTTCAAGAGCGCAAGGCGTAGTTCAATAGCGCAAAGCGCATTTGATCAAATTTTATGATCAGAGAACAAATTTATGTTCTTCTAAAAGTGACTTTGTCTCAAGATTCAAGAACAACAGTTCTTATTTTTGAAAGGGCTTTGCCTTTATAGATCAAGGATCTATGTTCAGAATATGTTCTTTTATTATGTGATGAGATCTTTTGATCTTTTTTATGAAAGACCTTGGTCTTTGTAGATCTATGATCTTTTAAGAAGGTAATTCTTCTTTTTATGAGATGATTTTGTAGGGTTCCTAGGCACGCTAATGAGGTCTCACAAGGCATCAACCATGCCAATTTTCTTTGAATTTTACGGTGTCGAGAAACCCTAGACTAGATCGTTAACTAGAATTTTAGGCGAACACATGCAACTAGTTAACAAATAAACTACAAGAACGGAAATACAACCTTTGTAGATCCGGTCCTCCACCTCCATAGCTCCGCAATGAAGTCTCCTCGCTGTCCAAATGAAATTCCGGGCTCTGGCGTCGGCTTCATCGGAGAAATGGGCGGGCAAGCTCGTCGGCTTCGTGCCGAAGATGATCTACGTCGAGGCATCACTAGATCAAGCTCCACCTTCACCAAGCCATGAAAACTTGTGAAGGAAACACACTCTACTACTTGGCAAGAGGTAGAGGATGAAGAAATAGGAAGTGGGTTCACTTTAGAATTGGATTTCTCACTCATTTTTTTTTCAAGAGTTGCCATTGATGGAGCAAGGTTCTTCATCTTGAAGATGAAGAAGAAGAAGAAGAAAAAGTTATGATAAGTTAATCCCAAAAAAGAAAAATAAAAGAATACTTATCATAACAAAACCATGGTCAAGTGTAGAGAATAAATCATGGTTAGTGGGAATGGTTAGGGCTAAGCATGAGACAAAATGGTGACTTAGTCAAAGCATCATGAAGCTTCAATATCCTTCCAAAGAAAAGCCACCATTTTTCTTTATGCTAAATATTTTTCCAAAAAGAATAAATAGATAAATAAATGAATAAAAAAACAAAAGGAAAACCCTAACCATTTCACAACCATGGTTTAATCTTTACACAAACCCTAGTGAGCATGTACCATCAAACATGATACAAACTAGTGTACAAAAGTATATCACATATACAATGTGCACAATCCAAGTGAGAAAATCCATTTAAAGTGAACCAATATTAGTTAATGCAAAGTAATATATCAAATATATATAATTATACATCAAATCATTAAATCAACACTTGATTTAACGATCCGGTCATATCGCATATAACCGACTAATATCCTATGTATCGGCTTATCGAATCAATACTTGATTCGATAACTAGGTTATATCGCATACAACCAATCGATACATTCATCGCGAGAATGAAATGCGGTATCACATACACGCATTATTCTCGGTCCCGCACATATCTCATATGCGCTCCTATTTCGTTTCGCTTGAGCCAGGAAACCTCTGTGTAGGACTCTAAAGACTCGTCAATACGCCGGCAGCAGATGATGATCATATCAAACACCCACAAGCCGCAAGCGGTCTGCTAAACGTAACGGCCACCCGGGTATTGAGCGATCAGAAGATCGACGAGCAAGCCCGCTCACACTCCTGTGAATCCAACCAGTAACACTTACCGTACAGTCCGGTCTGATCGTCTGATATGTCGCATATCTCGCCTAGGGGTGGTAAACGTCAGACCCCAATAGCTCGATAAGTCGTGTCGATATGAGGTCTATAACAATTCGAGAAACTACTGGTAACACTTACCAGTAAATTTCAGCAACCCTGGCCAGGGATTTCTGGTTATAGCCAATCGAACACAGCGCAACATCAACTCCCTATACCGGGAGAGACGAATCCCCTCCTATCGCTCATTGCCTCCATGTGATTCGGGACTGTACCCAAAAACCACCATTTTGCACGCCCTCTTGGACGTGGTAAGATGGAAATCAAAGCACAGTGGGAACCACACAAGACTCTATGACGATCTCGGGTCAACAGACTACTCTGTACCAGTGTCACCAGAGAACTGCCATCTGACGTAAGGTATAATACCATCTGGGAGTTCTCGGCGAGTCCGTCCAGTGTACCCAGTCTCCACTGAGCACCCGTATATCATCTCTGATGTCAAACACCAATGTATATGGGATCATCCATCGCCCATCTGTATGGGTCGAGAAGGTATACGCTAGTCTACTCTGGTATATCGATGCCCCGTCTCGATATACCCACGACTAGGGACTTTGAAGGATGTACTTATGGACTACCTTGTCCCCACTAGTATGATCCGCATCACAGTCCAGGTAGTCAAGTACACATCCTAAGGGCTTTACCAACATGTATCAGAGAGACAATCAGTATACACGTTAAGGTAAAGAGTAACCAGATAGCATACTATCATGTCGAGCGAGAAAGTCCTCCCTATATATGTCCAAGCATCCACTACAATATACATCCAATGTACAGTAATGGCCTCTAGGGCATACATATAACTAACAATCTCCCACTTGCACTAGGGCCATCTGATAGCAGTGGTTGTAGTATCTCATACTCAACCATCCCATAAAAGTCTCTCTCTGGGAAAAGGCCTTTGTGAGTGGATCCGCCGTGCTGTCCTCTGAGTCTACTCTCCTAACCTGGATCACCCTGGAGATCAACTATCTCCATGATCAGGTGATACTGCCTTAGAATATGTCTGGATCACAGATGGGACGGACGTTCCTTGGCATAAGCCACAACTCCATTGTCACACAATGGGAGGAACAAAGTTCATCTCATGAACCAATATACATCCAGACTGCCTCTTTGGTAGCATCTTAAGTAGCGATGTATCCTGCCTTTATCGTCTAGTATGCCACGGTATCTAGCTTGGAACTCTTCCAACATACCGTCCCTTTACTGAGGGTAAAGACAATGCCTGTGACTGACATTCAGTCGTCTTTATCATCCTGGAATACTTCCAGTGATTTTCCCCAGGATCAATTGATACCATCTCACTACAGCTAGTGAGTATTCTAACACCCAAATAACATCTATCTCATAGATGAAAACTCAGGATTTAGGAGGTATCACTTTGATCCTATATGGAGAATCCATGTGATAAGCGGTGATCGACCGAGCGTAGCATAGGAAACTCCTTCCCTATCAAGAGTATGTCATCCACGTACTCTACGAGGATCACCATCATACTCCCTACTACCTTTTCGTTTATACAAGGTTCATCTACCATTTTGATGATGTCAACTTCTTTGACTAATTTCATCAAAACAGATGTTCCAACTCCGCGATGCCTGCTTTATCCTATAAAGCATCTTGCACACGTTTCCGCTGCTCCCACTGTCTACGAGGCCCTCTGGCTGTGTACTTATAGACGTTCTCTTCTAAAACATCATTTAGAAAAGCAGTCATGACACCCAACCACCAGATATCGTAGTCATGGTATGTAGCCGTGGCAAGTAGGATCTGGATGGACTTAAGCATAGCCACTTGAAAAGGTTTCATCATTATCCACGCCTGGTCGATGACGAAAAGCTTTAACAAGTCTAGCTTTGAAAGTCTCAACTTTTCCATCTACACCAAGTAATCTTCTCAAGATATACTTGCTCCTGATGGGGATTTAACCCTTCAGATATAGCAACCAAAGTCCATACTTTGTTGGTGTACATGGATTCCATCTCAGATCACTAAGCATCCAGCCATTCTTACAGAGTCCCTACTCTCGATGGCCTGCTCGAAACTAGTTGAGTCATCATCTCATGATGCAATCCTCGCTCCCACTGTCATAGAGTAACCGAAGTATCTCTCAGGTGGGTGAGGAACCTTACTAGATCGGCGGAGAGGCTGAGGTTCGTTGGTATCTACTGAATCCTTTGGTTCTATCAAATCATCAGCTGCAATTTGTATAGCTGGAACATTTCCAGTTCTGCATTACAGACCTTGCCTCGAGCTTGTCCGGATTTTGCTTTTAGACATAGCCCGGACAACCCCAAATCTTAACTAACTTAAGATATGGGCTCTTCCCTTTCCATATCACATATGAAATGGTAGGCAACTGATTTGATTGGAACCCTATTCAATAGGTATGCAGCTTCTCAAGTGCATAACTCCCAAAAGGAAATAGGTAACTCAGTAGTACTCATCATAGAGCACACCATATCAAATAGGGTGTGATTGCTCCGCCCCGATATACCATCGTGCTATGGTGTATATGGAGGAGTAATGCTGAGAGAGAATCTCATTCTTCTTTAGAATAGTCCAAGAATTCCGTGCTCAAGTATTCTCCTCCTTGATCTCATCAAAGGACATAATACTTATACCCGTATTTTGGTTCTCTACTTCTAGCTTATATTCTATGAATATCTCAAAAGGTTCGGACTCATGTTTCAACAGGAACATATGTCTGAGTCTCGAGAGATCATCAAAGAATGTAATGAAGTATAAAGAACCAGTCTTGGCATATGTAGACAGGGGACTTTACATACATCAACATGTATCATCCCAAGAGTTTACCAACTCTTTCTCTGTTACCAATAAACAGAGCTGTGGTCATCTTATCTCTGTGACATGACTGGCAAGTTTCATAAGATGTAAATTCAAACTGATTTAAATATGCATCTATATGTAACTTCAGCTAGTCGGGTCGCATTGATATGACCTAGTCTACAATACCTAAAGAAAAATTCGTTCATTTCTGAACTTTTCCTCTTGTGTGTGTTCTATATACTAGGAACTGTAGTTTGATTTAGAACGTCAATGCTTTTAGGTAACGTGCCTGAACCGATCAACATTTGATATAGGAAATGTTCAAAACATTATCCAACAATACAAAATTTTATCGTTTCTTTACTAATAAAGAGACAGATATGATTTTGTATATCAGGTTCGGTATCTAATAACATTCGTTCAGAATCAATGTATTGTGAATACAGGGTGACAGTGACCAACAGACTTGGCTGCAACACTTGCCCCGTTTTCTGTCTCATGAAACTTATCACCCGTTCTCAGTTCTCTACCTAGCAGTAGCCCTATGTAACAGATTACATATCTGGGATCCTGATCTGGTATCACATACCCAGGACGTAGAGGATACAGAGAAACAGTTCTGTATAATGAACACACCCGAAGATGATGCATCAGCATGCACTCTCTTCGTTTGGGCGGCACGGGAAATTCTGGTAATCCCCAATTTCCTGCTCTGTCTTATAACAATTATAAGTTGGAGCGGGACCAACGTTCCCCAGCTCAGTATAACAAGCGGGTTCGGTCAATAATCCGTTTTATTATCTTGATTAAGGCGTGATATGGTCGCTACCTGGAGAGAGAGAGAAGAAAACACTCAGCGTGCGCTCTTGCAAGAATAGATTGGTTATTATTTTATCTAATCAGGATGGCTCCCACTGTTTTTATCAAATCTTCCTTCAAACCCTAAAAGGAAAGACTAGCCGGGATTAATTACACACTACAAGTTCGCCAATCTTTCAGCCAGGCCAGTGTCGGTACTGTTGAGGGAGGTCCCCCGTGCTTTCGCACGAACCTAATTAATGTAAACTTCGTTTTTCCAGAGGCGTAACCTCGTTAACACCTTTCTAGACACCTACTTGATCGGCTAATTGTAATGTATAAAACTCTCCCAGGAGTAACTCTTACTCGCAGCGGGTATCGGGATCCAACTATCTCATAGAAGGTATGCAATCTCATTGCAAATTTCAACACTTGAAATTCCCGATAATATTTTGTCCCAAGCGATCTATGACCTTGACTGAGTCAACAAATTATAGACCATAAGTAAAGTTCAACCCGTCATTTCTCGATTGAATTAAACCCACCCGCACGACCCTTGACTGAGTCAACAAGGCCGCACGACTACCCTAATCCAATCGCATCATATGCTTTGCAGATAAGCACTAATCAGCTACCGCACACTACGCCTTGACTGAGTCAACAAACGCAGCACGAATACTAACTAGGACTTATCTGAAATGACGGAGGGCTACGTCAGGTTTTTAAGAAAACCTTTTGCGTAATAAACTTTATATCGTTGTAGAATCAAATGATTTTAAAATGGAGTGTTTTTGAGGCTTTTCTAGTTTTGCTAAAGGAGTCACTCCCGGTGAAGGGATCGTCGGTCCTTTCCTCGTCGAATGAGGTGCGGGATATATCATATATATCACTGTGCAAAGCAAAAACACTTAAAAGTAATCAAAAGACAAACCGAGTGTGTAGCATCTGCCAGTTATTGCTAAAGGAGTCACTCCCGGTGAAGGGATCTCGGTCCTTTCCTCATCGAATAAGGTGCAGGATATATCATATATACCGCTGTGCAAAGCAAGAACTGTAGCTACCTGTTTTATTTTTGAAATTCGATTCTACAACATCTTTAGGTTTCTTTTACTTTCATTAATCACATTAATGAAGTCCCATCATTTAAATTACCTAAACATCACAGATAAATACGACGTACACTTATGCCATCCGCATTCGCCTCGATGTCCCCTCGTGCACCGTTAGGTTAGGTAACTAACGGCAGAGCAGGGCAGGGCTAGCGCGGGTGTAAAACATAAGTAACATCTATATAATATATCATATATACTATATACAGTATCCATCACAGAACATCACATGATCACATCACAGATATTGCAGCAGAAGAATCATATGAAATATTGGATATACTAGGACGTCCGTGTTTTCAATACGAGCCAGTATAAAACACGGATTCCACGGTCGTGATGAATAGCCAAACCCACACCCCTAGACCCCTACGAGAGCGGCAAGCAACCCTACCAATTCTAGAGTTAGGAGACCCGGACTCGACTCCTCGAGTTGGTCTCCCACTGGACTCCAGAACCCGGTTACTTGTGCCCTCCTCCTTGGTTCTATCCTAGTGCGGAAAAGAAAATAATATACAAAAGGTGACATCTTCCGCAACCTGGAAGTGCCCCAATAAAAAAATATTACATACAAGTTTTTACATGAATGAAAATGAAAAACACTCATCTCACATAAAAACCCCCGGCTATTCAAACACGACGATCCAATATAACATATCCAGCAACACATAACATCACATGTCATCAACGTAAGTAAATATGCGCATCCCAATTGTCGTTGACATATAGCAACAAAACCGGCGATATCACATATTACACTTACGGTCACAGAAAAGAAAGTGTAAAACTACAACAGTTGGAATCCGCAATCTCTTTAGACATCTGATGCCTAATCAAATGAAATACTTAGACATCACATGCCTAACAATTATAAACCCCGCATTTTAGTCTCAAAATCGAAAACACTTTTCGATATAAAGTCGGGCAATTCAACAAGATTCCCGACATCCTGATCGAATGCTCGTCGCAAACTTTAGTAGGCGGCCGCACCCCCAATACCGTCGACGAAGTGCACCAAGGCGGAACACCGCTGCCGCGAGCATCCGAACGGATCCTTTCGGTGACGGGGTTCTCCTACAGTCACTTGGTCAGGGCTAAGGGATGAGGCTGTCTATTAAGTTTACCCGGCGAGTATCCGCGTACACTACGTGATTGCGACGGACTTTTGATCACATCAAAATTCCGTGGCAACCGATCAAGTGAGACTAAACCGCTAGATTTATAACATTCATTCAGTTATCTCATAACTTATTGTGAATTCCAATTATTGTATCGCATTCCGGATAAATAGAAAATGTTAAACTTTCCGATCGAACATTCAAACACCCAAGTTTTCCCGAAACAGCTCAACTCATGAAATAAGTTCAAAGACATTCACTTCGTGCCTCAGTACCAACGGTCCAGCCGTAGAAGGGTCAAGCCAACGCCTCACATGTGGCACGCCGTACTGCCCCAAACCCGAAGGTTCAAAGGGCAGTTCAAGACGGTCACATAATCGAGTTAAGGTTTGTTGTCTTCTAGAGGGTCCATCGCGTTACTTGCACTACTTAGAACGTCTTTAAACTACGGAAAAATCCAACACTTGGATATTTTCCGACAGGGGAAAGATTGGGTATTTATATCCGGTCGAACTTTTTAACATATTCAAAAATTATCCGGAAAGCTACACAGACAAAATTTGATAATCCGATCGAACATTCGAATCCCCAAAACAACCCAGAAAATTCAACTCTTGAAAAAAATATTAAAAATTCCCAGGAAAACCAGCACTGCAAATTATGAATTACTGTGCAAAATTCGATGCCACATAAGACAAAACGGCCGCGGAACCGCCGCACGAGCCATGCTCGTGCCGCGGAACCGCGGCGCATTGATGGAATTAGGCACACGAATTTTACAGAAACCCTTAGAATTTCCTGCTGATTTTTCTGCATATTTTTAATATCGAAAAACTCCAGATTTTGGAAAAAGTCCAGAGAGCATGTTTGTGTTAGGGTTTCGGGTTCGTTCGGCTTTCAAACTTCGTCTACGCATCGTCTAAGGCTCTATCTAGGCTCTGATACCACTGTAGGGTTCCTAGGCACGCTAATGAGGTCTCACAAGGCATCAACCATGCCAATTTTCTTTGAATTTTACGGTGCCGAGAAACCCTAGACTAGATCGTTAACTAGAATTTTAGGCGAACACATGCAACTAGTTAACAAATAAACTACAAGAACGGAAATACAACCTTTGTAGATCCGGTCCTCCACCTCCATAGCTCCGCAATGAAGTCTCCTCGCTGTCCAAATGAAATTCCGGGCTCTGGCGTCGGCTTCATCGGAGAAATGGGCGGGCAAGCTCGTCGGCTTCGTGCCGAAGATGATCTACGTCGAGGCATCACTAGATCAAGCTCCACCTTCACCAAGCCATGAAAACTTGTGAAGGAAACACACTCTACTACTTGGCAAGAGGTAGAGGATGAAGAAATAGGAAGTGGGTTCACTTTAGAATTGGATTTCTCACTCATTTTTTTTCAAGAGTTGCCATTGATGGAGCAAGGTTCTTCATCTTGAAGATGAAGAAGAAGAAGAAGAAAAAGTTATGATAAGTTAATCCCAAAAAAGAAAAATAAAAGAATACTTATCATAACAAAACCATGGTCAAGTGTAGAGAATAAATCATGGTTAGTGGGAATGGTTAGGGTTAAGCATGAGACAAAATGGTGACTTAGTCAAAGCATCATGAAGCTTCAATATCCTTCCAAAGAAAAGCCACCATTTTTCTTTATGCTAAATATTTTTCCAAAAAGAATAAATAGATAAATAAATGAATAAGAAAACAAAAGGAAAACCCTAACCATTTCACAACCATGGTTTAATTTTTACACAAACCCTAGTGAGCATGTACCATCAAACATGATACAAACTAGTGTACAAAAGTATATCACATATACAATGTGCACAATCCAAGTGAGAAAATTCATTTAAAGTGAACCAATATTAGTTAATGCAAAGTAATATATCAAATATATATAATTATACATCAAATCATTAAATCAACACTTGATTTAACGATCCGGTCATATCGCATATAACCGACTAATATCCTATGTATCGGCTTATCGAATCAATACTTGATTCGATAACTAGGTTATATCGCATACAACCAATCGATACATTCATCGCGAGAATCAAATGCGGTATCACATACACGCATTATTCTCGGTTCCGCACATATCTCATATGCGCTCCTATTTCGTTTCGCTTGAGCCAGGAAACCTCTGTGTAGGACTCTAAAGACTCGTCAATACGCCGGCAGCAGATGATGATCATATCAAACACCCACAAGCCGCAAGCGGTCTGCTAAATGTAACGGCCACCCGGGTATTGAGCGATCAGAAGATCGACGAGCAAGCCCGCTCACACTCCTGTGAATCCAACCAGTAACACTTACCGTACAGTCCGGTCTGATCGTCTGATATGTCGCATATCTCGCCTAGGGGTGGTAAACGTCAGACCCCAATAGCTCGATAAGTCGTGTCGATATGAGGTCTATAACAATTCGAGAAACTACTGGTAACACTTACCAGTAAATCTCAGCAACCCTGGCCAGGGATTTCTGGTTATAGCCAATCGAACACAGAGCAACATCAACTCCCTATACCGGGAGAGACGAATCCCCTCCTATCGCTCATTGCCTCCATGTGATTCGGGACTGTACCCAAAAACCACCGTTTTGCACGCCCTCTTGGACATGGTAAGATGGAAATCAAAGCACAGTGGGAACCACACAAGACTCTATGACGATCTCGGGTCGACAGACTACTCGGTACCAGTGTCACCAGAGAACTGCCATCTGACGTAAGGTATAATACCATCTGGGAGTTCTCGGCGAGTCCGTCCAGTGTACCCAGTCTCCACTGAGCACCCGTATATCATCTCTGATGTCAAACACCAATGGATATGGGATCATCCATCGCCCATCTGTATGGGTCGAGAAGGTATACGCTAGTCTACTCTGGTATATCGATGCCCCATCTCGATATACCCACGACTAGGGACTTTGAAGGATGTACTTATGGACTACCTTGTCCCCACTAGTATGATCCGCATCACAGTCCAGGTAGTCAAGTACACATCCTAAGGGCTTTACCAACATGTATCAGAGAGACAATCAGTATACACGTTAAGGTAAAGAGTAACCAGATAGTATACTATCATGTCGAGCGAGAAAGTCCTCCCTATATATGTCCAAGCATCCACTACAATATACATCCAATGTACAGTAATGGCCTCTAGGGCATACATATAACTAACAGATTTCATCTCTGTGTTCATCATTCATCATCTTTACCTTGAAGAAATAATCTTCTTGCAAGAGCTTGCTCTCTTTCTTTTGAGTTTTTCTCAAACTTTATAGGGGGGTTTCTCTATATCAGACTTGAAGTCTTGGGGCCTTTATATAGGGCAAGCTTATTTGTTAAATCAGTTAAAGAGATCTTTCTCTGATTGATTTGGGAATGTTTCCCACCGTCGGATCTTTGATCCTAGGGCTTCTGTTTTACAGAAGGCAATCTTCTTGTTTTTAACAAGATTGGAAAATCTTTCCATAACAGAATTTTAATTCTGATTAATTAATGATTTATCATTATTATTAGATCTTTTGATCTAAGGGTGGGGAATTTTATAATTCTAGCGCTGGCGCACCCGTGCTTTGCACGTGGTGCGCTGCTCAGAGCGCAGCGCACTTTGCGCTAGCGCACCAGTATTTGACACGTGGTGCACTGCTCAGAGCGCCGCGCAGCCTGCGCTAGCACGCCCGTGTTTGACACGTGGCACGCAGCGCGCCTAGCGCTAGCGCACATATGGTGCACTGCCTAGGGCGCAGCGCTCCTGGCGCTAGCGCATCCGTGTTTGACACGTGACGCGCAGCGCGCCTAGTGCTGGATCTGAAGCGTTGCTTCAATTTTTGAATTTTGAATTTCAAAACAGAGCTTTGCTCTGATTGGGGGAAACAAATGCCCCCCCACCGTTGCGCTCACGTGAGTGCAGCGGTGGCAGCATCTGCGTCCTTGGATCAACTCAGAAGGTGAAGAGGCGTTTCAATGCCTATAAATAGGACCTTTGGTCCCTCAGATGATTTTCATCTCCTTCTTGTTTTCTGAGAATTTCACTCTCCCACAGAGCATAGCTCTCTTGTTTAAGAACTTTTTAAGAGTCAAAACTCTGTCAGAACTTAGGTAAAGTTTAAAACTTTTAATAAATTAGGGTTTTACCCATTAACAGAGCATTGCTCTTCATTGATCTTTGATCTAAAGAAAACCCTTTTAGGGTTTCATTAACAGAGCTTTGCTCTCCTGAACCCATAGATATAAAGAGATCTTTTCTTGGGGTTTCTTAGCCCATGAATCAGAGTTCTGATCTTTTGAGAGCATGTAGATTTCTTAATCTCTTGTGAAGAACTCTTAAGAGTTTGTTCATGGATCTTGAAGATCCCAGAATTTTTTTAATTCATAAAAATTAATTTTAATTAATTCTTTTCTGATGGATTTTTCCATCATCATTACAGAGCCAGGCTCTTGAGGAATTTTATTCCTTCATGATCAGAGTTTGACAAGTGTCACTCTGTCATAGAGTATTGCTCTCAAAGGGAAATTTTCTCCTTTTCCTGAGGGATCTCTCATTTAATGAGAATTTTCTTGAAAATTTCCTCATTTAATTAACAGTCTCATCCAATGATGAGGCTGTTTTATTAATTATTAATTGATGAACTGTCATCCAGATTTTGTGAGCCCCCTTTGGTCCCTCTCCACTGCATTGCAGTGTGGTACAAATTTTAAAGTACCAAGTGTCAGAATTTAAAATTAAATTATAGCACTGACAGTTGACTTCTGTCCCCTTTTTTTTTGCAGGCAACATGTCTTTCGATACTTCGTTTCCGTTTGTCCGTTCAGAGGGAGGATTCCCTGAGGCGCCTGTGGACCGGGAGGTTCTCGCGCTCATCAAAAACCATGACCCGGAACACAAAAAACTTCACTTGTGGGGTAGATGGTACGACCAGATTATCAGAGGTCATCGAAGCTTCTCTTGTGCAACGCTTTCGGAGCCTATCTCGGCGATCCCGTATAGGGGTGGTAATTGAACGAGCCAGCTCGGGTTCGATTAAGGTTCGGCTCAGTATCAGCTCGTTCAAATTCGGTTCATTTATTAATGAGCCGGACATGAGCCAGAAAGCCTGGCTCGTTTATTAAACGAGCCGGACTCGAGCTCGGCCAGGCTCGTTCGGTATTGACTCAGGTTCGGCTGGGTTACACAGTTTGAAAAAAAAACAGTAATATGTAATATATAGCAGATTCTATACAACTCTCAGAACACTTAATTAAATTAAATGACAGTATATAAAGTGTACTGAGATAAATATAAAACCCAGCACTTAGACCCATTCAATGCCCTAGATGTTAATGTTTTTTAATTTTTCCATATCTCAAAACCTTGAGTTTTAAGCATTATTGTTAATTATGTTTTTTTCTTGGAAGATACTATTAATATGAGTAAATGAGCTGAAAACGAGCCGAGCTCACAAACGAGCTCTAAACGAGCTCAGTTGAGCTCGGCTCGTTTAGTTAATGGGCCACAAATGAACCGAACACGAGCTGGGCATGTTTAATCGAGCCGGACTCGAGCCGAGCATCTCTAGCTCGATTAACTAAACGAGCCGGACTTGGGCCGACAAAAAGAACCACGAGCCAAACTCGAGCCGAGCTTGGCTGGCTCGAGTTCAGCTCGTTTACACCCCTAATCCCGTATGCAGATGCACCTCCGGTGAACTATGCCGTGGAGGCGGTTAATTGGACTTCGGAGGGTCTCCTTCAGCCTTCGATCGCCGCCGTACCTGTGCAGCCGCCGACAGCTTTGGACACCCTAGGGCGTCGCATATGCCAGGGCGAGTCGCGCCCTTGGGGACATCCCTACAATATCGGGCTAACTCCCCGTCATCCGGCCGGGTAGCCCGGTATATCTTGTCGACGAAGAAATCGCAGCTACTAAAGCTCGGCTTATACCCTGCGGTCTACGCTTCCTTGTTCCATTATTCTGCACCCCCACATGGTGGATCAAGGCGTTTTTGGAGCAGTGGAACATCCCGACCCATACCTTCCTTCTATTGGATATAGAGGTCTCCATTTCCTTGGAAGAATTCGCCGAGGTTTATGGTCTACCAGTTAGGGGGGAGCACTACGAGGAGCTGCTTCCTCCGGACGAATATGTTTTTGCCACCAAGCCAGTGGTGATGGGCCTCACCCCAGAGAACGCCATTCAGCACCAGTTCCCGAGCCTGATAAAGGTGTTGAACATGTATGAGAGCCTCTTCCTTGAATCCGGAGGCTGAGGGGTCAGTTTTGCGGACTTCATTGCCCGTTTTCTTCACCCGGAGATTCTGTCGCGACAAGGCGAAAAGTTTGCTAAACTTGATGATCCCTTCGGCTTTGGCTTGGACCATCGGCCGATACTGGAAGCTGATCAGAAGGGTTTCTTTCTTCCTGACGTCACGATTGTCCCTTTGTCAGAAATCGCCGTCCCGGGAATTGACGAGGAAGAGTTTTTTCTTGGGTTTCTTGGGTTATAGTTGAGCTGGTTCGCGCTTCCTATGCACCCTCGTTACATGAGGCCTTCCGTCTTCTACCCCGCGCATCGCATGGTTGCCGGAATACAAGTGGCCATCGGGATCACCGGGTTAGCCCACCTATATCACTGTCTTAGCATAGCAGCGAACACCACTGAACCAGGGGTGCATCCTGCAAACTTCCCAATGCATTACTTCACTTCATGGATGGAGCTGCACGTGCTTGGGGTCTTTGGCATCCACAAAAGACCTTCGTTTTTCGACAGATGCAAGTTTCCTCGAATCATGCGGCTAGTTGACGCCTCCATCGTGAGTCCATCACAGCGGGAAGCTAGGGGCTTACTCCTTCGTCCGCGCACGGTCGGAGATGGTATGTCTTTCACAGACAAAGTCTTGACCATCGGCCAGGAAACTTCAAAGGCGGTGTTGGCATTGCGAGACATTTTTAAGGACGGGGCCTCCGTGTTGAAAGCCTGGGAGATTCTTCATTTGTACTCCATCAGGCCGGGCTTTCTTGTATTCAGGCAAAATGATGCGGCGCTATTCATGAGATACAGCCCCCATCGTTTTGCCCAGCAGCTGAGTTACAATCAGGGAGTCCCGCTGGAGGCTTTCCTGGTAGAACATGCTGCCACCGAAGAGGGAATACGGGGCGCGCTGCATCATTTCATGCGCTTGAATACGGGGTCTCACTTCTTTATCAGCGAACCGAGTTGTGTCCCAAAGGCCCTTAATGTACACGCGGCCTGGTACCAACATTCAATGGGAGTTGTTATCAGGGAGGAGAAGCGACTGTTACTCGACCGCAAGGGTGCACCCCTTGCTGGTGATCGAAACATCCCCTTGAAGCGACGGACCATTGTCCTCCCTCCGCTAAGAGAAGCTGCCGTGATTGAAGTCCCCCACGACAGGCCTGAGCTATCGGTGCCCCGTACTCCTGTGGAGACGGTGGATGTACTACCGGTGCCCCGTGCTCCCATGGAAATGGTAAATGTAGCTTCTCCTGAGTCTGGCGTGGGCTCAGACATCGGGACTCGTCGCCTCAAAGTGCCTACCAAGCGTAAGCTTGTGCTGGTTGCGACTGGAGCTCGCTCGCAGAAGAGGAAGAAGAAGTCAATCCTCTCTATAGAAGCTGTACTCGGCCTGGAGCATCATGCTCCTTATAACGAGGGCCTGAGCGAATATGGGACCAACGAAGGTCTATTCATAGCGCCAGAAGACACTGATCTCGAGGCCGCCATTGCAGCTTCTGTGCGATCCGCAAGCCACAAAGCGGAAATGGTCATCCTCGCGCAATCAAGTGAGTATAAGCCGTAACTTCTGTTATTGCATTATATTTTTATTATCATGTTTTGACTGACATTTTTCCTTCTGTAACAGGCTTTTCCACTGAAGAGGCTCTAGCGGCTTCCCTTAGGACCTTCGAGGAGGAGGAAAGGGCTCGCGCTTTGCTGGGCATTGGTATTTCTCGGCTCATTGCATCCTCATTCTCCTTTCTTATGGACGATCTGACCCTTTCTTTATCTTATCACAGGGACTACAATGCCAGCCCCGCAAGGTGATGCGGAGATGCTTCCCAGGCCAGCCATCGAAGTTCCGGCCTCCTCTGCATTGCCGAAAGAGGCCTTACTCAAATGATCGATGACAGATGACTTGACGGCTCCAGAGGTAACCCTTGGCGCGGACGATGACGTCCTATTGATGGAGGCGTCTAGAAGATCCGCTCTGACGGCTCGAGCGGAAAGGAAGCGCAGAATGCGCGCGGCAAGGGAGCGTAGTGCTGCCTTGGCCGCGGGTGTAGGTTCGAGCACCACTGCCCATACCCCTACTCCTTCAGAGGAATCTCCAGCTGCCTTGTCCACCGCCCACAGACAGGCAGCACGTGCGGCTCGGGAAGCAATCGGAAGACCAACTCAAGGTAACGTGACATTGGGTTCTTTTGTCAAAGTTTTAACTTTCAGGTTCTCATATATCATATCTTGCAGGGCCGAGTCTTGCCGAAGAAGCGGCGGCAACCACTGAGCTTGGGGTAGCGGTAGAGGAGATAGCCACGATCGCCGAACCTGAGGCAGCGGTAGGCGAGATGGCTACAATTGTCGAGCTCGAGGCAGCAGGTGGTGAGATAGCTACCATTGCCGAGCTCGAGGTAGTGATGGGTGATATGGCTACAGCCGCCGAGCCCGAGGTAGCCACTCTTTCTCAGGAGTCGGGCACCGCCCCAATCGTCGCTCTTTCCCCTTGCGGCTCCTTGCCGTTACCGGGCGCTGCGAGTATAACGACGATTCTCGTGGAGTCGGGGGATGAAGCCACGGGCGGCGAAACCATTCTGATGGAAGAGGGCGAAGCAGTCACTGCATCAAGTGACGCCCTAGTCGCGGTTCCGACCGGCGACTCACCAGGTAGACTTTGGGTCATTGCTTTTCTTTTTATTCTGCAATCCCTTTCAATCCTTCCTGACAGTATTTATCTCGTTTCTAATGCAAGCGTGGCGAGCGTTGAGGTTGTGCTACCCGAGGCAGCACCATCAGTTACCGCTTTAACAGTGACCACTCCTCTACCTTCTCTCGTACCATCTCAGATGTTGGAAGGTGCAGATTTGTGACCCATCATTTTTATCTCTAGGCTGTATAATTTATGTACTGACATTGCATTACTGCGTCTTTGCAGGAGTCCTTTTTGATCACCTGTATCAGGTGCTACACCCACACTTCTCCTTCCAATCAGAGATTAGTCCGCCCGCTGGTGTCGGTGAGTATCTTTTCTAACCGACGTCCTTTCTTTAACAGGCAGTCACATTATTACTAATTCTTCTTTGCATTGCTTGTAGCCTTACAAATTGAAGGAGGGGACGAGGGTATCGTTGCACCACCAGTACTCCCAGCTCTGCCCCCTGTTGCAACCGGTATAGTAGACTCTATTGTTCGTGTATTTTCCTTATTTCTTGAGCCGACATCTGACTATGATTTATTTTGCAGCAATCACGTCGACTCTAGCTCCGTTCGAGTCTCGCATCATAATGCCAGCCGGCCCCTTTTCTCGACGTGCATCCTCGAAAAGCGCCGCGAATAGTCTGCGCATGTTGAGCGACTACATTGAGGAGCTTGACGTGGAGACTCCCACATTCGCTGCGGATTTTGCCGCGGAGGTTAACCCTATGTTGGCGACGCTCGTGAACTTTCATAGTGAGGCCGTCGTTGAGTCTTAGGTTGATCACTGCAGGAAGATTGAGGCTTGCCTGCATGAGCTCAAGGTCGAACGTCCTGCTCCAGAGGTCCTGGCTGTGAACACTTAACGGGCTGTATGGGTCGAGCAGAGCACTTCTTATTTCCTCCATCTTGAACAAGAAGTGGCCTTAAAGCATAAGGAATGCGAAGAAACTTCAAGCGAATCTACCCGACTGCATGCTCAGGTTGATGCAAATGCTGTACAGTTGAAAGTTATCTTTGAAGGCCTTCTGCGATGCATCTCTGACAGGTTAACACTGAGGCAACAGCTCGACGTCGTCGAGTGGGATGCACAAAATCGTGAGGCAGCTCAGCGGGCCGTCGAAGAACAACTTTCGTCCTACTTGCAGCAACGAGCCCAAGTCGAAGCAGAGTTGGTCGAGGCAGCTGATCAAGAAAAGGGGCTGAGGGAAGTGCGCAAGCGGCTGATCGGACTATTGAAAGCGCTTCCCTCTCAATAATTGTTTTTTGTACCATTTGCAATTTTGAATAAAATGTATTCATTCATTTTTTTTATTCTTTCATATGATGTATTTTGTACCCAATTGAATTCATGAATAAAAGATACATTTCTTTCGCAATGTCTTGTGTCATCTCTCTACTTTCTTCTTTCTTTTGTTATCAGCATGTCATCTTAGCAAGCATAGCCGGCAGATGATAGAGTGAGCATTTTGTTTTGGCTTCTTCGAGGGGTAGTGATGGCTTAGGAAGCAGGTTCAGATCTGCTACCTAAGACTTTTCAACTTTATGAGCCGTGAGGGTCTCATAAAGACTTTTCTCCCTACGAGTCGTGAGGATCTCGTAGGTGTCTTTTCTTCCTAGGAGTCATGAGGATTCCTAAGTGTGTTTTCCCTTATAAGTCGTAAGGATCTTATAAGAGAGTTTTCTTCCTTACGAATCGAGAGGACCCGCAAGTGTTTAATGAGATTGACGTTATCCGCATTTCACGGCGTCATTGGGTGACGTATTTCCATGACGGGGTCATGTGGATGACGTATTTCCGAGACGGGGTCATGTGGATGACGTATTTCCGTGACGGGGTCATGTGGATGACGTATTTCCGAGACGGGGTTATGTGGATGACGTATTTCCGTGATGGGGTCATGTGGATGACGTATTTCCACGACGGGGTCATGTGGATGACGTATTTTCGAGACGGGGTCATGTGGATGACGTATTTCTGCGACGGGGTCATGTGGATGACGTATTTCCATGACGGGGTCATGTGGATGGCGTATTTCCGCGATGGGGTCATGTGGATGGCGTATTTCCGCGACGGGGTCATATGGATGACGTATTTCCAAGACGGGATCATGTGGATGACGTATTTCCGCGACGGGGTCATGTGGATGACGTATTTCCGAGACGGGGTCATGTAGATGACGTATTTCCCCGATGGGGCATATGGATGACGTATTTCCATGACAGGGTCATGTGGATGACGTATTTCCGAGACGGGGTCATATAGATGATGTATTTCCGAAACGGGGTCATGTGGATGACGTATATCCGCGACGGGGTCATGTGGATGACGTATTTCTATGACGGGGTCATTTGGATAACGTATTTCTGCGACAGGGTCATGTGGATGACGTATTTCCGCGACGGGGTCATGTGGATGACGTATTTCCGCGACGGGGTCATGTGGATGACGTATTTTTGAGACGGGGTCATGTGGATGACGTATTTCCGTGACGGGGTCATGTGGATGACGTATTTCCGTGACGGGGCCATGTGGATGACGTATTTCCGAGATGGGGTCATGTAGATGACGTATTTCCGAAACGGGGTCATGTAGATGACGTATTTTCTAGACGGGGTTATGTGCTGACGTAGCGTCTGTTGTAATGAGACGAATATCGAAGTGGTCTCCAGGTTGTCTGGGAACCATCAAGATTTAGAGTAAGGGCTTTGCCGTAGCTCCATGGTTGATTGCAACGTTTGAATCCTGTTGGAATAGGAAGGAATGCTGTTGATGATCTTTAGGCTATCCCTGAACCGTCAAGATTTGGCTTCGTTTTCTGATGGAGCCTGGAAAGGGAAGGCGTGATTCCTTCTTTGTTTGCGCTCCTGGATTGTATACAGGGATTGATGTGATATCACCTATAGGGCATAAATTTTATTTATATTTTTTTTTATTTCTTTCCGCGATGCTCTATCATTTCAGCTTTTATATCGCGAAGGTCGCGATTGCCTAATCATTTCAGCTATTTTTCGTGGCGCCCAATCATTTCGGCTATTTATTTTATTTTTACTCGCTGCTTTTTGTTGCGAGTTGCCCAATCATTTCGGCTATTTTGCATGCATACATTTTTACTTATTGATTTTGTTGCAAGTTGCCCCATCATTTCGGCTATTTCGTATGCATGTGTGGCTCGCTAGCTTTTTACTGCAAGCTTGGAATTAGACACCGATTTCGGTATCAGCACCGCTACAACTGGAATATTGCCAGGAGCGAATCATCATTTGCCTCTGTCAATGACGAACAAAGATGGCTTAGTAAACAGGGTTAAGATCCTGTCGACTAAGGCTTTTGACTTCATGAGCCGTAAGGGTCTCATAAAGGTATTTCTCCCTACAAGTCGTAAGGATCTCGTGGGAGCATTTTCTCCTTAGGAATCGTGAGGACTCCTAAGTGTATGGCTTCTCGTAAGTTGTAAGGATCTTACAAGAGTATTTTCTCCTTTTAAGTCAAGAGGACTTACAAGGGCTGTTCACCATGTAGACATATCCCTAGTCGCGGGTGGGACTTGGTTAGGGAAATGTCTTTTTCGCACCCGTGGGTTGTATATAAGGGTCAATACTGAACCGCTTGTAAGGTATTCCCCTCCGAATGACGGCGCGATGAGAGAACGTCTTGCCTGAGATTCGGGGCAGATGCCATTTGGTTTTATCCGTCTACCTCTCCGAAGATGCCAAGTTGATTTATGACACCGTGTATCAGAGGTTTAGACGGATGCGGCCGATGTAGCAGACTTCGTCAGATTCCCCCTCGTCTGAGGGGTTTTTGATTGTGGGGACGCTCTTCCCTGCAGGCGCAAGCCCATGCAGTTAATTACGCTACCGCATCGCGGTAACAACTTTCTCCTTCTCCAGCTGGTCACTTCATGTCGTGGGTGTTTGTTTTGTTTGTGGTTGCCCGTGGATTGTATACGGAGACTAATTTATGTCGTCGCCCGTAGGACGTGGATTAGTCCAAATCCGTATTTTCTTAGATTTGGGTTTGGGGTTTTGGTTTAAGAATACGTTAGCCATATTTGAGACTAAGATCAACTTAAACGTTCGTTAAGGATACGTTAGTCTGATTTGAGACTAAGATCAACTTAACGGGATCGTTTAGATCCGACAAGAGAGCATTTGGGGCTCTATTGTTCTAGTTTAGGAACATAGTGGTCCATTGCCAGTTTAGGGACATGGTGGTCCATGGAATGTATGGCCGTCGGGACCCGTCACCTCTCTGACGACGTTGAAGGATTACAACGACAGATATCAGAGGAGTTCAGAGATGTACCCTTACACCAAAGTTGGTTGGGAGATCTATAGTCCAATTTGGGACTAAAGTCTATTTGAAGATTTTAGTTTAAGGATACGTTAGCCATATTTAAGGCTAAGATCAACTTAAACGTTTGTTAAGAATACGTCAGTCTAATTTGAGACTAAGATCAGCTTAACAGGATCGTTTAGATCCGAAAAAAGAGCATTTGGGGGCTCTATTGTTCTAGTTTAAGGACATAGTGGTCCATTGCCAGTTTAGGGACATGGTGGTCCATTGCCCGTTTAGGGACATGGTGGTCCATTACCAGTTTAGGGACATGGTGGTCCAACATTCCCATTTTGGGGACGAATATTGGTTTAAGGACATCATAGTCCATGAGTTTAAGGACCCCACAGTCCGTAGCAATGTGTGGTTGTCGGGACCCGTCACCTCTCTGACGACGTTGAAGGATTACAACGACAAATATCAGAGGAGTTCAGAGATATATCCTTGAACCGGGTGTAAATTGATTTGGGAGAGCAGTTGTGCTCAGTTCAATTTAATTTGAGGACTTACGGCCAGAATTGGGTTAAGTCCATTTGAAAATGTTTAACATTTTGTTCATGATTGGCCTGTTTAGGCCTTTGCTTGGGCTCTGCCCTTTTTTAAAATAATGCACAGTATTGGGCTTTTTAATTAAATGCATAGCATTTAGATTAGGCCTGTTAGGCCTTTCAATTGGGCTCTGCCCCCTTTTAATAATGCATAGCATTTGTTTTGGTCTGTTGGACCTTTTAATTGGGCTCTGCCCCTTTTTAATAATGCAGAGCATTTATTTCTCTGACAGTGCGCCACGTGGCCTGTCAGGCACTCTGCGCCAATTAATGAGCATAAGGCGCCAGCGCATGTGGAGGTGACACGTGTCACGCTCTGGCGAGCGCAAGTTTGTTTAGCACAGTGCGCTGCGCCAGTGCGCTGCTGACACGTGGCGCGCTCTGGTGCAGTACGCCAATCCAAGAGCGCAACAGCGCAAATCAAGAGTGCAAGCCACTGTTCAGTGGCGCAGAGCGTATCTTGATCTAATTTAGATCAAAGGAAAGAATCTTTTTAGAGGTTCTACCTCAAAATTCAAGAACCGATGGTTCATCAAAAGGCAATGCCTTTATATAGATCAAAAGATCTAATGAAGTAAATTACTTCTTTTTTTATTATTTTTTTATTGAAGATCTTGATCTTGTTCTTAGATGTTTGATCTTTTTAGAAGAACTTCTTCTTTTTTCAAAGGTTTACCTTTTTTCTCTTCGAGTTCTTCTCAAAATTTTAGAGGAGTTCTGTATATCTGAGACTTGGGGTCTAGGGGCCTTTATATAGGGCCAATTAGTTTGTTAGGTTAGTTACAGCGATCTTTCTCTGATTGATCTGGGGATATTTCCCCACCATTGGATCTTTGATCCTAAGGCCTCTGTTTTACAGAAGATAATCTTCTTATTTTAACAAGATTAGAAAGATCTTTCTAGAATTTTAATTCTGATTAAATAATTTATTATTTAAATTTTAGTGCTGGCACAGTTGGCGCAAGCGCACCTGCGCTTGACACGTGTCGCGCAGCGCAGCGCAACTGCGCTGACACGTGTCGCGCAGCGCAGAGCGCAGCGCACCTGCGCTAGCGCAACTGCACTGACACGTGTCGCGCAGCGCAGAGCGCAAGTCATCTGAAGCGTTGCTTCCTTTATTATTTGAATTTTTAAAACAGAGTCCTGCTCTGATTTGGGGAAACAGAAGCGTTGCTTCATTTCCCGCCTTGGAATTTGAACAGAGCTTTACTCTGATTGGGGGAAACAAATGCCCCCCACCGTTGCGCTTACGTGGCCCCAGACGTGAGCGCAGCGGTGGCAGAATTCCAACCATTGCGCCATCTTTTGGAAGTTGAAACGGCTCTCAATGCCTATAAATAGGACTTTTGGTCCCTTAGATGATTTTCATCACCCCCTTGAGAATTATCTCTTATTCAGAGCATTGCTCTTAAGATTTAAGGACTTTTAAGAGTTAAAACTCTAGAAAATTTTTAGGTAAAAATTAAATTAGATTGAATTAAATTAATTTTAAGAGCCTTTCTCTCAATAGATCCCTAATCTAAAGAAAACCCATTTAGGGTTTCATTAGTAGAGCTTTGCTCTATAGGTCTAAAGGGATCTAAAGGGGACTAAAGAGAACCCTATTAGGGTTCCATTAATAGAGCTCTGCTCTTAAAATGATTTTTCTTGTGTTTTCTTAATTCATTAATGGAGTTTTGCTCCTTCCAAATCATATAGAAGAACTCTTAAGAGTTTTTCATAGATCTTGGAGGTTAAAGACGGCATTTTATTTTTGATGAATTATATCTTCTTGCTTAATCAGTCTGTCTGCTAATTTTGCCGATTTTCTTTTACAGGAGTAATGGACGCCCACATGTACGATCTCGACGAGATTATCTCTTATGGGGATATCCGCCGACTCGGCCGTTCTCAGAATCGAGAATTCACGAACGCCGAGTGTGCCGAAATCATGAGTCGCTTCGACGCATACAATGGCCAACTGCTTCCTCGACGCTCCCCTCTCCTGAAGCTTATTGTGGGAGCAATTTAGGAAGCACTTCCCCTATTCTTTACCGGCGTGCCGCTCAGGGCGTTAGATGCCGCCGAGGATAAGGTGCACTCAGTGTACCTGATGAACCTAATCTCGAAGAGACGGCGGGACAATCTTGTCGATCTTCTGCACCAGGCCTTTCAACAGTCCGCCATACTTGCTGCTTATCGGAGAGTGGAGGACATCAATGGGGATCCTGACGCTCGTGCTCGCGAAAGAAAGCACACTAGGATGGTTCGCCAGGCTTGGAAAGTCCTGGACAAGGTCACTTTCGAGTTCCTCAACCCATGTCCTGGATTTGAGGTTTTGCCATTGTAATAGCATTTCAACAATACTGTTTTTGTTTATTGTCTTTCTTGATGTAAGAATTTTCCAAGTATGAATAACAAATCTTTTGCCTCCTTCCTTTCATTTTCTACTTTGTTATTGGCGTATTCCTTAAGTAAACATAGCATGTAGGTGATATGGAACATTTCTTCTTGAATACTTTGGGGAGCAGTGATGGCTTAGGAAGCAGGTTCAGATCTGCTACCTAAGGCTTTTCAACTTTATGAGCCATGAGGGTCTCATAAAGAACGAGTCGAGAGGATCTCGTAGGTGTATTTTCTCCTTAGGGGACGTGAGGACTCCTAAGTGTGTTTTTTCTTGAGAGTCATAAGGATCTCACTAGAGAATTTTTCCTCTTACAAGTCGAGAGGACTCGTAAGTGGTTGTTTCCCTCCTTATCGAGATTCGACTTTGGAGAGTGTGGCCCGTGAATAGTCTACAAGAGTCCGTTTTGGGACGACTTGCAGGGCCGCAATGCTTAGGAAACAGGTTTTTTAATCCCCGCTGCCTAAAGCTTTATCTCACAAGTCGAGATGAATCGAGCAGTTCTCTCAAAGACACTAATTTCCTCACGAGTCAAGACGAATCGAGCAGTTCTCGTAAGAATATCCTAACGTCACAGTTAACCTCTGCTCTTTACGACAGAGGTCCGTTAGGGTCTGTGGTACTTAGGGTTTTGTCCGTCGTACCGTCGCGTCGGCTGATGTATTCCTCGATAGGCAATCTTGCTGTTCGAGTAGCCTTGCGATTGTCGTGTCTTTGATCCCTTCTGGGGCTGGACAAGACGTCTTCAAGCAATCCTCCTAGGCAGTTTAACCGTCGGAAGAGCAAGCGTTAGGAATTTTGCCATGCCGCTTTTTACTTGAGGTTAGGCTCATTTTGGAGAGCCCCGATGAGTCATAACCACTCCGCGCTGGTGTGGGATGATCTCCGATAGTCTTTCAGGCTTTATATGACTTGCCGTTAAGACCCTGAAGCTAGGAATTTGGCCTTTGCTTCGTTTGCTGGTATTGCGTCTGTTGTATCGAGACGAATGTTGCGGTTGTCTCTAGGTTGCTGGTGAATCGTCAAGGTTTGGAACTAGGGATTTTGCCGTGGCTCCTTTTGGTGATGTTGCGTCTGCTGTGTCGAGACGAACGTCGAGGTAGTGACCACTCCGCACTGGTGCGAGATGATCTCCGATTATCTTTCAGGCTTTATATGACTTGCTGTTAAGACCCTGAAGCTAGGAATTTGGCCTTCGCTTTGTTTGCTGGCATTGCGTTTGCTGAATTGAGACGAATGTCGCGGTTGTCTCTAGGTTGCTGGTGAACCATCGAGGTTTGGAACTAGGGATTTTGCTGTGGCTCCTTTTGGTGATGTTGCGTCTGTTGTATCGAGACGAACGTCGAGGTGGTGACCACTCCGCACTGGTGCGAGATGATCTCCGATTGTCTTTCAGGCTTTATATGACTTGCCGTTAAGACCCTGAAGCTAGGAATTTGGCCTTCGCTTCGTTCGCTGGCATTGCGTCTGCTGTATTGAGACGAATGTCGCGGTTGTCTCTAGCTTGCTGGTGAGCCGTCGAGGTTTGGAACTAGGGGTTTTGCCGTGGCTCCTTTTGGTGATGTTGCGTCTGTTGTATCGAGACGAACGTCGAGGTGGTGACCACTCCGCACTGGTGCGAGATGATCTCCGATTGTCTTTCAGGCTTTATATGACTTGCCGTTAAGACCCTGAAGCTAGGAATTTGGCCTTCGCTTCATTTGTTTTGTCACGTCCGAATCCTGTTGGAGGAAGAACGCTGTCGTAACATCTCGTCTGTTATATTGAGACGAACGTTGAGGTGGTGACCACTCCGCGCTGGTGCGAGATGATCTCCGATTGGCTTTCAGGTTTTATATGAGTTACCGTCAAGACGCTGAAGCTAGGAATTTGGCCTTCGCTTCATTTGTTTTGTCATGTCCGAATCCTGTTGGAGGAAGGACACTGTTGTTGACATTGTGTCTGCAACATTGCGACAAATGTCGAGGTTGTCTCTAGGTTGTCTATGAACCGTCGAGATTTGGCTTCGCTTTCTGGTGGAGCCTGTTGGGAAGGTATGGTTCCCTCTTTGTTTGTGCCCCTGGATTGTATACAGGGATCGATGTGATCTCACCTATAGGGCATAAGTTTCATTCATTTTTTATATTATTATTTTATTTCCGCGATGCTCTATCATTTCAGCTTTTATATCGCGAAGGTCGCGATTGCCCCATCATTTCGGCTATTTTTCGCGGTGCCCCATCATTTCGGCTATTTATTTTATTCATTCGCTGCTTTTTATTGCGAGTTGCCCAATCATTTCGGCTTTTTATTTTATTTTCACTCGCTGCTTTTTATTGCGAGTTGCCCAATCATTTCGGCTATTTTGCATGCATACATTTTTACTTGCTGATTTTGTTGCAAGTTGCCCCATCATTTCGGCTATTTCGTATGCATGTGTGGCTTGCTGTCTTTTCGCTGCAAGCTTGGGATTAGACACCGATTTCGGCATCAGCACCGCTACAACTGGGATGTTGCCAGGAGCGAATCATCATTTGCTTCTGTCGATGTTGAACAAAGGCGGCTTAGTAAACAGGGTCAGGATCCTGTCGACTAAGGCTTTTGACTTCATGAGCCATAGGGGTCTCACAAAGGTATTTCTCCCTACAAGTCGTGAGGATCTCGTAGGTGTGTTTTCTCTTTAGGAGTCGTGAGGATTCCTAAGTACATGTTCCCCTGTAAGTCGTAAGGATCTTACAAAAGGGTTTTCTCCTTATAAGTCGAGAGGACTTACAAGGGTTGTTCACCATATGGACATATCCCTAGTCACGGGTGGGACTTTGCTGGGGAAATATTTATTCGCGCCCGTAGATTGTATACAAGGGTCAGTATTGAGCCACTTGTAGGGCAATATCGAAAGTTGTGGGGGTTGCTTAAGAACAGGTTCAGGTCTCTGTAACTTAAGACTTTCAAATCTTATGAGCCGTGAGGGTCCCATAAGAGAGTTCTCCTTACGAGTCGTGAGGATCTCGCAAGTGTAATTTCTCCTTAGGAATCGTGAGGATCCCTAAGTGTGTTGCTCCTTTGTGAGTCGTAAGGATCTCACGCGGGTGGTTTCTCCTTACAAGGTTGAGAGGACCCTGTAAGTGTCTTTTAACGAGGTTGCGTCCTTTCGGGTTTTCACAAACACTCGCCAGTAGCCCTGCTGTTTTTACTCACGGAGCCCTTTCGGGTTTTCATCCGTGCCCATTTTGCTTATGGACATACCGTTTTCTCTTTTTTTTATTATTCTTTTTATTCTTTTTTTTTAACGAGGTCGCGCCCTTTCGGGTTTTCACAAACACTCGCCGGTAGCCCTGCTGTTTTTACTCACGGAGCCCTTTCGGGTTTTCATCCGTGCCCATTTTGCTTATGGACATACCGTTTTCTCTTTTTTTTTATTCTTTTTATTTTTTTTTAACGAGGTCGCGCCCTTTCGGATTTTCACAAACACTCGCCGGTAGCCCTGCTGTTTTTACTCACGGAGCCCTTTCGGGTTTTCATCCGTGCCCATTTTGCTTATGGACATACCGTTTTTATTTTTTTATTTTTTTATTTTTTTTGTATCGGCTTTGGGATGTTGCAATCCACCGTAGTTTATCGACATCTCGGTCAACAGCTAGTTTTAGGACGTAGTGATCCGTCATTAGT